>OY755176.1:11956119-13316406 GCA_963576735.1 Bedellia somnulentella | reverse complement strand
CCAAAACCCCCATTACGACATGAAACAGTGGCACGTAAGCAGGGCGACGACCTCGACCGAGGGGAAGTGGAAGGGTATGTACATTACTCTCCACCTCCACCCGGATGAGGTCAAGAAGCTCATGCTGAGGGAGCGGCGGGTACATTACCTTACTGGCACTATATACGTCCGCTTCCTGAACAAGGGTAAGCTAACTGACGTGCCACCGGAACCCGAGACAGAAAAATCGACACCAATGGAGACCAATGATCTCGACGAGATAAATATAAGCGAGAGCGAAATGTGCGAGATCCAAAAGGAAACAGAGAGGTTAGCAGATATGGCCTTGACAGAGCAAAAGCGAGCCGAAGATTGGATACTGCACTCCTCGCCAAGACAAGACGAGCCAGAAGACATTGAGACAGAGTTAGGATTAAACGAGCCCTGCGATGTCACTCTCTCCGACTAAGCAATCAAGCACTCAACCTAACAACGCCAAACCCAACAAAGAAAGCAACAAAAATAAAATAAAAATAATACAAGCAAATCTCCAGCATAGCAGAATAGCTACAACTACACTCAGACGAGAACTGGAGAAAAATAACAACACCATCGCACTAATACAAGAACCATGGGTGCGAGACAACAGAATATGTGGACTCAGTAATATTGGAGGTAAGCTAATTCTTAACACAAATATCACAGACCAACCAAGAACATGCATATATGTACCTAAACACTACTACACTATGCCTTTATCTCAATTCTGCTCCAGAGATTTAACAACCTTAAGACTCGGGGTCAAGGACGAAGAAGAAGGCACCGCAGACATTATACTAGCTTCAGTCTACATGCCTGGGGACGCAGACGCAGACTGCCCTCCTACGGAAATGATAGACCTGGTAAAGTATGTAGACACACACAAATACGAAATAATAATAGGCGCAGACACCAACGCACATCACCCAATGTGGGGCTGCCCCGACTCAAACAAGAGAGGAGATGAATTATCACTCTACTTACTCACCACTAACCTGAACATACTCAACGTAGGCTCAGAACCGACTTGGGTAACATCCAGAGGACAAACCATAGTAGACGCCACTTTTGCCACTAACCAAGCTTTTTCAATGTCCACAGATTGGAGAGTTTGTACTGAGGTATTATCTTTATCTGATCACAGATGGATATGCTTTAACATCGACTACAACATCAAACCACCAGAGCCACGGCGCAATCCACGGCGTACCGACAAGACCACTTTCAGAAACCTCGTCGAATCCGAACTAGCAAAACACGAACGAAAGGTAATGAAAGAAGATACCAACCAAATAGACATTAACGTAAGTATTCTTACTAATTCCATAATAAATTCATATGAAACCAGTTGTCCCCTAACACAGGTACGCGTCGGCGAACCAAAGGACAAGTGGTGGAATAAGAAACTAGAGAAACAAAGACAAGAATTACGAAAACTATTCAACAGAGCCAAGCATATAAGACAACCGCAAGCATGGGACACCTTCAAGGCAGCGCGAGATCAGTACAAAAAAGACACCAGAGCATGCCAAAGAAAGGCATGGAAAGAATACACAGAAACAATCAAAAGAAACAACGAAGCCAACAGAGTTAGGAAAATACTGTCAACCGACGACAGGAAAATCCTGAGCACACTTAAGAAGCCTGATGGAACATACACAGGTACAGACCAAGAAACGTGTGCAGAACTCCTAAGATCACACTTCCCCGATTGTCACATCGAGAACGAAAGCGAAAACACATGGGAAATAAATCATACAAAACCCACACCAGAAGACTGGAAAACAGCCAACAAAATAGTGACTGAAGACCACATTCGTTGGGCCATAAACACCTTTGAACCCTTCAAATCCCCTGGTTTAGACGGTATAATCCCTGCCTTTCTACAATGGGCGGAGACTAGCATAACACAATGGCTATTAGATATCTTTCAGGCATGCCTCGCGCATCGATACATTCCACCCTCTTGGAGGGAAGTGAAAGCCACCTTCATACCAAAACCAGGGAAGACAGACTACAAGCAAGCCAAGTCCTTCAGACCGATAAGCCTAACATCTTTCATACTCAAAACACTTGAGAGATTATGCGACAGATATATTAGAGATGGACCACTTAAAGCCAAGCCGCTACACAAAAGACAACATGCCTATACTGCAGGCAAATCTACAGAAACAGCTCTACATGAAGTGGTGTCAAAAATAGAAATAGCAATGAGTCAAAAGCTTATGACACTAGCTGTACTTATAGATATAGAGGGAGCATTCGACAAGACCACCTTTCAATGCATAAATACAGCACTTAAAAGATACAATATTGACACTACCATGAGAAAATGGATCGGGAACATGCTGGGACAAAGAGCCGTACAAGTCGAATTAAACGAAGTAACCAGAGCCCGAGTAATGAGAGGATGCCCCCAAGGTGGTGTACTATCCCCACTCCTCTGGAACCTAGTGGTAGACGATCTCCTACGGCAACTTAACAACAAGGGATACTATGCCGTCGGCTATGCAGATGACATTGTAATTCTTATAGACGGGCAAAACGAAAACACGATATCAAACCAAATGAATCACGCACTTAAAATAGTAGAAAAGTGGTGTGAAGAACAACAGCTCAGCGTGAATCCAAACAAAACAGAAATGATACTCTTCACGAAAAAGACCAAAATAAACATTTCAGACCCACCAAAACTATTCAACACAACGCTAACTCTATCGAAGACGGTTAAATACCTAGGAGTCACACTAGACAGCAAATTGCTATGGAACAAACACTTAGAAAACACAATAAAGAAAGCCACAATAGCACTATGGCAATGTAAAAAGATACTAGGAAAGAACTGGGGTTTACACCCACGCATCACACATTGGCTATATACAACAGTAATAAGACCAATTATATCATACGGTGCCCTGGTCTGGTGGCCAAGAACCGTGCTGAGCACATGCCAAAAAGACCTAGAGAAGGTACAAAGAATGGCATGCATAGCAATATCAGGAGCCATGAAAACAACACCAACAGCTGCTCTACAAGTAATGTTCAACCTGCCTCCCTTACATCTTTACATACAACAAGAAGCAGCAATGGCCACCATCAGATTAGATCGAAACAAAACATTAAGTAAAGACTCCAGAATAAAACATACAACAATCATGGCAGAGGCAATGGAATATCAACCCCTTTTGGCAGGGCCATGCGACAGAATACAAAAGAGATACATCTTCAACAAACACTATCAAGTCAATCTTGAGGAAGAACCAAACGACCACCCCAACATAAAAGAGTTGAGAATATACACAGACGGATCGAAAACAAATGAGGGAACAGGGGCAGGAGCCTTCTCATACGACCTCAACATCAAGACATATTCAACGCTAGGAAAACACAATAGTGTCTATCAAGCTGAATGTATAGGTCTACTCCTAGCAACAACAGCCATAATAAATAGAAAAGTTGAAAATACAAACATCAGAATACTGTCAGACAGCAAAGCAGTGCTGTACGCTCTGAAAAACAACGAAACCAATAATGGAATCATACTACAATGTCACGAGTCACTTGAAAGTATATCCAAGAAAAACAACATCACATTGCAATGGATAAAAGGACACAGTAATTCGCTTGGAAATGACGCGGCCGATGAACTGGCCCGCAGAGGATCCAGCAACACAATAGAAGGACCGGAACCTATCATACCAATCCCATACAACCAATATCGTACGTGGCTAAGGGAACGAACACAAGAACAACACAAGGTAATATGGCGCGCCCTTTCAGAATGCCGACAATCCAAAGAAGCAATGCCGAACCTGAATCCACAGCTCACTAGAAGACTCTTGAACCTAGACAGGAGAAAACTACGAATGGTTACAGGTATCATAACGGGACACTGCTCACTAAACAAACACTACTTTACACTAGGAATCACAGACAGCCCACTATGCAGAGCCTGCATGAAGACAGAAGAGACGGTAAATCATGTAATGTTCGAGTGTAACACCTTGAACGACCAACGCCACACCAACTTGGAAAACACAGGTAGTATGACAAATCACTTAAAACATATTACACAACTAGTTGACTTCTGGATGGAGCTCGGGTGGATAGAATGACGGCCGTGGCCCACGTGAAATGGCCCTGTAGTGACCAATTGCGGAAACCATTTATCTAATCTATCCTATCTAGAAGATTATGATCAGAACGTAGATTAAGATCATGGGAAGAAGAGAGAAATTGAAAACGTTCTATTAGATATAAGAAAAGAAGGGGTGGCAGAATTTAACCAAATAGAATATAGAGAGACGGAGTATGTGCATTCCGGCGGAGACGAACAGGAAGCCAATTATGACCCTAAAGTTAACAAAAGAGGCAGTGGGGTAAAATGGGGTGATCGCACCCCTGAGCAAGTGCAGCAATATCACACTCTATGCAATGCGACTCTTAAGGATATATACTTTCCAGGGTCATTGAGTGACTGCTGTGATAAATATTGTGATAATGTTAAACATAGATTAGTAATAGATAAATTGTACAGTGGCTTAATTAAAGCTCTATCGGCGGCAGCGCAGGCCACGAGCCAGCAGCCAGCATCAAGTGTAAGAAAAAGACGTATAATAGGGTGGAATAAGCATATAAGCGAGGCTCATAGGTTGGCTAGAATTAAATACCAAATGAGGATTATGTTTGGCAAGCCCTGCGATGGAGATTTGTATGATGAGATGCGGTTGAGTAAAAAAGCCTTTAAAAATAAATTAAGCTGGTGTCAAAGAAACCAGGAACAAATTAAGCTAGACATAATTGCATCTCATCATGCAAATAAAGACTTCTGTAAATTTTGGAAATGTGCAAAGGCATTAAGTCCTAAACCGCATCTGCCAGTGAGCGTGGACGGAGTAAGTGAACCGGCCGAAATAGCTAACTTGTTTAAGGACCATTTCTTTGTACGGTCACCACTCGGACCGTCGCGGAGCGAGCTCGATACTCGCCTAGTAGGATCAAATATTGAGACTAGATTCTCCGGTGCAGACATTTTACGAGCCTTGAATAAGATGAGCAAAGGAAAATCACCTGGCCATGATGGCTTGAGTATCGAGCATTTGCTCCACGCGGGCCCACACCTGTCGAGAGTACTATCTATGCTATTTACTTTGTGCATTGGTCACTCCTATTTGCCAGATGAGATGACTAAAACTATAGTTGTACCTATTGTTAAGGATCGGACCGGTGACGTGTTTAGCAGAGTGAATTATAGACCTATATCTCTGGCGACTGCTGTTGCCAGGGTACTCGACTTTATGTTGGACGCGAAGCTTCATAAATACCTACAGCTCTCGAACGCGCAGTTCGGTTTCCGCCAAGCGCTCTCTACGGAGAGTGCGATTCTAAGCCTAAAGCATACGGTCGGGTATTATATTGACAGAGGGACGCCAGTATACAGCGTGTTAGTTTGACGGCGATTGTTACTTCAATATTAATTCGTATATTAAAGTTTAATGCTTAATATCCACCATATGAAATAAACAAAAAGATTAAAATCGCTTTAGCAGAAAAACTTACTTTCTCCATCAGATGGAAAATTGTGGTTATCTACACTAGCCTAGCGCACACACTCCTACCCGTATAATGTCTCACCCACACACAGAGAACAGCGGGCGCGTCATGTGACCATCTACATCTAGTCTTGCGCACACTTGCTCGTGACCGTATAAACCGCACTATGACAGCAATGCAAAAATTTTTTGAATTTCGCGGCTATGTTATGTTTGATTTTTCTTTGAACTTATCAACGCGCCTAGTGTGGCTGTGGTCTTAGTCGCCTCGTATTTCAATCCAGTATTAAATATGGGGTAGTGTAATTCAAACATTTTCAAGTAAAAAGATTGATGGATGTAAACAAAGCTAGAGAGGTTTGCCAGGATCGTACGAAGTGGCGATCGATAGTCTCTGCCTACCCCAATGGGAACTAATGGCGTGAGAATATGTATGTAAAAAATCTATCTCTATTAATTAACACCGACGATTATAACAAAACTGTCGTCCTAAATAATCAGCTACCGCTATTTTTTTTGTTTTACTTTACGTCTCTGCCTCCCCAATGGGAAGTAACGGCGTGAGTATGTATGTAATGTATGTACTTCATGAGCGTAAGATAATAAAGTTAAAAACAAATAGAGACCCTCGAAACGATGCATTTACGTGGCATAAAATAAAGTGCGCAAGAGATACCTATTCATTCATTAACCGACATCGAAATTGGAGGAGTTCTTGGTGTTTACTAAACTCTCTCGGGGCTAAAGGGCTCTAAACGGGTGTATCTGTACTCTATCACAGTTAACTAAAGAATATGAATAAAAATAACTCACCCCGTTTTGATTGGCAGTGGCAGATCCGGGCTATCACCTTTATTTGCGCAAAACGCAGAACATTTTGAGAATTAACATTATAAAACACCAACACTGAACTTTGCTGATTCGTGTACGCCATATTTACTCAACACAATCACAACACAAGATACTAAAACTGAACTCACACTCCGAAAATTAATGCGAAAAATCAAAGTGACATCCTATCATAAGCGACACAAACACAATGAGCTACAAACAACTACTTAGTACTAATACTGTTCCTTTGATGTAATGCCGACAAGCCCGCCCGACTTGTTGATACATGCAGATTTTGAATTTCGCGGCGATCGATGTTTACGAATTATGAATTTTTCTCTGAAAATACTGCCGCATTCCAACGCAGTATTAACTATGGGGTAGTGTTATTCAAATTTATCATGTCAAATAATAACATGTAAAAAATAAGAAGATATTAGAAGCTAAGTTCGATTGATTACTTTACTGGCCTTGATTTGATTTGGCCGCCGGTTAAAGGTCACGGCGGGTCGCTGCTGTCAGCTGAGTTGCCCGCCTTGTCATCGCGTTTCACGCATACATTGAGCGTGTTGGTGTCAATAGTACTACTTTCTTAGTGCAAATTTTAACAAAATTTGAAAAAAAATAAGTGTGTTTTTTTTCAACGAATTCTGCCTCTATACGTGATAATTAATCATACTTTTCAAGGAAAACAGTCATTACAATTACACCCTGTATAGCTGCTTTTTAGATTTATCAAAAGCATTTGATTTAACTTGTTATGATAAGCTGTGGCAAAAACTTTATGATATTAAGGTACCAGTTGAGGTGATCAACTTGCTGAAACATTGGTATAAAAATCAGACCAACTTTGTGAAATGGGCTGATACTCTTTCAGATCTATCTATCACACTTATTGGAATGCGGGGTACGTCAGGGGGGGTAGCTTCCACAAAGCTTTTTTACTTGTATATAAATGCTCTAATTGACGAGCTCAGCAGCACACATGTCGGTTGTTATGTTGACAATGTGTGTGATAATAATATTAGTTATGCTGACGACTATGCAATCGATCATGGTCTGAAATACAATCTAAAGAAAAGTGAAATAATGATTTTTAAGTCTGGAAAACGAGTTCCTTTAAACGTACCACCAGCATACCTAGATGGAGGTGTCCTAGGTGGTTGGGCACATGGTCACGGATGATCTGAAGAACGACGCTGACATAGATAGGGAACGGAGAGCATTGGCGACTAGAGCTAACATGATTGCAAGAAGGTTCAGACGGTGTACAGTGCCAGTTAAAGTGCAACTCTTTCAATCTTACTGTACATCGCTGTACACCTGTAGTCTCTGGACCAACTATACTCAGAAGTCGCTAAATGCTCTCCGCGTTCAGTACAATGATGCGTTAAGGATGCTGTTGGGAAGGCCGCGGTGGTGCAGCGCGTTAGGCATGTTTGCCGAGATGAGGGTGGATGGCTTCCATGCGCAAGCGCTGCGCCTCCACGCTCCACCGCCTCCGCGCGTCACCCAACACCATCCTCAATGTCATAGCTGACAGGATCGACGGCCGGTTCCTGAAGCACGGGACCAATCTTCTTGTAAATAAACTTTGTAAATATAGTATTAAGTAGTAGGTATAAACTTAGCTGTAAGTCAAATACTAACAAATATAGTTGTAAGTTTTATTTGTTCCTCTTACTAACCCTATGGATGTTTTTATCTGAAAATAAACGATTTATTATTATTATAAAATACCTAAAATAAGGCATCCCGTACCACATGTAAGAATGCATTTATATTAAGATTATATAATGTATTTCAATAATTTTTGAAACTATCTAATAACAGACGCAAAGAAGCCATATTGTGATGAAAAGAAAAAGATACAGAGAAAACATTTGAACACAATCATTAGAATTATAACTATCTCTTTTATTTGCATGCTCTTTCGCACCTTTTGTTTTACTTATTAAATCCACCAGAGCGGTACACAGTTGCCTTAGAAGGTCCATCGTCCAATAATACAGTGTGATGTCTATCGAATGATTCTTCTAGTGCTTTGATACGAACGTTCCAAATTTCCAATGAGTTCGGATTCCGAAGAATGCAAAGAGTGGTTGAAGAAGAGGAATATCTTCCTTCACTCATACATACACGTACATTTTCGAACGATTTGGCTTTTGAACATGAATTTGAGATAATTAATGAAATGGACAAGACTTATTTTACAAAAGAAATTACTACATAATAACACTGAAGACAAATATATGCCGATGTTGATATAAATAAAAAACATATAGTAAATAAAATACCAAGTTCGTTCACTGAAAAACTTTAATGATGAAAGAAGGACAACGAAACGAAAACGAATGACTAGGCTGCATGGTTAATAAACTTTAGCCTGTCTATTGGACATAAGAAGAAAAAAGTAACCTCAAAAAACTCGAACAACAATATAACCTAAACCTACTCAACAAACTCAATTTGATTAAATTGAATTAACTTGAATAAATGTGCATAGACGGATATGTCGAAATTATGTATTGACAACGTGATAAAAAAGGATTCCAGCAACCCAGTAGTAGTGACTTTCCAGAATGGCTATCCTTCAGATAACTTGAAGAGTACAGATTGTGCAGTTTTAGAAGATAATACTGGTAAAAAAACAGTTTTGGCTGACTTAGATAATATTCTGTACGCTGGTGCTGAAGAGAATAACAGTGATAATACATTTCTAATTCTACGGAATAAAAAAACTGGGAAAACTCGAATTATTAATATCAGTGTTGTAGAAGTAAAGCCGTGGTTTCCGAGCGATACAGATGAAAAGATTATTGATACATCAATTTTAGAGTTAAACAGGAAGTTCGGTTCGAAGAAAAGCAAACAAAGAGTGGAACAGCGAGAAAAATTAAAAGTTAAAATCGAAACGGTAACAGAACAACTTCAAAATGTTATTACCAACATGGATGAAGAGAAAGTGGATCTAAAAGAGTATATTAAGAATGATTCAGAAGAGTTCTATGTGCCGCCTATCAATAGGCAAGCTTCGTGTCCAGAGGAAGTATATGATATTGACAGAATCTTGAGTTCAGAGATTTTTGACAAAGTATACTCGGAAATAGAAAACAAAGATATTGAATCCAAATGGCATGCTGTTATCAAAAATCTTGTATCAATGGACGGCCTTGGCCAGAAGCAGACAGTTCTAGCTTTATATGCCAGTTCATTATTTCATTTATACTTTTCTAATAGTAAAGATATAGGTAGAAAAAGTTTTACTATATGTGAGGAATCCCCATCATTGAATGATATAGTTTTAAATAACTTTACACAGTCGATGAACAATAAACGATTGAGGCCTACTATGTATAGAGACAAAGCATTATGTTATGCTTTAGTTTTGACTTTAATTTTGTGTAAATTTAAAATACCTGTAGAAACTCTATCAACACATTTAAAAATGACTCCAACTGCGGTCATAGCCAAGTCTAAAGCTGCAGCAGCTTCAATTACTACTGTTGGAGGGAAGAAATATGTGCAGCTGAAACTACCATTGCCTAACTTTAATGCACGGAGGCGAAGAACTATGTAGTTAATAAACAGTTTTTAATGAATTTGTTTATATATTTAATTTCAACATCAAATATTACCCCTATCCTCATGGCTATAATTCCAAAAAATATTACAGTTCAAAAGTTGCTGATATATAGCAACTTTTGAATGTTAGAAAAGATTGTTGGTGGATGGGTTCTAAATCATTGCCCAATAATTTAAGCAGCCTGCTACCAGGTTTTAAAAAAAAAAACTGGAAATGATATGATAGTGTTCTATTCCTCATTCTGATCCTAAGCCTCAGCACATTAGTTTCAACATTAAGTAGAATAATATGATAAAGGGCATTGTCCTTGACAAGTAAGCATTAAAACTGAAACTTGAAAAACTTCAAATGCTTTAGTTGTTTTGTTCAGAACCATTATGAACAACTAGCTGACCCAACAGATTTCGTACTGTAAATTTGCTTATGCCAAACTTAAGGCGTTTTTCCCGGTACTCTGAGTTCAACAGGCATAAATATTTAATTAATTAAACTTTTCTGGGATAAAAGTATCCTATGTTTTAATTTGGGTCATGATCTAGCATTCTGTATCTAGTAAATTTCATTCATATACATTCTTCTTCTCCTTTTTACCTCAAACACAAAGAAACATCTAAACTTTCACATTTATAATATTAATAGGATCATTGTGATACAATCCGTATTTTTCACAACCTTCATCAAGTTGTTGGTCAACCTATATTGCGTGTCCCATAAATAATACAATATATAATATATTATATTACTAAACAGCCATCTCTTATGCCTTTACTTAGTATCGGTTTCATTAACCTTCGTTACCTTTCAAACATTAAATAATAAATAAGTGAATATTTCCAAGAAAACTGACATTAAACTGAATTCCGACGCTTCTTATTCTGTTCATACGAAACCATGCGATGATTGTGGTTTTGGACTGTGGTCGTACGAAATTGCTCCTACCTTTTTTAAAACGCTCTCTTATGGACTCTCCCGCTCTAACGCTCTTATTCAATAACCGACGACATGCCGACAACACATTGCGTCTATATATCCCTTTCGCTACTATACTTCCATATATCTATTCAATATTCATGTACCCAACCTTTTCCAAATATTTTTACCTTATATTTCACACAATATATTAAATAAGCGGGAACTCCGAAATGAGATAAAAAGAAAAGCAGATATGATAAAATTTATGAATGTAGATGATGCTATGATGATGATGTATGTTTGCTAGGATCGTACGAAGCGGCGATCGATAGTGTCTGCCTACCCCAATGGGAAATACTGGCGTGCGTGCCGAACGCAATGGGAAGTAATGGTGTGTGTGAGTATATGTATGCATGATGCATGTATGTAATTAAACGTATTTACCTACGCCAATGGGAAGTAATGGCGTGAGTATATACACATGTATGAAATTAAACGTATCTGCCTACCCCAATTGGATTTAATGGCGTGAGCATGTAGAGAGATGTATATTATATATGCTATAAAACTTTATTGTTTTTTTTGTCTACGTCATTTGCAATCAATGCATGTAAAATTCTAGCACGTACGCTCGCAGTAACAAGCACGAGGCGAGGCGACTGCACTGCACTGCACTGCAGCTGCAGCGTCTGACTAAACGTTATTACACCTTGCTAAATTGGAGCTACTAAAAATTCAGTCAGCTAGTAGCCAAACTTGTTCCGTTTTTCAGAAGCTAAGCGTTCTGAATGTTATTTTTCCCGTCTGAATTCAGACTAGTGGAATAGGCTCTTTAACAATTCAATTTATTTGGCGAAATTATGGTGGCGACATAATAGAAGCCACTAAAATATAATAATTTATTATTTCACTTCATCAACATATACGTGCAATGCGTGCATTGGTATCACAGGATTCTAGTTCATTGGGTAAGAATATACGGAGAAAACTCGTACTGGTACGGTACCTCTAAGGATGTCCGACAGGGATGTGTAGCTTCTCCATGGTTCTTGAATTTGTTTATGGCATTTTCTTTGACAGAGTTGCGTTAAAGAGAGTTTGGTGTGAGAATGGGTTGATAATCATTAAATGAGTCTTATACGCTGAAGATCAGGTGCTACTTGCATCTTCGGTGGAATAGCTGCAAGGGATGATGAATATTGTAGTGATTCTTTTGATGTCATCCATCGGCTACATCAAATAAACCCCTCATTCATACGCGAGAGCAAATCTGCTGCTTGTGGCGAAAATACTGACACTATATTCGGCAAATTCCGCCATTATAAAAAAAAAGAAAATTGTTTTGTTTTGTACAATGTACTGGATTCTGTTGTTAGAGTTGTCAAGAGCAACAGCAAAAAATTTTTTTCAATTTATAATTTTTCCTTTTGTTTTAAATATCTTTTCAGATTGCATAAGAATACGCATAGTTTTCCATATTGGTTCATTTTTATAAATGGATTGCGATCCTCCCGATCCTGGGGTGGATCCCCCTGACCCTGAAGTTCCGAATCCGTCGTTACCTATTTTCTCGCAAGAAAATTCACCTAATTCTGGCTCAAGAAAGCGAGAAAATTCTTCTAAATTTAATGTTCATTTTCAAAATTCAAAAAGAATAATTCAAGATCCCTCTTTGGCCTCACCTTCCATACAAAATACTTATATCCATCCTGATTTTGAATCAAAAAAAGTATACTCCGAAACGGATCTACCTCCTTTCATTGTCCACATTCACAGAAGCGAACCCGACCCTGCCGCGGGCACTACAATTAGATCAATTCAGTTCGGCAAATTATTAGTCCAACACAAAATTAAAAACATTGTCGAGGATGGCGTCAAAAATATTGGCAGGAATAGAATCTCAATAGAATTTAAAAACGCAATATCGGCTAATTCTTTTTTATCTTTCCAGACTTTAAAAGAAAAAAAGTTCTCTGCAACAATTCCCAATTACAATGTAACGCGCATGGGTTTAGTAAGAAATGTTCCAGTTGACTGGTCTATGCAGGAGCTGGTGGAAGCTGCGATCATAGATTCAGGATCTGGTAATATTATTAAAGCAAGAAGAATTAATAGGAAAATTATTAAAGACGGTGAATCTCCGGTATGGATACCCACTCAGACCGTAGTTCTAACTTTTTCTGGTCAAATACTTCCTAAACGCATCATATGTTTTCACAATAGTCTACCAATAGAAACATACATTCTTCCTACCATCCAATGTAATAACTGTTGTCGTTTTGGTCATGTTAAGGCTCAGTGTAGATCATCCCCTCGTTGCTTTAAGTGCTCTCAACCACATTACGGAGAATCTTGTAACAAACATTCCCCAACATGCATGTTTTGTTTGGGTTCGCATACGGCTATTGATAAAACATGCCCAGAATTTAGCCGACAAAAATCTATTAAGCTCGTGATGTCGCAAGAAAACATTTCCTATAACGAAGCTTCTGTTCGCTTTTCTCCAGTTAAGAAATTGTATTCGGATGCTTTTAAAACGAATTCTCCTCCGTCAGCGCAATTTTCATTGTCCAAAAATTCAAATCCATCCATTACTGACAAGTCCCCGTCACACTCATATAAAAAAACCATTAACGTCACCCGTAGACATAGGTCTCCCGCATCTTCTCATGGATATGATAGAATTTCTCATTCAGATTTAACAAGACAACCTCTTTCTTCCCTACCGGATGGATGTGCTCTGTTAAACAAAGAAAAAGTAACTCCAAATGACAACCTTTTAGAATTACTCGCCTCTTGTATTGTGAGTCTATGCTCCCGCATAGACAACATTGAATTACCGTCCAACGTGCGCTCTATACTTTGTCAGCTTATCTCAACCTCCCCTAATGGATCTGTCAATAATGCAATGGAACTGTCAGAGCATCAAGTTTAAAAAGTCAGACCTTATTCATCTCATTAACACCCATAAACCATCAATCATTGCCCTCCAGGAGATGTGGCTGAGACCGGGATCTCTGTTCAGAGTTTCTGGTTTTTCATGTCTTCGGGATGATAGGAGTGATGGGTATGCTGGTGCTTCCCTTCTCATATCTAGATCCATTAACTTCATTCAAATTCAATTACCCGCCCATTCGGATAAGTTTAATATTATAGCTGCTAAAATTTTCAATATATCATTTGTGTCTGTGTATGTTCCTCATTGTTCAATTTTTAATGAATTGTCTTCAATTATTTGTTCAATCCCCAGTCCCATGATCCTACTTGGTGATTTTAATAGTCACCATCCTAGTTGGGGTTCGGCTCGTAGTGATTCTTTTGCTCCTCTGCTGATAGATCTTTTTGATACTTTAAATTTATGTGTTTTAAATGACGGTTCTCCAACTCGTAGAGTCGCGCCGTCCCAAAATGTACATTCAGCAGTAGATCTTTCTATATCATCGGCTTCTATTTCGGCATCTCTTAATTGGTTTGTTCTCTCTAATACTTTTGGGAGCGATCATTTCCCAATAATTCTAAATATGCCTTCCAAGACTATTACTGTAAAAAAAGCTCCTCCTTTACTTAAATATAAGTTGGGTCCTTTGGAAGCTTGAGATAAATACTCCGAAACAATCCATCAATTACTTCCTGATACGAACATGTCATCTAGCCTAGAGTCTTTGTATTCTGAGTTAATAACTTGTATCACAAACGCTGCTAACGCTAGTTTTATTATTAAAAAATCTGGAAAGTCTTACATTTCGTCTCCACCTTGGTGGGACTCAGATTGTTCAGACGCTGTCAATAAACGGAAAATTGCTGAAAATCAGTACAGCATTTCGATGACCGTAAATAATTATGTTAATTATCAAAAGGCAAATGCTCAATTCAAACGACTTGTAGCTAACAAAAAAAAAAGGGGGTGGTTGGCTTACTGTGAAAGTTTATCACCCAAAACCCATCCTTCTTTAGTTTGGCAAAATATAAGAAGATTTCGTGGGTCTTTTATAGATAATAATATTAAAGTTAATGATAGGTCTACTTGGATTCAAGATTTTTCTCAAAGATTAGCACCTCCTTTTGTTCCCACTCGAGAAGAATGTATTCCTATTGTCATTGTTTCATCAGCTCTTTCAGAATTTGATCGACCTTTTTTAATTTCTGAGCTTAATATGGTTTTAGATGCTTTGAGAGATTCCTCGCCTGGAATAGATGGTTTTCCTTATTCATTTATTGCTAAAGGTGGTTCCGCTCTCCGCGACTTCTTCCTTATCGTTGTGAACAAAATATTCGATGCAGGGTTACCTCCAGAGTCATGGCACTCCCAAATTATTATCCCTATTTTAAAATCCGGAAAACAGAGTAATTATTCTACATCTTATCGACCAATAGCTTTATCATCAGCTCTTGCTAAAATTATGGAACATCTTATAAAAAATCGATTAGAATGGATAATCGAAAGTAGAGGTATTTTATCAAACAGACAATTTGGCTTCCGGAAAGGTGTGGGCACCATTGATAGTTTAAGCACTTTGATCACGGATATTCGCCTCGCTTTTTCAGATAATAAATCTGTTATCGGAGCTTTTCTAGACATTTCTGCTGCATACGACAATGTACTTTTGGCAATTCTACAACAAAAGTTAGTGTCATTAAATATCCCTCCTAAACTAATTACAATTATATCGAACCTACTCATATGTAGGTCTATTTCCGTGAGATCAGATGACGGGTTCCTCTCATCCCGATTAATATGGAAAGGCCTTCCACAAGGATCTGTCTTAAGTCCCATTCTATTTAATATATATTCCTATGATCTTCATCAGTCTGTTGAACCTTTCTGTAAAATACTTCAATATGCTGATGACTTATGTCTCTACATAGATTCGTCCGACTTTGATGTTGCTACATCTCGCTTAAATGCCGCAATACATCATTTGAATGAATGGTTATTTAATCACGGTCTCAGTCTTTCTGTTTCCAAATGCTGCGTAGTTGTTTTTTCTAGAAAACGGGACATTCCGGCCACTCCGATTGTATCTGACCACATTCCTCTTCCCATTCACGACCAAGTTAAATTTCTTGGTGTTATTCTTGACTCAAAATTATCAGGTATCCCTCACATGCAACATATTATTAATAAATGTGAAAAGAATATTAATATTCTTCGATGCTTGTCTGGTGTATGGTGGGGATCCCACCCATTTACTCAAAAACTTCTGTATAATGCATTAATACGTAGTCATTTAGATTATGGTACTTTTTTATTAGAACCATGTAGCAAGCTGTATTTAGTTAAATTAGACAATATTCAGTCAAAGTGTCTCCGCATCATCTTAGGAGCTATGAAATCCTCGCCTATTAATGCCCTTCAAGTAGAATGTGTCGAACCCCCACTCAATTTACGAAGGCAGTATTTATCTGATAGATTTATAACAAAATTTTTGCAATCTTCATCTCATCCTTTACTTCCATCTTTACAATCTCTTTCACTAAAAGTGGGAACCAGCCGTTATTGGTCTCACAAGTCCCTTCCACGTGTTTTTCAAAGTATAAATAAATTTAATCATTACCTTTCTTCGTTAGTCAGATATCAATCGAATCCCATATTTTCTACTCAATTTGCTTGTTTAATTTACCTCCCAGAAATCATTTTAAATTTAGGTATAGAAAAAGAGTCCCTCTCTCCTGATACGGAACTAAAATATAAAATTGATGTTCTTTGGAAAGATTGGCTTGTCATTTATACTGATGCATCTAAGCTTTTGAACTCAGAGTGCGTTGGCTCCGCTGTTTGGATTCCCTCTCGCAAAATAATTTTGAGCATGAAATCTCCTGTCCATTCTTCAGTTTTAACTGGAGAAACTCTTGCTATTTTAGAAGCCGTCAAATTCATTGAATCCCATTCCATTAATAAAGCGGTTATTTTTACAGACTCAAAAAGCTGTCTACAAGCTTTACAATCAAATCAATTTCATGCCAAAACCAAATTTCCATTAATCCTCGATTTGAAAACTGCTTTACATCGATGTTTCCTTAATAACATTAAAATAGTCTTAGCTTGGATTCCTAGCCATTGTGGCATTTCAGGGAACACTCATGCCGATTCTGCAGCCAAGATTGCTTGTGATTCAGGAATTAATACCAATAAACTTTATTCTCATGACCTAGTAGCCCAATCATCAGTATTCCTTAAAAATTCTTGGTCTGAAAATTGGAAACATTCTATTCAGTTTAAAGGAAAATTTTACTCGGGTATTCAACCGGAAATTCCCTCTAAGCCTTGGTTTTTTAAATATAAACAATGCTCAAATGCTTGATTTATAATTTTTGATTTTTAATTTTCTTTGTTAGTTATAGTAGTAAATTAATTTTAATTTTCTGTCTGTTATAATAGTTTTGATTTAAAATCTGTATGTCAATCATGTAAGGTCACCTGCAATACAGGATTTTACCTAGTGTGGGGACCGTTGATTCTCGTTGATGTAAATTTTGATAAAAATAAATGATTTTGATTTGATTGATTTTGACATCTACCTCTACCATATGTAGAATGAGACTAGGGCATTGTTGTTCTCCAGTTTTTCTCGCTAAAATCAAAATTAAAGATAATTCGTTATGTGAATGTGGACTTGAGGAAGGAACTTTGGATCATTTATTTTTTAACTGTTCAAAATTAACGACATCATTTTATGATATTCTCCCTTCTTCTATTCCTAAACCTACTAACATGATAAATGTGTTATCACTTGTTCATACTGACTTTGTGAAAACTTTAAGTTATTTCATATCTTCTAATGGAATTAAATTATAATATCATAGATCAAATTCCTAAAAAAATATTATCTATTTTTATTTCTATATGTCATCTTAAAATATACATATATTTGTATCTATTAATCTCTTTCTGACTCTAAGATATTTAAAAACAGTAATAATTAAATTTCGTTTTTATCGGACTTATTTCAAAAAGTAAGCTGTTTCTATTTCACTCTGACGCTGGCAGAATGTATAAACTGTATACGAGGGCCAATGAACAAAATAATAATAATAATACAATGTACTGTAATAATGTTTTGTGCCCTAAAAGTTAACAAATCTTATTGCTTAATGAGGGCTTTAGGGCGACGTTCGTTAAGCGCGCGAAATAGACCATACATTATGGGTATAGAAACCTCTTGCGATGATACAGGTTGTGCAATCATTGATGCCCATGGAAGGATTTTGGGTGAGGCACTTAATTCTCAAAACAAACTTCATCTTCGGTATGGTGGAGTAAATCCAGTCGTCGCTCAAGAGTTACATCGAGAGAACATTGAACCAGTTGTTAAAGAAGCACTAAACAATGCTAAACTGTCTTTTGAAGATGTAGATGCAGTAGCGGTTACTGTTAAACCTGGTTTACTAATCAGTCTTCAAATAGGAGTGAAGTATGCAAATTACTTGTGTAAGACATATAAAAAACCACTTATCCCAATACATCACATGGAAGCTCATGCTTTAGTTTGCCGAATGTTTAATAAGATAGATTTTCCATTTTTGGTTCTGTTAATATCTGGTGGTCACTGCCTCCTCGCTTTAGTGCAAGACATAGATAAGTTTCTTTTACTTGGTCAAAGCTTAGATATTGCTCCAGGAGATGCTTTAGATAAAGTTGCCAGAAGACTAAAATTAAAGAACATAAAAGCGTTCTCAGATTTGAGTGGGGGACAAGCTATAGAAAATTCAGCAACATTAGCTACTAACCCAAGTCAATTCCCTTTTCCAGTACCCTTAGTAAGAACTAAAGATTGTAATTTTAGTTTTAGTGGGCTACAGGAGTCTGCTTTTTATAAATTGAAAAGTAAAGAAACTGAACATAATGTTATAGGTTCTGGAGTAATTCCTGAAGTCAATGATTTGTGTTCTGCATTCCAATCATCTATAGCTGCACATTTACTTCATCGTACAACTAGAGCAGTTGAATTTTGTATTAATAAAGATTTGTTACCAAAAACTGGTACTTTGGTAGTATCTGGTGGTGTTGCTTGCAACAATTATATTTACAATTATCTTCAGCAACTTAACATTACTAGGGGTATCAAAGTGATTCGACCACCATCAAGATTTTGTACTGATAATGGAGTAATGATTGCATGGAATGGTCTAGAAAAGTTTAATACAGGGTTGTCATATCCTTATTTTTTTAATCCCAAAGATATTAGCCCAAAGGCTTCATTAGGTTGTAATATAACACAAGAGGTAGCAAATGCAAACATAACTGTTACGCAGAGGAGCATCAAAGTTTAGAACAATATATTAGGTTGTAAGTGATAATACTGTGATAAGATTTTATAGATTTAATTTATTAAATACATAATTCTATTATTACACTTGTTTTTCTGTATTCACTTTCACTTAATGATCTATAGGCTTAACTTCTTGGCTGTAAATAAAAAAAATACAATTTAGTAATAGTATATTCTATTTATTTCATGCATACATGAATTTATGGCATGAATCAAAAACTTGGTTAGCACAAGTAGCAGAAGGAACACAAATGTACACACTGTATATCCCCAAAAGAGTTTTCAAAGGTACTGACATTGTCACCTGGTGTTCAGAGAAACCATATAGTGCTTGGACGGTGTGCTCACGTGGCAGGCCTATCGCCGTTTGGTAGGAATGCACTATCACAGGTCTAATAATTCAACATTAATTATATTTCTCTTACGGAGAAAATTTAATAAAATCAATGGTCTGCTATGTGTCAATACCAGTAACCTCTCCTATGCTGTCATCAGCTTCACAAATTTTCACCAAATTATCCACTCTTTGGTGTTTAGGCATAAAAATAGGCTAGGCTTACACAAGGGGGTGTCATAGCTGATATCATGACAATAACTGGACATAATTAAGCGGAAATGCCTCAACCCACAAGAAGTTGATTAATTGAGATATGAGCATTTGAACTTTAGTGTCTTTTTCATTCTGTGGGTTAGGTAAGGTGCATTCATTTCTAAAAAGTAGAGTTTTCACTACTTTCTAGATATAACCCTCAGATATACATTGGCATACTTAACTCAATTTCTGCTTAACTATATCCAATTGTACTCACAAATCATTGGGTTTAATCATATGAGACCAGCATCATACAAAACAACAAGCATCTTAATCATGCTGACATTCAAAATTCAGTTAGTGGCTGTTCAGAGATAAAATTTACAAATTGATATTAATATTTTTTATTTAAACAATACATTCTGGTATGGTATGCATGATTAAGAGAGGATAAGAGGTAATCATATCTGTAAAGGAGTGTGGCTTTCACTGTCTTTTCACAATAATATCATACATAGGTCAATTCAGTAACCTTTTTCAAATGTTTAGATATATCCTTAGTTAATGGGAAATTAGTAAAGCTCACACGGGGTTTTGTTAAACAAACAAAATATTAATTTAAAATCGTTTAACCAAGAAAAGTTTACCGATCAGAACTTACAGTTCATTATAATTCCTTAACGTCTGAAATATTAACAAAAAAGTAATGAAAATGTTGTAATTTAAAATTGTAAGTACTTCCGAGACCATTCCGATTCCGAAGTGTCATTAATTAATTAATACTTACGAGTTGGTTTTCCATCAACCCATGGTGTTACTCGGACGTTGGATTCATTGCGTTTTCGAGCATCTGCTTTGAATTCAGGTTTTAAAGCCTGCCTCAGAACTCTGGCAGCGATACTGGAGTAGTTGATGTAGCTGAAACGAATATGCGGTTTTAGTATTTATTAAAGAACTGTTTGGGTCATGAGCAAACCAGAAATACCTACTTAAGACCGGCTTGTCTCCAGGCACTCATTTTGAATCAAATTAATAACGTTGATGCCTTTTTTTACTGAAAGTTTAGATTTAACCTGTGATGTAACAAGCTGGAGATTGAAACACCACAGAGTAGAGTAGTGCCGAATAAATGGACTTTCTGGAGTTGACGTTGATTTGACATTTAAAATACAATAGTGGGTACAAAGATTATCTATTAATCTGTGTAAGCGATGAAAATGGCCGCATGGGAAAGGTACTTTACTCACAATGATTATACAAACCGCATCAGTTAAAAAAATATTACAATGCCATAAAAAAACTACTCAATTTCAGTTTTTATTGGTATTGCGAGAATATTATGCCTCATATCATGACCACATTATAATAAATTTTCATGCTGGGTCAGGGTTTTTCTTACGATGGATTCATTTTTATAATATTTTTCTTTTCTCTCTTTGTCTGCCAAAAGCGCATATGTCTAATCTACGTCAATCCACGTCAAACATCTTACTTCTTCTGTAAAAAAAAATCGTGTCAAAGTCAGCAACAACAACCAAATATATTCAAAATCGTCAAATATTCATTTTAAATTAATTTCTGGTTATTCCGTAAGCATTGCACTGGATTTAATAATATAATTTATATTGTTACTTTCATTATATATTATAATAAGTTAATATATTAAGTTGATTGGTTCTCTTTACTTTATAGTTACTTATCATGGATGCTGGTGATTTATTATTGAATGAAGAAAAGTTTTCAAATAAGAACCTTCAAAACACCACTTGCAATTCAATAAATGAATGCCAGAGTTTTTTAAAAGCTGAAGATGGAAGTGGTGATGGTGGAGAGTTAATCATGTCGAATGAAAGCAGTGGTATGAATTCTATATTTAATTCTAGATTTTTCGTGTACCAATTACTTAGATGTATACCCAGTACAAATAATTCGACTCGCATTAACTTCCCAGAAATTTATTCCTCCAAAAAAGTTAGTGTACTTGATGAAAAGTGACTTGTTTGCAATTGTGTGATAAGCAGTATCTAAGGAGACATGAATAAATGTACATATTTCATGATAAAAAGTATTTATTAATTCAATAAATAAATATAAAATAGACTATCTGATTTTGATAACATAACATAAAACATAAACGTTCACACTGTTTATCCCCGAAGGGGTTGGCAGATGTACCAATACTTCTGAACTCACATGACAGCGCCATCTAGTGTCCAGAGAAGGTACCCACGTTTTGCTTAGACAGTGTACTCACGTGATAGGGGGCAGGCCTATCGCCATTTTGTACGAATACACTGTCACATGACTAAGTACAACTCAGCCATGTGGGTTTCCTCACAATGTTTTCCCTCTCCGTTAACAGACATGATAAATTAACCACACATATGATTTTAGAAAAGACAAATTGGTGTAGGCCCGACCCAGAATTAGAACTCATGCCCTTCTGTTTTCTGGCAGGTGTTCTACCCACTGGACTATCATGTCATTTTGATATTGTGTGATTTTTCGTTTATGTACTTTAAGACCCATCACCAAGCATAATTAAAATTTGTGTGTAAGCTGTGAGGTGCTGGGATAGCACTTAAAGCCTTATTATTATAGCACTAGCCATATGTTGTTGTGAGAGGCAACTAAGGAATATTGGGCTTTTTGAGTGATTTTTAGGTGGTGTAGCTGGAAATCATTCTTTAACCACACTTCATTTTACAATCTCTCTACACAATTTCCAAGAGTAGCTAAGGAATTTTTGCCGTGTAGTTCCGGCTAAGAATGTCGCTACCCCTTTCTACCCACGGGTGTTGTAAGAGGCGACTAAGGGTATTGGGACTTTTTATTGGATTTTTGGGCGATGCGGTTGGAGACCCATCACCAAAAACCTTTATTTTACCACCTTTTCCCGACTCAATTTCCAAAAGTGGCTGAGGAATTTATAATTTCTTGGCTCTGGCTACCCTTCTAGGGAAATAAAAGAAAAAGCTAAGGAATTTCTAATTCTGATGTTCTGGCTAACCTTTTTTGTGTTAATAACTGTGCATATATGACATTAAATCTTAATTTTAATTTGAGATTATGAATTATACCTTATGGTAAGAAAATGCATTCTCAATTATAATAAATATAACCAAAAATTATTAATGATAAAAATAAAGCTTTTAATGAGGGTTGACCAGAAAATTATACAACATCTCTTATATGATATATTTGTCCGTTTCAACGTAATGAAGAATCATCATGGATTGAGTACTGAGAAGTCTCCATTTTTCTAATTCTAAGAGTTCTGCATTGTTCACTTTTGTTTTCAGTTCAAATAGTATGTCCAATAGTATAGTTAGATTTTAGTTATAGTTCAGTATATCCAGCTCTTTAATATTTTAGGGATTGCCAAGAGTCCTCAGTTAGTAAAATCTGAAGCAATGAGCTCCATACAGCGACCTAAGACTTTATTTCTTCAAGGATTTGGTAAAGAAAATCAGCCTTATCAAATTGTATTTGATATAGATATAGTGGCTATATAATAATTGCTTAATGTAAATTATTTTCTATGTGGATTTTTATTTCAGTTGAATTTTTTAACACATTTAATTGATATTTTTTTTAAAGATATAGGTCTGCGGGGTTATAGTTTATATGTGCTGTAGTGTAGTGTATTGTAGTAGCATTTTAGTGATCATGATATAATCATTTAATATGTTTAATAATGGGAAAACAGTTGTACACCTTTCTCACATCCAGCTAAATTCAGTTGCAGCAGTTTGATTGGTTTGCATTTTACTTAAGTTATACTGGTGAAGTATTTCAAACTTTTTTACCTTTGATCATCAGTTAAATGATATGAATAGACTAAAAGCTTATATAGTATGTTCATAAATGGTAAGATGTACTGAGTTCAATTCACTCTGGGTGAAGAGCTGAGGAGTTACATAATTGTTTTCATAATAAAGGGTATAAACACTTGTAGTTTTGGGAGTTATTTCTATATGTGCTGTAAATTATGTTGTTGAGTTTGAAGAACAGGCAAAAAGAGTAATTGGTATAGAAATGAGGTCCCTCAGAAGAGAATTTAATATAAGGTGACACGCCAGAATGAGAAGTGGATGATGTGGGTTGTTAAGGTGGTTGGGGCACATGGAGCGGATGTATAAAAATAAATAAGTAAAACAAATAAAGATAAGCAAGAGTGAAAGTCTTTTCCTACATCTTTTTGTTCTTTTATTGGACAATAACTTTTTTCATTATTTGCAGTTTTATTTTAGTTTTTGTATTATTTTTGATAACCGTGATAGCCCAGTGGGTAGAACACTCGGTTATCGTGCAAACGACTAGTGTTCAAATCCTGGGTCGGGCCTACACCAATTTGTCTTTTCTAAAGACATATGTGTGGTTAATTTATCACGGTTGTTAACGGTGAGGGAAAACATCGTGAAGAAACCCACATGGCTGAGTTGTACTTAGTCATGTGACAGTGTATTCGTACAAAACGGCGATAGGCCTGCCCCCTATCACGTGAGTACACTGTCCATGCAAAACGTGGGTACTCTGAACACCAGGTGACCTCTGCTAACCCCTTCGGGGATATTCGGCGTGAACGTTTATGTTATGTTATGTTTATGTATTATTTTTGCTGATGCATCTCTCTTATTGTTCGATTTTATACCGAATTTATTTATGAAATATTTGAGTTTTTCTTGCGCCTAAAATGGCGCAGAAACTTCTTTCTGTATTTCTAAATATTATGAACTGAAAAAAATTAACTAAGGCCGAAAAACGAGATCTGAAGGGAAAAGAGTAAAAAATCATGAATGAGAATAGGTTTGTCAAGATCGTACATAGCAACGAAAATGGCTACCTTCCCTGATGTCACTTGTGACATGATTATGAGTAGGTTAGAGGAAGTCTGGTTCCAGAAAGTTCTTTTTTGTATTTTCGTCTAGCCAGAAGTTTGTGTTTTGCATGTTGTATGTGTAGTTATATTATTTTAAATGACCTGCTTATCTTTACAACCTTATTGCTAAGTATATTTCGAAATTCGAAATAATAAATAATTCGAAAAATCCTACCAGTATCGCCATATATAAGAATACTGTTTGCGACATTATGTAAGATTGTATAATGAGATTAAATTGATGCACTCTAGAGGTTTCTTCACTCCAATATTTGTGCCTTACGAGTAGAGTTTACTTTGTTAAACACTAGCTAGAACAGACAGATAGTAAAATGTTGTTTAAAAAGAAGAACAAATTGCGAAATAGTATGTACCTACATATATATGAAGAAGGTAATTGATTTTATTGTAGTAACATATTTCAATTATTTCAGAGAAACCAAAGTTTGTTACTACAACTCCTTATCAAAAGAAAGAAAGTCCATCTGAAAATCAAACTGTGGATTCGAATCCAGAATGTGATATACAAGGTACGTTTTTTTTATGTTCATTGTAGTTGAGATAAACGACTATTTTACAGTTCTTGATTGTGTTTGGATATAGAGTTTTATATAATTTTACATAACTGTTTTGTTACATATTTATAAGATTAATAATTTCTCTTCCACGTCTAAGTAACAGTAAAAGCTCTGCGAAGTAAGTTAAGGAAATGACGCGACAAACATTCAACGAGCCAATCAACCCATGACAAACACGGCTTCAACCAATCAATACTATTTTGAATGTGCTATTTGTCAGACAGTAAAAAGAAGGCACCCATGATATATAGGCAAGAAAACCACTTAGGTGGGCCCGAAGGTTTCGGCGTCGTACCCACTAAATTGGAATGTTACAAATCTGCTCGGTTGCATCTATCAAATAAACAACTCTAAGCGTGTGTTGCTCGTTTGAGAAGATGGTTTAGTATTAAACATCCATCAATTTCTGTTCTCATACATATCATCTATATGTATGAGATAAACATAGATAGGTCACTAGGCCTAACATAGGCCAGAGCGTAGCTATCTATGGCCACATCATCCAATACAGGGCAGTTTTGAGCTCCTCGATGAGGACTTATATTAGCCATAATACTTGTTATTGATTTGAATTATACCTGTGTAGTTTCGGCGTCGAATAGAACTGACCCATTTCTTCCCGCGGGTGTCGTTTGAGACATGACAATGATATGGTTGGAAAACCACAACTAACAACCTTTATTTTATAATCGTTTCATCACTAAACTTCCAAGAGTTACCAATGAATTTCTAATTCTGAAGCTCTTGCTCTTTATTTAGGTTTATAGCCGTGTATGCTGAATTAAATATTAAATCACGTTTAGCAGTTCCCGAGTTGCCGAGCACTGTCACGGCGGGAAAGTGTATACAATGTATCCCTTGGCTTATCTTACAATGGCATTATGGGATTATAACTTTTGAAGAGTTGTGCTTGCGGTTTGAAACCATGACTAACTTAATTTCGTTTCCCCAAATTCTCTTTCTTTTGAATTTTCGTTTTTATATTCGGGAAGAGATGGTATATAAAACCGCCTATCGTTCTTCTATAATTCTATTCAGTCAGTTCCGGCTACTATTATTTCATCTATGATCAAGTCACCCAATTCAGATTAAGTTTAGGATCCTCGGTTAGGAAATATGACCCGTAATAATATAAGCTCGATATTCGCGATTGCTTTAAACTAAATAATAAAGCACGTTTAGCAGTTCCCGAGTTGCCGCTAGACGACGGGCTGTCGAGCACTGTCACGGCGTTCGACGTGCCACACGGCGGGAAAGTGTATACTATGTATCCCTTGGCTTATCTTACAATGGCATTATGGGATTATAACTTTTGAAGAGTTGTGCTTGCGGTTTGAAACCATGACTAACTTAATTTCGTTTCCCCAAATTCTCTTTCTTTTGAATTTTCGTTTTTATATTCGGGAAGAGATGGTATATAAAACCGCCTATCGTTCTTCTATAATTCTTTTCAGTCAGTTCCGGCTACTATTATTTCATCTATGATCAAGTCACCCAATTCAGATTAAGTTTAGGTTCCTCGGTTAGGAAATATGACCCGTAATAATATAAGCTCGATATTCGCGATTGCTTTAAACTAAATAATAAAGCACGTTTAGCAGTTCCCGAGTTGCCGCTAGACGACGGGCTGTCGAGCACTGTCACGGCGTTCGACGTGCCACACGGCGGGAAAGTGTATACTATGTATCCCTTGGCTTCTCTTACAATGGCATTATGGTATTATAACTTTTGAAGAGTATTAGAAGAGATTATAACTAACTTAATTGCGTTTCCCCAAATTCTCTTTCTTTTGAATTTTCGTTTTTATATTCGGGAAGATATGACAACTAAAACCGCCTATCGTTGTTCTATTATTCTATTATCAAAATAAGTATAGGTTTCTCGGTTAGGAAATATGACCCATAATAATATAAGCCCGATATTCGCGATTGCTTTGAATTAAATATAGTAACCACGTTTAGCAGTTCCCGAGTTGCCTTTAGACGACGGGCTGCCGAGCACTGTCACGGTGCTGGACGCTCCTCACGGCGGGAAAGTGTATGTCGTCGGAACTGCGCATTTCAGCTTGGAGTCACAGGAAGATGTTTCTAGGGTAAGATATTCTTTACATGTGTTAGAAAGTAATTACGTTCTCCTGCTTTTACAAATATAATGGTGCCACTGCGTCAGGTATAATGTTTAGGCCAAGAATATTCCTTGTAATTTAGCTATGTCAGATAATGTATGTATTTTTATTGTACCACGACAGTGGCAGATCCATCACCTAGATGCAAATTATCATACATACAAACATATACTCACGGCTATAAATCCCTTGAAGGGGTAACCATAGCTAGGGAATAAAAAATCCTCAGCCACTTTTGGAAGTCGCGTGGGGAAAAGATGGTGAAATAAAGGTTGTTGTTGGTGATGGGTCTCCAACCGAACCGCATCGCCCAAAAATCCCTTAAAAGCCCTAATACCGTAAGTCGCCTCTTACGTACACTCACCGGAAAAATGGGGTAGTGCTATTCTAAGCCGACACACACTACTACTACACAGCACATTATCATATACTATGATATATGAAAATTAAGTATTTTTTCTGTATCTCCGCCCCCGCAGAAGATGTTTTCGCCCTTTGTGCCCCCCAGAAAAAAACCTTGATCTGAACTTGGAAAATCGCAGGCGCTTAGGCGCAGAAAATGACTAAGCATATATAAAAGCTAACCGGTGCAATGAGAAAAATAATGTTTATTTTCCAACCAGAATTGTTTGATTGTACGTGTTCGATATGAGCCTTATTTGTTAGTATAAGTATTGAAACGTCTATGCAAATTAGTAATAAATTAATCGTATTATGACGAATGACTAAATACGTGCTTATTACAGGTGATTAGAGAAGTGAAGCCCCACATTGTCATGGTAGAGCTGTGTGAGAAGAGGACCAATATACTTTTACAGAATGAGGAGGTTATACTGAATGAAGTGAAAAATATTAATTTAGCTAAGATTAGGTAAGTATCTGACGAATGTATCATTATAATTAACTTTTTTTTACTAAAGATTTGATTAAGATCACAATTGTTATTATAAATAATATCAGCATAATTTATTTTGCTAAAGGGCAACGATAGCACAAAACGGAGTAATGAATGGTTTGATGTACATTCTACTACTGAACATGTCTGCCCATATCACGAGAGAACTAGGCATGGCTCCTGGCGGCGAGTTTAGAAGAGCTATGGTTGAGGTTTGTAAACCACTTTTTTGACGAAATTTTTTTGTCTTACTTTTTCTTTATGTGGTTCATTGTACAATATTTCTTTAATATTATTATTTTGGATATTTTACTGTAAATAGGAGCCTTACTGTTTGGTGAGACGTATTGGTGAAAATCTGTAATTGGCATCGATGTTGATTTATGTTTTCCCATATTATTTTATGTATTCTGAATTACATCTTGCCAATAAAATAAAATAAATTTCAAGTATCTTGACGAGACAAGGGAAACACCTTTGCAAAACATGTTTAAAATCCTTTACTCTCGTTGCTTAATATCCCAAAATAAGGGTATTCTTATACAATAAAATATGCTGCACCTCAGCCACTTTTATAAGTTAAGTAATGAAATTATTCTAAAATATACCTATGTTGATAAAGGGATACTAGCCACTTAGTTAACCAATAAACTAAAAAGCCTCCATAACCTTAGTATCCTCGTGTGCCACCCAGGGAAAGAAATGTCCATACCGTCACCAAAAAAAATTATGTATACTACTCTGTGTAAAAAGTATCAGGAATATGTCAATAAAAAGACCCGCGTAAAAGAGGTCGTTCAAATTTTTTTACTGCATGTTGGTAGCACTGTACTGATTTAGCGCGCAAAATTTGAGCGGGATCTGTCATTTAATTTGTTTTAAACTACATTTTTTGTTGGTCATAGTTTTGACTCCTCGGCGATTTTTACAATGGAAAATATTGTTGAACAAAGAGTGTGCCTTAAATTTTGTGTTTCGAATGATATTTCATGTGGTGAATCACTAAAAATGTTGCGAAATACCTACGGCGAATCGTGTATATCGAAAACAAGGGCTTATGAATGGTATAAGGCTTTTAAAGAAGGCCGAGAAGTAGTAGTAGACTTGCCTCGTTCTGGTAGACCTTCAACCGCTACGACCAAAGAAAACATCGACAGAATCAAGAACGTATGAGTCTGAGAGAGTTGGCTTGTGAGGTGAACATATCTTTTAAGACCTTCCACAACATTCTCATTGACATTTTAGGCATGAAACGCGTCGCCGCTCGACTAGTTCCAAAAGAGCTCAATTTTGTTCAAAAAGCGCAGCGAAAACATGTCGCTGAAGACATGGTTTCCCGAGCTTCTACGGTACCGACCTTTATGAAACGTATAATAACTGGCGAGGAGACATGGGTTTATGAGTACGACATGCAAACAAGCCAACAGTCTTCAGAATGGCGTCTCGAAAACGAGCCGAAACCCAAAAAACCGCGGCAAAGTCGCTCCAAAATCAAGGTGATGCTGACAGTTTTTTTTTGACTACCGTAGTGTGGTTCACTCCGAATTCCTTCCAGAAGGAGAAACAGTGAATAAAGAATATTATTTAGGCATCATAAAGCGTTTGCGTGAGAGTATCCGCCGAAAACGTCCAGATTTGTGGCAACACAACTCATGGATGCTGCACCATGATAATGCACCATCACACACAGCCATTATAGTGAAAGAGTTTTTAGCGAAAAATTCAACAAAAGTTCTCGACCAAGCACCGTATTCACCTGATATGGCTCCGTCTGACTTTTTTTTTATTTCCCAAGTTAAAATAACCACTTCGAGGAAAACGTTTTGAGTCGATAGAAGCCATAATAGAAAATTCGCTGAATGAGCTAAAGGCACTGACCTCCATTATACTATATAAGTACGCTGGACTAATTATAGGCCGGATGACAGTGAGGCGATTTGATTTTCGCCATTTTGGCGCTTACGGCAGCAGTGAAGGAACAAGGAACTAATAAAAGAGATGGGACAGTAAGATAAAATATATCGATAAAATGTTTCTGCTTAAAGGAAAGGCTAAGTTTTATCGAAACGAAACTTTACAGCACTATTGATTTATAATTGTTTCTTAAAACCATAGATATATTATGCTTTATGGTAAAAAAAACACTGGCCATTTTGCAGTTTACGTCGTATTTAGTTCCTCGTTCCTTCATTGGGGGCGCTTCAAATTGGCACAGTAAATAGCTGTCATTTTGATACGTATCGTTAGTCCAGCGTACTTATATAGTATAATGGAGGTCAGTGGCTAAAGGCCATACCGCAAATAGCCTATGAAAAATGTATGGAAGACTGGGTGAAGGGGTGGAGATGTTGTATTGCAAGCGATGGGGCCTACTTTGAAGGCGATAAAATAAATTTAGATGAATAATTTGAATTTTTGTTTTATTGACAAATTCCCGATACTTAGTACACAGAATGTAACTATTAACTTCAAACATTGGTTGATTATTTTTGATACCACGTCTACCTAGGAGTTATGACCCCGAGTAATATAACTAATTGGATCAATTAATATATTGACCCGATGTTTTTGGGAGTCCTATGTATATTGGTAATTTGAACGTATTCATTTTAAATTATTATTTTACAGGCAAAGAAAATCCAAAACTGTATGGTTCACCTCGGCGACCGCGCGATAGACGTAACGTTGCAGCGAGCGATCTCGTCTCTCACGTGGCGGCAAACTATCCGTCTCGTATGGCATCTACTTACTTCTAATAAATCTATCAGGTATTATTAATTGATATTTGATAAATAAAGGAAAGAAAAATTTCGACACAGGCGGGAATCGAACCCGCGACCTCGGATATACAAATATAAAAATTCGGAGGTAGGAAACGCAAACACTACTTAAACGTGTAAAAGAAATAAAGGATAGAAGAATTTCGCTGGCAGCCATTGACACGGTAGCTCAATTGGCAGAGCGATGGGGGCGTATACCCGAGGTCGCGGGTTCGATTCCCGCATGTGTCGAAATTTTTCTTTCCTTTATTTATTCTTTATTTATTAGTAATAATCCCCACATGAGGTATTCATGAACAAAAAGATTTAAATTGATATTTGGTGGTAACAATTATTCAATATAACTCATTATTTAAATAATCACCGGCAAATATCACTGTATCATTTTTTCTAAAAACCACATTGATCACATGAACTTTCAAATGAATGAAAACGCATACCAATCAACCCATAAATTGATGATCAGCGAAAAGCTCGAGCCTACCCTGAATAGAGTTTGGCCATTGTCCAACACACTAGATGACAACACACAATGACCTAAACTGTATAATAAATTGCCTAAACAAATATTAGAGTTAGTAAATCTTCATACATTTAAAGTTGAGCTCAAAAAGCTCCTAATCAATAAATGTTAATATAGTGTAAATGAATACATTTCAGCTACGTAATTATCAATTTAATGTAATCAATCATTAATGGTTAATTGTAATATTTATTTCATCTTTTACATTATTCTAAATAAGTTTACAATGAAATTTTATGACGTGGATTTTGATTTTATTTGTTAAGTGTGTGGACTTTATTTATTTTACCAATGCATTTTTTTTAAATTTTAGTTTACAATTTTTTCTAACGATTATATTATTTGTTTTTTATAATAAGTGTCGCTGTTTTAGATTATAATTTTAAATTCTGTTTTGTTTACATTTCCAAGAAATTTGCATGCCACAGATGGTGGAATATAGCATGGTCTAAACAAATGTTGTAACATCTATCAAATACCTATATTCTCAAATAAAGTTTGATTTGATTTGATTTGACAAACTAACGATTACTACCGTGATAGTAGCATGGACCGACGGCTTCGGTAAAGGTGCTTAGCGATTCGCCCTACAATTTAAACTCGCAGTATCGTACCAAAAGAAACCATGCGCGTTAATAATTAATTGGTATCACGCGTCATATGATTATTTTCAACACACTTTATTATAAAACATGTTATCTACGAAATCGCTTCAGTTTTCTTACGCGCGCCGCGCATGGCCAATAGCTGCCATGACCAATAGATTACGTTAATTAATATAGCAAAGAAGCTTATCAGTACATTTTTAAAATAAAATTATAAATTATATTGATGATTAAGCTGAGATGTATGCTCAATTGTAGCTCACTGAATAAAAGCTGAATTTTTGAAATCTTTTTTGACAGTATAGGTCGTTACACAGATATTTGGGCTGGCCTATATACAACAGTGGACATACATTATCTGATTATCTACCCGATGTCGTACTCGCCTAATGTCTGTCTCTCATCAAACTAATATTATATTTTAACAGACTTTGAATAATGCTGATCTCGCATTTATTGTATTTATTTGCAGTGTTGAGGAGGTAGAAAAATGCAAACAGAAGAAGATGCTAGAATACATGCTGGAAGAAATGGCGGAAGAGTTTCCTCCGTTGAAACAGGTGTTCGTGGTGGAACGAGATATGTATCTGTGCTATTCGCTGCAGGTGGCTTCTTTGCAAATACGTAAGATGTTTTATATATACCTACGTGTCACTAACTTAATAATTAAAATATTTTTTATCTGATTTCTAATTCCGTAAAGTTTTAATTTTCAAAATTTTGCTTTGAAAATAAGGTCTTCTCGTAAAAACGACCATCTGATGGCAATAAAAAACTGAATTAAATTTAGATTTAGCTGTACTAAGAATATTATTAGCCTATGTCTGAAAATCATATAAATAATTTATAAATGTAAATAAAAATGTAATAATTAAAAAATAAATATTGAATTTTAATTTTGAAGTCAGAAGGTCCACTCTTTACGCCGAGAACGATAATTAGCATACTTATCTCTTCTACCCATATTAACATTTATTTCTATCTCCCTCGCACGATCAAATATTCGGATTTTGACAATATAAATATTGACGCTTTCTATTCCATGAAACCAACGACAACTACGGAGGTACCGTTAGATTCGTCGAATATCTCCATGTATTCTCAGATATCGGAAAAATCAAAATACGAATATTCGATTCATGTGAAAGAGACAGAAATAAATTTTAATATGGGTTAGAAGAGATAAGTATGCCTATTATCGTTCTCGATGTGCAGAGTTGACCCTCTGTATAATAATAAAAAACTGCATCACTCGCCGTTGATAATTTTTTTATGAGGTCTGCAATATGTTTACTAACATATGATTTTTAAAGGCTCATATATGCAGACACAAAAAGAAGATGCAGCAAACAGCCCACCCATTAAAAAAAACATAACATAGCTGTTGAAATTTTAAATCTGATATTACCTTCATACATGTCCCAGATTTGCAAATAAGTAAGATGTTTTCTACCCACATGTTACCATTTAATTATATTAAAATGTTATTTTGCGTTTGTATCAATTAATAGATAAAGGTATGTTGCCACCGCCTTGCTGATTCAAACTCAAATTCTTTGCTTTAGTTTTTTAACCACTTGGTTTTGTTATACTTTGTAGTCTTTTGTTAATAAAAAAACAACTTCATGTATGAAAGCTTTGCTTTAGCACTGTTTTTCTAAGTGCCCTTAGGGTAATTCGATACCTGATAATTGCCACTTAACAAGTGTTTCCAATGATGTAATCTAATATTTTAGTATATTTTATTAACTACTTCTACTTATTATCCTTTAGCTGAAAATTTAATTTTGTCTGGTGGTTGTTCGACAATACTAATTAATAAGAATATAGATATTAATATTTTGGTAGTTAGTAAAATTTTAATTAGCACTAGATATGTCTGAATATATTCTTATATCCGCCAACAAACTACTATGTAGTTTGGCGGAATTACTGTAAACAAATTTTGTATGTAATTAAAAAGAAATAAAAAATAATAATATTAGATATAGGCAATATCTAAATGAAATTGCTTAGAATCATAAACTATGATCAGCAAATCAATCCACCAACGAAGCAACGGCATTGTTAGTCCTAATCTTTTTAGAAAATCAGTGCTTAACAACATATATATGTACATTACATATACTCACGGCTATAAATCTTTACAAGGGGCAGCCAGAGCTAAGGAACTAGGAGTTCCTCAGCCACTTTTGGAAAGTTGAGTGGGGAAAAGATGGCAAAATAAAGGTTGTTGGTGATGGGTCTCCAACCGCATCGCCCAAAATCCCTTAAAAGCCCCAATACCGCTATTCGCCTCTTACATACACCCACCGGAAGAAATGGGGTAGTGTTATTCTAAGCCGACACTACACAGTAAAATATAAAATAAATAAAATATATACAAAAGAAGTACATAATTGTCATTGCTTTTCCAGGTCACGAGCCCTGTCGGATCGTAGGCGTGGTAGGGATGGGCCACGTTGCTGGCATCGTGGAACATTGGGGAAAGATAAACCAACATGACATTCCACCTCTCCTGAAGTACGTAAAACACGCACTCCTTGTAGGTTATTCTTTGTCAGAAGGATTTCAGCCACGTTGAGCAACACAAAACTGCAAGTTGCCGATGATGCATAAGCATAACCATTTAAAAACATAATGTCTATTTCGTCAAATACTTTTATTGTTAAATATGTTTTCTTCCAATAGGCACGATAACCACTTTAGGATTCTGATCATATATGTTTAAAACAAAAAGGTTACTGGGCTAACCACCTTGCGAGAAAATGTTCTATAATATTAAATTGGTTATAAACTAGGTAAATAATGTTCTAAAGAGATTGTTTGAAGATGTGGGTTCTTTACTAAACATTTTTCGGTGATGCTTCTTGAAGAGAAGATTAGAACCATACATCCCATTCCTTTCCAAAGTTTGTCTTCACTTTCATCATCGCTCTTTCAATCAATGCCCTTGCCTAAGATTAATTTTAAAACTATTGACGATGCTGAATAGGCTGATTCCGCAGTCATCATCATCATCATCATCATCAGCCCACACTCGTCCACTGCTGGACATAGGCATCTCCCATGGCGCGCCACCTCTTCCTATCCTCGGCCAGCCTCATCCAACCACTCCCGGCCACCTGCTTTAGGTCGTCGGTCCAGCGGGCTGGAGGGCGCCCCACACTGCGTCTGCCAGTGCGTGGTCTCCACTCAACAACTCGTCTTCCCCAGCGGTTATCGGTTCTTCGGCAGATGTGACCAGCCCACTGCCACTTCAATTTGCTAATCCGATGAGCTACGTCGGCCACTTTCGTTCTCTGTCGGATCACGTCATTTCTGATGCGATCCAACAGAGTGATGCCGAGCATAGCTCGCTCCATCGCTCTTTGAGTGACTTTGAATTGGTGGACTAGTCCAGCCGTGAGTGTCCACGTTTCCGCACCATACGTTAACACTGGCAGGACGCACTGGTTGAAAACCTTAGTCTTCAGACATTGTGGGATGGCCGAGGAGAAGATATGCCGAAGTTTTCCAAAAGCAGCCCAGCCCAGCTGGATGCGTCTTGCAGCCTCTTTGTCGAAGTTGTTTCTACCGAGTCGTAGCGTCTGACCTAGGTAGACGTACTCCGGCACAACTTCGAGCTCTGCTCCCTCGACAAGAACTGGTCTTGGCTGAACAAGACGATTGAACATGATTTTCGTCTTGTCCAAGTTCATGCCAAGCCCCACCCGCCGAGAGGCTGAGTTTAGGCTACTAATCATTCCGCAGTAGTTTTTCAAAATTTTTTACCAACCCTCAGCATTTTGATACTTATCTAGTCGTTGCCTGTAGTTTTCCCGCATTCACATAAGTTTAAATTTGTTAAGTTTTTAAGCTGTGTAGTGTCGGCTTAGAATAGAACTACCCCATTTCTTCTGGTGGGTGTACGTAAGAGGCGACTTACGGTTTTGGGGCTTTTAAGGGATTTTGTATGTATGTATGTATGTACATACATACACTCACGGCTATATATCCCTAGAAGGGGTAGCCAGAGCTAAGGAATGAGAAATTTGGATTTTGGAAGTTGCGTGGGGAAAAGATGGTGAAATAAAGGTTGTTGGTGATGGGTCTCCAACCGCATCGCCCAAAAAATCCCTTAAAAGCCCCAATACCGTTAGTCGCCTCTTACGTTCACCCACCGGAAGAAATGCTGTGTAGTGCCGGCTTCGAATAGCACTACCCCATTTCTTCCGGTGTATGTATGTATGTGTTTAAATTTGTCCCAGAATCCCGCCAACATCTTTATCGACGCGCGCTCTACGCCTGGCGCTGCGGTGCGCGCTGGCCGGCTGCGCGCTGTACGCCGGGTACCGCCTCGTGCACGCGCTGGCGCCGCGCCGCCTGCTGCCCGCGCCCTAGTACTGCCCGGTATGTCCGTACTGTATCACACTGTACCTAACATAGCTGCGGTATATCCGTATATCCCGGGACGTCCCGTATTTTAGGCCTAATTTGAAATGTCCCGGCGGGACAGCCTCTGTCCCGTATTTTAGCTATGCACCGATTGTTACTTTCAAATCAATCGAACTACGCTCGACAATTACGCACGCAGCGTTCGCTTGCAGATGTACGCAAGATTTGATAAAAAGTGAGTTTAAAAAGTAACGAGCAATAAAAATATAATATATAAAGCAATATGTCCATTCGTTTAGATAGTGACGATACAACCGCACGCATTTTTGGATATTGTAATAAAGTGAAAAAAAACACAAACTACAGACGTACAGACAAACTGGGTGCAATAGGCTAAATATAGGTATGATACTTAAACTAAAATTAGACAATTAATATTCTTCATCACTCGAAGTTAAGAAATCATTACTATCTGTACCAAATCCACAACAATATCGATATACCTAATTCGCTAAATTTACCTGCTCGGGGCGTACTTTTTTTATGAGGCAGCATGATGATTAGCGTCACGCGCCGAGGCTGCGTTAAAAGTAGACACTATCTAAGCGAATTAATGATTGAGATGAACCCGAAAGCAAAAATACGCGAGTAAGATCATTTCAATAAATAAACAATTAATTAATGGATCGTATTATTTCCAGAAAATCATGCTCTTCTGCAACTCTACAACTCAATGTTGGCACGAGGAGTGTACTGAATAGCTATCATACAATGTATAAGAAAATGTCTAGCTATTATAAATTATATATTTATTATTACAATTCATGTTATATATTTTATTTTAAGAAAACATATTATTTATATTTACAGCTTTCTGAAATTTGTCACAAATGCAATATGTGTTTAATTTTATTGCAACTCTTTGCTGTGCGAGTAGGTTTTGTCTGCTTCTGTGTGAGTAACTCAATACATTCCACAGTTCTCATTGAACTTTAGCAGTAGTTATAAAAAATAATCTGCTTAAACGTGCGTGTTCAACGTGTTTGTTCAAACGTGTGTGTTGCCAGAAAACCCCTTGCGGACTGAATTGTAAAACTATTTTAATATGTTTTATCCTTTATTCGAAAATTGCATTTCATTTTTTATTTCTATTCTTAACTTCACCTTGCGAATTTGTATCATAGTCATTAGAAGTTTCGGTTTTATTAATATAAGCGAGAAAGTTCATAATATTGCTCAAATTGTTGTTTTTGTGTTGCATGATTGGATTATTCATAATGTTGTTTGTATAAAGATAGTACTTTGGTAAGGTTTCGAAATTGTCATGTCATGAGAGATGTTATATGGCGTATACGTGTTAATGTAAAATGATCTATTTGTGTTACGAATACTATGAATACATTTTCTGTGATAGGTAATACGTCTCTAATGATGAAACTTGCGTGCTATTATATACTAGACTGTAGGAACGTTGTTAGAGAGATTTTATGGCGCTTAATTGGCCTAGACCTCGCTTTTATAACATACCCTTTTTATATTATAAATCGATAAAGGACATCAAACTAAACAACTTTGCCCATGGAATGCCTATCTAAAATATTGTAATTTTTTAAATAAAATAATAATAAAAAATTGTCGTACCTAGTTCAAACTGAGAATGTATACAATGAGATTCCTTGCTTCAGTGAAAATAAAAAATAAAAAAAAAACATTTGATCTATGGTGTAAACAAAAACATAACCTCTTTCGGTATTTTCCAGTTCAATCGCTCGCTTACCGGTTTATTTTCATGATATTATTTTTCAACGACGATCAATACAACTGGAAAATACAGAAAGAAGTTATATTTTTGTTTACAGAGCGAAAAGCATATATCAAATGTTTTTTTTTTATTTTTTATTTTCACTGAAGCAAGGAATCTCATTGTATACATTCTCAGTTTGAACTAGGTACGACAATTTTTAAATATTATTTTATTTTGAAAATTACAATATTTTAGATAGGCATTCCATGGGCAAAGTTGTTTAGTTTGATGTCCTTTATCGATTTATAATATAAAAAGGGTATGTTATAAAAGCGAGGTCTAGGCCAATTGGCATTACCTATTGCACTAATGTAATTTGTTAATAATATATTTAAGCTTTATATATGTATGTCTCTTATTGTTTTTCTAAAGTATGCTTAATATTGTTGCTCGTAATAAAATTATTAATTAAACTTAACTTAAGTTATTCAGTTACACATTTCAATTATCTTTGAAGGATTTTTTAGTTTGTTTGGACATGTCAAAATTGTGCATTAAGCACAAAATTGGGAATTTACTTTATTTTCATACAGCCCCTTAATTGTTGCAATTGTATTACAGAAGTAATATTCACTATTTCTTCTATACACGCTTCTTAAGTTTTCATTCTTAGGCTTGGACTGGTGTGAATAAAAATGGTCCATGTAAATACGAAAAATAAAGTGACTTTGCTGTTTTTTCACTATTAAAGTTATAAGCGAGTTATATACAGGAGAAATACGTCTATATTATGTCTTATTAAATAAAACAAAGGGAAAACGATCTAGAATTATTTTATTTCAAAACTATAACAAATATTTATAATATAGAATTGTTTTAGTAATAGTGAATCATCAGAAAAACTATACGTGTACAATATTGGTGTTTAAGCAGTTTTAATTTGTTGTATCATATGAAAAGAGAGATTAAAATAATAATTTCGTTTACTATTTTTGTTTTCATTATTTCATAAGTCATTGAAATTCGCCTAGCGATTGCTATGTATGCCTAGTACCTTCAGTTTGTTCACTATATTTAACAAATTAAGGAGTAGTTGTCAATGAGAAAAGGCATGTAAAGTTGCGAATATTTCACAAACGACAAAAATATGGTAATTACGCCTGTCACGATCTTAATTGAGAGAAAGCAGGAAAAGTCTCGTAATTTCTATGGTTAGTTTTGAGACTCAACCAAAAATAGCAAATTTCATTTTTTTATGATAAATACATGAGAATTCCCATTCAATGTCTTTCCATTTCTTCTGAATATGATGGTTACAAGGTATCCTCTACTATCATTATGCCAAAATCTGTCTAACCAATTAAAACCCGATTTTACCCATTTAAGGCATTGTGTTCTATAATGGTCCTATTTAATTATAAGTTATAAAATAGAATAAAATGGCATCACTACACGTAACTTCAAATTTTTCTCTTAAGTGATAACTTAGGAATCTTATATCATCTAACTGAGGTATGGTTGGAATGGAAACCCTTCACCTTTAGTACAAGTTAAAGTAACCCAACTTGGCATAATATTCAAGGGTCACAAGGTGGTAAATAAGACGAAAAAGATACATCTTTGAGAAATGAGTTAGTTTCAAAGTTCCCCGTGTTAGTACATTATATGGAAGACATGGTGAACAAAGAGTGTGTGTGAACGTGAGTTATTTAATACTCACGGCAATAAATACAATAATGGATTCGTTCGTTATTCACTTTTGGAGGTTTAGAGAAATAAAATAGTTGGCAATAGGTCCCCAGCAACATCGCCTCTTACTGCACCCGCGGAAGAAATTGATTCGTGCTTTTCTAAGCCGAAAACACAAAACTACACAGTTGCAGTTGTACTACAGCGCACATAGGCAATATTTCCGTGCCGTAAATTTTAGCTCTGTAGGTATTGTGAAAGCATACCTAAAATCATCAAAACAAAGAAGTTCATATTATGTAGACTATATTATACGATTTATCTGTGACATATTGATGACATTGTTACATACTCTTTGACATTGTTTTCCTATATTGTTCAGGAAAATGTGTCAAATTTTAAAACAGAATTTTGTTCAAAATTTGTCAAGTAAAATGTAAATACGTAGCATTTGATAATGTTACTTAGGATACCATGTTTGAGTCATTCAAAATTAAATTATGATTTTAGCATCTCGTTTAAGAAAAGTCACAAGGTCATATCCATATTATGCAAGTTACGATGTGCTCACTAATTTTACGTTGTTCACGAAACCATCCAAAGCATTTCAAAGTAAGGTTGCGAGAAAATACAGTTCAGAACTCAAATTGCCGGCATCGGCTGTGTACTTGCAGGATGACGATAAAGCAAAAGTCATCTTGTTAGGGACGGTGCATTTCAGTAAGGCATCTGTTGAGGATGTTTCTACGGTAGGTGATAAGTGGTTTTTAAAGCTTAGTAAAGTTCAGTATGTTCTGGGGTAAACTCTCTGGTGATTCAATTCTTCACCTAAAAATATGTTGGATTTATACATCTTTTAAATAGGCCACGTCTTTGTTGAGTTAAAAAGCTGGTCTAATGAGTAGGTCTCCCATATTGGGAGTTATATCACACATTTTAGTAAATTTTTAGCAATTATTTGTCAAGTTATTATGAGACGCAGCAAATTAAAGTTTAACATACCAGTCAATACATGATAACATTCCAAGTTCTCTGAAACACTGTTGCTTGATGTACAATTCACTTATTCAGATTGTGGAAAATTTGAAGCCAAATGCAATTCTAGTGGAGCTTTGCAGACATAGAGTCTCTCTTCTTGAGCTCGACGATAAAAAGTTCATCGAAGAAGCTAAGAAATTTGATTCCAAAAATCTTAGGTGAGTACTTATGTAGTTGCTACTACACTTTAATAGTTTATATAGATATTGGGCATTAAATTACGATTACATACATCCATTCTTATTAATTCCTTTTTTGCTTCAAGACACCAAGTGAAGGGAAAAAACTTCATGTCATCAATGATGCATGGTATGCTTCTGAAGACGTACGCAGATATTGCAAAGGACTTGGGAGTAGCGCCGGGTGGAGAGTTTAGACGAGCTTATCACGAGGTTTATCTCATATTTTTTATTTGTTTTAACTATTTTATTGCCACCCACCTATCTATTTTACGTACCAGTAATTTCTTGACATAAGTATGTGCAGGTTTCTATTTCTGTGAAAAGTGGGTACTTTTACCTAAATGTTTCGTCTCTCTCAGAAGAAATAGTATTTTTGCCAGCTTTTTGGGGTAAAACAGCTAAATCTGTGTCTATCATATATTTTACAAATTTTAGGTTAAGTATGTAAAGGTATTTACATAATGATATCGTGTATATGTTTTATTGGAGCGAAGCTCCATTTACCCCCGACTTTTGTATTAGGCTTGTCACAGAACTCCTCCTAAACTGTTGATCCGATAACAGCCAAACGTTGCACGATGGTTTAAAACATCAAGGACAAAGTTTTAACGAAGAGAAAATTTAGACAGATGTTACCATTGAGGAATAATCACCCTTGAAAGTTCCCCATGTCAGTCTATGGGAAACGAGTGTAAACACAACGCGCTTAAAGAATTTTTCGTTGTTCCAATGCAGCGAAGCAATAAAACAATTTAATACAAAACATGTTTGATTTTGCCTGGCTTCGTTCCAAATTTGGTCATGCGAAGCATGCAGGTCCACCTCGTATAGGTAATCTGCATAATGTCTGCCATACTGATTAATAATATATCCCATGGAACATGCGATAATAATCGATAACAATTGAGACGTTTGAAATATAAAAAACTATTCCACAAGTATATGCGCTGAAATAATGCAACAAAGACAAACGCTGTTAAAGTACTCTTTGTGTTTCGAAAAGAAGTGCTAGCTGGTATAAACCCAATGCTTCAATTTACGTTACAGATGAAGAAAATACCTGGTTGCAAGTTATTTCTTGGCGACCGGCCGATACCAATAACAATGTCACGAGCATTTCAATCATTATCTGTGTACGAACTGGGACAATTACTATTTCATCTTTCTAAACCGGCTCCTAAGTCGCTAAGGTAGTTTTAAATAATTTTTAATAATTAATAATAGTACGCAACTAGCGTAGTACGAGTATACATTAAATTAATTTTGTCATTAACGTATTGAAAGAAAAATTATATTACTTTATATTTAATTAGCATATTTTAAAACATACATACACACATACATACATATACTCACGGCTATAAATTCCTAAAAGGGGTAGCCAGAGCTAAGGAATTAGAAATTCCTTAGCCACTTTTGGAAGTTGCGTGGGGAAAAGATGGTAAAATAAAGGTTGTTGGTGATGGGTCTCCAACCGCATCGCCCAAAAATCCCTTAAAAAGCCCCAATACCGTTAGTCGCTTCTTACGTACACCCACCGGAAGAAATGGGGTAGTGCTATTCTAAGCCGATACTACACAGCACAGTTTAGAACACACCAAGATATTGAGAACGATACATTTTAATTTGGACATCACTTTAAAACACTTGTCAATCTTAATCAATTGATTCTTGTGATCTAAATTTGCTCTTATTCCCTAAAATTTTTCAAGGGCCAACTCAATCTTGACCGTTTTTTAGAATCTATATATATAAAAGAAAGTGGTGTTAGTTACACTATTTATAACTCAAGAACGGATGAACCGATCTGGCTAAAAATTCTCTGGCGAAGCCGGGGCGGACCATTAGTACCTAATAAAAATAACTCAGCAAGAGTTTAATGATTATTCAACAGCAAATGTTTTATGATTAATTTACAGCAAAACGGACCTTGAAAAGTATAAAGACAGGGAATTTGTCGAAAATCAGTTCAAGGAAATAACAAAAGCAGTTCCAGCATTTGAGAAGATTTTCCGCGTGTTTGTTGATGAGAGAGATAAATGTCTAGCGTTTTCTTTACAAGAGTGTGTTCGTACTGGTAAGAGTTATTGAATTTTATTGATACTGAAAATACTTGTTTTTTTTTTCAATTTGCAGATATATAGTAAAAATAGAACTGAACAAAAAACCTGCATGTGTTTCAAGGTGTAATGTAATGCGTAAAATGAGAAATTTATTTATGGTGTAGGGTAGAGATAGGGTAAATATTATCCAAGAGACGTTTATTCCAAACTGCAGCATTCTATGACCAAGAGATTAATTTTTTTGCAGTTTACAAGTCACATACATACATACATATACTCACGGCTGTAAATCCCTAGAAGGGGTAGCCAGAGCTAAGGAACTAGAGTTTCTTCGGGCACTTTTGGAAAGTTGAGTGGGGAAAATATGGTAAAATAAAGGTTGTTGTTGGTGATGGGTTTCCAACCGCACCGCCCAAAAAACCCTTTATAGCCTCGATACCGTTAGTCGCCTCTTACGTACACCCACCGGAAGAAATGGGGTAGTGCTATTCTAAGCCACTACATAAGTCTTACTTACAAGTCAGTTTTTTTATATTTACTGTTATAATTTTGTAAGTGGGCAAAACACCGACCTCCATTATACTTTGTTAGTACGCTGGACAAATTATAGGCCGTGACATATTGAGGCAATTTGATTTTCGCCATTTTGGCACTTACGGCAGCTGTGAGAGGGAAAGGAACTTAAGAAAGGATGGGACGGTAAGATAAAATATATCGATAAATTTACCCTTAATGCATAAATCATGGCTAATGTCCAAACTAATTCAATTGATCGCTAATACTATGACTAACCAAGGATTGAGTAATCGTAGGATAAGCCAAAGCCGGGAAATATGGGTAGTTTATGTATAGTTAGCTAGACTAGATCCAACAATAAATAGGGAACGATTATTTAATAAATATGAAAATTCAACTTCAGTACGTAATGAGCTGCTATCCGTTTCACTTGCCCGTGACAATACAAATAATAGATTAGGTGAGGTATTTATAGAAAATAAACATAATTTTATTATTTATTATATTGAGTACAAACAAAATAAAGTTTTTCACTTTCATGCTTAATAAAACAGACGTCAGTGAAGTGTTTTGAGCATATGTAATCATATTCTTTTGGACGTGAAATAGCTTTATTAATACTTTTCAGCCATAATTCCAAAGTTAGAAACCTGTAAATTACAAGATTATCTATGTTTAACAATCTGTCTATTGGCACTTCACGGTCTGCATCGGTAAGTTTTATCGAAACTGAATTTCACAGCATGGTCACAGCACTATTCAATATATTTTTATTATAAAAACCATAGATATATTACGTTTTATGGTAAAAAAGCACTGGCCAATTTGCAGTTTACGTCAGATTTAGTTCCTTTCCCCACATTGGGGGCGCTTTAAATTGGCACAATAAATAGCTGTCATTTTAATACGTATCATTAGTCCAGGTTCTAAAAAGTTAGAATCCGCCTCGGCTGTAATAAAAGACTAACTTTGCTGACTTGTATTATATTCTAATTTAAATCTTTTTGTTCATGAAAACCTCATGTGGGGATTACATACATACATACATATTCTCACGCCGTTAGTTCCCATTGGGGTAGGCAGAGACTATCGATCGCCACTTTGTACGATCCTGGCAAACCTCTCTAGCTTCATTTACATCCATCAATCTTTTCATACATGCTCTTTTATTCTTCGTACTTCGGACACCTGCTTTTTGAGCACATTTTCTATTTGACCTAAATGTGTCCTCCGAGGTCGTCCTCTACTAACATTACCTTCCACATTGGCTCTATAGATCTCTTTCACCACTTTACTGTCATCCATCCTCTCTATATTATTATGCCCAAACCATCTCAACATTCCTTTTTCTATCTTTCTTACAATATCATCTTTTACACCACACCTTTCACGAATCACATCATTCCTCACACGATCACATAACCTCACATTACAAACTTTTCTGAGGGATCTCATTTCTACTGCATTCACTCTGCTTTGATGCTTTCACTTTTCTTTCATGGTTTACCCGAGGTCGCGGGTTCGATCCCCGCCTGTGTCGAAAATTTTTCTTTCCTTTATTTATTGGTAATAATCCCCACATGAGGTTTTCATGAACAAAAAGATTTAAATTATGTGATAGTTAGGCGTTTTTAACATTTGCATTCTATCTGAAAAGGTAGACAAGTGGCCTTCCGAATTAGTAAAAATTCGGAGGAAGGAAACGCAAAACACTACTTAAACGTGTAAAAGAAATAAAGGATAGAAGAATTTCGCACTGGCAGCCAATTGACACGGTAGCTCAATTGGCAGAACGTCGGGGCGTTTACCCGAGGTCGCGGGTTCGATCCCCGCCTGTGTCGAAAATTTTTCTTTCCTTTATTTATTCTTTATTTGTATTATAATCTTCTGTTTTCTTCTGCTTTAGTTCCTAATGCACGAGTACTCGGTGTGGTTGGCATGGGACATGTTCAAGGGATCATGAAGTATTATGGGAAAATGACTATAGAGGAAGTTGTGCCGTTGCTTGTGTGAGTTTGGCTTTTATGTTAATTATTCTGTGTAACTATACATGCATAAAAGAAAGTTGTGTAAGGCCGGTAAACTAGTTATAACTCACAAACCGCTGAGCTGTTTGGCTGAAAAATTTTAGGAAGGTAGTTAAGAACCGGGAAGACATACGATACTTTGTACCCCTTACAAATATTTTACAATGTTAACCTAACACCTTCAGAAGAAACGCAGGCTTTTTATTATCACGGTTACATTCACAATAGAACATTACCCTTGCGAAGACGGGGTGGACCACTAGCATATTTATAGTTTCCAAAATCATATTCTTCGTTTGTCAAAACAAGGTGAAAAATACATTTATTGCGTAATATATCTTTCATGAGTCACAATAAAACATCAAAATTTTACGACATCCGTGCCTGATTGGATAGGATAGGTTAGGTTTGAATCCCGCTTAGAGCCACATTTACGTGATTAACAAAATATATTTTTTAAATTTTGAATGTTGAAAATAACCTTATCTATTTACGAGTCTTAATATAACCAGGCAAAACTTCATAAAGATGTGAGCAGTGATTAAAGAAATGTAAGATATTTCTAATAACACTAATGGTAGTGCCATGCCATACGTACGAAGCTGGTACGGTTCAGTAGTATATACGTGATAAAAAAATAAAAGAGTTGGATCGTTGGATATTGGAATAAATTTAACCGAATACTGAATGCAAATTATTTTGCACATGCCCTATTTAACTATAATATTAAGTATGAAATTAAAATAATTTATACAGAGAGATTAAATAATGTCATAAAAATTATTACCTATAATATAAAAGTCATTAATTAAAAGCAAATATCAAATTAGAGTAGCATAAAGTTTCTGTTCTTAATTTTATCTTTTCCTTTTCAGAGAAAAACCAAAATAAGTAATATTTATCATAACAATGTTGAAAACCAGCTGATTATATATTAAGTAAGTATACAGGATGTCAATAGACAGTTTTCTTCCCTTTGTTGCAATTGCAAACTATAGTCAAGTATTTAATATTTAACTCAACATTATAAGGTTTTTAGGATTCACTAGATAGCATTTATTTGTCTCCAATGTATTGCAGATATGCATAATATGGGGAATAAAAATTTGCCATTTTCATCCTGTATATGATCGTGTTTACAAGATAGAAGATGGTACATGATATGTATATTTTTTACAGGGTGCCGCCTGAGCCGCTTTCCAGAAAACTGTTTTTCGGAGGAATAAGATTCACTTTTTATTTTACTATATTTGCTATTCTATATCGACTTTTAATAGGGTAAACTGTATTTGTATGGTAAATTATTCCGTTTTTGTAAGTTTTATTTAATTATATAACATTTTGTTGGTATGCTTTATTTTATTTTATATTTTCATGATAAGGTTTTAAAAGTGTATTGTTTTTATAAGGCAATACAATATTAACTTTATGAAATTACATTACAAAGGCAGTAGTGTTGAGGCTAGGTACTACTAATATTTAATCTGTGGTTGAGGCACAGATAATATAATACTGTTGAGGAGAATTTGTTGGCAACGGAATCCATTCCTCATTGCAATCATTATCATAATTTACATCAGAAAACACACGTCCACTACTGCAAATATTCTCATTAAACCCGTGTTTTTGCTGCTTTTTATTGGACTCTTCTATCTTAGATATGAAGACTTACTCTTAGATATATTAGGAAGACCTTGTCTGCACTTTTATGCCATAGGTCAAACCATGGACGAATTAATATGGGCTTAGTTCTAGTATCCGAAAAAAGGATGTCTAACTAAACAGTCCATCTCGTTCTGAGTACGGTTAACATCTGTTGATGTCTTTAAGTTGCTTAATGAGGGTTCCTCAAAAGGTAAAGAAAACTACATATATTAAAATACATATCTACACACATTCAAGGCTATAAATCCGAAAAGGAGAAACAAGAGCTTCGGAATTAAAATTTCTTCAGCCGCGTTAGGAAGCTGAGTACAGAAAAGATTGAATAAAGATGGTAAAAGATGATTGGTCATGGGTCTCCACTCCAGCCATATCGCCCAACACTAAGTCACATCCTACGACAACCGCGGTATCAAATACGATAGTGCAATTCTAGTTTTACACAGCTTTTACTTGCATTGACAATAATAATTTTCTTACACTACATTTTTTGCATCGGGTTTGCAAAATACCGAAACACTGTGTCTCACCTCACCTATACTCACTACAGCTTATCCAAAAATGTATTTCTTATGGAATAAACATTATCTTACCTACTCCAAGAACAATCAAAAGTTTACCCTTTACCCTTTGATGGTAAAATATATTGTTTGGTTGCAGTTTTCCAGCCATATCCCTCAAACATAAATAAAAGATCCTAAATTCCATAGTCATCTCGAACGACACCTTAGTTAGAATATGGGGTTATGCTTTTCGAAAACCATCGGTGTTATTCAATCTTTGCAATACATTTATGTTTTAAATTGAACCCTTCACCATATGTTTTTACCTCCTCTCATCTTTTTTAACCTCTAGTATTTTATGCTTTTCCCCTAAGCAGATCATTTTAAAATGTAAAAAATGAGTTATATATATATATACCTCTTTCTGCTCCCGGGGATACTCATTATTTCATACAAAAATCGATAAACGTCAGAGTCCTCCATGTACAAATTTTGATATTTTTACTGGGCAATCGTTAAAATCAAATTGAGCACTTCCTTTTTATCAAAAAACCCTGTAGAAAATATCAAAGAAATATCCTAGCAACCGGCTGAAAACAGGCTGAAAGTGTATTGAAATCCAGAACCGTTAATTGTGTCAACTCAACTCGTCTAAAATAATATTAAGATCAAAACAAATAAACCAACAGCTGATCAAAAACAATCTAACTAATCAATCAATTACATTTAGATATTTATTTCCGTATTCCGTCGGATAATTCAGGATAGGATGGAACAAACTATGTGTATAAAACCTTAATAATACCCATGAATATTTTTTTGGATAATTGACCATTACGTTAGTGAATGCAGCTAAAAACAGGTTAGCACTGGATTAGCTTCCAGCATTTCAAAGTGCTATAGCGTACCTTGGTCAATTTTAGTAAGTAGATGAAACCTAATTAATAAAAATGATTCGAATTTTGTCAATATTATGTTTATCAACCGTGATTAGCGAAACTATCAGTGATTGTGGATGTGACACAAACCGTGAGAATTCCAACAAATATACCGACACTCAATTTGGTTCTCAAAATATAGATGATAATAATGTTTGTTCAGTGAAACCTGATAACACAGAGGGTAGCTGCAGTTTCGGAGTAGCAAATAATATGGTCCTAATTCCAAGCGGCATATATCAGTTTGGTACAAATGACATTGTTATTGAAAATGATAAAGAAGGTCCTAGAAGAGATGTGAAAGTTGAAAAGTTTTTCCTTGACAAGTATGAAGTCTCCAATAAAAACTTTGAAGAATTTGTAAATAAAACCAACTACAAAACTGAAGCTGAAGTTTTTGGCGACAGCTTTGTGTTTGGATTATTTTTAAATGAGACTTTTAAAGAAAAACTTCAAGATGTTCGGGTTTTGCAAGCGCCTTGGTGGTACAATGTACAGGGGGCAGATTGGCGCCACCCCTATGGGCCGGATTCAGATCTTAGTGGTAATAAAATTGATGATATCTTTCTTTACCTATAGAAAGCACTTTTAACTATCCTAAACCCATCATTCATCACATTACCAAGTAATTGACATAAATATCTAGGCTGACAATATTTTTAACATTGATTTTTATCCATTTTAGATACTGTAAGGTTTTGAGAGTTTTGTAATGATATATTATAAGTTTATTAATTAAATATTTTAAGCTAATAAGAACACTCTTAAAAAGACAGTCGTCTTAATGTGAATGTTTATTTATTTATTATTTTGCAAAGATAATTTTCTAAAATTATTATTATTTATTTTCCCAAAATTGTTAAGTCTTTCTCATGGTTTAACCCTATACTTTATACCCTAGGGTTTTATTTAGGTTTCTAATAAATACATACATACATATACTCACGGCTATAATTCCCTAGAAGGGGTAACCAGAGCTAAGGAATCAAAAATTCCTCAGCCACTTTTGGAAAGTTGAGTGGGGAAAAGGTAGTAAAATAAAGGTTGTTGGTGATAGCTCTCCAATCACATTGCGCAATGTTCACTTTAAAGCCCCAATACCGTTAGTCTATCTAATATCCGCTATTCTAAGCCAGCACTACACAGCCAAGGTTTCTAATATGAATGGAAATACCAGCTTAGAAGGTTAGCCCAGGCATTAGGTTGCAAACTGCACTGGGTTTTTTTTTTTTGAGATTTGATCTTAATTAATCCTTTGAACTCTGATTGAATGAAACAACCATCTTATTTTGGAAGTTTCCGATATTAGTTAAAATTTTGTAAGTAAAAGTAAAGAATAAAAATTTCCTTAGCCACTTTTGGAAACTGAGTGGGGAAAAGATAATAAAATAGAGGTTGTTGGTGATGGGTCTCCAACTGCACTGCCCAAAAATGCCTTAAAAGGGCCAATACCCTTAGTGGCTTCTTACATACACCCATAGGAAAAGATGGGATAGTGCTATTCTACACCAACACTACACAGCACCAGATAATAAAGTATCTCAGCTTTAAACAAAAAGCAACATGTAACAGTGCTGTTATCAGTTTTATCAAATTATTAACTTAATGTTTAAGTGTTGCCTTAGTATATGAGAGATATGAATTTATTTATTTTTTGAATAAAGTCTGTCCAAATGTTAGCATTGCTTAGATTGAAACTTAAACTATGCCTTTATATGAAACCATTCAGTGCCGAATATAAAACACTAAACTAGGACTACACCAAAAATGTGTTTGTGTCTTTAAAAGGGTAGGTGTACATGGGTGGGTGTAGGGACTACATGGCATAAATTTAAAACTTTATGATTAAGATAATTATAAGTTCTATGATGTGCTGGCATAGGTAATTTGTTCATATATTAAACTAAATGTCTTTTCTTTTCATTTTAGATATGCTAGATCATCCTGTGATACATGTGTCATGGAATGATGCCCGAGCATTTTGTAAATGGCGTGAAGCTCGTCTGCCTACCGAGGCAGAATGGGAGGCTGCTTGTAGAGGTGGCCATCACAACACCAAGTACCCGTGGGGTGACAAACTTTTTCCAGAAAAAGTATACAAGTAAGGAATACTTGAGCTCTTTTATTATTTTTCAACCATCTAAACTCAACTTGCATTACATATAAAATATTTCTATAGCTCTTCAATTCCAAATATATGAATAAAAATAATCATTATTATAAAAAAACTCGAATGAATTTAGAAAAAAAAACCGGCCAAGTGCGAGTCGGATCGCGCACTAAGGGTTCCGTACTATCATATATATAGAAAATCCCGTTTGTGTGAAAATCATGGGAGCCAAATTAGGTAAGTAATTTGATTTATGACGTTTAAAAATAGAACTACGGGCTAGATCTCATTCAAACCAATTTTCGTTAGTAGTTTGTATAGTAATACACATCATATATTTTTTTCAGTATTATCATGCCCATATTTTAGAAGTTACGGGGGGGGGACACACATTTTAGCACTTTGAAAAAGTCTCTCGCGCAAACTATTCAGTTTTGAAAAAAATTATATAAGAAACCTCAACATCATTTTCAAATACCTTTTGATAGATACCCCACACGTATAGGTTTGATGAAAAAAAAAATTTTGAGTTTCAGTTCTATGTATGGGGAACCCTAAAAATTTTGGTTTTTTTTTCAGATTTTATTTTAAAATCTTAATGCGGTTTACAGAATACATCTACGCACCAATTTCCAATAATGTAGTTCTTATAGTTTCGGAATAAACTGGCTGTGACATACGGACGGACGGACGGCCGGACGGACAGACAGACAGACATGACGAATCTATAAGGGTCCCGTTTTTGCCATTTGGCTACGGAACCCTAAAAACTGGCCCAGTGGGTGTCATCGATCCAGCGGAGTAGAAATTATGAATCAATAGATTTTTTCTTTATCCCTCCTTTTGTATTTATTTATTAATTACTCATAACAGTGAAAACTGATAATTGGCTTTTAGATATACTTTTAAGTTGCTAATTAATTATAACTAGCTGTAAGTTTTTCGTAATTATAAAATAAATAAATAATAATTTATGTAAATCGGCGGATATTTTTCTGACTGTACTAAATATTTAATTGCATTGTATACGTCCTCCAAATTTTTAGAAACATACTGCAAGGAAACTCACATGACTGAGTATACATATAATTATCAATGGAACACTATCTATCCCAATTACCGATAAGTTTGTTCCCTAAACTCAATAAATATCCAATATCTCTGTTCAGACACTTTACGACTTAGTGATTGAATATTAAGTTTTTAAAATATGATGCTAGACGGAATCGAGAACTCATTAATAAGTCTATTTTTTTATCTTGTTTTTTTTAAATATAATTATTGATTCTATTTCAGAGCAAACATCTGGCAAGGTGCCTTCCCAAATCACAATTCTGAAAAAGATGGCTACATAGGAACAAATCCCGTTAATATGTTCCCGCAAAATGACTTTGGGCTGCATAACATGGCTGGAAATGTTTGGGAATGGGTGGAAGATACATGGGCTGATGAAACCGTGAGTTCTGTCAATTTAACTAAATAATAGATAAGGGACAAAATAAGGGACACAATGAACATGAACTAAAACCATTCTAAAATCTATATCTTATTTCTGTTTTTAGGTATTTTGTGGGTAATGTCTGTGCTCTAAATCACTACTGGCCATCTTTATTACAATTCTATCCTTTGTTGTACCAAAAGAGCTCATGACCTGGGATATGAAATGTAATCTGAGCCATAAGGAACCGATGACGTTAATTTTTTTTTCGTAATTTTCTGCAGATACAAGACTTGCTATAAGGTGCTCCCTCACCGAGAGCATTCACGTGTATTGTAACATTATAGATTCGTCTTTGAGCATTAGATTACAATAAAACCTCCCTGACTGTCAAGCATTTGCGTGTTATTCATAAAATCATTACAAGGTGTGCATTGTAATGCTTGGTTCCTTCAGTGATGTATAGGTAATGCTCAAATCTGTAACGTTACATTACACTCTAATGCTTCCAGTGAGGGAGCACCAATATGCGAATATTTGTTAGATTTCATATAATATTACCTATTTATTAAAATAAAGTTCCTAGACTACTTAATTGCGGTATGGTTAAATATAGTTGTAAAGAATTCTGTTGCTAACGAAAGCCGTTTTGGCTTTATTTGAAAATGCCTTCCCAATGAAAATCTTAAACATTAACCATCCTGCCTAAAAATCAATGCTTGCATATAACCTTGTATTTGTAAATTTCAGCCAAAAGAAAAAGTGAAGAAAGGTGGGTCATACTTGTGTCACCGTTCGTACTGCTACCGCTACCGCTGCTCCGCTCGCTCGCACAACACGGACGACAGCTCGGCTGGGAACCTCGGTTTTAGATGCGCTAAGTCGGTTCCTTAGGAAATATTGTCATAAAGTATATCTGTACTAGTGGTCCGCCCCGGCTTCGCACGGTGGTAAAGTATTTTTCTCCGCTGAATCCCTATGATATTTAGCGTGATAATCTACATATTTTCTATGCTAGTTCTAAAAGTGAATTGGAATCGGCTAATGTTACTGAGCAAATTTGTTACCGACGAACCATCATACAAAATATCTTATTTATTTATAATATTATAAAAAATGTCCTATGTCTTTTTCCTGGTTCTAAGCTACCTCCGCTTAAATTTTCAGCTTAATCGGTTCAGTCGTTCGTGCGTTATAAATAGTATAACTAACACGACTTTCTTTTATATATCTGTATAGGTAGCATGAGGTGTGTACAAAAAAGAGTATGTCCGGTGAGAAGTGTGATACTGACAGATTTGTATGTCGGTTTTTCACAACTCACGTGACTTACTACCGATTACTGAATTGAGTATTCCTGCTGAGAACAACTTAAGTATCGTTCTGTCGCATTGAAATATTAACAACTGAATGTGACAAAACGATACTTAAGTCGTTCTCAACTTGAATACTCAATTCAGATCTCGGGCGTTTCTCTCACACATGTCTAATGCTATGGGGACTGAACTCCACAGCTTTTGTGGTGTAATTGGTGTTCTGATCGGGAAGACATGCTTTTATTCAAATTATGTACGCCATGTTTTAAGAAACTTGGTCTAGTATTTGAAGCATGTTTTAGTAATATACTCCGAACATTTAATATATATTTTTTCTGCTTTTTTTATATTATTGTGGTGCCTTGTATTGTTTAAGTTTATAGGTAACTAAATTCTTTATATATTTTTTAATGCACCTTTTTATTTAAGCGGTTTTTATATTCCTATAATACTTATTAAATTAATTAGTACGGTTACTTGTTGTTTCGATCTGTATTGTTTTAAATGTGAAAGTATTTTTTGTTGTCTAAAGACACTACACGTATTGATGATATTAGACTTTATATTTAGATAGCATAGAAGACTGTTCAATTAAAGTAGCTTATAAGAACTTTCTATGGCCTTAGAGTTCTGGTAGTTGAAATATTTTAAAATTGTACTTAATATTAAAGGTATTTAAATGAGATGAGGAAGCACTATATTTTTTGGAATATATGTTGTAAGAAGATTAAAGTAAGTATATTAAAAAATAAACCTATTGATTTATTTAACTTCAAAACATGATTCCCCTTCAATATCACACTTTATTATCAAATGCCATATCTATTGACACAGATAGAACAGCTGACTTATTAAGACCAGCCGCTTAACCGAACGCTAGCTGTTAACAAAATGGGCAGGCCGTTATTAAAATAATTAATATCACAAAACAATCAACGTAGCCAGCCCAGTGGTTTTTTGCATTTGATATTAAAATACAGTTAATTGGCAACGACACCATCATTAGTATGCCTCTCTCCCTGGCACTTTGATAACTCTTTCTTTCTTTTCTTTTTTTTTCTTTATAACTGAAATAAGAAATAATCGATAAGAAATTTCCAAGATTTTGACTTTTTAATGATTGCGTAGTGACTTAAAATTCAATATGGGTTAAATTCTATATCAGAAAATGCAAAGCTGACTGACTGACTTAGAATCAACGCGCAGTTGAAACTACTGTACTTATAAACTTGAAATTTGCCAGGGATGTATTTTATTATATGACTTACATATGACAAAGAGGAAATTCAGAAATATTTAAAAATATTATTCGAGACCGAATATATAATGTGTTCAATACTACCCAAACTATTTCTTTTCTAATAAATACACATACATACAAAACAAACATATACTCACGGTTATATTTACGGAATCAGAAAATTCTTCAGCCACTTTTGGAATTTAAGTGGAGAAAAGATAGCAAAATAAATGAATATACGAATAAACAATTGTATTAGCTAAACTAATAGTAGCCCCTTCATACTACATTACATACATTGATATGCTCACGGCTATACACCCCTAGAAGAGGTAGCCAGAACTTCGGATAAAAAAACACCTTATGCACTTTTCGAAGATATCTATTGATAAGATTGTGAAACAAAGGTTTTTGGTGATGGGTAGGGCTGCCATCACCTGATCTGCCGACGCCGGACGAACACGGCAAAAAACCCGGACATTTGGGCGAAATTTCGGTTTTTCCCCGGACGCCGTATTTGTAGCAAAAAAAAAAGTCATATTTTTTTTAATTTTTATTTGTTCTTATTAAAATAGTATGAAGTCGGTAGGCACGCATGTTTAAAATATAACTCTTACTGTTGTAACAAAATAATTATTGAACACTCGTTTTTAGGTATCAATCAAATTATTAAATAATAGGTACGTAGGTAGCTACTTCTATAAATTAACTATACTAAGAGACTAAGGCCTAAGGATTAAACTCGGAGTTAAGGTTTAACTCCGGATTAGTTGGACCAAGTAACTCGGATCTGAATCGTTTATAATTATAAAATAGTCAGGTACGCAAGTAGACGCAACAAATAATAGACATTTATATAAAACTAGTGGATCGGCCCAGCTTCGCAAGGGTAGCGTTGTTTTTTTAAATATCTGAGGTTTTTTTCTTCTGTCACTGCTCAAGCATTTTGAAATTTAGCGCAATGTTTTCAATTTATTAAATTTATAGCACTCCCTAAACAGTGTAGTTTGGTGATTTTGAATGCGCTTTTATGAACGGTTCAGTATTTCCGTTTAATAGCAAATTTTGGAATAAAACGCTTTGAAGTATTTATAACAATCTAAAAAATAAATCATTACGTGATGTAGGATGCAACTACTGCCGCCATCTAGTATGTTATATGTAAATTAGTAAAGATTTGGCTTTGGTCACGGGCGCGATGGCTTATTTTATGTATAATTTCGGTGTTTCTCTACCGATTTCTATGATTCTTTTTTTTATTGAATAGGTAATAATGTTACCTTTTTTAAATTAGTGATGAGTGAGAGGTTTACAAAAGTAAGAGTAAACAAAAAATCAGAATGTTCCGAATTGCTAAGCTATCAGGAATTACACGTGTTATTGTGAGTCAACCGTAAAAGATAGACATAAACTGTTGAAGATTTTTTTTGGATGATTTTATGAAGAATATTTTCGTCATACATGATTTCTATGTAAGTTTAACCATTAAGGCTGCACACGCGACGGAAGCTTAAAAATGTACAGAATTAATCTCTCTACAGATTTATTATAAGTGTAGATAAAACACTCTTTCTGAGGTAACAAAATAATAATTATAAAACGCTTGCTTTTTTTGGTATCAATCCAATTAATATATAATTCGTACTTCTAATGTACTACTAAATCGTTTATTATTTTAAACTACAAAGTTAGGTGCGCTAAAGTGCCTTAAAGTCAACAAATAAATAGACATTTACGACTACCTATTTTGCCGCGCGCTTTTTGAATGCGGGTTATTGTAACGGAATTTCTTACTAAGATTTATTTCAACTTATCGCTTACCAATAAAAAAAGTGGGTTTCCCTCGATGACAAAAGAGTCCGGGTTTCACCCGGACTCTTTTAAAAACCCCGCCCGGACGTCCCCCGGACGCCCACCAAACTAGGACAAATCCGGGGAAACCCGGACGGATGGCAGCCCTAGTGATGGGTCTCCATAAATCATTTACAAGGCCCAATACCCTTTAGCCGCCTTTTACGAACACCACCCACGGTAAGTAATGGGGTAGTGCTATTCTAAGCAGACATTACACAGCAATATATAGTCACCCTAAATAACCAGATCACTAACTAATCATCAGCCAAGTGGTTAACCATTGTGTGAAACTATAAGGCTAACTGAAGGTTAGCCCTTTAATAAGGAGCAGGTTATCTGCGACACTTAGGTTAATCCTGGAGGAGCACCCAGAAGTCAGGTGCAACTCTTTTTATTTTATCATCTTAACGTCTAATCTTCAAACCGAGAATAAATACCATACCTCTTCTAAAACATAATTCGTGCTGCACTCGCCCCGCCCCGAAGGTCAAAGTTTGGTACACAATTATAGAAAAATAATAATGACGCTTACTAGTCGATGAGCCTACTATGAAGGTATCGTTGGTAAGAGTTTATGCTGATCTCATAGTCTTTTCTTTATATGGGGAAACCCTTTATGTGTGAGCTTATTCGCACTTGGGAAATTTTTCTATGCGACCTCCGTCTTAAATATATTTTGAATGAATTCGGAATAAGCGCTTACCCCGCACAATGAGGTAGTTTTACCATGATATTGCGCTAGCCCCGTGGTAAGAATAAGTCGTATTTGTGCATGTGGCCCAAGGATACTCTACTACACTACGGATGGGCCCTGTGGTACTATATCTATCTAAATAACGTTATGCAAATAATAATAATATCGCAACAGAAATATTCCATATGCCGTTTTCTCTTTCTAACCTTCCGAGTTTAATCTTTTGAAAAAGAGAACAATACATGTTTACTTCTTGTTGTTTATGGCAAAATTTCGTCAAGACGTTACGATTATGATAGCGCGTACCAAGATCGGCATCTTAGTCGCCATTTGATCTGTCAAGTTGCTTTGTAAACAAAAGTGTTGATTGTGTTTTGGACATTGATTAATCAAGTTTTGGAATATAAAATTACATGGGTAATATAAATGCACAATGCCCTGTTGCTCTGTTAAAGATTGTGGCGCCCGTAATAGCGAAAATCAGCCTCAATTAACTTTCCACAAGTAAGTAATTATTTTCATTGTTTTCACTTCGGTCAAGAGTATTTTTTTTGGTGTATTTCATTCTTCCTCGATGGATCAGAGGAAACTTCATGATCATTGTAATATTTTCGCCATAAAAGGCTTAGTTTTCATGATTTCTTCCAAAATTATTTCCTCTCATTGTTTACCTAGTGATGTGAAACACTGATCATTTAGTATTATCGATGTTTAAGTACTATCAGATTCGGTTTAAGTTGGTTGGTTGGTTAACCTATTAAAAATCTAAATGCCTTCCAAAATATAGGTAACATTATTTTTATAGATTACACTTTTCTTCACATTTGTTACTTTGAGGTGGTTATTGATTTTGATTACTAAAATTAAATAATTTCAGGTTTCCTAAAAGTGAAGCGCGGAGAAGAAAGTGGCTTGATGGTATTGGCTTTGAAAACATCAACCATCGGCATAAAATTGGCATTGCATTTTAAAAAAATGGTATGGTTTATCATAAAAAATCACGAATGAAAAGGTTTCATTCAGAACGTGTTAAAACAAATTGACGTTATTTAAAAATGAATAAATGTGACATTTTAAATTTAAATACGTTGTTTTTTTCGTATTTATATGTACGATCTGGCAATATAAGTCAAGCACAGCATCAATATTTTGTTGTACGTGTACGACAACTGTGTAGTGTCGGCTTAGAATAGCACTACTCCATTTCTTCCGGTGGGTGTACGTAAGAGGCGACTAACGGACTTTTAACGGCGTTTTAAGGGAATTTTGGGCGATGCGGTTGGACACCCATCACCAACAACCTTTATTTTACCAACTTTTCCTCACTCAACTTCCCAAAGGTGGCTGAGGAATTTGTCATTCCTTAGCTCTGGGTACCCCATCTAGGGATTTATACCCGTAAGTAAGTATATGTAATGTGTACGACAATCGATTTAAAGTTGTCCTTGAGCATATGACACCCATGATTAATCTCACTGAATCACTGATCGATGCACTGCTTTTAACTTACCCCACGCCGAAAATCATAATAAATTTTCGCTCGAAAATGTTCATGAGTTAAATCCATGGTGATGTGTGACCCATGGTGGCGAAACGAAGGTTTAAAACTGGTGTTAAAATATCTAGATCTAAATTAAAAGTATTTGCCTACTGTTGAAATAAATTATTTCCACATAAAGATGTTGGCAAATTTATCGATATTTTTCTATTCTGATTCTTGCATGACACAACCCTAGGTCAGCCATTTTAAGTGCCAATAGGCCACGCCCCCTGCTACGCTCTGAGAGTGTTTAGGGCCGATCCATAGTGTAGAGTATCCTTGATGTGGCCTTAGAAATATCTCATCTGTCATCCGAGGCGACTAAGAGGTTGAGAACTTTTTAAGCGACTGTTGGGTTAATGAATGGAAACCATCCTATTTTACAATAAACTTCCTAAGTAGCTGAGGAATTTTTGATTGGGATGTTCGGTTAGTGCTCATTGTAATTTGTAATCAGTCTTTGGAAAGAACACTACATAGCTGGCATAACATATCTGTGAATAACAATGGGTGAAATAAAATCCATGCCATTAATTTTGATGATACTTATATTTTTATTTATTCGCATACTTTGTATAAAAAAATACAGTATGTAACATTATTACAAAATTGATATTAAATTACATGAAACAAATTGATCTATTAAGAGGCGAGTTTATGTTGCACTAAACTCTTGTCAGATAATAAATTACATCCAATATTACAATGCTACAATCTGACCACAATTAAAACTAAACCCGTCAATTTGACCTTATTGCATATTGTTTATATAAAATTTTGGTATATAAATTAAATAGATATAAATTAAAACAAAACAATAAATAACCAACACAACCATTTCATAGTTTGTAATCATCATTATTAGTACTACTCTTTATTATGCGTTGATCAGTTCTGATTGAATGACACGACCCACAGGGCCCTAATTGTTACGTAAATATAGTTCCATTGCTAAACGATTTATAATATCGATAAGTAAAAATTGTACTTAAACGTCAAAAAAAATTACATCTTACGGAACTACGGTGGCTCGCGGCGCGTGCGAGTTTTTGCAAAGAATTCGGCAAGGTACATTCGTAAGAGCGTAAACTGAGAGTCGAAGCACCTCGTAATAAGTTATTAACACACGATCATTCGCCGCCCCGAACATAGCAAAGTCAACGAGAAATAGTTCATTTACCTGTATATTTAAAACAATAAAATCTTTGCCATTATAACAATTGTGATAGTGATAGTAAATACAGATAGCTCTCAAAACTATCGAAATCGTTGTCGTTGCGATTTAAAATTGTCGGGGGCGAAGTTCATCCGTGTGTCAATACTCATAGTGATATCTAGGGTGTAACTAGTAGCTAGGCGATCACGCTGTAGTCATCCTACTCTTCAAACCGTAAACGGTTATATCCCCCGCGCGTCTTCTAACTGCTTGTAAAATATATTTCTGTCCCACTTTCAAATCAAACAAAGTTTACATCAGAAGTATAGCATTATTAATTTTGGCGCTTTGTAGTCGATGAAACCAACAACTAGGGAGGTATAGCACCATGTATATTCGCTTATGGGCTTGTAAACAAAACTGCGAAAGTCGCAAAGCAGCTAATAATAAAAATATCGCTTCACATCGCAGTTTTGTGTACCAGCTCTATCTAATTCCGCTCCTTATGTGCGAGCGGGACAGCAACATATGTTAGTAGGTGTTAGAAGAGATGCGCATGACTCCGTTCTGAAGCGTAGAGCGAGACAGCATGCTCGGTCAGTTCCCGGCGGGCAGCGTGGTACGGGCGCGGACGAGAGAGCCGTTGATCGGTTTGGCGTAGTCTTTGCTGGGAGCCTCCACCGCCGTCGCGGGAGATAGGCGCGTCGCGGGGGGGGATGGGGAACGCCTCTGTAACAGAAATATTTACGTTCTTATGAAGATTATGGTAGGGCAGATGTAGTGGGGAAAAGGGAGAGACTGTTTAATAGAATAGAAAACTCTTTATTGCACATCAAATATGGAGAAACATTTACAAATACACAGAATTAAATAATAAAAGTACAATTGGCGGTCTTATCACTAAAAGCGATCTCTTCCAGACAACCTTTGAATGGAGAGGACAATAAATTATAGTCATGCGAGATATATTTACAACAACACGATCTAATGGTTTTTTTAATAGAATGTGTAGTACTTTAAGTATGACAGTCCACTATTATCAATCATGAATTCATGACCGTGAGCGAAATTTGTTTAAGAAACTTTGACGTCTTTTTAAAGAACTATCAATAGACACACCCCACATATTATATTTAGTTTCATATATGAAGAGCCCCCATTTCGTTGACATATTTCTATTCTTTTCTAAAACCTTGAAGCGGTTTACAGATTACATCACTATTATCAGATTTGAACTACATAGTATCAATCGTTTGGGAAATAAATAGCTATAACACACTAATAGACAAACAAATCACACATATGTTTTAAGATATTAATAGTAGCTAGCTACCGTTACGACATTTCTTGAAAGAGGGCTCAACAGAGCATACATTAATATACTCACTGCTATAAATACCAAAAACTGGATGTTAGACCTAACGCCAACATCTTTAACTTTACAATTCTTTCTCCATTCAACTTCCCAAACTCTCATTCCGCAAAGGAACAAGAACATAAAAATGACTTACCTTTGGTTTAGTGTAAGACTGGTTGTAGAAGTCTTTGAAAAGGAAGAAGAACATAACAGCATGCATTCCGATCCACCACACGAAGGCTCGCGGGTAGTCGCAGTCAATGAACAGTAGTTGGAAAGCGTGCACCATTATACCCACAAATTGAACCTGGAATAAACATTATGGTTTTTATAATCAAATTCAAGTCTTATATTTTTTGGGGTACTTAGAGCTTTTGCGCACCACGATTTTTGAGATTTTTCGACAATAATGTATGTACTGGGTCTGACTTGCTACTTAAATACTTCTGTTGATTAATATAGAGTTCGCAATTCGCTCTCATAGTATGACAGCAGTGGATATTTCAGTTTTGTACATTATACAAGTATACTATTCCAAGTAACTTTTGAATATACATGGATTACGAAATTTAATTTGAACAACTGAGACTGAATGTTTCTGTCGTGTATTAAGCTAATAAACGTGGCTTAAAACTAACAAGTATAACGAGATCCGCTTCCCACGCCATCTGGGGGTCATTTTTATAAATTAAATTGACAGTTCAAAGCCTTCCTCATTCTATCGTCAAAAAATGACTCATTTTTTCTACCTCATAGATCCTTAATTATTTACCATCACATCACAACTCAAATAATGTTTGATATAATTATTCCTAGCTTCAGTAATAACATTTTGCTCTAAGGTGACAATTAAATGATAAAAATATATAAAACTGTTATTAAATGTCAGTTTAGTTTAAATCACGGTGGTTTTTAGTGTGAATTCAAAAACATATTTTTTCTTAACCCTTCAGCGGTTGAGAGGCCCCCTTGGCGCGTCTGCTTACAATTATGAAATTCCGTCAACGGTTGAGAGGCACCCCGGCGCCTCTGTCGGAGCATGACACTTAAACGTTATTTGTGATAGTTATAAATACTTGTTTTTGTAGGCGTGTTGTAGATGAAATGCCAATTTGAACTTTTTAACGGTGTTCCTCTCGGTTAAAGATGTAATAAATGATGAATAAGTAATAGATGATGAATAAAATATGTAAATTAATTTTATCGACCCTGACATTGACTTTCCTATTTCGTCATGTTCGTTACTCAGACAATTTTATCATGTGTGAGTCAATTCAAATCCGCAAATTATCAGTATCCACTATCATTAATTAATTAATTGTTTAGTTTCTTTATCAATTGCTTCCAATCTCAGATCATTGGCATCAATGACTAAGATGTGATTAGATATTGAAATGATAAGTGTTATATAGGTAATCCATCGGCTTAAAACGCAAAATTTATCCTAAATTTAAATTAATGCTGTAACGATCTACAAACTTCTAAGTCAAATTCCAAAGAGGTAAACACAATGAATAATAAATTGTAGACAATAAACTAAAACAGCCTTAATAATAACGAAACACAGACCATAATAACTAGATATGATTTCTAAAATATATTTATAAAAATAGTGTTAATAACTGTGTAGTGTCGGCTTAGAACAGCACTATCCCATTTCTTACAGTGGGTGTACGTAAGAGGCGACTAACGGTATTGGGGCTTTTAAGGTATTTTTGGGCGATGCTGTTGGAGACCCATCACCAACGACCTTTATTTCACCATCTTTACCCCACAAAATTTCCAAAAGTGGTGGAGGAATTTCTAATTCCTTAGCTCTCGCTACACCTTCTAGGGATTTATAGCCGTGAGTATAAGTATAAGTAAGTTGTTAACAAAATTAGTTGATTTTCGAAGTCATTCTTATTCATGAAATAGCACTCAGTTAATAGCACGCGATAGCAATCTAGACGATAGAAAAAGTACACGACAGAGCCAATTCAAATGATATTAAACGTTTTAAGACATTTTCAGTCCTATATTGGTCACCATTATCCAATTAGCACAATTGCTGTCTAACTTTCTTTTTATATCTTATCGATATGACTTTTAATTTTCTGCACTCATGCGGTCATAGATGTCAATTATATTTTACATGAAATTAATCTTCACCAAAAACTAATCAAACTTGCAATACTATTAAAAATATAGTCCTTACAACTTAGGAATCACTAAGCGTGAGCCCAAAAATAATAATATCGCCAATATATTTTGTTAAAATATGTTTCTATTATCAAATTTGCCTATCGTTACTATTTTATGTGTTCTCCAGTATAGCAAGCACGAGCGCGACAGCGACACGATAACGGTTAGAATGAGATGGCAGTATACAATACTAAGTAAGTGCGTAAGAGATGGCTGCTTTAACCCACGCGATAACTCGTTTAAACACGGCTCGTGCTAGCTGGGCAGAAAGCGAATAATAAATAAATAAACTATCAAACTCTCACCATTTGCAGGGTAGTCAAATATTTCTTCCACCAGATGTATTTCCTCATGTGTGGTCCCATGGCTGCTAACAGATAGTATGTATACATGATAATATGCACAAAGGTGTTAAGTAGGCCGAAGAAGGTGGAATGTCCTCCAGGAGTGAACTTGACTCCGAACCATACTGACATCGGCATCACACCGTGGTGGATCACGTGAAGCGTCGACACGTGGTCAAACTTCTTTCGTAGGACAAAGAAGATCTGAGGAGCAAATGGAAACAAATAAAACATACATAAAGGAAGGAAAAATTTGGATACCAGCGGAGATCGAACCCACGACCTCCGGGTAGACGCCCCCGTCGCTAACGTATGCGTACGTTCTGGTGTCCAAATTTTTCTTTCCTTTATTTATTAGAAATAATTCCCACATGAGGTTTTCATAAACAAAAAAATCTAATAAAACAAATGGGAATGTTATGAAGTTATTCGCGTGACAGATAGAGCGTTTGAAACATAGGATATATGTATGTTGATAGCATCATTAAATCAATCAGTAATCTTGTATGGTTACATTTCCTTGGGCGAGTGGATAGGTGACTAGATTCGGTCCGGAGGTTGCAGTTTCGATCACCGCTGAGGGCAACATTTATGTGATGAGCATTAATGATTATATCAAAATCATAATTTGATTGATAAATTAATACATAATGATACAGTATTAAGATAATTTATTTTTCCAGGTGGTTAAACCAATCTACCCAATATATTGCCCACCCCATATGCTCATACATTTCAAAGGGACATCTCAATTTAGTAAATGACAAAGATATCTGAATGTAAGTATGGGCTTCATAAATATTTCGAGAATTTTAATTCTAGGTGCATTGATGCTGTACCAGTCACTATTTTTGATGTGCATTGCTGTTTTTGGTTAGGTTAGGTAATAATTTTTAATGCACCGTTAAATACCATTATTTAGGTTTTGTCCATATTCCTTTGTAGGTAGGCAATGTAAGCAACTTGCTACTTCCAATCGTACCAAATAGAAAACTTTGAAATTACAAGAGTTAATCAGTGGTATAAATAAAAAATATATTAAAAAACGTGAAAAGTCAGAGTATTTAACTTACTGTATCAAAGAATTCTGTAAACTTTGAGAAATAGTACCACCAGCATGCGTGGACCATCTGAAAATGCAAACACATAATAAGACGACTTGCTTTATAATATGAACACAAAAACATTTAACATTTGTTGTTTTCGACATAAATAAATATGTTTTATACCTCATTAGGTGACCGAAAAAATAACTGATCTGAAAACGTCATCAGTCAATAATAGCAATCAATTGGGGGATATAATATGTCTCTAAATATTATTCTGCCATATTGTATAATCCTCTGTATTGCAGACGTAACTTTAAATATAATTTAATCTCTATTTCACTCTACTAGTATTGAAGTTCAACGAGTGATGCAGGCTGTCAGCTTAAAGTAGGTATTACATGAAATAGCACAAAAAGTATGGTAGCAAGTAAACATTCAGTGTGATAAGCTAACTTAGACTTACTTAGCTTATCACACTATTCGTTCACTTGATACCTTACTCTATGTATACCGTTTTGTAAGAACTAACTATTCATGATACATTTATTAACCTAACCCTTGCTTTTTGTAGTTACTACAATTCGCTGTGAAATTACGGTTATGTGAATTCAGTAGTTGCGATATAATACAGAGGATTATAAAATCTCTTAGAAAAATTTAATCATATTTCTATTGATCATAGCTCAATAATAGGTCTTAAAATATTGATTCAGTTTTTTATGATCAGAGATTCAGTATAAAATGTATTACTTTGTAGAAATTGTAATGTTACAAAATAATTTATGTAAAACTAAATAATCATCGAATGAATAAAATTTATACGCAGATTTATACAACAATTAGCAATTTAACTAATGACATGCCAGTATTTTAACAATGTTAAATGATAATAATAACTGGTTCAATACTCGGTAGCTCTTTAGTAACCATCGAATAAATTAGGTATGCAAAAGTATTTTAATTCATTGGATGATTCCTGACGAGTGTACACCTCGTGTATGTCAGACATGTGGCTACGTCATGCGAATGCTGTAGAGCGTCCTAAACGACCATGTGCAATTACAACATATTAAATTGATCATTTACGTGCGTATCTAGAAGCGATCTCAATTGCCAGTCGCCTCTAGTAATACGCATAGTATTTTATCTTCAATTAGTCGATTGCAGATTATCGTTTTGGGAGCATCTATGAAGGTCTTGTCTAATGAATGATTCTGGGTTAGGTAATGTGTCTATGATGTGATATGGATGAGTGCATGCAACGAGTATGAGTATGATGACCATGGTACAAACAAAACTATATACACAACCGAGGTTGGGCCAGATCAAAGCAGTTTCACAATTTTAACTTTGGAAGTAGATAAAACTGGGTGTTTTTAACATTTGATTCCGTGACAGAATTATATTTTTTGAAACAGTCACAGTAATAAATAGTCTGTATATGAATTAGTTTTGTGCAAATAGGAATTGTGGAATCATAAAATGTGCCACAAGTAGGTTTGTAAATGTGTCACAAGTAGAGTTGTATGACAGAAGATGTAATAATATATAATAGACAAATCACCCTCATAGTTTCTGGATGTTTGGAGTTGTCGACCGGCTGACATTGAAAGTTATACCTGCCTGTGAACCAGCCCGCGGCCCCAATCTGAAACAATATACCGACACCTCACCCTGCATTAATTATATACAAGAGGTCCCAAGACCTGGTTAGTTTACAAAAAATACATAATAAAATAACAGCGCTACAACGCAGCCGCCGCGCCTATTCCATACTATGACGCTTCGATCTTACAGCAGCTTTCTAAGTCTACCTCAGCAGCTTTGTTAATATAAATACGAAGCGAAGGCGACTACGTGTAGTAACTATGGTTGGCGCGAGATTGTCTCATGCACATACATGTTTATATACAATGAGGACGGTTAGTTATCGAGCAGACGCTTCCCGACTTACTCTCGTGGCAATGGGGTTCTCGGAGTAGTCCACCGGTTGGCATCGCAAGCTGTAATACTGCAGCCAGCCGCCCATCAAACACTAGCCATTTTGTCAAAACATTATTATAATGTTATTCAACTTACACAGTAGCTTACTCACACTTGCAGATATCACACACATTAAAATAATTGAAAAATCAAATTTTAAAGTCTCATACTCAATTCTGGACATGCATTAAATTGGAGAAAAATAATGAAAAATATTTAAAAAAAAACTATATTTAGATTTTGCAGTTAAAACAAATAAGAAAATGCACAAGAAACTTACCTCATAAAAGAGCCATATGCTAAAAACTACTTGTGAAAAATTGTATAATATTAATAAATTTTTTAATTCAAATGGTTTCCTATTTTCCATAAACCGCGGACCTAGGACCTGAAACAAATAATGAAAATTAATCTATGTTTATGTGTATTAGTTTGTATGAATAATTGTTATTTTTGGGACTAGAATTTGTAAAGTTGTAGTGTTGTCTTTGGACCCCATTTCTTCCCAATGGTGTCATAAAAACAAAAAATGGTATTAAGGTCTTAAAGTGATTGCTGAAAGATGTGGCTTCTAACCCATCACCAACTGTTATTTACTTTATAATCTTTGGCCATCTTATCTTCCAAGAGTAATGAATTATTTTTAATTTAAGCTAGTAAATAATAGTAAAGTATAATAAAACCCCTAGGTTGGGGCATGTTTCGGAACAAAACTGCTGAAAACTTTTTTTATATTACTGCCGGCAGTAATATTAAAAAAGTTTTCAATAGTAAATAAAAATAATAAATTATATTAAGATTAATATCTGTACCTTCCTTTCTGTAATTTTAGTAGAAATCAATTCATGATTTAATGGTGAGCAGTAAAGAAAGATAAATTTTAAACTATCATTATAGGAACACTGTATATATGTGCACTTTTATAATCCCATCGGTTAAAAATAGCAACTACACATATTTTTCCCATAGGTGTAGTATGAGGGCAGTAAAGTTATGGGTACTTAACTTATACTACATTTACCCCAATCAATTTACAAAAGTGGTTAAGTTAACATACATACATACATACATATACTCATGGCTATAAATTCCAGGAAGGGGTAGCCAGAGCTAAAGAATTAGAAATATCTCAGCCACTTTTGGAAATTTGAGTGGGGAAAAGATATTAAAAATAAAGGTTGTTGGTGATGGGTCTCCAACCGCATCACCCAAAAATCCCTAAATAGCCCCATACCGCTAGTCACCTCTTACGTACACCCACCGGAAGAAATGGGGTAGTGCTATTCTAAACCGACACTACATGGCAATGGTTAAGTTAAGTTTTCCAATTTCAAAGCTCTGGCTTTATAGTATATGTATGAATTTCATACCTTAACTAATAAAAATGGAGTCAGTTAATTTCTTATGTTACATAGTTAAATTGGAATGATATTATTAATTATACAATGCATGCACTGGTAGCTATTACATTTAAAACTTTCGTATTTAGTGGTCACATATTATTTCATGTAAATTTTAAGACAAATTGAATTAGATTAATGTATTTTTAACTTATTTCATGAAATGGAATATAAACACTAAGAGCTTACCTTGACTAGATAAACATAACTTAGACATATAATTAAAGTGGGGAGAGGCGAACTCATCAGGAACCATGAACTTGTTCTGGGATCTGTAAAAAATATATGTATTTAAAATTGGAGTCAGATTTGTGCTGTGTAGTGCTGTGTATGTATGTGAAGTCACATTTGGTGTTGGAATAAACATAACCACTCTACCATTTACATTAATTAATTTTTTCTATTATTATAAAAAGAGTGCATGTCTTTGTATTTCTTAGTTTATAGGAAAGTTATTCCAAACATTGGACCTTAATTATCACTGTTTGCTCGGCATAGATAACTTTAAGGAATTATTGTAAGTAATGTAATAGGATTTATTTCCTATGATAGCAAAACAAATTGCTAATCAGAAAAAATAGTTATCATGCAATGTATTTTTACCACTAATTGAAATGCTATTTATATTTATGAAAATATTTATTTTTCATTTTATGAAATGGCTGTGAAATGTTGACAAATTATGAAGTAGCATAGTTCATAAGAACTGTTTAGTGGGTCATCTAAAAATAAAAGCAGTGGGACAACTGGAACTAAATACTATTCATCCACTATTTGGCTATGGTTAACCTCTGTGTTATAAAGATATTATCAAACATTGTTAGGTAAATTCAAATAATGCATAAGAACAATTATAAAATATTTCAATAGTACCTAACTACCATTATTGTAATTGTAAGTAATATGATTATAAATCTAATGAAAAATATATACTTAATCAGAAAACTTTATGTCAGCTGTTACAATGATTTTATGGACTCACTATTTAATATTAGCACATAGTTAAAGATTGTAGCAAAGGAGTTATTTTGTTTATATTTTAAGTATCTAATTAAGCTCACTAAATCAATAGTAGTTTCGGTACTTATAATCCTGAAACCAACATTACGAGGTGCATTCGCCGGTAGACGCGCCAATTTGCACAACTGTTTAATTAAAGGATATTCCTACCTTAAGCGACACTCCGAGCTAACCTTCAAGTCTTATTATACATGATGTGAATCAAATATTCACTACGTTATGTGTAAGCTCCTAAGTACTTGTTGCCAAAAACGCATTTTTCCTATAACAGATACATTTACTTTTAGATTATACAATATAATTCAAAATTAAACTTACCCCCATATTTATCCATGATTCCGTGGAAGTCTTTTATGTATTGTAGCACTAACGCCATTGTAATATGCTGAAAAATATAGTAAACGTAAATGAATAGGTTGCGTTGCTCGTTGATAGTATCATATCATTTAATTTGTGGGTGGGTTTAAATTGTATATTATTCTTACCTAATATATTTTAAATTATAAAACTATTATCTCATTTTTGTAAGAATGATTATCACAGAAATATAACTTTTAATTTAAGATTTTGTAAAAATTAATCTAAAATTAGAAAAACTAAAGGAAAATGAGTCACACCCGCTCGCACTGACGAAATGTGACAGACAATTGAACGAACCAGTGTTGCCAACAAGTCAAGACCGTATGTCGCCCAATTTTCAATGCTTGAGTAGCCTAAAGTAGCCCAAACCCGAAACTAAAATAAAAACTACCTTTTTAACTATTTACTTATGTATTTATATAATAATTTCCTGTACATACAATAAAATCAGTACTAAACACTTAAACAACAAGTCTTTTAAACTAGAGTTTAAAGTTATTTAAAGAAAATAAAAGTATCAAAACAGTGTTTTAAAGTTAAAGAAAGAAAAGATTTTAAATTGGCGTGTCCAAAGACTCATTAGCCAGACTCTAAAACATTATTCTGCTTGATCTGCTGCGAGTAATTTCTGTTCTTGCCCTGTTTTGTTATTACTCCTAAAGGTTAAGCGGATAAAAATTCCTGATTCGAATAGTTCTAATAAACATACTGATTCGAATATTCGGTTGATTCGAATTTAAATTTTTGCAACTCCACCTGTGATATTTTCACAGTATTGCCAACATGATCTCAGAGGTATTTAGAGATGAAACGTTCAATATGGGTGAAGGGTTTTGCCAAGGGGTTTTGCCATCTTTTTATCTTGATTGTCGTATATCTTCTTATGTAGATTATGTTTTTGTGCTTATTTGTGTCGTAATTCGATTATAAATAAAAGTAAATTTAATCTTTTTCGAGGCTACTCGACCGGCGACCAGTCGCATTTACTATTTTTTGGTCGCCGTTTTCCAATCTGAGTAGCCTAAATGGCGAAAAATCGCCTACGTTGGCAACACTGGAACGAACGTCTATTAAAATAGAATGAATGAGCGAGTGAATAGCACGAAAGAAAAGAGCAACGTTCTTAACAACTGCATGAAAGTTTTCCGATTTTTCACTCACTTTCAGTTTCGCTCTCGGATAATTTAACTTGAGATATGTATCCATCTATTAAAATTATTTTAAGAAAAAAAAATCAATAAGTAGTTTAGAAAAACCAACAATCTTACTATTAGGTAGAACATAATTTTATTCTAATGTTCATATAAAATTAGATTGATTATATTCAACAAAATTAAAAATACTAATAATAATCCTATTTTAACTGCAGTTACTTTAAACTTACCTATAAACTTATGATCCGAGGCAACTCCAATGTTTTTATAAACCTGAAATGTAAGAAAAACCGTTATGAGAACAGGGTTATTCTATTAATCAGAGATAGCAGGAAGGAAGGTCGTATTTACCAGTAGTTACTGTAGCTCTTGAATTTAAAATTGGGTTTAAACTACAAATGGTTGTTTCTATTATAAAATAATGTATATTTAACAAAAAAGTTACAGTCGTGACATGGTGTCACAATGACAAAATATTCGAAAATGAAATCAAGTTGGCTTTAATTTATTGAATCTTACCTAAAATATTTATATAAAAGGAGAATATCCGACACGTATATATTGTCGCAGTAATACAAGCCATGATTGGTCGTTATTTTTAGATCATTATTGGTTATGGCCCTTATTATGAAAACATCTTTCGATGGATAATGTTGGATGAGAATGCTTATTGATTTACCCATATTTTTCATATAATTGACACCAAGGGTACCGACAAGTTGTAGTTTCAATTGAAAAGGAGATGGCAACTTCCAAATAAGTACGTTTGAATTATAAAATTTAGTTCATAATTATTTTTTATTTATGGCTCGCTCGTTTGAATACCTTTTGTAAGCTTAATAAAACATAACCCGACAGCACTTTTCAAATTGTTGCCAATAGAATTCAATAGGGACTAACATTTAAATAAGTGATTTCACCTATGTAAATAAACAGTAGCCGAATATGTTAGAAATGTGATCTGATCAAATCCACAAAAGTGTGAGTTAGCCTTAGGTCCATGGTTTCTAGCATACTGTTAAGAGTAAAGATATTTGATAAAATGAGGTTAGAATATAACGTGTGATGGATTGCTGATCACATTAGTTAACCACGATCTACCTATTACACCATAGTATTAGTGCTAGTCATTTTATACCCTTAGTTCATTTTATCTTCCATATATATATACTTTCGAAATGCAGTGTTAAAGGAATTTTGTACCGTCTTATTTGGGTTGCTTGTTGCTGGAGGGTTATAGCATAATTATTTGACAATACCAATAATTACATCTTTTGTATCTGTACAAGTACAACGAAAATGAGTTTGACATTTGACTGGGCAATTTGATGTTGTTAGTTCTTAATATTAAACATTGATATTTGTACGTTTTAGTATTGAAAATTCTTAGAAAACGTTGCTGTAATACACAAACGAAGTAAAAATTACTTGGCGATACTGCTTCATTGTAGTTAGTATTGTTGTGTAGTTGTGTTATTGACGATTTCGCATTTAAACAGTACAGTCATCAATTACACTGGTCAACAAAAAAACAGTTATTGTTTGTAACATGAAAACTTTTGTCTAGTTATGTTTCGAACAGGGATAAGGATAATAGAAATAAAATCAAAATGTTCCAAATACGAATATTTTTTTTGTAATTCGATTTTTAAACATTTTAGAAAATTTCAATATTTATTGACCAAGTGAAGTTATTCCTCTGTGTTGCAATAATAAAATCGTGATAACCTTAAGATTTTCTTCTATATTTTGCTTTAGGGACGTGTCGTTGTTATATCCAACAATAATCCGAGACTTGCCTTGATATCTTTTTTCTATAGTAGAAATATCTTGGTGGAATCTTTCACCGTGTTCATCGATAACGGCGCCCAGATTTTCAGGAAATAAGTCTAAATGTAAATATTGAATATGTATTTTCACCGGCATATTACACCCTAAAACCTTAACCTTAGTCATTCGGTCGGTGGCTTCCGAGAAAATTTTGAGTCACTTTCATAAAAGATTCCCAAGCAGATTTTTCAAATCGCTTAGTTGTTTTTAAAAATATGTCATGTTTCATTTATTGCCTGATTTGAAGACCAATAAATACACCTTCTTTAATCTTTGTTTCGCTCAGTTTAGGGATTTTTTCATGTAAATATAAAAAACCATCACATGTCCTATCCATAGCTTTAACAAAAAATTTCATGAGCCCAACTTTTATGCGTAAATATATTATTCGGCTGCACTAAAGGGGGATTTTTTATAATTGTTTGTCCTGCGGTAAGGAATTTCCGTTTAGGCCAGTCTTTCCTAACATAATGATTTTTTCGGTCTCTGTTGTCCCACTCACAAATAAACCGACAGTATTTTGTGTATTCTAGTTGTAATCCTAATATTAGGGCAATTAATTTCTAATCTCCACAAACTTTCCAGTTGTGTTATGTTGAATCTTTTCAAAGATAAAATAATAGATAGATTTAATAGTTTCATAAGATACTTTTATATTAGAAACCTCGCCCAGTGGTACATAGTGCTATAAAGTGGTGTATTGTATAGTGGCTGTAACTCGAAAATAAGACCTGATTGAATCAAAGTAAATATAGTTTTTATATAAGGGTAGGTAGGTAATTCAAAATTATTAAGCTCCTTTCTTGTTACAAATTTTTGTTGACCAGTGTTATCTTTGTGATTAGAGCAAAAAGCCCGCTACAGTTGACGTCACGCATTGTTTTATACAATCTAGGTACTGAGTTACTAAACTATGAAATATGCAATTAAAGGGTAATTCTTAGACTCATTTGCGCCGTAATCAAAGTTAATTTTTTTTCATATCAATATGACTTCTTTTGTGTGATATACACATGGCGCGACATTTTATCAAGTTGTCTTAACTTGATAACTATATTCAGCGGAAGCAGAACCGATTTAAATTAAATTATCTTCTCATAAATATACATATATTAAATATCTTTTTATAAAATTGGTGATATGTAATATAATACCACCGTTTCGCTAAATTCAAGCCTAGCCTTTCCTTCTGGGACGCCACCATGCGTACATTGATAAAATGTATCGTAATCTTGTGATTTGGTTGGCTTTTATGACCAATTCAAGTTTCTTGTTCGTGGAAAAAAATCTACAACTTATACTTTTCGAAGTACTTAACGTATGATTTGATAAGAAAGATATAAAAATGTATGCGAAATAAAAAATGGATGAATAATACCTGGTCAATCTTATGACCCAAAGCGATCATCAAAAAGTTCTTTTAACTTCGCACATTATTCAATATTGCTTAAAACAGCGAACTCCTTTTGTATTTTTTTTACTAACACATAAATAAAATGGTTCTTTTACTACTTAGAAACAGGTACTATATTTTTACAGGAGTTTTTCATACCCAGTTTAGCGGAAACAAAGAACTATTGTTATCAATTTAAGATTTATTTTATTTTAGACATCGATAGTCGATCTGCTGTGTGATATTGCTGTGTAGTGTCGGCTTAGAATAGCACAACCACATGTATTCCCTAGTGTGTACGTAAGAGGCGACTAAGGGTATTGGGCGTTTTTAAGTGATTCCTCCAAAGTTCCTTTTAGGAATTTCGAATTCTTAAGCTCTGTTACCGTTAGTGATTTTAAACCGTGAGTATATAAATGTATCTTTGTCGTTCTGAATATCCATCGCGACTAAAGTAAAAATATTTATTGATTATTCCACGATTCTATTGCTCGAGATTCAATCAACTTGTAATTACAATAGTGATTCCATTTCATGTCGTTTAAAATTTGCTGTAGATATCACCCGCCAATTAGTCTGGTTCACATTTCTGGACCGCTACAAATGTTGTTGAATTTTTTAAAACTGGTTATATAGCTTACCAGATCAATAACAAATACAGGTCCGACCGGTTCTACTATTTAGTATTGTTTTTATGGAAATTATTGAACCAAAAATAAGTTGACTCGTTAGACTTTGATCCCTCTCATTCTTTTATCTCGGATGAGTGTTCAATCTTGAATTCTAGATTTTGTTTTAATTGACAGATCGATTAACTGATAGTGTATTTAATCATAATGCTGGTACGTGCTTTTGAAGGGTTCATGTGTGAGATGAGTGCACGTTTGCATTCTCAGCGATAACCGAATCCGTGTCTCAGGCGGTACAATCGCGGGCGCGGCCTATCTGCACCACACTCGCGCGACTGCACGGTATAGATTAGATAAGATATTCAAAAGTAGGCTATAATATGAAGTCTCCTCAATGTTTACTGAGACGAATACCATTTTTTAATTGTTGCGTGAGGTTTAATCAAAAAATATTTTTTTATCAATATAACTCATACATGTTTGATAGAAAACTCGCCTTCTATACCTAATGATGTATTGGCATCCAATCAACAATCGTGTACCCATTAATTATACAGTTAACAAATAGAGTTAATGTCAGTGAACATTGATAATCATATGTGGACTGTATCAATCATTATGTACCTACATGACGTAACAACAAACGCCATTGATTTCAGTTATGTAGGTCATTGGCATATAGTAGAATATTTATTTCTGCAAGGTATTTCCAAATGATCATAGCCCGAAGACTAGCTGAAGCAAATTGAATCTATTATGGTAAAGAGTAATAAATAAGAGAAGTAGGTCCCTGAGCTCATTAGAAAGCGCGCAATGTCCTTGCACCTTAGATCTGCAGTATCCGAGACGGGTGCTGTCAAATAGCATGGGGCAACCGCGCTATCGAACACCTATCACATTCTTTACTTAGCCAATCTTTCTGCACGCGGCGCACTTTGACGTTCAGTAATGCTTCAAATGCATTCAACTATTTTGCTTTTGATAAAAAAATCGGTGAACCTCTAATATAAGTTAAGTAAAGGAAATATGTTTTATTTCTTAAACGCATAGTGTTATAATTATTGTACAATTGACCTTTTACTGTTAGATTTTGAAAATTAGTTAACTGCTATTAAATGTGTGGAGATAAAATATAAAAAGTACCATGATTTATTATCAGATTTATTGTAGCTATGGAGATGCATAGGGAAACAATAAAAAACTGTGATGTACCGCACTGCATGTCGTTGGCGTAAAGTGCATTTTTCACATTTATAACTAAAGGTCATCTGACACTTCATCTGCATGTACTTACCATATATGTAATGAAACAACACAATGAAAATACTACATTTCAGCATTTGTTGAAGGCAATTAGGTACTTTTGTCCTTAAACGCGTGAACGTAAGAGCTATTTCGGCGTGTGTAACCTAACTCATTGTTAGCTTGTCACACGCGCGCTCTACAATCGCATGGGAATCGGCCACTCTACCAACTAATTTATATCTCATATTATAAGTTGTATTGTCAGTTGCTATAAGGGAACAGAATCGGCAGCCAACATTTTGCGAAATGCTCATTGTGAAACTAAGCCTCATAGTCTATTCTAAAAATGCCATTTGTTAATTAATATTCTGTTTGTTCTATCCAGTTTCACACACTATATTTTTTAAAAATTATGTCTAGTGTATATTTAAATTAAAATAATTGATTAGTTTTATCTGCTCAATGTAGTTTGATATTACGAAAAACTTATTAATCAAGCAATCAAACGATGACTGTAGTCTGAGTCACTGATAGCGTTGTGACCATTTGCGATATTTATGAAATTGTGAGGCGGCAGTAGACACGTGGGGAAGTCCAAAACATTGGCATGCTGGCAACGATGTTCCTGTTGTATTCGTTAAACTACTAATAAATAAAAGATCAACATTACCGACGCATTATAACAATAAATGCATTACAGAAAATCTATATGCCAAGTAAATACATTACCAAGATATTCAACTATCTTATCGATCGACGCGATCGTTTGAACATAATATTTGAGATCAAAGATTTTTACACGATCTCATCTAGAATGTTTCTGATACAGTCACCGCAACTACTGATTCTTTATAAGGAAAACGACAAGTGCTAATTGTAGTTTAAACATATTTTTCTGTGGGTGGTTTTTTGAAGTGGTTTCCGTAATATAAAATTATAAAAATAAACAAAGACTTCGAATGACTTGCATTTTGCATTTATGTATGATAAAATCATGCTATATGCTGTAACTTATATTAGTTAACGTGTTTGCATGTTTCATTTTCAGGAATCATTTCAGATTATAATAGAAAGAGCTTGTGAATTTCCTTTCCACTCAAGTTCCAAATGTTGCTAAGGAATTTCTAACTTTGGAGCTCTAGCTACCCTTTTTTGGGAATTGAGCTGTGAAAAGATGTAAAATTAAATAGGAGGATTTCATTATGATCCAAAAATAACAACAGATCATCGCTATATTCGATCCACAATGAGTTCAAAGGATGGCGATCAATTGGATTACAATACAGAGCGGCGCGCGGGCCTGCCTTGGTGTCTTCAGCGGCGGCATTGACACTGACGGCGGAGTGAGCGCATGCTTGCACGCTATCCACGCCAACAGAAACCGAATGAAACTCGATTTTGTTATTGAAAATAACTTTCATTGAAACAACTGAGCTGAATCACGGCTGTTCAGTAAATCAATTTAGCGACACTTATCTCAGTGTGCTGGTCTATTATTATAACAACGAAGTATCGGGTTTTTTATGACGCTTCTTTGTTATCTCATTTTATTTAACATTATATAGCCGTTTATATTGTTCAAATACATATTTAAAACGAAATTTTAACATACATACATATACTCATGGCTATAATTCCCTATAAAGGGTAGCCAGAGCCAAGGAATTATCAATTCCTCAGCCACTTTTGGAAGTTGAGTGGGGAAATTTTAACAATAAAATTTTTCAATATAAGATCCATTTACAAAATATACAGTGAACAGTTTACTCAATTTAGCCATTATAATCAGAAATAGTAGAATTAAGATTTTGTGAATAGTATGAATGCCACCCTGCGGACACAGTGTCGTTATTAACTAGTTCGTAGTATACCATACATATTCTTTCGGCTTTCAGACATATTCTCGTTTCATACTGTTTACTTCAAATCCAGGGGAAAAAATATTAGCTAACGTTAGACAATGATCTTGTGTAAAAGTTGATACAAGTTCTCCATAATTATGAATAAAATAAAATTATAATCAGTTTCGGAATTTTATTTTCATAATGCAGTATTGTGTTAATAAATAATCATGCATTCTAAATGGTCATCCAACTAGTTTTGATTTACTATATTTTTTAATCTGCTTTTTTATATAACAATTTACAATAAAATACTTTTGACACTGAATGTAATATTTGTAAATAAATATATTGAAATACATTGGCATTGAATCACTTTCACTTGTAACATTGACCTTTAAATTAAAATCCAAATATAGATTTGAGTCCTACTTAAAACCTCGAAATATCTAGCAGATACATGCTCTTTTAAACTGCTATGGTTCTTTAAAATAGTTATAGTTTTCTATATTAAAAAAACTAAGTTTAATAATTATGTTAGGACATTAAAGCATATCTTTTTTTAATGTAAGATAACCCATCGGAAACAAGCAATCAGCAATAATCCCGTGTGTGTCAATCTTTCTCCAATCCAATCTTCTGAAATTTGAAAGTATGACTGAATGACATCCAAAAGTATTAGACTATTCCACGTATAAAAAATATATTTTTGGGCATTAAAATAATACCCCATATACATTAAAGTTTTCATTGTTTCTGATATAACGCTGTATCCTATTTATTTCAAATGAACACAACAACTAGCTGAAACTTCTTATCATTCGGGAATTTTCGTACACTTAAGAGCTTATTCCATTTGTCTGAATGAAGACGTCTGAAAGCCACAGAATCTGAATTCAGACTAGTGAAATAACGGAAACTGAAATTTGTGTAGTAGAATAACAAGCGTCTGCGGCAGTAACTTCGAAGGACGTCTGAATTCAGCAACGACAAAGTGTAATGGAATAAGCTCTTTAGTTATGTCTCAAGTTACATACATACATACATACATATTCTCACGCCGTTAGTTCCCATTGGGGTAGGCAGAGATTATCGATCGCCACTTAGTACGATCCTGGCAAACCTCTCTAGCTTCATTCACATCCATCAATCTTTTCATACATGCTCTTTTATTCTTTGTACTTCGGACACCTGCCTTTTTGAGCACATTTTCTATTTGATCTAAATGTGTCCTCTGAGGTCGTCCTCTACTAACATTACCTTCCACATTGGCTCTATAGATCTCTTTCACCACTATACTGTCATCCATCCTCTCTAATCTCTCGTTAATCTCGTTAGTCTCAAGTTAATTCAAAGTAAAGCAGCTGTAGGTCCGAGAAAGAGCGACTGCTCGAAGTTATTAAAGTAAAATTATGAGCCTCTGGTTCATATTGCTAAGGGTTTATAACATGTTGGTTAGTTAATTATTCGGTGTAAGAAACGGTCCGAAGGGCACTAAATGTGTTTTGTGCAGAAAAAGCATAAAAAGTGAGTAAATTTAGTGGAGATGAAAAATGTTGTTAGTTTATGCGATATAGTTATAGTTTATACACTGAAAGATGCGATGTGATAGATACTATTGTAAATACGATGAAAAAACGAATGTTACGATGCTATAGGCACATAAAGAGTATGGATGAAAGTGAATTGGTAAAGGAGATGTGGTTGGTAATGTCATTAGGGACGACCACGGTGGACTAATTTAGATAATTGAAACACTACACTCATAAAATGCAAGCTTCCGAAGTGTGAAGAATAAAAGGGCATGTATGAAAAGACGTAATAAAAACAATTTGTAACGCAAGCAGTTGACAATAACGGCATTAAAATAGAATGATAACTGTTTTGTTACAACTTTTCCTCATTGCACATAAACGCAACAAATAACTACTTTTAATTAAATTTCGAGGGCTACAGCTGTAGTTTCTCTTACTTTGTTATGCTCGTTTTGTTATTAATTTATATGACTTTGTTGAAAAAATTTAAGCCAAATAACGTTTGTAAAACTGCCAGCTCTATAACAATAATTGAGCATTGCTGCGACACTCTTTGTCATGTTGTACTCGTTGTCGGGCTGATCGTGACTAGTTTATTTTATAAAATCATAGGTCATTAAGTTACCTTGAATTTGGTTCAGCTGTTTGGGAACTCAATGAATTGACTGTCACTGACTGATACGTAACTTCTGGACTAAGTGTAGAATCAGTGTTTTGTTACATTAGATCTATCATTTAGGCCATATATCCCCGAATGGGAGGCAGTGATATTCTGGTCACCTGGTGCTTGTATGGAGTACGGATTTATGGGGTGGACATTATATTCACTCTCATCATACTATTATTTCTCTGCAGTCTTGAAATAGCCGCTCAAGTATAACTTAATCATGTGGGTATTCCGATGATCTCCCTCATCGCCAACATTATTCTCCGAAATATTATTCGGTAAAATATCTCCTTCATCATCGTTAACCGTTTATCCTATTATCCGGTGAAAATTTGAACCGTTTAGTTAATAGTGTCATTTACGTATAGAAGAAATGTCTAGTTTTGGTGTAATATGGAAAATTGCGTAAAACCCGGAGGTAACACTCGCGACCTTGACCTTAATTCGGGCGCGATTATTTTGCAACTAATGAGTGGTATTGGTTTAAACGCGCGGCGCGAGGGTTAACACTGCTCCGCTCAAATGTAAACATTAGCAGGCGACGCGCGACGAGCGGCGAGGTCGGCGCGGACGTGAGCTCCGTGGCCACAGCCTCACCCACTATACTCTAGTTTCTATCAAACACTAGCCTATTACGACATATTTGAGCAACTTATAGTGAGAGGCGCGAAAAAAGTTATAGAATGAACTTATAATTAACTTAAGATTGAATAAATAAATGAAACAAATATAAAGCCAAGCGTGAATATAGAGCATTTGAAACCACAAGCAGAACAAACGAGTGGTTTTAAACAATACTCATATGATTTACAAAACAGTGGTGATAGTGCGGTGATGTAATGCACGTTTACTCTGTGTGAGATAAATGCTAATAAAACAATGCAAGAATTTGACCAATAGCGTAAATGATTGAAAGGGACATATTAAATCGTAAAGGATTAAGTACAAGTTAAATATGTGTATAAAAAATATGTATCCAGCTTAATTAAACTTGAGTATAGATGGGATGGTACTAATCTGACCAAACTATGCATCACTGTTTATAATTAATTTCGGTTGACAGAATACATAAAAAGGCTATATGCATCGCACTATATTTCATTAAGAAAATGTTTTCTTTTTTGGAAAATATTAACCTACCAACTAATTTTAAACCAGGAAATGTTGCTTAGAAATCCAAAATTACTTAAAACACATAATACATGAAAACATTCCATGATTAAGTATGAATTTTAATTAATCGGATTTTTATTTGCTGTTATTGACCTTGCATAACGTGAATTTTAAGATTCTTTTGCATGTATTAAAACTTATTTGTGGTATATATGGAATATTAAATCTATTATTAATGTAAAGATTGATTTCTAAGGGTAATTTTATTGAAAAAGTATTCGCACATTTTTTATAAAAGGTAAATTAAGTTTAAAGGAAAGACCGTAAGATCTTATAGGAAGACAAATGTAGGTCTAGACAGTTGTAGGTTGGTTTGCTGTGCAAAAAATATATTTGGTTTTAATATTCCTGCAATAAATAGAGTGAAACTATCAAAATTATATCCTTCATTTATCTTATATAGATCATTCATATATCTTATATAGTTGTACATATTTAATTCCTTACTTACTTTATTAATTATGCAACTACTTTTTTAAGTAATGGTAGCTCAAGATTTAACCCTAACATATTGACATCTATTTATTTGACACATTTCTTGGTAAGAACAATAGCAGTTCATGAGAATTGTTAAAAGAAAACTAGATCTTATGAAGGTTGCGAAAGTATAAATAACACCTATTGAAATGAAACTATTTATATGACCTCTTTAGTCATTATTTCCAAAGCCTAATTAGTGAACAAGCTTGAAGATCAACATTCAAAACCTACTTTACAATTGATTAATTATTTCCACTTCTAATTAAAATATAATATATATAATATAAACGAATGTATAGGCTCACGTTATTAAAACTAATTATTGTTAATAATTTGTAAAATTATGTTAAGAGTATTTTTTTAACTAAAGTAAAACTAACGAATATCTATAAGGAAATTAAGCGTTCACTAAATTGGTTAAAATTAATTGGCTTAAAACAAGCCTTGTATCAGTACTAGATTAGTAGTAGATTTTATTTGGATTAAAACTGTCGTATAAGATTACATCTATCGAAGACAGCATCTCAGGTTTTGGTAGTCTTGCCAACAGCAGTTAAAAAGTTTTAAATACATTTGACTATTTAATAATTAAAAAAACGGATCAATTTATACTTTAATTTGATTAGTTATTGCGGAATAAAACATTAACCGTAAAGACAAAACTCGGAATTGGTTCTAGTTTTGTATTAGTAGGAAATAATTAAAATTTAAGATGTTCATGAAAACCAGTCTATTCAAGGTTTCATTTGGATAAGGCCTTCAATAGGCCAAGTATAATTCAATAAACATTTTTGTACTTGCACACGATCCTATATTATACATTCGCGAAGTGTTAGCACCTCGCGCGGACAACTCAACTTGACAATGAAGTTGACAAACAGTCGCTTGTTTCCTGATTTACTCGAACGAGTAATGCTATTTACTCATTGCTTAATGGCTATCACTTAGCCGCTAGTGCGTTTATGTAATTTACTCCTGGTGTATTAAACTTATGTTACCGACTCCCAAAAACAATCAATCGAAGCTGTCATACGCAATTATGTTTTATTGCTTCGTTAAATGTTAATAATAAAAAATTAATATATCTTTTCATTTATATTCAGAAGCAAAAACAAAACAAAAACTGGTAAACACATGATAATTTAAGGACAATCGTTTATTATTTATAGAAATCAACAAGTTTCTTTACAGTTATATTTGACCATTAATAAATATCTTAAACATGGTAGAGAGACTACCGGTTTATATAACAAAACATATTTTACTTCTAATATTTATAAAATAATAATGAATCAGTGAATATAAATAATAGTTTTTGGTACGGTAAATATGTATTTATACCTGTTTTTTTTCTATAAGTATCGTGTATATCAGACATATACATTTGTAAAATTAAAATGTCTAAGGAAAGAAAAAAAAGTGTTTTGAGATATAAAATATCACTAAAATGTATTTTGTATAAACCAAAAGTTGTATATGCTATTTTAAATGACACACAGTTTACTTATGGTTTTGGCCACTATAATTGATAGTTGGGCAAGATGGCTCCAGACCTATCAACCACTTAAGTTTATTTTACGATTTTGTCCGATTCAACTGTTAAATGAACCGAGTGTTTTTAATTCTGAAATGCTGGCTACTCTTTTATGTAATTTTTAGCTGTGAACAAAGTTACGTAAGTTCATTTATGAATTAGAGTTGGTTGTATTTGAAACATAAAATTGCAAGAAAAACTAAATAATCGATGTTGATATCAAAATAAACTAAGATTTACCCTACCACTGTTATACCCAAAATACATGGTAGAAAATATACACTACTTAAAATAAATTAATCGTCTCAGCGCACTATGGTCCAAACGGGTATGAATCATCTCAAAAATCTATAACTTTATTATTCATAATAGTATCAACTTGTAATTTGGCATAAATGTTTTTGAATAGTTAAGCTTTAATCCCTAAAAGTTTCATGTTATTCAAATAATAATTATTTAAGTTATTTAGAACATAAAACGTAAATTACAGAATTTCCATACAAAATGAAGAAAAAATCATCTATCATGAGAATGCGTTTTGTCACAAAAAGTGCAGACATGGGCAGGAATTATTTTTTGCCCTATTATTTTAATTACCTAAGGCATGTCAAGAAGATAAAATATCCACGTCGGGAAACAGCGGTAACTTTCAAATGTCTATTTGAAAATAAGCATTGAAAAAATAAAACGCCTTTTTTTAAACAGTTATTACACAAATTTTGTAAAATATTTTAAGTTTTTTTTTTCATTTTCTAGTACAGTATAAAATTCCCTTTTTGACATATACAACACTTGAATGTATGATTGATACCTAAAAAGAAAACTTCGTTTGAAAACTTGACTTCAACTGCTCTCTACTTGGCTTAGTTGTAACGCATATCTTTATGTAGCTATAGATATGCGAATATAGAAGCTAAATTATTAATGAATATAGGTAATCGTAAATTATACATCCCTTTTTACGTTTATCACAAAAAAACAACTATTATCTGACCTTCGTTACCCCTATTTTTGAGAAGATCCTTACCCGTTTGGACCAAAATGCACTATGGTCCAAACGGGTATGAATCATCTCAAACATCTAAAACTTTGTTATTCATGATAGGATCAACTTGTTATTTGGCATAAATGTTCTTGAATAGTTAAGCTTTAATCCCCAAAAGTTTCATGTTATTTAAATAAGAATTCTTCAATTTATTTAGAACAAAAAACGTAAATTACATACAAAATGAAGAAAAAATCATCAATCATGAGAATGCGTTTTGTTAAAAAAGGTGCAGACATGGGCAGGAATTATTTTTTGCCCTATTATTTTAATTACCTAAGGCATGTCAAGAAGATAAAATATCAACGTCGGGAAACAGCGGTAACTTTCAAATGTCTATTTGAAATTTAGCATTGAAAAAATAAAACGCTTTTTTTTAAACAGTTATTACACAAATTTTGTAAAATATTTTAAGTAGTTTTTTTCTTTTTTTAGTACAGTATTAAATTTCCCTTTTTTAACATATATAACACTTGTATGTATGATTGATACCTAAAAAGAAAACTTCGTTTGAAAACTTGACTTCGACTGCTCTCTGCTTGGCTAAGTTGTAACGCATATCTTTATGTAGCTATAGATAGGCGAATATAGAAGCTAAATTATTAATGAATGTAGTTAATCGTAAATTATACATCCCTTTTTACGTTTATCACAAAAAAACAACTAGTATCTGACTTTCGTTACCCCTATTTTTGAGACGATCCTTACCCGTTTGGACCATAGTGCAGCGGTAGGCCGTGTTGTTGATTGTATTGCTCTTTCAAACGATTGAAACTCTCGTCATCTACAAAATTCTTAGGGCGTTGATGTCTAATATAGCGCAAATTCCTATAAATCTTGGTACAAATCATGGCCCACCTGTTTTTGTAAAACTATAAGATAGTCTATACATCTATAGTTTTAAATATATTTTTAAAGACCTGCCACTATCCCTAATATTTTTCAGATAAATTATACTAGATTGGATAAAACGATGTTCACTACAAGTTTTTAACTAATATAATAAGAATACGATATTTACTCTGTTATTTACTTGGAATTAAGCAAGGCATGAATTGCATGTTTGAAAATACGATTCAGATAAGACCCCCAGTTTCAGGTAATAATTCTGTGTTGTATTTGTCTATGCTTTTACTATACTATGCGTGCACATAATTTCATTTGCCATCATTAATTTCGCTTCAAATTGCGTATACAATTTCGTTACTCATTTAATCGCGTACTTTTAATTATATGCTAATAATTAATTATAGATTTTATAAAATCATACTTTCAAATTCCTCTTAGCAATATCAACTTCTTTAGCGATAAGTATTCAATAGCTTGGTTTGAAATGAACAACTAATTAAAAATGTTATTACATATGTGAATATGTTGACATTGCAAATTGCAATATTATGCCAATATGAAAACAAAACATCTCGTAAAACTAAATAACTAATGGTGCGGGGTCTATCTTGCTTGAGGACCTTTGAATCGAGGTAAAATGATCCTTAAAGCGTCATTTAAATGAATTTGCATAGTTGTATGAATTTAAATTATTGCAAATACTTATATTCTGATTAACCTCTATCGCTTAAGTGATAAAAAATTGTTTGTTACTTATGTTGATGATCCGGCTGGAATAGGATATTAAATTATTCATCAATTAATATATGGGTGACCTTCGTTTTTTTATTATGAGATTCTAAGTTGAATACGGAAATATTTTAAATTTGCATGATTTTTAGAAGATTCCATTTGAATTTTAACATAGCCGCTTAACAATTTTTAATTTTCCTGTGTGTAAAGTTTTGGTCATGGTTGTACGAATCCTGTGGATGTGCGTGTAATACGAAATGAGGTGTGATAGAAGTAATCCAAATGTGATATGGGAGGTGGTGTGTCGGCGGCGGCGGGCGCGGACGTCGCTCCGACCTTACGTCACGCGCCCAGCGGCCGCGCGACGCCGCGGGAATACTAACGTTTGGAACACCTTGGTGGATCCTTGGCTTCAAAACAGAGCTCCTTTCTTAGAGGTGCGTTACGCTGACACCACGCAATTCTCAATACAAAAGTAATTAGATAAAGGCCAATCCGAAATAGCCTTAGAACGCAGCCGAACCGTCCAACGTATTTAGTACCCTGATGATTGTCAATGTTTGCGAATGCAGGAAACTGCACAATAAAAACATCTTCATCTATTGATGGATCGTTTGTGCAACGCTCATTATGTCGATCGCGTAATGATGGTATCCTTGCCGTTGTCATTTTTTACGTTACTGGGATTGTTTGATCATGGTTGGCCAACTTGACCTTTGATCGCCATGCGTCAACCGCTCGAGAGGAATTTATACAATACCTATTTTATACTATATTCATTAAGAGTTCCGCTAATATTTGCATACCAAATTTATCTGCTTGAAATAGATTGATGGTGATAAGAAAAACAGCGAAATAGATGGAACTTTTTAAATTTCAAATACGTATAATTTTCAATACCACCTCCGAAATTATTATTAATGTTATTAACGTGCAGGGTAACGAGATCTTCAACAAAGTAATGGCACGTAGCTGTGGTTAACATGGAAGATAATTTATGTCGAAACCGCCTTCACTCTGTCACATGATTTATGCATTTCATAGATATTAGTATTACGAAAATTATCTTACCTGGGTAATTAAATTTCCCAGTTTTGTCGTTGGAGACGGCAGCTTCAGTGGAAACACACAAGCACTTTTAAACAATATTTATAGTTTCTTTTCTTTCTTCTAATAAAAATTGCGGTAAGTGGAATGTAAGTTGGCAATGCGAGCGCATGAGTAGCGCGAGAGCGGAGCGGTTGGCGCGAGGTGCGCCTGCGCAGGTCGTCGGAGCGGTCAGTACTGGCGTCGCGCGCCCTTCCCGCCACCTTTTATCACATTCACACTCTCAACTCTACTACTAGTTTGCTCTTCAATTTTTTATTGAACAACGCTTATTAATTTAGGAATAGCTAAAAGTTTAATATCACACTGAAAGGAAATACTTTTTACAGATATAAAATATACGATCCGTGAATCAATCATAAGAAATGTAGCCCCACCGACCGGCACCGGAATTTTAACAATTATTAAAAAAACTATATGATGATTCGATAAGTGATGAATGGTGTGAAAATGGTTTTCTTGATTTTATGAAGTGACAGTTGATAGTTTCTGTCTACCCTATTCGGTTAGTATAGGCGTATGATTTTATATGTTGAGACAGTTAGCGTAGTGGAGTCGTCGTTATTATTCAGAAGATTCTCTTAGGTGCGGCGCATTTTTAGTTTTAACGCATAAGTTAAAAGTTATAATGTAATGCAACAGAAACGATTCTGACTTTAAGTTGACATAGAAGTGTCTAATTTTAGGACAAATCGAGGGTAGTTTTGAGAATAAAGACGAATTGAAATAACGGATATTTGTAAAATATCATTTAAAATCGATTGCGTTGATTTTATATGGCCAAAAGTATAAAATAAAGTTGATTCGTTTAAATGTTTGTAAAAAAACAACTGCATATTATTCCTTTTGATTTACAATATGTATTGCGTTTGTGAAATAAATTAAAGTAATTTGTTAATATAATATTCGGCGGTTCGATAATATAATGAACTGTAGTAACACGACGAGGTCATGTATGCAGGTTTTGTATATTTTTGTTTAATTTATTCACCAACTTAGGGCTCTGCCTCAGGTTTTTGTAATAAGTTTTTTTATATCTCTTTCCAAAAGTTTTAAACATGAATGCAAAATTCTTCCACAAAAGGTCAACCACCTGTGTGAAGTTGGTACTCCAATCTCAGGATATTATTGTTTTTACGACTAATCAGTATTCTGTGTATTCTGCATAGTGCGGAATCAGGCCACTTTTTTCAATTATACGATATTGGATGGCAACAATTTTTTTATTCTTCAAAAACAAACTTAATTTATGAAAAAAATAATTTCAGCCAACTTTTCATGGTATATCTGTACTATAATGTACATTATAGAACAAGATACATACCATCATGATTTGTACCAGGTTCATAAGCGTTATTTTAGCTTCAGAGATATATTTCTTTTGTAATGGCTGGGGATCCCCAGTATTTTATTTATAGACTACAGCACCCACGCAACTTTGAATGCTTAACGACCTGATTTCCGCTCTTATTAGTCTAAACTTGATGTAGCTTATAATATTTTTCCTTGAGAAAAGAGATCTCTAACACTATGTTTTTCCATCGCACCAGATATATATGAGATTAGCACGTTCGAGCAACGAAAACTTCGATTTTATAATATTGTTAAAGATTTCTCTTGGCTAAATGGTACTAATGACAAGGAATGCCTCTTATATCCAAGTACTGTTCAGCCTCGGAAGGTTTATACATGGTGAAATAGGGGCGTACTTATTATTTTTCTCACCATTATTCATCCTATTTTATAGGGTTATTTTGGTATTAATAAATTATCTTTCTATTTACCGTCATGATTAATCTGCATTAACGGTTAAAGTTCAAACATGACTTTATTAATTGATGGCGATCATGTAGTGTCGCGTAGTAGCTTTACCGTTTCGACTGCCAGATAGATTTTGCATCTATTTTACTTTAACATGGAGGTCATTGTCTTGTTAAATAAAATAAAAATACCAATCGTTCAAATTATAATTCTAAAAGTGACAAAATAACACCAAAGAAACGTCAAACCTCGAAACAGCTACGGGCGGCGTGAACTTCTTGAACTTTGAGATGAGTTGAGGTCATAAAATAAAAACCGTTTTTACTGCTGGTTTTTCATAATACTCGTATCACAATTATTTTCCAATAAAATTGTTTCGAACATTATTAATTGGTTATACAAATATATATATATATACTATCTGTTTAATTATATGAATTGCATTGCTATTTTGGGGTTAGAATTATTGAATGTTCGATTTTTCTAACTATAAATTTGTTTCCCAAAAATGTCATTTCAATGTCATTGTCAAAATACTCAATTTAATAAGTAAGTGCAAATTATTACACAAAAATAAACATTCAATCGTGACAAAACTTGATTGAAACGCAGGTTTCGTAACATGTTTCCAATATCCCATCCCAAATGTTACTATGTTATAAAAGTATTGATGAATTAAAATTCAAGTATTTATTTAATTCTTACAATGTTAAATTTATTGTGGTAACCTTCAGCGGAGATAATTTCATTGAATACTGTATCAACATTCTCATTGCGTGGCTCGATTCAATATTTTGTGTAATATATTTTCATTACCTATCAACGAAACGAGCGATACGATTACAAATTGAAAATCTATTTTTTTATGTCAAATTGAGATTTGTATTTATGAATACCGAAAAATAATTCGATTTTACTTTAAACCCATTTCATAATTGTGCATTGACTCTCTTCCCAAACAAAGAGTAAAGCATTTTAATGCGATAAACTAGATTATCTCGTGGAATAGGATAGGTAATGAAATATTTACTCTAATATTTATTAGATGTTTGAAATGGTTTTCTTCTCACATGATTCTATAATTAAAAGCGGATGAGTGCTAAGAGTCTTTCAACTGGGTAACTAGCTACCTGTGCCATAAGAATTTCATTGCGAACAAGCTGCATGAATCCAAGCTTATTGGCTTAAAAAGATAGGTTTGTTATAGGTATCTTCTTAGGTTAATTTATCTACTTTTTATTACTCTATTTTTTTTGTTTTTACTGAACGTTTTAGAAAGCAATGTTTTTAGTATTTTATTTTACCACCCCTTTTGTACTTTTTATTACTCTATTTTTTTTGTTTTTACTGAACGTTTTAGAAAGCAATGTTTTTAGTATTTTATTTTACCACCCCTTTTGTATTTTTTTAAATTTTACTAGTTTATTTTTGCTTGTGCCTTTTTGTTATAATTCTTATTTATATTTTGTTTGTATTGTGAATTCAGGCTACTGTTTCAAAAAAAAAAACAGATTCCTGCAATATAAGCCTAGCTTAGGGTGGAAGTAAGCGGCATATATACTGAGATTGTAGTTATATGGCAAAAAATATACATAGGGGCAAGCAAAATATTAGCGTAGCGTAGCTCTGACCATAATTTTTAAAGAAATTAAAACATGAAAACTTAATTTTCTTATTCATAGGTTTATTTTATCAATGATAAAAAATAATAATTGCTGGTTGTCTGTATCCTGCTAAGATATCCAGGTCTTTTTTATTTGCTTTTCAGCTACGGAACCGTAAAAATGAATAAAGATATCAACTGAATAGCAATTGTTTAATTAGAATGCATGCTTACATAATATTTTTACAGTAGCCACGAGTCATGTCAGTTGAACAAACTACACTGACATTGAACAGCTTCGTGGCTGCTTCGTACCTACTCCACCGCATAGGTGATAAAGGTGAAGGAACCCACTCACATTTGGCTAAATACTTTTTACCGCAATAAGGTATCGCTATTATTTTGTTGCGTAAAAGATGATAAATACTACATAGTACATGTTTACAACTGCAGTTTAAAAAATATGCTACGTATAGTGCGGATTTGGAAGAGGACATGGTAATCCATCTTCTTAGGTAAGGTAATCTGGGACTTTTAAAGTGGGCAATGTAGTATAAAACCTTATCACCGACCATTCCTTTTGTTCGAAATTTTCCGCCTTTGAACTGGTTGGCAAGAATGGGCCAGTCGAGAGAAACGTCTCGAAGGGGTGGCAGAAGTACTAATACTTCTGAACAACGCGTGACACCACTGAGTGTTGTCACGCGTATGAGTGGTTAATCCACACACGGAATGAGTGAAAATATTTTGTAACCCTAGCCACGCTGCCGTCGAGGAATAGTCAAACATATGACGTTTACACCTATAGGTTCCAAGGTGATGTAAGATTAGATACTTATTCTTTTAAGTGATAATTAATTTGGAGTATTCAGTTTTGGGCTAAATAGTGTATTTACAAGATAGGGGCCGGCATATCACCATGTTTTGCGCCCTGTGTCATGAAACAAATTTTGCCTCAGTTTTGCGGAATTCTTTGCGATATTTTTTCGAATTGTTACACATTTAAGACAAATTGAATAGATTAACCAAACAATGATTTTAGATAAATTACAATATAATAGATAGGTTCGACTCTGAAATACAGCTTTGTGCCACGCTATTTTTGTTACTTACAAAGAAAATCTTTTCCAATACGAACAAAAATATTTACAGGATATTTTGTTATTTGATTTTAACACACATATAACTTAATCAAATAATGTCACTGAAAACGCTACTACTTTCGTCTGGAAATAATTCGAATGTGTAGTTGTATTGTATGATGTTCGTGTATGATTACTATCTGATGTGGTCTTATGATTCCACACCGAATACTAATAAGTAAACTAACAAATTGCTTACATAACGATCAGTGTTATTTAATACGAATATAATATCCATATGGCTAATGGTGTTAATTACTGGAAATTTACTTGAGGAATCCAAAACTTTATTTATACACTTACAAAACGCTTGAAGACTTTGAACTCTGCAGTTATTAAAAAAAAACACTACTCGGCTACGTAAAAAGGGATCTTAAAATTGGCCAAGTGCGAGTCGGCTCGCCCGTGCAGCGTTTCGTAGTACGGCTGTGTTAAACTAAAAACAAGTATGTCGTTTTCGGCAAATTTTACAGGAGAGCGAAAAAACATTATTTTTCTTTAAATTTAAATATTTCCTAAAGTGATTGTTGGATCTTGATGATTTTTGGATATGTCCGACGTGATGTAGTTTCCTAATGAAATTTATATTTTTTTTAACTTGACCTTTACAGTAACGCCAATGCAGAATGAAAATGCTTTTAGCATATTGTTACCCTATTATTTTTATCAATAGCGCCTTAAATAAGAAGATATTTTGAGTTTTAATAATGTAGAAATAAGGGTCTGTCTATGACGAATCCAACGGTGTAAAAAAAAGGAAACGCTCAATAATCGACATACTTGTTTTAAGCTTAGAGCAGCCGAGTAGCAAGTGTACGTAAACAAAGCAACTTATCAAGAATAACATGTATTTTTTTGATAGTCATAATGCTAACTTATCTTTGTTTTCTATAGTGTTTGTATGAATCATAGAGTATCATAAGCAGTTTCACAAAATGTGTTATATAATTAAAAAAATGCTTAATATATTTTGTGTTCAAAGGCATATTTGTTGTATGTTTTTATTGTGACCTACAACATAATTATATACTTTATTTAGATTTGTCACTTTTTGTTTCAAAAGTTGTTGTTTTTTTGTTCTAAACAGTTTTTTTTATTTTTAATTTCATATTTGGGAAGCCTTTCATTTTTTTAATATTTTTTTATTACTTTTTACTTAAAATTTAAAGTGGTTTACAGATTAGATTAACTAATTAATTTTTAACCACGCTGTCTCAATATTTTCGTAAATACAATACGATGACACTCGGACAGACATGACGAAACCAATAGGGTTTTGATTTTTGCCATTTGGCAACAAAACACTAAAGAGGATGAAGAAACAAAAACATTCACTTATCCTTAGGTAGATTAGTCGGGTTTTTGTCATTAGACTTACTTACATTTTAAATAATTTATACAGCCTATGACACCCGCGCGATCACTACAAATCTATTCACATATCATGAATTAAAATCGGTTGAATAGTCTGGGTCCTATGGTGTGAACACCTACAGACATAAATACTCGTAGAGAACCAAAATTATACTTCTCTTTAGCTTTGCTGTAGTTGGGGAAACTATTTATTTGGAAATTAGGTCTTTACGAATTCCAACTTGTGTGGGTCAGCCAGTTAATACAATAAAATAAAATTAATTTTGAATCTATTCTTCTACGTCACGACTGTTGACTCATCATGACTATTCATGTCCAAATAGCCCATTTCGATATTGATCAACTTACAATTCCTTAAGTTGCTGTATAAATTATACGCCATCAATTATTTTATTGACGTAAATCTAATTGATTAATTGTTAAGTTTATTTAATTACATTTTAATGTTTGTGACGGTTTTTGTTGAAAAACACTCGATTATCAAATACGACGACAACCACAATATTTACGTAAATGATGAAATTCCATTAGTAAATAGGTGCTATGTCCGGTTATTTAATTATACCTTATAGTATAGGTACGTGTACGAATGTCTTAGTAATGTTATAATTAAGCTAAAGGAATGTAAAAAAGTGTGTAAGGTAGTATTTTTATTTAAAATATATATAAATACAATCTTTTGTTCCCCTATAATGAATCCATTATTCTTAAGCTCTGACAGCACCTTGAAGTGTATGAAATTGTGTTACTGTAATTTTGTAATATGCACTCGAATATACGGAATTTAACTTAATATTAAATCAGTTCCTAGACTTAAAAGAACGGAATGCTATATTTTTGGAGATTGTAGTTCCGTCAAGTTCATTCGGTCAACGAACTCTAAAGTCAAAACTCAACGGACATTGCAAAGACGTCATTACATCAGTTTAAATCGGCGAGTTGTTTTTATAATTTTCGCACTTTAATATGTGGTCGTCATTTAGAGGCCGTAAATTAAATAAAATCATTAGTGAATTGGATTCGATCTATGATGGAAGTGTTTAGTAAATACCAACGTGTTTTACAAATTTTCCACAAGTAGGTCTATGTAAAATTGCAACTGCTGGTTGAGGGTCAGCTGCCTACCTTTCAGGTGAATGTGTTACCTTGGAGGAGCTGGTGGCGCATCGACTTGTCTGCTGCGGGTATCTGAATGAGTCGCCATTCCTCGCTTCTCAAATGCAAATTTAAATATACATTTCTCACTTAGACCTGCTCGCGGGATGTTTTTAGCATGTGCGCATTTAATGTAACGCTTCGATCGAAGACTTGTTCATGTATGAATGATAAAAACTACAAGGGTAGTGTTTGCTGGGAACATCAAGTGATAGTGTAGTATCTCTCCTTATGTCCCGTAGATGTATTTTTGGACGCAACTTTAATAACTGCATTTACCTGTATTTAACCGCAGTTTTTTTTAATTGACTGGCTTTATTAATTATTTTTTTTTAGTTGTTGTTATTTTTGGTAGTTAGGGAAGAATAGAAATGGTAAAATATTTAATGCAATGCCGATTTGAGTGGAAAATAGCATGGCGTATGTAACTCTCTTCTACTAACAACAAGTTCACTTTATTATTGCTTAACTTAACTTAGTAGTTAATACTTGTTCAAATTATATAATGATAAAACACACAATCGTACCTTAATAGATGTTTCTTCATACGGAAAAGTAATTTAATTTGTACCTCATTACTCACCCATAGTCGTTTTATGAAAATTGTTTCGTGGTTTGTGACCATAGATGAAAGTAAAATACCCATAATGTACTATAGCACTAAGGCTACTTAAAAAAGGCTTAATAAGCTTGGTGACGTAAAATAGTCAAAATTTAAGAGATTTGTTACAATATATGCAATAGAAATAAATTGATTGATTGCTGTATATTATTTTTAGTTGTATTCAGAATAAAATTTATATGGACCAACGAAAAACATTACATATTTTAAATCCGTTATACAAACAACAGTCCAACAAAAGTTGTAATCATACATATACTCACGGCTATATTTCCCTAGAAGCGGTAGCCAGAACTAAGGAATTATAAATTCCTCAGCCACTTTTGGAAGTTGAGTGGGGAGAATATGGTAAAAATAAAGTTTTTGGCAATGGGACTCCAACCATAATGTAATCATATGGATAATAAAATATATAAATAGGGAAATATTACACACATTAAGTTAACCTAAAAGTATGTACAAGGATAAATACTAAGGATTCTAACTAAACGAGAAATGACATCCAATTCTAAGAAACAATCATTCATATTCATCACATAAATACTGCCCTCGGCGGGATTCAAACCCGCAACACCAGACCCAGATCGTCGTCTTAGATAAAAGGAGACTAGAAAACACAAGTGAAGTCTAGTTGATAGAAGTTCAAGTATTCATCGCAATGTTGTGATGATTTGTGTGTATAGTCGAAGGTTAAAGGGTCAACTGAAAGAAACTCAGATATGTAGAAAAGTTTTTTTTTCTATCTTTGCTCTGTAATACGTTCTTTTTCTATTATTATTATAAATTTTTCATGTTTTTTTTTCTCCAATGTTGTTTGTGTCAATGTTTCTATTTTTCTTTTTATGTTTAACTGTATGTCTCTTGCTCATCTGTGCAGCGAATAAATGTCTCTCTTTCTTTCTTTCTGTTTCTTTGTAATCTACTAATGTTTCTGATATTGCTCGGTAGAAAGGGTGAAGGGTAGTAAGAATTTTCAACACCAACCTCATCGCTTTGCAGAAATTTAAACAAACCCAGACCCCTGTGTCGACTCACATGTTACCTTAGAAAAGATATAGCTTCGTAATTGCGATAATCTCATAGATACATACATACATATACTCACGGCTATAAATCCCTAGAAGGGGTAGCCAGAAATAACGAATTAGAAATTCCTCAGCCATTTTTGGAAGTTGCGTGGGGAAAAGATGGTAAAATAAAGGAATTGTTGGTGATGGGTCTTCAACCGCATCGCCCAAAAATCCCTTAAAAAGCCCCAATACCGTTAGTCGCCTCTTACGTACACCCACCGGAAGAAAAGGGGTAGTGCTATTCTAAGCCGACACTACACAGCAAAATAATCTCAATTGCCACGCATGGCTGTTTTTTTTTTTTGCTTTATGGCTCTCACAGATTTATTTTAACAACTTTACCGATACCGACTCATTAACACTATAGCGTCACCCTAAAATGTAGAGTTCGGAACTCTGTCAGTAAAATTTATATGGCGGCTGGTTCAAAGGATATAATTTTGACTGAATACTGACGTCAGTCGTAACGTCGGGAAAATCCAAACTCATTATTTGGCTGTTTTTGATACAAACTAATGTTGTAGATTTTTGAATGGGAAGTGCTTATAACAAAGCATGAGAACAGTTTTTTATCGCTACTCTAATGCATTTGTTTTAATTGTATAAACATATACTCACGTCACTCATAAATAAAAGATGTTATTAAAGGAAAGAAAAGCGACGGGGGCGTATACCCGAAGGTCGCGGGTTCGAACCCCGCCAGTGTCGAAATTTTTCTTTCCTTTAATAACATCTTTTATTATTGAGTAATAATCCCCACATGAGGAATTCATGTCAAAAAACATTAAATTATATACTCACGTCATTAGTTCCTATTGGGGTAGGCAGAGAATATCGATCCTCTTTATGTAAGATACTGACAAACCTCTCAAGCTGTGCTTCATCCATGAGCATGTATCCATTAATCATTACATACATGCTCTATGATTCTTCATACTTTGAACGCCCGCCATTTGAGCACACACTCTATTTGGGTGTGTCCTCCGTGGGCGTCCTCTACTCACATTACCATACACATTTTAATTATGTTATATTTATTGCATATTGAGTTGTGTAGTGTCGGCTTAGAATAGCACAACCCCATTTTGAGTAAAAGGCGACTAACGGTATTGGGGCCTTTAAGGAATTTTTGGGCGATGCGGTTGGAGACCCATCACCAATAAACTTTATTTTACCATCTTTTCCACACTAAAATTTCCAAAAGTGGCTGAGGAATTTTTAATTCCTTAGCTCTGGCTACCCCTTCTAGGAATTCATAGCCGTTAGTATATGTATGTATGTTATTGCATTTATATTAAATCGATTTGAAGATAATATGAATGTTACTTTGAATGGTAAAGATTTCTGAACATCAAAATTCATACTTATACTCACATACACTAGAACGCGCAGCCATAACTTCGGAGTAAGAAATTCCTCATCCGCTTTTGGGAATTGAGTAAGGAAAAGGTTGTAATTCAATAGTTTTGTTGATGGGTCCCAACTACATCACCAAAAAAATACTTAGCAAATCCCAACACCCTTAGTCGCCTTTTAAAAACACTTACAGGAAGAAATTGGATAGTGCTAGTCTCAGCCGACATTACACAGCGTAGAAATAAATAAATATAACTAAATAACATTTAAAATTATTATTCAAAGAAATGCGATGGCGAGAATATTATAGTAATAATGGAATTGCCAGAAAGCGTAAATAAATCAACGGGGGACTTCTTACAAAGTTTTTATTTTGACGACGTGATAGCTCAATGGGTAGAATACCAGTTAACGTGCAAGCGACTAGTGTTCAAATCCCGGGTCGGGCCTACACCTATTTGTCTTTTCTAAAGAAATAAGTGTGGTTAATTTACCATGGTTGTTAGCAGTGAGGGAAAACATCGAGAGAAAATCCACGAGGCTAAGTTGTACTTCGTCATGTGACAGTGTATTCGAACAAAACGGCGATAGGCCTGCCCCCTATTACGTGAGTACACTGTCCATGCAAAACGTGGGTACTCTGAACACCAGGTGACAAAGTCACGTGATGTTCAGAAGTATTAGTATCTCTGCCAACCCCCTCGGGGATATTCGGCGTGATGGTTTATGTTTATGTTATGTTTTTATTTTAGACTGTAAGGCTCGAAGGAACATATGGAAGTGAATTCTCATACTAAGAAATAATCGGTTTTGTCTCAGCAAAGGACGATATAATCGAAGTTACCGTAAAATATATATTTTTTTGTCTTAATAATTAATTTTTCATATAACTTATGATTTTATAATGTAACTGTATAAATTATTTTAAATTAATGGAACTTTAAGAGAATATAATACTTTGCCCGAGTGCTTCGTCTAGATTATACAAAGTACTGATTAATAGTCAATGGTTTAAGTTGAGGTGTGTATCACAGTAATTTTAAATGATGAAAAATTATAGATATTACGAATTATTATTAAAGATTATCAGTAATAAAAGTTATAAATTATTTACTGTACTTGATTATTAGCTTAATAAGAAACAGTTGCACGGACATAGATTTCGTCTATTTAGGCGGCCAAAAACCGGTTTTCCGAAAATCAATCTAATGACAAATTAACCATTTACTCACGTAGTACACAGTTCTAGGAAAGCAACGGTACCCGTCCCAACGTCCAGTGACGCGCGAGAGTCTACCCTCAGGTAGTCGGAATTCGATAGTCGCTTAACGTGCACGTGTAATGTACAAAGTTGTAAGTTTAGGAGCGTCGAGAACAGTCTCGACGCTCCTAAACTTACAACTTTTGTAAAGTGTGCATTTGTTTTTAAAACAATTATTTTCGTGTGACAGTGATGGATTGCAATACTTCAGGTAAGAATTTATGTATTTCAACAGTTATTTACTTGGTTTTCATTTTCCTTATCATACTTTTGACTTGTCAAAGATTGCTCTAACAAAAATGAAATATTTTTGTATTTTTAATTTTAATGAAGTCTTTTAACTAACTTCAGGGTTCGTCCGAGCAATGATTTCTATATTTTTCAATACCTTACATATTTTTCTTTGTAAAAACAAAACAAATAGCCGCGGAAACCCGCGCTTTTAAAAAATATGGGCATTTGAATATTTTGAGTCAAAATTGAGCAAAATATCATGTTCGTTCTATATTGTATTAAATCTTTTTGTTTTTGTTTTAGGTGCGTCTGGTGCCTCGGGTACTAAAGTAGTGACACGAAAATACTTGTTTGACCAAATACAATGCCAAAATTTACCAAGTTTTAGTGAAAAAGTAGATTGTTATGAAGATTTTCTTTTGATTCGTTATGGAGACACAGAAATTGCTAAAAAGTGTTTGAAGAAAAGGTTTTCATATATGAAAACTGAATTGAAGAAAAGATGGACGAAAGCTAGTAAACACGAAGAAGTTTTCCTAAAAAACAACCGAGATTGGTTAGAAGGAACTTTTGAGATTCCAATAGAGTTGTGCTCTTCTCGAGGGAGACCACCTAAATCTTTTGAAGACTTAAGTGAGCGCAGCAAAAGAAGGAAAACGGAAGAAGTCCGCGCAACTTTGGGCCCTGACGTCATTATCCACGCTGCACAATCGGTTTTACAAAGTACGGGGCACAGAGATGCTTCAAAAGTTCTTAAAGAAATCACCAATTCGCCTACACGAGCCAGCAAATATAGAACTGCCTATTCGAAAGTCAACAACGACGACGAAGTATCACCTCCACTGACGCCTCTGCAAGCGCTCCAAATGTTCGTTGAAGCCGATCTTTCGAGACGGCAATACGAAATAATAAGGGCAACAAACCCAAAACATTTCCCTTGCTATGATCTCTTGCTAAAGGTGAAAAAAGAATGTTATCCGCCAGAGGAATCCATGAGTGTAACGGCTACTTCCGCAGAGAGCAACATACAATGTCTAATGGACCTTACTGTGACACGCTTATCAATATTCCTAGAAGAGGTACTAATTACCCTTAATGAGGTAGAACGGAAATCGCTAACAATTATCTGTAAATGGGGTTGTGACGGCTCCCAGCAATCTAAGTTCAAACAAAATTTTGATAATGATACGGATTCTGATGGAAACATATTCTTGAGTTCTTTCGTACCATTACGCATTGTTTGTGGAAAAGAAAATGGTAAAATAATATGGCAAAACCCAACACCATCCTCGCCGCGATTTTGTCGTCCTATCCGATTTCGGTACTCGAAAGAGTCTACAGATGTTACGAAAGAGGAGATAAGTTATGTGCAGGAATCAGTAAGTTTGCTAAATAGTACCAAAGTCATTTTACAGGACAAGGAATATGAATTTGAGCATATAATAAAAATGACAATGGTAGACGGAAAGGTGTGTAACGCAGCCACAGGCACAAAATCAACCTCGCGGTGCTACATCTGTGGAGCTACGTCGAAAAGCTTCAACGATTTAAACAGCAAGAATGAAGTGAGCCCCCAAGCTCTAGAATTCGGCTTGTCTGTATTGCATGCTAGAATTCAGATTTTCGAAAGCATACTTCATCTAGCGTATAAATTACCCGTAAAGAAATACGGAGAGAGGAGAACCACAGAAGAAAAGGCACTGGAAGGACAACGAAAGTCTGAAATACAAAATGGATTTCGCAATGAAACTGGACTGCTCATAGATATGCCAAAAGCTAACTTTGGCAATACTAATGATGGCAACACAAGCAGGAGATTCTTCGAAAATCCTAAATTGGCATCAGAGATCACAGGAATTAGCTTTGAGCTTATCTACAGGTTCAAAGTTATATTTGAAACAATATCAAGTGGTCACGAAATTAATGTCACAAAATATGATCAATATGCTTATGATACTGCAAAATTGTACGTTGACCTGTATGGATGGCATCCAATGACACCGACAATACATAAAATATTGATGCATGGTGGGCAAATCATAAGCAATTCACTACTTCCTATTGGCCAGTTATCTGAGGAGGCAGCAGAAGCCCGGAACAAGCATTTTCGGTCATACCGACTTAACTTTGCTACAAAGTTTTCTAGAAAGGAATGCAATTTAGATGTATATAATAGGCTTTTATTAACATCTGATCCCTTCATCAGCTCCAGGAGAAAAATTAAGAAACCTTCTCGCAAAGTATTCCTTCCTGAAACCATAGAAATGTTGGTGTCTGCTAAACCCAATAGAGAGACAATAATGGAGGAATGCTCTCAAAGTGAGAATAATATTTAAGTAGTTTTATTTTTGTTATCATTTTAGATGTAGATACATGTAATTTTATTATATTTAAATATATTTCTTTATATATTATTGATACATAAATAAATAAATAAATAAATTTTATTAAGCATAAAGTTAACAATGGTACATCGGACTCCCCTTTTAAGTTATAAAACCTGTGTTAGGGGAGACCACTCTTTCGGAGACAATACAAATTTGTGCTTAATACAATAAAACTAATTCAATAAAACTAATTCAATAAAACTAATACAATAAAACTAAAACTAAGGTGTCTTATAAATAAGTAATTGTTGACAACAATTTTTGTGTGACGGTAGATTGAAAACCGAAAACAATAATGAAATCTTATCTATATTGTACTAAATCAAACAATACCCAGCCGTCCAAACATAAGAGGCCGGTCGTCCGCTGTCAGTTACAAGCCATTTTAAACTCTACGATTTACATAATATGGACGGACCACCGACGACGCGCAGCAGTTTGCAAGGGCCGGGCTGTAGTTTGTGGTTGATTAGACCACTGAGACTGTTGACTTAAAATAGGTAATCAATTATTATTTTTACGAAAATAATATTTATATCTTTTATTATTATTCGATCTTCTTTTTATCTTGTTTTATTATTTATTATATAGACATATATAATAGTATACAATAAATGTAGCAATTTATAATAGTAGCTTTTCAGTTTCTTCATAATTAAGAGGTTTTAACCATTTAGTTACCATTACTTTACATTCTTTTAATGATTTTGTATAAAAATTTATATTACTGTTCACTACATTATATAATTTTACTGACTGTTGATAAAATTGTTTTGCGGCAAAATCAGTTTTTATTTTTTTGTGTTTGATGACTTTGATAATTCCATTTTTGTGAAAATTATTATATGTTCAAGTGTAAAAATGTTGTTCAAAATGAATAAGAAATACTGTTTTGTATCAAAAATGGTTTATTTTAATTTAATATTGTACTTTTAACTCATTTCAAGCCAAAAATATTTTTGGCCGCCTAAATGGTTGAAATCTACGTATGTGAGTTGTACCTCAGATGCAAGTAAAATTATTTTAATGTTTAAATCGTGACATGAAGTCTCCCCATTTCGAAAATAAAAAGCTTTATAATAATAATTACATGAATTTTATATTTATACTTAACTGGTAAAAAACACCAATAATTATAAATATTTAGCAGATCTAGATAAACTGGCTCACGTGAGAGTCTTAGTTTTTAATAAATAGTAGGGATAGTCAGAGCTAAGGAATTAGAAATTCCTCAGCCACTTTTGGAAAGTTGAGTGGGGAAAAGATGTTAAAATAAAGGTTGGTGATGGGATATGGAAGTGAATTCTCATACTAAGAAATAATCGGTTTTGTCTCAGCAAAGGACGATATAATCGAAGTTACCGTAAAATATATATTTTTTTGTCTTAATAATTAATTTTTCATATAACTTATGATTTTATAATGTAACTGTATAAATTATTTTAAATTAATGGAACTTTAAGAGAATATAATACTTTGCCCGAGTGCTTCGTCTAGATTATACAAAGTACTGATTAATAGTCAATGGTTTAAGTTGAGGTGTGTATCACAGTAATTTTAAATGATGAAAAATTATAGATATTACGAATTATTATTAAAGATTATCAGTAATAAAAGTTATAAATTATTTACTGTACTTGATTATTAGCTTAATAAGAAACAGTTGCACGGACATAGATTTCGTCTATTTAGGCGGCCAAAAACCGGTTTTCCGAAAATCAATCTAATGACAAATTAACCATTTACTCACGTAGTACACAGTTCTAGGAAAGCAACGGTACCCGTCCCAACGTCCAGTGACGCGCGAGAGTCTACCCTCAGGTAGTCGGAATTCGATAGTCGCTTAACGTGCACGTGTAATGTACAAAGTTGTAAGTTTAGGAGCGTCGAGAACAGTCTCGACGCTCCTAAACTTACAACTTTTGTAAAGTGTGCATTTGTTTTTAAAACAATTATTTTCGTGTGACAGTGATGGATTGCAATACTTCAGGTAAGAATTTATGTATTTCAACAGTAATTTACTTGGTTTTCATTTTCCTTATCATACTTTTGACTTGTCAAAGATTGCTCTAACAAAAATGAAATATTTTTGTATTTTTAATTTTAATGAAGTCTTTTAACTAACTTCAGGGTTCGTCCGAGCAATGATTTCTATATTTTTCAATACCTTACATATTTTTCTTTGTAAAAACAAAACAAATAGCCGCGGAAACCCGCGCTTTTAAAAAATATGGGCATTTGAATATTTTGAGTCAAAATTGAGCAAAATATCATGTTCGTTCTATATTGTATTAAATCTTTTTGTTTTTGTTTTAGGTGCGTCTGGTGCCTCGGGTACTAAAGTAGTGACACGAAAATACTTGTTTGACCAAATACAATGCCAAAATTTACCAAGTTTTAGTGAAAAAGTAGATTGTTATGAAGATTTTCTTTTGATTCGTTATGGAGACACAGAAATTGCTAAAAAGTGTTTGAAGAAAAGGTTTTCATATATGAAAACTGAATTGAAGAAAAGATGGACGAAAGCTAGTAAACACGAAGAAGTTTTCCTAAAAAACAACCGAGATTGGTTAGAAGGAACTTTTGAGATTCCAATAGAGTTGTGCTCTTCTCGAGGGAGACCACCTAAATCTTTTGAAGACTTAAGTGAGCGCAGCAAAAGAAGGAAAACGGAAGAAGTCCGCGCAACTTTGGGCCCTGACGTCATTATCCACGCTGCACAATCGGTTTTACAAAGTACGGGGCACAGAGATGCTTCAAAAGTTCTTAAAGAAATCACCAATTCGCCTACACGAGCCAGCAAATATAGAACTGCCTATTCGAAAGTCAACAACGACGACGAAGTATCACCTCCACTGACGCCTCTGCAAGCGCTCCAAATGTTCGTTGAAGCCGATCTTTCGAGACGGCAATACGAAATAATAAGGGCAACAAACCCAAAACATTTCCCTTGCTATGATCTCTTGCTAAAGGTGAAAAAAGAATGTTATCCGCCAGAGGAATCCATGAGTGTAACGGCTACTTCCGCAGAGAGCAACATACAATGTCTAATGGACCTTACTGTGACACGCTTATCAATATTCCTAGAAGAGGTACTAATTACCCTTAATGAGGTAGAACGGAAATCGCTAACAATTATCTGTAAATGGGGTTGTGACGGCTCCCAGCAATCTAAGTTCAAACAAAATTTTGATAATGATACGGATTCTGATGGAAACATATTCTTGAGTTCTTTCGTACCATTACGCATTGTTTGTGGAAAAGAAAATGGTAAAATAATATGGCAAAACCCAACACCATCCTCGCCGCGATTTTGTCGTCCTATCCGATTTCGGTACTCGAAAGAGTCTACAGATGTTACGAAAGAGGAGATAAGTTATGTGCAGGAATCAGTAAGTTTGCTAAATAGTACCAAAGTCATTTTACAGGACAAGGAATATGAATTTGAGCATATAATAAAAATGACAATGGTAGACGGAAAGGTGTGTAACGCAGCCACAGGCACAAAATCAACCTCGCGGTGCTACATCTGTGGAGCTACGTCGAAAAGCTTCAACGATTTAAACAGCAAGAATGAAGTGAGCCCCCAAGCTCTAGAATTCGGCTTGTCTGTATTGCATGCTAGAATTCAGATTTTCGAAAGCATACTTCATCTAGCGTATAAATTACCCGTAAAGAAATACGGAGAGAGGAGAACCACAGAAGAAAAGGCACTGGAAGGACAACGAAAGTCTGAAATACAAAATGGATTTCGCAATGAAACTGGACTGCTCATAGATATGCCAAAAGCTAACTTTGGCAATACTAATGATGGCAACACAAGCAGGAGATTCTTCGAAAATCCTAAACTGGCATCAGAGATCACAGGAATTAGCTTTGAGCTTATCTACAGGTTCAAAGTTATATTGGAAACAATATCAAGTGGTCACGAAATTAATGTCACAAAATATGATCAATATGCTTATGATACTGCAAAATTGTACGTTGACCTGTATGGATGGCATCCAATGACACCGACAATACATAAAATATTGATGCATGGTGGGCAAATCATAAGCAATTCACTACTTCCTATTGGCCAGTTATCTGAGGAGGCAGCAGAAGCCCGGAACAAGCATTTTCGGTCATACCGACTTAACTTTGCTACAAAGTTTTCTAGAAAGGAATGCAATTTAGATGTATATAATAGGCTTTTATTAACATCTGATCCCTTCATCAGCTCCAGGAGAAAAATTAAGAAACCTTCTCGCAAAGTATTCCTTCCTGAAACCATAGAAATGTTGGTGTCTGCTAAACCCAATAGAGAGACAATAATGGAGGAATGCTCTCAAAGTGAGAATAATATTTAAGTAGTTTTATTTTTGTTATCATTTTAGATGTAGATACATGTAATTTTATTATATTTAAATATATTTCTTTATATATTATTGATACATAAATAAATAAATAAATAAATTTTATTAAGCATAAAGTTAACAATGGTACATCGGACTCCCCTTTTAAGTTATAAAACCTGTGTTAGGGGAGACCACTCTTTCGGAGACAATACAAATTTGTGCTTAATACAATAAAACTAATTCAATAAAACTAATTCAATAAAACTAATACAATAAAACTAAAACTAAGGTGTCTTATAAATAAGTAATTGTTGACAACAATTTTTGTGTGACGGTAGATTGAAAACCGAAAACAATAATGAAATCTTATCTATATTGTACTAAATCAAACAATACCCAGCCGTCCAAACATAAGAGGCCGGTCGTCCGCTGTCAGTTACAAGCCATTTTAAACTCTACGATTTACATAATATGGACGGACCACCGACGACGCGCAGCAGTTTGCAAGGGCCGGGCTGTAGTTTGTGGTTGATTAGACCACTGAGACTGTTGACTTAAAATAGGTAATCAATTATTATTTTTACGAAAATAATATTTATATCTTTTATTATTATTCGATCTTCTTTTTATCTTGTTTTATTATTTATTATATAGACATATATAATAGTATACAATAAATGTAGCAATTTATAATAGTAGCTTTTCAGTTTCTTCATAATTAAGAGGTTTTAACCATTTAGTTACCATTACTTTACATTCTTTTAATGATTTTGTATAAAAATTTATATTACTGTTCACTACATTATATAATTTTACTGACTGTTGATAAAATTGTTTTGCGGCAAAATCAGTTTTTATTTTTTTGTGTTTGATGACTTTGATAATTCCATTTTTGTGAAAATTATTATATGTTCAAGTGTAAAAATGTTGTTCAAAATGAATAAGAAATACTGTTTTGTATCAAAAATGGTTTATTTTAATTTAATATTGTACTTTTAACTCATTTCAAGCCAAAAATATTTTTGGCCGCCTAAATGGTTGAAATCTACGTATGTGAGTTGTACCTCAGATGCAAGTAAAATTATTTTAATGTTTAAATCGTGACATGAAGTCTCCCCATTTCGAAAATAAAAAGCTTTATAATAATAATTACATGAATTTTATATTTATACTTAACTGGTAAAAAACACCAATAATTATAAATATTTAGCAGATCTAGATAAACTGGCTCACGTGAGAGTCTTAGTTTTTAATAAATAGTAGGGATAGTCAGAGCTAAGGAATTAGAAATTCCTCAGCCACTTTTGGAAAGTTGAGTGGGGAAAAGATGTTAAAATAAAGGTTGGTGATGGGTCTCCAACCGCATAGCCCAATGTTCCCATAAAAGCCCCAATACCGTTTGTCGCCTCTTACGTACACCCACCGGAAGAAATGGGGTAGCGCTATTCTAAGCCGGCACTACACAGCACTAGTTTTTAATCTTACACCTTAATACAAAATATTTGTATTAGTTAGAGTTTATAACCAGACTTGAAAACATTATATTAGAAATACATACATATACTCAGGGCTATAAATCCCAAGATGGGGTAGCCAGAGCTAGGGAATTAGAAATTCCTCAGCCACTTTTGGAAAGTTGAGCGGGGAAAATATGGTAAAATAAAGATTTTTGCTGATGGATCTCCAACCGCATTGCCCAAAAGACCCTTAATACGCCCAATGCCGTAAGTCGCCTTTTACGTACACCCACCGGAAGAAATGGGGTAATGCTATTCTAAGCCGACGCTACACAGCAAATATATAGTTGAATTATTTAGTTCATTCATATATCCACGCCATTGCTTTCCATTTGGGTATCCTGGCAAGCCTATCCAATTTTCATTTACATTCATCAACTACTTTTAACTTTACTAACAGCCGTCATAGTAAAATCGGCAGAACACCACCCATTATTCAGACAGGCGTGGGTTCAAATCCCGGGTCTAATTTGTCTATTTAAAAGTCATATGTGTGCTTAATTTATCATGGTTGTTAACAGTGAGGGAAAACATCGTGAGAAAATCCACGTGGCTAAGTTGTGCTTCATCATGTGACAGTGTATTCGAACAAAACGGCGATAGGCCTGCCCCCTATCACGTGAGTACATTGTCCAAGCAAAACGTGGGTAGTCTGAACACCAGGTGACAAAGTCACGTGATGTTCAGAAGTATTAGTAACTTTGCCGACCCTTTCAGTAATATACGGCGTGAATGATAAAGGCTTAAGGATAAGGATAAAAGTTTTTTTTAAGTTTACTAATACTTTACTTTCATCTATCCTCTGTATGTGCCTAAACCATCCGTTTTCTATATTGTTTTACAATATCATCTTACACACCACACCGTTTGCATATTTATTAGTACAGTTATTAAATTTAAATAGCTTTTTATTTATTAGTTGTTATGGTGGCCTATATGTTTAATATAATAAATTCGAACCAACATTATTAGCATCGCGACACACATTTTCTACTGCAGACTTGTAGAGGTCTAGTTCGAGAGTCGCAATTTTGCCACAAATCAGGTTTTTTGACGCACGCTAAGCTTTAAACCTGTAAATAACTCCTCTCTCTTTTCAAAATCCTTCTGCGTCATCGCCATAACTGGGTAAATTTCCACCTACATACCACATTTCAATAATATGTATCGGGTACAGGAGGTCTGCAGCTACATATGTTATTAATGCTGAGAGAAAAAAATGCCACAACTCTCAATCATTTAGTCTAAGAAATAGGTATGATATATATAACATTAGACAAAAGTACCTTACAACTAACTTAAAACTAAAAATAATTCATATAATAATCATATAATAAATATAAGAAATAGGTTCATGATAATCTTATATATAAAATTCTCTTGTCACAGTGTTTGTGACCAAACTCCTAAGAAACAGATGAACCGATTTAAATGTTAATTTATAACTACTTTTTATGCTCCTGAGTTATAAGGGTTGTCCTCCCGTAACATTTTACTTTTATTTTATAGACTAGAAATTACCTAGAAATAATTTATATGGCAAAACAAGATTTGTCGGTACAGCTAGTATTCAATAATATACTTTATTGTAACAAAATATTTTGAGAATCTTTCAATTAGTCATGTGTGTAAACTTAGTATTTTATTCAACATGCGAAAAATAATACTACTCTGTGTTAAAAGTATCGGGAATATGTCAATAAAAAGACCCGCGTAAAAGAGGTCGTTCAAATTTTTTTACTGCATGTTGGTAGCACTGTACTAATTTAGCGCGCAAATTTTGAGCGGGATCTGTCATTTAATTTGTTTTAAACTACCTTTTTTGTTGGTCATAGTTCTGAGTCCTCGGCGATTTTTACAATGGAAAATATTGTTAAACAAAGAGTGTGCCTTAAATTTTGTGTTTCGAATGATATTTCATGTGGTGAATCACTAAAAATGTTGCGAAATACCTACGGCGAATCGTGTATATCGAAAACAAGGGCTTATGAATGGTATAAGGCTTTTAAAGAAGGCCGAGAAGTAGTAGTAGACTTGCCTCGTTCTGGTAGACCTTCAACCGCTACGACCAAAGAAAACATCGACAGAATCAAGAACGTATGAGTCTGAGAGAGTTGGCTTGTGAGGTGAACATATCTTTTAAGTCCGTCCACAACATTCTCATTGACATTTTAGGCATGAAATACGTCGCTGCTCGACTAGTTCCAAAAGAGCTCAATTTTGTTCAAAAAGCGCAGCGAAAGCATGTCGCTGAAGACATGGTTTCCCGAGCTTCTACGGATCCGACCTTTATGAAACGTATAATAACTGGCGACGAGAAATGGGTTTATGAGTACGACATGCAAACAAGCCAACAGTCTTCAGAATGGCGTCTCGAAAACGAGCCGAAACCCAAAAAACCGCGGCAAAGTCGCTCCAAAATCAAGGTGATGCTGACTTTTTTTTTTGACTACCGTGGTGTGGTTCACTCCGAATTCCTTCCAGAGGGAGAAACAGTGAATAAAGAATATTATTTAGGCGTCATGAAGCGTTTGCGTGAGAGTATCCGCCGAAAACGTCCAGATTTGTGGCAACACAACTCATGGATGCTGCACCATGATAATGCACCATGATAATGCACCATCACACACAGCCATTATAGTGAAAGAGTTTTTAGCGAAAAATTCAACAAAAGTTCTCGACCAAGCACCGTATTCACCTGATATGGCTCCGTCTGACTTTTTTTATTTCCCAAGTTAAAATTACCACTTCGAGAAAAACGTTTTGAGTCGATAGAAGCCATAAAAGAAAATTCGCTGAATGAGCTAAAGGCCATACCGCAAATAGCCTATGAAAAATGTATGGAAGACTGGGTGAAGCGGTCGAGATGTTGTATTGCAAACGATGGGGCCTACTTTGAAGGCGATAAAATAAATTTAGATGAATAATTTGTATTTTTTGTTTTATTGACAAATTCCCGATACTTAGTACACAGAATGTATATAAAACGTCCATATTTCAAGTATGCCAGGAAATTGCTAACATTGTAATAACAAATTAGATTATCTACTTGAATTAGAGTTAGCAAACGAATGAGATCAAGAGAATAAGAAAAAATAATATTAACTACATTAAGCTAGTCCGATGACAGAAAATTTCACTTTCATATTCTAGATTGTGAAGGAATAATATATATAAGTCTCGACTATTTTAAGTTTACTTCACTAATATAACGCTTCAATATTTACTGTTTCTTTTTTTTGTTGTACTAAGATTTTTAATATTCTGCGTCTGTTTGGAATTCATGACTTAGTATCAGGATAACAAAGCTTTAGAAGAAGACGTATTTGCTTAGCATGCAAGATGGGGCTGACTAAGATTTATGTTAAGTGTAATTTACTTAGTCGTGGGAAGGTAAAACAACAAGAAATAGTTAAAAAGAATATACCGATGAGCGCGAATCTCACTGTTAAAATCTATGGCATTCGGATAGAAAAAGTGGATAGAGCACGAAATCTGGAAGTAGTACTCGCTTCAGACATGTAAATTAGACTTCATGTTGCCGTTTACTGCCGACTTAGAATGTCACTGCCCCTTTCTTCCGATGGTTGTCGTAAGAGGCGACTAAGGGTATGGGGCTTTTTAAGTGGTTTTTGGACGATGCGGTTGGAGCCCCTTCACCAAAGATACTTTATTTATACCATCTTGTCCCCTATCAACTTCCAAATGTGCCTGAGGAGTTCCTAGCCCTGAAGTTCTGGCCACCCTGGAAGTTGATAGGGGACAAGATGGTAGAATTGAAGTATCGTTGCTGATGGGTCTTCCAAAATCACTTAAAAAAGCCCCATACCATTAGTCGCCTCTTACGACACCCGAGGTAAAAAGGGGTAGTGACATTCTAAGCCGGCACTACACGGCTTTTTGGTAACAATGTGCAATTAATATATAAATATATTTTCAAATGTTAAAATTATGTATAGATTGTGCGTTGTTATTGAATAGATATAGTCTTTTTGCGAATCTCAAACCAAATAGACACCTAAGCACTTGATAGGTCTATTTTGCTGACATGTCCGGGTTCGACGTACGGATTGGGAAGAACAAAACGATGTGTTTTTTCTATAATTCCTTGCAAATATAGTACACGAGTTGAAGATAAGTTTTATATCACGACGACTCATTCTATGGCATTATGAACTTTGCAAACGTTGAGGTTTTGAAGACATGATTATGAAAATATCACGTAAATAATATGATATTGAGTTAATTAATGACAATTTAGAAGCATAAGCAATTTTCCTAGTTTATTTTTTTTCTATTAATTTATTTTGCCGTATATCCCCGAAAGGGTTGGCAGAGGTTGATACTGATTAATACTTCTGAACATCAAGTGACACACGTCACGTCACCTGGTATTCAGAGTACCCACGTTTGGCTTGGTCAGTGTAATCACGTGATAGGGGGCAGGCCTATCGCCGTTATTGTACGAATACACTTTCAGATGAATATTTAGTTTTTTTTTTATTTAAATTATAGACCATGATAAACTTTTTTAATATTCTTATTTCCACTATCATTATTTCTAATCCAGGATGTAACTTGTATGTTCTACTATGCTTTGAACCTTTGTTTAATGAGATCTATGCTTAAAATTATGAATAAGACGTTATACCTTTGAATTATATGTAAAAAAAAGGTTTTCATTATGAGTGCGTGGGTTATATATGTATAGCTGGTGTTGTTTGAGGCGATTCGAGAATATATAATATAATTGATGCTCTTTAGTTTGGAGACCACCCCGCAGAGATAGCATATTGAAAATACTTAACTTCCTAGAGAATCTAAAGAATACTGGCTTTTCCTTTGAGTTGTGAGTATAGGCAAGTATGTTTAACATAATGAATATGATTCTCGAAAGAGATTAATAATGGTTAATTTTGAGTAGGCTTAGTCAGCGATGTTAAAGGCGATTCTATCTCACATTAATCCCAGACAAAGAATAGGAATTTTGTCGGGTTTTCCGCCTACATTCGTGTTCTTCGATTGAGTAAGGCTCGATTATGTTGAATAGTACTATTTTTTATTGTTTCTGACTTGTTCACCTTTATTTTTTTATTGGCATGCATTGAAGTAAAAAAGGGGCAAAAACCTATTCTCAGTAAAGTTGTATACGATGGGCAGTTTAACTCGAAATTGTTTTGTTAATTTATCGACTTTTTTTTTTAGTAATACAGCAATATTTTACCAAGGTTACATTGCATGGAAAATAACCTATCTATAATCACTGCCATAATTTTAAAAAAAGGTTTGGATGATAAACCAATTCTAAATTGCTTTTGATGGTATAATCCAGCGACAAACTAGTATAAGCCATGATACTATAATCTGAAGCTATAGTTTTATTGAAAGCTCTGAAATATCCTCGATGTGCATTGAATTAAACTATTGTATATATTGTGTCTATGTGTTAATTAATTTTAGTTTGGAATTAACCTTTGTGATCTAATTAAAAAGAAGCTGTATTATATAGAAGGAAGTCACAGTTTTGTTTCTTTAAAAAATTTTCTAATCAAAATCCTAATGAGATATAAAAATAGTTTAGATAAGTAAAAGAGATGAAGACGCGAGATAACATGCAAACAAAGGAAAACACATTTATACGCAGCTAAAGCCTACAAGTATGATGTTGTAAATGGAAACTTTGGTTCTGTTTAATTACCAGTTATAGAGAAGGGAATTATGCTCAATCCCTTTTTTTGCGAGAAGATTGCCCTTCACCAATATTACTACCGAGATCAAAATTACTCTTCAGTATGCGATAGTGTTCCTTTTAAGGGCCTCCCCGCATTTTGCAGCTATTGCGCGCACTCTTACGTCAAATTTACTGAGATTGACAGGGACGGAAAAAACGCGCGCGCAGGATAAATGTAGTTTATTTAGTTTTATTGAATAACTATAATGTTTAAATGAAAAGTTAAACATCAAAAGTTACAGATCTTAAAGCTACGCGTATATAGACACATAATGAGCTCACATGTATGTTACGCCAGTGGAGCCTATACGGTTTTTATGAAAACAAAGCATGTTCCAATTCAATTTTTTTCATCATATTTTTCAACAAATTATTAAAATGTTAAACATCAAATTTTGACACCATGAACTAATCACCAACATATATTTTATTCATGTCATATCAATATCATCAAATCAGACTTTATAGAATTTCCAAACAATCAATATCAACCTATTTTTCCGGGGACGCCCTTAAGTCAATTCATACAAAATGCTCATAATAATTGGACCTATCGATCGATTTGCTCTCAGGGCCAACTAAGCCCTTAATGTTTTTGGCGTTATTGGAATTTTGTGTATCGATTTACGTCAGCATGAGTTGATGTAGTGAACTGGTTTATCGTTTATGATGAAGACGAAATTTATTCATTCCTTATAGGTTGGTGTGATTTATACTATTTATAAAGATTGTACTCATAAACTTCTGTCATGTTAACAATAATAGGTTGATAAAGTTACCATATTCTGTATATTTTAATATTTTTTTTTATTTTATACTTATCAGCTTTATATTTATTTTATTTAAAATTACTGAAATAAACACTCAAAATATAACGGTGTTATGCTCGCAATGTCACTAGTTTCGGTGTTGACTGAAAATCAGTGTTGTGAGCTTTGGTAACGTAATGCTGAGTCAGCACCGTTTCTAAATAGTATATTTGTATGTTTTTTGTTTTCTAAATTTGATAAATATTTTTTTGTAATTTTTAATTTTTAAGTACAGTGAATGTCTCTCTTTCTCTTTCTTTTTTTAATACAAAAAATCTTTGCGAAGCTTGCTTAAAGTTTCAGAGATAGTAACAAGCTATCCTCGTTAGAAAAGAGAATAAAGAAAGGATTGATAGAATCTTATACATTAGTACCTCGTTCTGGTATTTGACATAATTACATACATAAATACATAATTCTAACGTCCTGAATTAGCAATTCTTCATCGATTTTTCGGAAGTTGAGTAGGGAAAAGATTGTAAAATAAATGTTGTTGGTGATGGGTCTCCAACCGCATATCACTCTAAGTCGCCTCTTACGAATACCCGCCGGAATATATAGGGTAGTGCTATGATAATAAACACGCAGAGCATAATAGGCTGTTTGACTAAGATCCTACGGTGTTAATTTGTTTATAAGGAGCCCTAAAAAAAATTTTTTTCTGTCTTCATTTTAGCTATTTTATTAAAATATCTAATACAAACTAATAAGAAAATGCAATATTCAAATGTGCCGCGAAAACGCGAATTTAAGTAATATGGCGGCTGAAGCACAAGTGACGTCAATTCCGCATTAAACACCAATAAGCGAAGCGATACACAGTCTGTTTATGCGCGATCTACGTCATTATAGAAATAGCCAATCACGGTCGTTTTTAGTCACGTGACAGTTGCATCAAAAATACTTATTTTAGAAGACGGATTTTAGTGAAATAATGCAATATTTTTATCTCGCATTATTACATATTGCTCCAAAAAAGAAATATTAAGACTAATGGAATAAAAGAAATGTATATTTTTATTACAGTCAAATAGCCTATTATGATTACATAATGTATTCATAATCTAAAATAGACTCAACCCAAAGACTTAAAGGTTTACGACTTAAAAATCTACTAATACTTCTGAACATCATGTGACATTGTCACTCGGTGTTCAGAGTACCCACATTTTTGCTTGGACATAGTGTACTCACGTGATAGGGGGCGTTTTTTACGAATACACTGCCACATGACTAAGTGTACAACTCAGCCATGTGGGTTTCTTCACAATTAATTAATTTAGAAAAGACAAATTGATGTAGGCCCGATCCAGGATTAGAACACTAGTCGTCTGCACGATAAGCGGTGTTCTACCCACTGAGCTATAACGTCGTCTAAATTAAATAGACTGCATTTTATTTTAGTTTAATTTCTTTCTATATAATTTAAGAAGATAATGTTTCAGAGTTCACAACACCAACTAAAAACACAAAAATTTACATTCGTGATATATTTTTACTGCCTCCGTGGTCTCGCGGTTAAGCGCTTGGCTTCAAGTACGGAGGTCTCGGATTCGATCCCCGGGGGTAGTAAACTTACAAATTTAATTAGTAAGATATAACCAAGTTTAGAAGGATATTGCAGGCTTGAGTGCACGTTAAGCCGTCGGTCCCGGCTACTATTACAGTAGTAGTCGATAGTCTGCCAACCCGCAATTGGCCAGCGTGGTGGACTACGGCCAAATCGCCCTATATAGGGTAGGCTCGAGCCCCTTGGTGGGGACATATATGGGCTGTGAGGATATACTTTGATATTACATAGATGTGTGATAAGCTAAAAGTGCATGCATACATACAAAGGTTAGCCAGAGCTTTAGAATAATAAACTTCTCAGCCACTTTGTAAATTGTGTGGGAATAACATTGTAAAACAAAGGTTTTCGTTAAAAACCCCCTATACTCTTAGCCGCCTCTTACGAACACCCACGGGCAGAAATGGGGTAGTGTTACTCAGAACCGACACTAAACAGCGAAGAATAAAAACAAGTTCAAATTATTAGAGCTTATCGTTTGACATATCGTCTCAAGAGCTCTCTTTTAACGCATTTTCAACTCAAATTGAGTGGTTATGAAAACGGGACACAATGAGCAAAACATTTAGGTGGATCTAACATATATCCAATTATGTTTCGACGATGCAGTCTGATGCTAGTACATTTCTAATTAATGGAATTACAAGTTAATCCTGTTTGAATCCTGTTTAGTTCAATCAACCTTTCTTATTAACAGGCCTAAAGGAGTTGCGGTCACAGAAACAGGTTCCATATTCTTGCAAACTTGAACTTGAGCAGGCTTAGGGCTTGCTGTTGGGAATTCCCTTGATAAGCCCTCAATGCGTTTAAGTTTCATTTGAATAAGTGGAATTTACGTCACTAAACCCTGGGAAATTTGTAAACTTTTTGTTTTTCTTTGTCATATTGTTAAGTCTATTGCTTCCGAGACCTTCTCTCATACCTGTGATTACTACAAGTAATGAACTTTTTTGTCATTTCAATTCATTTCAAAAATAAAAGTTGTTAATGATAAATTTAGTTACGAAATTTTTACTATACAACAACTAAAATGTAACACGGTGTTTTTTTTTATACCTACACTTTCAAAGCTATACGAACCATAAATATGGGATCAAATTCATTAGATAAACTTAGAAAGCACGGACTCAGGATATATTAATATTAGGTCTTTACCTACGAAATTGCCGTTTTGTATGAAAAAAATTAAACGAATTTTTTTCTTGTATTTTTTAATTGTATTAATCGAAGTAATCACCCATGCAATCAATGCATCTTTGCCAACGCAGTGGCAGTTTATTGATGCCCTTCTTGAAGAAATCAGCTGGACGGGAGGCAACAAATTCTTCAAAGGCATTTTGTACTGCCTCTCGGGTATTAAATTTTTTTCCCGCCAAGAAGTTATCCAAATTCTGGAAAAAGTAGAAGTCTGTAGGCGCAAGGTCTGGTGAGTACGGTGGATGATGGAGAGCTTCCAACCCCAGTTCTTGCAACTTGGAGACCGTCTGCTGTGCAGTATGAGGTCGCGCGTTGTCGTGCAGGAGCAGCGGAGACGAGCGATTGACCAATGCTGGTTGGAGATGTGCCAGCTTCTCCATCATTGTGTTCAGTTCTTCACAGCTTCTTACCAAACGGGGTGAGCATTACTGCAGATGTGTACTGTGACCATCACTTTTCTAGGGGTAAGTTTTCGTTTAGGGCACTGTTTAGGTGCTGAACTAGGATCCAACTAACTTGCTGAGCGCTTGCGGTTGTCAAACAGAATCCATTTTTCGTCGCAGGTAACAATGCGGTTCAAAATTCCTTCATTTGTGTGTCTGTTGAGCAGTGCAAGGCACGTCTCGACGCGTACTTCGCGCTGGCGATCATTGAGTTCGTGGGGCCGCATTTGTCAAGCTTTTTTACCTTGCCAATTTGACGCAAATGGACCAATATTGTTTTGACGCTAACGTCGAAAGCTGCTGCTAATTCCGCCGTAGATTGTGTATCATCAGCTTCCACAATCGCCTTTGATTCGTCATTGTCGACCAAAGTCTTCGGACGACCACGAGGTTCATTTTTCACGTCGAAATTTCCAGAACGGAAGCGAGCAAACCAATAACAGGCGGTGCGTTGGTTTGTAGTGTTAGCTCCGTAAACGTCATTGATGTTGCGTGCCGCTTGTGCCGCGTTGCTGCCGCGACGGTACTCATATTCCATAATTACTCGAATTTTTAACGTATCCATGATGACGAAAAAGATTGAAATGCGATGAAAACGTAACACTAATCAATAAACAAATGACTACTTTTGGAAAAAGAATTCCATGTTTTTAAAATAAAATTAATTTGAAATTAGAATTCTTAGTCAAACAAAAATTATTTTGATTTGAAATGGCCAGTACTGCAGAACGGCCACTTCATAGGTAAAGACCTATTATATAAAAAAGGATCAGTCATGAGTTCAAAATCTCATGTGTGCTCATCAATTAATTAATTTAATTAAAGCAAATGATGCTCATATTATATTTATTACACAAAATTTGGCACGAAATACATAATATTTCATAATTGATTTATTAAGTTTATTTTGCGTTTCTAACATATAATAAATCATCGATTTACGAAATCTAAAAATGTAAATGGAAGAATTCAGTAATGATTAATGTATTTACTAAGTGGAATCGATTAAATTGATAATTTGCACACTGTTTTAGCTAAGTAAAATAAGTGTGGGATTTTATTTCTTAAATTTGGATATAAACACTGTGTTGTTTTGGTAACACCAGATTAAGTATTAGGTTACCAAAGAAGTTTTTAAGATTTGGAAGGAAGAAAACTTTCATTTGAAGGGCAAGTGACTTTTATTTTTTTAAACTATCTCTTTCCCCCTAAGGGTTTTCTTACGAATGAGAAAGTCAGCTAAGAGTTAACCTTTTAATTGGGTTGCCATTTACACTGAATTTCTTTTAATTCAAGGTTTTAAAATTTTGTTACTTCGGACGCGTCTGAAGTATGAAGAATAAAAGAGCATGTATGAAAAGATTGATGGATGTAAACGAAGCTAGAGAGGTTTGTCAGGATCGTACGAAGTGGCGATCAATAGTCTCTGCCTACCCCAATCGGAATTAATGGCGTGAGTAGATGTATGTATGTTAAAATTTTGTTGCGTAATTCAGTTGCAAAGAAATGCAATCACTGTTGCCATGATTCCCAAATTTAATGATTGCTAGTTTACAACATGTAGTCTATAGATAAACCCATTCTAAATAATGTGGTTGGACAAATTCTCATAAATGCATGTTTATAAATTCAAGTAAGTCTAGAAAACATTAACAACGAAGAAATTAAAAAAAGGTTTCTGCTGTATAATTGTGCGGTTTTTCCCACTTACACATATAATGACTCTAGTGCACTAACATCAAGTATTTTTTTTGCATCTGGAGGCTCTGTCCTGGATAAACCCTAGTCTAATTTTAACTTTTAATCTGGGATTTGAGCTGGATAAGAACAGGCATGAAACTCTGTTTCTTTTTCATTTTATTTTATTGATATCATGTTAGAGTTACAGTTTTAATATCAAGTAATGTGTAAGATGTTAAAACGTGAGATTATGATTGATTGAGTTTTTTGTTGGGCTTATCAGTTATTTAATCTTAAATTCCTTTTACTTACTCTGCTGTTCAGAATACGTATACTCACGGCTATAAATTCCGGGAAATGGTAGCCAGAGCTTCAGAATAAGAAAATACGTCAGCCCCTTTTGACAGTTGAGTAGGGAGAATATTGTAAAATAAATGTTGTTGGTGGTTGGTCTCCAACCGCATCGCCCAAATACCTTTCGTCGCCTCTTTCGAACGCCCATGCGAAGAAATGGGGAATCGCTATTCTAAGCAGACACTACACAACTATTTAAGTTAACGAGTAACAACTTTCTATTATTTATTTCACACATAAGTCTCAGGCATCAACTGCGTTGATCTGACAAAATCTGCGTAAAAATTTAATTGTATAACGCACAAAGCGTTATTTTGACGATGGTTAATTCTTTGCATTTATAAAAACCGTGTAGAGAAACATCGCAGTTCAGACAGTCTCTTTGATGCCCTTGGATTTCACTTAGTTAAAGTATTAAGAATTTGGTAACATAAGGGTAGCATATACATACATAGAGAAACTTAGAAGAGTATCAGAGAGAGGAATTACTTACTTACTTACTTATACTCACGCCCATTATTCCCATTGGGGTAGGCAGAGACTATTGATCGCTACTTAGTACGATCATAACAACAACAATCCCAACCACATTTGCTCTATATATCTCTTTCGCTACTCTATTTTCCTCTCTATGTGCCCCCACCACCACCACATTCCTTTTTCTATCTTGCTTACTTCGTCATCTTTCAAACCTACTCGCTCACGAATCACACTTTTTCTCACTCCATCACACAACCTTAGATTACATATTACTCTGGTAATTGCCATTAATAATCCCTGTTATCATATCACACTAAGAGCAGAATTTGTAAGAAAGTTCAAGTGTTTATCATGCTGAAAAAAAGTTTAATGCAAATGTTACCTACGTAAATCGAAAACCATAAATATTAATATTCATATGATTTAAGGTAGAAGTTTGAAGTTCAAAACCCAATATACGAGGGGTGTTCAATAAATATTGAGAATAGGATTTATACTTATTGGAAAGAAAAATAATTACTGGCAGGCATACCTCAGACATTTAATATAATGATAATAAAAAAAGAAATCCAATCCGTTTAGTTTTTTAAAAAAAGAAGTCATTTGTTTGTGTCGCCTCGGAAAGTTTTCTTGAAAATTGAGAAAATTGAAGTTCGCGCGGTTACAAAATGTCTTTTCTTGAAAATGTTTTGTACGGAAAAGGTAAATAGTGACAGTGAGATCAGTATGGAAGAAATAATGAAAGCAATGAAAAGTATGAAACTAGGGAAAGCGGCAGGGTATGACAGGATAAACACTGAAATGCTGAGGGCTGGTAAAGGGGTGGTGGCTTCCTGGTTGTACTTCCTTTTCCAAAAATGCTGGTCGAGTGGCAAAGTGCCACAAGACTGGTGCAAAGCGGTAATTGTGCCTTTATATAAAGGAAAGGGGTCACACCAGGAGGCTAGAAACTACCGTGGAATTAGCCTACTCAGCATTGTCGGTAAATTGTATGCAAAGGTTTTGATTGAAAGAGTGATGAATGAAACGGAAGATAAAATTTGGGATGTGCAAGCAGGATTTAGAAAGGGAATGGGATGTATGGACCAAATCTTCTCTTTAAGGAGCATCACCGAAAAGTTCTTAGCTAAGAACCGAAAGGTGTATTGCTCCTTCATTGATTTAGAGAAGGCGTATGATAGGGTGGTAAGAAAGTGTTTATGGGAGGTGTTATCCAAGTTCGGTTTGGGGAGTCGACTTATACGTGCACTGGTATCACTCTATGAGGATTCCAGTGCATGTGTGAGAGTAAACGGGGAAAATACTGACTGGTTCGGGATCTCTCGGGGTGTCCGACAGGGTTGTGTAGCTTCCCCGTGGCTCTTCAATTTGTTCATGGATGACTGTTTAACAGAGTTGCGTGAAAGTGATTATGGATTGAGAATGGGTGGATTCATCATTAAATGCCTCTTATATGCCGACGATCAAGTGCTACTTGCATCATCGGTGGAAGAGCTGCAAGAGATGATGAATATTGCATGTGCGTCTTTTGAGAAAAAGGGAATGAGGGTGAATGTGGATAAAACAAAAACTATGGTTTTTGAGAGAGAGGTGAATATGACCGAATGCGTGATTGAGATTAATGGTAAGAAAGTGGAACAAGTGAAAGAGTTTGTATATTTGGGAAGTTTGTTTACTAGGGATGGAAAGTGTGATGAAGATATCGAGAGAAGAGTGAAAAAGGGTAATGCGGTAAATGGAGCACTGGATAGTCTAATGTCTAGTCAGTCGGTGTCTGCAAAGGCCCGAATGGCTGTGCATGATGCTGTCCTCGTTCCTACGCTTATGTATGGCAGTGAATGTTGGGTGTGGCAGAAGAAGCATGAAAGTAGAGTGAATGCAGTAGAAATGAGATCCCTCAGAAAAGTGTGTAATGTAAGGTTATGTGATCGTGTGAGGAATGATGTGATTCGTGAAAGGTGTGGTGTAAAAGATGATATTGTAAGAAAGATAGAAAAAGGAATGTTGAGATGGTTTGGGCACATAGAGAGGATGGATGACAGTAAATTGGTGAAAGAGATATATAGAGCCAATGTGGAAGGTAATGTTAGTAGAGGACGACCTCGGAGGACACATTTGGATCAAATAGAACATGTGCTCAAAAAGGCAGGTGTCCGCAGTATGAAGAATAAAAGAGCATGTATGAAAAGATTGATGGATGTAAACGAAGCCAGAGAGGTTTGCCAGGATCGTACAAAGTGGCGATCGATAGTCTCTGCCTACCCCAATGGGAACTAACGGCGTGAGAATATGTATGTATGTATGTATGTATGGAAAAGGTAAATCAAGACTGAAGAGCTACATAAGGGATTTATACTCTTCCATATTCTACGGTTACGCGTTGGTGAGCCGAGTTTAAGCGAGGACAAACATCCACTAACAACGACACACGCACGGGACGCCCTACAACTGCAGTCACTGAACAAATGATTAAATAAGTAAAAAAATGGTCTTGACGAATCGTCGTGTTACTATTCTTTTTATAGCTGATGAAGTAAAAATTTCGATAGGAAGCGTCCATGGTATTATACACGACCGTTTGGGCATGAACAAGTGTCAGTGCGCTGGGTTCCCAGAATACTTAATGACGCGTAAAAACAAATGAGACTGCGAATTTCACAAAGCTGTTTGGATTTGATACAACAAGATCCCGACCGTTTTTGGCTCGATTCATAACTATGGACGAAACATGGCTTCACCATCATGACTCGGAAACAAAACAAAAGTCCATGACTTGGAAAATAACATCATCTCCTACTCCAAAGAAATTTAAGACAATTCTCTCCGTCGGTAAGATAATGGGGTCTCTTTTCTGGGACAGCCAAGGGTTGGTAATGATCGAATACCTGAATCATAAAGCCACCTGTTACGGGGATTTAGTATGCAGAACAAATAAAAAAGTGGCGTGAGGAAATACGCGAGAAACGGCGTCGCAGACTAGCTAAAATTGTTTTGTTTCACCAAGATAACGCCCGCGTGCACACGTCCAGAGTTGCGATGGCTGCAATTAAAGAAGCTGGCTTCAAATTGATGGAACATCCTCCATATTCACCAAACCTTGCTCCCAGCGATTTGTACCTGTTTCTGCGGTTAAAGGAACCTCTTAGTAGCCAGACATTTGAACATGACGAAGTGATCGCCGCCGTACGTGATTTTTTAGGGGACCAGGAAGAAGATTTTTTTTGGAAGGGAATTTTAGGTTTTCAAAAAAGATATACTTAGTGTATTAACCTTAAAGACTACATAGCAAAATAAAATAACATTCAATAAAATATAATTGCTTCATACTCATTCTCACTTTTTATTGAACGCCCCTAGTAATTGAATCTATAAACAAATTAGTCACTATTCAAGATATTTTTAAAGATTTAGTATTTACTAGTGGATCGTCCCAGCTTCGCACGGGTAGCGTTGTTTTTTAAATATCTGAGGTTTCTTTCTTTAGTCACTGCTCAAGCATTGTGAAATTCAGCGCAATGTTTTCAATTTATTAAATTTATAGCACTCCCAAAACAGTGTAGTTTGGTGATTTTTAATGCGCTTTAATGAACGGTTCAGTATTTCCGTTTAATAGCTAATTTTGGAATAAAACGCTATGAAGTATTTATAACAATCTAAAAAATTTATCATTACGTGTTGTAGGATGTAACTACTGGCGCCATCTAGTATGTTATATGTAAATTAGTAACGATTCGGTTTTGGTCACGGGCGCGATGGCTTATTTTATGTATAATTTCGGTGTTTCTCTACCGATTTCTATGATTCTTTTTTTATTGAATAGGTCATAATGTTACCTTTTTTAAATTAGGGATGAGTGAGAGGTTTACAAACGTAAGAGTAAACAAATATAATCAGAATGTTCCGAATTGCTAAGCTATCAGGAATCACACGTGTTATTGTGAGTCAACCGTAAAAGATAGACATAAACTGTTGTATATTTTTTTTTAGATAATTTTATGAAAAATATTTCCGTCATACATGATTTCTATGTAAGTTTAACCATTAAGGCTGCACACGCGACGGAAGCTTAAAAAATGTAGTTACTTCTCCCGTTTTCCCAAAATTCCCCTTTATCACTCTGCTGGAAAGTATACAAAAACCTGCCCAGGAGTATGGAGAATAATTGTACCAAGTTTCGTCAAAATCCGTCGAGTAGTTTTTGTTTCCATAAGGAACATACAAACCGACAGACAGACAGACAGACAGACAGACAGACAGACAGACAGACAGACAGACAGACAGACAGACAAAAATTTTACTGATTGCATTTTTGGCATCAGTATCGATCCCTAATCACCACCTGATAGTTATTTTGAAAATATATTTCATGTACAGAATTGACCTCTCTACAGATTTATTATAAGTATAGATAAACTTATTTTTAGTACTTTCCGTCACTTTGTTTACGTAACATAAAACTTCCTTCTAATATTCAATAAACAATTATCATTTATATATATAAAAGTTCGTGATATTTTATTATCAAAGTCCCAAAATTTTATGCCGTATATCTTTTAGAGAAGAATTTTGTCATTTTCATCTACATAGTTTATTCTGCTAAGACCAGAATTGTGATAAAATACGTATTAAAGTCGAACCCCAATTCTACCCCTTTGAATAATTATGAATATTTTTTAAAGTTTTTTTTTCAATTCTTGCTGATATATTAAGGATTTCCTTAATTCGTCAATATAATGATAAAAGTCGTGTAGGCAGATCCCAGTAGGGAAGGCAGAGATTATCGATTGCTATTTTGTAGGATTCTGGCAAAGCTCTCTAGCTTCATTCGCAACCAACCACCAACAACCACCAATTAATTTCCTATATGACGTTTTATTCTTCATACTTCGGACGTCTGCCATTTTGAGCTATATAATGCCAACTAAGGGATTTCCTCATTTTCAAGTTTCGAGATATATATATGAGATTTTTTTTATTAAAAACTTCCTTTACCCTACACAAAATATGTATTTAACAAAATGAAATTGAAAAAACTGTGTAGTATCGGTTTAGAATAGCACTACCGGTCCGTTGGATGTACGTAAGAGGCGACTAAAGGTATTGGGGCTTTTAAGGGATTTTTGCAATGCGGTTGGAGACCCATCACTAACAACCTTTATTTCACCATCTTTTCCCCACGCATTTTCCAAAACTGGCTGAGTAATTTCTAATTCCCTAGCTCTGGCTACCCCAACAAGTATGTAATTGAAAATTTGTAGAAAAAAATATTACATCTAAGACCACGTTTAAAATAAAATAACACATTAACAACACACCCCTACTACACCCATTCAGGAATAAAATTAGAAAATTCCTTTGCGTTTACATAATAAAAGGAGGTCCTAGACAAAATTGCAAGTTAAGACGTACAGAATAGATTTAGCTGCGCTCTGATTGTAAGACAGTCATCTAATTTTTCCTATTATTAACGTTGATTTACGTTTTCATGATGTAACATAATGTTATAAGTGTAGGTAGGTATAATCAAAAATAAATTAGATGTTCAGATTCAATCTTACTTGAACAAGATTTTAATTTGAAATATCCATTTAAATAAATTGAGGTATTTTTTTTTCAAAATAATCAAAATACTAGATCGACACACACTAATGAGGGTGATTAGATCTAAGTCCACCACACCAGCCTTGTGCTGATTTCAGGTATTAAGGAATACTACTACCATTTATAGTAGCCGGGGCTAGCGCGCCCTCTCTCATAAGTAAAAATACATACACTCATGTCTCAATCCTAAAACGGAGTAACCAAAGCTTTGGAATTGGAAATTTTGTAGCCTCTTTTGGGGGTTCCGCAGGGCAAAGATTGGAAGTTAAAACCATGGGTGGGGATGGGTCTTGCTAAATCAAATGTTAACGTATGGCTTATGTGGGCTCAATCCATGGACATAAGATTTCTACGAGGGCTTTGGATCTGGGGCTAGTGGTGGTACCGGAAAAGACGAGGTAATGGATCACATGTGGCGAGGGACTTAAAAATTTATAAATTTAGCTCAGAATGACATAAATGATTAATACAAAAAAACACGACGCCTTCGAACCCAGGCCCTTTGGCAATACAGATTGGTTGTAATTTATTGTTGTTTTATGTTTTCCTTGCAAAATATTGAACGAGTTCATACCAAAATGCTACAAACTCGGAGCTGTTAACCCACTCAGAATTGCAGATAAAAAATTTGTGAAATGTAGAAGTATTCATTCTAAAAATAATGAAAGTAACTGGTGGAAGACTGTGGAAATCGTAACAAGTATTTTGAAAATGTAGGAGATATGTGATTCAAGTGTTCTCATTAAGGAATATCACCGTAGATTCTACCAACTCTACCGGGATATGTAGGTTATTGTAAAACACGAAAATTCAAGTTATGAGTTCTGTTCAGAAGTAATTCGTTAGTGTATTTAGAAACCTAAATTCAGTCGCAGTGTCTATTTCATAAAACAATTTTAAAAGTAGCCGCAGAGCCGATGGCTTTTAATCGATTTCCATACCTTAAATAGAATTAAGTTCAAGCTCACAAATAAAATGGTAATGGTTACGTTCAATACAGGCTGAAAATCAACGCTAAGGTGGGGGTCAGTGACACTATTAGAAAAGTGTAACACTGCTGTTAATATTATATTATCTAGATTAGCTAAAATGTTATTTAATTGTAACCGATTCGCGCCTAAATAGTGTTGATGGTAAAACTGATAATTTATTTAAAATATATTTATTTACAATTATTCATTAATCTCATTTTGTTTAATTGAGAACAAACTTTTCTTCCAATTGTTAATAGTTTTAAGATTTAAGAGATTTATCTGTTTTGTAATCTAAGTGTATCTTTCAATTTATAATATATACAAATAACTACTAAGTGCAACAATAAAATATCATATCTTAATATAATACGAGTAGTCATAGGTTTTAAGAGCACGAAATAATATATTTTTTCAAACATCAATCTTATTTAAAAGTTGAAGTACCTAAGTAATTATAACACATCACCTTCTGCATACACGTTGACATAATGCATTAGAAATAAACTATGATTTCTGCGACTGAATGGATGGAAAACCGTTTTAATGACAGTACAAGACTAATCATTAGTGTTGAAATTCTTTAATAGTCAACTATCGACCGGAAATAATGCATCCTGAGTAATTTTTGTCGAATACTAATATTAGATTTCGAATAATGATGATGGATGTGCAGCAGTGTGTCAATAAGACCTGAAAATAGATTTTAATAAGTTAATATACTATATTTATATTATATTTATATTATATTTCAACAAACCGTCTCAGGGCATAGCAGACCCAATACGTGCCAAACAAATTACCTCCAAAGTATAAATAAAATAGGGTGTGAATATTAAATACTAATTTATTTTATAATATAAATAACATACCTAATCAGTTATCATATGATCAGAGAAGGTAAACACTTGGGACGTACACGCGAGGAATGATAAAATAATACAGTTGCTCGAACATATGTTAATCTAAAACAGCAAAATCAATCATCCAAGTTCAGATGTCAACAGCAGAATCACTGGAGCTTATTATCCATACTAATATTATAAATGGGAAAGTGAGTTTGTTTGTTTGTTTGTTCCGCTTTCACGCCGTAAATACTGAACCGATTGCTTTGAAATTTTTCAGACGTGTAGTTAGAAGTCTAAATTAAATAATAGGGTACTTTTTATCCCTTTTTCCGGGATAAAAAGTACGGGAAATCAAAAATATTGTTTGCTTACTAAATGCATTGGAGATGGCGCTGTGTATCGTTTAAAACAACGTAAAATATTGTAAACTAATATAAAAATCAAAATTTAGAAGCTTAATGGTACGGTAATGCATCCCCGAAAATAAGGAACTCCCGAGCCATGATGTACTATTTTTTTATCGTATACATTTTTTTTTACATCTACTTATATTGCAAACGAATATTAACATGTAAATATAGAAACTAAATGAAACGACGACGATTCCTTGAAACTAAGGAATCCGCAAGAGTTCTCATAGGAACATCAAAAAACCTTAACTCATATATGGCTCAAAATATTGCAGCGATTATTTTTATCATCGATGGAATTCACATCAGACACTTTGTTAATGTTCGTTTTGGAAAGATGAAGGGGTTTCATCAATTTAAATGACAAATTTGTTTATCAATAGTAAGACTAATGTGAAATAAAGCGTAATAAAAATTTGACACCGCCCCGGTAACGTCTCCGTGGCGTAGCGGTATAACTAACTACTATGAATATTTAATTAGAACTATTATGAATCAATCGTCCCGGGTTCGTATCTCAGGTAATTCAAGCTTTTTGTAAAAAAAATTTTTGTCAGCTTAAAATAACACTATATATAATAATAACAAGCACTATCCCTTCAATTTAGCGATTATTTTGGAAGGAGATCCACCACTAATCATCCCTATATTGCCGAGCAATCGCTGCAAGCTCTCCCACTATCACCAACGGTCAGTGTAGGGGGCAGCACCGGGCCGTCGCCGCAGCGCCAAACTACTATCCGTATCTGTACTTACTAGAGATATTCTCATTTCTGAACATAAAAACTTGGTATATTTGTTTTATGATTCTTATGAACAATTAAAAAGGAATTTTTGGAACTCATCCCCTAACGGGTTGATATAGCAAATGAAAGTTAATATAGAGTTTTTTTACATTTTATAATAAAACTTGGTGCGATTGAATTTATGAAATCCAACTATCAATTATTCATGAATATATGCTAACAACCATAAATTCCATAAAAGGGTGGCCATAGCTTCGGAGATACTAATTCTTCATCCAATTTTGGAAATATATTGATAAAAGATAGGTTAATAAAGGTTGTTAGTGATGGGTCACAAACTGCATCGCCCAACAATCACTTAAAAAGCCTCAATGTCCTTTATGTCATTTACAACGCCCGCGGGATTATAAATATAAAAAACAGAAGTTGAGACAGTGTTTCGGTATTTTGGTATTATGTAAACTGGATGCAAAAAATGAAGTCCACGCGGACGAAGTCGCGGGGCAAAAAGCTAGTATTTTGATAATTTAGAATTGGCACCTCTTCCATGGTGGAAGACACGACGAGAACGAAAAATAACCGACATACGAACGAAGAATAAAAGACATTAACACCTTTAACCAGCTTTATAAAATTCAGCAAACTCGAATGAAACTTATATTAGTTTGAAGATAACTTCGCATAATTTATACCTGTGTAGTTTTTTAAAAATAAACTAATGGGAATGTAGCGATATTAACAGATATATGTTATGGTTTTTTCACGTTTGAATACTCAATAATATTAGTAAATAAATTAAGATAATTATACACAGTGACTTAGACCATCACAGAATACACATTTGACACATTTTATTTAATACAAACATAACATAACATATAACATAAACGTTCACGCCGTTTATCCCCGAAGGGGTTGGCAGAGGTACCAATACATCTGAACTCACATGGCAGCGCCATCTAGTGTCCAGAGAAAGGTACCCACGTTTTGCTTAGACAGTGTACTCACGTGATAGGGAGCAGGCCTATCGCCGTTTTGTACGAATACACTGTCACATGACTAAGTACAACTCAGCCATGTGGGTTTCCTTACGATGTTTTCCCTCACCGTTAACAACCATGATAAATTAACCACACATTTGACTTTAGAAAAGACAAATTGGTGTAGGCCCGACCCAGGATTGGAACTCACGCCCTTCTGTTTTCGGGCGGGTGTTCTACCCACTGGACTATCATGTCGTTACAAACATACATAATACATATACTAAGGGCTATAAATCCCTTGAAGGGGTAACCAGAGCTAGGGAATTAGAAATTCCTCAGCCACTTTTGGAAGTTGCGTGGGGAAAAGATGGTGTTGTGGTAGTTGGAGATGGGTCTCTAACCGCATCGCCAAAAAATCCCTTAATTACCGTTAGTCTCCTCTTACGTAGACCCACCGGAAGAAATGGGGTGGTGCTTTTCTAAGCCAACAAACACTGCGCAGCTATTTATGTTTAGTTTAATACCTACATTTTACACATAAAGTTTAAAACAAAGAGCTTTCCGCAATGATATTTATAAGAGGCGAATAAGGGTTATGGGGCTTTTAAAGTAATTATTGGGCAATGCGGTTGGAGACCCGTCACCAAAAATTTTGTCTTCTATATTATGCTAACCTCCAAAAGTGGCTGAAGAATACTGAAGCTCCGGCTATAGGAATTAATAGACATGAGTATAATGTATTTATGTGTGAATTCTCTTCATAAAATTAACTTTAAATGTTCCAAACTAAATTCAATTCAAGTGCCTCGTGTAATCAAGATCATTGTCAAGTACAAGTGACTCCTTGTTGTTTGTTGTTGTACGGCAATCACGATAAAGGTTGTGTCAACCAACTTTTTTGAACTATTTGTCGGCTCTTTGGACTTTAACCGTGGTAATGACCTTCAGCCTCAGCTTATAAGTACTTGCCTAGCAATCTATGTATATTTACACCCGGAATTAGTTTTTCTGACCTTTTGGATTCCGCACTACACTTAGATCAAATATATTTTGGCTTAAATTTGACAATACTTACTGTACTTTCAAAGCTATAATTCCCACTGAGGGGTCGTCAGTGGTTAATAATTATAAATTATTCCTCCGATTTTGAAAGTTAAGTATTGATAAGATTGTAAAATAAAAGATGGTCGTTGATGGGCCACATCGCCGAACAATCAGTAAAACAGCCCCAACAGTCTAAGAAACCACTTACGATACCCGCGGAGTTAGTGCTATTCTAAGCCGATACTACACATCTATAATAAGGGTACAAAGTCTCATACTGCTGCTGTATCATAATAATTACGTACATTAATTTTATTCACAGGCAGTAACAGCTAGCTTCAACTTTTCTACAGTCATCACAAGGAACGTTTTCCCGTGTCTTTGATTGAGGATATTTTTCCAATGAATGGATGACTATGCTCGTCACTTTAAGTGATAGCATAACCAAATCAATATTCTGAAATGTTTACAATACTTTTTTATATGTCGTATCGTATCGTGATCACTTTTGTAACTATAAGTATATGTGTTTTTTTTAATATAGTGCTTTTTTCCAAACCCTGCGATTTAAAAAATACTTGTTTTCTAAACGGTTTACCAACGTTTGCTTAATTTAGATTAAGCAGAACCTGGAAGGATTAGATTAGAACATGTTTTATCAGCCAACAACCTTTAATTCACCATCTTTTCCCCACGCAACTTCCTAAAGTGGCTGAGAAATTTCTTATTCCTTAGCTCTGGCTACCCCTTATAGGAATTTATAGCCGTGAGTATATGTATGTATGTTTTATCAGCTATATCGGACATTTAGCAAAGCATTAAAAGAACAGATCAGGCGCTTAGTAATTATATAAACACTATTGTCTGTTGACGTAAGAGAGTACAAAAACATCAAGCTATGCAATAAAGCATTAATGCTTTTAGTAGCTGGATCAAGAGACTGTGGACTGAGTATACCTTTCGGGAACGAATCCGACACTTCTGTAACCATCAGACTGCGGAGACGTCTACGATACCCAGGGGGTTAATCTTAAATAGTGTTCTTGTCCTAAAAGCATGATGTTATGCATTTCTAAACGTCACAATCACAACAACGTTTTAATTTAAATAATTTATCTTTTCAAGCTTTTTTTCGGTTTGGTTGATCTAAGAAGGCGTTTCAATTTCATTCTTCTGGAAATGCTATATTTATTATTAGATTTAGATAGGGTTTTCCTTTACCGCTAATAATCTTGACTAGCTTTTTGCCCGCGACTACGTCCGCGTGGACTACATTTTTTGCATCCGGTTTACATCCAAAATACTAAAACACTATCTTAACTTCTGTTTTTCTATATTTATATCCCCGTGGGCGTTGTAAAATAATACTAAAAGCTGTGACTGACACATTTGCGCGCGCTTTTACTCCAGCAAAGTCTATGGTCCAATTTTGAAAATTTATAAATCGCTATCAATTTAACTAATTCAGTTATTTATTTATTTATTTATTCCAAAAAACATAATCATTACAGGCATAAACCTAATGCGATAACATTTTAAATTAAATTTTAACATATTAAATTTATGGTACTCTCTTACTTATTGTAACATAGATATTTCAAGGCAACGATTGTGAAGTCACCCAGATGACATGCAAAAACATCCACATCTTCTGCAATTTCCCGCAAAGCCACTAGTGCTCTGACCAGAGGGCACTGCTGCAATAAATTAGTGTGGTAAGGCAAAAATTTATGTTTATGTTATGGAAAATGTATAAGTTTAATGTATAAAGTTTTCGGTAAAACTTCAGATGGGAACCTTCAATTTGACACCTGAACTAATTTGCATCGCGACACCGGCTGGTTCACAAAATCCACCCTCTCTCGTTTAATATATAAGGATACTTGAATTGAACTTGAACCACTCCCACACATAAAACTTTAGAATAGATTCAGAGATGTAGGGTTAGTCATTTTTCGTCGAAGGCCAATCATCCATAAAGTTTGTTTGTATCCAGGTATTTTAAAATTCATTGCCACAATTTTATGACCCTTTCTGAAAAAATAATTGCTGTGTTGGTTATTAAGGCGTAAATGCAATGCTACCCATTGGTTATCTCATACACAACGGAAAGCCGAAACTTTTGGTAAGACAAATTATTTAATTTAGTGTGTTGATTCTTTAAAAGATGTAGGGGTCTACTAAGGAGGGATATATTATGTGATTGGAGAGAACTTGTAAAGATAAAACAAGTATTATTAATGAATTGTGGATCCCTTTATCGTTGGTATCATAAATAGTTCAATTCCAAATTTTATAATTATTAAATATAGGTATATCTTACACAAAATATTATAAGAATCTTTCGAGTATTCATTTCCACACTTCAATTTTATTATCTTTCCCCCAATTAACTTCCAAAAGTGGCTGAGGAGTTGTTAATTCTGAAGTTCTGACAACTCCTATTTGGGATTCACAGCCGTAAGTATGTGTATGTAATCAATCGAGCCGTTTCTGTTTGCCGCTTATTGGCTTTCATACTCTTTCACCAATTTTCTTTCATCCGTCCTCTTTATTAGAGTAATATGTTCTATGTTTGTATTCACGCATTCGACATCCTGGTGTTAATCTCCGACTTATTTATCTTTAAGTGCTACATATAATAAATTAAGGTCCCAGGTTATGCTTATAGCACTTAATAAATATAAATATTTTTTCTCAGATTGTAATTAAGGTTGTCTGCAAGGTAATTTAAATAATAAATGAGTTATGACTCTTATGACCACTGTGTAAATCTGTGAATTCAAAAATGGCTTCAACCTATAGCGTAAATCGTAGGATTTCATTACATATGAGCTTATAGAAGTTAAGTATATCTGTTATATTAGTTAAGTATCAAATGATAGTTTGAAGCCTATCATCCCACGGTCATGGTCTATTATAAATAATATTTTATACAGTTTTTTAAAATATTTTTTTCGATAACATTATCATTCTGGAATAATACCATACTAAAAGATAATTTCCCCAAAACATAAGTACATCGTCGTTGACATTATTATTAACATTAACAGAGAAAAAAGGACAGATTTAAGTTTTCTTAAAACATTTATTTTACTTTCACAAACGAACACTTTTTTATTAAACAAACTTTATGAAATTATCTTTATTATATTTACATTATCTACTTGCGACGTTACTAAGTTTATTGTTACTTCATCACGGTTACTAAACCAGAGTTCTTTTTGTTGGCGTATAGATTAGAGATCTTACTCCAACGGCTAAAATCAATGAGACAAAAAATATGAATAAATATATCGCTGGTTGGGCACAGCTAAGTAGAGTGGATTCAAATAAATTATAAGACTAAAGCAGTAACAAAGTAACTTAAAAAGGTTTATAATACCGTTCTAGGATCATAAATGTGAGTTGAATAATATATTTCGATTCTTAGGAAATTCCAATGACGGTAGTCGAGAGTCGGTATAACTCATACATGACCATTATTTATATCAAGGTTCTATGATTGGTTTTTCTTAATTAGGTATATTTATATTTTGAGTGTATAAGATAATGCTGATTCACTAAGTCACCATGTTTTTGGTCGGTATGCTCACAATTTGGGGCGATTAACCTTCAGAAACCACAAATTGAGCTTGATCATATACTATGCAAGGTAATTAGATCCACAATACTAGTGAATACATACATACAAAGGCTTTAACATTCAAACTTTGGGATTCATATAGGGGTGAGTGACTTAAAGGACATATTAGATCAAATAGAAAGTGTGTTCAAAAAGGCAGGCGTCCGTAGTATGAAGAATAAAACAGCAGGTATGAAAAGACTGATGTATGTAACCGAAGCTAGAGAGGTTTGCCAAGAACGCAAAAGTGGCGGTCGATATAGTATTTGCCTACCCCAATGGGAACTGATGACGTGAGTATATGTATATAAGTGACTTCTGATTTTCACCACTTTCTTTAATCGATGGTAGGACTCAATTAACAAAAACTCAGTGCTTATTACCTCACATATTGAGAGTGGAAAGAGTAAAATGTATATTTATTTGTACCAAAATTATTCCAGATAAAAACGACTTAGGCACATTAACAGGGCAATACCAAAAACAAAAGATCTAATTATTAACGACGATGACTACAGAAATAATTATTAACGACTAGCTTTTTGCCCGCGACTACGTCAGCGTGGATTATATTTTTTCATCCGGTTTACATCCAAAATACCAAAACACTATCTTGATTTCTGTTTTTTTTAATATTTATATTCCAGTGGGCGTTGTAATAGATATAAAGAACATTGAGACTTTTCAAGTGATTATTGGGCGATGCAGTTGGAGACCCATTTGACTACCTTTTCCCCATTCAACTTCCAAAAGTGGATAAAGAGTTACTATCTCTGAAGCTGTGGCTACCCTTTTTTGGGATTTATAGCCGTTAGTATATACTCAGGATAGATTGATGGATGAATTTAATATATTCCTCTTTGTAGTGGTTATATCAGTTAATCGCATCAAGTTTCAAATTTCTAGATACAGTATATCTATAGATCAAAAATCTGTTTACTATATTTCAATCCCTTAGGGCGTGAGTTCCAAAAAACCTTTTTGATTGTTCATAAGAATCATGAAACAAACCATTTTGTACCAAGTTTCTATGTTCAAAAATGAGAATATCTTTAGTACTGTATGGATAACAGTTTTGGCGACCCGGTGCTGCCCCCTACACTGACTGTTGGTGATGTGTGAGAGATTGCAGCCAATCAGTCATCGGTCAATAGATGGTGGTACTAAATTAAAATTGAGATATGTGCTATTATTTACTAACTATGCATTCTGAGGCTTAAACAGAATATTAATTTATGCGTAAGTATAGCACAATATATCTATGAGAATATTAGTTTAAAAATAGTTAATAAAAAAGTTATGAACATATTCTCAAACCTACCAAATGAATACGCAAAATTCATACAATATACTTTCTATTATCTTTATTCATACATATTCGCATAGTTGAATGTGAAAGAGAAGGAATAGTGCTTCCTATTATTCTAAGCTAACACAAAAGCAAAAAAAAAACGCAAAAAGATTGCGATGCCCGATATTCGAACCTGGGTCTTCCGGTCGATTAGTATTAACCGAACGGTATACCGCTACGCCACGAAGAAGTTAGTTTTGACTTCAATATTTTGATGAGTTATATATCTAGTAGTCATACTAGTTATATTTAATTGACAAACAATTAAATGGACATTGATTTTGATAAAAACGAATGAAAACCTTATTTTTTCCAAAAGGACTATTAATGAAGAGTCTGATAAAGTCGATCGATGAAAAAAATAATCGTGTAAATATGGGGAGCCATATAAAAGTTATGTTTTTTTTATGTTCCTGTAGGAACCCTTGCGAAATCCGGGATAAATGATATCCTATATGTTGGCCAGGTGTATAAGCTACATTCATACCAAATTTGATTAAGATCCGTCTGGTAGAATTAACGTGATGACCAGACATACAGACAGACAGACAGTCAGACAGATTTTTTTTTCAAAAAGCGGAAATTTGGCTTGAGTGTTAAAAATTAAACATTTTTTTTCTTCAATGTACAGTTTTGACTTCGGTACAGTCTTATTATAGTAATAGAATAGAATTATTTATATTCAGCCAAACAAAACCTTGATATAGTATAAATGCCTTTTTTATAATCATGATTCATGACTATTCGAGTAGGGTTGATTGGAACATTTCTATTAAGTTTCATACTCGGTTTTGCCGATTGTATCAAAATAACATGAGAATTGCAGAATATTCATACAAAAATTAGGGTTGTGGGCTCTCCGTCTCCGTGCTGACGTACTTGTTTACGATGTTATATTGACCTAAACCTTCGTTAGAAATTACGGTAAATATATATTAAATTTTACGTTGCAAGTAAAACCGTTGCAGCTTTAATAGCCGATTGCAATGTAGTGGTTTTTAAAACGGTGTATTTGATAAGAGCAAGTAATTTTTGACGTCATACATATATTCAGGGTTACAATTCTCAAAAAGGGGTTCAGAATTAGAAATTTCCTCGCCCCTTTTGGAAGTTATGTGGGGAATAGATTGAAAACAAGGATGGTTGGTGGTGGGTTTCAAGTCACAGCTCCCAACGATAAGTAAGAAGAAAGACCTTATCTTATAAAGAAACATAGTGTTAAAAATCTGTATAAACTGTGAAGGTGTATAGTGTTGGCTTAGAAAAACACTTATCCATTTATTCCCATAGGAACAAGGCGAATAAGGGTATTGGGGGTTTGTAAGTAATATTTTCGCTATGTGACTGGAGACTCGAATCATCATCACCAACCATCCATTATTTCACAATCTGTTTTCCAAACAACTTCAAAACTATACACTGCCGTATTATTATTAATGTGAAGGATATTGTTAGCTAGCCTTTCAGCTAGCGACATTTATAGACGGGTCGATTCTCATTGAACTGAGTTCACCACCATAAATAAATCATACGTACATGTATATACGTCACTATTATTCCCGAAAAAAGGGGTTGCCAAGCTCAGCAATTGGAATATCTCCAGCCACCTTTTAAAGTTAAGTGGGGTTAGGTTTGAAAGATAAAAGCTAATCGATTCTATTGGTCTTAAATTGGTAAGAGACATAAGAAGTTGGCAAATAAATGTCCTTACAAGCGATTTTATTTTATCAACAAGTTTTCTTAGTGAGAAAGCCACTTGAAAAGGCTTGAATTGATTGGTGCGGGAAAACTGAACGGCGGCGAAGGTTACTAATCCATTCAAGTTTACTTAATTTTATAATAATTTATTTATTCGGACATTTTATACATTTTATATATACATTTTATATTTGGACATTTTATATTAATTTATTTATTCGGACAACAATGGATCCATTTGTATTAGTAACACTTAAGAGCTATATTGGTATTAAAAATTTAAATTAAATTAACAATTACATCAAATTAAAATAAATTACAATACAATTTTACGTTGTCCTTTGATTTATTTATATAAATTGCATTTGTAGCCATTACAAAATACTGTGATACATAGTAATTTTAGAGTTTAAATAACAGCCTATGATCAACCTTTGTAGCATAGTTGAAAAATCGCTGCCACCAATGCGGATCACAAGGGCGGATCCAGCCCTTGAATAAATCAATATCCAGCTCCAATAAATAAGGTTGAGGGCAAAGTTGCCTAAATCATATTAGCCTCAACAGACAATGAAAGTGTGAGGTCGAAACTCAATAAGGGTTGTGGGCATGCCCATATCGGTGAAATCGCACTTGGATAGGCATGTTATGTTAACAAAATGTTACTCGAATCTTTTCTTAAGTAATATGTGTGGTTTAGTTGTCAAGGTTGTGAAGGTCGAGGATATCATGAGAAAAGCCAAATCGCTGAACTATACTTAGTCATGCGACAGTGCATTCGCACCAAGCGGCGTTAGACCAACCTATAAATTGAGAATATTGTCCAGGCAGGAGAATATCATGTTATGTTAAGATTTATTCGTACATTCCAACCATCTCGAGGCTTCGGAGATAAACGGCATAAACATGGAGACAACACCGACTTAGCATTTTCCGTAATGTTTAGGGTAAATATCGGTTAGTTATTTAGTACCTCCATCTAAGATGCATTAAGCAAGATGCTGAAGTAGTGGAACTGTATTTAGAACGTTTCGCAAGTCTTCAAAATCGCTAGAAGGTTTTATTTTACATGCAAAAAGTTAAATAGTAACTTTATAGTAGTTAACTCTATAGTCTATAGTTAGTAACATCCTTGCTACCTCAGTGTACCCACTGACACCGGACACCCGCCTATCATGTATACAAGTGTGGGTACTAATTCGGGTGGGGCTTTCAACAATTTGTGTTTTCTAAAATTGTGATGGTTGTCAACGGTGAGGGAAAACATCGGATGTACATGAGGAAATCGACGTACCTAAATTGTACTTAATCATACATACATACATATACTCAGGGCTATAAATTCCTTGAAGAAGTAGCCAGAGATAAGGAATTAGAAATTCCTCAGCCACTTTTGAAAAGATGAGTGGGGAAAAGATGGTAAAATAAAGGTTGTTGGTGATGGGTCTCCAACCACATCGTCCATGAAAACCCTTAAATGCCCCAATACCGTTAGGCGCCTCTTACGTACACCCTTCGGAAGAAATGGGTTATAGTCTGATTTTTAATTCGAGTCAGTAAAATGACATTTCCAGTGTTGCAGGTTTTTTGTCCCAAATAAATAGTGATGTGGTTTTTTATATACCTAAACATATACCTACCTAGGGATTATATACCTAAACAAAAATATTTGCCGCGTAGTGCCTAATAATTTCACATATAGGCAGTGATGAAGGTTTCGTAGAAGATGGTCTACTTATTTTTGAATCTAAGAAAAATAGTATGGACTATCATGAAGAGATGAATTCGGATTGTTTTGAAGAATGGCTTAAAAGCATTTTGCCAAAGTTAAAGCCAAATGCGGTTCTGGTATTAGATAACGCACCGTATCATTCAAGAAGAATCGAGCGTATCCCCACTTCGAATTGGCGGAAGGCTAATATTATTCAGTGGTTAAATGAAAAAAAAATTCAACATGAACCTACTATGATAAAGGCTCAGTTAATCGAAATTGTAAAATTAAATAAATCTAATTACGAACGCTATGCTGTGGAAGAGTTGGCCGCTGAATACGGTGTTACAATCCTGCGTCTGCCCCCCTATCACTGTGAGCTCAACCCAATATAGTTAATTTGGGCTCAAGCAAAGGGGTACGTCGCAAGGATTAATAAAACTTTCAAAATAAACGACGTAAAAAAACTTTTTGAAGAAAGCCTGAAAGAAGTAACGCATGAAAATTGGAGACAGTGCATCAACCATGCCATGAAAGTTGAAGACAAAATGTGTCAACTCGACCACATCATAGACGAATGTGTGGATTCATTCATTATAAATGTAAATGATTACGATTCCGATTCAGATACCTTATAAAATAAAGCATGACTAAATGTTTAAGTCTATCGATTGCCGAACATCACTATTGTAGCGGGTCACCCTTTTTTGTATCAGTGACAGTTGCACCTGTCATTTTACTGACTCGAATTAAAAATCAGACTATAGTGCTATTATAAGCCGACACTACACAGCACTTAGTCATGTGACAGTGTATTATCACGTGAGGACACTATCTAATCAAACCGTGGTAACTCTGATCTTTGCCCAGCAGTGGGGCACTGTAGTACATGCTTCATAAAAAACAGAAAAAGATTAATGATTGTAGCCGAAGTTAGGGAGGTTCGCCAGGATCGTACAAAATGATGATCTATAGTCTCTTTCTACCCCAATGGGAAATAATGACGTAAGTATATGTATGTATGGATTGACAATACAGCTGTCAAAGTTAATGTTCACATTTCTCATATACTTACCGGGAGTTCATAGCATCAGCTAGTCTATTTAAATCAATTATCAGTTGGATACAATTCAATCATGGTCGGTATTTTAATTATTGTCTAAGCGGAAGACAGAAATGAAAAGACAGTTTAATTAAAAAATCGTTTATTAAAGATTTAAATAATATTTTGCACTAGATTGAATACGCAGTAAATACTTGAGCATTACACGCGAGGGCCGCGAGGGGGCAGCACTTTACAACATCGAAAGCAACACCGAATACTCATAATAATACAATAGATTCAAAAACATCCTTTGGAAAATACAAAGGATCGTCTATGAAGTTGTGACACAAGTGAAACAAGGCACGGCTCTTCTTGAAACCAACACACCGAGTAAAGCGTAGGCGGTCAAATGTAAATAAAAATGACGAAATATTTGGACGCGGTTATTACGTTTCAAACTGCGCAGCACCTTGATACCACTTCCAGCAAAATAATAAAAAGTATGTACAATAATATCCATTAACCTCCATCATCCTCGTATTCTTAATTATTTGCTGTCACCGACCAAGTACGTAGACAAATATTAAATATTTATTTGTGTTGCAATGAGCACAGGCGCAGTGAGCGAGTTTAGTCACGAGTACGTACTAGGCCAGAGCAGCCGACAAATACAAACTAAACATATCAAAATATTTACACAAATGCCCGTTTAGATCTGAACCACTAGTTTACTAGTGACGAACATTCACCGACATACAGTTGCCGGACCAACACACTATAACAAGAGCTCGTACACTTCATAAAGCTTCTTATTGTTCTAAACTAACTATAAATCCAACAAGCCCTATTAAAATCTCATTTCACACGATAAATTTATTATTCTTTATACATTTTCAAGTAAGTGTCAATAAGAAATACATATTTAATTTTAAAACTTCTGAGGTACATCTTTTTGCATCGATAAATTCGTGAATACGTTTATTTGTACTGACGAAAAACTGTAAGGCAAACAACAGTAGTACATTGCTTTGTGCATATCAAAATGTCAGTCAGCCTGAAAATATCTAGAATATTCATATAATTTGTAAGTGGATTAAAAACAAGTCTGACTTATACTTAAAACTAATGCAACAGTAGACTTTTCGAAGAGTTTGTTGTGGAAAATATGTAGACAGTATAAAAATAAAAGAGTCGAAAGATTAGAAGTTTAGAAGAAAGAGGGTTGCCAATAGGCAAGGAGAGTAAGAGAAAAGGCCACGAACTAACTGGATAGAAGGCAAAGCCGTGGCGGTTATTCCGACTATTTAAATATTTGGTATAAGTCCACTGGTCACCGACACTAGCGAGAATCAAGACGACGAGAAGTCACCGCAGCGTCGGCGAATTGCAATAGAGCCAGCGCGATTCATTGCTTGAATAAATCCGCTATGTGATGGAGAACTTGGCCACCGTATTTCTAAGGGCGATTTTCACCGATGCTTCTGTATGTGGGTCTAAGAAACTGTCCGCTTTCTTACAAAAGCGTCGGCTTCCGAAGACGCATACGAACTCGGCACCTCCGATACCTCTTCTTGCTTGTAACCGTTCTTGCCGGTCAACGGACTCGAACTCTCGTCGGGCACAGCCTGCACAATAAAAACATACACTGTAATAAAAATAATACATTGCACTCCCAAAAACGGGTTCCAGAATTCGTTTTTATACCCGCGGGGTTAATGAACGAACTTTTGCCGGGTAAAACCTAATGTATGATGTAAAATCTCGTTTTTTGGGCACTACATCAATTATGACAAAATTGAAAACCAATAAATTTTATGTCACTTTATGCAACGAGGGCAGTGTCCTCTTCAAATTTAAAAACATGTAATGATACAAAACATGATGAACAACACAAACGGCTATGATTTCAAATCGGGGTAGCTAAAGATTCGGAACAATATATTCTATAGTCAATTGTGGAGAGAGAAGGAAAATATCGAGGATTGTTGGGAATAAATACCAGCCGCATTTCCCACCAATTGAAATAAGTCAGCTGACAACACCCGGAACAGCACCCATATGAAAAATATTGCATAATTGCTATTTTAATTATAAATTTACCCTGCACAGTCCATTTGGTCTGTTCTAACAGGAAAAACCAAAAACAAATGACTAATCCTTTACTTCTCGTATCATTTAAACAATAAAGGTTCAAACTACACTTTTAAAGAGTAAAGAACTTTGTGAAAAATATCCACGTCTACGAAATTTATTTGGCTTTCATGATTCGCATTTATTTTAAATTGGTTGGCATTGAACGCTAGATAAAAGTAAATCATTTCAACCTATCCTTAATGCCATATAACGCAGAAATACTGACTAATTCACCAACGTTTTAGCCAGCGTAGGTTTTGGTGAGCAAATCAGTAGCATTGGTGGGATTGTATTGTGACATAACATAAACGTTCACGCCGAATATCCCCGAAGGGGTTGGCAGAGGTACTAATACTTCTGCACATCACATCTTTGTCACCTGGTGTTCAGAGTACCCACGTTTTGCTTAGACAGTGTACTCACGTGATAGGGGGCAGGCCTATCGCCGTTTTGTACAAATACACTGTCACATGACTAAGTACAACTCAGCCATGTGGGTTTCCTCACGATGTTTTCCCTCACCGTTAACAACCATGATAAATTAACCACACATATGTCTTTAGAAAAGACAAATTGGTGTAGGCCCCACCCAGGATTTGAACACTAGTCGTTTGCACGATAACCGAGTGTTCTACCCACTGGGCTATCACGGTTATATATATATTGTGACATATATTATAATATTTCGTACATGAATCATTACTGAAGATTCAAATAATGATCCAAGATTCAGAGAGAAATATGTAATAAATACATTTTAGCAAATACTTAATCCTGGATCCTGGTTTTAACAATCTGGTCCAACTTCAAAATGAGACGAGCAATTAGTTCTGCATGATTGACAGGCTTTAACAAAAACAGTAAACAAAAACAATACAAAGAATTGTTACAAAAAACTAGCGATGTTTAAATGAATATTAATTTGACAGTATTCACTCGTTCGATGTAGAAAAACCTATTAATTTTAAACGATGTTAATATAAGTTCGGACAACTAGTCAATAAAAAGTTACCAAGAAAACTACTTTGAAACGATAAAAAATTGTTGTTCTCACGAAGTATTTTTTAGTATTCCTATCCAGACATCTATGTCTCATTTTGAATGCATAATAAATAGTAAGACACAAATCATTAAACATTTTTTATTATTTTTAATGAATTAACAGATTTTTCCGATGCGAAAACAATTTGTATTTTTTTTTCAATAGTATTAAAGACGTCATTAGAATACAGTTGATATAGTCGCACAGTGTTTCGTCTAGTACTAATTAGCGGGACAATATTCATGTTATGATTTCTAAGAAATACCTTCAAAAATGTGATGTCTGAAACCTGTGGGTAGGTTATTGCAAAAAATCATTTAGGTATACCCTCATTTCAGCTTGTGAACATAGTCGAAAGTAAGTATAAAATCAAGTGTAATTGCAATTGTTAAATCATTGGCATTTTTTCTATACTTATACTAACCTCTCTTGAAATTATTATCAAAGTTCAAAGTGATATTTATAATGGAATATTTTACTGAAGGTATGTACAATTATTTATAACCATATATTTGTATTTTACTGTTGTAAAAAAAACATTGTAAGGTTTCCAATGAATAGCATTAAATTAATTAAAAAATTTTTTAAACAAGAACTTTTCAGGAACATAACTTTAATGTATTCACGCTGAATCTTTTTTCATCGTGTATCTAGAACATTGAAGTATATATTTAAAAAATAATTAGAACCCGAAATGGACTGGAAGTATTATTTTTTTATTGTTTTTCAGAGCAAGTCTTCACTGTAACGAAAATGGAGATTTTCGAAGAATGGTATAAACACACCAAAAGTGACCGGATCAAAGGGATTTTTGAGTTTATTTGTAATAAACATAGCTTGACCCATTTAACCATGGAATCAGACAGGGAAGTAAAGATGAAAATTTCGAGTATTTGCGCGAGATTGCAAGAAAAATGGTACAAGATGTTTTCATCAACAAGCACCAAGATTGGTTAAATGGGCCCGATATGGTGGTTAAAGCGCTTGTCAATAAGGAGTTGGTGCCATCCACATCGTCAGATGTGATTGTAGGACGCCCTAAGAAGAGTTTTGAGGATTCGTCTTTAAAAACAAAAAGACGAAGAGTCGCTGATTTGTTGGAAACTCGGTCTGCAGCAGAGCTAGCAACTGCTGCTGAGTTGTCTTCTCGAAAAGAAGGCCATAGACTTATTGCTAATAAAATTAAAAGTGTAGTAAGTGTAGATATAGTATTAACTCATTTTGGGAAGTACCTCGCAAAAAATCAACTTCATTGCCACCAGAAGTCTTAGAATTAATAGTTCCTCCAAAACTAATCCCACGGCTATCAATTAATTAACATAATAGGACTGATGCAGGGATTATTTAGAGTCAGACTATACCGAATTAGATAGTGATGACTATGGATCGTCTAATGATGGTGATTGTTAATGACTTACTCAATAAATATATTGGTACGATTAAAATTGTGTTTAATTTTTCATATTCTTGAGTATAATACACTTAAAATACTAAATTATACAGAAAATAACGAAAAAAATATATACTGAAAGTGTCGATAATATTGTCCCGCTAATTAGTACTAGACGAAACACTGTGAGTCGTTATGCTTTTTTGTCAGTCATATTTTTTTAGAGTTGGCCGAATGGAAATATTATCGAGACTTATACACCAAAACCATGTGATTTATAAACGGTAAATTTAACCTCCTGACTTTTGGAGGACTCAGTTTACAATAAAAACGAACATGTACAAAACGTAATTCATTGCAATCGAATCGCGAGCACTGACCCGAGTACAAAAATGGCAATAAAATGTTTTTTTTTGTTAAGAAGGGCTATACCCGAAAGTGATGTGTGAGTGCGGGAGGGTGATGAACCGAAAGTTCAAAATATTATTGTGTTATTATTTAAACGAAACACTAATTAGTTTTATCGGTGAGTTATTTAACATTACATTGGTATCATAGTAATAAAAGTACTGATCCACCAACTTTATATATCTCAGGATGTACGAGTTTTGTGTTTAGCTTATGCATTTACATGGATCATTTTCATGAATAGTAACTTTTGTGCCTTCATCATTATTAATCTATTAATTGATAAATTCATCCATCATTTCACCGTTGATTTTCCCAGATTCTAATTCCGAACCTCTGACAACCCATTGTAGGGAACTATAACCGTAGATATAGTTTCAAACATATTAACCCCCAGCTCAATCCAATCTAAAAACCACCATCAAAAACCTACAGCTCTAATCGTCGCATACAAAAGTGATGCTACCCAAGATACTCACAACATTCTCTAAAAATTGCTGATTCCGAAGACCTAACTACCTTTTGTTTGAAATCATACCCGTGACTATAGTTTTAACCTAAAAGGTCTACCTCTTTCAAAACTCTCATCGTTATCGAGAAGGAGTTGACGTCCTGTACACTTCCAACATGAAATTAGGATGAAATTGCTGATTTCAAACTAACTATGTTTGTTGAGACACAGAATTGTATTTTATGACGTCCGTGGCCGAGTGGATAGGTGACTAGCTTCTCGGTCCGGAGGTTGCGGGTGCGATCTCGCTAAGAGCAATATTAATGTGATAAGCATAAACGATTGTTTCTTAGCCTTGGATGTTATTTATGTGTATTATATAATATTAAATACATCGTTGAGTTAGTGCCCATATTACAAGTTTAACTTAGTTTGGGGCGAACTTAATCTGCGTATAATATTTATTTATGCCGTGAAGTGCCGGCTTAGGATGTAGCTAACACTTTCTTACCACGGGTGTCGTAGGAGGCGACTGAGGGTCCACACCTTTAAGTAAGGCTTTTTAAGTAGTTTTTGGGCGATGCGGTTAGAGACCCATCACCAACGATACTTTATTTCTAGCATCTTCCAAATGTGGCTAAGGATTTCCAGCTCTGAAGATCTAATACCAATTTTTGGGATTTATGGTCGTGAGTATATATATGCATGCATGTTATTTATGATTAAACTTTACGTTTCGTATTAAAGTCTACACTTTTTTTAAATATTTAACTACGTTTGTAGAGCCACACAAAATTATCGCTAGTTAGCTCACCATACAAAGTCCGTTGTGCTTCCTGGGCCGACTATTGTACCGCGCCTTGTAGAAGTCGCTGAAGAGAAACAGGAACAAGAAGCCGTGCATCGCGATCCAGTACACGAATACCCGAGGGTATTGGCAGGATGGCCGGAATAACACTTGCAGTTGGTGGCTGAATATCAGCACGAATTGGACCTGCGGAGGTGGAAAAGGTTTGTATATCCTGTTTTTTTTATTTATTGCTCTTGAGTTTTTATATGTAGTGTGTACCACCTCTCATGCAGAGTGGCCTAGAGCCTATACCGATGTGTCTTTTCTAAAAGTCATATGTGTCGAATTTGTCGTGGCTGTTTACGGCGAGAGAAAACATCGTGGGTAAACTCTCTGTGGGTTTCCACAGAGTAAAGTTGTACTAAGTCATGAGACAGTGCATTCGCAAAAAAACTATGAATGATATTCTAAGCCGACACTACAGCGGTGTACTTAATCAAGTATAGTATACCGAAACTGAATTAAATAATATTTAATAAAGTATGTTTGACAGTAAAATTTCTACATCCGGGTACATACGCATATTATTTCGCATGGTTCTAGGTCGTCATTTCTTATCTTATCTACACAACAACCGATATTATTGATAACCGCTATTCGGAATACTTTAAGGATATATTTATTATCTATAGATTATAATTGGATTAAATGTCTTTAGACAGTGATTAGTCTATCAATTATAAAGGTGATAAACATGAACAGAAATAACCTCAAATGCACATGACGGATTTATGATATCTATACGAAAACTTATTTAGAGAAAGTTTTGTTTGTTTGTTTGGAATGAATAGGCTCCGAAACAGTAAACGATTTCAAAACTTCTTTTACTAATGAAATGCGAAAACCTTCGTAGAAAATAGAGGCTATATAACACCATGCTAATCTAATAGAGGGTGGACAGTGTCTGTTTAACACTGTTCGTGCAAATCCGGGGCAGACTACTAATTATCTATAAAAAGTTTCCACGTCCCACTGATAAGCATCGTTTCAATTAAATAAAGACGTATTAATTTTATTCACCAAGGCTACCGAATAAACACAACAGAATAATTTAAGTAAAACTTCAAATATAGATATCATTATTTTGATGTAATTTAATTATACATAATCCAATATTTTACGCATTTCTATTAACTTTCAGGTATGGGTAACACTAAAATAACCGCCATAAATATATAATATTCAGAAGTCCGATGGGTGAATGTCATTACTTGACAAATTCAAGTAAATTACATACATACATATACTCACGGCTATAATTCCCTAGAAGGGGTAGCCAGAGCTAAGGAATTAGAAATTCCTCAGCCACTTTTGGAAAGTTGAGTGGGGAAAAGATGGTATAATAAAGGTTGTTGGTGATGGGTCTCCAACCGCATCGCCCAATGTTCCCTTAAAAGCCCCAATACCGTTAGTCGCCTCTTACGTACACCCACCGGTAGAAATGGGGTAGCGCTATTCTAAGCCGGCGCTACACAGCTAAATCAATAATCAAGTAAATTTTAGTGATAAAACCGCCAATTGTTTTTTTTTATTTGTATTTGTGTATGTGTTCCCTTTTTTCATGTGCAAATGCTTTGTATTGCATTGCAAATATCTGTTATAGTCCATTAAATACAATTAAATATAATTATATTTTCCATTAATTTCCTTACACGTCAATTTTGCACATTACATTTATTCACATAACATTAACATTCATCAATACATAGTATAAAACAAAGTCGCTTTCGCTGTATGTCCGTATGTATGCTTAGATCTTTAAAACTACGCAACGGATTTTGATGCGGTTTTTTTTAATAGATAGAGTGATTCTTAAGGAAGGTTTGTATGTATAATAAATGCATAATATAGTATAGAAACACTGATAAATTTAAAGGTTTCTAATGTGATGTCGTAAATAAGCACGTTTTTTTGCGCTTATATTGCAAACGCTGGCTGAACCCTACGAGATAGACCAAAATAATGTAGTACAGTATTGTTCACCTTAAAAAGTTCAACAAAAAAGTCCGCGATGGTATATGTCTATCTCTTAGGGATAACCCAGCATAACCATTTTTATTCTTTACTAATAAATAGTTATTTACGAAGTGATTTTAAACAATACAGCATTAATCCTTATCCAATTAAGTACCTTAAATAAATTGTGCATTTATTATAGATCAATATGCTTTTTACAGCATGTAATTTAAGTGATTATTACCGAAGATTTACAAATTTAAAATGAAGGGTCGTACGTAGTTGTTTGCGCCGGGCGGCGCGTGCCTATAAATAGCGCGTCGATGGCCGCGCTTCGCCTTATAGCACTTTATGATTTGCAGCACCTCCTAAGCTCTGCAATGGCACACGTTTGCTGGTAAATTCACTAAAAAAATTCATAATAGAGTGCACAATACTCACCGGATGTGGTACCGGAGAAGATGTACTAATTCCCCGAATTCCTCTGATACCATCAGATTTACCGTTCCAATTTAAACGCCTACAATTTCCGGTAAAGATATCTTTTGCAATGACCATTAATAAATCGCAGGGTCAAACTTTTAACGTTGCAGGATTAGACTTGAGTGTTGAGTGTTTTTCACATGGCCAATTATATGTCGCGCTGTCAAGAGTAACGTCTAAGCAAAACATGTTTGTATTGGCTAATGACAAAAAAGCTGTGAACGTTGTGTATTACGTTACTACGACATTCTGTAGTAGGTATATTTTGCATTGCACCCGCGCGAAGCCGGGGCGGGTCGCTAGTATTAAAATAATATGCTTAACCCTGCATTTCTATGAAAAAATATCAACACAAACGGTTGCATCTACTGTACCCTTCCTGTATCTACTTATTTTAATAGGGAAATATTTGTGTATGTTTGTGATGAGTATTTTCCGAATCGGCACAGCTGATTTCAAAAATTATTTCATTAAAAACCCTACACCCTTCATATAATAACTTAACCTATAAAACATCACCACGCTCATAAGTATAAGCTGTGATCGGAGAAACCTTAGATATTTGAGAAATATACTACCCTTGTGAAGCTGGAGCGGTCCACTAAACTATGAATAACTCGAGAACTTGTATTGAGTAAAGGGTATGCATATATTGAGTAAAGGGTATGTATACGCCATGGCGAATCAAAGAGCCATATCACCATAGAACTTTAAGCAATAATAATAAAAAGTGTATTACCATTTGGAAGGCAGTGAGGTATTTCTTCCACCAAATGTATTTCTGGTAGCGGGGCCCCATGGCGGCGACCATGTAGTAGAAATACATCACGATGTGGACGAAAGTGTTCAGAAGAGCGAAGAATGTAGAGTGGCCACCTGAGGATTTATAAACGTTTTAGTACAAATTTAGTTATAGAATGGAATAGAAAAGCATTTCTGCACATTATAAATGAAGAATGTTACAGAAATAAAATTAAAATTATAATACATCAATGCATATTATAAAATATAAATTTGCCGTGTAGTGTCGGCTTAGAATAATACTACCCCATTTCTTCCGGTGGGTGTACGTAAGAGGCGACTAACGGTTTTGGGGCTTTTGAGGGATTTTTGGGCGATGCGGTTGGAGACCCATCACCATCTTTTCCCCACACAACTTCCAAAAGTGGCTGAGGAATTTCTGATTCCTTAGCTCTGGCTACCCCTTCTAGGGATTTATAGCCGTGAGTATATGTATGTATGTTAATTTAAATCATTTTGTTCATGAAAACCTCATGTGGGGATTATTATTGATAAATAAAGGAAAGAAAAATTTCGACACATGCGGGAATCGAACCCGCGACCTCGGGTATACGCCCCCGTCGCTCTTGCCAATTGAGCTACCGTGTCAATGGCTGCCAGCGCGAAATTCATCCATCCTTTGTTTCTTTTACACGTTTAAGTAGTGTTTGCGTAGTCCTACCTCCGAATTTTTTACTAATTCAGAAAATGTATTAGTAAAAACCCACACGAGGTTTTCATGAACAAAAACATTTAAAATTATAAATGGTTTAGTATACATTTAGTTGGTGATAGGAATGGACATAGACGTATATAGTATATACATCTATGGGAATAGAATAGTCTTTATTGCATATCACAATTTAAAACTGTTACAGAAATGAAATTTAAATCATATCATAACACATAGATACATATCACAGAGTTGGAGGGAGACTCATCACATCACCAAACTTTCTTTTATTTTACTACCTCCGTCCCATTCAGTCTTTAAGAGTGGCTGAGTCAAAATGTTGTAATGACAATTTACACCCAGAGAAAAATGTATATTGGTATCTCTTAAGATTTGCACGTAATAAAAAACATAATTCTTTAAAGATATATCGTATAGTGTAGTAATATACATAGGAGGAACTTTGCGATTATCATACTCTACCCTCCTTGTAATTATAAGCGTAAAATTTTCCTATTGATCATGCAGATAAGAATCGATCATTGATGCGATTACAATCCATTATATACATGCGTTTACTAAACCTAGCATTATTGCAGTAATATCAATTATAATATAAGCAATTAGTATTACATTTTATTACATGTTTTAAATGTCATCAACAAAATAAACATGAGGTTACGAAAATGAAATAATATCACCTATTCCTATGTACATGAAATTATCTTAAATTAGCAATAAGTAGGGTCGAATCGGATGTAATTTTGAAGTTTTGTTCCGCAACAAACACTTAAGAAGTAATTAATGAAGAGCTCACAGCAATATAAGTATGAAATCATGTGCACATGCCCGCACATACGTCAGTTATTTTAGCATAAATAAGTTACATTTGTATATGCATATTATTATCTCATTAATATTGATACCTGTGTTATCACCGATTAGATATTGCGCCTCTGATTATACATACTTTTAACATTTAGCTAGCGTTATATATTTTGAGTTAAAATATATGATCAGTCAATATTGCATTAAAATTGCAAAATAACTACTTAAATAATTTTCCAAGGAAAGTTTTAAAGGAACAATACTGACTGTCACCAGATAAAAAATTATAAATGATATTTATACTCTTTTTTAATTAAAATATATGATTTCAATAAGTATAAGTTTTAATAGCGATGTTTTATTACGTCAAAATTGACATTATACTATGTTATTATTATGTACTAAAAGAATACTAGAAGAAATCGATTTTCCATTAAGTAATTAAAAATTCATTAAAATTGACTGGAACTTAATAATCTTTCTCATTTTATTACAGGTGTTTAGAAGACAAGAAAACAATTTTGAAGCTATATTAGATGATGAACTGTTGATTCGCAAGAAAATATACTTACTATTTTATTTCCAGAAAATTAATAGGTTGATGGAACTTTGTTTTATTTTTTATATTTAGTATCAAAGTATATATATATATATATATGTCGTGGCCTTATCGTAGATTTGAACACATCGTGAAATGATCGATCATTTCATGAAATAGTCGTATTTCATGAAATGTTTAACTGTTTATTGGCCACATCGTGATGTGGTTTGGGCAGATCAATGATAAGAAATCGTGTTTCGATATGGCCAACTAAACGCGCGGCTTCTTCATGAAATGGTTAAGATTATTTGGTCCTATCGTAAAGTAGTCACATTAATTACCGGTAGAGGCGCTTAAAACGCTTAGTTTATGTGTGAAGATGGCGGCCACTGTCAAAAATATTATTTATCGCAGTAAAAAAGTTAATTATTCGCAATTAAGCGGAGAAGAAAGTGATTGCAAAAGAGTTTTCGACGAAAAGGTTCTCGAGTACTTTGCAAATTACGAAAAAACTGAGCAATATGTTAAAAAACCGTTGAGTTTGGATCGCAATTCACAGGTCGCCCTATTCTACGATCTGGCCAAGCGTGGATGATTAAATCGTGAAACGTTGACGATTTTATGATCTGGTCAAATTAAGTTGGCCACATCATGAAATGTGACTATTTCATGAAATGATCGATCATTTCACAATGTGTTCAAATCTACGATATGGCCACGACATATATACAATAACATTTGTGCTGAGAGGGGTGATTGCTCAATATACTAAACTTTTGAACACTGAAAGTTCATATTTTTGTTTAGGGACTCTCTTGCGAAAGACATTATTACAAACAACTGTTTTTGAACATAAGATTTTGAACTAAACTATTTATTATGGTAATTATATTATGTACAATCAAGAAGTATGCGTATAAAATATGTATGTGTGAGGATTTTAAGTTATTATTGCCATTAATTCTTTAATTTACAATAAATTCATCACTTAAATTTCAAAAGTGGCTCATTTTCTAACTCTAAAGTTCTGGTTATCCTTTTCCGTGATTTACATACATATACTCACGGCTATAATTCCCTAGATGGGGTAGCCAGAGCCAAGGAATTATAAATTCCTCAGCCACTTTTGGAAGTTGAGTGGAAAAGGCGGTAAAATAAAGGTTTTGGTGATGGGTCTCCAACCGGATCGCCCAAAAATCCAATAAAAAGCCCCAATATCCTTAGTCGCCTCTTATGACACCCGTATTAACAGTGTATGTGTAATAATAATTTCTAATAATTTGCCGTGTAGTGCCGGCTTAGAATGTCGTTACCCCTTTCTACCTACGGGTGTCGTAAGAAGCGACTAAGGGTATTGGGGCTTTTTATTGGATTTTTGGGCGATGCGGTTGGAGACCCATCACCAAAAACCATTATTTTACCGCCTTTTCCCAACTCAACTTCCAAAAGTGGCTGAGGAATTTATAATTCCTTGGCTCTGGCTACCCTATCTAGGGAATTATAGCTGTGAGTATATGTATGTATGTATGTGTAATAATACTAACCAGGAGCAAATTTAAGTCCCATCCACACAGAGAAGGGCATAATTCCATGATGTATGACGTGCAAAGTGGACACGTGCTCGTTCTTCTTGCGCAGCACGAAGAATAGCGTGTCGAAGAATTCCGTGAACTTGCTGAAGTAGTACCACCAACATGTGTTTGCCATCTACCAAATAGAATAGAATAGAAAAACTCTTTATTGCACATCAAATATGGAGAAACATTTACAAATACACATAAATAGCAAAAGTACAATTGGCGGTCTTATCACTAAAAGCGATCTCTTCCAGACAACCTTTGAATGGAGAGGTCAATGAATTATAGTCATGTGAGATAGATGCCGAACAACATGGTGAAACTGATAACTATGCGTTAATCTAAACAAACAATACAATAGGCATAGTTATATCTAGTTATAAAATGATAAACTTTTAACAAACATATAAATACATATGATACAATAAATTAATACTTATAATATAAATATTATGATATGTATTTTCAAATACAAGATTTCCTTGTTGAGATTTCATCGTATTGTATTTTACTGGTCGGCCAGTGATATAAAATCGAAATTAAGCTGATAACTATTTGATTATTGTTTCATTAAAGGTAAAGGCTGCTATTTTTTTGGAGATGAGGCCAAGTTAGGCTCAATCATGTACAAGCATGTAGGGTATATGGTTCCTTCAAATAAACAATAAAGTGAAGTTAATTTTACACTGACACTAGACAGAGCCCTGGGCTCTGCTTATCATAATATAGTTAAAATGCTACAGTCGAAGTTAATTGCTTAGGTAAATCTTTAGATTGAATTACAAAATACCAAAGAATATTTTACCCATACGTTGAAATAAAAATCGCTAATTATAACTTAAAATATATTTAAAAAAATAGTTATGCCTCTGGTTGTAGGTAGTATTTTTATGGAACCAGTTCTCAGTCAGCAAGTAGCAGAAGGCAAGACAATGATCTTCGGGAAACCCTATGTCCAGCAGTGGAAGTCTACATGATGAACATGATGGTGATGATGATGACGATGATGTGAGAACATAACTTACCCTCATCGCCATCGGGCTCCGCGAGTAGTCCACGAGCTGGCATCTGAAGTCGTATTGGCCCCACCATCCACTCATTAAGTACTGCGGAAGAAAAATATTCATATTATTTATATTTCGCTTTTGTGGTGGAAAGAACTAGTGAGGGCAAATTTACAATTTATCACAGGCATGCTTTTGGTAACTATAAGTACGCATCCTTCTTCATACAAACCAATAAAGGATGACTTGATTTCAAAAAAAATCTTCTTTATAATTAGGGATCATTTGATTTCTTTATTTTATTGGCAACTTCGGGAATAAAAATGGGGCACTTAAAGTAAAAATATATATGTTAAAGACTAGTAACTGGGAAGAGTGACAACGTTCTTAAATCGAAGTTTATGCTTATTTCAATCAGGTTTTTAAATAAGCCTTTTTGCTAATCGCCTAGAAATCTAATTAATGTGATATTTTTATTATTTAAAAGTCTGACTAATTAGCCGTTTTGTCGGACATATTTATGATTCTGAGAATAAACAATATTGCTACCTAAACCGTTGATTAGATTATAGAATTGCTAGATAATAGTAAAGTGATTAAGTAAGTATTACTATAGTTTTTATAAGATAAACTGCTCTAAAACTGATTAAAATAAAATATGAGGAAGATTATAAGAAATGAACAATATTAAAACTAAACGTAAATAGAATATTTTAATTGTATGCATCACATAAATGTTAAGCTTTAGAAACATTTGCCATTTCTTATCACATTTTATTATAATTTTATTTAAATCAATTTATTTTAAGATTTTACCCCTTTTAATAAGTCGCAAATGGACCCGTCGAAATTCAATTAAACCCCAAATTTTAAAATCGTCAGTACAAATATTAATTTTGAATTCCTTAGAATGATGAAATCTAGGTAGCGTTAGCTTTTCTTATTGCGAATGTTTCAACATAAAAAAAAAATCAATTAACTAAAAAAGTTTAAAAAAACATGCCCTTCAAATTTAGCACATCCCTGTTTTTTTACGTCGTATCTCATTTAACTCTAAATTTTGCTTGATAACTAACTCAGCTTCTCTAACATTAATCTGCTCAAGTTATATGTATTCTATTGACCTTAATATTATAGTGAAATTGTAATTTCGCCATTCGTTGATGTAACATAAATTAATAAAAATATAAATAAAGCGCGCGACCCCATAGACCGCACATCAGTACGTGACTTTTTACGAATGAGGTTAAAATCAAACACTTTTTTTGACGCATTAGTGTATCTTATTGCAAATGGATGACAGAAAATTACCTTCATATACTCGTTTCTAAATGTGGTTATAAATATTTGTATTCGAAATTTAATGATAATAACATGAAAATTAATACAGAAATATAGATTTATTAACAAATGTAATATTAAAAACGGGTAAAGTGTGCCATCCTTAGGCAAGTAATAGCCATCCTTAGGCAAGTAATAAAAAATAATTTTAATTTATGTTGACTTCCTATCTGTGTGTCGCTTGCAATTACAATTTTATTTCAATCTCACATGAATCTTTGAGTTTTGAGTCATGAGCCTGTCGTACATTAGTATATAGTAAAATTATTCGTCGTCGGTAATCTTTCTAACGGTATTGGGAAACTAATGCATTAATATGCATAAGAATTCTGCTGATCAAATATCTCTACGAGTTATTTCGTTATATGATTAAGGATCGAAGAATGATTAATAAAACAAGTTGATCAATATCTCAGCGATACGTGACCACCGAGCGCATATTTCTCTACTGCAATACCGCAAGGAGGAAACACGGAATTCTCACACGTGCCAGACTTATGAAATAAAATTTCGTTCTCGAGCGATGAAATTTTACAATAGAACTCTCGACGTATCGAGCGAGATAAAAGAAATCTATTCAATATACACCTATTAGGTGGAACTGTTACATGTTATACTTGATTACGTCAACGTTTTTATCGTATTTATTATGATGTTACATTAATGGTATAGCTATTTATGTGGGAATTCCGATGATTTAGATTTTATGTAGAGCATATTTTAAATTAAGGTGTTACGTCAATTTTTATTTTAGGCAAATAAACTCAGCTAAAATTACAAAAATGACGCGTAAGGTCTAAAGAATATCTATTTTAAAATTAAATAAGTATAGTTAATTAATGTATAATAGATTTCAAACCAACATAAATACAACATCCATGTGACTCGAGTCAATAAAAAAATATATTGACGTGTGATATCGCCTATGCTAGAAAAAAACACCATTAATAGCGGCATGCTAATCAAAACTCAAATACTTGATAAATATTTGAATAGTTTCTCGTGAATTTTCATAACAGTGTTGTAAAATTCTCAGTTAAAGTATCCGGTGTATGCGGAAAAAATAAATTTATAACTAGAAACGAAGGTTTTGAAATATTTTATTTTCTGTTAAATGTTGCAGATTATCTTTTATATCATAACACATAAACCTACTTATCTACCAATACTCAAGGTTATCGTAACAACAAATTGGTCGCCAGCGTGTTATTCAACAAATCGGTATGCAAACTTTGATAAGTTTCGCGGAATCGAAAACCATTTCGTGATACTATGTTCTGAAATTTCGAGTATAAGGTTTGATTCCCAGGTGGGATAGCCCCGAAGTGGGGACACTATATGGATTGTGATCATGTTATTACATCTTATATTTTTCAACGTCCAATAATATCGCTATGGATCTCGTTTGTGAATATTTAATATTACTGTTAAAATAAAGATAAGAATACCGATATACTTTTAGTAATCAAAAAAATATTCAGGATACAGTAAAATTTTTAAACCGAAAAACTATTTTTAAACATTTCATACTATTTTCAGCTGTTTGTTTTGTTTTTTAACTAAAACATAAAAATTTACCTTTGCATATGGAATTTATCAAACACTCTTGGAAGTAAAGCTTGTGACATCATAATTTTCTAGTCAAAATTATCATCTGTTATCATTTGTTGTTCAAATTAACTCCGCCATTTTGACTATTTAACAACTTATCTTACTAATAGTTGGTCATATATCTGTTCGATAATAATAATTATATATATATATATATATATATATATATATATATTTATTATAGAGATTATAATCTCTGTATATAAAATCGTTACGTTACTGACTTCGTCTCGTCTGTATGGGTGCGCAGTTTTTGGCATAGTTTTTTAAGTCCATTGTCGGAAGTCCAAAAATTTTATTCATAACATAACATAAAAACATAAACGTTCACGCCGAATATCCCCGAAGGGGTTGGCAGAGGTACTAATACTTCTGAACATCACGTGACTTTGTCACCTGGTGATGTTATTCATGCCATTTTATACCATAACTATAAATACAACAACATATTAACTTCTACAACACTCGATTCAATCTAAAACTAACATAATCATATATTTTTTAAATCTTACTTCATAGAATATCCAGGCGCTAAATATGGTCTGAGCCAAGTTGTAGACTATGAGCACTTCCCTCAGCTGGAACGGTTTCCTGTTGGCCATTAGTCGCGGCCCGATCGCCTTGGCGGTGAGGGCGTAGCAGAGACACGCGGCCATGGTGGGCCACGGGGAGGACATCATGGGCCAGTCCTTCACACGGGGATCTGGCGATATTAATTAAATTGAGGTCATACAAAATTTAAGTATGTGTATTTGTAATAAATTAAGGAAAGAGAAAAAATTGATACCGGCGGGGAAAGAACCCACGACCTCCGGTTATACGCCCCCGTCACTTTGCCAATTGAGCTACAGTGTCAAGTGGCTACTAGTGCGAAATTCTTAATTCCTTTGTATCTCTTACACTTTTTAAGTAGAGCCAGCGTTCCCTACCTTCGCAGCCGATGTCGAAATTTTTCTTTTCTTTATTTATTAGTAATAACCTCCACATGAGGTTTTCATGAACAAAACATTCTGATTATATGTGTATTAGTGTTGGTGTTGTCGGCTAATGATGTAATGTTAGTTGAGTTTTCTTATTACAGGTCCATTAGTTTAAGGTTTAGTGGGAGAGCGCAAGGAGCGTTCTGCTTGAATCTTGTTTAGAAAAGAAAAAAATTGCTGAGTTAATCAGAACTCGTTGACCTAAGGGTTTTTCCGCTCGCACCAGTCTGCTTATAGCGTTACAGGAACGCAATAAACGTACAAGTGTATTTGCAAATCTTTCGCAGGAATTTTGCGAATAAGAAATTATACGAAAATTTACTATTTCGTATATTTTTAACGTCACTGCTGACTAGTATTGCATCGCATTAAAGTGATATAAGAGGTAACGTAGGAATCTGGAGTACTTTTACATACCCATCATGAAAAGTTCACCATATTATTAGAAATTCCTACTTAAGAAGAATTTATTAAGGCTGGTACCGGTGACGGAAAAGATCGTCAGGAAACCCACCTGACTAGGTTATACTTACTTATGTGACTACAAAAGTTATACTTATAAAGGTTTAGCCTTTTTTGGGATTTTCAGCTTTCAGTATATGTTTGTATATAAGTAAAATGCAACATTTTTTTTTTTTATTGTCAATTAGATTTATAATTGTAAATGAATCTTATTATGCACGACTATATCATAAAAATATTTTAAAAAGTCAAGGCATCAATATGAGAGTAAATTCTGAACAATAAATAATTGTTATATTCAGATTTTAAAAAAATGAAAAAAAAGTATTTAAATTATGATAACAGAACTAATAAGTTTATAAAACAACATTTTATAAAGTTGTTAAAAATATAAATTCCGAGCTTTTTAACCTTCGCAGCGTTAAACAAATTATGATATTCATGTGAAGTTTGTTTATTATCCTGTATCAGCAACTTAAAAACGCAAAACAAATACGCCATGACGTGCTGTCCGTTCAAAGTCAATAAAATCAAAGAGTTCTTATAAGAACAAATACTTTATTGTTCCTTATTTGCTTGCCTTCGCTTTGACATCATTCGTGAATAAAAACATCAAATGATAACACGTCAACAGCTTAATAACTAGAAGAATGTGACTACTGAATGACCATACTATACATAAAACAACCTGTAGTGTCGATATAAAAAGCGCAGTACCACTTGTTGTGCAGGCATTTGAAAGGTTGATGAGGCAAGTTCGCAAATAATGTCACAAGTGGTCCACCGTGCGTCACCGAGTGGAACCTGAATGGAGGTAGCTCCAAGCTTGGTAGGGGCTCGGATGGAGGGAGTAAACGTAGAACGTTCTTTCTGATGCAATGTGGAGTTGAGCAAGATCCGTCTCAGCCAGGGAATTTGTCCAAAACCACACGATACTCGTTAAAACTATAAAATATAGTTGGTGTTGGCATATTATATATGCGCTAACAAAATGAAAATAAATTATACCAGAATAATAAGCCGATGATGCATACAAGGTGTAAATAGCTTGTTGGTTGAGCTAGATCCGTCTTAAACAGGAAATTTGTCCAAAACCATACGCTACTCGTTAAAATGATAAAATATCGATATTCACATACATACTCAACTTACTATAAATGTTAATTAAGTATCCTAGATTAATATTCCGATTTTGAACATAAATAAATACAAGGTGGAAAATGGCTTACCGCTTCTGTTATCGAGGAGATCTCGGTACCAAGCGTATACGCTAGCCATCTTTGGTTTTTCTGCTATACTGCGGAACCTGAAACAAATAATTATCATATATTAGTACTGTCATAGTTAAGTGGTTGAAATTATGCAACTGTACCTATTATTAAGATAATAAGCAACATAATAACAAGATAAACTATAAAATAATTTTAGTACGAATGACTTAAAAACAAGAAGCAATTGAGTGTGATATCGCAACTTCAGGGATAATTGTGAGAAGAGATATATTTTCAGCAAACACATTAACATATTATCTTACTTTTACACGATTTTGAATTTAGAATTACACCTTATACGCATTTTTATTCTAGACCTGGACTCAATCATGCATATTCTATTTTTACTTTACTTTACATTTAAAGGTATGTGCAAATGCAGACATAAGTATAATGTAAAATCTTAACATTAAAGTAAACGGATACCCTACACTATAAATGCCTTAGCTATAAAAATGCTCTTTTATTCTTGTGGATTTGCTATCGGTAGATTGTCAGATTACAGACATGAATATGAATTTACAACACTGTTTTGCTATTTAAAATGGATACATAGTGATGAATTGTGAGCACTAACATTGATTGCGAGTGACATGCATGTAATATTTTATAAAGAAGTAAAATTTGTAATTTGAATGTCTGATTGTTAGTTATGTTGTTCCGATCATGAAATTTATTTCTCAATCAGAAAGCTACACTCATCAAGATTTTGATAGGCTATTTATCATCATGCTAAAATGTATAAGGGTTATGAAACAGAAGAAGAAACTATGGATGTATGAAGATAATAGATTCTATGTTGATAAAGCAGATTTAAAAGAAAACTTGTATATTACAACATGTTAGAGCCGAGCATCTACATCCTATTATAGAGTAACGAGTTAAGTGCAAAATAAGAAAATTAGACGGCGAAATGAAATAATAAAATCACAACTGAAAGCACACTAAAAAACCAGTCCATATTTTTCTTGTATTGCCTATTCCGTTTTGATGGCCAGGAGTTTGTGTTATAATAGCAAATAAGTACCTTATTGTACTAATGCGTAATGAAGAAAAAGTCACAGTTTTTACAATACATGTTTTTCAAGCTAAATTTCAGTTCAAAAGTATGTTAAAACAGCATTAGCACGCGTCAATAGGTTTACAGTTAAGAAGCACGCGTCTATTTTGGTTTTGCTCGGTTGATTTTATCCATTGAGTAATGGCATTGTATTGAGTAACGCGAGGCTCGTCACATTGTTATACGCGTAGGATGTTTGCAAATCACTGGCTGTGTACTCTCCATTTACTTACTACGACTAGTGTTGTTGGACCTCAGTGTTTTTAAAACTACTTAATAATTAAAGTATAAATAATGCAGTTATAATACTATTAATATTATAAATGTAAAGGTTTAGATGTTTGTGTATTTGAGACGAAAAGGCTCCTCAAGTACAAATGTATATGAATAAAATATGGCAGGATGCTTGATAGTGACCTCCGCACGAGCGAGCGACGGGAAGTCGTGGGTTCTATCCCCGCTAGTGTCGAAATTTTTCTTTCCTTTATTTATCCTTTATATATAGATGTTCTTATCAAGGTATTACACGAAACAAGAAAATCATATTTTCATTGAAACTTACATCTAGTCCCACGAAGACAGTACGACAAAAGCTCTTCCTCCGGTGGTCTTTCATAGCCGTAGAATCTTAGTATTTTACGATGAAGAACTTATTCCTTCGTAAATGTATATTCGATGACCTTACCGCGACAAATGACACCACACGTGCCATAAATTACATATGCATCCTTATTCAATTATATACAAAGTAGTCCGAATAATCGTAAATTTGGTATTTAAATATATACATTTTTGTGTTAATTTCTAAGAGTCAATAACCGCGTTTAATTGCCTGAACAATTAATTACGGATTGTTATTTGTACTGCATTCAAAACTGACTTTAATTTGAATAAACATATGAAGTGATTAATTTATCCTAATCAATCAAAATAGCGGTTATTCAAGTTTATTGAACATTTATTTCCTCATAAGAATTAACCAGCTAAATGGGAGTGTAGTAAACTTTATTTTAATCGCCAATATGTTTTTAAACTCAAGGAGTTAATATGGATCTTGTGAAAACGTGGAGAAGAAACCAGGGGATGGACTGTCATTTTTGTATGGCCAATATACACAGTTGCAATTTCCTTAAAATCTTCGTCAGGCCCTACGTCACTTGGGTTGTATGAAAACGGTAAAAAAAGTAAAATTTATTACTTATTTAAAAAAAACTGTGACGAATGTGTTCTAACATACATATTCTCACGGCTTCAAATCCCTAGAAGGGGTATCCAGAGCTTCAGAATAAGTAATTCTACATTCACTTTTGGAAGTTAAGAGGGGACAAGATAGTAAAATATGTTCTTGGTGGTGGATCTCCAAACACATCACCCAAAAATCACTTAAAAAGCCCAAATACTTATAGTCGCCTCTTATGTACACGGCCTCGAATAAATAGGATAGTGTTATTCTAAGCCGATAATACACAGCAGATTTACATTATTGTATTATTTATTTGTTTCTATTAAAGTGAAATAAAACTTATTTCTATCTAATTGACTAAATATAAAATTTCTACAAGTTTATTTATTAAAACAATGTTAATTTAAAGCGATTAATATATAAGAGTGATTTGAAGTACTATAAATTTATAATAGATAGCACGGAGGACATATATTTAGATGAAGTAGAGAACTTGCCCCAAAAAGCAGGCGTCCGAAGTATGAGTAATAAAAGAGCATGTATGAAAAGACTGATGGGTGTAAATAAAGCTAGAAAAGTGTGCATGGATCGTACAAAGTGGCAATCGATAGTCGTATATCAACACGTAATAAATCAATTTTCTGAAGAAAAAATCACAAAACACTGAAATTTATTGTATAATATTCCACCATTTACTATAAACAATAATAAACAGTAAAAGTGCAACTTTGAGTTTTTGTCAGTTTGAGTCTTGATCTATGTAAATCGATATCAATTAAAATACACATTACTTTTTGAATTTATTATAAACTACAACTTTAAATGATCAAAATATTCGGGATACAAAAGTTATTAATTCAGTATGGTGGTTTTCGATACTCCAAATCTCTTAATATTCGGCACACACTTTCCAAAGAAGCTAATTTGAAAATAGTACGTATTAGTTGTTAGTCCATTACAATGCCTTATATAATACTATTGTGTAGTGTTACATAACAGGTTTATACAATAGAGCTATGTCTAATTCAATTCAATTAAATCTGAGAAGCAAGGTCGAAGAGTCGATGCTCTGTTTTTCTAAGTCACTGTTAATTTCATCTGTTAATATATGGACGTTCTTGCATCTAAGATAAAAAATTATAATGTGATTATTCGACATTACAAAACTAAAAATTGCCAAATTTTGTGGGCAGACTTGATGAACAAGTTTCCGCCAATTACATCATATGAATGAAATACATAATAAATATGGAGTAAAACGCCGAGAGAAAGGAATTCGGTTATTATTTTATAACAATGCGAGTTTTTTTTTGTCTTGTTTCACAAAACCGACAAAGAATTGTTAGCGATAATTTATGCGGTATCATTCACCGAATTCAGATCTACGATACTTATTGACTTAATAGGAGCATTTGGAGGCTTAGAGTTGTGAATAAGATTTAATGCCTTTGCACTCATAGAACGTATTCGTATTGTATTAAATACCTTTTGCTTTAAGCTTTTTGTAGATTGAATATCGATGGTGATGTTTATTATAGGACGTACGAAAATAAATTAAAGCTTATTTATAATCGTACAATACTGCAATTATACTAGTTCCACATTAGTTCAAAACTTTGTTTCAAAAATAAGCAGCTAACCCCCGCTCCACTTAAAACACGCTCGCAATCGCAATGGTATGCGTAAAAGTATGAGCGCACGTAACGTTCTGATAAGCGGCATTCAAAATCATCAGAGCACTAGCAGACAAGTGCATAGCTATTCCACTGGTATCAGCGCCTCAATCTTTAGGAAGCAATTAGTACTTAGTCACTCAACAAAATACAAAGCAACCTTTGCAAGCACGATTTATACTTATATACAGTGATTTCCTTATAGTGTTAGTACTACTATTCTACTGCAATTAGAAGCGGTGAGAAATCACTGCATTTGTCACTTGTGGAAGTGCCATCGAGGACAACATTCTAGAAACTTATTACGCGTCAAGGTTACGGGAAGATTGCGTTGACAAGTTGTATTATAAAATATATTATGTCTACGTAGTAAACGAGTGGACGACAATGTCTAATGTATGGTATGACTGCATGTATCGAAATAAGATGCGTATCACGATTGTCGATGCATCGCACGGCATGCTGAGATCTTACGCAACTTGACTATTGTTCACAGCCTTGACCTACTTCCTGTATTTACCGAAACCTAACCTAACTAAACCTACGTACATACTAATGACGATGATCAATATTTCTAGTTATTATACATACTATTGCCATTAGTTACCTACAGTTAAGATTTTGTTACGAATGCCTGTTTTTCAAGTATAGAGGTCGGGAAGTGGTTCTGCATTTTTGTATTAATTAGGTCATAGGCTTAAGGCGCGCGCGGGGTGCGGTGTGGGTGACGATGAGGCAGTAGACTTTCACCGCGGGGGCCAGCGCAGGCCGCACTTTACGTAAGAGGGTGTTGCGCAGCCGCCGCCGCCGCCGTCGTGACGCGCTACAGCCTGCGCCTGCACTACGACAGTGGGTCAGACCGACTCACCCACTCCGATAACCCACTTTTGGACATCTTCAATCCAGCGCCGAAACATTATGTAACATTACGCTGGACACGTAAACAAACATTCAGATTCATAAATAACAGCTTGCATTCGAGGCCGAGAACTTGAATATTTCAAACGTTAAGCAGCTTTGTAATCGAGTTGCATCTTCTCGAATGAGTTACAAATCTATTACGTTATCAGTTATCACTTTGATAGAATATTAACTATAATAGCATTATTTGGACAGCGATCGGAATGTTATCACTTGAAATGCAATCAAATTGGTTAAACTAAAAGAATTCCTAACCTTGTTATAAAAGCCTATAGAAGAAAGTTCAAAAGAGCAACATAGCCTAAGGAAATATAAGCATGCAATGAAGGCAGATATTTCAGAATCAAGGTCAAAAACACATGAACTTGGAATAGACATTGGGAAGCAGCGGACAAACAACGCGGATGATTGCCACTTGATGTATAGAATCGTAGAATAAAAGTTTGTACTTTTGCATGCTGGTCGTTTCAGAATGAAACGAAACAGATTTTTGACACAACAACATATTAATTATGGTACTTTACTGTAACTAGTATTAGGCAGTAGTATTTATGCTTAATGTAATTTAGAACAACTTGTATTTTAGACAACAAATAAAGACAGTTTGTAAGATCAAAGTAAGACCCTACGCGATATGATATAAAAGAGAACATAACTTTTCTTTGGTAAGTCAATATACTGTAGCTGGATTGTTTGCAGATAAGATAGCATTTTTTGATGAACAATTTAAACAATAGAGCTTTATTGCAAACAATGTGTTTCTGGGTATTAAGAGAAACAAAAATAAAAAAATAAAAAATTTCGTAAAATTCAGTAAAATTTCGTAAGTACACGGGTGTGCTAGTTCAACAGGATTTAGTAAATATATTCAAGAATCTTTTTAGTGTTTGCGAAATTGAAAACACGTTCTTTTTATTTTAAGAAGTTGTTACCATAACATTTTTACGAGATAAATTTTTGAACAGAAATTATATAAATTGCTAAATTATATTTTTTTAAGTATTTAAGTTTCATTTCTGGTTTTTAACAAAAATAAACTGATTATAACATAACATAAACGTTCACGCCGAATATCCCCGAGGGGGTTGGCAGAGGTACTAATACTTCTGAACATCACGTGACTTTGTCACCTGGTGTTCCGAGTACCCACGTTTTGCATGGATAGTGTACTCACGTGATAGGGGGCAGGCCTATCGCCGTTTTGTACGAATACACAGTCACATGACTAAGTACAACTCAGCCATGTGGGTTTCCTCACGATGTTTTCCCTCACCGTTAACAACCATGATAAATTACTGATTATAGTAGTGGGATTTTATGAAATCAACATATTTTATCTCATACTAGCTGACCCGACAGACTTCGTACTGTCGAAAATGTAGACTTTCACGTCGACAAACTGAAATATTCAACTGACCTGTTGAGGGTCTCTGTCATGCGATGAGAAAAAAGGTGTTTTTCATAGTGTCCTCATTTTTTTTTACTTTATATTCTCAAGATTTCAGTGTAAAATCGTTTTGTTTGTGAACATATTTTTTTGATTAGGGGAACAAAGATTTTTCGGTTCTATTCTAATGCACTGTCTCATAAAAACGTAGGTACTCCGAAGACCAGATGACAAAATATGTAACACGTTATTCGGAAAAAATAGATTTTCTTCCACTTCTCAAATCTCAAACGCGGATATTAAGTTTGAGTTTAGCCGTTCTGCAAGTATAATATCTGATATTTTATCTTCATAATATCATTTAGAATTTATGCGACAGTATACGATACTTTGTAAGTGCGAAATAGATGGCAGTTTTATACCACGTGTTATCTAGTTAAAAGGTCACTCGTGCTAGCCTTGCATAAGTGGCAGAATTGAGGTAATACTGAAAAAACTCCGAAAAAGAGGAAATCATCGTCATCATTAAGTAAACAATAAATTTATGACTATTTTACTGCTCGTATTAGACAAAAAATAAAACTGTATATTTACCAACAAGATGAAGGACAATTACCTGACTAAAAAGGTCTAGTTTAAGGTAAGAACATTCTGTTAGTAATAAGTTCAAGACGCGATGTGCAAAAAACTGTTTGCTATTATAGTTTGTTTCTATTTAGTTATATTTTCTATTATTACACGTTGTTGTGTCTCGAAATCAATAGGTCATATTTTAGCTTTTTAACTGTCCATGCATTACATGTAATGCACTGAAAAGCTGGCCTTATACGACCGTGCATGACAGATAATGCGCCAGTGTATTTATCTAGATTCTGGGAATGATTATGGGACATTTAGTGCTGGAAAAGTAAAATAGCCATGGGACTATTAAAGTGATAATATTTTCCCTGCGGCGCGGTAACTTGTTTTAGTTTCGCAGTGCAAGTGTGACATAATTTGAAATCCCAATCGAAGTGTGGAATATGGTTAAAATATAATGAATTTATGAACAGCAATTCATATTGGGAAACATCTTGAACTAACGAAGAATAATTCGATGGGTAGTTACGAGTGCATTATACCAAACAATATTTAACCAACGGCATTGAGTAATTTCGTTTATTTATTTGAGAAATAACAGTCTGTTACTTTGAATAATGAGTATTTTGCATTGGTCGTTATTGTAGTAACTTTAAAAGAAATGTTTCGATGGTTTGGGCGCATACAGAGGATGGATGAAAGCCATTTGGTGAAAGAGATCTATAGAGCTAAAGTGGAAGGTAATGTTAGTAGAGGATGACCACGGACGACACACCTGGACCTAATAGAGTGTGCTCAAAAAGGCAGGCGTCCAAACTATGAAGAATAAAAGAACATACATACATGCATACACTCACGGCTATAAAACCCTAGAAGGGGTAGTCAGAGCTAAGGAATTAGAAATTCCTCAGCCACTTTTGGAAATGTGAGTGGGGAAAAGATAGCAAAATAAAGGTTGTTGGTGATGGGCCTCCAACCGCATCGCCCAATTATTCCTTAAAAGCCCCAATACCGTTAGTCGCCTCTTACGTACACCCACCGGAAGCAATGGGATAGTGCTATTCTAAGCCGACACTGCACAGCAAAGAACATGTATGGAAAGATAGATGGATCGACGGATGACTAGATCATACGAAGCGGCGATTGATAGTCTCTGCCTACCCCATTGGGAAATGATGGCGTGAATATATTTATATATGTTGTATATTTGAAGTTTAGTCTGTTAGTGAAGTCATTGGTGTGCGGACCAATTCATGTTACAGTACTGAGAAACCTATTTATGTCTACAGATTTTAATGCTGCTTGCTTCCCAGTTATTTTAAAAGCATCACTTAGACTTAAAGATTGATAAGACGTTAAGGATTGGCGTAGTTGCTAGCTTTGCATAAGTCGAATAATTTTTACAAGCGAATACGATAAAATTTAAGGTGATACTGAATTATCTTCTAATGCATAGACAGTCTTATCATTATCACAACTTCACAACACAAATGCACTGGTATTCTGATGATAATATTTCATCTTCAGGGAGAGTGCTGGTTTTAATTCTCATCATTCTCACAGCCCATATATATGTCCCCACCAAGGGGCTCGAGCCTACCCTATATAGGGCGATTTGGCCATAGTCCACCACGCTGGCCAATTGCGGGTTGGCAGACTAACGACTACTACCGTAATAGTAGTTTATTCTAATCATATTAATTCATAATTATGTATATTGCATTGTAATTATCAAAATTGAAATTACAAAAGATAATAAAGTGAATTTTAAGTAACTTAAAAAAAATTAGCAAATGCTATCACAAAATAAATGATAAAACAAAATATTTGCAAGAGAAATATGTTGTCAAGTTATAGAAAGTTCTCAGTTTCAACCCAGACTTTAAATTATTATAAGTAGTTTGACGTAGTAACATATATATTTTTATAAACAATGGTATATTTTGAGGTGGAATCCGTTTCAGTGAGTAACATTGAGGTACTCACTGAAACGGATTCCACAAAGTTCGCCATTAGAGTAAATAAATTTTACGGCTATAATAGTTTTTTTCAGATAGATAATTACTATAATAAGCACTTCAAATCCTTGCTCTTAAACTTCTTAGTTCCTGGCTGATTTCTATCTCAAGTACAAACTGAAATGAAGATTTAACGTTTCTGTCGAATTACGAGTGTCGTAAGACTGAACGATTAAAAGTTGGAAATAGTGTTATGAGATGTGTTATTGCTACATCATAGTTAATATTCAGATAATATCGTAAGTTATTGGGTCAACTCTCAATTTTTATAAATACGATATATTTGCAGCTTCAATTAATACTTTCTTTTAGACCTAAAGGGAGAGTAAAGTACTAATATTTTTACACTTGACTAATTAACTTAATTTTGAATTCAAAATTTAAGTAAAACCTTGGTAAACAAAGACAACCTTACAATTTATCCCTATCAAGAGAACTACAATATTAGAATAAATTAAAGATTCATCCGCCAGTTAATAAACGAGGAAGCTACATGAAAGAAAAACAATTATTATCCATAATAGGCTTTATTGGTAGCAAGCATTGGCTTCATTGGTAGCAATCGTTGCTCTATCGCATATGACTTTCAAATCATATAATAATGCTGAATAAAACTTATGTTTAAAGTGATTATCACACAACTAACAACTTACGCTTTACTTGATTGAAGTTTATACAATCAATATTTCGTGCAGTAACAAGATTTGTGTTAATGTGGAATTAAATCTCCGAAATATAGGCTCTAGTGGACGAGAAGTTTTATCTAGCTAGAAGCACTATATGAATATTGCATTGTTCACGACAATCACTCTTCAATCAAAACACTCTTCAATTGCTAATTTCATATGAGCATGGGAAACTTACATTTACGTTACAAATAGTTGACAAATCAAGCCCATTCATAGTTTATTCCGTGTATTAATAATAATACATGGTTACTTAGAGGGTATTGTGTGATTATGATTATGTTTTGAAAACAATAAGCAATAAATATAGCTTTTTATTCCGACATAACCAAAACATTTCGAAAGTACTTCCAAAAGTTGCTAAAACTGATATATAAATAAGTTTCGATCGCGCACAGATGAAGGTTTTTTATACCAGTTTATAATTTCGAAATTATATGAAGTATTGTGAAATTGGTCGGTTTAACTCGAAAACTCAAATATACAGAGTGCACTATTTAGATAATTAAGCACGGGAACGTCTAAAAAGAAATAAAACGTTTTTCATACAAACCTTGTCATCGTTTTAGTAAAAAAAGAAGATAAATGCACTAAAAAAAGTATTATAAAAAGCGTGATTGTTTCTCTTACATTTACTACACTAACACTTACTAAAATAAATTGAAAAACGAAGAACATATTATTTATTTTAGACGACATGTTCCTTAGTAAAATTTACTATTGAAGACCTAAACAATCGATCTCTAAATAAAGATATATTGTTGTTTATTTAAAAAGTACAAGTATTTTCGAATATTGTAGTTTTCTGGGTACCAAAATCAATAGTCTTTAGTCTGTAAGTGCTGTAACAACACTACAATAGCGTGCCTAAAAAATCGATACACATATTCTGCAGGTGTTCCTAAACGTTCAAAAAGGTATTTATGGATTCACGTTATCATATTTTTATGTCTAATCCGATATTATCTTATCTTGCGCAGACAAAAAATTAATAAGAAGTTGCGGCATAAATTAGGAATTAATAATATATTCAAGACATTAGAGATCAATGCAAGCGTTATATAATGATAATATAAACAATTAAAACTTGCTTGTTTTCCCGCCATCAACACTTCGGTGTTGCTACATCCCAAACCATATGGCCATTTGAATGCCGAACAGAGCTCCAATCATCTGTATGCCGCACTCATATTCATTACCATTGCAACTTAGCCTTTGACTTATTTGATTAAGCTCGGTCATCATTGCTATTCCACGAGCAAAAATAAAAAGTCATCATTGTTTGCTCAAGTCATCACATCAGACATCAGTTCAAAGTATTTTTCAACATCGTTCAACTTATGACGTTTCAGAGAGCTTCTTGGTTAATTTATTGGGATTCAAATATACAAATGATTATTGTATATTATCATTTGATAATTTTGTTCAGATAAAGGATATAAACAAAACAAAGGAAAGCAAGTAAATAATCGTTTAAGAATAAGTGTGCTGCAATGGTTGGCATAAGTTGCTGAATAAAAAGTCTGAAGGGTAAACATAGTCTTTCGCTAATAAATTAATATACCCAAACAATAGTATTATTGATTAAAATTTAATTATTTCTCACTCATAATGCCGAAACATTGTTATTGCGTGAATGAGTCTGAGATTTGCCTTAATGTAGCCAAACCGAAGTATTTCATAAATTAAGAAAGGTAGGTTTGATTTTCTAGACGGGTCCATACGAGTCGCCGCGGTTGCAACGTTGAAATTGTTGATCGAGAATTGCGCACTTGGGGTTGCGAAATAATTATGTCAAACAACATTTTACTCGATCGTTAACACTACCCGCGACTCTTATCACTTCAACCAGCTTAATCCTCACTTTAATTCGGAGGATTTATCGATATATCACTCAGTAAAATGTTACACAAAACTTTAAAAAAATATACAATTAAAGATAACAGAAGAATTTTGAAAATAAATATCAGAAGCCATAAGTCAAATTTTAAATTAATATCTACTTACAATCAGTGGAATGTGGATGCGTAACGGATAGGTCGAAAGTGTCCTTTCTAAAAGTAAGGTGGCCGTTGGATGTATTGAATACAAATATTAAGATCGATTAGTGTTTCGCGGCTGTGTGGAGCGCACGCGCAGGCGTCCACCTCCACAGGTAGATAGGTACCGACTGACAGCTGCGGCTGCGGAGTGCAATCTGCAGAGACACCACCGCCACCGCAGCACCGCCGCCGCCGCGCCGCCACCAGTTGGTGCGCGTCATTGATACGTCACTACCCAATACCACCGTCATCGATGGGTATCTCCCGCTCAACCGGTCAATATCGCTAACCCATGAAATTAAAACTGGGATATTTTAATATTGTTATTTTCACGACCTCAGAAATATAAAGTTATGCCGCAAGTTCGGTTCTAGTGGTATACTTATTTTGATGGAAAATAGCTGTTTTAATTTAACGAAAAATTCCAACAAACATTATGGTATCTATTAACACTGTCATCTTAATAAATTGTATAAATCTTATTATTCTGACACGTAACAAAAACAATGAAGTCGGGTTGATTTTCCTCAAAGTTAAGTTAACTTCCGCGGAATTCAAACGGACTATTTTATTTGCATTTTATAATAAAGCTAAGACGATTCCTTTTGAAGGTTGCGCTTGGTGAATGGGTTTTCACGGAAATGAAATAACCAGACATATATGCCTTCTAGGTGAACTGTATGAATAAAAAGAGAGAAAACAAGTTTTATTTTCGTAGTAGCTTTCATAGCCATATAAATCATATAAAAATCATATATTTTGAGGACTTTATTTTGGAGAATAAAGTTTTTCAACCGAAGTGATTTTTAAGACCTACCGTGATAGCTCATTGGGTAGAACATTACTTATCGTTTAGAAGATGAGGGTTTAAATCCCGGGTGGTGCCTACACCAATTCGACTTTTTTAAAGTCAAATGTGTGGTTAATCTATCATGGTTGTTAACGATGAGGGAAAACATCATGAGGAAACCCACATGGCTAAGTTCTACTTTTTCATGTGACAGTGTATTCGTACAAAATGGCGATAGGCCTGCCCCCTATTATGTGAGTACACTGTTCAAGCAAAATGAACACCAGGTGACAATGTCACGGATTTTCAGAAGTATTAGTACCTCTGCAAAACCCTTCGGGGATATACTGTGAACGTTTGAGTTTGATCTTAAATACCTCGCAATCTGAAAACAAGCATGTCTAGACATAAGGATGGCAATCTGAGCATTTGGTTACTTCATATCTCTAACGACCGATTTCTGAATTGAGTATTCCAGCTGAAAACAACTTAAGTATTATTATGTCGCATTGAAATCTTAACAACTGAATGAGATAAAACGATACTTAACGTACGACGTCGTTCTCAGCTTAAATACTCAATTCAGAAATCGGGCGTAAAGGTTATCAATCGGAATCATGGAACGACATGGGTATGCAACCCATAGTATATATGCCACCCTTTTAAATACAAAAAGCATGAATGTATGTGATATAGGGCAAGTTCTGTGAGACGGTACTAAAAAAAATCATAATTTTGTTGTTTATTTCACTGTGTAATTTAAATTGAAAACGCAAAGCAAAAATTGCGGAAATAAGAGCAAAACGCGTATGTCATTAAAATGTTAAAACCAGTTCGGAATCTGCTACTTATGTAGACCCATAACCAGCTCTTTATTTCCTCACAATATGAATGCATTTTATGGAAAATTTTCATGAATTTTTATATATCGTTCAGAATATTCCAAAATTACGAGGTCACCATCACTTCTCCTTTTGCATCCCTGAGTCCCAGTAAAAAAAATTAATTCATTTTCAAGGTTCTTCCAAGAAGTCAACGAATTACTTAAAATAAAACATACTCAAGGCTCTTCAAAGTAACTTTTACTTACTAGGATAGTTAATTTTAGCAGTAATTTTAATTAACACTATCTGCCACATTTAGTATTTGACTTTTATCAAAACAATATAACTTAATCCAGTCGCAATAAAATGAAGAAGTTGGTGTAACATCTCATGCAAGCTAGACTTGCGACCTGTACTTTTGTAAAAAATAAATAATAGGGAATATCATTTTAAAAAAACGTGTTTACAGGAAGACATGGTACTAGGGTCTAAAAATGGAAGTATTCATATAGTATTAGTTATTTATATTTCATTTCTAGTTCTCGTGGGATATTACTTTTCAACCTACGAGAAACCTCAAAAATGTATCCGTTTGTTATTGATATACAGGCACTTTTACATCCCCTTCATTGTCTGTTATACGCTAAAGTTATAACGTACCCATATTTGTTAGTAATTATAACCTATTCTAAATTAATTTCTATATAATTTTTAGCTAGAGGGAATGGTAAGTCATAAGTTAAATAAAAAATAAACTGTGTAATTATCATCAGACAAAACCTACTAAATATTTGGTAACGGAACTTCTGAATTGGAACGCAGGGCACAGTAAATTTGTAATAAAATACTAGATTGAACTACCTCTCACGTGACTATCGAAAACTGCCTGTAGCTGATTTTACGTGGATTTTAACACGTTATGGTTCCTATCTTTGAAGCATAACTTTTGTGAGTATATTAGCTGTAGAAATAACGATATATCTTTTGTGTAATATAATTAAGACAGAGCGACTTCAACTCAAACTTAAAAAAGTTAACTGCGAGGGCGGGTCAATAAGTCCGTGACTTTTTGAATTTCTGACCTCTTTACTGAAACAGCAACACTGCTCCTGTGAACAGGTATCTGTCAGTTGACTACTAGTTTGTGTTTGACAGCTATTTTTATCAGACTACTCACAAATTTGAGGAGAATCTGAAAAAAAGTGAATTTCGTGTGCTTATTAAGCATTATTTCTTGCGAAAAAAAACTATTTTCGAGACCAAGGCTAAGCTTGATAAATACTATGAGGACTCTGCACCATCGATTTCAATGGTAAGAAAGTGGTTTACTGAATTTCGTTGTGGCCGTACAAGCACTGAAGATGCCGAATGTCCTGGACGCCCAGTTGAGGTCTCTACACCCGAAACAATCGAAAAAATTCACGATTTGGTGTTGGCGATGATTGAAAGCATGAGAAAGCTTTCCGCAAGATGGGTGCCGCGTTTGCTCACAGTCGACCACCAACGCAATCGTGTAACAACTTCACAGGAAGGTTTAGCGTTGTTTAATCGCAATGTGGAGGAATTTTTGCGTCGTTTTGTAACCGTTGACGAAACATGGATCTATCACAACACACCAGAGGCCAAACAACAGTCAAAACAGTAAGGTGGCCACGCGGGATAATCCACATTGACTACTTATAAAAGGGAAGAACAATCAATGGGGAATATTATGAAAACTTATTGGGTAAAGCGGCTGATGTTCATAAAGTTTTCGTCTTACAAAAGCGAGCTATCCGATCTATTTACATGTTGAGGTCGAGGTATTCGTTGCGTGAAAATTTTAAAGATATTGGCATTTTAACTGTCCCTTGCCAATACATATTTGAGAATTTAATGTATGCCAAAAAGAATATAGGCTAATTTAGTAAAGTTAGTGATAGAAAGGCATACTGTTAACACTCGAAATAAGGAGAAACTTAACGTACCTAAGTGGAGACTCAATAAAGTAAGTAACTCCTCTATGGGACTATCCCTGAAATTTTTCAACAAACTTCCTTCTGACATATTGGAAGTGCCTGTGACATCTTTCAAAAAGGCAATTAAAGCCATGCTTTTAAAGAAATCTTACTACAGTGTTCAAGATTTTTTAAACGACAAGGACCCAACGCGCACATGACCATGTCCGTAAAGCTATAAATCTTCCCTCGTTATTTCTAGGAATAATTGTCTGGTGAGGATTTTTCTTCTCACGTTATGTGATTGGTTTTTTGTGATGGACAATTTATTTTAATTATGTCAAAATAGCGTTTGGTTTGGTCGCATAGAAAATCTTTTATAAAGTAAAAACATGTTTATAAACTAAAATTGTACAAACCATATTTTGAAAAAATGCAAAAATGTGAATGTAAAGAGTTTCTTTGTTGCTTCTTCTCTTTACGAACACCTTCCGAAGCAACGGATTAACGATTAATTTAAAACTTTGACTTTCAAAAAATGTTAGTATTTAACTTTATTTTGAAAAATAAACTTTTTGACTTTTTAACGCAAAGACATCATGACAGAGCAGTAAATCCAGTTATACTTGACTGAGGCCTCTTAATATTATAAAATGAGATAAATAATGTAATTTTCTATTGATTAATAATGACCAATAAACAAAGCATTTGTGTGATTTAAAGCCATAATTAACACATCTTAATAACAATAGCCTTGTGGTACAAAATGCTTGAGGCCCGGTTCAAGCGTCAGAGTCTATTAAAGCTTATTTATTTGCCAAAAATACTTATCATGATGAACGTGGCATAATCTATTATTTAACAATGATCCCATTTATAGTAGATTTTTGGGATAAATTAGTTTGTAACTTTTTTTAAAAATAAATTCCGCTATTGATGAGACGAATACAAGTATTGATGTTTTATCTAATACTAATCCCTTACTACTATTACTATCCCTTACTACTAATACCTTTAGAAATTGATTTTTTCATGAAAAGTCTAAGTACCAAAATTATGCCTTAAACATTGTGTTATGTTTATTTAGACTCGCGTGGTTATACTAGTGGAATTTCATGCAAAAACAGATATACTTTTAGTTGTTATGGTCAAATACCATCAGTCCTAGAAATATGGTAAATTCAAAATTATTACAAAGTGATTATGCTTAAATATATATCCATCAATTAGGTATAAAGTTGGAATAATTTATTTGTCTCTTAAGGTATAAAACTCAACTGAACTCAACTATTCTTGTATTGAATCCCTAATGATTCCAAGATAAGGCTATAAAACCTTAAGAAAATCTACTGGCTCTTGGGTACCTCCATGGAGTACTCTCATGGTCTTAGTTTCAAACTGATAGGTCACTGGACCTGCGGCCTCCTTGGCTTTAACATGATGTTTCGTGGACGAGACACATGTTTGTATTTTACAGCCGTTATTGTTTACCACTGCTCTGGGCAAAGACCTCACAATTTTGAGAAAACACATCCCTGTCCAAAGCTTTACACCCAACCTGGTTTAAACTTTTGGGCCTTCCCCTACTACGGTGTCCGCCTGTAAGCATCCATTAAGTGGCTGTTTTAGCCCATTTGTCAGGGTGCATTCGACAGATATATCTGACCCAGGTCCAGTTGAGTTTGGCAGTCTGAACTGTCAAGTGTTTGGCTTGTATACCTAAGCCAAATCGTAGAGAGAAAAGAGCCCTAATCAGTGGCCAAGCGCCAGCCCTACTCACCGCTCTCTAATTTAGGGTTATTTGAATTTGCGAGCAAAAGTCAGTGTCTATAGCCACGGGTAATCGGGCGGGAAAGCTCACAAGCGGTGAATATACATTGGGTTTTCCCAATGTGAATACGAGTCCCAAAAAAAAAGATCGTCCTAACCCATCTTTAAGAGGACAACGACCTCAATATATAAATTCAAAACTGACTGCTTGTGATTGCGATTTGAACTTTACGTAGAAGATATTTGGTTATCAGAAGATGGAACATATACACTACACCTATCTTGTCGTCCGTTTAACGTATTTTAAGATAGATATATTCGTTGCGCGAAAAGAGAAAAAAATTGGTATAGTAATATTTTCAGTAAAGTAATTGACATGCACCATGTAAACACTAAAGTATGAATAAGCTTCATATTCTGTAAGAAGATGATACTCTTTTATTGACGACGTGATAGCTCAGTGGGTAGAACACCGCTTATAGTGCAGACGAGTACAGGTCAACACCAATTTGACTTTTCTAAAGACATATGTGTGGTTAATTTATCATGGTTGTTAACGGTGAGGGAAAACATCGAGAAGATACCCACATGGATGAGTGTATTCGTACAAAACTCTGAACACCAGATGACAAAGTCACGTGATGTTCAGAAGTATTAGTACCTCTGCCAACCCCTTCGGGGATATTCGGCGTGAACGTTTATGTTATGTAATATATGTTATATATAAATAACATCACTAACCAAAAAATCTTAGCATAGACACATATATAACAGATATTTATGAATTTCAATAACGATATAAAAAGTGACTAACCTTATATTGAAGTAAAAACTGAGAGTTGCAACACCACGAAATTCAATAATTAGCTTTAATCAAAAGACTATAAACAATTTTACAAAGAACTCTCTATGATACTAAACTATTTCAATATGTCAAGGTATTAAATATAGCGACTTTTAACGTAAGGGCTATTAGACTATTTTGTCAACATCAAACCGGACTTCTAACGGCAGCGTTAAGGTACAGTCATACCAGGAGCTATGTAATTCTGGCTAGTGATTCTACTAAGCGACGAAATAACCTTTGAGTACGGCTTGTACTAAATAATAAAACATACAAGCGCATAGCGTTCCCCAATATAGTAGTAGGTTACCTATTCATTAAATAGCTACCTAAGAGTGATGCAAGCGGTAAGCAGCCGTTCACCAATCTTGAATACATATTTAGTAGAATTAAAAACTGTAACCGAAGTTTAGTTTGATGGTTAAGTCTTCAAAAAATATTACTTAAAAATCCCTAAGCCGACACTATTTAGTTTGAGAGGGAAGAGAAGTAATTCAGAAAGTATTTCGAGATAAATTAAATCTTAAGAGGTTACTTATGCCAACAAATAGTTTAGGATTATTGATATTACAAATTAAAAAAGTTTTCTTTTGACTTATGTAAGCCATATTTTGAACAAAAACAGACACTATTTTATAGTGACTGTTTTGAATTAACATCTAAGTAAAATATACGTAATATTGTTGAATATTTACTGGCTTGCTCACGTAAATCTATAAATATAATAAATAGCCTTATAGTGTGAGCGCGCCATATGACGTAGTAAATGATACCAATTATTAATAAGGGGAATATTCTTGAGTTTGACGTAAATAAACAGTCATTAACACTCAATTAAGACAAAACCAGATTCAATAATGATGGGTTATATTTTTTATTTAAAAGCAAATTAAAAGCCTATACATATTATTATATATATATATATGTTGTCTGAGAATTCCAAGAGAAGGCGACAATATAGGATTAAACAATAAAATTTAACCGGAATAATGCTTTTTTGTTTCTTTAGTTAGAATTATAAATCGTAATAACTAAGATAAGATTCCCAATAATTTCTATGAAGAACACCATAATTGTATTTAATGTTTCTGTTCAATAAAATATTTATAAACTTGTGTCAAATCGTTGCAATATTTTAACCTCACAATCGCTGTATCTGATGTTGTGGCTGAAAGTTTCATGATAGTTTGATTCAGTTTCTAGCCAGAAAAATATAATACACAATTCAAAAAGGTCGAATAACTAAATTTTCCTAGTGCTTTATGTATCAGAAACGAGTAGAAGTTAATATTCGTGGATATATCAATCGGCTAAGATAGTTCAAGCTATGACGTTCTTCCTGTAGAAGTGAGAATAGCTAAATCTCTACCAATTATAATATTTTTTAATAATATATATCAATTTACACATTAAAAGAACGAGAAAATAGTTTCTATAGACAAATAAGATTAAGCAAATAATTTTACAATGTTGTTGGATATCTGCCTAACACGATTACGATCCTCGTTATATGGAAATGATCACGTTATAAGACCGCCGTAATTTTTGCAATTGTAAAACTGCATGTTTGTAAATATCGTTTTTGTAATAAGATTTTTATTCTATTTAACTAAGCTAATAGAGAGAATGGTAAAAAAATATTTTGCAGTTAATTCAGAAGAGTTTTAGTTGTGTTGTGTAAAAAAATGGACATACTACGAGCACTTCCATGCTTTTGAAGATAGATTTTATACCTCCTTTTTGCATTTGAACCAGTAAACATAAATAATTAACTTAATTAAGTTATCATCACTAGGTACATTGACATTATTATGCCACCTTTCTGCCGCAGACCGTAGACTAGTCACATTTTAGTGGAAAGGGTAGGGTACTCACGCTATTCCAGGGATGGTAATGACCTGTTACACGCAATGTCACAGTTTTAGAAATAGAAACATACGTATTACCGCTGTTTTAAGACTAGAAATTATAATCACATGGTTCTACTGTAGATAACCCAAATTCTCTTTTTGATCAACTGGTTCTTTTTAAATAACCCAAATTCCTTTTTAGTCAGGAACGTTAATATTAACTACTACATATACTTTATTGAGCAGATAAACCCTAATACATGTGAGTGACCACGATTTATACATATATTAAAATATATAGTATTGGTTCGTACAGAAGCTATTAGTTTACACATTTTTTTTTATCTTTAGCACCTATAATAGGTTTAGTTCTGTGCTATAAGTACTAAATAATAATTACAAAATGACAAGTTGCCAGTATGGATCAAATAACATTACATGAAATCGAATTTTTATTCTTAGTTTATCTTTTCAGTCATACAGTTTTTTTAACTGAACTATTCACGACATGTTTTTATATAAGTTGAGGCTTTCTATAGTTTTCTCACGCTTTCTGTTTAAAACAAAGTTTTCAGAACATATTAAATTTCAAAACAACGTATTTCAAATATTTAAATATGGTGCGAGCACATACATATTTATGTTTTTATAAGAGTATTGAAAAAATATTTTATGTGCGTAGGTAATAAAGTCTAATTCTTTGTCATTCGTAAAAATAAATAATTATCAAAAACAACAAAAAAGCACACTTTTTTAGGGTTTTATTTACGTCATGCAATGGAATAATACCTATACACAGCAGTAACTAAGATGTTTTCGAGGAAAACTTATAACTTACAATTTGATTAATTGTAATGAATAGACTGAAAAACTACTAGACCGATTTTAAAAATTCTTTCACGTATGGCAAGCTTTTAGAAGCAACATATGCTTTATATCTTCACGCTAAATATCGTACGGAATAAGCATTGAAAAACATTTAACACCACCCGTGCGAAGCCGGGTGGACCACTAGTCATAGTATAAGTATGTTAATGAGCAGGGCCGTCTTAAACTAGACCGGGGCCCTTGGGCACACAAGAATTTGAGGCCCTTATAGAAAGCAAAAAAAGCGATGTTTTTTTTTTAAATAATAAGTATGAGTATGACCGTTTACTCGTATATAGGTAATCAAATGATGGAATGCTACTAGTTTTTTTGTGACGATTACGACAACGGTTATTTTCGGGTTTTCTATTGAGCAATTTCTTCTATTATATCCCTAAAGACAGTTTTTTTAAGGATGTCACTTTTTAAGCGCCCAGTACACAATGGCCAGTGATGGGCCACGCTCCGCAATGCACAATTGTAGGCCACGATCACTTGGTGTTCACACAATGGCCCATTGCTCATTACTGCCTAGCAATCCACTTGCGATGGACGTCGAAGTAATTATGGCTGCAGCTATTTATTTATTATTATAAATGTAATTTATTTTATTTTTGGCGCCATTTATGTTATTTTTACGTCATATAGTGATTATAAATACATTTTGCAATAAAATATCCCAAAAAAGTATAAGTATCTATGAGCGGCCGGTGACGAACTAAGCAATGGCCCACTGTGGAAACACCGCCGGCCACGCTACGCCACGATTCCTTTGAAGTGTGCCCGAAAAACCGACAACTTCACCATTGCGTGCCACAATCGGCAATTGTCCGCCATCATGCACCATTGCCCCCTGTACACAGTGGGCCATCATGGGCCATTGTGTACTGGCCGCTTTAGAAAGCAAGAAAAATAATTTATTTGGCAATAAAATAATAATAGGTACAATCGTTGGGTGAATTACAAAGGTTGCCGAATCGGTTCTGGCTCAGTCAGCTGAAGCACGCTGGGTTTCAGCCAGCACTAGTATTTTATGCACATAATTGACAAATTACTCAGTCTTCCTTGTAACATTGTTGTTACAGTTCATTTTCAGGGTTCCGTATCCAAAGGTAAAACGGTACCCTATTAATAAGACTACGCTGTCTGCCTGTCTCCAGGCTGTACCTCATAAACCGTGATAGTTAGAAAGCTGAAGCTAGAAAGCTTCCGTTACCGCTATAACAAGAGTACTATAAAGCTAAAATTACAGAATATTAAGGGGGGTCCCCATACAATAAACGTGTTTTTTTCGTAGTTTTTGCTAAACACGAAAAGCGGTAACAAGTAGACGCTTCAAGTTTTCATAGAATATTTACTTCTATACACGTTTCAAATAAAATAATTAAATAACAATAAATTAGATATCTAAGGGGGGCTCCCATACCAAAACGTAATTTTCTATTATAGATGATAGTATGTAACCTTTCATGCGTGCACTTGGCCGGTTGATGATGGAAATGATCGCCCTCAACTAAATTGGCAATTTCTAAGTTTGCGAAAATTTCTTTCTTTCTTTCTTTCTAGGCTATTTGACTGTAATAAAAATATACATTTCTTTTATTTCATTAATCTTAATATTTGTTTTTTGGAGCAATATGTAATAATGCGAGATAAAAATATTGCATTATTTCACTAAAATCCGTCTTCTAAAATAAGTATTTTTGATGCAACTGTCACGTGACTAAAAACGACCGTGATTGGCTATTTCTATAATGACGTAGAACGCGCATAAACAGTCAGTGTATCGCTTCGCTCATTGGTGTTTAATGCGGAATTGACGTCATTTGTGCTTACAGCCGCCATATTACTTAAAGTGGCGTTTTCGCGGCACATTTGAATATTGCATTTTCTTTTTCGATTTTTTAATAAAATAGCTAAAATGAAGACAGAAAAATATTTTTTAGGGCTTTTTATAAACAAATTAACACCGTAAGATAGTTTTCAAAACTTAGTCAAATAGCCTATTTCTAATCAGTAAAGGAAATTTTTTTTTTACACCAGCGGGTAAATTTAATATATAATGCTTTCCTTTATTTATTTCACATGCGTTTTTTTCATGAACAAAATATTCAAATTTTCTTACAATTTTTTTGAATGTATTAGGATATGTAAGCTTATTATAATCAAGATATTTTAATCAACTCATTGCTTTGCTATGTTTTTAATCTTATTTAAGCCAATATTGAAAACTTTCTATTTTGAGCTCATGTCTAATAGCTGTTAATGTCTTTATGATAAATTTCTGTAAAGTTGCTGCGTGAGTTATTGCCAAATGATTCATTCATTCATTCATATACTCACGGCTATAAATCCCTTAACGGGGTAGCCAGAGCTTTGGAATGAGGAATTCTTCAGCCACTTTTGGAAGTTGATTGGGGAAAAGATGGTAATAATAAATGTTTTTGGTTACGGGTCTCCAACCACATCGCCCAAAAATCACTTAAAAAGCCCCTATACCCTTAGTCGCCTCTTACGATCACCCACGGGTAGAAATGGGGTAGTGTTATTCTAAGCCGACACTACACGCCAGATGATGTACTTAGTAAATTAGGTTACGTTCGGAAATATTATTAACTAGTGGTCCGCCCCAGTTTCGCACGGATTGAGTTAAGTTCTTTTCACGGCTTACCCCCTATTTGGCATGATGATATATAGCCTATGTTAATTCTGAGAGTTTTAGCTTTCCATTAGTGAAAGAACTTTTGAAATCTGTTCCGTTGTTGTGGAGCCTCTTCATTACCGGCATACAAACATATCTTCCCGTCTTATAATATTGTAAATAAGTAAAATATGTCCTTTTCCCGGTTCTATTGGAACCTCCCCACAAATTTTCAGCCAAATCGGCAAATCCGTTCTTTCGTTATAAATAGTGTAACTAACACTACTTTCCAATATATACATAGATTAGTACAGTAGGAGTAGGCGCAGTCATCAATATAATGGTGAAGTATATGCCTAGTAAATACCTTCTCCTGAGATTACTGATTTGTGAAAAAAGTGTAAATGTGCCCGTCAAAAATGTTCTGAAAATTATTGTGTGAGAGAAATTGCCGGTCCTCCGGGGCCCCCGCAAGATTCTGGGCCCTGGGCACGGGCTCCGTGTGCCCTTATGGTAAAAAAGGTACTGTATATGAGAGTCATTTAATATAAAAAAGACCCATCAAGATAATAGTTAGTCATTTAACATCGGTCATTTAATCTTGATTAACCCTGAATAAGTATGACGACAAGTACAACCGTGATAGCCCAGTGGGTAGAACACTCGGTTATCGTGCAAACGACTAGTGTTCAAATCCTGGGTCGGGCCTACACCGATTTGTCTTTTCTAAAGACCTATGTGTGGTTAATTTATCATGGTTGTTAACGGTGAGGGAAAACATCGTGAGGAAACCCACATGGCTGAGTTGTACTTAGTCATGTGACAGTGTATTCGTACAAAACGGCGATAGGCCTGCCCCCTATCACGTGAGTACACTGTCCATGCAAAACGTGGGTACTCTGAACACCAGGTGACAAAGTCACGTGATGTTCAGAAGTATTAGTACCTTTGCCAACCCCTTCAGGGATATTCGGCGTGAACGTTTATGTTTATGTTATGTTATGTAAGTATGAAGAATGCAGGATGTACGTGTTACCGTTTAAACTGTGTTAATGAATTAGAGAGAACAAAAACTAGGTAATGTCCAGAAGTACCTATGTAGGCAATTTGCATTTTAACGAAGAAGAAAAGATACAAAAACGTATGGTGTACAGTGCGAACACCAAGTATCCTAACATGTAATTGTTAGACAAGCTTCTAAAAGATATAGGTTTCCAAAGATACTCAAACTCTATTTTAAAGAACATACACCAATAGGAATAATGATATACAAATATATATTTTTAACCAAAATGGAACCGTGTTTTGCAGATATTTGACGGAAACATTAATGAATTTGACACTTTAACATTGACATAGGCGTAATACACCTAATAAAAATAGAGAAATTTAATTTAAAATATTCAGCCACTAAATGCACAATGACTGTCAAAATTATTTGTTGTTGTGTCAATTGCTATAATCATGAGGTCTGGAATGCAGTCATTTTAATGCTTGGTCTTGATTCCTAAATTTACAACATTCATAATAATTTATATACTTGTCATTGTCCCTTATTAATTATTTAGTCCGATGTCTACAATGTTAAAGTAACTTATATTAATAAGTTCAAAAACTATACATTTTCATGGTATTGGCACTGGAAGTTACCCTAATTTATTATATTAATAATTTATATTATTATCTATTTTGCAAAATAGTTAAAAAATAGCCTTGCAGCAAAACATCTTGGAAGTTAATATTAAGCTATGTTTTATATGTTTTCGGTTTCTGATTGTAGGTATCCTGGGAACTGTTTATACACTTTCTATAGCATAATAGCAGTTTCAACATTAAATACTGAGTTGTGGTATAGAAGTATACCTTGCTTGGTGCTACAGCAACGAAAGGAACAAGTTGACAGGTTTTAATGTGATCAAATCTTATAGTACGCGGGGGGGGGGAAACCATTTGGTGCGTTTTTTTTTCAAAAGAAAGATTATAAAGCAGTTCTATCAAACAACACTTATACCAAGTGGTCCTACCAATAACTTTTCCATGTATGCCAGCCACCAAAAATAATTTGTAACTTCCTCAAAAAACTTTATAAAATATAAACTAAACATTTCAGATACTATAAAAACCATGGTCAAATCACTCTGCCAAAAAGAAGTGTGCACAACATTAAAAAGAGGTTACAAATAAGATTACAGCCGTGGCCGAGTAGATAGTTTCTCGGTCTAGAAGTGCAGTATCAATACCCACTGAGAGCAACATTTATGTGCTGATGAGTGTTGATGATTGTTTTTTTAGCTTGGTGTCATTTATATGATTATTATATAATATCAAATATATCATTGAGTATTCCATTCTACAAGTCTTACTTAGTTTCAGGCTAACTTGATCTGTGTAAAATATTTCTGTATAATCCAGAAGCAACTATGTAACAAAATAAGTAGTTTTTGTAAGTAGAAAAATATGTATCCCCATACAATGTGTTTCCTGTGTAAACGAGGATGATCGAGACCAAGCAAAATCTGCCAAAGATCTAATGAGCTTAATTTACAAATTTAAGAAAAGTGGATATGCAAATAAATGGAAAGCATCATGATATTTTATAAAATACTTATAATTTGTCATAGGAGAATAGAAGTAGATGCCATTTATCAATATTTATCTCTGGTGTTCAAATCTAATCACAATTCCTCCAACATCATCCAAAGTATAATAACAAAAGGCTTTTTCACATGCCAGATCCATAGGATATATGTTTTGTATACTATAACATAAATTTGTGAGTTAATTCTAATGACCTGTTTGATTCTCAAGTTAAATTACATCAAATGTATGTAGATAATTTATCTACTGTAATTTCCAACATATTTTGAAGTAGCAAATAGTTAATAATACTTAAATGCAGCTTTTGGATCAGTACTCAAATATCCATTGTAAATAATTATTTGATTACCTATATTAAAAATAATTACAGTTTTTTATATACTTACTAACTTATACTCACACCCATTGTTCCCATTGGGGTAGGCAGAGACTATTGATCGCCACTTTGTACGATCCAGGCAAATCTCTTTTGCTTCTGTTACATTTATCATTCTTCTCATACATGCTCTTGTATTCTTCATACTTCAGACCGACCTTTTAGAGCACACACTCTATTTGGTCCAAGTGTGTCCTCCGTGGTCGTCCTCTACTCACATTACCTTCCACATTGGCTTTATAGATCTCTTTCACCAATTTACTGTCATCCATCCTCTCTATGTGCCCAAACCACCTTAACATTCCGTTTTTATATAAGAACAGATTTAAGACATAAAAATGCTTGCTTAACAATAATTTGAGTTTTTTTCAATTTTTAACCAGACATTTGAAAGCAAAGTTCCCACATGTCAAAGCAAATCAAAAAAAAAACAGTTTTAAGTACTGACAGTGCAGTCTCTACTTACAAATCATTGACATTTTACACACCATTTGAAAGAATTACCTATTTTTATATTTCTGTGTAGTATTCGCTTAGAATAGTTTAGTAAGTGGTCACTAAGGATATTTGTGTCTATTAAGAAGCGATGGTTGGGCATTGTAGCTAGAGATCTATCACCAATCAACCCATATTTTACCATACTTTCCCCACTCAACTTCCAAAATAAGGAATTTCTTATTCCAAAGATCTGGGTACCATTTTTGGTATTTATAGCCGTGAGTGCATTTATGTGTGTATTATTTTTGAGTACATGCAACTTATAATATAAAATTAATTAGGAGTAGTTCAACATAAAATCCATTTACAGGTTTCCCATCACAAGAAATATTCGGCAGCAATATGCAAGATAATATTACTATTAAGTGTTTAACATAAAAATTAGGTTATACGGAATAGAATGCTGACATAGAGATTAGGGCGTTTACCGGTTGTAATTGGTAGTATCAAATTAGTGATTCATTGTAAACATATATTAAAAAATCAAGTATTTTACTCACCTGTTGTAAAGATGTGAACAATGTTGATTTGCAGATGCTAATAGTTCTCAGTAATCTAGTTGGCTTAAATGAATAATATTTGAGCTCCCGCCACTGTCTGCTATCTCCGCCCAAGATGAACGTAGGTTATAAAAATTAAAATAACTGACAAAATGTCTAAATATTTTATATCAGACTTGTAAACTATATTCATTTTTCAAAGTACTCCAAACCACAGGATTAAACATCCTTAAATTATAATAAAAAGTTATATAGAAAACATCAACTCAACTTGCAATTAGAGAGTCTACACCAGGGGGTGTTCACTCGCGTGTACAGACACAACACACACACATTGACAAATGTATGGTAGTTGATCCAGTTGAAGTGTGACCAATGCTGGTAAAACAGTAAAATGGTAGTAAACTTCTAGATTCTGAACTCACTAAAACTCTAATTAATTAATTGAACCAATTGAATTTAGGTATATAATTATGAGCTAAATATAATTACTTGACATATTTTGAATTTGGTCGCGTCTTTTTCATACATGAAGAAAATGGTAGAAGTTCTGGTTGTATTAATATTTTGAGCTGGTATAATATTTTTGCACCTAAGTTACTCGGAATCGGAAATTTGAATTTTATTTTTATTGGTTGTGAAGTTTTCTGTCTTCCAATATTCTTCATCTTCTCGATACTTCTCTTCTGCTGAGTTATACGTTGAGTTGATACGTGTTTCAAGATTTACGTCGTGTTTTGTGCCAGTTTTGACTGAGACACTTTGTGAAGTGAGATATTGACCCTGAATTTCGTTTGCATTGATATTTTCTGCATAATGTCTCACTTGTATCGCCGGTGAGTAAAAATACTTATGCATATTTCATTATTTAGCAACTGTAAGAGTTAAGTTAAGAGTACAATGTTCAGGTTCAGAAACAACCCATTATAAAGTTTTATTTACCATAAAAATAAAGATACTATAGTTGAGTTGTTACTTCACCTAACTACTTGATTCAAAACTAATCAAAGGGTTAGGCGAACAATCGCCCTTGTGGGAATCGAACCTAAACCTCTTCATCTAGAAGACAGTGTCAAATGCAAACAGATATAATACAAACAGTTTCATAATTAGAGTAAGCTATAGTTTTACTAGTTATTGTCAAGATTTGGATCTATTATGTACTAACTTTAGCGCGCTCAGGCAAGTTTTCAGTAGTTATTTTTTTATGGTTATGTTATTATTATTTATTTTCTTACATGTTTTAATATTTCTTAAGGTCATAAAATTAAAAAGTTTTCCCTACTTAATCTTACTGCCATATGAACCATGTTTAATACTTCAAAAGCAAATATAAATTTGTAATGCACTTTTGTTGCTAATTTGTTTTTGACCGTGAGATTCTATAAGTAGCTTCATGCTAACTATTCAAATGATGTTAATTTGTATTGATAGCTGTTTTACTTTCCTTGAAATAAGTAAATAAATTCTCATAAATATGGTTATTAATACACATACTGCTAATCATTACATTATCATTAATCGCTAGTTATGCTTATACAAACTTTTCTTTTCTACTTCAGTTGCTCCAAGTGTGGTTCCAGCGAAGCTACAAACCCTGGACTTAGACTTCATAGGTTTCCAACTCTGAGCAAAAATAATGAAAATGTTTACCAGTAAGTTTAAAACTTAAAGTTATTTTTAATGTAACCATTTGTGAAAGAGATCTATAGTGAAATTCGGATTCATGAGGGATGAAAATAAATGCTTGGTTTTGCAGTTGAATATAAAGTTATTTAATTTAGAATTACGCATGCTTTTTGTATTACTTAAAAGAGGTTAAATACATGTTTAATTTTTATAACATGAATATAGTCATTGTTAAGTGCTTATATTCTAACTAGACTTTAAAAGATGGGTATCATAGGGTGAGCTGTGAGTTCATTACTCTGCATGTTGAACACACTACAATAGAGCAAAAGTGGATAACTGTTAATGGACAAGATGGAGACACGAGTGTGCTCAAGATTAAGGAGCGTGAATAAAAAGATTGATAGATGTAAGCAAAGCAAGCGGTATGCGAGGATTGTAAAAAGTGGTGATCTATAGTCTCTGCCTACCCCAATGGAAACAACATTGTGAGTATAAGTAAGTTGCATAAATGGTTAAAATAAATTTTGTTTTTCTCATTTCAGGTGTTGCATCTTGGAAGCACATAAAAAAGTTCTATGAGCTAGATAATAGCAATCCTCACTTCGTGTTTGCTCCTAAGTTGTCAAAGAGACATATCGAACCAAACGGAAGAGAGAAAATGCGAGTGAAATTAGCTACCCAAATATTAAGCCACTCTGCGGCAATGGGCATTTATTCTAAAGTATCCACCAGTGAGTTATCTACCTATCAACTTTTTAGGCAGAATATGTATGTACTTACACACATAAATACATATTCTCACGGCTAAAAATCCCTAGAAGGGGTAGCCATTGAGGAATAAAAAAATCCTCAGTCACTTTTGTAAAGTGGAGTGGGGAAAGGATGGTAAAATAAAGGGTGTTGGTGATGGGTCTCCAACCGCGTCGCCCAAAAATCCCTTAAAGCCCCAACACCGTTAGTCGTCCCTTACGCAAACCCACTAGAATAAATGGGATAGTGTTATTCTATGCCAACACTACACAGTTATAATCATGTATGTATAAATGCGATTCATAATTCTGATTATTAATAACTGTATGACAAATCATAAAACAATTTATATAAATTGTATTTAGAGGATCTTCCCGACTAATCCATGATGTATGCTGTAGGTTCACCTTCAAGCGCAAACTGAAAGGTTACTTTTTGCCTGTGTATGATGACATCTTTAAAAATAAGCAATAGATTTTAATGCAGTTTCTCATCAATAGAGTAGTCACTAAATATTTCATTTGAAGAGTAAGTTCTATGTAACTTAAGTAAAAAAATAACTTAATATAACCTCGTTTAAAATAAAAATGCAACTATACATATATACATATAGCATCGTTGTTTCAGATGAGTTACCTGCAGCAGCAATCTGCACCGCAACATTTTTGGAGCATTTCAATAATTTATTTGATTTATTGAATGCTAATGCGCCGGACCAGCAAGAAGGAAAACCATATAAAACTAATTTTACTAACCCCGGAGCCCACATATGGAGTTTTTTAAAAAATCTGTAGTTTTAGTAAATGAGTTATAATTTATTGGGTGCCGCAGAAAGCCACCGTCACAATTGGGCTGGCTTAAATTGATCCATGGATATGAGCGACGGTGGAATAATCTCAATAAAAAATATAACGTTAAAAGCATACCCACAAGGCGAATCAATCAAGATCCCATTAAAAATTTATTTGGGTGTATAAGAGCCAATTGCGGGTCAAATGATAATCCCACAGTCGCTCCATTCATTGCTGGCTTTAAAACAGCTATTTTAAGCAATATTAGAAATATTCGTAGCGGAAACAAAAATAAAACAGTGTCAAAATCTAATTACCTGACAACCAAATCAGGTCCTAGTGCTTCAGGGCATGAACTTGATATTCCAGAGGCAGATATAGAAAGCTCAGCAAAAAAACAGGCTTGCGCGTATGTTTGAGGTTTTATTTTCAAAAATAATATGAGAGATTGCATGAGCTGTACGAAGGCTATGCTTGCCAATAAGCATTCTGAAGTACATATTTTCACAGAATTTAAAGAATATGTAGGTGGCAAGCATAGTCTTCAGTATGCTAACCATAGCTTTGTAGCCTGTGTTGAAGAATCTGCTAAACTAATAAAAAAATATTTAAAAGAAAATGACCATGAGGATAAAATAAAGTACAATTGCATAAAATTATTAGAAAAAAATGACAAAAAAAGGTCTGAGAATATAAAAATTATACAGAATTCGGTTTCAATAATAATGATAAAAAGATTTTGCACAGTGCAGAACAGAGAATTATCTAGCGAATACGCCAAGAAACGTCTAGCTAAGAAAATTAAAATATTAAAAAACTCCTGAAATTTTACTTTTCGTTTTATTTATTTCCTTCAATATGAATTCATTTTATTTCAAGCAAAAAAAGCAAACCAATACCTAGCTTTTTTTCCTTGAAATAAAATTAAATGAATGTTTCAGTATCAATCAAGATCCTAGAAAAGTATTGCAAAATTTCAAATTTCCCGCCACATCGGTAATGGTAGATTTTTCAAATTTCCCGCCTTTCCAAAATTAGACTACAGCGACATCTGACCACTTGTCGCAGGTACTAACAAAAATACGTATTGTATGGAGTGAGCATTCTTCTCGTTAGAGTATCTGTATTCGTTGGTCTACACCACAGATTACATAGTCATGTTTCGATTAACTTTCACATGACAATAGGTTGACATTGACATACTTGACAGTCAGTGACACATGTCATTATATAAAGTTTGGTTCACTTTATATAAATTGGCGTCACTGTAGTGTTTACTTGAAAGTGACTTGAAATGCGTTATAAATTATTATCAAAGAATGTTCTAATTACTATATACCGGATTTCACCTGCAGCTTTGTTTTGTCGTAGTGGTTTTATATTTATAACATGAGGAGAAGGTCGAGCGATGCGGGACAGAGGGGGTTAACATAACGCATAGGCAAAAAGGAGAAAACGCCGGCTCGCCCAGCTTTAAATACTTCGCTGCTAATTACTTCTAAGGACGATATCACAAAAACTAATTATCTGAGTACAAGCAATAATTGCAATGCAAGGGATGATGACTATTGCATGTGATGTGAGTCATTTGAAAGAAGGGGAGTGAAGGTGTATGAAAATGAAACCAACCCCATGGTTTTTGAGACAAAGGAGAATAAGACAGAATGCGTAATCGAGATTGATGATAAGAAGAAGGAACAAGTGAAAGAGTTTGTATATCAGGGAAGCTTGTTTACTTACGGATGGAAAGTGTGATGAAGATATCGAGAGAAGGGTAAAAATGGGTAATGCGAGTAATAGAGCACTGAATACTGAATAGTTCAATGTCTAGCCAGTCGATGTCTGAATAGACCCGAATGGCAGTGCATGATGCTGTTCTAGTTCCCAAGCTTATGTATGGCAGCGAACATTGGGTATGCTGAAGAAGCATGAGACCAGAATGCAGAGATGAGGTGCCTCAGAATAGTTTGTAATGCAAGGTTATGTTATCAAGTGAGAAATAACGTGATTCGTGAAAGGTGTGGTGTGAAAGATTATTTTATAAATAATATAGAAAAAGGAATGCTAAGATGGTTTGGACAGATAGAGAGGATCGATATTGTATTTAAAAGAAGTTAATCGAGCCAAGAGGACGACCACGAAAGACACGTTTAGATCAAATATAGAATGTGCTAAAAAGACTGGCGACCGAATTGTGAAGAATAAAAGAGCATGTATGAAAAGATTGATGAATGTAGATGAAGCTCAAGAGGTTTTTCAGGATCGTACAAGAGGCGATCGGTAGTCCCTGCCCACCCTACTAGGAACTAACGACGTGAGTATATGTATAAAATTATCGGATTGATATAATGTTAATTCAGCAGCTTACTAATGTATTTGGGTAAGGAATAATAGTTAACTAAAACAGCTTTGAAAATAATTCAAAAATCTTTTTAATTCTTAGTTAAAACTAGTGGATCGGGCTCAGCTTCGCACGGGTTTTAAAAATATCTAAGGTTTCTTCAATTACTGCTCAACCTTTGTGAAATTTAGTGCAATTTATAGCATTCCTGAATAGTGTAGCTTTGTGGTTGTGAAAGCGCTTTAATGAACGGTGCAGTATCTCCGAAAATAAAACCATGCAAACAAACAATCAGAGTTACAAACTTTGCATACATACAGGGAGTATATGTATACTCCCGGCTATCTTCTGCGCGCGCAACCATTACTAAAAAAATATCCTTATAGCATTCACGTGCGACGACAGGGCGCGATAGCTTATTTCATGTATAAGTTTGGTTATTCTATACCGATTTCTATGATTCTTTTTTTATTGAATAGGTAATAATGTAAACTTTTTTAAATGAGAGATGAATGAGAGAACAATAAACGTAAGAGTAAACAAATATAATCAGAATGCTCCAAACTGCTAAGCTATCAGGAATTACACGTGTTATTATGAGTCAACCATAAAAGATAGACATATGCTGCAGAAGGATATTTTTTAGAATATTTTATTTAAAATGTTTCCGTCATACATGATTTCTATGTAACTATAACCACTAAGGCTGCACACGCGACGGAAGCTTAAAAAAATGAGTTACTTCCCCCGTTTTCCCAAATTTCCCCAAAATTCCCCTTCACTACTCTGCTGAAAAGTACACTATAACCTGCCTAGGAGTATGAAGAATAATTCTACCAAGTTTCGTTAAAATCCGTCGAGTAGTTTTTGTTTCCATAAGGAACATACAAACCGACAGACAGACAGTCAGACAAAAATTTTACTGATTGCATTTTTGGCATCAGTATCGATCACTAATCACCCCCTGATAGTTATTTTGAAAATATATTTAATGTACAGAATTGACCTCTCTACAGATTTATTATAAGTATAGATATGAACATAAAAGTAATTACTAATTATTGTACGTCGACCGTAAGACATAGAAATATGCTATCAAAGATTTTTTTGTAGAACTTACTTCTCAAGATCAAAGACTTACGCCCGATTTCTGAATTGAGTATTCAAGCTGAGAACGACTTAAGTATCGTTTTGTCTCATTCAGTTGTTAAGATTTCAATGCGACAGAACGATACTTAAGTTGTTCTCAGCTGGAATACTCAATTCAGAAATCGGGCGTAAGTCTTAAACTCTGCAGAATTTTGGCGCAGTTTTCCCAGCGCTGCCCACCCATCAGATCTGGATTCAACGATTTACCAGTGAGGAGTTTCGATTTCATACAAAAATTTCAACACCTCGATGTATCTGGCAACATGGCATCTCTTCCAATTCAAGCGTACACCATCTTTCTGTTATTAAAGGTTACTATGAATGAATGCAAATATATTTAAGAAAATGCAACGCTTTCCAGGCTATTGATTGGCTCTCTTTATAAAAATATGTGTTTATTTTACTTTAATTTATGAATTAAGAAAATAATTCGAATATTTTCATAATCTGGCACACCGTTAATATTACTTTTGTGACGTCAACTGTTCAATAATTTGCTTGACATTAGCATTTATGTAATAAAATTAGGATCCCCAAACTTTGAGGCGTAAATATTTTGTGACGAACATAACCAATTCAAAATAAAGTTTAATTAAGGCCATGTAGTCTAATAAAAAAAAACATGAATGGTCTTTATTTATATTAATAATAACGCATGGGGTATGAACGGCATGCATATTATATAATTAATGTGCATGTGCATAGACTTATTATTATTAGGTATTGGCAGAGTTATTTATGTTGGCATCTTACTTAAAAAGGTTCATTTGGTGTAATTTATATTTTATGACTGATTCGTAAATTTTAATAAATGAATATTTTGTTATATACTTTGTTTTATAAGTGTGATACTAACTAGGAATACTCTATTGTTCTATTATTTCAATAGACCTCATACAAATTGGGTGAGGCAGGGACAATCGATCGCCACTTTGTACGATCCTGGCAAATATTTCGAGTTTTATGTAAATTACATACATACATACATACATATACTCACGGCTATAATTCCCTAGAAGGGGTAGCCAGAGCCATGGAATTATAAATTCCTCAGCCACTTTTGGAAGTTGAGTGGGGAAAAGGCGGTAAAATAAAGGTTTTTGGTGATGGGTCTCCAACCGCATCGCCCAAAAATCCAATAAAAAGTCCCAATACCCTTAGTCGCCTCTTACGACACCCGTGGGTAGAAAGGGGAAACGACATTTAAAGCCGGCACTACACGGTAAATTAATGTAAATTAGGTATGTGAATTAATCTATTCATAAATCTTTTCACTTACTCCCTTCAATTCATTAATAACTTCGATAACTATATATAACGGTGAAGGAAAACATCGTGAGGATACCCACTTGGCTTAAGTTGTATTTATTCATGTGTCAGTGTATTCGTAAAACGGCGATATGCCTGTCCCCTATCACGTGAGTACACTGTCCAATCAAAACGTGGGTCCGATGAACACAATGACAGTGTCACGTGATGTTCAGAAGTATTAGTATCTTTAACACCCCTTCGGGGATATACGGTGTAAATGTTTATGTTTGAGTTGAATTAATAAAAACGTTCTTCTAAAGTCAAGCCTATTCTACATAGTTTTCTTTCTAATCTAAATAATTTTAAAGTATGAATAAATTGTTGAAAAGATACGGCAATAAAAATTTTGCATATAACCTTTAAAATGAAAAATAAATACAAATGAGCCATTTCTATTTTTGATATTTCTTTAATCTTACGTACACCATAGCCCGCTTAGCTTAGCCTTTTGGACAGTTTGGCTGTGTGAGGTAGATATATTGTAGTAGAGTATAACTTTCAACTATTATTTTCATTTCGCATGGATATTATGGAATTTACGCCTTAATTTTTAACAAAGCAATTATTCTATTAGAAAACGTGTTGGAAATTTTGTTAAGAATTTTAAATACGAATGTTCCACTAACCATTTGGCGCTTATTTTACTATGACAGGGAAGTAACATTCATAACTATTAGTAAATCAAATGTTGTTTAAAGTTGAAACAAACATGTCTTTCTCATTACTACTTAAACTGACGCAGCTCAAAGTGCTATCAAAACTTAGAGAGATAGATTCTTTGGTAGCTTTGGTATTAACTTTTATAAGGCAATGATAAGACAAAACAATTATTTATCAGTCTGCGAGAATGATCATAAAACAACATATTTTATTGATAGTTTTATTACCGAATCTGATCAGCAACTTACTACCGATAAAAAAGCGGTCGTTAAAACACTCTCAGCTTTTGCAGCTTGAATATGACTAAAATAGCGAAATCTCTTGCCTTTAGCTTTATACTGATTCATCTCTTTTTCCAAAGTTATTTTTGTGTCCCGGATTTATCCTTTTAAGAACCCGTGAACGGCCCCGATAAGAATGGCCGGGTCCGATGGCCCATGTTGTAATTTCTACCCTAGTATGAATAAATTATAGACTTATCGTTTAGATACTGCCAATAAATATTTAATATTATACATATACTGACGGCTAAAATTACAAGAAGGGGTAGAAAAAGTATCGGAATAAGAAATTCCTCAGCCATTATTGGAAATTTAGTGATGAAAATTGGGACAGACAGAGACTGATATGACGAAATTATAAGGGTTCCACTTTTCGCCATTTGGCTTCGATAAGTGGCAAGTTTCAAAAAAATATACACCCCCATGTAAATGATAGCCAAAAACTAAACTATGATATCAATTGCTGGTTTTGGGCTCAACGTTTAAGGAAAGAGGAATATTACGACACAAATAAAATATATTTTTACCAAAATATAAGTGGGAACATCACCAAACTGACACGGCTGATAAAATTAAGGTAGGGTTCCATGTTTATAAAATTAAATAACATTTCTGTAAATCGCACAAGTTTTATGACTAAAATAAAATACATACATATACTCGCGGCTATAAATCCCTAGAAGGGCCAGAGCTTAGGAATGAGAAATACCTCTGCCACTTTTGGAAGTTGAGTGGGGGAAAGATGTTTGAAATAAAGGCTGCTGGTGATGAGTCTCTCTGAACCGCGTCGCCCAAAATTCCTTTAAAAGCCCCTATACACCCATGGATAGAAATGGGGTAGTACTATTCTAAGCCGACACTACACAGCAATATACGAGGGGCATGAAACTAGATACTCAAAAATTATAAAATTTATTCTTTATTACAATTTATTCGATCTTTTCAAAGTATTCACCCTGAGCACGTATACACTTTTCCATACGTCTGAACCAATTGGAAAATACCTGTGACCACTCTTCTTTAGATACCTCAGAAATCTCGCAATTATAGGCAACCAGCGCATCTTTTTTGCTTTCAAACCTCTTCCCCTTTAGTTTTTCTTTGATTTTTGGAAACAAGTAAAAATCACAAGGCGTTGGTCAGGGTAATATGGCGGGTGAGGGAGAATTGACACATTTTTTGAGTTGAAAAAGTCTAGTGTTCTGGCAGACGTGTGCGGCGCCGCATTTTGGGGTGCCAGAGAAGGTGCTGGATTCCTGACTTCGGTCGCTTGTCACACCGAGCTGATATTATTATTGGATCACAAACTGTAACATACCATTCGGAGTTCACTGTTCTTTCATTCTCTAGCACAACAGTAGCAATATGAGCCGTTTTGCAGAAAAACGAGGCGACCATTTGTTTCTGTGTGCTTCGTACACGGCGACATTTCGTTGGAGTTGGCTCGTCTTCAAAGCACCATACAGTCGACTGTCGCTTTGATTCGGGATCATAGTTATATAGCCATGTTTCGTCACCAGTCAGTATATCATATAATATACGTTTTTTTTCTCGCCTCCGTTGAATTTATCTAGCATGAATAGGCACCAATCCACCCGACGACGGTCTTTCTGCTCATCGGTAAGTTTGTGCGGCACCCATCTCGAACAACGTTTACGGAGAGAAAGGTGGTCGTGAATTATGGTTTGCATTGCTGCGGATCCCATTCCTAGTTCTCGCTCTAGCTCTACATATGTAATTCGTCGGTTTTCGCGAATAAGTTTTTCGACTGCACGAACGTTTGCGGCCGTCCTGTCTTCGCTTGATCTTCGAGACATCCCTGTCCTCTTTTAAATTCAGCAATCCAATTGAATACTGTTGCTCGGGAACAAGCAGACTCACCAAAAGTAGAAGCCAAAAGTTCAAAACATTCTTGAGGCTTTAAACTTTTTTAAAGTCATAATAAATGATAGCGCAAAAATCACGTCGACAGAGCTCCATTGTTGCAAGTGAATTCCCGCCAGATTTTCGAAAATGATGCTCTTTCAAATAAAGAATAAATAAAAGAAGTGTGTTCTATATTCAAATATGTCAATAAAAAACCAGCCTATAAGATGGTGTATAGCTTGCCAGTGTCAATTAAATGAGAAAAGAGTATCTAACTTCTATTGGCATGCCCCTCGTTTATATTTAAAGAAATTATTTACATAAACCATATTTGATTACCAAACATACAATTAAACACAAAAAATGATAGAATATAAGAAAATAGTTTATTATTTGATAATTTTATAAACCATACGTAATATTAATCTAAAAAGCAAAACTCAAAATAAGTATTTTGCATTCATGTTAGCTCATCTTAATGGCGTCAGTTTGGACACTTGGCTTGTCAGCCTATACTTGACGTCAGCAAACTGACCGACGCCTCTGTTTGGTTCTACACAAATATTTTTTTTTCACCTGAAGAAATCCCAGAATTGTTATAGATTTGATTTGTTTTTGGAACCTTATGACCACCTTAATCAACTTGAGTAATCCTTGAAACAGTATTTCGCCACCATAAGGAAGAAATAAGCACACCAAACTGACTTTCAAAAGTGACTTTCCGGTACTTCAGCATAAAACACATCCAGATCTTTGCAGCCACTAGCACAAACGAAATGGCTACTTGATTGTATTATGTCAGTCTTGGTATTTATAATGCACAGTTTTGAAATAGTGGTAAAAAATCTACTATTTGAGCCGTCACCAAACTGATTAGTCAGGATTTCGTAAATTCTCGGACAGTACTATCGTACAAATAATAGAAAAGTTATGTATAAATTAGGCAAAAATGCATGTAAAATACATAAAACCGACTTCATAGTTGGAAAAACAACCGAAAATAAACAATCTAGTACTAAAAAGTACGAAATAAGTTTTTTAATTGAATATGAGTACTGTGATTAATACCTTAGCAATTTCTTTATTCCACACGCGTCAGTTTAACCTACCTAATACTTAAAATTATCTTAAATTAATTTGTGAGCCGGTGCCAGCCTCGATGATAATTGATAATAAGAAGTGTGTATTTCGCACTTCATATACATGTGAAATGTAGTAGGGTACCTTGTAGTTGTAGGGTAAATTGATTTTTGTATGTATTACCATTTAAAACGTTAGGCGATAGATATATATTGTTTAGATTGTAATAATCAGAGATAGATAGTAGGGTGAATTTACTTTTGTTTGACTGGCACCGACTCAAAAATTAATTTAAGAGAATTATAATATTTAGATAGGTAAAACTGACACGTGTGGAATAAAGAAATTGCTAAGGTATTAATCACAGTACTGTTCATATTCAATTAAAAAACTTATTTCGTACTTTTTAGTACTAAATTGTTTATTTTCGGTTGTTTTTCCAACTATGAAGTCGGTTTTCTTTTTGTTAAAAATTATTTTATTTTACGAGTTTTAGAGATGAGTAGACCTGGCAAAGATGCCTCTCGGATGAGGAAGCGACGGTTACAGTATTATTTTTCGTATTTCCGGTATTTCTATTATAGTACGATATTAAATAGGCTCAACCATATGTAACCTTACATTGTTCTTAGAAGGCGATGGTCTACAATTCTACATCTCAAGAAAGACCCAAACGTTCACGCCGAATATCCCTGAAGGGGTTAGCAGAGGTAGTAATACTTCTGAATATCACGTGACATTGTCACCTGTTGTTCAGAGTACCCACGATTTGCTTAGGCAGTGTTCTCACGTTAGACAGGGCAGGCCTATCCGCGTTTTGAACAAATACACTGTCACATGCATGATTGTGAGTTTCGACAGTCCCCTCGATTTCTTGGGATGCCATCATCAGATCCTGGTCTCATGTTACTTTCTCGGTAACAATAACATAACAAAAGAAATGTTTAGTGAAACAGTACTTCTCTTCATAGAAGCTACGAAGAGGAGTATAAATCTATATATAATGTGGAAAGAACTGTTTCCTAATACCTAGTGATTGAGGACCCGCACCTTCCATCATCAGCTCAGCAGCATAACCATATGATTTTCAGAAGCAAATACCAATATAAGTTCAGAAAATATGTAAAACGCGGTACATTTGCCTATAAAATTTGAGGGTTCTCCTCGATTTCTCTAGGATCCCATCACCAGACCCTGATATCCTCATCATGGTACCAATACGGGAGTATCTTCTTTCGAATAAAAAAATAATAATCAAAATCGGTTCATAAATGGCGAAGAAATCGGCGAACAAACATAAAAAAATAATAAAAAAATATACGGTCGAATTGAGAACACTCCTTTTTTTGAAGTCGGTTAAAAACAGGGTACAACCTTTAAATAAAATGCAAATTTAAGAAGGGTTTTTATATAAAAAAAAATAGCAAACACGTTTTATTTGTTTTTGATTGTAGGTGGGACACGCAAAAAATTATGTCATCTGAGCAAAAATATATGTTTATTTACTACTGGTTCTCATTATAATTCTTTGATATTTATTGCAGTGTAAGTTTATTAAATAAGCTTTCATTTAAAAATACTCCGGCAATAAAATGTTAGCTACACATAACTTCCCAAAATCATCAAACTTTTGGGACAGTGCAAAAACAGGGGGTGTACATTTCTTTGAAACGTGCCAAGTATGCTTCATGCTACCACAATGTCTTAAATGCTTGAAGAGACATCTAGTATCGAGTAGTAAAACTAAAATCAAATAATTTCTTAGTTCACTATTTATTAAATTTTATAAATAGATGTCACTAAATGCGATAATTTTGCATTTTAGACTATTAATTTATCTTTGATATTAGGAGGAGAAAGTGAAACCTTACGCCTCATTTTTAAGGACGTTTTGATACATGTATCTAGCCTTGTAGTGCTTGCTTAGAATGTCACAACCCGTTTCTACCCACGGGTGTCGTAAGAGGCGGCTAAGGGTATGGGGATTTTTTAAGTGGTTTTTGGGCGATGCAGTTGGAGACCCATCACCAACGATACTTTATTTCTACCATTTTCTCCCCTATCAACTCCCAAATGTGACTGAGGTGAGGAGTTTCTAGCTCTGAAGCTCTGGCTACCCATTTTTGTTATTTATGGCCGTGAGTATGTATATCTATATATTGATATATGAAGAAATCACTTAACTCCTCTTTTTTATGACATTCTATTTTATGATATGAAACAAAAGCCTAGAGTTCCTCTAAACTATAAAGCGGAGAAAAATGCAGTACATTGGCCGCATAACGCGCAGTGAGAAATAAAATCTCCTGTAGCTGAATTAGGAAGGTAAAATACAGGGCCACCCATGACCTGGCCGCCCTTAAAAATCATGGCTTGACAAAACTTTCAAAGTGGTTCAACGCTAGCCACATCGAGATTTTCCGAGCCGCAACATCACGGGCAAATGATAGCTGACCTACGTTAAGATATGGCACCAAAAGAAGAAGATTATATGATAAAGGGACGGAGGAGTATAACGTACTAAGATATAAACATTTATGCATAGTGCTAATTGATAAGAGCGAGTATATTTTTCTCTTACAACTTTATTTTAACAACCATGATAACAGAGAAGATACAGACAGGAGTGTGGGCTCAAATCCCGGGTCGGGCCTAGTGTATCCGTACAAAAACGGCGGTAGGCCTGCCCCCTATCATGTGAGTACACTATCCATGTCCAAGTAAAACATGGGTACTCTGAACAAGAGGTGACAATGTCACGTGATGTTTAAAAGTATTAGTATCTCTGCCACCCCTTAAGAGATATAGGGTCTGAACGTTTGAGTTATTTTTCTCTTATCCATACAATTCAGCTGAGCTCTCGTCACGAGACCTACTGAGAACCGAAAAATAAAGTTACTCTTTTCAAGTTGGTATTATGGTAAGAGGGGCTTATATGGCTATGTTTTCTCTAACAAACGACTTTTGGCTTGTTACCGTCTTTTGTATTATTATATTTAGTTAATACAGAGAAGAAGTGAATGATGCTAATATTTTTTAATGATACATAAAATGTTCGTTGACCTTAGCTGAGACATTATCAATAAAATACATAACACACGCAACCATATCATGTTGTTTGAAACACATCATCTTTTAATTGTTATAGTCTGTGGTCGCAGTTAATTAGATGGAAAGTATATTAATAGATTATAATTGTTTCGCTTCATATTATGTGGCTATAGCAAGAAAATCAAGTAACTATTAGGCCGGCTAACATTTTGGACGACTTAACTAAACGAAATCTATAGTAGGCACGGTCTTTGAAGATTTTTTCTGATGTGGCATGTGTTAGAGGGTCCCAACGATAGCAAGTTAATTAAATTTAATAAATGTATGCTAGTGAAAAATTTAAGATGCAAATTAAGCTGTTTTTGATTCCGCATCCATAGAAAATTAATTAACTATATTAGATTTGTTCGATACCTGAGATTCATGACGGCAGGGTGAATGAATACAGTAAAGATGAGGTCCCTCAGTCAGAAAAATAATAATGTTAGGTTATGTGATCGAGTGATAAATAGTATTAGTTGTGAAAAGTGCGGTGTGAAAGATGATATAGTAAAAAAGATAAAAAACGAATACAAAACAATCTTGGGTTTGGGCACATAGAGAGGATGGATGTAAACTGGTCAAAGGGATTTATAGAGCCAATGTGGATTGTTATATTAGTAGAAAACGACGAAGGAGGAGATATTAGAGCTAATAGAGAAAGTTCTTCATAGAACAGGCATCCGAAGTATAAAAAATAAGACGGCCTGTATGAAAATGAAGCTACAGAGATTTGGCAGGACCGTGCAAGCAAAGTGGCGATCGATAGTCTCTGCCTACACCAGTGAGTAGGTACTAATAGGGTAGGAATATATGTGTGTGTATGTCTGAATGGCTGGTAATATGACCCTCGTTGTTTCTATCACTAGTCCATCTAAATGAACAGGAAAGTATTTCAAGTTACACTAGTTTTGCTTTCAAGAAACGCTAGTTGGGCTGGCTAGACCACTTAGGATGCGTGCAAATAAATAGCTATAATCGAACAACGACTCCCAATCGTTCAAGTTCAGTGGTTTCTGATTAACGAAAGATTTGTCTAAAAATACATCTTCTATGTATATAATAATATAAAGAAATCGAGTTATTTACACTTTTCGTAAGTCACCTATGTCTGAACCGATTTGGTTGAATATTGTTGGAGAGGTAACTTAGAAGCAGGAGACCGACATAGAATATTGTTATCATGTAACAAATCTTCAACAATGATAACATATGACCTTCAAAAGAAACGGAGGGGCTGAGTCAATTATCACACTTATATTCAAAATATAAAAATACATGCGCCAAGACGGGGCGGACCACTAGATTACAATAATTCTGCCTTTTCGTAATGTCATACGCAATACATAACTTGGTTATCTATGGTAGATAATATTATATATATATATATTATGGATATTTAAGTCAAAATAAAAAGTATTTAAATCCATACTTTTTTTTTGAAAAGACATACGAGGGGCATGCCCAAAAGAAGTTAGATACTCTTTTCTCATTTAATTGACACTGGCAAGCTATGCAACATCTTATAGGCTGTTTTTTTATTGACATATTTGAATATAGAACACACTTCATTAATTTATTTTTTATTTGAATGAGCATCATTTTGGCTTCTACTTTTGGTACGGGGACGGGGACGGGGATGTCTCGAAGATGAAGCGAAGACAGGACGGCCGCCCACCGCGGTCACGCAAGAAAACGTTCGCGCAGTCGTAAAACTTATTCGCGAATACCGACGAATTACATATGTAGAGATAGAGCGAGAACTAGGAATTGGATCAGCAGCAATGCAAACCATAATTCACGACCACCTTTCTCTCCGTAAACGTTGTTTGAGATGGGTGCCGCACAAACTTACCGATGAGCAGAAAGACCGTCGGGTGGATTGGTTCTTATTCATGATAGATAAAATCAACGGAGGCGAGAAAAAAAACGTATATGATATACTGACTGGTGACGAAACATGGCTATATAACTATGATCCCGAATCAAAGCGATAGTCGACTGTATGGTGCTTTGAAGACGAGCCAACTCCAACGAAATGTCGCCGTGCACGAAGCACACAGAAACAAATGGTCGCCTCGTTTTTCTACAAAACGGGTCATATTGCTACTGTTGTGCTAGAGAATGAAAGAACGGTGAACTCCGAATGGTATGTGACGGTTTGTGCTCCAACAGTATTATCAGCTTGGTGTGACAAGTGACCGAAGTCAGGAATCCGGCACCTTCCCTGGCACCACGACAATGCGGCGCCGCACACGTCTGCCAAAACACTAGACTTTTTCAACTCGAAAAATGTGTCAATTCTCCCTCACCCGCCGTATTCCCCTGACCTAGCGCCTTGTGATTTTTACTTGTTTCCAAAAATCAAAGAAAAAATAAAGGGGAAGAGGTTTGAAAGCAAAGAAGATGCGCTGGTTGCCTATAATTTCGAGATTTCTGAGGTATCTAAAGAAGAGTGGTCACAGATATTTTCCAATTGGTTCAGACGTATGGAAAAGTGTATACGTGCTCAGGGTGAATACTTTGAAAAGATCGATACTTGTAATAAAGAATAAATTTTATAATTTTTGAGTATCTAGTTTCTTTTGGCATGCCCCTCGTATTATTGTGCACTTAAATTAGCATTTAAAACCAAGCAACCCGTGCATCAGAGAAAGTCCATCTGATATAACTTGGGTACAAATACCTTTGCCCCGCCAGGGCAGCCTTCAGCTGCCAAGCACACATAAAGTCACGGTGAAGCCCATAGGCCACAGGCTCTCTGAGCTCATTAGGAAAGAGTTAATTAATCACGTAATAAACAAACACCGTGTAGTGTCGGCTTCGAATAGCACTACCCCGTTTCTACCTTCTAAAGTTTTGTTGTTGTGTGATTTTTGCATACATACATATACTCACCGCCATAAATCCCAAATAGGGGTAATCATAAAAAGGGGTAGCCAGCGCCTCAGAAACTCATCAGCCACATTTGGAAGTTGATGGGGGAGAAGAAGGTAGAAATAAAGTATCTTTGGTGTTGCGTCTCCAACCGCATCGCCCAAAAACCACTAAAAAGAAGGTAGTGACATCCTAAACCGGCACTACACGGCAATATATATCAATATAGGCCCTTTTTAAATTATTGAACCAGCCAAAGATACACACACATTGTATTCTACTTATTTTTTAAAGGGTGTAATTTGTTTCGTACTGACTGTCGTGATTGACGTCATCCACTTATTTGCTTCATAACACGAATTTTCTTCAAACGCAGTGACGTATAAAACCCGGGTCAAAGTTTGATAATCCTCCGCCTTAAAGGGAATGTTTAGAAAATTCGAGATGGTTTGGGCACAAAGAGATGGATGACAGTAAATTGGTAAAAGAGAATAGAGCCAATGTGGATGGTTATTTTCTGTGCGAAACTGCGAGCTAATGCTGCGTGCGTAATTGTCGCGCGAAGATCGATTGCTTCGTAAGTAAAAAGTTTTGCATGGCTAAAATACGGGACACAGGCTGTCCCGCCGGGACATTTCAAATCAGGCCTAAAATACGGGACGTCCCGGGAAATACGGGACGTCTGGCAACGCTACTCTTATTAATTAATCTTACCACTCACTTCTATCTAAAAGAACTTTATCAAATTCTCCATACTTCACACAAACTTAATTTGCGTTTTTATCTCTTTATGCCAAATCGTTCCTTTACTGACTGACTAATGCAGAGAGACTGATGCAGAGCCTAATGGATAGGACCTAGAAAGCCGAAATTATGCAGGTAGATTTCATGCGTTTGAAAATAATTCTCACGGTAGCGGGAATCACGGTAAATTGAAATTTATGTAACTTCTGCAATTTCGTTTCTATCATGTTAATATTTGGTATTAAGATCCTTCTACAGATATAAAATATAAAACATGAGAACATATATGGCGGCTTAGAATAGTAATACTCATTTATTTCCGTGGATGTTCGTAAAGGAGGCGACTAATAGTACCTATTAGCCTTTTTAAGTGATTTTTGGGCGATGCGGTTGGAGAACCATCACCGACAACCTTTATTTTGCAAGATTTTCCCCTCATCTTCCAAAAATGGCTGTTGAATTCCTTATTCTGAAGCTATCCACCCCTTCTAAGAATGTAAAAAAAGGAATTCTTAAAATTCTTAAGGGCACAGAAATAATTGAGATTAAAGTTTATACGAAACTTCTATAATTTTTATTTCTTGTTTAATGGGTAATGTATATAATATAGTCTCGCGGTTAAGCGCTTGGTTTCAAGTACAGGTCTCGAGGTTCGATCCCCGGGGGGTGAACTCACAAATTTAATTTGTAAGATCTAACCCAGTTTGGAAGGATATTGCAAGCTTGAATCACCTGATTATCCGAAGATTAAGATGATTCCGTGGAGGAGCACGTTAAGCAGTCGGTCCCGGCTACTATTGCGGTAGCAATTGGCCAGCGTGGTGAACTAAGGCCAAATCAGCCTAAATAGGGTAGACCCGAGCCCCTCGGTGGGGACGTGTATGGGCTGTGAGGAAGTATATATTTTATAGTGCGTTCAAAAAGGAAGGCGTCCGAAGTATGAATAATAAAAGAGCATTTATAAAGAATTGATGGATGTAAATGAAGCTAGAGAGGTTTGCCGATGTAATTAGTTTTGGAAATAATTTTGTAAAATTTATGAGCGATTTTTATGCATATTTTTGTACATCTACCTCAAAAACCTTTATATCATTTACCTTCTCATACAAAGACCAATTTACTTATTTTTAAAATTTTCTCATTATTTCCACTTATATTTTTTGTTTGACATACAATAACGAGCTATTTATTCAATTCCATACTAAACCGTGAACAAAAAAAAGTCGCGGTTATACATATACTAACGCCATTAGTTCTCATTGGGGTAAGCGGGCTACCAACCACCACTTTATATTTATACACAAAATACCTCTCGAGCTTTATTTACATTCATCAATATTTTCATACATGCCCTAATTAATACATCAAATAATTATACATACATACATACATATACTCACGGCTATAAATCCCTAGAAGAGGTAGCCAGAGCTAAGGAATCAAAAATTCCTCAGCCACTTTTGGAAGTTGTGTGGGGAAAAGATGGTGAAATAAAGGTTGTTGGTGATGGGTCTCCAACCGCATCGCCCAAAAATCCCTCAAAAGCCCCAAAACCGTTAGTCGCCTCTTACGTACACCCACCGGAAGAAATGGGGTAGTGCTATTCTAAGCCGACACTACACAGCTTATATACCAAAACAGAATTATATACCAAAATTATAAAAAAAAACTTATTCCAGTTTTCATGGCCGTTCGCAACATTTTAAAAAGTCTTTTAAATTGTTCACATTTAAAATGCAGTTAATTAAACTGCGTGCCAGCCTCGATTAAAATCGTTTCAATACAAAAATACCCAAAAGGTACAAAATAAAACACTTGTAGTTTCATCATGTCCGTATATGAGTGCAACTTATTTCCTAAATAAATCATAATTACATAGTTGCAAGTTATTAAGCAGGAAATTTAAAGCTGTAAAGGGGATCGCTTTAAAATGATGGAAAAAGGGGGCCCCACATGTTTCAGCATATCCATTCATAAATAGGTTTTTTAAATTAACAAAAAGGTTTATGAAATTAAAATACCTTTAAAACGAATCCTAACCCCAACTTTGTAGTTCTAACTGTTCCCATCCTTTAATATCTTAAAGAAAAAAGTGTACTGTTTAATTTAAAATGAATATTGTAGATGGGAGTCCTTTACTCGGATATATTCTCTTAATTTATTTACATATTACGGCAAAATATATAACTTTATAATGATATGGTAGTATATTAGTTTGTTAATAAAACTATAAGTCCCAGCCGTGCAACCCTTCTTGGGCCACCCATAACCCACAAATAAACTTTTTATTTGTGAATTATTTATGTTTATAATCTAAAACTTAATGTAAAATGACAATATTTTTCATGCCACATGTGGTTTTGTTAAATTATATATTATACAAATAAGCGTAATTATTATATTTCAGTTCTGCAGTTAGTTGTTGTAATTAAATGTCATTAGTCCTTTAAAAGTTACTCCCAGTTTAATAATTACAAAAGTTGTTCTGCAAATATATACATACCCGTTGTAGATAAATATTGGCTATTAAAATTGGTTCCATTGATAAAGTCGTCTTTTTTGTGATAAAGCACAGTTTCATGCTATGAAAATAAATCGATAACTTTTTACCTACTTAGTTTTTCTGTACACGATATAATACGAATATTAATATTCACTTTCTTGATAGCAAATAATATCTGCTAATAAAACATATTTGTCTCCAACATTCATATACATGTCTTTATCATTTTTACTCCGTCTAACTTTTCAATTATATACACATAACACTAACGGCTATAAAAAAGAGTATTTAGAGCTAATTAGAAACTTCATAGTCACTTAGGAAGTTTAAATTAAAATTAAAATTTAACACTTTAGCTCCAGGCATCAAAATTATTAATAAGGAATCGCTTCGACTCTTAGGTGCCCCAGTTTTAGATGATTCTATTCCGAGCTTTATATCTGAAAATAAAAACAAAATTTTTTGAATCGTCTACCCTTTAAGAACAATTAAATCCACATGATGCGTATAAACTGATAAAATATTGCCTTTTTGTACCAAAATTTACATATATACTGAGATGTTCTGGATTATGGAGGCAAATCTCAGTACTTTCGGATATCGATTCGTTCGAAGATTCATTCTCAAAATTTTTTAACATACTGTGGCGACCGCTAGACGGCGAAAAATCATAAAAAATCGTACATCGCGGTATCGAAATGTTTCTCTAGCTAAACATAAATACAAATTCTAAGTTGGTACACAGCAGGGTGTACTGGCCACTATATCTTTGCTGTCCCCACAATACCATTTAGCGATCGCTGCTGGATGCAGACCACTCTCCCCATTCGTCATGGTGGCATCGGCATCCGCAGCCTTTCAAGTATAGCCTTGCCTGCCTTTTTGTCATCTGATTTTGGAATGACGGATGGATGATGCTTGTGTGGGACGCAACTTGTGTTGACACGCTGGCGCCTTCCCATTTGTCAGGGTCTGCGGCTCGGACTGGAGCTGCGGATCATGAAGCTGAGGGTCTTAAGAAACGTAACTATGGCTTCCTTGACGAAAGTCATATTTTTTTTCCTTTTGCTGTAGAGACTCTCGGCCCATGGGGTCCAGCTGCGCGTAGATTATTCAAGGATATATCTACGTGCCTTGTCGAAACTAGTGGGGACCCTAGGGCTGGCACATACTTTGCTCAAAAAATAAGTATTGCCGTACAAAGGGGCAATGCAGCCAGCCTCTTGGGAACCCTTCCCCCTAGCGGCAGTGATTTTGAAAATATTTTTTATATTGTTTAATTATTATTTATTATTATTTCTATCTTTTGTATATATATTTAAAACTCATAGATTAAGATCATCCTGTACAAATAATTATTTCTTAAGTTATTTTAATTAACTGTACCATTAAATAAATAACACACAGTTGTGTGAAAAAGATTGTAAAATAATGATTGGATGGTGATGGGTCACTAGCCTCAACACCCAAATATCTGAGCCAAATAGTACTCGAAAGCCCACGTGAAGAAATGGGTCCGTGCTCTTATACTACACAGCAATGTGAGCAAAGTAAATAAAAATATAAAGGGCGTAGATTTTAATGATAAATAAAAAGTTAAAAACACATGAGAAACAAATACAAATACAGCACATTTTATAAAACCATAAACGTAACAAAACTAAAAAAAACATATTAAGGTTGCGTTTTGATTTCGCTTGCTACTACCACACCATTCAAGAGAGAGTTCTACTGGAACTTGGCCATTAGTGTCTAAACCAAAAATATATATTAGTTTATTAATATTATAAACTGATGCAATTGAAATATGAAAGTTCTATCTATTGTTGACATTGCCCTTCTAACTACGCCTCCTGGATACCCAAAGTAGACACCAGCATAGCTAGTACGAGCGACCTTTTAGCCTCCAGGAGGCCTAGTGCGAGCGCTATTTTATCGTCACGATATGGGTTAGAATAAGATGACAGTAAAAGATACTAAGTAAGTGCGAAAGAGATGTCGGTTTTATACCACGTGATATCTAGTTGAAAAGTCGCTCGTACTAGCTATGCAGGTTACCTCGACACCTGTTGGAATTTTCACAGACTCTCGCTTACATTTATTTATTTATTTATTTCAATAAGGCACAGTAACAGAATACAGACTATACAATATAATACATTACATTTACAAAACATCATTTCAAGACTGTTTTCCAATTAATACTGTACACAACATTCACAAGACATGATTGAGATTTACACAAAATATCTGTTTAATAGTTTTAAATTATTATTGTTATTATTTATATGAAAATTATTGTATACATTTTTTTTGTTTGTTTATATAATTATAGTAATTAGCTTAAAGGTATTAACTTATTTATTTATTTACATTATATTACAAATATTTACAATCATGGTATAAAAATTAAATTAAAACTAAATATATACATTACAAACGAAAAATTTCGTAAAATTCATCGTTGTCGGTGTAGGGTAGGGTAGAGCTGCCAGCTCTGGGATCACCACACACTTCCACAAGGCGAGCGGACAGTTCTTTAAAGAACAGCTGCGCCTCGTTGCCCCACGGGCCGAGAGTTTCAACGGCGAAAGTTATGAAATGATAGTCATTTGTTAAAACTGAGTATTTACGCCGTTTGAAACTCTCGGCGTTGGCAGCAGCAGTACCTGCACGCGCCGCCGACCCGGATATATGGCAAGGCGCAAGAGTGTTGACACAGGTTGCATCCCATATCAGCGCCCTGCCATTTCTCCAAGGCAACAAAGTCATACCATCAGGTCTCTTGCCATCGTCCCGCATTAATCCAGGAGGTTCCAAGGTGGCTGGCACGTGGGCGCTGACAAGAGCCCGACGGATGATATCATTTAAGGCAGCATGTCGTGATAGGTGACCTGCACTTCGGGGGCATGAAAGTCCGTGGTGGCCCCATTGGTCAACCTGTACTCCACAACGACAACGATGAATTTCATTGATTTTGGCACCAACTCTCAAACATACTCCCAAACAAAAAGTCGACCTGTCCAGTAACGTACCAATCGCCTCAGAAGGTAATGCATTCAACCAGTATCCCGACTCAGGCTCCGGCAGACAGAGGCCATGAGACGAGCACGCTGTGCAGGATCGGAAGCAGAGTTCAAGAGGTTTAATTGAATCCGCCCGCACAGTATGTCATCCCAAGACCTCTGAGAAGCCATGTTTGTTGGAACACTCGAATCTGGACCAAGCAATGCAATCCAAGCAGTCTTGGCATCGTCCATTCCATTGATCTCTGTGTCACCTAGAGAGGGACTGACAATTTTTTTGTATAGATCAATTGTAGAATGTACTGATGACAAGAAAGCTGGTAAAGCCACGTCAGATGGTTTGCGTACGCCCAAACCTCCAAACCGAACTGGTAGGGTAGCCTGATCCCAGTTTTTGTCATCAAATTTACAATTTAGAATTTTGCTTAACGTATCTCTTATAATATTGTCTAAATCGTTTAAAGCCGAAACAATCCTCCAAGTGTCGCAACATCTTAAAAAATAGGTGAATTTGGGGACGAACAAACAGAATTTTATAATTGTATAGGCCAAATGGGGATTAATAGATTGTAAACGCTCCGAATATTGGTTGAAATTTGAAATTTTGTCTTGAATAAAACCTGGTAGAGAATTTTCGTTTAGAGGGGCACCAAGGAGACGAAGCGAATCATTATTTAGGACCGTAATGTTTGGTGCTATTTCGTTGAATTTATTTATTATTTCTTTTTTTTTTCATTGGGCAGACAGTTTTTAATATATAATTCGCATTTATTGAAATTAAAATCTAGGCCAATGGATGAAAAAGATAATTTTAAATTTTGAAAATCGTTTAATACTGTATTCGCTTCGCCACCTATGGTCCCGTCGTCTAGGTACCATACATTGAATTTAGAGGCGATTGATTCAATGTATGGATGGATAGCTAGGCTGAATATTGCTGGTCCTAAGGGATCTCCTTGTTGACAGCCGATACAACGTTTGTTAAGACATTCTTTGTATAATAATTTCGAAGGTTTGCTATAACATTGCCAAATATAGTTGAAAATATGCGGAGCTTTTTTTTTAAGGTATTAACTTAACTTAAAAATAAAAATATTCACAAATTAAAAACTAATAGTACTATTTACAATTTTAAACTATTTACAAAAATTAAGAGCTTCATTTAACAATGTATTTTTGAACGAATGTAATGAGCAATCAAAAATATCCATTTCCAGGCTATAGCAGTTGTATAACTGACACATCTTCGCAGAGGATGATTCTGGCTTATATTATTTTTAAATGTTGGAAAAGTAAACAAACTTTGATTTCGGATTGACCGCGATGGCACTTTGATTTGTAATTGGCCTAAAAGGCAACTATCAAAATTTCCATTAGCAATTTTATGAAGAGTACAGAGATCTATTATTTGTCTTCGCGTTTCAATCGTTTTAAGATGGAAATGCCGTAATCGGTCTTCGTATTCGGGTAGTTTTCGTCTCATACCAAATCTAGAGCACACACATACTAATATTATAAAGCTGGAGACTTTCTTTGTTTGAACGCCTTGATCTCAGAAACTACTGGTTTTGCTGTTTGAAATTGTAAGGTATTTCGTTCACGCCTTTGAACATTATGTTACGGTATGCATATGACTTTAGAAAAGACAAATTGGTGCGGCCTGACCCGGGATTCACCCCTGTCTGTAATGACGGGGGCGGTCGTTCTACCCATTGGCCTATCACGGCTGCGTTATCATACATAATATATTAAAAAATAAGTGTCTAATTGAGAACCTAGATTTTTTATCAATTCGAGGTTAATAATATGCCTACTCTAATGTACGAAATCGATCCCAAGTGAATTGCGAATTGTATTTTTAAGCACATGAACCTGAAAGGTCATCGCATTGCATTGATTTATTTATGATAATTAGGACCGGTTTATTATTTGAACTCATAAAAAAAAGAGTTTTTTGAACATATAACTGTAACTTCAATATATTAGGTACTTCCATTAAAATGCCGGAAGTAATTATGCATTTTTATTATGCCTCCTTAGTATAAAGCAAGAATACTAATCTTTACATAAACATATACTCACGGCTATATATTCCTAAAAGGGGTAGCCATAGCGTCAGAAATAGAAAATTTTACAGCCACTTTAAGAAGTTAAGTGGGGAAAAGATTGTAAAATAAATGTTTTAGATGATGGGTCTCCAACCGCATCACCTAAAAATCACTTAACAAGCCCCGATACCCTTAGTCGCCTCTTACGATCACCCATGGGAAGAAATGGGGTTGTGCTATTCTAAGCCGATGCTACACAGCCGATCTTTAGTACTGATTAAGGAATCAGGCAGTTTTGATAATAATTATATCAATTTACAACTTATTGTCATCATGTGTAATTGAATTTTTAATCTCTTATATTTTATATCCATTAAATCTATTGATTTCATACTTTAAATTCTTCAGAAACTTCTTGATGTCATGTTATGATAAGTCGTTAAAATTTTATTTAATGTCTTATTCTTTTGTACAACCTTTAGAAGTAGGTAGTTCATAGGGGGTGAGCGGTTATTGAATACATTGTGTTTATTGTAGAGCTAGTTTTTAAACTTAAATATTTGTAGTATTACCTCAAGGAGAAGCCACGATGGTCCAAAAATACTAATTAAAAGAGAAATATGCTATTTAATAATTTGCAATTGTACCAAAAAATACATATCTATTCGTCTTAAATAAGTCCAAACATCACACACCTGTCGTTCTTTTTTGAGGAAATGCGGTCTGGGAGGTGAGCAACACCAAGTGAAGGTTGACGAGACAAGTTCATCGGCGTAATGAGAGCAAAATATTTCGCATAGAGTTGAAAATAAATCTTTTGCATTCTGAATAGTGTCGGCTTAGACTAGCACGTTTAGAGTAGAAGCGTTTTAGAGTTTGAGACTTTTTAATTGATTTTTTTATCATCTTCTATCATTATTTTACCATCTGTTCCCCGCTCAACTTTCAAAAATTGCTACAAGAATCCTAATTCCATGAATCTCTGGTTACCACAACCAAGACGAAGATATAATTTGGCGGATTATTCAAATCTATTCACATACATACATACATATACTCACGGCTATATTTCCCTAGAAGGGGTAGCCAGAGCTAAGGAATTATAAATTCTTCAGCCACTTTTGGAAGTTAAGTGGGGAAAAGATGGTAAAAATAAAGGTTTTTGGTGATGGGTCTCCAACCGCATCGCCCAAAAATCCAATAAAAAGTCCCAATACCCTTAGTCGCCTCTTACGACACCCGTGGGTAGAATAGGGTAGCGACATTCTAAGCCGGCACTACTCGGCAAAATCAAATCTATTCCTATCAACCTTTATACCTAACAACGTTGATCCATTAAAAAGAGGATTGTTGATTGGTTTTTCAGCCACATTACCCAATAATCACTTAAATATATTAAGTCGCCTCGTAGAACATCCACGGGAAGTAATGGGTTTATATTTTTTAAGTCATTTCTCATATTTGCTTAATTTTGTACTCCACTCCGCTTCACTCGGCTTGGTTTCGACTATATATGTACGACGCAAATTTAACCTATTTCTTTTCTAATGCATTTGTACATAATCTAAAGTTGCACCTATATTGCTATGATAAAGATTTTCAATCAATATTATAAAATTATATGAAAACAAACATCAATTGATGATTTTACTTTGGTGTTTATTTTAGTCAGTAATTGAGTTTTCGTGGTCCCACGGCAACAAACACTCCAAGGGATTCGCTTGCAAGGTTAATAAAATTTGAAAGTGTTTATGCGGAAGGCAGGAATATGATATTTTCAACCGGTTGTTGTAAAGGACATTGGCCACTTTCGGATCTCAATACTGGACTTTGACTTCCACTCTAAATTATGGTATCATATAATGTTTGGATGAGTATGACGCCATACCAAATTACAGATGAGAAAGTGATCGCGGAATGCAAACACCTGTATATTTAGTGTTTGTATCTGAACGAACTGTTTGAAGCCGTTGAACTAAACCGGTCTTTTAGGACCATTAAAGTTTGGCTTGATACTGTGTTATTTTGAAAAAAAAACATGCTTTATGACCTCAGGTATTACTCACGCAATGTTTTGGTTAGGTTCATTGAAGATGCAAAGCCTTTTTTCTGGCGATATTGAAATTTAAATATAGCTTTTACGAACGCAAACCCAGTTTGGTCTAAATTAAGAATGTAAAGAAAGGTATACGCCAAAGTATTTTTAGAATGACGTACATACATATACTCACGGCTATAAATCCCTGAAGAAGGTAGCCAGAACTTTGGAATGAGAAATTCCTCAGCCACTTTTGGAAGTTGATTGGGGAAAAGATGGTAATAATAAATGTTTTTGGTGACGGGTCTCCAACCACATCGCCCAAAAGTTACTATAAAAGCACCTATACCCTTAGTCGCCTCTTACGATCACCCATGGGTAGAAATGGGGTAGTGTTATTCTAAGCCGACACTACACAGACATTTTAGAATGAATTTCACTGTCACTTTTTTAGTTGTATTAAAAATGCCAATTGGCAAGTATCAATCAGCAAGCAGTCAAAGCTCGTTATGATATTAGCACCTAAATAAATACGGTGTTACTTGAATTTATACTTTTAATTAACACTGCTTGTAATACTTAGTGCTCTTTAATATGACGTAGTATTTTGACCAAGAATATAATGATCTATTTATTATGCGATCACAATTTAATTACATGGTTTAACGACGTGATAGCTCAGTGGGTAGAACACCGGTTATCGTGCAAACGACTATTGTTCAAATCCCGGGTCAGGCCTACTCTAATTTGTCTTTTCTAAAGACATATGTGTGGTCAATTTATCATGGTTGTTAACGTGTGGGAAGACATAAAGAGTGTGTAAGAGAGAGAGTGTGGGAAGTGAGGGAAAACATCGTGAGGAAACCCACATTGCTGAGTTGTACTTAGTCATGTGACAGTTTATTCGTACAAAACGGCGATAGGCCTGCCTCCTATCACGTGAGTACACTGTCCATGCAAAACGTGGGTACTCTGAAACACCAGATGACAAAGTCACGTGATGTTCAGAAGTATTAGTACCTCTGCCAACCCCTTCGGGGATATTCGGGGTGAGCGTTTATGTTATGTTATGTAATTTAATTAGAAATAATGTTTTTAGTATTTTTCTGATATTTGTACAAAATAAATAGATAAATAGTGCCGTGTAGTGCCGGCTTAGAATGTCACTTAACCTTTCTACCCACGGGTGTCGTAAGAGGCGACTAAGGGTTTAGGGATTTTCAAGTGGTTTTTGGGTGATGCGGTTGGGACCTATCACCAAAGATATTTTATTTTTACCATCTTGTCCATCATCAACTTCCAAATGTGGCTGAGAAATTTCTAGCTCTAAAGCTCTGGCTACCCCTTTTTGGGTATATGGCCGTGAGTATATGTATGTATGTATGTATGGAAAATATAATATTTGCCAGGATCACTCAAAGTAGCGAAAGATTTTTTCTGCCGGCAACTATTGCAACTAATTTCTCAATACGATCATCTTGTAGGACTAACGAACGATTTCTGAATTGAGTATTCCAGCTGAGAACAACTTAAGTATCGTTCTGTCGCATTGAAATCTTAACAACTGAATGAGACAAAACGATACTTAAGTCGTTCTCAGCATGAATACTCAATTCAGAAATCGGGCGTATAGGTATCAAAGAAGTAAGTAGCATGTCATGTAAAAATCGCAGCTGTATTATATCAAGTTTTATTAGTACTGGTATGGAACTTGTCTAAAGATATGAATTGAGTTCATGCCAGATAATTAAACCACAAAAACCAGCAGACTTTGACCTAGACTAAACTTAGACGTCAAACATTGATCCACCAATTCTAATAAATTTCTGACCATAAAGTGATCCCGCCACTGCAACTTGTATAGCCTTCATACTGTAAACTGTCGAAGTAGTGTCAGAGGTACTAGGTATTTCTGCTGCTGACATTTTGTCGTTCACCCTCTTTTTTGACACTAATCATTAGCGATTAGCAATGAAAAATCATTATTTGTTTTTAAAAAAAGTGAACTTAGTACCATGTGAGATAATATTTCCCTATATGGTTGATTATAAATAGATATTATAGTATGATTGCAAGCGCATTATTTATGTATGTAGTAAATAGTATGGATATAGTATATATAATGATACAGATATTTTTTTTTATTATTGCTTATACTATAACGTTACCATTTCCGTTTCGTGAGATGCCTCTGATATCTCTCTCTGAAAATCAGTTCTGTGAGTCAAAAGCTCACAGAAAATGCAGAGTCATTACCGATTCCTTGTTCCAGTGGCACAGGAAGTACATGATTATTTTTGTATTTAATTGTTTTTGTTTGGTTTTTTCATTTTTAATTTATTGTACAATGTACAAAACGGCGATAGGCCTGCCCCCTATCACGTGAGTACATTGTCCATGCAAAACGTGGGTACTCTGAACACCAGGTGACAAAGTCCCATGATGTTTAGAAGTATTAGTACCACTGCCAACCCCTTCGGGGATATTCGGCGTGAATGTTCATGTTATGTTATGTTATTTATGTAAGAAATGTTCTTCTTGTGCCGCGAATAAACGTCTTTTCTTTTTCCTTTCTTTTCACATTAGAAACACTACACTAAATTTATAATAATATATCATTATACAATAGATAGTTCGTTATATAAAATAAGATACATTTAAGAGCTTATTCCATTACACTTTGTCGTTTCTAAATTCAGACGTCCTTCGAAGTTACTGCCGCAGACACTTGTTATTCCACTACACAAATTTGTCTACTTTTCAGAAGCTTAGCGTTCTGAACGTTATTCCACTAGTCTGAATTCAGATTCTGTGGCTCTCAGACGTCTTCATTCAGACAAATGGAATAAGCTCTTAAATTGGTGGTTAGTAGACTGGCTCCCCTTTCTTAGCTGGTGCATACACTCTAGTTACGTCCAGAAAGTAATGAATATCAGTTGTCTAATATCTTTTAAAAGATTTGTTATATCATTTTCACTTTCATTGAACATTCAATCTAGAGAGCTGACACTCAAACAAACGTAATTTGGTGTACTTTTTCATCAGCAGATATCGGAAAGAGGGAGCAATTTTTTAACTCTGTTAAATATAGATTTAGTTTTATTTTTATTTGGTGTCCGGAATATGTATGTCATGTTTTTTTAAGGTTTATATCATTGTAGCAATATGTTACTAATACCTTCGTTTATCTAAACTACTTTTGATAAGTTATAGTTCTTTTTATTATTATAAATTTATTATTAATTGTAATTTATTGAAGAATTATAAATTTAACGGATAAAAAGTAAAATTAGTAAAGAACTGCCCGTGGATCGATGCATTGAGATAAATTCTTTAAGTTTTATTATGTGTTTTATATGCGGCATACGATTCATCGATAATTTGAATCCTGAAATCAGCGTAGTCCAGGGCAAATAATCTACCAATTTACATACAAAACGGCATAGCTCAGCCTCCCTAACTTCTTCTCATTAGCCTCCGTGGGTTGATCGAACAATTTATATAATATAGATGTTTTTTTTTTAATATTAAGAATTTACGTAAGTATAAAGCCTTCAACCTTAGGTCATTGACATACACAGGAAGGTCATTCACACTCACAAAGTATATCTAGATTATTTTTCTACATATCACAATCTTGCAGTTTATTGAATGAACTCGTTCTGAAGTCGCGATCTTGAATAACTTGTTCTGTGGTCGTTTTGACACTATAATTGCATTTTTTGAAAATTAATATAACATTAAGTGTCATTATCAGCATTAAATTTTAAACTTCCAACACCGCTCGTAGGGATGCCCCAAAGATCTTAAAAGCGAGCTATTGTGAGTTGCTCTCATTTATAGCTTACAACCATCTCCACAAAGTAATTTCATAGAAATCTTTCACACACTGCGTCATCTAGTACGTGCGTACTTCTCGTACGACAGTTTACCGTACAATGTTAAGTTTTGTAACTCTTTAGGCCTTGCTTGTAAGTAGTATTTTATGGATCTCTTTTCTCGAGTTCGTTTAGTCGAAGTCTACTACCTTTTTCAGCAAAGAATATTGTTAATGTCAATATTTTTAGGTTTAAACGTAACTAGCGTAATTTTTATATGTAGAATTAAGTTAGTATTGATCATTATTTTGTTCAGTTCAACCTGTTTCGAACTATCGTCTCTAAAGCTACATTAGCATATAATCTAACAATGCAACAATACATGAGAGTAGAATAGTACGAATTGTTGTACGAGGTCACTATGTGTATTGGGGGTTTTTGGGTAATTGTTGGGCGACGTAGCTGCAGACCCAACAAATACAATTTCCCTCCCACTCAACTTCCAGTGCCTGATGAATTTCTAATTCTGAAACTATTACTATTATTTTTTTGAGATTTATCACTGAGTGAGTACATTAATGGTAGTGGGTAGGAAGATGTTTTTAAAAACCAATCTAGAAGAACCGACATAGATAGCTTGATAACAATTTCATACCAGAACATTGAACGACTTCTGTTCCTAAGTTCTGGACTCTTCTCATTGAATCACGTGTTGCCTTTGTGATATCTCTAAGAATAAAAACAGGTATACGAACTGTTCCAGTGCCTTACAACAGTTTGAATTTGAGGCGGTTGCTCTAAATGCAAATTAACTCGAAAATGGCCCAACTTCGTCTGATCCTAAACAGTATATGTACTGCGAGTAGTAAACCTGTTATAAAGACGTAAGCAAAACATTTTACTAACGTTAATATGCTAATTTTATAATGTTTATGTCTAAACGTTGTTTTAGAGAGTACGTCTCCTCGCCAAATCTAAATTTATGATGTCTTTCTCGTATACTATGATACAGGGGTAGTAAATATCTTGGAAATAGATTACTTTTATGTACCTCTGTAGACACGAAATATTAAACGAGATACAAACTTGCAGTAAATTTTAGAAGGATGAAAAGGTGAACTAATGACTGTTGGAACAAGAATAAAAAGAGTATAGAAGGATCATTTTGAGGGTCTCTCTTTGAAAAGAGGGTGTTCCCATTACTTCAGCAATTGATACCGATGTTAATTGTGACGAGGTAATGGGTGACGTGTCTGAAAGTATGATAAGTATGGAAGAAATTGTAAAATAACTTTTAACAAAAAGAAAACCGACTTCATAGTGGGAAAAACAACCGAAAATAAACATAATAATAACATAAACGTTCACGCCAAATAAACAATCTAGTACTAAAAAGTACGAAATAAGTTTTTTAATTGAACATGAGTACTGTGATTAATTTCTTTATTCCACACGCGTCAGTTCAACCTACCTAAATATTAAAATTATCTTAAATTAATTTGTGAGCCGGTGCCAGCCTGCGTGATGATTGACAATAATAAGTGTGTATTTGGCACTTCATACACATGTACAATTTAGGATACCTTGTAGTTGTAGATTAAATTTATTTTTGCACGTATTACCATTTGAAGCGTTAGGCAATAGATATATATATTGTTTAGATTGTAATAATCAGAGATAGATAGTAGGGTGCATTAACTTTTGTTTGACTGGCACCGACTCAAAAATTAATTTAAGAGAATTTTAATATTTAGGTAGGTTGAACTGACGCGTGTGGAATAAAGAAATTGCAAAGGTATTAATCACAGTACTCATGTTTAATTAAAAAACTTATTTTGTACTTTTTAGTACTAGATTGTTTATTTTCGGTTGTTTTTCCCACTATGAAGTCGGTTTTCTTTTTGTTAAAAGTTATTTTATTTTACGAGTTTTAGTGATGGGTAGACCTGGCAAAGATGCCTCTCGTATGAGGCAGTGCGACGGTTACTGTATTATTCTTCGTATTTCCGGTATTTCTATTATTATACGATATTAAATAGGCTCAACCATATGTAACTTTACATTGTTCTTGAAATCCCTTCGAAAGGCGATGGTCTACAATTCTACATCTCAAGAAAGACTCAAACGTTCGCGCCGAATATCCCCGAAGGGGTTAGCAGAGCTGGTAATACTTCTGAATATCACGTGACATTGTCACCTGTTGTTCAGAGTACCCACGCCATGCTTGGACCCACGTTCTCACGTTATACAGGGCAGGCCTATCGGCGTTTTGAACAAATACACTGTCACATGATTGTGAGTTTCGACAGTCCCCTCGATTTCCTGGGATGCCATCATCAGGGCCTGGTCTCATGGTACTTTCTCGGTAACAATAACATAACAAAAGAAATGTTGAGTGAACCTGTACTTCTCTTCATAAAAGCTACGAAGAGGAGCATAAATCTTTATGGAATGGTGAAAGAACTGTTTCCCAACTCCTAGTGATTAAGAACCCACACCTTCCATCATCAGATTAGCAGCATAACAATATGATTTTCAGAAGCAAATGCCAATATAAGTTCAGAAAATATGTAAAACGCGGTACATTTGCCTATAAAATTTCAAGGTTCCCCTCGATTTCTCCAGGATCCCATCATCAGACCCAGATATCCTCATCATGGTACCAATCCGGGAGTATCTTCTTTCGAACAAAAAAATAATAATCAATACGGTTCACAAATGGCGAAGTAATCGGCGAACAAACATAAAAAAAAAATATACGGTCGAATTGAGAACACTTCTCTTTTTGAAGTCGGTTAAAAAGCGATGAAACGGCAGGGTATGATAGGATAAGTATCGAAATGCTGAGGGCTGGTAAAAGGTTAGTGGCTTCTTGGCTGTTCTTCCTTTTAGAGAGAGAGTAAACGGAGAAGTCACGGACTGGTTCGAGATCTCTAGGGGTGTTCGACAGGGTTGTGTGGCTTCTCCGTGGCTCTTTAAGTTGTCCATGGACGACTGTTGAAAGAACTGCGCGAAGGAGATTATGGACTGAAAATGAGAGGGTTCATCATCAAGTGTTACTTGCATCAACGTTAAATGAGTTGCAGGAGATGGTGAACATTGCGTGTAAGTCTTTCTAAAGAAAGAGAATGAGAGTGAATGTGGACAAAACCAAAACAATGGTTTTTGAGAGAGAGGAAACTATGACAGAATGCGAGATTGTTATAAATGGTAAGAAAGTGGAAGAATTTGTATATCTGGGGAGTTTGTTTACTAGGGATGGAAAATGTGAGGAAGATATTGAAAGGAGAGTTAAAAAAAGAAATGCGGTGAATGGAGCCATGAACGGTCTGATGTCGAGCCAGCCGTTGTCAGAAAAGGCTCGAATGGCTGTGCATAATGCTGTACTGGTTCCCACGCTGATGTATGGTAGTGAATGTTGGGCATGTGCAGAAGAAGCATGAAAGTAGAGTAAATGCAGTGGAAATGAGATCTCTCAGAAGTATATATAATATAAGGTTGTGTGATAGAGTGAGAAATAGTGTGATTCGTGAACGAGTAGGTTTGAAAGATGACGTAGTATGCAAGAGAGAGTATTTGAGATGACTCAGATGTCACTCTATAATGGTGCTGGCTGAAAATCAGTACTGTGAGTCGAAGGCTTACAGAAAATGCTGAGACAGTACCGATTCGTTGTTGTAGTGGCGCAAGAAGTATTGATACTCTATATCTTAACTGTCGCGTTTCAGTGTTGTACATGTGTATTTTTTTTGTTGTATTTTTATATGTGTTTTTTTTGTGTGTTGTATTTGTAAAATAATTGTTTATCTTGTGCCTACAACGGCGAATAAACGTATTTTCTTTCTTTCTTTCAAGATAGAAGAAGGAACGTTGAGGTGAGGTGAGAGTAGCGAAAGAGATTTAAAGAGTCAATGTGGATGGGATTGTTAGTAGAGGACGGCCTCGTAAAACGTTTCTAGACTAGAAAGAAAACTTTTTTATTAAGGCGGCTATGAAGTCCGAAGTGAGAAGAATAAAAAGCATGTACGAGAAGAATAATGAATATAAGGGAAGCAAGAGAGGTTTGTCAAGATCGTACTAAGTGGCGATCAATAGTCTCTGCCTACCACAATGGGAATAATGGACGCGAGTATAAGTAAGTTGGCTAAATGGTGAGTATATTTTGTTAATCAAATTACGTATTTTAAGTTCCAAGGCTGCGGTTGAATCGATCGACTCCGTATAGACTCCGTCCTTAACATAACTCAACAAAAAATATCCATTGGTGTTAAATTAGATGATCTGGCTGGCCGCTGAACTTCGATCGTTTCATTAGCTGTGTGTCACGTGTAATCAACCTATTGGAACCACACGTCAGTGATATACACTTCATCAATAATAGGCTAAAATCTAATGTTTAAAACTTCGTGATCCACTGACCGTTAACGTATTACTAGCTTCATCTTCAGAAACAAAAGGCACAACCACACCCAGATCACAAAGCGTACGATAAAATAACACTCTGAGAATGGAGAGGCTTCTTAATTATTTCCCGATTGCATTATTTCACAAATATCATCAGCAAATCGGAGATCATTATTTAAACCTTTATTATTATTTTTTTCTTATAAATGATTAAAAAATAAAACGTAACGGGCATAATTGTTTCAGGGAGGACTAGTTTTGAGTTTATACTTTCCACGCAGTTTTTTCCATTCATGTTTTGTTCTATTTAGTTTTAAAAGGACATCAGGTCCGTTAAACTACTTTTCATGTAATGAATCTGATTCGAATCTTTTTTTTTAAGTTTTTAAATAAAAAGGTACCAAACTCGACACTCCGGATTGGTTTCCAAGAGATCTGAGGAATAAAATATGACTGAGATACCTAAACTCAACTCAACTCAAACGTTCACGCCGAATATCCCCGAAGGGGTTGGCAGAGGTACTAATACTTCTGAACATCACGTGACATTGTCACCTAGTGTTCAGAGTACCCACGTTTTGCTTGGACAGTCTACTCACGTGATCGGGTGCAGGCTTATCTCCGTTTTGTACGGTCCGTCTGTCACAGTCACATGACAAGCTCAGCCATGTGCCGTGCTTAATTTTTCTTGTTTCCTCCCACAATACAACACAGAAATCTACATATTTTAAGCAACGTAAAACGGAAGAGTTTATAAAATCGACACGTATATTTTTGTATAATATCAACTACTTAAAACTATTTTAGTCGAATTCAAGGTTTAAGATCTTTGACTAGCTATTTCTGATCGTACATCTTTAGTAATGTAGGTCAAGTCGCAAACCTAATTTGACTTAGTTTTATTGAAAATAAATCACTTTAAAATAAATAACTTTCAGAGACTTCAAGAGAGAGATCTTACAAACAATAAAATATTGACTAGCGGCTTCGCCTCACAGCTGATGGTATCAGATTTTTATCTTCTATGAATGTTTTTTTATAATGTATCAATTATATTATAGAGTTTTTCTGGAGCAAGGCTTACAAAAATTGATGGTTGCATAAGTTATTGATATACTCACGGCCATAAATCCCAAAAAGCTGTAGCCAGAGCTTCAGAGCTAAAACGAAAGAGCGAAACTTCTCAGCCACATTTGGAAGTTAATAGGGGCAAGATGGTAGAAATAGACTTTGCTAAAGATAAAGGATTAAAAAGATTAATTTTAGTTATCGCAAGTTCTTTCTATTGGTATGTAATATCGTACTAATAAAATACATCAATTATATTTGGTATGTGATATCATACTCGACTACAAACAGATAATCTATTTCCACAACCCTAATCACAACCCTAATCAGTTTAAAACTTTTAAAGTTATTTTTAAAAAATATCATTCACACTGCTTAGACCCCAAGAAGTAGCAGTGATACTATATATTTTTGCCATTACATGCCATTCCGTCGTTCAATATTAATTCAGTGTTATTAAACACCAATTCTAAACGGTCTCTCTATGCCCAATAATACAATCCTGTTAGTTGAAAAACATATAGGACGAAGTTTTTTTTTCTAAATTAATTTATAGATATGTTATAATATAATCTAATTCGACTTCCAATCAATAAATACTTTCAAAAATTATACCCTTATTCAGCTAGCTTAAGGAAATTTACTTCTATTCAGAATTCACACAGAAAATTCCAAGATCATCCCGATTCTCTACTCAAAAGGAAGTAAAATACCAAAAAAGGCCAAAAAATACCAAAAAGGAGTAGCCAGAGTGTATTTTATTTATTCCAAATTTCTTTGGTATAAACCTTGATTTTTATTCCAATTTAGTAAGTTATTTATGTAAATGTTAATGCTATATCCAGGTGAGTGAAACTAACTCATCTTCAATAAAATATATTTTCTCCTACACTGACGGCATATAATATTACAATAAGTTCAATTATTATTATTAATTACGCAGATCTTAACTCGCCTTAAAGACATCAACGCATTTGTATAATTAAGATAGTGTGAACTATTTCGGGTTCGATAAATTAATGTTTAGCTCAAATTTTCAATTTTGGATGTTTTATTTATAAACTTAGTTAGCTTCGAAAAAAATCTATGTAGACATTTTTATTTTAATTTCTAAATAATAAACCTATTTTAAGAAACTTATTTGAATATTTTTCCGTAATCTGGCGCAGCGCACCGCTATTTTGGAATATCTATTTTTAGCGTTGTGAATTAAATTCTTGCTGTATTAATTTTATACAATTATGTACGTCTACACAACTTTGCGACGAAAATATCTTGTTCGATTCAAAATAAAGTGCTTTAAAATATGTTTTATTATAAAAATATGGTTTGAACGGTGAAATTGCATACATGAACTAACGGCAATAAATCTCAAAAAGGGGTAGACAGTGTCAAAGTATTAGATATACTTTACTGAAATGTATCACTTGTAATAGGGAATTGCTAAATCATTTTTTTTATTTTATTTGGAAAATCACAACTGAATAAAACGTTCAAGCCATTTATCTTCATAGAAACCTGAAGATGTATTTATCCTTTTCTTATCTATACTTATAATAAATCTGTAGAGAGGTCAATTCTGTACATGAAATATATTTTCAAAATAACTATCAGGTTGTGATTAGGGATCGATACTGATGCCAAAAATGCAATCAGTAAAATTTTTGTCTGTCTGTCGGTTTGTATGTTCCTTATGGAAACAAAAACTACTCGACGGATTTTAACGAAACTTGGTACAATTATTCTTTATACTCCTGGGCAAGTTTTTGTATACTTTTCAACCGAGTAGTAAAGGGGAATTTCGGGAAAACGGGAGAAGTTATTCCATTTTTTAAGCTTCCGTCGCGTGTGGAGCCTTAATGGTTAAAATTACATAGAAATCATGTATGACGGAAATATTCTTCATAAAATTATCTAAATAAAAATTCATTACAGTTTATGTCTACCTTTTACGGTTGACTCACAATAACACGTGTAATTCCTGATAGCTTAGCAATTCGGAACATTCTGATTATATTTGTTTATACTTACGTTTGTAAACCTTTCACTCATCCCAAATTTAAAAAAGGTAACATTATTACCTATTCAATAAAAAAAAATCATAGAAATCGGTAGAGAAACACCGAAATTATACATAAAATAAGCCATCGCGCCCGTGACCAAAACCAAATCTTTACTAATTTACATAATAACATATTAGATGGCGCCAGTAGTTGCATCCTACATCACGTGATGATTTATTTTTTAGATTGTTATAAATACTTCATAGCGTTTTATTCCAAAATTTGCTATTAAACGGAAATACTGAACCGTTCATTACAGCGCATTCAAAATCACCAAACTACACTGTTTAGGGAGTGCTATAAATTTAATAAATTGAAAACATTGCGCTGAATTTCACAACGCTTGAGCAGTGACTGAAGAAAGAAACCTCAGATATTTAAAAAAAACAACGCTACCTGTGCGAAGCTGGGACGATCCACTAGTTAGTAATAATCCTCACATGAGGTTTTCATGAAGAAAAACATTCTAATATGTGATAGTTAAGCGTTCTCAACGTTTGCATTCTATCTTTAAAGGTAGACAAGTGGCTAAAAGTGTGCTTGAAACACCAATTGAAATTATAGCTCAATTGGCAGAGGGACGGGTCTGGAGAACGCGGGTTCGAAACCCGCTAGTGCCAAAAATTTTCTGTCCTTTATTTATTAGTAATAACCCCCACATGAGGCTTTCATAAAGAAAACATTCTAACTATTCTCGTCCACATCACAGCTCATACACGTCCTAACCCCTAACTAGTGTTGCCCAAATTCTGTCTTGGTCTTGCATTTTTGCAAGACCAAGGCATACTATTTTCTCGTATAGTGTGAAAGGTAAATTTAGTTTACTATATTCTAATGTAATGTAACCCAACGGGGATGAATCTCACTAAGTGATTTTGTGAGTATAACTCCGAGTTTGAACTGGGTCCGCTAGGCCAATGTTTTGACCACATAACTCAACTCATAATGATAAAAGTATGGATATCTTGAAAACTTAAGTATTTCTTTTCCTTATCGCACTGCCAATATACTTGTCAATTACTTTTACACACGAAAAAATTCTAAATAGATAATTTTAATTAGCAAATCTTAACAAGTAATAAAAATATTTTATTTCTAAAATCGCAGTTCAAGGTATTTCTGGTTATTTATTTAATTAAAGATACAGGACTTTGATCGTAGGCATACTTATATTTAACGCCAAATAATTCTTTACTGTAAGAGAATATTATTTAAAGTTAAATGAGTAGTAAAAAAAACTCTCACGTCGTAATAAATTAGGTGCATGCATAACTTTACTTTGAACGGATGCAAATACGTTTTACTTGGTCTGTTTATATGCACTGAAAATCGTCACGTGATCCTGCTCCATTTAAAAAACTAACAATGGATGGGGTCTACTTAATTGACATATTTTGTCTTGTGTTAAGATCAATCACGCCACCAAATACTTATAGTTATAGTTAGTTATAGTTCGGGAAAAAATACAATAATCAAACTAATGTATGACGGATTACGCTATGGATTATATGATTTCCTATCATAACATGACTTTACTAAAACAAATTAAGCTACAAAAACAGCAGAATACTTTGTTAAAAGAGCAGGAAAACATTCACAAAGCCAGAATAGCAAAAAATAGGAATTTTTTGACAAGCATTCGTGATTCGTCAGTGGCCACATACATCTACCTATTTAGGCAAACTGTAATAATGTTAATATATTTAAATAATCTTAAAATAAAAGTAGTTTGTGGTTCAACATACATATGTAAATATACTCACGGCAAAAATCTATAGACCGGGTAGCCAGAGCTTTGGAATAAGAAATTCCTCAGCCACTGTTGGAAGTGGAGTGGGGAATAGATTGTAAAATAAGGGTTTTTGGTGATGGGTCTCCAACCGCATCGCCCAAAAACCATTAAAAAAGCTTCATACCCTTAGTTGCCTCTTACGACACCCGTAGTAAGAAAGGGATAGTGACATTCTAAGCCGGCACTACACGGCAAATTTAATGGTTTAAAGTTAAGATATAATAACAAAAGTATTAAACAATCACATAAAATCTTGTTTAGAAATAAAGTATAATTCGAAGGTCTGACATTACAAATTACTCGTTTTCGTTGCAGTTAATGGGTTTATTGGCAATGGCAGGAATTGAACATAAGATACGATGCGATGTATTGTTGTTTAAAAACTTAGGCGGTTAACACGCATCCGTAAGGTGTGTTAACCGCCTTATTTGATTCTTTATGCGGAGATATTCCATCATATCAGTATGTTCAAAAGTGAAGAAGAAATACTGTAAATTCGCGACATTCCGGATATCTATACGAAAATACATTGAAGTCTCACAGTTCCGGAAAAAAAACAGACGTTTCAAAGGGACAAGAACTCAGCTCCTAAATATAATTCAGACTTTTAGCAATCAAGAACATGGTCAGAAATCAATCTTCTTCATTCCCCAATTTATGAAAAGTAATAAATTAAGTACAGCCCAGAATTTTACAGAATATAATATCCCAGAAAATGCAGTCGTAATTTTAAATAATCCCTAAGGGTATCGTAAAAGGGTATAGAGCTTTTTCAATTGGTTTTCGGGTGATGCGGTTTGAAACCCATCACCAACGATACTTAACTTCTACCATCTTAACCCCTATCAACTTTTAAATTTGGCAAAGGAGTTTCCAGGTCTGAAGCTCTGGTTACCTCTTTTTTTAATTAACGGCCGTGAGTATATGTTGAATTGAATGTGTATGAAAATCAAGAAAAAAACATTAAAAACATTTATTATTACAATCTTCTCCCCACTCAACTTCCAAAAGTGGCTGAGGAATTTCTCATTCCAAAGCTCTGGCTACCCCGTTTAGGGAATTATAGCCGTGAGTATATGTATATATGTATTTAAAATCAAGAACTGAATTGAACCGATATCTCTCGAAAACGAGGGGGTTTGTGGTTCCTTTTGTAGTTTATTATCATTGTAAAATAAAAAATAATATTATATACATATATATGTCGTGGCCATATCGTAAATTTGAACACATCATGAAATGATCGATCAATTCACGAAATAGTCGTATTTCATGAAATGTTCAACTGTTTATTGGCCACATCGTGATGTGGTTTGGGCAGATCGATGACAAGAAATCGTTTCTCGATATGACTAACTAAACACATCCTCTTCATGAAATGGTTAAAATTATTTGGTCATATCGTAAAGTAGTTACCTTAATTACCGGTAGAGGCGTTGAAAACGCTTTGTTTATGCGGTGTGAAGAGGGCGGCCGCTGGCAAAAGTGTTGTTTCTCGCAGTAAAAAAGTTAATAATTCGTTATTAAACGGGGGAGAGAGTGATAACATAATAGTTTACGACGAAAAGTTTCACGAGTACATAAACGGCAGCACACTAAATCTATGGGCAAAACTAACTGATTGACTTAGAATCAACGCACAGCTTGAACTACCATATCTATTGAAACTTAACATTTGGTACATGGGAGTCTTTTTTATGTAAGTCTGCATTATGAAGGGAATTTCATTAATTCCAATAAATAGGGTGAAATAGGGGTGCAATGGTTATATAAAAAATAAAATAAAATTCTCAAAAAGGTAGGCGTCCGAAGTATGAAGAATAAAACAGCATGTATGAAAAGATTTATGGATGTAGACGTAGCTAGAGAGGTTTCCCAGGATCGTACGAAGTGGCGATCGATAGTCTCTGCCTATCCCAATAGGAACTAACGGCGTGAGTATATGATATAATAATAATAATAATCGTTTATTACCAATTGAAATTTTACAAATACATAATACCAGCGGCCCCATACTAGGCAAGCCTGTATCGTGGGTACCACATACAAATAACAATTCCAATTTTACAAAGTGAATTAAATTATAATACATTGATAAAATATAGTTGAATATTTATAGAATCTAATACTTATTAAAATATACACTTAATCCATTTAACTTAGCACTAAATACAAACAAAATCATAACATTATGCAAATAAATAATAATTAATAATAATGTAGTAATTGTAAATTATTATAATGAACAATTATATCAATAAGAACTTCAATTTATTAATTACTAGTGGATCGGGCCCAGCTTCGCACGGGTAGCGTAGTTTTAAAAATATCTGAGGTTTCTTCAATCACTGCTCAACCTTTGTGAAATTTAGTGCAATTTATAGCATTCCTGAATAGTGTAGCTTTGTGATTGTGAAAGCGCTTTAATGAACGGTTCAGTATCTCCGAAAATAAAACCATGCAAACAAACAATCAGAGTTACAAACTTTGCATACATACAGGGAGTATATGTATACTCCCGGCTATCTTTTGCGCGCGCAACCATTGCTAAAAAATTATCCTTATAGCATTCACGTACGACGACAGGGCGCGATAGCTTATTTCATGTATAAGTTTGGATATTCTATACCGATTTCTATGATTCTTTTTTTATTGAATAGGTAATAAAGTAAACTTTTTTAAATGAGTGATGAATGAGAGAACTATAAACGTAAGAGTAAACAAATATAATCAGAATGCTCCGAACTGCTAAGCTATCAGGAATTACACGTGTTAACCATAAAAGATAGACATATGCTGCAGAAAGATATTTTTTAGAAAATTTTATGTAAAATATTTCCGTCATACATGATTTCTATGCAACTATAACCACTAAGGCTGCACACGCGACGGAATCTTAAAAAATGGAGTAACTTCCCCCGTTTTCCCGAATTCACCCAAAATTCCCCTTCACTACTCTGCTGAAAAGTACACTATTACCTGCCCAGGAGTATGAAGAATAATTCTACCAAGTTTCGTTAAAATCCGTCGAGTAGTTTTTGTTTCCATAAGGAACATACAAACCGACAGACAGACAGACAGACAGACAGACGGACAGACAGACAGACAGACAGACAAAAATTTTACTGATTGCATTTTTGGCATCAGTATCGATCACTAATCACCCACTGATAGTTCTTTTGAAAATATATTTAATGTACAGAATTGACCTCTCTACAGATTTATTATAAGTATAGATATATGAGTATAGTATTGTTAATTAGTTTAACTAAATAAGAAATGCTGTGCATGCTGTTGTGGTACCGCATCTGAACAAAACGTATATGCCTACCCCAATGGGAATTAACGGCGTGATTGTATGTTTGTATGTAAAATTAAATTGTAGATTTAGGATTTCAAAATCAAGATCAACAACTTGCTGTACCGCAAACCTTAAAATGTATTATAGGTTGAACCCTGGAATGATATAAATGAGTATAGTCACTTTAGGTATACGTTAAGTAAGAGGGGGTAAAACAGGGGTTGTAATTGGATGTTCGGTACTCAATCACTTCGTCTGCGTGGCATAAACACCTAGTTTGTAACACAAAGTTGTGCGGGTCAACTAGTAATTTATATCATGATCACTAGATGTGCCAGTCCTATGTTTTTTCATTCATCAAAGTATGAATTTTAATACTTATATGGAGGTACCTTTAATTCGACAATGTATGGATCCTTCGGTGCGAACCCAGCTTAACTTCAAACACTACCTTAACTTATCAGGACTGAAAATGCCATAACTTATCGAAATGCTGGTACTTAAAAGCTATTTAATAAACAAAAGCATTGTTGCTAACTACCTAATATGGAAACAATCCTTTATTGAGCTAGAAATTTAACATAACATAACATATACTCACGACTATAAATCCCTAGAAGGGGTAGCCAGAGCTAAGGAATTGGAAATTCCCCAGCCACTTTTGGAAAATTGAGTGGGGAAAGGATGAAATCGTTTCTCGATATGACTAACTAAACACATCCTCTTCATGAAATGGTTAAAATTATTTGGTCATATCGTAAAGTAGTTACATTAATTACCGGTAGAGGCGTTGAAAACGCTTTGTTTATGCGGTGTGAAGAGGGCGGCCGCTGGCAAAAGTGTTGTTTCTCGCAGTAAAAAAGTTAATAATTCGTTATTAAACGGGGGAGAGAGTGATAACATAATAGTTTACGACGAAAAGTTTCACGAGTACATAAACGGCAGCACACTAAATCTATGGGCAAAACTAACTGATTGACTTAGAATCAACGCACAGCTTGAACTACCATATCTATTGAAACTTAACATTTGGTACATGGGAGTCTTTTTTATGTAAGTCTGCATTATGAAGGGAATTTCATTAATTCCAATAAATAGGGTGAAATAGGGGTGCAATGGTTATATAAAAAATAAAATAAAATTCTCAAAAAGGTAGGCGTCCGAAGTATGAAGAATAAAACAGCATGTATTAAAAGATTGATGGATGTAGACGTAGCTAGAGAGGTTTCCCAGGATCGTACGAAGTGGCGATCGATAGTCTCTGCCTACCCCAATAGGAACGAATGGCGTAAAATAATAATCGTTTATTACCAATTGAAATTTTACAAATACATAATACCAGCGGCCCCACACTAGGCAAGCCTGTATCGTGGGTACCAAATACAAATAACAATTCCAATTTTACAAACATAACATAACATAACATAAACGTTCACGCCGAATATCCCCAAAGGGGTTGGCAGAGGTACTAATACTTCTGAACATCACGTGACTTTGTCACCTGGTGTTCAGAGTACCCACGTTTTGCATGGACAGGGTACTCACGTGATAGGGGGCAGGCCTATCGCCGTTTTGTACGAATACACTGTCACATGACTAAGTACAACTCAGCCATGTGGGTTTCCTCACGATGTTTTCCCTCACCGTTAACAATCATGATAAATTAACCACACATATGTCTTTAGAAAACACAAATTGGTGTAGGCCCGACCCAGGATTTGAACACTAGTCGTTTGCACGATAACCGAGTGTTCTACCCACTGGGCTATCACGGTTGCTACAAAGTGAATTAAATTATAATACATTGATAAAATATAGTTGAATATTTATAGAATCTAATACTTATTAAAATATACACTTAAGCCATTTAACTTAGCACTAAATACAAACAAAATCATAACATTATGCAAATAAATAATAATTAATAATAATGTAGTAATTGTAAATTATTATAATGAACAATTATATCAATAAGAACTTCAATTTATTAATTATATATGAGTATGGTATTGTTAATTAGTTTAACTAAATAAGAAATGCTGTGCATGCTGTTGTGGTACCGCATCTGAACAAAACGTATATGCCTACCCCAATGGGAATTAACGGCGTGATTGTATGTTTGTATGTAAAATTAAATTGTAGATTTAGGATTTCAAAATCAAGATCAACAACTTGCTGTACCGCAAACCTTAAAATGTATTATAGGTTGAACCCTGGAATGATATAAATGAGTATAGTCACTTTAGGTAGACGTTAAGTAAGAGGGGGTAAAACAGGGGTTGTAATTGGATGTTCGGTACTCAATCACTTCGTCTGCGTGGCATAAACACCTTGTTTGTAACACAAAGTTGTGCGGGTCAACTAGTAATTTATATCATGATCACTAGATGTGCCAGTCCTATGTTTTTTCATTCATAAAAGTATGAATTTTAATACTTATATGGAGGTACCTTTAATTCGACAATGTATGGATCCTTCGGTGCGAACCCAGCTTAACTTCAAACACTACCTTAACTTATCAGGACTGAAAATGCCACAACTTATCGAAATGCTGATGGAAACAATCCTTTATTGAGCTAGAAATGTAACATAATATAACATAACATATACTCACGGGGTAGCCAGAGCTAAGGAATTAGAAATTCCTCAGCCACATTTGGAAAATTGAGTGGGGAAAGGATGGTAAAGTAAAGGTTGTTGGTGATGGGTCTCCAGAAGCATCGCCCAAAAATCCCTTAAAAGCCCCAATAACGTTAGTCGCCTCTTACGTACACCCATCGGTAGAAACGGGGTAGTGCTATTCTAAGCCGACACTACACGGTAGCTAGAAATTTGAGCTAGTAAATTAGCTGCCTAAGCTTAGAATAGCACTAATCCATTTCTCCTGCCGCCGTCGGGTGTTTTATGAGGCGACTTAGCGTTTCAGCGTTCTTAAAGTGATTATTGGGCGATGTGGCTGGATACCCATCACACCGACCATCCTTTATTTTGTAAAAACAACGTTCGCCGCTTTAGCTAGTTATATTATATACACACACACATATACTCACGGCTATAAATCCCTAGATGGGGTAGCCAGAGCTAAGAAATGAGAAATTCCTCATCCACCTTTGGAAAGTTGAGTGGGAAAAGATGGTAAAATAAAGGTTGTTGGTGATGGGTGTCCAACCGCATCGCCCAGAAATCCCTTTAAAGCCCCAATACCGTTAGTCGCCTCTTACGTACACCCACCGGAAGAAATGGGGTAGTGTTATTCTAAGCTGACACTACACAGCTAGTAATATTATATACAAAAGAAAAAAGGAATAGTATTAAATTCAAATGAAACACATATTTGGGTTCAATGCTATGTGCGTAGGGAGATGGGATACCTAAAATTTCACTGTATTTATATAATGTCCGTGTACATTCCAAAAATATATTTTTTGATTTACTGGAAATAAATTCTTGTAAACCTCTTGCATAAACGCCTATTTAAATTATAATTAACGTCACCATAATGAGTTTCATTTGTTAATAATAATTGAGAAAATACGTGATACCTATACAACTATTTATTAGCCGGTTCATTAGTAATGTGATATGATTTTAATTGCATTTTTATCTTCAGTTGTAGGTATATTGTATTGGCTATATATCACCGATGCATTTTTATTGCTAGTTCAGATTTTCCCTATATATGTTAAAGTGCTATATTTCACACATAACATCGAGGTAATAAACAAACAAAGTAACTATTAAAGTAAATAGGTGGAATTAGCAGAGATGATAAGGATGCAGTGCAGACTGTTGTCTGTAATCATATTTTTATATCTGTTTTGATAAAATATTTTACACTTAGATATAATTTGGAAGCTTTGGTAGCTCAGTGGCAAATCTGATGACTTTCAATATAAAATGAACGATTTCGGTGTTTATGTCTAGCTTCTAAATCGAATGCTTCACACACAATAATGAAAGATACGTATGTATATTATATATAACTCGACTCCCATAATCACCATCCAATCTTTCTTTAATCGATTCTGAAATTTTAAATGTCAATCTTAGCATAAATTCCTCTACTAATCTAACGGTGAAGATCAAGATGTCGAAATTTTAATATATGTATCAAATGTAGATAGAGCACGGTTCCTTGATCCGTGGATAAGGACTTGTTATCTGTGCGAGGTGGCGGCGCGGCGGCGGCGTGACGTCAGAGCGTCGTGAGATATATACAGCGGCGGTAGGCCCGCGCCCGCAATACCAGCCAAGTAAACCGAGCTCTGTCCGTCCGCCGCGCTTGTCGGTACTTCACCGTACTGCTCTCTGTGTTGGGGACATAACTTATCGCAACCTCATTCATTATATTGCACCAGTGCTAGTGAATTCTTGTGCCAAAGAGTTTATTGGACCGGTAAGTTTTGACATATCTTAATCGTGAATTGCTTAGCCGCTCAAAAGTTGTCCGGTCGGCCTAAGTCTTCTAGGCTGTCCAGCGTCTGGGTACAAAACTAGCTGGGATTTTTCTATTTTGATTTATAATTTTCAAGTTTTAAGCAAATAATATTACAAAAGTTACATTTATCAAACTTATAAGGGAAAACAGGGATTAATTTGCTGCAAATTATGAAATCTTAAAATACCCACATATGAGCATAATGCTGGAGTCAAAATTAACGATAAATATTGAAAATGGCAAAAATCTGATGATTTTAGACTAGATAGTTCAGGAAGGTCGTACCTCCAGGCGAGTAGTCCGCGCCGTCAACAGACAATCGATTCAGGCACTATATTGGAAGCTCATAATAAATTAATAGCTCGTATCTAATCGTATCGATGTTAATAATGGTCGTTTCGTTGCAATCGAGTACTATTTCACAAATCCATGTTATTATTGGAAACCTTGATTTGCATCTCAAGAACATCCAACGAGTCAAATAATTACAATGTCTAAGGAAAATATTTTTGTTATTGCATGTTTGATTGGTTGTATAGAACAAACCATTTTCTTCAATATTTCTTTTCATCTATCTATCTATAAGTAGAGGAAATCAAATAAACAAAGTATTTTATTGGTACTTAGAAACTCAGCATATCAAACGAGGCAAACAATCTAAACATGCAGTGCATCGATTTTCTAGTAACAGCTTTTCTCTTCATGACATGTTAGCTACGGCAGTCCTTAATAACCTTAGAACTTTATACGTATTCGTTCTGGGAAATTCCTTCGCCCTTCCACTGTATTTGGCTTGCTCTTGGGTTCTGTCTTACTTTCGTAACAAAACAACCGCAGTTTTGCTGTTATAGTTGTTATTGTGAATGTTGCGGTGATGTGCATATATGGTGGTACCTAATTTCCTAGTTTGTATACTTAGTTAAGTTTTTTCTTGTGAAGAGAATGAAACTTCAACAATTTTTTTTTGTATAATATATATACTTGTATAAAATATTACAAAAATTGCTCAACCGTGCATCTACAAAATTTTCTTTAGCTTTAACTTCGTAGTGTTTGTGTACCATGATGTCAGTTCTTGCTGTTTGTTATACTGGTGTGGTTCTTTATCCTTCTAGAACAAATTCGATTATGTTTGTTCTACAAATGGCGCTCTGCTAATAATAATCGTTAAATAAACAACCGGCGAGATCAACCAACTTTTGGTCGAAATATCTTTATAAAACCCGTTTTTTTATTACTTTTAATTCTGATCACCGCTAGTAGAACATAAACAAGGATGTGCTATTTTTATTTAAATTGTTTGAATAGTTTGGAGAACCTTCTACGTGTCTTCCTTGTGAGTTTAATGATTCCATTGTTTGGATATAATATGATGAGTGGACGACTGCAATTAATACTATTCTTAACACATTAACCCAATGAACAATTCGCTACAATTTTTTATTGTTTGCTAGGATAATTATACTCAGCAAAGCTGTGTTCTGATATTCATTTAAATATTGATATAGTATATTACCAAATGAATAGAGACCCTGTATTGCATATATAGTCTACAATAGTGACAATGACAATGCCCTCAATGCTTTAATTCGATAGTTTCAAGAGCAAACTTCCTTATTTCGGAAGTGCGTGAATCGGGCGGGCGATAGTTGACATTGACATTCGATAGGTTTGCGTCGTCGCACGGTTTCGCGGCGCGCCGTGTCGCAACCGCGCGGTCGGGAGCTTGCAACCGCTGCTATTAACCCACCAAGTGTTGCAACTGAAAATATTATTCTGCAGCTAAACTTTCTGGTAGTTCTAATTCCTTACCGATACGACCATTTAGGTACCACATTTCATTGCATTCGTTTTTGCTGTCTTGATTTACGACTCGATGTTCTGTATTGGTAAACTACTGTAATCTAAACAAAGAAAAAGGTTAAAAGAGATCATATGTATTATGTAAGTAATAATCTTTCAATTAACTCCTTTTATTTAAAGTCATCGCTATAAAGATAATTGGTTACTACATCATAACAATGAGACAACCTGATCTGATTACGTGAGAACTTCCTTTTTCAGTGTTCACTGTTTACGATATTTATTCTTCGTAGATTTTATTACGCGAGTCTATACAAAGTATTCTCTTGTGTTGTTAACTTGACCCATATCACTCAACCACACAAGAAATGACTTATTCTACAACCTAAAGTGTGTCTACAACTAAAGTTTCAATTCTACGTGTCGTTTATTTCAAGTGTAAAATATTCTTTCGCGAATATTCAAATGCTTTGCTTGTGCCAACCTACAATGTTTGGAGTACATTTTATTGAAATTTGATTCTCGTTATTTTTTCATCTTTTTTAATTGGTTTATTCCAATCAAAACAAATCATTAATGTTTATGTTGCTACCGCATATCGTGATTAGCAAGGATTACAGAGGCTAAGAGCATTATTTTGAACAATTTTTATTGTACAGAGTTTCTTGTACAGGGTAATCATTATTCTATTTTTGCTTACCGACCACAATATGAATTTGTTTCGATACAAGCTAAATGTTGGGTGAATATTTTCGGTAATCTTATATATTTTTGGCTTATTATTGATATTAATAATTGTGTCACTCTTCAGATATAAATTATTAAATATAATAATCTGAGATGTGATTATTCCTTATAATGACAAACACTCGTGAGTAGCATAAAGCGACGACGACGGACAGAAGGTGCTTTTAATTCGGTTAATTTAATGCAATCAGCTACCCAGTATTAACGTTGCTTTTTCTCTTTCTATCTTTTCCACTTATATAATGTTAACATATTTATATAAATCGTACCTTCTTATAATTTTTTATTACGATGCATCAAAATAACGTTAACAGCGACGAATTCCAAAATTAATTTGAAATCGTTTGTCACATAAAGTCTGTCGTCTCAAATAATGGGGATGTTTGCGTAAGAAAAAACTGCGGAATGAGGTTTATTTTATGAACACTAAATAAAGTCGACGTAGATTTCAATGTTAAACTTGTTCGCCTTTAAGAGCCGCTAGAAATAAAGCAATTGTTCAATATATTTCCAAATTATATGGTTCCTAGGAAACTAAAGAGATTGTGGATTAAATAGATCACTAAAAACAATATTTCATCATTCATCACATTGATTGTACTTAAACTGTATATTTACTTTACTCGATGGCCTTTTGTATTTTCCCTTTCATTTTATAAAACAACTTTGATTAAATCCGGATACAGGAAACACTCTATATTTGCCTTAATTATTATCGGCATTGCACTTTTAAATTAAGGCATTCCAAAAAGTTGATGGCCGTTTTGTAATTACTCATATCTATTTTAGTATTATAAAGCTGATAAGTTAGTTTACTTGAACATGATAATTCCAGAAGAAAAAAAAATTTTGAGAAATTGAGAATTTGAGAAAAAAAATCAAAGTTAGATAGTCCGATTATAGGCTAACATTACGCTTAGACAAATTAAGTAGAGTAATTGTACTTAACGCATACGAAATCGCGTGCATGAGCTACCATATTATATGTATAAGTGGTAATAAAAAAGTTTAAAAAAAACGTAAAAACACGCTATTGAAGCATATATTTTTTTAACTTAAGTTTTTAACTACTGAATCATCTGAAATTATTTAATCCTGGCGACCCTAATCAGGATAATGGGATGAACCTATGAAATTATTATATTGTGTCTGATTCTCGATTAGTGTACAAATTTGAAGTACATAATAATACAAGCGTGTTAAAAATACATTACTTTTCTATGTGAATTGATTTCTAAGAAATCAAAATATTAATATTTTCATATTTTGACTATAAAACATAACATAACATAAACGTTCATGCCGAATATCCCCGAAGGGGTTGGCAGAGGTACTAATACTTCTGAACATCACGTGACTTTGTCACCTGGTGTTCAGAGTACCCACGTTTTGCATGGACAGTGTACTCACGTGATAGGGGGCAGGCCTATCGCCGTTTTGTACGAATACACTGTCACATGACTAAGTACAACTCAGCCATGTGGGTTTCCTCACGATGTTTTCCCTCACCGTTAACAACCATGATAAATTAACCACACATATGTCTTTAGAAAAGACAAATTGGTGTAGGCCCGACCCATGATTAGAACACTAGTCGTTTGCACGATAACCGAGTGTTCTACCCACTGGGGTATCACGGTTGACTATTTTGACTATATCGGTCGGTTACTTAATTCGTGTATGGTGGCTAGTTAGAGGCTAGATTAGCATTACTCGAGGTTGTATAATGATCCAAATACATCCATGTACGTTGGTTCTTTATTTTCAGTGAAATTAAAGAATTAATAATAATTGCTCAATTGAAGCACATTCTTAAAAAAATATATAAAAGTGAATTCATTTATGAGTCAGGTCAAATACATGGTATCTTTTTTATTGATTCGATGTACTTTAAATGCATATAATTTTACTGTATTATGTTCTGATGAGCCAATAAATGTTGTTTTCAATTACTTATACAATCCTATGATATAAAAAACCATAAGCGTGCAAAAAGTTATATTACTCCGTCTATGCTATTAACTAAAAAATATATAATAATTTAACAATATATTTTGCCGCTGTCCCGAACGCTTAATGTTTTATCGATTCCCCATTATACTTATAATTTACTTCGTGCTGAAACATTAACAATAAATGTCTACAGATAGTAATTTAGAAATCCATTATTTCAGTTATTGTGTGTTTGTGACTATATATGATAGTCTGACTAAGAACTACGAGTGTATAAATCAAGGCTTTTAACTCGCAGCATTCTTTAAGCTTGTGACTATTAACTTTGATTTTAGATAAGAATTACTAAGTTTCCGAGTGAAATGAGTAACCTTATTGAATTTATCTAAAAATGAAAATTTTAAGAAATATTATGAGGAAAATATGTAGTATATTGTACAGTTCGTAAAATAAACAAGGCTTCTATTTGAGCAGACGTGTCTTTGAGCTAACAAATAACTCTTCGTTCTTACAAATCTAATATTTATCCGTGACGTTTTACTGTAAAATATATTTTTTACTGATCCAGTGCTCAAGTGTAACTCAAGCCAAAAACTATTTGTGTTATTTATCTATTTGTCAACATTTTTTATTTTTATGTGTTTGTATCTTCTTTAAGAAAAACTAAACCCATCAAAAAATGGAGCAGTTAAATTTCATTTGCTTATGTTTTTCTTCAACAATGACTTAAATTGTCGTCCGAGAGTACCGTATTGTTTTCTTAGAAGTTGACTCGGCTTACCACCGACAAAGACAATTATCATCGTTTTGTAATCTAAGCACATTCTCGTTAACATTTTAATAACTCGATATAAAACTTATTGCGTCATAAATTTGTTTTTATTCATATGTTTACTCACATTCTCATGCTTTGAAAAAAAACCTCCTTAGAGTATTCTTTGTGAGAAACGGATGTTGATAAAGCTAGATTCCTGTTACAGTTTTTACGCTTGTGCCAAAAATAGTACATGATGTAAGAAGAAGTAATCATTATTATTAACGCCTAACAGTTACAAATAAGCAATTCATAAATTTGCTCGTATCTGTGATAGTCCAACTATTAATCCCCTTACTTCAGCAGTTATTGTAAATATGAATAAATAGTCTTTTACAGCTTCCGAAAAATGGTTACAGTCAATTATACCGACAGCTCCAATTGTGGCTCCACCATTGCCGTAGTAACATTAACATTAGAGTGGGTTTAAATGACATATAAATATATACATAATAATTCAGACAGACCTTGAGTAGCAAGGCAGAATTGCAATGGATGAATAAAGGTTTTTCGATTAAGGAATACTTCCTTAAAAACAGAACTCATCTACATTTATTTCTTAAAATAAAGACTATTTTATTCATACACGTAAAGCAAAAACTAGAACCATTTTCTCAAATAGGATTTTTTTAATAAAAAAAATTACTTACACTACTATACAGATCCACAAACCTTTCTTGGCCGGCGGGAACTCTGGTACTACTGTCGCCATTTTGAAATTTCAGCCTGTCATTGTCAGTTAGCTCTCAGCTATATTAAACTTACAAGGTGACCTACGTATATAATAAGTTATCACTTTCATGATTATTTTTTGTAGTGAAAACGGTTTTTAACGACATTTATTTATATGATGTTTCTTTGCTTATTATTAACGCTTTTATTTCCAGTATTCAATATCAAAATTTATGAAAATTATTATTAATTTTGCTAAAATTATCTAAGTAGGCTAACACCGTCCGAAAAGTTGTGCGCACATGACTATAGCGGTGCGGGTTACGGGAAGTGGGGAAATGCTCCCGAATAAGATTTCACTTCGTATACACTGATGCGTGGGTTCTAATCCTAATGCGGGGATGTACCAATGTGTCATTTCTTAAGTCGTAATTATCTGACATATATATAAAAATACAAGGCTGTTAACAGCAATAGAAAAGTGCCCATAAATTCACTGACCCAGTCAAATGAATGACCCAAACGATATCTGATGTTTAGAATTGTTTTTCTGTGCCACCTTTTTAGGGGATATATGTGTGAATATGAAATGTAAAAGACAGTACACGACAAGGTAAGCCTCTGATTTGTAGGATTAAAAATATACATACATACATACATATACTCACGGCGAAAGATCCTTAGAAGGGGTAGCCAGAGCTAAGGAATGGATAATTCCTCAGCCACTTTTGGAAATTTTAGTGGGGAAAAGATGGTAAAAAAAAGGTTGTTGGTGATGGGTCTCCAACCAGGATAAAAATAGTTATTAATTAAATTAATATTATATAAATTGTTTTATTAAGACATTTCAATACATAAATAAATTAGCCTGTATGATTTAAAATTATTTCCCTTATAATGGTCAATTTTTATTAACTGGCAATACTAATATCGATGATAGCGACGCCCTTACCGGCCAAGAAAAGTCTGTGGATCTGTACTATGTATTTGATACACATGCACATTTACTTTTTATTCAGTCAGTCAAACTCTGTGATGGAAACCAGAATAGATTATTAATTGTCTGTCGTTCGTCGTTCATATTATTTGAGTACAACAAGAAACTTTTAAGGTCTTACTTAAATTAATTTAAATCACTGGACGACCTCTATTACTGGTAATTAGGTTATAAATAAATCAAGCAAAGTAAAAATCGCTCATGTAATCACTGAATTTTTCATAAAAACAATGAACGACTGAAAAGCGACCTATTAATATTGTTTTCGGTAATGCATTTTTTGCACAAATACAATGGACCTGAAAAATCGACCTACTATCATTGTTTTCGGTGAATCCAAGTAACAATTTCGTGTAACAAGTGTGATGATAGTTCCGAGGCCAATCGAAGGATTAGCATATTAATATGAGTTCGTGGTATGCAGGGCTACCAACATCAGACATCGTATGTATGCTGCTCCCGCGTCGGCCATTCAACATATACGCAACAAACCGTACTACTCAATATGTCATTGACAAAACAGGTCTCGAATAATATCAGTTAGATTAGAAAAAAAAATCTATTTATGACACTACCTCGGAAACGTAGGAGTAGCGGTTCAATATGACTCAGAGGAATCTTTTTAGAATCAGCTTTTTTTGATTTACATACGTACAAACATATACTCTAGACATAAATCTCAAAAAGGAGCACAGCAAAAGAAACACCTGAGCCACATTAGGAAGTTTATAGAGGACAAGATGTTAGAAATAGAGTATCGTTGGTGATGGATCTCCAATAGCATCGACCAAAAACCACTTAAAGTAGCCCAGTTAAAGTAGCCCAGTAAATGTCAGCATTTTATAAAGAGGTCATTTATAAATTTTGGCGTTCTAAATGGGTATTAAAGGAACGTTTGTAATAATGTTTTACCATTTTAGTTCACCAGCCTTGTAGATTTGTAATGTGTGTTCCTTACATACGTTTACGAAGTACTTTTTGCAAGTCAGATGTTGTTATTTGTTACCTATGTTATAAGAATAGACAGGTACAGTATTAATAAAACATAGTTTATTTCTCCAAAAACCAATTGGTTATGCAATTTAACTTATTGGCAATTCGGTATGCAGAGTTTTATAAAAGTGATGCTGATTACAGAACCATTTTGGAGATGTGTTCTGTAACAATATTTTCAGTATATTTTACTAGGTAAAATAACGTTATAAATAATACCAAAACCTGCAAGTGATTGACCTGCAAGTGAGTGAGTGAAGTTTTTGCACTTAATAGATAAAGTAATGATACCCATAGCTTAACACAAATAAAATTCATAATAATATTAATGAAGCTAACGGATTCTGTTAATGGTGTGCAATTAGCATTATTTTTATTACACGTTTCGATTCATTTTCATTTCACTACAAGTTTTTTGCGACCAATGATTTATTTTGATAGGGAATGTTGTAGAATCTTAAAAACACAAGTTGAAAATCAGTTGTTTTAAATAAAAAATATTCAAATTATTTTTTACTAATTGTGTTTGCTATCGAATAAAATATGAAGAAAATACAATAAAACATACTAGGTTTTTTAATGTATTGTTTAGGTACCGAATTTTCAATTTCAACTTCACTTGCGCAAGGGATGTTTTCAGCTGGTGCCTCTGCATTTCAACGTTATTATGAATATTACTTTTTGATTTGTTAAAATAAAATAGTAGTGATCCTGCACAACTTATCCTTAATACTTAACTTAACCTTTCAATGTAAGAATTGTATTGTACTTTTCACAAAGAGAGAATGTATAAAAAGACTTCAATTTTAAGGAAGCTTATCTTCAGCTACCTCACTGTCATTAAATCACATAAATCCTCCGTCTCGGTCTGTTTATTTTTAAGATTTATTTTTCTAAACCACTTGACAGATTGTGATACTACACACCATTATTAGTTAGAATATTTTCTAAGAAAAGTAAATAGAAAAGAAAAATGAGAAGTGAGTTCTATGGGCTAGTTCATTATAAATGTAAGGATTGAAGAAAAGCATTTGCTTTTATCTTTCATATTTATGCGTTGTACGTTTCGTAATGTCTGTAAAAGGTGCATTTACTCTGAACGTGAAACTAATTTGGATTTAAGAACATATTCAGCCCTGTTGTCGAGGTGTGCGCCAACTGCACGCGTATTAGTTCATTATTGACAAGGTTGTTTGCAATTCAAATCGAACGATCAATATGCTTCCCTCTTATGTTAAATATGATAGTCAATTATAAAGATCAACAGTTTTTCATTATGAGTGTGACTATTTTCATTCATGCAAATTTTACTAATATCATGAATCCTAAGTATATTCAAAATTGAATTATTTTATCATTGACTAGGTTCTATCTAATTTCCTGATTTATAATTATTACCTTGAGAATAACATTGATCTTATGAACACGCGAACTAATCTGCCGTACAACTAGGTATTGCAGTAGCAATTATTATGCAAGAATCGTAATTAGCCCTTGTTTACCCTGAAAGTCAGTACCTTTTTGCCATTTTCTTACTTAATTCAGTCAGAATCATCGGAAGTTTCCAATATAACGTCACAAATTTAGTATAAAACAACGATCATTACAGTATTGCGTTCAATTCAGCGCAAATAAGGCATAACCTGTTGTATATTACTTGACACAATGAAGATGAGGTTCTTAACACTATAATTATAAACTCCAGTTTCATATACTACGTCAACAATGTTGACGAAAGTCATGTAATGACAACAAGCTATTTTTAGACGTCAACTTAAAATAAGCAACCTATAAAATATTATTTAATACCATAAACAGGTTTTCTATGACTATGGATGGAAGCTTATTAAAATAATAGCGGATATTTGCGGTATAATAAAAAGCATTGATTATGAATATTGTGACGTAAATTGAGGTCAATGGACGTTTTTTTCAAAATAATATATTCACAAAAAAAACTAGTTATACTAATTGATGTGTTTTGTATTTATATTTATTACGTCAATTAAACTATGTAGGTTTCTTTTTTTGAGAGAACCTTTTTTGTTAATTCAATCAAAAGTCACCATACTTCGTTGTGCGATATAAATTGAATAATCTTAGTGTTAATACGAGGCACCTATTGAAATTGTATACTTTTATGTGGGTGGATTAAAATATACGAGTATGTCACTTTTTTATCTACTGTTTTTAAACAGTTTTTTACCTCGGTATTAGTACGAGTACGAGTAGTTCAGCTATAAAGTGAATGACTGAATAAAATTCCCCATATCCACCATGGTTTTTTTCTATACGTCAATCCTCTAGGTTTTTATTATAAGAAAACATATTTTTTGTCTTGTCAATAAAATTGTGATTCGATCGCGATCGTTATATCTAGGTACTTTATTCATTTATTCAGGGTAATAAAAAGTGATTATTGGTTGACATCCAATCTATTACTTTATGTTGGGTAGGTTGTGATTACACTTTTATTAATAGAAATTATATAATAGTTATTCCAAAAATGGACTGAGGAATTTTTGTTTCCGGATCTCTGGGTGGAAGTACTCTGTTTGCAGACAGGATTACAAATAATCTAAGCACTCAACACGATGAATCGTAATATTCAAACGATACAGATCCACAATCATAACTTGGCCGGCGGCGACTCTGGTACTACTGTCGCCATTTTGAAATTTCGGCCTGTCATTGTCAGTTAGTTCTTAACTAAATAAAAATTATAGGGTGACCTACGTATATAATAAATTATCACTTTCATTAATATTTTTTGGAGTGGAAACTTTTTTCAGTGATAATTATTTTTATGATGTATCTTTGCTTATTGATGAACGCTTTTATTTCCAGTATTCAATATAAAAATTTATGAAAATTATTATTTATTTTGTTAAATTTTATCTAAGTAGGCTAACACCGTCCGAAAAGTTGTGCGCGCATCTATAGTCACGCGGTGCGGGTTACGGGAAGTGGGGAAATGCTCCCGAATAAGATTTCACTTCGTTACACTGATGCGTGGGTACTAATCCTAATGCGGGGATGTACCAATGTGTCATTTCTTAAGTCATAACTGTCTGACATATATATAAAAATACAAGGCAAATACGACGTGATAACCGGTGTTGTACCTAATGGACCGTGCAAGCGACTAGTGTTCAAATCCCGGATCGGGCCTACACCAATTTGTCTTTTCTATTCTTATCACGGTTTTTAACGCTGAGGGAAAACATTGTGAGGAAACCCACATGGCTGAGTTGTACTTAGTGGTGTGACAGTGTATTCGTACAAAACGGCGATAGGCCTGCCCCCTATCACGTGAGTACACTGTCCATGCAAAACGTGGGTACTCTGAACACCAGGTGACAAAGTCACGTGATGTTCAGAAGTACTAGTACCTCTGCCAAACCCCTTCGGGGGTATTCGGCGAGAACGTTTATGTTATGTTATGTAATATGTTACAAGGCTGTTAACAGCAATAAAAAAGTGCCCATAAATTCACTGACCCAGCAAAATGAATGACCCAAACGATATCTGATGTCTAGAATTATTTTTTCTGTGCCACCTTTTTAGGGGATCTATGTGTAAATATGAAATGTTAAAGACAGTACACAACAAGGTAAGCCTCTAATTTACAGGATTTAAAAAATGATTTTATGTAGTTACCCACTTATTAACTCTGAGTGGCACAAATAACAAATCCTTGAGTATAAAATAATGAAACAGCTTGCAGAAAAGTACAATTGGCAGTGTTATCGCTAAAAGCTTCCAGACAACATTTGGGAGGTAAGATCATCAAATTTAGGATACACAGTCATTCGGGTAGACATACCAGACAAGGGCAAAAATAAATAAATCTAATTAGCTTACATTAAAACGAACTTGTTTACTTACAATAATAGTTATTACATACATATACTCAAGGCTGTAAATCCCTAGAAGGGGTAGCCCGAGCTAAGGAACTAGAAACTCCTCAGCCACTTTCGGAAAGTTGAGTGGGGTAAAGATGGTAAAATAAAGGTTATTGGTAATGGGTATCCAACCGCTTCGCCCAAAAATCTCTTAAAAGCCCCAATACCGTTAGTCGCCTCTCACGTACACCCACCGGCAGAAATGGGGTAGTGCTATTTTAAGCCGACACTACACAGCAACTAGTTATTAATTAAATGAATATTATATAAATTGTTTTATTAAGACATTTCAATACATAAATAAATTAGCCCGTATGATGTAAAGTTATTTCCCTTATAATGGTTATTTTTTATTTACTGGCAATACTAATATCGATGACAGCGACAGCCCTTACCGGCCAAGAAAAGATTGTGGATCTGTAATGATATAGCCGTCAATATCTGTCAAGCTATTTAATTTTTTCTTGACAGTCCCTAACAAATTCATAAAACTTGTGAATTTATGCTATGATTTCCTGAAGAAATCAGGTACAGATCCTTGCAAAGTATAAATATTGAAAAACTAGAACTCACACCAAACCCCTAAAGCATAAGCCCCCAGTTCTGCACCTTGTACATATGTGTTATATACCTCATAGCCCATATATGACCCCAGCAGGGGGTTCGAACCTACCCTATATAGGGTGATTTGGCCATGGTTCACCACGCTGACCACGTGCGGATTGGCAGACTAACGACTACTTGTACGACTACCGTATTGTGATGATTGACACAATTTTAACATGATTGTTTGTTTCAGAAATATAAAATGGAGGTGCTAAACCGGTTAGTGGAGGGTTACCATGATCTGATGGATAACAAGAGCGACCAGCGAGTAAAAGATTGGCCCTTGATGTCCTCACCCTTTCCCACCTTGGCTATTTGTCTTACTTACGTATTCACAGTTAAAGTAAGTATATTATTTCTGGTTACTCATTAGTATCAAAAATCTCTTGTTACGTTTAATAATAAATTGGCAATGCTGAGAATTAAAATCAACTACTCAGGCGACCCCATGAGCACAAAAATGTGGTACAACGGAAGAAAACAATCTAAATAGGCTTGACTCGGCATCATTTGATAAAATACTTGAATGAGTATGTATAAAAAGCATTTACGCCAAGATAAGTTTTACGATACTAATAACAACGCACATTTTTTCATATAAAATACTGATCAATATATGTCTAACTGTGTAGTATCTTATTTTAAGACTTACACTTAAACACTGTTGTATATGTATTGCCGGAAATGCGAATTTATTCAAATGCCTAGCAGAAATGGCCAGGGACATGATAACATCGCAGTGTTAATCGCAAACCGCAATATATGAGTCAGTTATTTTCCATGGGCATCACTGGAAAATATGAGAAAACGTGTTTTGAAACTATAGAAAATTGTTTGTAATATTCAGTCTTAATACCCTAATAATTTCATATATTGTTTTTCACTGAGCAATTCCTTTACGTAATATTATTTATTATCTGTCCTGAATTGGTTTACAATAATCATAAAAATAGAATTATATTTCTTTAATAATTTATAAAAAAATGACTTCATTTGTATACGTTGATGTATACAACAACCTTTTTATTATATAGAAAGGTTGTTAATGGTTTTTTTATACGATCTTTTGTTACAGGTATTGGGACCGAAACTAATGCAAAACAGGAAGCCCTTCGAATTGAAGCAGGTCCTTATTTGGTACAACTTATTCCAAGTGATCTTCAGCATTTTCCTTTTTAGAGAGGTGAGTAAGCAAGCTAAGATTCTTCCTAGAACTTGACTTCATTTCTTACTAACGGTTTTTGACTTATACTTGCAATGGCTGGGTAAACCATAAGATGAATATTAAATCGTACCAAGAAATCAATACACACGCCAAAAATTTTCCATAAAGGGGCAGCTCGAACTTTATAATTAGATATCCATTAGTCAATTAGGGATTTTAAGCGGGGAAAAGATAGAAAAATACATTAAAAGACATACTTTATAATCTTCTAAAAAATAATTGGTTTTATGCCTTAGACAGACAGATGACGACGAAAAGCGCAGCTGCAATTTTCATGAAGGACATTTTTTAACTTCCACTCGATTACTACGCCTATTTCCTACCATATTTTATGCCTTCAACAAGCAACGATACTATAGAGGGAATTTCCATACAATCGTCAATAATTATTTGAATGATACATCATTGTCATATTTTTCCATGCCATAATATCTTTATAAACATGGTAATTATCCTCAAAAGACAAATTAATCTGTTGCACAGGCTTAATAAAATTATTTACAAATTTATGCAAATATTAAAAGTGCAACGTTTTTTTATCATTTTATATCAACACATTTCGTATTTACGGAAATAATTAAGAACGTGTTTTGGACCAATTACTTTGGCCGTGATATTTTACGTTACATTTATATGTTGCAGAGTTTAAAGAGTGGATGGTTTACAACGTACAGCTTCCGGTGCCAACCTGTTGACTACTCCAACAACCCCATTGCCCTCAGAGTGAGTAGATTTATATTTCTGTTATAGCAATAACGCCAAACATTTTGCTTTTCATTTCGCAAACTCAATGTAATAGTTCACAAACAAGAATGAATTTTAAGGTTCAATGCCTTCATGCTAGAATAATACTTTTTATTTTTTTGTTTCTTTTTTAATTTAGCTTTACATTATAAATTAAGCTGAAATATGAGCTTTTTTATATTAATAAGAATAATTTTATCCAACAAAAGGACATTATAATGAAACGATCACGTCAAACCTTAGTGGGTCAAATAATTCATACCTTTCGACATTCCGCGACAAAAATAAACTCGTCTCGAATTTTGTACAAACAAAATTGACAGTATCAAAATAAAGTCCAGCTGCAGAATGATATAATGGAATGTTTGCCGTAAACATTTTTGCGTAGTAGAACCAGTTGCGAGCGTGCAGTTAATATTGTCATATACGGTGACGCGAGATGACGCTGGTGCTAGCACGGCCAGGGTGAGCTGGCATACTTGGGTATGTCGGTGCACCCGTGCGCAGGTACTAATATAGCGCTTTAATACTAGATCTAGCAACAAATGATTCCACGATTCACTATTTGGTAATGGTAATGGCTTATAGCATATCATGCTATAAGCCATTACCTTTACCCTTTACCATTAAATTTGCTTTGCTGAAAAATAAAATTTCTTCACTTCAATGCACTTCGTCATCGAGAAGGGTCAATGTTTACTATACTATAATGATATAATTCGAACAGTTAACATGAGAATTATTTAAAATTAAAATTAGTAAAAACTTTTCATAATATCCCCAATAGACGTATACAAATAATTCTAGCGTTTTCCAAAAGACCTCTAGCGCATTTTTGCTTGACGTTGGAGTAGAGTGCATGGTTTACATATTTTGCAACCGCGATGTTGATTACCTTCGTCGGCAGCGAAGTTCGATCACATCATAACCTGTATTCTTAGATACCCGTGCATCTGTAACTAATATGTACTGTTCGTTATATTATGTAATACTGAGTTATTTAAAACTCAGCTGGATTCTAGGGATATTGGGTGCATCAGGATTTCAATTCTTAAAATGACAATGTCCGCAAATCAAGACTGAATCTTAATATCGGTATCCCTTCGTAAGAATAGCGTACATATTCTCTATGAATATAAACTTGGTACGAAGTTAGTTTCAGGAACATGGAAAATGTATTTCAATTCATAACTTATGTTCAACTTTGTACTGGCACTGTCCCCCTCCCCCAAGAACAGTCAGGAGACTTTTACAAAAATTAACCTTGGGATTTTTAGATTTAAGTTCAATATAAATGAAAAAAAAAACACCTAACTATGATTGTCAAATCTATATATATATATAAAAGAAAGTTGTGTTAGTTACACTACTTATAACTCGAGAACAGATGAACAGATCTGTCTGAAAATTGTTGGAGCTAACTAAGTAAGCTACCTCAGCTTAGAACCAGGAAATGGACATAGGATATCGTCACCCTAAATTTCGTAGGGAGTAAGCTGTAAGAATTATATTACACCATCCGTGCGAAGCCGGTGCGGACAACTAGTAATTAATAAAATATAAATCTGTAGGCTGTATAAATCGATTGTTTGATTTTTTTTAATAAATGCCTTTATTTTATTTCAGACGGCCGTTGGATGCTGGTGGTACTACATATCGAAATTCACGGAGTTTTTCGACACGGTGGGTAATATATATAAACAGAGATAGATATATGTTGTTTTTTTTAATTTGATTCTACATTATGCAAATTATGGTGTCTATGGCCTAAAGTAAAAAGTAAAAAGTATTTTTTAAAGTAAAAAGTATATTTATTAAAAGAATTACAGCTTTCACAAATTTCCAGGGGTTCCCAAACTAGGCTTAGCCTGTACCTTGGGAAACCAATTTAATTATATAATATAATGGAATAGGCGCTTTAATCAAAGTATTATATGTTACATCAAAAAAAAAGTATGTAATAAAATTAAAAGAATGAAAAAGAAAAAAATAATAATTAAAAGACACGAACAACACAAAACAAAATGATGGACATAAACAAAGCAAAATGGAGGAGAGTTCTATAATGATAATATAATAGATCTATACATTACATTCGGTTTCATTGATATTATATTATTTTTTTTTATGAGTGTGAGTGTGTGTGTAGTTGTTAGTTTGTTAGTATTGACAAATGTGATGAACTAATCTAACTAAAATAGAATATATATATATAGTTTGTGTGTATGGTGTGAATATATATATGAATATATATTTGAATATATGAGTATATAAATATAAATGAGATAGATGAGATGGAGAACCTTATTAACTAATTATTGATAATTATTGATATATGCTAATTATTGACTCTGTACTCTCGTAGTCCATAGAGCTTAACTGTGTCGTCACCTTTGATTTAAGTAACGGTAAGGAGTCATCTCTTTGAATATTACACTTTTTGACTAAATTGTTGTATATGTGAGCGTATGCAAAAGTACCTGTGCGTTTAGCAAAGCTGGTAGTTACAATAGGAATGACAATTTGGTGGACTCGGTTCGATTTAAGCAAGTTAAATTCGGATGATTTACCTAAGTTTCGGTGTGTGGTTAGACACACTTTTTGTAGATAAAGTTGTCTTACTGATAGAACTTCTGCCAACCTGAACAATTCATTTGTAGGGTGGGTCATAGGTTTACGGAGCATAGTCTTCAGTAATGCTCTTTGCGCCCTTTCTAGTTGGATAAGTACAGATTTCGCTGCACCTCCCCAGACCTCTATACAATAAAAAAGCAGGGATTGGCCTAGCGCGTAGTAGACTTGCTTTAAAACATCCATGTCAGCAGAACTTCGGAGGAGTTTCATGACACCGGTTACGCTCCTAATTCTTTTAGCAAGCTTACTTATGTGAGCCTCGAATGTTAGACGTTCGTCCAGAATAAGGCCCAAGTACCTAATGTCTTTAGTCCGGTATATTTTATTGCAGTCACATGGTGAGGTTCCACTTCCGTCATTCTTGCAGCTGTGCATGGTCAAGGAGTTCAAAGAGTCTGGCCTCGATGTTGCGGTCTTGTAAAAGCATATGAATTGTGTCTTTTGGGTATTAAGTGTCAGTAAGTTTTGTTGCAGCCATTCATTGATCTTACCCAGACCTTTCTCAGCAGCAGTTTTAGCATCATCCCAAGTTGAGCCGTGGAACAATATAGCGGTATCGTCTGCATAGCAGACTATTTCCGCACTCTCAAGGCTAACGTTTTGGATTGAGTTTAGGTAAGTTAAGAAAAGGGTCGGCCCCAGGATACTTCCTTGTGGGACTCCGAAATCTATTGGACTAATATCACTTTGGAGTGAGTCTATTCTGGTGACTTGAGTTCTTGTTTCTAAGTAGCTTTTGAACCAACAGAGAGCTGTACCCCGTATACCTAATCCTTCTAGTTTTCTTAATAATATTAAAATTGAAACAGTGTCGAAGGCTTTCGACAAGTCCAAGAAAACAACCAGACTTTTGTGTCCTCTATCCAATTTGTTTACTATTTTACTAGTGAGAGCTTTTGTGGCGTCTTCTGTTGACTTGTTACGTCTGAAGCCGAATTGTGACGAAGCAAGCAGTTTATTCGATTCAAGGTAATCAACGAGCCTTTTATTTACAATTTTCTCTAGCAGTTTGGATAGTATGCTCAGTAGAGAAATAGGGCGGTAGTTAGATGGATCACTTTTGTGACCATTTTTGTGGATGGGGGATACAGCGGCAGTTTTCCATGCATTAGGAAAGGAACCAGAAGTAAGGCTTAAATTGAAGATATGGGTAAGGGGTTCCGCTATTTGATGTTTCAATTTCTTTACTAGACTACCACTTATTCCATCAATCCCAGGAGCACTATCTTCCTTGATGAGAGAGATAAGGTTAGCTACTTCGTCACGGTCTGTTGGAGACAAAAAAAAGGAGGAACAGGGGCCATCGTTTGTAGGAACTGAAGAAGCCAATTCTTGTTCTGATATATTTATCTTGTCAAGTATTCTTTTCGCAAGACTAGATCCAACGGATGAGAAATATTGGTTGCATTTATTCAGGGGATTTTCAGTGTTTTGTGTTATGTTGAACAATTCTTTAGCTGGATTGGATCGATTGGACTTCAAGTGACAGATCTTTTTTATAGATTGCCATGTCTTTTTCGAATTGCCCTTATTCCTGTCTAGTAAGTCCTTTTCATACTCGCATTTTATGTTACGGAGGAGAGTTATGTAAAAGTTTCTGTACCTTTTATAGGATACATTTAGAATAATGTCTTCTGGGTGTTTCTTTACCAGCATATGGAGATGGTCTTTATGTCTAGCGCATTTTATTAGACCAGGGGACATCCAAGGCTCAAGTGTGTATCTGGATTTACTTACTTTTTTTACAGATTTATGTTTATCTATGCAATCGTTTAAAACTTTTATAAATGAATCGGTGCACGTCTGCAAGTCATGCTCATTTAATATCTGAGACCAGTTTAGGGTTTCAAGATCTTTTACAATTCCTTTGAAGTCTAATACGGTCTTAAGGCGTGGTGTTTTGTCCTTTTTGATTTCGACTCGGTTAATTGTAGCTATAACAAGATCGTGGTCTGATATATCAGATTCACATACAAAACCCAATACAGGCAGACGGGTTCTGATTAGGATATGATCCAGACATGCTTTCTTTCTCGTCGGTTTGGTTATGGCTGGACGTAGGCCATGAGACGATGCGAGGCAGAGATATTCGGTAGGGTCATGTTGAGACCTGTTTGTTGACAGTAAGTCGATATTGATATCGCCTGCCACTATGATGTCTTGAGTTGTGGGGATTGAATGTAATAAGCTGTCGAGACCTAATAAAAAGTTGTGAGTGTTTTTAAAGGAAGGAGAACGATAAATCCCAACTATTGTTAATAAATTGGGAATTTGTATGACTATACTACATGCATCAGAGATAAGTGGCTCAGAGAATGAAGCATTTAAAGATTCTCTAACAAAGGCTACCACTCCACCGTTTTTGTTTATGTTACGCTTGGAAGCAAACGATTCATAACCGGGAATCACGCCGATGATAGTTGAGTCCGATAACCAACATTCGGTTAGTAAGATGACATCTACTTCATGGTTTAGCCGGTTTAATAAAAGTATGAATTCGTCAAAATTGCTCTGAACACTTCGTATGTTAAGGGATAGTATTGAAACATTTAAATCTCCTAATTAATCGAATAAAAAGTTCGAGTTTTGAATATTACAGCTATATTTAAGAAAAAATCTCATTTGAATAGAATTTCAATAATGATAAGGATTAATATAATGCGTTATCTTTTTTTAACATAATTTATAGAGCTATAAAAGTATGTGTGTTGTGCCTTATTATTTTTAAATACCTCACAAATAAACAAAAATTTCAGATGCGAGATTGTTAAAATGTTTGATAAAAATAATAGGAAGCATAATTATTTAGTTCCTTGTACCAAAATTACGTCAGACGGAATTATTTTGCGAAGTGTTATGAATATTTATGTATTTCAATTAGAATCATCGTTTCTTAATTGTCTCAATCCTTCCAGATATTTTTCGTGATGCGCAAAAAGTTTGATCATGTGTCGAAACTCCACGTGATCCACCACGGCATCATGCCCATGTCAGTCTGGTTCGGAGTCAAGTTCACACCAGGTCAGTCATACATTCTATCTTACACATACTCAAGTCATTTGTTCCAATTAGGGTAGACAGAGAAATTAACAATTTCTCACCCCCTTTTAAAAGGGAAAAGATAATAAAAATGCTGGAAGTTATTGGGTATAAATATTATACGCCATCACTACACAGCTCTCTAAGCCGCAACTTCACAACTTAAAGGCAGTATTCTAAAAAATAACTGAAGATAACGCTCATTCCTGGAAAATCTTCAGCCATTAATAGTTTTTAATAGAACCAATAAATAATCAACAAATTACAAAAATGACTCATTTAGCGAATAGCCACAAAAATATTACTCTTAATTTAACTTTTAACCAATGTCTTACTCAGAGAGAAATTATGCGATATAGTTTCAATAGAGATTGCGACTAGTTTTTAATTCTGTTTCAAGAGTATACGGAGATAAAAATTAATATAACGCGGAAAATTTTATAATCATCTATTTAACTAAATATACAAGTTTATTAAGATAGACAAAATATTTCACAAGACGGAAGAATATGGTGTTTGTTTTTCTTGGAATATTTCTCTGTGTAACTATGTTTAATTGGTATAAAAAACTTTTTCCGTGTCGAATTAAGGCTGTTGTGCATGTCATGTAAGATAATATGAATTAGGTAATCAATGTACTCGGATTTTTATCTCGGTAAGTGCTGATTGGAGCGGACACTACATAGCGAATCTTAGCGTTGTTTTTTTTAATAATTTATTTGACTTTATATTTTTAGTCTCTCAATAATAATTTTTAATATTTAATAGATAAATAAATCCAAAGTTATGTATTAATTTCAAGATTATTCAATACCAATAAGCGCGGATGAATGTTTAAATACAACATTGAAACTTATACCGATAAACAGACTAAAGTAAACGCAACGTAAATTATGTTAAAAGGTTGTGTTTAGTCAAAGGAAAACCTTTGAGAAAGCCAATTTAAATCTTTTTGTTCATGAAAACCACATGTGGGGATTATTACTAATAAATCAAGAAAAGGTAGACAAGTGGCCTTCCGAATTAGTAAAAATTCTGAGGAAGGAAACGAAAACACTACTTAAACGTGTAAAAGAAATAAAGGATAGAAGAATTTCGCACTGGCAGCCATTGACACGGTAGCTCAATTGGCAGAGCGACGGGGGCGTATACCCGAGGTCGCGGGTTCTATTCCCGCCTGTGTCAAATTTTTTCTTTCCTTTATTTATTCTTTATTTACTTTGAGAAAGCTTTTTAAAATTTATGAATGTTGACGAAAAGTGCTAGAATTGCACAAATTAACTTTGATAGTCTCTGCTTACTCCAATGCATACATTACAGTCTCACATAAGTAATTAAAAGTTTCAGTCACACACAATTTCATCAGCTCGAGTACAAAGGTAATGTACACAAAATATTGATTTCGAATTCGAAGCGTTATGCTAACTTTGGTATGTTTTTTTATTTAATATATTTACGTATTAAGCTCTCAAGTGATCTGCAAATTTACTTTGTTACTCGTGTTATAATATAAAAACAATATACAATATCTTATGACGGATAATCGAATGCTCTGGAACATCGAAGTGTAAACAGAGGTTATGTTAGCAAACTGGTTTTTTATTGTTTGCCGTCTAAGTTAGTACGAGAAAAATACTTATTTTAGTTTAGTTATTTGCTAAACCACTTATTATGATTGATATTGACACGTACACTAGAAAAGCAGACAACCTACGTAAGACTCCGTACAAGTTTTCAAATGAATGTAATTAGCATACAATTATCATGTCGTGAATTCGATGGAACATGTTATTGGCTTTAGTTTTATTTATTTAATTTCTAACATTATACTCTATCTAGTCTGAATCTTTTGCACCATAAAAGCCTGCACGTGTATTTTTGGATTTGAGCTCGGGTGCAGCTGATTCACTGCTATCAGCTCACTATATGTAAGCAAAGAATACGATCTTAGAAGCTATGTGTAATTTATATTTTACTGTTCACAATTATTATAATATTTTCTTAGATTTTTTTTAAAGGATGTTTTTATAATAGAATCTATACGAAAATTGTGTTATGCAATATGTAATTAAATTGATAGTTTAATATAATGTGGCTCGTGTGAGTGACTGAGGTTTTTATTTGCACACTTTTACGACTTAGGGGTTTCGAAGAGCATGAAAAGAATTATAATTATAAAATCAATGTATTGGCGAATTTAGCATTAAACGTTTATACGTAAACGTTTATAATTCCAGATTATATATTAACCAAGAATCTGGGTTCGTAGGCAGAAACACTTTCGCGTCGGTCAAATATAATCTGTTAAGAAAACTTTAGAAAATTTTGGTAACCAAAACTTGCAAGATTAGGAAACTGTTACCTCGTGACTAAATTTAAAGTAATAAATGCATTTAAATATTATAGTTCTATGTACTCATTTGATTTTCTTCTTACTAAAACTAAGTCAGCATAAATATATTTCAAACCAAACCAAGCATCGTCGGTAGGTCTAAAATAATCATAATGCAAACATGACCACCATCAGAGGATCACTTAAGCGCACAATATAAATAAAAACATTATTGATTTTCGGATTACTTTTTTTTCAGTTATCATGGACATGGGAAGACTGAGGTGTTATTTGTCATTATACAGTACTATAAAATTATTATACTAACTACCTTCACAAAATTTTAAGTTACATTTGCGTTTAATATTTGCTATGTACAAAAAGAGAGCTACTAATGTTATCTGGAGTCTGGAGCAATAGTTGTTTTAATTATAATGTGCAATCAAGAAAATCTTAGAAAATACTATAGCGCACAATATGATAAGTCTATAGAACTCTTTTAAAATTTTCGTGCTGATTTCTTTCTTCACACGTCCCGAGGGTTTCTTTCTATGCGTCTGTAATAAAATTACAATTTCATTATCTTTTGTAAACTGTGATTTCCGCATGGTAATCGTACTTGAGAAAAGTCCAAGAAAATCCATGACAAATAATATGTATAACAAACCTACTCAATGCAAATACTATTGTCAGCTATATTTGGAAATAAACATAATAAAAGGAATCATATCTCCTATTGAGACATTTGATATGCAAATCGATCCTGACTACCGACTAATTCGATTGAAATTTGCATTGTTACATATTAGCTCCCACAACACAGGATTTACCTAGCGTGGGGCCACAGATAAACTACTTCGTCTTTATTATAAAGAATAAATTATATAGATTAAAATTGTAATGTAATTGTAAAAGACGATCACCTATGGCGGTACAAATAAACATTTTTTCATTTTCATTTTTTTCATTTTTTCATAACTACATTAATAAGTGTTTCATAAACAAATATTGTTCAAATTGATAAATAAAAAGACGTAAAATTAAATCAAGAAAACAACTGTTATAGATGCTAATAATTATATTCTAATGACGTTATCAGCTGCATTGGATTCTTAATAATTTTATGCTTCATAATATGTTTAATTTTAATGACGTCATCAACCGCATTGGATAACTTGAAAAGTATTTATCTGATTATCTTTTTGATTTGCTTTAACTTAAAATTGAGCTGTGTTGTGTCGGCATAGAATAGCACTACCCCATTTCTTCCGGTGGGTGTACGTAAGAGGCGACTAACGGTATTGGGGCTTTTAAGGGATTTTTGGGCGATGCGGTTGGAGACCCATCACCAAAAACCTTTATTTTACCATATTTTCCCCACGCAACTTCCAAAAGTGGCTGAGGAATTTCTTATTCCTTAGCTCTGGCTACCCCTTTTAGGGATTTATAGCCGTGAGTATATGTATGTATGTATGTATGTTTTATCATAGTTTGGTGAAGTAAATAAAAAATATATTTATTAATACAAAGAGATGTGCATAGCCCATTATTTTGATATCATATACATTATCACATTAGGCGTTTTTTTTTAATTCTTCCTAGGAGAGTGTTGAAAAGTTTGCGCCTAATAGTTTATTTATAGAAAGAATGCGCAGGCAGTTTTTAATTTAAGTATGCATTTTTTTTTAAATCAAGCATAAATGCATTACAAGCCTGGGCACTCATGCATTTATTTATTTATTGTCAAAATCCGTGATCAAATCAACGTTGACAATATATTATTTTTGTTTCTCAATAATATTATGTCTACAAGCAAGGAGTTTATACATTATTACAGTTTGAATTTAGACCACTGGGCGACCTCTAGTAACATGTTAACGTTAAAACTTGTTTTGTATCAACTAGTAGACACATATGTTTTCTACCCTAACACAAGATGCACTTGACACTGTTGATCATTTAACTATGTCAAATAATTTACATTACATACGCCATATAAAGAATCAAAACATGATCGTATTGCAGTGGTTTGGACTCTCAAAGTCTCCAACTCCGGAACCCGAAGACTATGTTGTATAATTTATTTACTAAAAATATAAATATCTGCAAAAAAGAATTGACGTAGAAGTAAACATACCGTCCACTACTTATTTCTTACTTCTTACGTACTTCTTTGGAAGATCACGTGACATTTCAGCAGCTGACATTCGGAGTACTTCCATTTGTCCTCGATAGTCTGCAGCTTCTCAGCAAAACAATATCTCTCAATACAAATACCCTGCTTTTTTATACTCTGCCATGTGTAAGATGATAATATAGATTGATAATATTTTTTTGTTTTGTCAATAGGTGGCCACTCAACATTCTTCGGTATGTTGAACACGTTTGTGCACATCGTCATGTACTCTTACTACTTGCTGGCAGCTCTCGGTCCTCAGGTGCAGAAGTATCTTTGGTGGAAGAGATACCTTACGGCTCTACAAATGGTACGTATTAAGTTTATTAATAAAATGTGATAATATGAATATGGTTTATAGCTCTTTTTGCAATGTGTTTGAAATGCTAATACTTTAGATATTAAGTCACCAGATATGTTTAGAGATTGACTTATTGATTGGACATGCTTTTACGTAGAGTGCAGACCTATCGTCACTCTGTTTAAATAAAATAATAAAAAAAACATGCCGCATTGTTTACAAACTCCGCCTTTATTGATTTTGACGCATTATCGCAAAATATTTGACAAAAAATTAAGTTTCATAGTTGGTGTATACGTGCATTTCGTAGGGGTGAATATAGAGAACTTGACAAAAAAATAGTTTGAGAGTTGGTGCAAAATGTAACTCTTCTATTATATTGCCAAAAGTGCCTCACAATAACATAAATTATTTCCTCCAGGTACAATTCGTGCTAGTATTCCTGCACGCGTTCCAGCTGCTGTTCACGCAGTGCGACTACCCGCGTGCGTTCGTCTGGTGGATCGGCATGCACGCCGTTCTCTTCTACTACCTCTTCTCCGACTTCTACAAACAGGCCTACATCAAGAAGGCACAAGTAAGATACTGTTTAAAATATATACATTCATACATACATACATACATATACTCACGGCTATATTTCCCTAGAAGGGGTAACCAGAGCTAAGGAATTATAAATTCCTCAGCCACTTTTGGGAGTTGAGTGGGGAAAAGATGGTAAGAATAAAGGTTTTTGGTGATGGGTCTCCAACCGCATCGCCCAAAAATCCAATAAAAAGCCCCAATACCCTTAGTCATATATACATTCATACATACAAATACTCCAGGCTAAAAATCCCTAGAAGGAGTAACTAGAGCATCAGAATAAGAAATTCTTCAGAAAATTTTGGATGTTCAGTGGGGACAAGATTGTGACATTAAGGTGTTGTGATGAGTCTTTAACCGCATCGCCCAACAATCACTTAAAATATCCTAATGTCCCTTGTCGTCTCTTACGAGCACCCACGGGTAGAAATGGGATTGTGCTATTCTAAGCCGACATTATACAGCTATGTATATTTTAATATATGCAAAAAAATGGTTTATAGCCTGTTTCAATTCCATTTCCATTATTTGGAAACCATTCATTCATTTTCATTCATTCCATACGTTTTTAATTCCAGAAAGCTAAAGCGAGAGCAGCTAAAGCTGAAGAGATAGAAACATCAAAGGATATCATAAGGTCAGAAGGCAAGGAGATGAAGCTGCCGCTGTTGAACGGTTTCAGCAACGGCTCAGCGCTGAACGACGTGCGGCAGAGAATGGCGGGCGCAGTGGCCTCCCAGTGACGCGCGGCGATGTTGACTTTATTATAACCCTTTTTGTATAGTTGTAGCAAGTGGTAGAGTGATGGCGATTGCCTGTTGACAGCTTTGTACTCTTTCTCAATGAAGTTTCTTCAGTTCTTGCCATTTATTATTTTCAAATTCATGTTATTATTTTTTTATTATTGTTTTACAAAATACATTATTTAATTTCAAAATCATTATCTTATTATTTTTACATATATTCAATTTAATAACGGAAATATCTTTTCCTTTTTTCTGAGTCTATTCTCTGGCTGATTTCTGTAAATAGGATTATAAACTGTTTGTCTGTCAAACTACCACTTTCTCAAAGACTGCTCAAATCAATGCACTGTTGTTAAAGACCGGGCATTTATTATTTCACCCTATGGGTGACGATAATCGAATTGACCCATTTGGTAGCGATCCTAATATTATAATTAAGAAAAAGCATATGGGAATATTTTATGGCTAAGTTATCACATTGATCTGAATTATAAAATAGATAGAACTGTGGTACACTTATTTGTTAATCATAAGTATTTGTGATTTTTCGAAATAATTTAGTATTTAGGTATACTGGAAGCTCAATATTTTAGTTAGTCTAAGTTAGGTAAGCTGCTAGCAGATAAGTTATTTAAGACAATGGATCACACTTTTATAACTTTTTATGACATCATTATGATTTTGACTAAATTATTCAGTATTGTGATTTTACAATTTACTACTTGATTTTAAACATGAAACTTACTATGTAAATTTTTATATCTTATCATAAAACATGGTCTCAATTAATGTCTTCAATCGTGTTTTCTGTAAATATTTTTATACAAAATGTTTTTAATTATTCCTAATCTAAAATTTAAACATATCTATCTTAATTGCATTTTATCAAATAACTCAAAATAATGTTGTCAAAATTAGTGCTAATTGTGCCTATTGCCTCTTCTGTACAATAATTAAATTTAGAATTTCTGACATGAATTATGCAGTGAGTCTTAAATCTTGAATAAGAGGAAACCCCAACGTAGTCGCTGAGTAAATATTCAAGATTTAGGGCTGTCGATCATAATTTATTATTGTAAATATTTTTTAATCTAGGTGATAGACGCGAATTTGACAATTTGTAATGAAATAAATTTTGTGATATCTAAAATGACTTTTTTTTAATCCTAGTCCCTAGTTTCCTGCCAATATAGTAAGGGTTTATAAAAATATATAAATAAGGTATTATTTTGCGCTACTTTGTTTATTTTCCATTAGATCTATGAGCAGATCGAAATCCTATTAATATCGTTTACTGAATTGCCTAGTTCGTCTGTTGTAGTCTGTTGCTATGTGTACACAAATATATATTACAGTCGCCTCTGTTTCCTTTTAAAAGGGTTTATATTGAATTGATTCTCAGACAATTTTATTCCTATTCAGAGATTTAGTATCGATTTATGTCCAATTTAATCACTCTTCATAGTCTCGTTTAACAATTAATTCTTATACCTAGTTGGTCCTTAAATACTGTCACTGGCGTTTATTTTAAAAATAGAACACCTAAACAAAAATTTGAAATGGTGTTAGATTCTCAATTATTTTTGTAATACTAATCTGCTAAATGACAATCACATTCACTATTTTTTTTCGATGGAGTAGACTCGCAAAGAGAACTGAGTAACAGTAATTGCATTGCATCGTTGCGGCTGTCCAACAAAGACGATTTGCAACTTGCTTCAAAAATTTAAAATCACGGTGAGGTTCGTATACCGTACCATCAAGAGGTACAATGAAACCTCTAGTGTCGATGACGAGAAAAAAACTGGCAGACTACGTTCCGTTAGGACTCCAGGGGTGATCAAAGCAATCAAGGCGCGTGCGGCAAGAAATCCCGACCGCAAGTAGAAATTGGTGTCTTTGAAAATTGGTTTAACCAGAAGTACCGTAAAAAAGTACTCGATGAAGACCTGGTACGAAAAAATAGTGGACATATTCTGAAAGCGCGTCTGATAGCTATGAGAGGCAAAAAATGCAAAGTATTGCTTAAGGGCCTCCCCGCATTTTGCAGCTATTGCGCTCACTCTTACGTCAAATTTACTGAGAGTGACAGGGACGGAAAAAACGCGCGCGCAGGATAAATGTAGTTTATTTAGTTTTATTGAATAACTATAATTTTTAAATGAAAAGTTAAACATCAAAGTTACAGATCTTAAAGCTACGCGTATATAGACACATAATGAGTTCACATGTATGTTATGCCAGTGGAGCCTATACGGTTTTTATGAAGCATGTTCGAATTCAATTTTTTTCATCATATTTTACAACAAATTATTAAAATAGTCACCAACATATATTTTATTCATGTCATATCAATATCATCAAATAAGACTTTATAGAATTTCCAAACAATCAATATCAACCTATTTTTCCGGGGACGCCCTTAAGCGGTACGCAAGAAAAAGGCACCGCAATATCCAGTTTACAGACGAGTTTTTTTTTAATATTTGGGTGAGATACAACAAAAAAAATGTCAGGGTGTACGCTACCAGCTCTGCGGCCGCTGGAAATGCCATTCCTCGAGTACAGCACGGTCATCATCCATCATCAATCATGATTTAGTTGCGATTATCTTACTATGGCCCTACTGAGTACATTTTTGTGAAAAGGGTGTCAAAACTAGTGCAAAAGTGTACGGAGACACGGTTTTAGATCGCATAGTGAAAGATCTGCCCCAGACGCTCTTTAGAGGACGGCTATTTGTGTTTCAACAGGACTCTGCACCTGCTCATAAGGCCGAAACCACTCAGGAGTGGTTTGAGCGCCAGAATGTCGAGCTATTAAGGCATCATGATTGGCCCTCATCTAGCCATGACCTCAATCTACTGGATCACAAAATTTAGCAGGAATTGGAGAAGCAGGGTTGTTCTAAACCTCACAAAAATTTGAGCAGCCTAAAGTCATCATTGACTAAAGCAGTGACTGATATCGACATGAATATGGGTCGTTCTGCTATTGAAGACTGGCCGCGAAGATTGAAGGCTTTTGTCAAAAATATTGGCAATCGTTTTGAATAAATTTTGTGTTTAATATAAGCTCATTAAATAACCTTTTTTTGAATATCATTTCTAATTTTCATTTTATAGCTAATTTTGTTTGTGACAGAATTTAGGGACCAACTAGGTATATATTTCATCATTTTATACTTACATCAAAATACTGAAAATTCGTCTGCGCTGAGATAGACTCATCGATTACACACGGCACCCATATGTTCCGGCCGAAGGATTTGAGCCTACCTTGAATAATTTAATTTGGTAACTTCGTTAGCACACAACACAGTCGAGACTGTTATTTTTGATCAGGTTGGCAGACTTACGACAACTACTTTAATATTAGCCCCAACCAAAGGTTTTGCTCGCCTTCCAAAATACAGAATCATCTAAATTTCAATAGATTTCAGAATCTAAACTCATAAAAATCAGGTATCGTACCAAGTCGTCGATAGTTGTAAGAAGGTCACAAGTCGAAAACTAACTATTAAAAGTCATAAGCGAGCTTTTAATTATGGAGGTATTTGAGAAAAGTTTATTTCATGGGACTTTGTCAATTGTTGGCTATTGAAGGCAATGGTTATAAATTAATTTTAATTGTTCAAGAACTTAAAACCTAGTTTTATATTATTTGTGCTACAACTAAAAACTTAGTATCAACTCAAGTTCACCATTGAAATATCTACCCATTCAACATTTAACTGTCATCTAGTATCTAGTAATTAAACTAAAGAAAGGTGTTTTCGTTGTTGGTAACTGGCGCTTCTTGATAGAGTAATGTAAATAATTTTGTTATAGAATAGTCTCATGACATTGTTTGATTATTTGGTGGCGAATTTTAGAGCAAATTATTATAGAATCACTTAATCAACTTAGTTCTATAATTATCTATAAGTTTTCCGTTTACAATACCCGTACAGTATAGTAGTGTCATATGTAAAATTGAACTAGTTTTGCTATTCACCAACAGATGTCATTACTTACAAAAAACTATTGGTGCTAAATGACGCCTGAATCAGGCAACTCGCAAATGTTCAATTTGTGAAGCTAGCCAAGATCTACGATCAATACGATATAATAAGATCAATACTCGTAATTTAACGTGATATTAAATAAAATTTAATTATAATAATAAAACATTATTCATTACATTACTCTTTTATTTGTTTACTGAACTAGTTTCCACCCACTAGTTCCGCCTGTGTGAATCTCGGACTTCATAAATGGAGGAGGTTTTCAATTAGTCGGAATGTTTTTACTGTATGGTGGTTTGCAGGTGGTCCCATTGTCCGGTCAGGATCTGATGATGGGGTGAAATCGAAAATAATCTTTAATTATTATAAGCAATCTATTACGATTTCGGCATCCCTATATCATCATCGAAACTCTTCAATAATGACCATCATTGAGATAATAAAACAGTATAACTCTAAGGACTGAAATCTTATTTGGATTATTTCATAACATGAGCAGGTTATCGAGCGATGAGGGGACAGGGGATGAATTCGCCATTGGCATCTCAAGGATAAAGTTGGCTCACCAAACTTAAAATAATTTGCTGCTTATTATTACTAACGACGATATATTTAAAACTACCTATTTATTAGATCGATGTTATGTAATGTAAATTTTGACCTGCATAAAGTGCGTAAGCTTACTAACATATTTTTTTGGATAAAGATCCATACTGAACTAAAGAAAATAGCTTTAAAAATTACGTAATATTGTTTCTTTTATTTTAGCTATGGAAGTTTGCCAGGATCGTACCAAGAGGCAATCGATAGTGCCTGCGTACCACTAAGTGAACGATTGGCGTGAGTTTAAACTTGCCTATTAATTGTAGAGACCGAATTTTAATTATTTTATTGACCTATGTCTAAACACATAAAAAAACTATAAAATGGCGGCAATAAGTTAGAAATTCATATATGAGGATCCCTAGACCAACGGTCTCCTTTATACAAACCATTATACCAAACTTGATTATGTATGAGCTGTCTCAGTAAATGGTAGGTATGTATGCAAAAGGTGCGACATTTTTTTGTAAATTTTTGTACCTAAATATTCCTGATTTTCTATAGAGTTGCTTTCTTGTTTTGTCGTATTTTTTAACAGAATGCTATGAATGGTCATTTGCAAGTATGTTGATATTATGTAAGTTCGACAGATAACTTAAACTACTTGACCGATTTTAATAAAATACTTATATGGATTTTAATCTTAAAGTACACAAAATGATGTATTTGATACGTTTAACAAAGATCTATGCAAAGGAAAATAAATGTACTTTACCAACTGTCGTCAATCTCCTCTTTGAGATAGATTGGTAATAAAAAACATAGTAATCTGTCTAAACACTAGTTTCATCCATATCACCTTTATGTGTATGTTAGAGTATTTAATGTCAGTTCCCAATTTAAAACTATTAAGTGGGGGGGAATTGGTTGCTTAATGTATTTAGAACAATTTTTTTAAGTTGCAGTGTAGTGCAAGCTTAAAATATTACTAAGCCATTTCTCCCAAGTGTGTAGTAAAAAATGACTTAGGGTTTTTACGATGGAGACCCATCACCTACCACTTTTATTATAACATCTTTATCATTTTTCTTGAACGCGGTATGAAAACAAAAAGTTCGTCATTATCTGATCTTTTCCTTTCCAACTTAGATGCCTGTAGGGATCGGAAACCCTAATGGGATATTTTAGCTATGAATTGTGAGTAAAGACAGATAGTTAGGAATCTAGAATCATGTCTTTAGATTTTATCTATGTATGTTATATTGTTAAAAGAGTATGGGAACAGGTCGTATGACAAAAAATATGATTATTTAGATATGCCAAATGTGTTTGCTCATTTGTTCAACAGGTGTCTATGTTCCATTGTAGAATTTTATACGGACAGAAAAAATCTCACGCTACTTGGGAAACCATACGAAATAAATAATTGCGACACACCTATTGTTTTTAAGAAAACTTTATTTACAATGTAATATTTTACATTACAATCTATTCTTTTCAACTTATTGCTATTGTACTTATTATTGTAAACATATATCTTTTGATGTAAAAAACAGTTGTTATATAATCCAATTAAGTAAATGGATTGAATAAAAACGATTAAAATCATATCATACTGACATCTTTTTGAGTATTATTTGTTAAGAATTTAGAATGACTTAATGTAGGATACGTAGGTAAATAATATCACAAATAATAATTTAGGGTAACTACAGCAAAAGCCTCTTCGGGAGGTTCTAAATATAATCCAAATGTTCATGTAATTCATGGGATATTTGTTATTTGTTTCAGCCGGCAACTTCATTTAAATATTCTGCACTTTCAGTAACTTCTATCCCATCCACACTTCAATAAATAAGTTGTACTCTTGGTAAACATTTGCAGTATATTTAAAAACAACCTTGAGAAGCATATAAATGGCCATGTAAGTCTACAGTTTAGTTTTAGTTTTACCAAATTCCTCTATGTGATCGTATTCTGAGTATCCCGGATCAGAGTCATAATAGGCGTAATCATAGCTATTGTCTTCGTTTTTGTTGGCTGGTTTCGTGAATTGTGGTTTCTTGGTAGGCCGGGGCTGGGGAGCTATCGACGGCGGTGGCGGAGCTCGGCTGGACGGGCGGGGAGCGGCGGTTCGCTGGGGTTCAGCTGTCGACGGCTGCCTTGGAGCCACTAGCTCTAATGAAACTTGTAAAGGCGAGTTTAGCTCAGTGGGTCGAGCCGTCGTTGTATATGTTTGTACGTAATCAAAAGTACGCTGAGTGCTGGGTGACTGAGGTCTCACAGTAGTTGTGAATGTTGACTCTGGGACACCAAACGTGGTCTGGAATGACTGGGATTTTGTTGTAGGTAGTTTGAATGGTCTCGGAGATGCTGTTTGGGATGTAGGCGGTTGAATTTTGGATCTTGGTTTCTGATCCTCGGGAAGTCTATTTCCGCTGGCGGCAATGTTTAATGAATGGGCACCAGATAGCAGTTCCTTTTCATATAATTCTGGTCTATATTGACCGTCATCGTCTTCCGGTGATGGGCGATACTGGCCGTCATCTTCATCACTCTCTGCGTAGTTTATAGGTTGAGCATTGAAACCGATATTTGTATTATATGCTACTGTGTTGAGATTAGATGGGTGTTCCGGCCTAGTAGTATAAATACTAGGAGTAGGTTTAGGTGAGGAATTGAAATGATTTTGTTTCTTTTGTTGTTGGTTTGCTTGTTTTCTTTCTGGTTCATATGAAACGCTGTTGTAATTTTGATGGGAAGTGCTGCTCACATAGTTTCTGGTTGAAGCGGAATAATCTGGTGTGCTAGATGGAGTTCTGGCGCCGTTGTGGACCACATTAACATTATTTTGAGCAACATCACGAGGGGGTTCGGGAGCGACATGGAAACTGTTGCGTAGCTTAATTGCATTCTGTTGGTTTAATCCAACTGTTGTTTGCGCTTCGTAGTTGTAGAGCTCAGCCAATCCTTGCTTCTTGTTGAGACGTGGAGCAGTACTCGTTTGAGCAAAAGAAGTTGGATCGACGTTGTTTTGGTTAACCCGCTGTTTTGGTGTAACCCGGCTCACTTCGACGTACTCGTCTTTGTATTCTTTAAATTGTGGAGGAATATTCGGTGTTGTTGTTTTTACCCTCTCCTCTGATTTAGGTCTAGTGGCTAAATGTTTCTTTTGAGGCTCTGATAAGTACTGTTGAGTTTTTTTCTGTGGTTCTGGGAAGTATTGCTGATTTTTTTGTGGTTCAGAAAAATATTGTTGATTCTTTTGTGGCTCAGAGAAGTATTGTTGATTTTTTTGTGGTTCGGAATAATATTTCTGATTCTTCTGTGGTTCGGAAAAGAATGTTTGCTGCGATGTTTGGGCGTAAGTAGAAGGTGCTGCTGTACTAGTGACGTAAATAGGACGTTTTCTCACTAGTTTCCGTTTAGAGGAGAATTCTGGCTGTGGAGGATTGGAAGGGTTAGGAGCCGAAGAAGATGATGTTATGTAGGTTGTAGCAGAGGGTGTGCTGCGTGGAGTGGTGGCTCTGCGGAACGACTGTCTGGAGGAGGTAGCTGAAGCTTGTTGAGGTTCGTCTCGGCCGCGCTCTCGTTGGCCGCTGAAGAAGTCTGAAGAGTGGGCGGTTCGGAGGTCAGAGACTGGGGCATTGTTCTGTGATTGTTGGGACAGTCTTCGGTCTCCAGTCTCTGCTTGTTGCAAACCGAATTCAGGCTCTTCATCTCGTCCTCGATTCCCGTTTGACGACGACGATGACGTTTTCTTCGTGTCGAAACCTAGAGAAAAATCTAGTTTTAATTTGAGGTTACTAAACATTTATTCTATGAGTTCTACCACTGCATTTTTTATCATATGACAAATAATGAGGTCCTCCACCTATGTATCTACTTAAGCGAGATAAAATTCAATGGGGATTTACATATTTTTATCGTTTGACATTATATACTGATAAGTAAGAATGTACCGTATACAACGTGTCCCAAACTTCAACGATAGCATTGAACCGGGAAAATGGCCTTGTAGTACCAGCTAGTGCAAAATAATAAATACGTATAAAAGCGCCTCGATTTTTTGTACTAAATGTTTATTCTTTGTAATAATGAAAATGATACTGAAGGTGGGTATATTAGTAAAAATAATACTTCTATCATATATAATATTATATAGGTAATCGTTGAGTTTTGGGACAAGTTATATACCAAATTAGAGGTACTTTGAACCATAAAACATAAACAGCGTAAAGTGCCAGCTTAGAATCAGCTGTGGAGTGCCGTCTTCGAATAGTACTACCCCACTTCTTCCGGTGGGTGTACGTAAGAGGTGACTAACGGTATTGGGGCTTTTAAGGGATTTTTGGGCGATGCGTTTGGAGACCTATCACCAACAACCTTTATTTCACCATCTTTTCCCCACGCAAATTCCAAAAGTGGCTGAGGATTTTTTAATGCCCTAGCTCTGGCTACCCCTTCAAGGGACTTATAGCCTTGAGTTATACCGTGAGAAGGTATGTATATGTATGTGTGTTAAAACCATAAAGAAAAGAGACGATATTTCTCCTCCGTTAACATATGAATACTACCCAGGCAAAATGTACGAGCTCTGAACACTAGTTGGTAAATGCCATGCCACCCCTATGGGGATGTTTGGGCAAAACTATATTTCGATATCAGGATCATAATACTATTTTCCAAATTATAAGAACATGAATGATAAATATTGAACATGTTACTGTTTTTTTTAATAAATCAAACGTTTCAGTTATTGTTTTCTATAACATTCAAAAAGGTTGTCTTGTCAGTGACTCACAATTAATAGAAGCATTTCCTTTGACGTTTACTAAGATTTTATGTTATACAACAACATTATATTACCTTAAAATATGTTTAAGGCTTTAAATCTGGTTCATGAATTTTTCATACTGTTTATTTTATACTTTCATTGCAACTATTTTTCATCAAACGTACCAAATATGTCATTGCGAAACAATAAAACACACGTAAAATATTATTCCTTTCCTCAATTCTGTGGTGTTTCATTATGTTTTTAAGCATTTGCTGATTTTATAATATGACGTTTGATGAAGTATGTAACAGGTAATATCAGAAAACCATTTCCAAACAATGTTTTGCTGATAATGTTGGGAATCTAGCTGAAGTACATTGCCTTTTTGTCGCCATTTGTATTTAATTTATTGTTTATTAGTTGTTGTTCTGTCAATGGCGGAATAAGCATACATATTTTATGATTCAAAATTTATTTGAATACCTCTAAAATACTTTTTCTATGCTAATGAAGCAAGTAAATCATATAACGGAATATAAACGTTTAAATAATTCTGAAAACCAAACTGAAATAAAAGGCCAAAAATAAACATTGTTTAATATGAACAAAGCGGGGCAGCAAGCTAATATAGATGAAGAAACAGCATATTCAATATTTTTTTTACAAGTTCTGGGTAACACAAAGTTTTTTGTACTGCATGTAAATTGTCGTTCTAATTTCCAACATTAACAAAAATACATAGATGTGGACTAAGTCCTATAAAGCATTTCCCACATCACCACACATGTATTGCAAAAAAAGCTAATTTCCATGGTACATTACAAAACGGCAAGTCAGATGGTACATTCGGCGCTCACCAGAACAATAATGATGGCATTCTAAATAAAGTAAGCAATTTGGTAAATCAGAATAATCTCAGCTCTCTATTCTCAGCACGATCCCGTGTTGCAGTCAGTTCTCTAACCTATTGCTTTAACTATTTCGTAATCTTACATTCGATATTCATATCTTATTGAATGTTAAACAAAACGTATCAGTTTTATCTGGATATTACATATAATGTGTAATGCCACTAGAAGAGAGAGTATATACTTTTCATATCCATAATTGCGAACAGAGAATGAAAATCGTTATTTGAATATAAATATACTTTTAACTGTCAAGCTTAAGATTACTCAGGGCATTCACATTTTAGTGGAGTAAAAGCTCTAATCTTTGTTATCTGTACGCTATATGATTAGTCAAATATCGAAATGTAGCGTTTTTTAATATTATTATTTTATTATACCGTTCGTTTGGGACATATTTATTTAATAAAGTATTCTATCCATAAAATTCATTAAAATATAGGATTAAACAAAGTAGTTAAGCAGCTATTACGAAGTTCTTACTCTATTTCGACTAATTGATATCGTATATATAATTAAAATCATCGATGAATACGATAAAAACCAATTTCCTGTTTAAACTTACGCAGCAAGATATTCCACGCGAATTTCTACTGTTACTTGTTACGCTCACTACTAGAATGAAGGCTCATCAAAATGTATGAATAGGAAACATTTGGAAACATTAGGAAACATTTGGTGTTCAGTTTGTTCCTTGGTTTACGAATGATTCACAAATTATTAGGTATAGAAATTAACTCTGTGCAATGCTATTAAAGTAATTTAACTGTATTTTGTAAAATTTAAAAGATGCAGTGTTACATAGAATAAAAAAAACTAGAGAAGCGATTATGTCTTTATCACAATCTCAATATGTGCCAATTTTGAAATAATTGAGCTCCCAAAAATGATAATTTTTAAATTTGATACAGAATGTATATCAAATTCAATAAATGCTTCAATGTTTATAATTTCCAGCATGGCATCAGGTAATATAATGTGAATTTGAAGATACCATTAAGTTTGAATTCTATTTTGATGGAACCTGTTATATCTAAATACCAAATAAAAGCATTGCATTAGTGAGCTTTGAAAATTAGGAAAACAATTAAACGGAACATTACCAATTACTACAACTAAAATACTAGCCTAAGCGAACTTATTTTATTGAGAGCAGAGGTTACCAACAATTACAATTACAAAAAAACACAAAAGTTAATTCATAGTTCAAATTTCACGTCTATAAACCACTTGTTTTGTAATAAAATTCTATCTACCGTTGTAGTACCCTCTGCTCTCACAATAGATCAATGTTAGTAGCAAAGCATGCTCACCGGAGCCGATCTTGTAGAGATCAAACTGACCATCGTAGAGATCCGCGGGGCAGGCGAGAGGGTCGTCGTCCCCCCAGTCGGTGCACGTCTGGGCCTCCGTCTGGAAGAGCGTGCCGGGCGGGCAGAAGAACCGGAAGTCCCGAATACCGCCGCCTGCTACTCGCACGCACACATGGAAGGCCTTGCATCCGGACTTCGCGTCTGCGTAGTAGGCGCCGAGGATGCGACCTTTGCAGCTGAAACGCTGAGCTGCTCCTCCTGGTAATATAAACCAGTATTATTATTTGAGCTAGTAAGGTGTATGAGATAATTTTAAATCCATAAATTTATATGGTTAAATGGTTCTTATGTGATATAGTTAGAGCTGTTTCATCTAATGTAATGAGTAAGCTTACGTATAAAAACCAAGAGTGATAGATCATTCGGTGAGCGACTGCTTTTCAAGCAGTCAGGCAGGTTCACACTAGTTGTGCCTTTTCTATAGTCATATGTGTCAGAAAACATCGTCAGAAAACTCAGATGGCTGAGTTGTATCGATTGGTGGCATGCCCTATAACATGAATGCATCCAAGCAAATCGTGGGTACTCTGAAAACCATATGACCAAAATTCAGAAGTATTAGTGTCTCTGCCATATTTTCTAATTATGAAGTAGGTCCATACTTTTATGCAATTTTAGTACGACAAACACTTGGAAGAGTTTACTTGACGTGCCCTTTGAGTCACGAAACCGTGTTGCATAATAACAGTATCCCATCAGACATCCACTGGCTCTCCAGTCGCTCAACTAAAGTGCTAACACTTTCTCAACGCCTGTCACTGCTTGTTGTGAGATAAAGTGATGACGTTGAATTAACAATATGACGGGTATTTCGCTTCTTCTAACATGGTCATAGATCTCGAAACTTTAACCCTATTATTAATTTGTGTGTACAATTAATGTAATCGCATGGCTGCGCCGACCCACGCGAACTATGATCCATTACATAAGTGGACAGTGCGCTCGACGCAACCTCACTACACGTACATTACTAACAAGTAGGTCAAACGCGAAATGAGCTTCTTAGGTATATCTTGAGGTCAATCTCTCATCTTTATTATATTAATTTGCATTAGACGGAATATTATGGGTGAACATTTTAATGGATTAAATAACTAAAATGCACTAAATAAAGCACTCGATTGTATCTCAGAATCTAGTTCCGGTAAAGTATAAACTAATAGCAAGGTGTAGGAAGGAAATATATGATAATTACTTTAATAGCTTAGATTTAAGATTATTACGCAAAAATACTAAAAGAAGCGTAATTGAAAACAAACATTATGTAAATGAAGCTATTTCAAAACGCATTTCGTATCGGTTGAATAACCGTAATAAGATATCTTCATCAACTCCAAATGAAGCCAACAAAGAGCCAGTGAAAGACTATCTATTGTAAATGTTAACTTAATAGAGGTGGCTGAATGGAATCTGAGCCATAAATACTCGGAGTAGTGCGAGCTAGATCGGATAGTGGGGCTGATGAAACCGGAAATAACCGGAGCGAACAAAGACCTATTTGCTACGAGACTAGAATAATGATGAGCTATACATATTGTAGTATATGGATTGCAATATGTATCTAAAATTATGGTTTCATACATTTTTTATGGGAAATCAATAGATTAATTATAGAACGGAACACTTATTTTTAACAAAAAAGTTTGTTTGCCGTAATAAAATATATGGTCATTGGTATAAATGCATATCATAGTATAGTAACATAAACTGAATTAGCTTAATTATTAATATTAATTATGGATTTTATTAAAACCATTTGTATATTTTTTATCGCTTAGCAACCGTTTAAATATTTTAATTAACGTATTCTAGTAGGCCTTTGCAGCATTTTAACAAAAGCTGTGATGTGTTTCTTGCCGCCATTTATTATCAAGCAAAATATTGTTATGCAAAACTTTGTTAATATAATAATTTACAGGTTTGTTAATCATATTTCACAAGTGTGTTAAAAATTACATAACATAACATAAACGTTCACGCCGAATATCCCCGAAGGGGTTGACAGAGGTACTAATACTTCTGAACATCACGTGACTTTGTCACCTGGTGTTCAGAGTACCCACGTTTTGCATCGACAGTGTACTCACGTGATAGGGGACAGGCCTATCGCCGTTTTGTACAAATACACTGTCACATGACTAAGTACAACTCAGCCATGTGGGTTTCCTCACGATGTTTTCCCTCACCGTTAACAACCATGATAAATTAACCACACATATGTCTTTAGAAAAGACAAATTGGTGTAGGCCCGACCCAGGATTTGAACACTAGTCGCTTGCACGATAACCGAGTGTTCTACCCATTAGGCTATCACGGTTGTTAAAAATTGTTGTATGATAAATGTGATTGAGTTGTTAATATAGCAGTCGGTACTTTACGAATCCACCGCAGCTGCGATGACTGACTCTACTATCATAAAAACTAAAAATGATACTTTATTTGAAAAATCGTTGAACATGTATATATAATTGATGAATTTTGCCAAGTTTTAAGTTATTTTGGTAAGTTAAATTTTAATTTTGTAAGGTGAGTTCTTTATTCATTACTGTAACTTTTTGTTTATGTTGTGCAAATCACAGATAGGTACTCATGTATTAAACTAACTACATTTTATCTATACTTATAATAAATCTGTAGAGAGGTCAATTCTGTACATTTAATATATTTTCAAAATAACTATCAGGGGGTGATTAGTGATCGATACTGATGCCAAAAATGCAATCAGTAAAATTTTTGTCTGTCTGTCTGTCTGTCCGTCTGTCTGTCTGTCTGTCTGTCTGTCTGTCGGTTTGTATGTTCCTTATGGAAACAAAAACTACTCGACGGATTTTAACGAAACTTGGTAGAATTATTCTTCATACTCCTGGGCAGGTTATAGTGTACTTTTCAGCAGAGTAGTGAGGGGGAATTTTGAGGAAATTTGGAAAAACGGGGGAAGTTACTCCATTTTTTAAGCTTCCGTCGCGTGTGCAGCCTTAGTGGTTATAGTTACATAGAAATCATGTATGACGGAAACATTTTACAAGAAATTTTCTAAAAAATATTTTTCTGCAGCATTTGTCTATCTTTTATTGTTGACTCATAATAACACGTGTAAATCCTGATAGCTTAGCAGTTCGGAGCATTCTGATTATATTTGTTTACTCTTACGTTTATAGTTCTCTCATTCATCTCTCATTACAAAAGTTTACATTATTACCTATTCAATAAAAAAAGAATCATAGAAATCGGTATAGAATAACCAAACTTATACATGAAATAAGCTATCGCGCCCTGTCGTCGCACGTGAATGCTATGAGGATATTTTTTTAGTAATGGTTGCGCAAAATATAGCCGGGAATATACATATACTCCCTGTATGTATGCAAAGTTTGTAACTCTGATTGTTTGTTTGCATGGTTTTATTTTCGGAGATACTGAACCGTTCATTAAAGCGCTTTCACAATCACAAAGCTACACTATTCAGGAATGCTATAAATTTCACTAAATTTCACAAAGGTTGAGCACTGATAGAAGAAATCTCAGGTATTTTTAAAACTACGCTACCCGTGCGAAGCTGGGCTCGATCCACTAGTGTAAAATAATATTTAGTGATATTGTAAAATATGCACTCAGACACCACATTTAAAAAAACGTAATAATTAAGCATCAACGATTAAGCATCAATGGTTTCTATCACATACAGATACAGTGTCATAAACTGTATTGGGTATATAATTTAACTTTAATATTTAACCTTCCATAATATATTGTAAAATACGAAATATGTCTTGAAAAATCAACAGAACCCATAAAAAATCTAAATTTATGATTGCACAAAATATTGTAGAGCAATAAAATAATGCAGGATGAACATTACATCAGAAAGTGGTATGGTAGGTGTGTAATACTCTCAGTGGGGCGAACAGCGGCAGAGGTTACCGGTAATGAGGTTCTCATGAAACTTGAGAAACTAAGAGCCAACTGCGTAATCCGTGGAAATGTTCTTCACCAACATATTACATCTTATTCCATATATTTTGATGAATCATTAACGTTAATCGTGACCGGTGGGTTGTGAAACTGAATAGTTAGACAAACATATTCATAGATAATCCATTTGTGATCAACTGTTTATGACTATGTTAAGAAAATAACTAGTGAACTAATTTGAAGTACTTTTATTTAGCTGCCTAAGACTATATAACAAAACAGACTTTTTTTTTAATTAGCTTAATTATATTTGATGTTTGATCATGAACATGTCTTAAGATAATCTACCCTTCTCTACCTAATCTACCTAACTTAAGATAGTCAGCTAATAAAATAATTAACAATATCACCCTAAAATTTATAAAAAAAGATGGGAATCAACGATTTTTCACTTAAAATTTTCTTAATTTTGGTGTTAGGAAAATCATTAGGTACTGAGTTATACGCCTCAATGAAACCAGCTGTACGCGAAAGTTAGTTATATTATTCCAGAAATTTATTTAAACACAGTTTTCCTCTTTAAACTTAAAAGGGTAAATAAAATAGGCATTTACGAAATATCGTAGGCCGCAAGATGCGTAAAGTCTCGTAAGGTAAGGTGCCATCCTCGCCCCGCACCGTATCTACAAAGGTGAAAGGTCGCAGCGCTTAAGGTTAGGCTAATATAAACGCATAGAGAGGCGAGAGCAGCAAAGATATAGAATCGGCGCACTTGTAGATTTTGAAAACGTGTAGGGTCCACAAGACTTAATTAATATATGTCTGTCTTCATTTGATATGTTTTACTTGTGTTTGCGTAAGAAGTCATTTAGATTATTTTATGCAGTTCAGCACGAATCAGGAAATCTAAACAAGATTGACTGATAAAACATACGACTTTTTTAACTTATCAACTGTATTGCTTGTAGTTACTACGAATCTAGTTCTGCATTTTAAGTCCAAGTACACGTAATTTACCTTGATGGTACCATTTGGCATTAAAAACTTATAATAGCACACATGCCTAAATAAAGACGAAATAATGATAAAAGTTTTTCTTCAAAATTATAATTGGAACATGGCTAGTTTGTGTTAACGAGTAAAAATCCAGATATTATAAATTACGACAAGGTTTCTCTAACAAACGTAATTTATTTGTGATATAAAGAAATCAAAATGTTGACTTGATTTTTATTTTAATTATTTACAAGTTTGTAAACTACAGTTATTATGTACAATTACAAAAAAATAATTATATAGTGGAGTTCATCGCCCTATGATGCAATGATGTGATGATGCATCAAGTTATCGGTCGATGACAGCTCATTAATGTGCTGATGACTAAATTATACTGTATCGAATTAAGCACCATTGTAATTTAATGCAATTTTGCTTATTTATATTGAAACAATCAATAAAGTTCATTTTAGTGTTTTTCAATTGATTAACAATTTCCCACTACATTTATCTTAAAAAATCCTATGATCCCTTAGTCGCTAATATTATTAGTGATACAACACTCACCGAAGCATCGTGAAAAAAGCTCCTCCTAAAAGTCAGGAGGTAAACTGAATAAAATGCGTGGGGTACGTTAAGACTGTAGCAGGAGAAAGAGTAATTTCTCCCTAACTATTCTTACTAACTCCAATACACAAAATAGTTAGCCAATTTTTTTTTAGCTGGGTAGTGCCGGGTTAGAATAGCACTACCCCATTTCTTCCGGTGGTTGTACGCAAGCGGTGACTTACGGTATTGGGGCTTTAAAGGGATTTTTGGGCGATGGGGTTGCGATGGGCGAGACCCATCACGAACAACCTTTGTTTCATCATCTTTTCCCACTCAACTTTCAAAAAGTTGCTGAGTAATTTGTAATTTCTTAGCTATGGCTACCCCTTTTAGGGATTTATAGCCGTGAGTACATGTAGGTCTATATGACAGCCAATAACGACTGACTATATGCACTAATCGGTTGCTACATACGAACTATAGTTAATATACAAAAACCGACAAATCTGCATATAAATCTAAAAAACAAACATACATACATACAACCTCATTGCACAAATATGACTATAAAACTCGAATAACCCAATTCACCCCTTAGGACATCCTTGAAAAGATTTGGATTAGTGCGTTTCTAAGCCAAGCCAACCATCTCAAAGACATTTAATGTTAACAGGAGTCGACCGTTTTACCTCAAGATCTAAAAATGGCATAAATTCACCTAAACCACAGTTCACATTACGTGAAAGACATAAAACCGTAATATACATAAAGCATTTTGATTTATACTCTGCAACATGAGAATTTCCAAACACAGTAATATAAATTTTACGTATATGTTGTCTGTCAAAAGATAAGATTATTTACTTACTGCGAAAGCTTCTGTGTATGTTTTGCAATACAACTTGAACGTTTAAATTTATGCAATATTTTTGTAGTTGTTGATGGCTAAATTGCTAAGTGCTTATAAGTACACATAAAAGCTATTAAATTGAACATTGACATAATTATATAATAAACCAATCATAAAATTGACATCTCGGAAGTTTGATACAAATACAAATAAAAATAGGTCCATAATATGAATGATGAGAATAATATTGATTTTATTGATTCACAATTGCACTTATTATCGATTGGTTATTGACTACTGAAAGAGTTTTGGTGAACATGATAGAAATCTTGAACTACAGAGTACTTAGTGTCACAGTGCAGCTCTTTTATAAGTGAGAAATATTAGCTGTGAAATTTCGTTTGATTTCATATTTAATTTTGTTTACATCGACTAATGAAACTTAGCCTCACGCTTTACAATTCACCTCACCTCACAGCCCATATCTGTCCCCACTAAGAGGCTCGAACCTTTCCTATATAGGGTGATTTGGCCATAGTCCACCACGCTGACCAATTGCGGGTTGGGAGACTAACGACTACTACCGTGATAGTTGCCGGGACCGACGGCTTAACGTGCCCTACAAAGCACGGATTCATCTTAGTTTTCGGATAATCAAGTGATTCAAGCTTACAGTATCCTTCCAAACTGAGTTAAATCTTACAAAAAATAAAGTTGTGAGTTTACCTCCCGGGGATCGAATCCGAGACCTCCGTACTTGAAGCCAAGCGCTTAACCGGAGGCAGTTTTACAATTATCTGAGTAAATATAACATGAAATCAGAAACTTTATGGCAGCGTATACGACGATGAGCTTCTCATTCTATTCATAGTAGACCCCGTCGGCTGGTACATTGATAGGCTATTATTATCGACACTTCTTTTGATAGTATAAATTGTTTTGATTACTACGAAAAGTATATAATATTATAATATAATAATAACATTAGTTTCAAATATAATAAAAATAGATGTGTCGGTTACTTGGTCCTTTCAATAACAAAAAAATATCTAAGCTAATATTTTAGCATTTTGGATATGTTTGCCTATACTTCTGAAATCTTTCAACCTATCCATATATTTTCCCGTGTCAGTTACTCTGACAACTGTAAAGCGATTGATCAACGATAACTAAAAGTCCAAATTGGATTGATTTGCATTTGGCGTGTTGGTCTGCACATGTCAATGGAGGCTCATCGGGACCTTGGCGGCCGTTCTCCGTCACGCGCTGCCCCACTTGGCCCGCCGCCGCCGCCGCCGCCGTGGGAACCCACTTGTGCAAAGCTGAGGATCGATTAACGACCGAATGAACGCGATCGCTTGCAGGTTGTTCTTATGCGATGGATTGGACGAGATTTTGTTTTTTTATTAGATTCGTTGGTTTGGAAAAAATACTTTACAATAGTGATTTGGGTATTTTTTTGTTTGTTTTACTGTACTAGTTATGCGTTATACGGCTTTTAGTTAAATTATGATAAATTATAAAGAATTTATGGAATTATGACTCCAATCAAGTATACATCCTAGAAAAGTATTACACTGACTTGTAGTAAGGGATACTTAATTATTCGAACCCACAAGCTTTCGGATGCAAAAGTTAGTCACCGACCGACTAGACCACGGACGTCGTCGTCATCATCATAAAGCTTTATATTTTTATGACCATCTTAACATTTTATATAAACCGTAAAATCGTATTATTATTCTACAATTGAACAAAATTTATGTAATTTCTTTGCGTTTATTGCACTTCCACCTTTGGGAAACTTTTTAACGTTATCTGACTATTACATAATATTTTTTTATGTAGAGTAATGAAAGATGCAAAATGGATTAGATATCAATTAAAACATATGACTTAAATTAAAGAACATACATACATATACTCACGGCTATTAATCCCTAAAAGGGGTAGCCAGAGTTGAGAAATTAAAAAAAAACTCAGCTACTTTTAAAAGTCGAGTGGGGAAAAGATGGTAGAATAAAGGTTATTAGTGATGGGTCTCCAACCGCATCGCCCAAAAATCCCTCAAAAAGCCCCAAGTCCGTTAGTCGCCTCTTACGTACACCCATCGGAAGAAATGGGGTAGTGCTATTCTAAGCCGACACTACACAGCTCAAGACATTAAAGAAATTTGGGTAAAAAGTTATTTAAAGTGATCTAAGTTTACAATAATAATACTAACAATAGGTTTAAGTAATGTTCACTGTCTACTAACGAATATATGGATGTTGTAACGTCTGAAATAAATGAATAAATATATAAAATAAGTTACGTTTTATGCATTCTCATTAAAATTATTTTCTGTAGCTAAATTAAGGTAAACACCTTGATTTAGCTAATAGAGCTAGAAGTTGAATCAATGATTGATATTTCTTGATTAAACCTTTTCCTGCGACAACAATCGACATAAATTAGATTGGAAATGTATACATTTAGTCTCGTGTATAAGTCCTTTCTGTACCGAAAGGTTTCAAATATTATATGAGATATCCTATATTTTGGCATTATCAATCTCTTGATATCAATTAAAATATACCCGAAAATAGCTATCATCATTTTTTTTAATACATTATTGTATTCAATTATTCTATGTGATTTATTCTGCTTGGTTTTGAATCCGGTGGTTCCAGATTGTAATTCGAGGGGGTAAATTTAAAAAAATATTTTTGAAGGTGAAAATTAAGACTATTATTTTATTCAGAGGCTTGTTAAGCCGTCGGCAACGACTACTATCAGTAGTTGGTAGTTGTAACAATGCCAACCTGCAGTAGGCCATTGTGGTGGACTCTGGCTTAATTTCCCTATTTACTAACTGTGTTGATAATGATGGTTTTAATTTAATATCACTATATTTTTTTCAAATAAACATAAACGTTCACGCCGAATATCCCTGAAGGGGTTGGCAGAGGTACTAATACTTCTGAACATCACGTGACTTTGTCAACTGGTGATCGGAGTACCCACGTTTTGCATGGACAGTGTACTCACGTGATAGGGGGCGGGCCTATCGCCGTTTTGTACGAACACACTGTCACATGACTAAGTACAACTCAGCCATGTGGGTTTCCTCACGATGTTTTCCCTCACCGTTAACAACAATGTAAATAATATCTATGAATATACGTGGCATATCATAGTAAAGTATCATTAAGAAAATTGGGTCACAATAAAGCCAGTCTAAGTTAGAAGGCAGTGTCGTGGGGTGCACGTTTCATAGTGAATGGAAAGTGCATAGGTTGCGCAAGAGCCGCGAGCGCCCGCCGCATCCGAAGATGCATGCTATGTCTTTACGTAATTACATCCTTGCACTCGTGCATTCCTAGTTTCATGAGTTGCAATGATATGTACAATGATTACGGCTGACCTCCTTTGCAACAAATTTACCTGAGATTGCCCATCACTTTAAAAAGCCTAACTGGTAATTAGATGTAATTATGTATTTATGATGGTAAGAAATCCACCAAGATTCAGATTTTAAGTTTTTATATGACATGTACTAAATACATATAAATTAGCAATGGCATTTATCGACTCGAACAAAATGTTGGTTACTGATACATATATCTAATTATTAGGTTAGGGTGTCTCCCACGAGTCCGGAACTCCTGAATACTTTCACTGATGCGCGCGCACGCCGCCGCCGCACGCGCGTTACGTACTATGAACATGATAAACAATAGCTACATATGTACATATAATTCAGACGGTTCGTGACAAAAAACCCGACACTCTATCGTAACACTTCACACATTTCCTAAAAAATTGCACATTTGGAAAATTATTCAACTCGCACGAATTCATATGAAAGCGATGTAAACATAAATGATAACGCCGATGTTTAAAGCACACCAATTTGAAGCACTGATGATTGTCTTTCACAGTATCACAAATATCACCCCTTGTGTTAACTTACCAAGGATGGGGAGCAGCGCTAGTACGAACCAAAGGTGCGTCATGTTACCGCGAGGTGCGCGTTGGGACTGAAGCGGTGGTTGCGCGCGCGCCCGGCCCCGCCGCCGCCGCCGCCCGCCCCACCAAGCGCTGAAAGCTCGCCGCCCGCCCCGACACTTTACCCGTCCCCACTATTCTCTCGTTTAACAGACACCGCCGTATTTTTTTTTATAACTACTTTCGATTTCTGCACATCGATTTAGCTACCATTGATCAAAAAATTATCATTAATAAAAAGGTTGTGTAAAACAATGCACACAATCGGTTTTGTCATTACTCAATTCAGATTTTCTCAAGTAAAAACAATGCTCGCTAATTTAATTAACCGACATGTGTGGGTGACTGTTTATAATGTGAGCCAAGTAAAGGATGGAAAGTGAATTACTGTTGCATCAGTGTATGCAATAAAAGTGGGTATTTTCTTTAATAGTGCTAAGAACTGGAATTATGTGTTTAGCAGTTAGCACATAGAGGGACGCGTGTGTCCACGTAATGTGAGTTACGTAAATGTCGCGGCGCGCTCGGCTAATGAGCTGTGGCGCTGTAACATCATGGAATTACCTTTGACATCGATATGCTTCAATTCGATTATATTTATTCGGGCTAATTAATTATTTTTATATTTAAATAATGATTTGGAAAGAGAGCGTGATTTATACGCGTAAACTATTTCAGCACAATCGTGTGTAGTTAGTTGCATAAAACTTTCATGAATTGAATAGTTGATTTTTGAACAAATTTAAGAACAAAGAGAATTATTTTTAGTCACTTCATGCGACTCACAAAATACATGTATATGCAATGTATCCGAAGTCTGAAGAATAAAAGGACATTTATGAAAATATTGATGAATGTAAATGGAGCTCGAGAGGTTTGTCAGAATCGTACAATGTGGCGATTGATTGTCTCTACCTACCCCAATGGGGTACTATGTATTCATACTAATATGGTGTTACCTTATAATAATTTCTGAAAATAAGACAAACAAGATGGATACTGTTAATTCTTATTCACTTATTGCCCAACCGCTTAACAACCCATCTGAACCATATATTTTACATAACACTAAGCTATGTGGCCATTTTAACGAACATTTCAATAAGATGTAATACCTACCCATAGCTCAAGTGATAAAATAAACGTAAACGTTTATTTTCTAATATAACTGCCAGATTAGTCATAAAGAGAAGCCCACATCTTGAACATGACTAACCTTTGTAGGAACTATCTTCGTGGGATGGCAGAATAAACATTAATTACTTGGAGCTGTTTAGCTCCGACAATTGATTAGCTTGATTGTGCTTCACTTTGGAATGTAGCAACATCCTCAGAGACTTAATTATTTATTACTGATTAGCTGTTCTCCATGATTTGAACAGTATTACAAACAAGTACAAAACGTGCCAACATATTTAAATTCAAACAAAATGTATTAATTTAGACTCTTGTTAGATAAAAAAAATTCATTTTCGATAAAATATATAACTAAGATGTGCAAGCGCGGTTAATTTACAAAAGAAGAATAATAACACATACATACATACATATGCTCACGGCTATATTTCCCTAGAAGGGGTAGCCAGAGCTAAGGAATTATAAATTCCTCAGCCACTTTTGGAAGTTGAGTGGGGAAAAGATGGTAAAAATAAAGGTTTTTGGTGATGGGTCTCCAACCGCATCGCCCAAAAATCCAATAAAAAACCCCAATACCCTTAGTCGCCTCTTACGACACCCGTGGGTAGAAAGGGGTAATGACATTCTAAGCCGGCACTACACGGCTAACACACACACGGCATTATTTTTCTTTGGGCTAGACTATTGATCGCTACTTCGTTTGGTTTTTACTGCGTAAAAGGACACATAATATAAGACTTATCGACTTAAATTTACTTCTATAGTGACTGATTTAATCACATAATTGACACTCAGATGTAAAAGTCATAAAATTATCATGTCTACGTAATTTCCACATCTTCCAACCATCAAATTTGCCCAATTCAGGGTAGGTTCGGGATTATGGGTGAGGACTTCAACGAGGTGTGTATACTATGTATACCACATGAAGCAATAAATGAATATGAATATGAATATGAATATGAATATGAATATGAAAATAGTATAGTTTTTTTTTCGGTAAAAGTAAAGAGCTTATTCCATTTGTCTGAATGAAGACGTCTGAAAGCCACAAAATCTGAATTCAGACTAGTGGAATAACGTTCAAACTGAAATTTGTGTAGTGGAATAACAAGCGTCTGCGGCAGTAACTTCGAAGGACGTCTGAATTCCACATGAAGCAATAAATGAATATGAATATGAATATGAATATGAATATGAAAATAGTATAGTTTTTTTTTCGGTAAAAGTAAAGAGCTTATTCCATTTGTCTGAATGAAGACGTCTGAAAGCCACAAAATCTGAATTCAGACTAGTGGAATAACGTTCAAACTGAAATTTGTGTAGTGGAATAACAAGCGTCTGCGGCAGTAACTTCGAAGGACGTCTGAATTCAGCAACGACAAAGTGTAATGGAATAAGCTCTTAAATCTTCTGAAGCTTTGAAATTAAGTAGGCCTTATCGTTTAGCTCACATGATCTGCGTAAGAAATAAACGTTTTTGCATAAAAAACACATGAGAGTAAAAAGAACATTTGAATTACCATAATAAATCAAAATCAGCAACAGTAATATCTGAATAAATGTTATAACATTTGAACGGTACCTTTTACTTACACGGTACATTACATATTAACCACTCTAACTTGAGCTAGCTGCAGGGCACGGGTCAGCTTTCCACTGTCCGATTTTGACTCAAACGTACAAAGTTCGCTCGGCAGATAAACTTTGAGATTTATGTTCTATTGATGGTATCTCGGTGAAGCTCATTATGTCTTCCTCTTTGGGAGGAGTACAGTTATTCTAAAATTGTGGTAGATTGTTGTGGACTGAACAGAACAAGATATTTAATGTAATATTTTGCTGAAATTAAAATACTGTTCGACTATTCCTTTAAGTAAATTTTATAAAGGTGAATTGAATTATGTATAAAGTCTGATTATAATCTGATATTTGCTTTCAAATTATTTTAAGACAGTGAGTATGTCTTAAGAACTTTAATTTAAATTTACCTATTTTTAAATCAAATAAATTTTGCTTGATAAGTTTTTCAACATATAGGTATCTAGTTCTAATCTACGTCATGCTACGGATGTCGATATTTCACCGGACGCGGTAGGTATCAATGACTTGTAACATCAATTAGTATCAATAAATTGCAATCCGTGATAGCTTAATTGCGTATGGCTGGAATGCAACTAATTCAGCAAATAAGTATAAGTAATTGAACACTGTATCAAATGCTAAGAAAATCTTAATTGATCAATTATTGCAAATTATTTTAAATGTTACGTATCTATTCGTATAAATTAGCTTGTTTGTTTTTGTACATAAGGTGTTCGAATTACTGTTTCGGAAACTAAGAGTTATCTTAGTCTCTCACAGAATTAAGACATAATGAAATGTCGAAAAAGCAGGGTGCCTATTTGAGCTGGATTGAGCTGGTTCACTTTATTCTCAAATGGCTCTACCTTACAGAAGGTTTATTAAGTATATACTTAGATTACATATGTAATGCTCAACAATTATAGGTAAGCATGATTAGTTTTACTAATAAGTGAAATCTTTTTGTAACTCAATCTTAAATTTAAAAAAATATAAACTTTTGGCATGCAATTCACAGTACTATTGTATGACTGTTTGTGAAAACCTAGATTGAAATCATTTTATCTGCGGTTAAAATCAACAGCGATTGAATGATAAACAAATGGATGCCTTTAAGTCCAGAACTATAAACACTGAATATCGTTCAATACTTTCTGTATCCGTTTCGTTTAAGAAGATACAAAGAAATCGGATAACAATTTCTTTTGCCAAATGCCATCACCATATTAGGATTCATTATTTCCACGACATCACAAAAAGCACGCACGATGTTAGCCCAACATGTCATTCATCCTCATATTCATGCGAATAATTCAATAGCCATGTACGTGCTCGGCCCCACCCAGAACTTATTGTTTCTCCAATATTGCGTCAGATTACGCTTGAAATTTATCCGCTTACAAATGACACTTTGCAGTTCGTTAATGTTTGTTTATGAAATGGTTTTCACTAAAAACTTGACACATCATCATTTAAATTGCATCTATGAATGACTAATTCCAAAATAGTTGCAATTGACTGCATCTCTTTAGTTTTGCTAGTAAAATAACATGTTTTATTAATCTATATGAATATCTTGATTATAACTAATTGCAAACGGTTATCTAAAAAATATAGATATTTCAATCTATTGACAAACATTTTCAAGAAGGGATTTATCACTACATATTCACTAATAAAATTTACAGCCATTAAATATGCTATACGCTATTACAAAACGATAACTAAAACTAATTTCAATTGGTTCTGAAGTTTCAGTCCATGATTTCCGCTACTACCTTACTTGTTAACTATCAGCAATACAAATGAATGTATCATTGCAATTTATTAAAAGTGTAAAGAAATGTTTATTGGGTCATTGGTCAATCAAACTAGTAAACCAGCAATAACCCTAATAGATCAATTAGTTCAACCAACAAAAAACTGCATAATGAATGACATAACGCAGTGATCCCAAACAGTTTAGCTAACTGCGCCTGCGCCGGATGTTGCGCGGCGCGTCGCGTTTATCACATCGCATACGTTTTTCAACCCAAATTGCACAATTGTTGAATGCTTGAGAAATGTGTTCTATTTTCGAATGGGCGAATAGCTCAATTAAAATTTATTAATGGGGTTTATTTACTTTGATAACTGCGAAACGTTTCCTTTGCGTGCAATACTGTTGAGAGCATTTTATGACAAATAATATGGTCTTAATTTTTTGGATCCATACCATAATTGTAACTGGGACTACTCTTAACGACATTTCCCTTTTCTAACAGAAATAATGCATGAGCGTTGGGGTCAAATTCGGTTCAGAAGATCACTACTCGTCTTGCAAGTTATTACGTTATGTACAAACATATCTTACTAGCTTGCCTATCTGTCTGCAGTCATATGAATTTGCCATTACTCATGGACCATATTTATTGGCTAAACTCGTGGGAAATGTACTTTTACTTAAATACGTAATACGCTCCGAAAATATATATTAACTTTACATTATTATCTTCCGTCAAGAGTCAAATATAAACCTAGATTTTATAATTTTGAAGATTATAGATATTAAATGTATTACTCAAATTGACGGTACTGTAGCTATATCATACACAAACGAAAAAAAAATAAGAAATGAAGATTAAGTGAAAACTCCAGAGCAGTAATGGTGAGTATATGACGCCATTTTGAAAATAGATCATTTTTTTAGAAACACAAGGAGCTATAAATGCCTTTTGCCAGGATGACAATCAAATATGCCTTTTGGGTGAAATTAGTGTATATTTGGTCACGTAGATATAGGTCAAGCAAGGTTGACTTTAAAATCGCTGTTTTACTTAGTCTAAGTATGTAAAGTTCAATTGAGCGCTCGCGTTGATGTCTTTTATATTTAAGACTTGTTTTTTTGCTTTTGTGTAAAGTAAGACTTGTTATTATCAGTGCTTCTATGTAAAGTATACCAGCGGATTATTTCAGTGATATTAATTTTTATAAATAAAATGTATATTATAATTATTAATGTCTTATAAGTTAAGTCTGTTCAAATTTCTCTTCAGAATTACGAAAGTTGCTTCAAGGTTTAATTCTAAGTGACATTTTAAACCTTATTTTATAATTTTTGATTCATTCCATACGTCAATATCAACTTGAATACATATAAACACTTCACACAATAATGTAATCTATTTGATTAAGTAGGTGCTGGAGATTGCAATATTTTTATTTTTAAGATTCGAATCTCATAAGTGTGTTTCGACGTCATTTTTACCACAATAAATACGTAATCCGATGGCTAATCTGTAATCTTAATAGCAGGTGTAAATAAATGGCGTTCGGGTCACATTCTCACAGCTGCGCTTACGACGCCGCTGCTAAGTGCCGCAATACTAGGAAGATTGCACACGCCCTTACATTATAGTATGACTGGCTATTAATAGCTCTTTGAATATATCACTTATAATCGGTACCCATTTTATTTGGTAATGAAAACATATTAATTGAAAACGCATGATAAATATTTATATTATAAATTAGAAAATGTGAAAGTGTGTGAAAGAGTGAATGTATATTTAGAAAAAATAAATAGGAGAATAAAATATTATATAATTATTTATATCCTATTCCTGAATATTATTTAATGTAAATAATAATAATATAAAATAAATAAATTCTTTATTTATTCTTTATTTATTAGTAATAATCCCCACATGAGGTTTTCATGAACAAAAACATTCAAATTATGTGATAGTTAAGCGTTCTCAACATTTGCATTCTTCGGAAAAGGTAGACAGACAAGTGGGCTTCCGAATTTTTAAAGGAATCGGAGGTAGGGTACGCAAACACTACTTAAAAGTGTAAAAGAAACAAAGGATAGTCGCGCTGGCAGCCATCGACACGGTAGCATTTGTAGATTGGCAGAGCGACGGGGGCGTATACCCGAGGTCGCGAATTCCCGCCTGTGTCGAAAATTTTCTTTCCTTTATTTATTCTTTATTTATTATTATAAAATGCCATTAGGAAATGAACGTTTATTATTATAAGTTAAATAAAATTGTATAACATTTAATAACATTATAATTATTGGATAAAGACAGTTAAAATACATACATACATATACTCACGGCTATAAATCCCTTGAAGGGGTAGCCAGAGCTAGGGAATTAGAAATTCCTCAGCCACTTTTGGAAGTTGCGTGGGGAAAAGATGGTGAAATAAAGGTTGTTGGTGATAGGTCTCCAAGCGCATCGCTCAAAAATCCCTACTTAAAAAAATGAATAAATATATAAATCCTTTGAAGGGGTAGCCAGAGCTAGGGAATTAGAAATCCCTCAGCCACTTTTGGAAGTTGCGTGCGGAAAAGATGGTGAAATGAAGATTGATGGTGATAGGTCTCCAACCTCATCGCTCAAAAAATATTCATGAAAATATATTTTATCTCTTGAGATGTTTTGTTCATCAAATCTTTCACAAGAACATTACATTAAAACGATGGACGCAGCTGCTTAACGTTTGCGAAACCGCAGTAGAATTCATTTATAGTGAGCTATGAGTATTTTATGTTTTATGACAAATTAGAGACTGATTATGATTACTCTCGCAACCGACGCCATTAACCGACTTGACCACGTCTTCGTTTAACTAGGACATTAAGAAAAGGAACATTTAATTAATCCTTTGTTTTTGTTTTGTAAAAAAACTGACATTTCCTTTATATTCTAAGGATACATACATACATACATACATATACTCACGCCATTAGTTCCCATTGGGGTAGGCAGAGACTATTGATCGCCACTTCGCACGATCCTGACAAACCTCTCTAGCTTCGTTTACATCCATCAATCTTTTCATACATGCTCTTTTATTCTTCATACTTCGGACGCCAGCCTTTTTGAGCACACTCTCAATTTGGTCCAAGTGTGTTCTCCGTGGTTGTCCTCTACTAACATTACCATCCACACTAGCTCTATAGATCCCTTTTACCAATTTTCTATCATCCATCCTCTCTATGTGCCCAAACCATCTCAACATTCCTTTTTCTAAGGATCATAAAGACGTAAATTTAGTAATGTTATCAAAATCACAAGATCGATATAAAACATAATGTAGTAGTGTATGACATAAGCATAGAGCATAGTTTTTACCACAGGTATAATTCAGATTACTTCATGTCCAGCTAATGTGTATAATTAATTTACATCGTCTGTGGTGATCTGGCCGTATATGGTGTGTTCTGGTCACGAGTAGACCCGACTGATACGCCACACTCTTTTTTATCTATTAATTTACCTTCACCTAGGTCGTTGTGCTCAATGTTTGAAAGTAAGACATCTGTGCATTACATCGATTTTTGCTAATTTTAAGTAGGAATGGCATCTGTGTTGTATTTTGTATATAAATTTAGATCAATTTATCACTTAAAAGGACAAAATAATAATTCATTTGATTTTCAGGGATTGTTCGTAAGTGAAAGTTATCAAAATTCTTTCTAGTCTGGAGATAATCACAAATATTTTTTGCTTAATAATATGTACCAGATGAGTAAAATGTATTGTGTTTAGTTCTAGTTTTAAATAGTTATAATATTATTTTAATATTAGTTTATAGTGTTATTTCGTTATATAATAATATAGAGCAGACTGCTTAATGAAAATTGCAGCATCATAACATAATAAAGTGCGGTTTAATGAAACAAATTAAAAACAAACTGAGTCACGTAAACGTGAATAGCTTAAAGTGTTTAAACGTTTTTAAAACGTTCGTGCGTGTTACTAGTAGATGTAAAGTGAAGATATTACTCAAAACATAACAGAAATATTATCGATTCGATGTTCAAGGTGGCTATTTAATTTCGCAATATATGAGAACTATAAACATTATAGTAAATCTTAAATAATAACACAAATGCGTATTTTTTTTTTCATTTTCTAACGATCAACACTAGGTATCTTACTATCATAATCAAAGTATTTATTATAATGTTGGTCTAAATCACCTTCAATTTATACGATTATTTATTTTTCCCACAAGCAGTCGCATGATGACTAAATTTACCAAACTGAACTAAACAATTCAGCAATAGCAACAGTGGCATTTAGTTAGTAGATTTGCAAGTATTTTATTTGAACAAATTAATATTACTATTAATATGATAGCAATCAATAGTTTGATATCGTTATAATTGTTATAAATTTTTATAAAGACAATATTAATAATAAAAAATAATGGACGAAAGGAAGAAATATTCCCAAATTAATATCTATGCTAAATTTATGTCAAGAATTTTGCCATACAAAATACAATCTTAATGATTTGATCTTGGTAATCCTTTACATGGTCTGAATAATAAAAAAAATACTTAATTGATTTAGGCCTTGCTTAGAAAATATTGATGAATAACTACAAACTGCGAGATTTATCCAAGATTCTTGAATGTGGCATTCTATAGTAACTGCCTCTAAAGATATTCAACAGCGTGGTAATATGTTTATGTGCATTCTCATAAAAAAATAATATCATTCATCTTTTGCAGCTTACATACATACATTCATATACTCACGGCTATAATTCCCTAGAAGGGGTAGCCAGAGCTAAGGAATTAGAAATTCCTCAGCCACTTTTGGAAAGTTGAGTGGGGAAAAGATCATATAATAAAGGTTGTTGGTGATTGGTCTCCAACCGCATCGCCCAATGTTCCCTCAAAAGCCCCATTACCGTTAGTCGCCTCTTACGTACACCCACCGGTAGAAATGGGGTAGCGCTATTCTAAGCCAGCAGCTTAATGGATTAAAATTACTGATGCTAAATATTTGAACGCATCCCGCCACAGTTCTGATCGTGTTTCTGAGCTACAAAACAAGGTAAAGTGATAGTTATACAGACATACCTGTTTTACCTTCGAGTTGAATTTTGCTTGCATAATTACTATCATTAAAACATCTGATGTTCATTAAGAGTAGATACAATAATTTAGCTGGCGAATTAATGGAATTATCTTTGATTTATTATTTTAACAGGTTTACTGAAACAAGTTCAGAACGCTGACACCCTCATGGCAATAATGATTATGATCGTTATTTACTATATTCAGTATCTTTTCTCTTATAAAATACCAGTGGATTTGTTTTTGTACGCTTTTTTGCAGGATATTGATATCTATATTATATTATTATACTTTTATTTATATTATTCAGATCTTCAATACTAAGGGCCAGTTTTTTGATCCGTGGTTAACTCAACAATTTGTTAAATATCGTAACTATTAGTTAGATATCAGCAAAATGCATTTTTTGACCCGTGGTTAGAGCAACTAATGGTCAAATATCGAACCAAAATGGATTTACGATTTGACTACTGGTTAGTCATTTAACTATAGTCAATGTAACAAATGGTTATATTTTTAACTCCGGATCAAAAAACTGGCCCTAAGTTAGTTAGTATAAGTAACCGACACTGGACGTAAAATGAATAAAATAATAATAATAATAAACGGTCGAATGTCGGTTAAAATAGCACTTGAGTTTAAAGGATTTTTAAGCGTTTCTTGGGCGATGCAGTCGCAGTGGGTAATCAAAATATAAAATAATATAATATAAATTTAAACCAACCATCCTTTATTTTACAATATCTTCCCACCTAACTTTCGGAAGTGGCTGAAAATTATTTTATTCGTCAAGCTCTGGCTACTTTCTTTGGAATTTACAGGCGTAAGTTAAAGTAAATTAGGTGGGTAAAGTTTAAAAATGTAGTAACCTACAGACGCTAAGCAAATTGCATCCACTATCAAATGTTATGTTCTCACAAGCTCTTAAGCAGTACACGGCCATCTCCGATAAATGAGAAACCAAATAGAAATAATGAGTTTAAATCATTTAAAAAGATAAATATGTCAAAACTGCATAAATTTTCTTACATCTAAAAACGTGCCGTACTTATTCATAGTTTATTAAAGTTAGTCGGTCGCCGTTTGACCTCGTGGTGACCTTAGTTGGAGGATGAGCCTTTCCTTTCCCGTGAGCGCCATGGCGGCGTGGTAGTGCACGGTTTTGTGAATACCATGCTATAACCATTGTTATTATATTCAATAGAAGATTCACTAATAGATCGATTAACATTCCTTGGTTTAATTGGATTTGTGCTTGGTCTATAGTTTGTATTGAATGCAGAAGTTCGGATTTTAAGTTTATTTCAGTTTTGTTTCTTTAATAAAAACATAAATATTTTATTATTTATATACTCACGGCTATAAATCTCTAAGCGAGGTAGCCAGAGATTTAGAATCAGAAAGTTTTTCAGCTTTATTTATTAGATTGTAAAATAAATGTTTGGCGATGGGTCTCCAACCGCATCGCCCACATCTTAAAAAAAGCCGCAATACCCTACGTCACCTCTTACCACCAGTCACCCATGGGAAGAAATTGGGTAGTGTTAGTGTAAGCCTACACATACACAGCACTTTTATTTTAATGTAAAAAACAAAAATAAGTACACTAATTAACACAGATTAAACAGCTAAACGGTAATAGAATTTTTTAAGGCTACAGGAGTAATTATTTCTTTTAAATGAAGTTCTAAAATACCTCTCAACTCTATAGCTAATATTTGATTAAACTCAAGTACGCGCCTGACAGACAGGTATAACATTTTTAGAGTTTCTGGCAGCTCGAGATCAATTGATGATGATTTATGACAAAAAAACTTTTAAATTAATCAACGTTTAATTAAAAAAATCATTTACTAAGACAATGTATTTCGTTTTCAATAGTTTATTAGATGTAACCCGCTGAGGGCATCATTTATGTGATGAGCGTAAATGTTGTTTCTTAGTCTTGGATGTTATTTATATGTGTATTATATAATATTAAATATATCGTTGAGTTAGTATCCCATAATACAAGTCTTACTTAGTTTGGGGCTGACTTGATCTGTGTATAATATACATACATACATACATATTCTCACGCCGTTAGTTCCCATTGGGGTAGGCAGAGACTATCGATCGCCACTTTGTACGATCCTGGCAAACCTCTCTGGCTTCGTTTACATCCATCAATCTTTTCATACATGCTCTTTTATTCTTCATACTGCGGACACCTGCCTTTTTGAGCACATTTTCTATTTGATCCAAATGTGTCCTCCGAGGTCGTCCTCTACTAACATTACCTTCCACATTGGCTCTATATATCTCTTTCACCAATTTACTGTCATCCATCCTCTCTATGTGACCAAACCATCTCAACATTCCTTTTTCTATCTTTCTTACAATATCATCTTTTACACCACACCTTTCACGAATCACATCATTCCTCACACGATCACATAACCTTACATTACATTACATTGTGTATAATATGTCCGTATATATTTATTTATTTATTTATGTAATAAAAGATAGTTAAGATTGATAAAATTAATAAGCAAAAGTAGAGACAGAGATTTTTATTTTATAAGTAGTTGTTTTCAACTTTTTATATTACAAAAGTGTTGGTACCCACCAACACTTGTAGGAGGGAATCATTGGATCGTCTGCAACCATATCTGAAATCCTATTGTTTTACAATATCATTATTCCTAAATAATAAAATAGGTATCACTTTACCGCTTATGTAAATTAAATCAAGATATTTTCACTTGATTAAATACTACACACAAGTATAACCAAAAATATTCATATGCTTCTTTGTGTAAATTACATGTTTAAAGGATTTACCAATATTCAGTTAGTTAATAATAATAACCCATAGTTTGGTGTTACTTTTTGTCAATTACTAGTACTAAACGATAAACATTTTAAATAAGTTGTGCTACCTTCTTAATATTTATATACACTTAATTGAATTAAATGCATTTTCAGCTGGTAAAAGCAGTGAGATGATATAAGTTTGAAAATTAAGATTTATATGAGTGGGATCCGCAGTTTTATTCGCTCATTATTGGTTTTACAAAATCTTATTTTTACTTAGAGCAATTTTTCCTTAATTCATATTAGCTGTTATTTTATTATCCAATTATTCATGACATTTGTAGTTATTTTAAAATAACCGCTAGGCTACGGTTAGCTTTGAAAGTGCTAAAAATAGGTATTATGCACACTTGGTCTAGAGATTTTACTAAGTCTAAGTGTTGCAATTACAATACCTTTACCGTAAATTACCTGTGCAGCTCATTAAACACTACATAAACGACCGCAGTCAACGAACTTTAAACCTCTTATCTACATGTTATGTGAATATTTTATGAGCCTGTTTATGTATTTTAGCTCTTGCATGTCTTGACAAAAATCTAACCTATACCTCGAGTAACACCACTTGTTATGCAACACCCAGATGAATCATATTAACCTATACTAATTGAAACATCATTTTACATTTGTTTATTTTCGAGCGTTTGCACGTATAAATTTGCATACAATGAGTGAAGTGGGATGCTGTACGCGTCCTTGTGTCAAATATTTTGGGCATTCAAAGAGCCCGCTGTATCGGAAACCAACCGTGTCATACAAAAGAATTGTACAAACAATACCATTAGTGAAAAACATGTGCATGAGGTCACAGTTTATCTGGGTCAGACAATTTTAAGCGCATCAACCGAACTTGTTCTCAGCTAACCATATTTAATAGTTCTATGAAAGATCAAGGACTCTTGTAATATTTAGTCACTGCATTGTCCCAGTCGTAAACTATCAACGTTTGCTAACTGCAACTGTAGTTAAATATTGCGAATGGCGAATATTAATAATTTTAAGTGTACTTATGCATGTTTTGACAGCGCAATATATATGTGCAAACTTATATGGCATTAACGTGTTGATTGTTTTTGAAATTAAAGTGTACAGTGTAGCATGCTGCCAATAATATTTAAATACAGTGTTGCATAAGATTACTTCCAACAAAATTAAATCCTTTATCTAGACGACACAAGTACTGGATTCATGATTATGGATTGTCCTTCTGTCTATATTCATCTTTGCAACGGTAAAACTATTGCAAAATATCATCAAAGATGCCATAAAAAGGTATAGACTGGATATTATAGTTATTGCTTCTGTGCGGCTACAGGATCCTAACTATATAAAGGATATATTATTAATCCAAACATTACTAAAAGCAAAGATCATGTTATGGTTTTACGAAAGAATTAATAATTAAAACGTTTTAAAATAAATACTATGAAAACCGATGTAGCAGCAGCGTCATAGATATCTGAGTGACGAGATAAGTTATTTGAATTTACGAGTATACAAATAAAATAAGATTTAACTCATGCTGGGCGTGGTTTTATACATACTCACGCCATTATTTCTAATATTGGTAGGCAGGGACTATCGATTGCCACTCTGTAAGATCCCGGCAAATTTACTTATTTATGTCATCCAAATATGCCTAGTCTTTTCAGCGTAAAGATATAGCAACAAATCATATTTTAGGGATTTACGAGTGAAAATCACATTTGACCTTTTTTTCATAGTCACATTGTAGGAATATGTAAGGCTGCGTTTAAAATGTTTCGATTCAAGCTTCGCACAGTACGCTGTTATTTAGAAACAATAAAGTATAATGCATTGATTGGGAGCGAACTAGAATTTAACGCAGTTATTTGGGCTCTTCATGAAACTAAATATAGTCTCATGGAGAAGAAAAAATAATTTACTTTATTTAAATGTGTAGGATTATCCTTATTACCCGTTTATGTACCCAACAAAATTAGTTTTAGCTATTATGGTGATAAATCCGTTGCAAGTAAGAATAGTTTTTATCTTATTTTATATTTAGTGAAAGATTTTGAGGTACTTTTCCAAATTTGTTTATACTATGTTTATTATATGGAAAAGTTTTAGCTGTAACACAGTCGCGCACTAATCATCAACGCGCACTAGTCAAAATATAGCCGATTAAGTTGTACCTTTAATTATTACGTTTTTGTAAAATAATAACATATGAAAAGGTTATAAAAATAAAAATGAAAAGTTTCTAATCAATTCCCATTCATTGCAGGTATGTCCTATGATTTCCAAACAATACAATAATAAAGTAAAGCTCGAAAACATTTTACACAAATGAAATAATTCGGCATGATTTTTTTGACTGCAATTGACTAAGTGCGATTAACCATTGTGTTTCATTTTTATTTCACAAAACAAATAATATTTTATGATTTTTGGTCCTTAATGAAAGTCAAAATTAGTGCACGGACATTTCTTTATACTTTTAAAGATCAAACTACTTACGATTATTTAAAACTGTTTGCTACTATATATCATGAATATTACAAATAAATTATAATGACTATTTGTTAGTAGTAATAAGTATTTCAATCTTGGCCATTCAAAGCAAACCAACAATGAGATTAATTAGTATCTGCACCTAACACTGTTTTATTAACAAAAAATATTGTATTGTTTGAAATATGAATTCGTATTGAGCAAAGGCGAGGCTATTTGATTAATCAGTTTCCAAACTCATTTAGTTTATTAATTTATCCTTGAAATGTCGATTAATATTATTAAGAATAGTTGATATAATAACTTTTATGTGGTGTAATTAGATGATTGAATATGTTCTTCGAAGTTCGGAGCTTATAGTAGTATATGGTAGACCTCCCCGTATTGGGCAGTTATTGCGCTCGCTCTTATTGGCAATTCATTGAGAGTGAAAGGGACAGAAAAAAGCGCGCGCATTAAAAATGCACTAAATTTAGTTTAATGAAATAACTTTAATGTTTTAATAAAAATTTAAAAAGCCAAATTATAGATATTTAGATAATGCGTAAATATATATACATACATACATATACTCACGGCCAAAAATCCCAAAAAGGGGTAGCCAGAGCTTCAGAGCTAGAAACTCCTCATCCACATTTGGAAGTTGATAGGGAACAAAGTGGTAGAAACAAAGTATCGTTGATGATGGTTTTCCAACCACATCGCCCAATTAACACTTTTAAAAGCCCCATACCCTTAGTCGCTTTCTACGGCACCCGTGGGTAGAAAGGGGTAGTGATATTCTAAGCCGACACTGCACGTCATAACCTCTGTTCATATAAAATTAAACTACTCCATAAAATGAATAAATAAATAAATATATACGGACATATTATTATTTTATTTATATTATACACAGATCTAGTTAGCCCCAAAAATTACGGTACCAAGTTTTCAATGTAAGGTTCCTTAGTTTGCTTGACGAGTAGGCTTTTTTGATAATTTAAACCTATAGTAGTAGAGGATAATTTTCGAATACAATTATATACGTACCTAAATATATACCTACGTACGTCGGACATATTATACACATATCAAGTTAGCCCCAAACTAAGTAGGACTTGTATTATGGGATACAAACTCAACGGTATATTTAATACTATACAATACACACATAAATAACACCCCAGACTAAGAAGCGATCATTTATACTCGTCACATAAATATTTCTCTCAGCGGGGATCGAACCCACAACCTCCGAGAATCTAGTCACCTATCCACTCGGCCATGGCTATCGCTAAGAATTATTAACACGGATAGAAGGTCAACGCTACCTTAGTCTTAAAAAAAACAGTTTCTTAATAAGGCACACCGCAAAGAAAGTGAATGAATACAAATCTTCATTAGTTACGATAACTATAAGACATTATGTCCGCCTGTCTGTTTCTAACCATATATCACTTTTGACTACAAAAAATGAAACTTTTATAAATGAGTATAGCACTCCCTCCTATTAAAACTACTTTTGTTTGAACAGAACTTCTTAATGAGATACCTAAACATAGACGTAATAATGATACTAGACCATAGAGGACTGAGCTAAGTAGAGACGAAACGAACAATGTAATTATCCGTAAGTGGTTCTATCTATATTTCCACTTGATTTCCACCATTGATCTGTATACTATATTAGTATAATGATGTCCTAAATTCATGAACAACAAAAGTCAAATCATTGAATCAACCAATCAGGGTGTAGGGACAACGTATTTGGACAATAAGCATTTTTTTTACCTATTCTGAACTACTTTTAGTCGTCTATGTACTAGATACACTGTTTAACATTAGGGATTAATGTTTTTAAATAAAAGCTCACAAAGATACAGCTCAACATTCAAGTGTATTCCCCTGAAGGGTTATCATTATTATTATCATATTCACAGAAAAATTAGAAACCCTCTCTATTTCCTTCTTCTGCAGGAATTAGTCAATAATGCATATAAGACTGTCGAGGACTGACTGAAGAGATCACAGGACCTAACCTGTTTGAAGGATATTGAAAGCTTGGGTCGCCTGATTATCTGAAAAATTAAGATGATTCCGTGCTTCTAAGGGCACTTCAAGCTTTGATCCCGGTTACTTTCATCAGTAATAGCCATTAGTAGTAGCAGGAACATGTATGAAATGTGATGGAGCAGATTATACTTAGTAATAAATGCAAGAGGAGTATTCAACGATACCAATTGTAGATTATCATTTAATAACAAAGCCGTGAGACGACTAAGCTAAGGTTCTATTGACCACTGAACAGTGTATCGACTTTCATCTCATCATCATTTGACCCGCTCGATTACTCAAATCATATACCACAGAAATTATGAGCTCGTCGAAAGTGAACGTTTTCTTTGGTTGCTGCACTAATCTTACCCAACGAATTTAACAAGATTTATCTGCATGTAAGTAAGTTAATGTGGTATCTATTTTGGCATAGCTAAAGAAACTTTAGTAGGATTTTGTATCTATATTGCAAAACACATTTAAGTGGCAGAACTTAATAAAAAACTTAATTGCAACCATTTATTTATGTGTAGTGTCGGCTAAGAATACCACTACCCGATTTCCACCTGTGGGTGATTTCAAGAGGCAAATAAGGGTATAAAAGTTTTTAAGTGTTTCTTTTGCGATGTAGTTGGAGACCCGTCACCAACAATTATTTATTATCACCATCTTTTCCCCATTTGACTTCCAAAAGTGGCTGAGGAATTTCTGATTCCAAAGCTCTGGTTACACCGTTTAGCGATTTATAGCCGTGAGTGTATGTATGTATGTTATTTCTTACAAATATTTGGGTTTATACATGGTATAGTGATCTATAAGGTTATAAATAAATATACTGGCCCCTTTTAACCCTTCTTCACACTTTTTTTGACAGGGGATATCCGTACGAGTCAGAGAGAGGTAAGTATAAAAACTGTACACCAAAAATCGTATTAGTTATGCCGTTCAAACCTGTGGTCGGCTGATGTATATTTTATTAACTTTCTCAAAAACCATATTTCACCTGGAGTTAGAAAGGAAATAGTTTTAATGCGACAGTTGTCTTTTAATAAAAAAAGTTGCGGTTTCTTCTTGTCATGTCTCATACAACAAGGTTCAAGTTAAAGTGACCACAGAAATAAATAAAGTCATTTTTCAAAAGTTAATTTGAAAATGCAAACATGATGATAGCTTTTAAAAAAAGTATAAGAACTGACCGTAGATTTTCTAAATGATATTCAAAGTATTAGCTCAGCCATTAAAATAGTAAAGTCAGTTATAGTTAAGACAATTATTCTATACATAACATGCAAATACTCATGGCTATAAATCCCTAGAAGTGGTAGCCACAGTGCTTCAAAATAACAAAATCCTTAGGCACATTTGGAAGTTGAGTAAGGAAGAGGATGTGAAACAGAGTTGTTGGTGATGGGTCTCCAACCGCATCGCCCAATATCTTTAGTAGCCTCCAACGAACACCCACGTGAAGAAATTGGGTAGTGCTATTCTAAGCCGATACTACCCAGCATACATACTCATGCCATAGTTCCTATTTGATTAGGCGTCTCTGCTTATCAATCGCATGCAGCGCCATTTTGTACAATTTTGGCAAACCTCTCAAGCCAAAGTTTACAAATTTCAAAAAATCTGGTTGCGTCAGTTTAAGACACAATTAAAAGAATCAAAATAAAAAGTCATCAAAGATATTACAGAAGACAAGGCACTGCTTCAGCATAATAAGATGTATCAGCCAGTTGTTTTTTTTTTATTTTATTCATTATAAAGAAAAAATACATTATACAATGATTATATCGTGGTCACTTAATTATGTTAGGTTTGGTCGTTTGTCGATAGCGCGGTTCTTTAAATGATCGTAATAATTAGTAAATCTTAATAGTTCTTACACTATTTGAATAATAAATAAAAGAAATAAAAATTTCGACACCGGTGGGAATTAAACCCACTACCTCCGGGTATACGTATAAATTTTTCTTTCCTTTATTTATTAGGAATAATCCCCACATGAGGTTTTCATGAACAAAACATTCTAATAATATTTGAATACTGAACTGAATAGTTTATGTGTGTATGTCTGCATTCTATGGTTACGTAGACATATGAAGATATTATTATCTAGTTGTTCATCCGCATTATTTGTCTTGTTCCGGTCATTAAAGTTTAACACTTACGCAAATATATTTTTAAAAACAAGTGTTTCCTCTAACTTACCGGAATTCCTTGCCTTTAAGTTTGCTAAGCCAGGCGTGACCAATGCACTTAAGTCTTCATATTACTATTTTATCTTAATATAACGTGTTTTTTTTATTGTTCTAGGTCTAGTTTGTCTGCATTCGCTCTTTAGACGCATTAATCTTAGTAATATATTTAGTAACAAAACATTTGTTTTTTGACTTTGTTTTATTAGGTTTTTTTTTAACTGAAGTTGATATGAAATTGATCTTTTGAATCCTGGGTCCAGAGGTCACAGGTTTGAATCTCACTGAAGCCAACATTTTTGTAATGAACATAAATGTTTAAGAAACAATCTTCTCTTCTTGTTTTGGCTGTCCTAGATATTTGTATTACATATTATTAATTATGTCGTAAAAAGTATAAAGTAAAAAGCAGCCGTGATATTCCAATGGGTAGAACGGCCGCCTTCAATACAGACAGGCGTGAGTTCAAATCCCGGGTCGGGCCTACACCAATTTGTCTTTTCGAAAGTTATATGTGTGGTTAATTTATCATGGTGGTTAACGGTGAGGGAAAACATCATGAGGAAACCCACATGGCTGAGTTGTACTTAGTCGGGTGACGTGTATTCGTACAAAACGGCGCTAGGCCTGCCCTCTATCATGTGAGTACACTGTCCAAGCGAATCGTGGGTACTCTGATCACCAGGTGACGATGTCACGTGACGATCAGAAGTATTAGTACCTCTGTCAACCCGTTCGGGGATATACGGCGTGAACGGTTGAGTTGAGTTAATAATATCGTCGATTCCCCTACCACTGGTCATTGAACCTTTTTGAAGTAAACTAGATCGGGGTAGTATATTTATTTATCTCAATATTCTACGCAGGGGTTTATATTGCAAACTATATTATTAAAGTGCAAATAACAGAATCTAAATAGGTAGAAATTTAAATCTCAGATGCGTCACGTTGTAAACATTCATACATATGCTCACTGCTATAAATCCCTAGAAGGGGTAGCCAGAGCTTTAGAATAGGACCAATTCCTTAGCCACTTTTAGAAGTTGATTGGGGAAAAGACTGTAAGATATAGGTTGTTTGTGATGGGTCTCCAACCCCATTGCCCAGAAACTTCTTTAAAAGCCCCAATACCCATAGTCACCTCTAACGAACACCGTCAGTTAGAAATGGGGAAGTACTATCCTAAGCCGGCACTACACAGCAAAACTTAAAAAACATGTTTTTTAAGTTTTGCTGTCGCTTTTAAACAAATTGATTGAAAAATCACTGCAATAACAAAATTACTAACTCATTGTGTTTTTATTTGATGTCTTACGTACATACATACTTAACGATGTGTTGGAAGAGCAAGAGGCGATTGTCTAACTAATATGTGTTGCATTGTTGAATAAATGCACGTTTGAGAAAACGGTGTGCGGAGATCAATGTGATAATGAGCCAGGTATTTCAAGTATTATGGTGCTACATCTGGTTCCCATGAACCAATGTGTCAGATCTCATCCACTATCTATGCGGATATACCCACTTTTTAGTTCAGCTTATAATTGTTGAATCACTAATATGAAATGCATGGAATATTAAGCAATTTATCTTTTTATAAATAAAAATTAATCTGGAGTTTCTAGCTCTAAATCCCTGGCTAACCCTTTATGGAATTTATGGCCGTGAGTATATGTATGCATTTATATGTTTTATGGTATAACTACGTTGCACTCCCAGTTAAGTTACTTTAAGATAAACAGTCATAATTATATGTTGAAACCACTAATCTACGAAAATAATCGTTTATTTTCCCAGTGCTTACCTGCATCTATTGTTCAAGACAACGCATGTGAGTTACAACAAGCTTACATTATGAATTGTTTAACACTCAATTACGACTTGGAAATACTTAATCATGGTTATGTTTTATCTCAGGTGAAACAGTACATTTTAGTACTTGAAAGGCAAGTGTATTTTCAACCGTTTTCTAGGAATATACCGATTCAGTTGAAATGCCAGACTTTTGTCTTTTTTATCACTTTTAGTTCAGATTTTTAGATAATTATTTAGTAACACATGTCTTTTATTATTCGTGTTTTAGCTAATCGGCCAAATCAGCCCAATACCATATTTAATTAATATTATTTTGTCTTATCTAACTATTAAGTTTATTTAAATAAAATGATAGCTTAGCGCTTTAATTAAAATTACATCCTATTCTTATAAGTGCATACAACTACTAGATAATAGATATCTGTCATCAATACACATATATACATATTCACATAGTGAGAGCCAATGTTCTAAAATGTAATTTGCCTCGCCTCAGATAAGCTTTCTGTTTTTAATATTGCCACTGTATTACATAGGTCTACAGAAACAAATTGATCAATTTAAAACGACGCCCTTTACTGGGAGATGGCACAATTCGATAATGAACTCAAGAACATGTTAACTATGTTAATCAAGTGTTGTTGGAATAACAATACGCTAGTGCCGATATAAATCAGTCTGCTGAACCCATAGGCATTGTGAGTTCAGCTCGCATTGCATTTCCGTGCTCGTCTCACTGCCTGATACAGCTTTCTTACAATTAGCGTGATTTGATTGCCCGATAATATAGTAAGATCTTCTAGTGCATAATCCAACTGTTCCGCGCCTTATCTCACTCTTACGTATTTAGCGTTGTGACATAATCTGCATTTACGTTACATAAATGTGTCTCACATTTGTTTCGACTCATTACAGATGCATTTTAATTACCCTTTGCACCTGGAAATCACGCTTGCTTTGAATAACAGAATGACGTTGTTATAGAACTCTCGTTTGAGAATACCATCATGAGAGTTTAGCAAAAAACTCATATCAATATGCATTGTTTTTGTTCGAGTATCGTGATAAGAGGCAGTAACCGTTGACAATTACTCGTTTCCTTTTCAATTTCCTAGTGTCGGGCGCGCATTGCAACATTGCCGATTATTTAACAGAGACAATGTCGGGTCGCACGCGGTCGTATATTCTCACGGCTGTCGAAGGTCGTGTGCGGATACTTCTATTCTTACAACACTCTTTAAATAATTTGATTTCATAACGTTTTGCCCCGGGCGTGCACCTAACGAGCCGCGAACCAAATATCGCCTGCGCTCGGAACGCGAGCCTCTCCGCCACATCCGCTGCTTCCCAACTCATCATCCGTCTGACCAAAGCCACTACAATTACAAGTAATAGCTGCGTTCGCCTTCAACATGTGCATTACTCACGTTTTCATTGCAATCATATTTAAATCAAAGGGTTAGCTATATTTACACCCTTTTAAAGATCCAATAGTTTGTGATCATGGTCATGAATGCAGTCTTTGCAGAGTTAAATAGAATCGAATTTTAAATATCCCATATAGAAATAAATTGTCTATGCACTAAGAAGTTATTTCGACTAAAATATAACATATTACCTATATTCGACATAAATTGCTATTGGACTCCTACATAATTTGCACTCCTACAAAATAATATAAATAAGCGGAATTACTCAACAGTTTAATAACTACGCATTGAATACCATAAAATATGCAATCGCACGTTCCGAAATAAATTTTGCGTAAGAAGTCGGCATTACACATGTACTCGCACACCATTGCCTTACGAGATGATACTTTTAATTACCATAGCAACTGTCTTCATATTAATTATATTGTCTGTAATACCGAAATTTCCACACTTGCCATAGTATTTATGCATATTCATCAAACGTAACTTTGAACTTTTGATCTTAAATTAACTTTGTTTTGCGATACAACTAACACTATGTAATTTGGGCTCGTAAGCAGATTTATTACTAATTAAATAATGCATGGCAAGGTTAACTAAGTGTTACATACAAACGATGTTTGTTGTAGGTCGAGCAACATGTAATTATCAAAAGTTATAGATGCGTCTTTGTGAGAAAATACCAATTCACGATGAACTTTTTGACTGGTAGAATGTACTTAAAATTAACTATTTAATGGTTACATTTTAGACCATATCACATCGCCCTTATATGCCTTAACGCAACGCACAAAATTAGAGATTATTAATTAATCCAGAACGGGCAAAACGGGCAAGATACTATTCATCACATTTTTTTTCACTAACAGATGCATTTCACTCGCCGCCGCCGTCACAACCAAAAATGATTACGCTAAATCTAAATACAGGGAATCGAAAGGGTTCACGGTTTGAGTAATGATTAGGTCGTCAGTAAGACGCCCTAGAGACATCCTTGCATTAGATAACCACTTTCTCCGGCGCGGTATATCACGACCCCCCGCGCCCCTCCTCGCCCCGCCCCGCGCGCTATTTCGCCCGCGGCTATTTCCGGGGAGACGCGCACTCTCACCTCTGACCTGTCAAAGACTAAGTACAGTTTTTACTCGTGTGTTACATGATTCCTATTACACGGGTAATAAGATCTGTCATCGTGGTAACTTTTACTAATATATCTGTTGATGTATGACCCCTGTGCGTAATAGGATAGGCTGATATAGGCATTACTAGCACGTTGTTTCATAATGCACACAATTATTATTATTATTATTTACGAATAGTAATCATGAATGAGTGTTTTAACAAGGCAAGCAGAGTAAACATATAAATCTTAATACGTTTCTTTGTAGTATTACGAAAAGTATCGATAAACACATCTGTGGTCGTGCCCTACCGACTATACCGTCCACATTTGGCTCTACATTCTATATGACAAATTTTCCTTCATGCATTCGTTCTATGTGCCCAAACCATCAAGTATTCCTTTTCCTATCTTTTTTAATTTGATAATTCTTTAATAATAGTACGGAAAGAGAGAACGAAAGGATTTTCAGAAAGTAACCCTAAAGTGAAGAAGAGCTAATAAAGAATGTGTTTAGTGGATATAAAGAAGGACACAAAAAATGTTTCGGTAGTCTGTGTGGTGAGACAGCTTAGAATCAAATTCTTCCCTGGATTTTGCACTAGGTAAGTGTTTCGGGTAAATTGATTGGTTATGCGGATGGGATGGTCACCACAACAATCACTTATACTGCAAACTTTCCTCCACTTCCAAGAGTATATGTGGTTTTGCTAAATCAGGCTAACCCTCTTTAGGATTTGAAGCAATTTGAGTGCAGAAAAGTGGTATTTCGATATTTTGCAAACTAGAATGACATAAAGTTAATTAAAATTTCTTAGACGTGTACATACTACTCACAGCGATAAATTCCAAACCAGACTGGCCACTACTTTAGATAAAAAACCTTCTGTCACTTTTTGGGTAGGGAAGTAAAAATAAAGTATAGATAGATCAACAACAGGTTCACTCATCAGCTCATCACGCATCGAATTTATCCAGTCCAGAGATCTAGCCTATCACCGTCGCCCAACTATCACTTAAAAAACAATGTAGTCTTCTCTTACGACACTCAAAGAAAGAAATGGGGTAGTGCTATTCAAAACCGACACCACGCAGCGAAGTTGTTTTGACATAAGATAGGTTTGATCCCCTCTATATATAGATAGAATAAACATGAACTTCGATGGATATAATAAACGAAAAAATCAGAACATCACAATCACCTCAAATTATCATTCAAGTCTAATTTTCATTCTCCTAAGCCTGAGCGGCCAAGGCCTCGAAATTAACAATTCCCTGGCCACCTTTGGATTTTTCGTTGATTATATGGGTCTCTAGCCACACCTTTGGACTCAATTTTGACCTACTTTAAATGGACTTTTTCAAACTTTATACGCTTTGAGCGCGATATCAAGAATCAGGGATAATGTAATAATTTATAGGTTCATCGCATAATTCTCAAAGGAGTTGCCAGGATTAAGTAATAAGGTTAAGAACTAAAAAGTTAAAAATAAATTTATGTCCCACTGCTGGGCAAAGGCCTCTCTCCCCTTCTTCAACTCCAGACGGTCTTGAGCGGTCTCCCACCAGTTCTTGTCCCAGAGACCTAACTCGTTACTCTATAAAAAAAAACTATAAACACGCTTTTCGACGCAACACGAAAAATAATTCCTTATACAAGCTGAAAATGGAAATGAACAAAAATTACTAGTATTATTGAGAAAAAACGTGGGGCGCTCTGCGCCATGTTTTATTGTTTATCGAGCAACCGACGGTTTTTCACAATAATGCTAGTATTATTGTTTAATTACTGTATTTTAGGTCTTGACGAGAATTCGGTTTATATTCTTTCTAGTTAGAATAATGAGAAAAACTTACCTAAAGCTCATCTATACTACTAAAGTAAACCACAAGCCTTTTAACTTTAAGCGTCATTTAGTTTTTGTTATACTGAAAATCCCGATAATTCCTATTGCCCTTGAAATACTAAAAAAATATATTTTAAAATAGAAGATACGGTTATTATTAAATTATAATCTTCACACTCAAACCTACGGTTTCTTTACAGCTGCGTCTAACAGAATTTACCAGTATATTTTAATGAAAAGTGCATAGAACGTCGGAAAACAAATTTTCTATCAACATAATGTGCATTATAATATATCTATTTATTAGTATATAAATGACATGCCTAACAAATCAATGAAGCATGATGTCAAGGCAACAAAAATGTCACGCAAATAAGTAAATGCCAGAACGAACCGCGCACTATAGCTTATAATATAAGCTTATAATTTATTTATTACATTGTTGTAGACAAAGACATCTGCATTACCTTAACTTATTTTCGTAACCAATAATAATACAAAATCAGTAAAAAAAACAAAATCCTAAGAGAAAGAATTAGAGAAGTGCTATTTTAAGCTTACATCGCAGACTACCGAAACACTCTGTACTCAATTCAAACTTAATTCCCGTTTATTTTATCTCTACGTGCAAATATACATCATCATCATTATCAGCCTATAGACGTCCACTGCTGGACATAGGCCCCAATGATCTCCACAACGACCGGTCCTGTGATGCCCTCATCCATCGGCTTCCGGCGACCTTGACCAAGTAGTCGGTCCACCTTGTGGGAGGCCTACCCACACTGCGTCGTCCGGCACGTGGCCGCCACTCCAGAACCTTCGAGCCCCAACGGCCGTCGGTTCTGCGTGCAATGTGCCCTGTCCATTGCCACTTCAGTTTTGTAATTCTTCGGGCTATGTCAGTAACCCCGGTTCTTCTACGAATCTTCTCGTTCCGGATTCGATCGCGTAGTGAAACTCCTAACAAAGCTCTTTGCCCTTTAGGTGACTCGGAGCCTTCTAATGAGGCCCATTGTAAGAGGCCACACTCTCTGCCGTAGAGATAATGTGCAAATATACATACATACACATATCTATGCAAAAAAACGCAATTCTACAAATTAAAATAATAAAGAAAGATAAAAAAAATATAAGAAAGACTAAAAGCACACGGGTCAATATTTTAAACATGTTAAAACTTGCTGATCCGTCAAAATTACACCGTACATGTCCGAAGGGTTTGACAAAAACACTAACTTTACGCTGCGTAGTGTCGGTTTAGAATAGCACTACGCCATTTCTTCCTGGGGATGGCCGTAGGAGGTGACTTAGAGTATTGGGGATTTTAAGTGATTTTTGGGCGATGGGGTATGAGACCTATTACGAACCTCATTTTACTAACTTTTTACCACTTAACTTTCAAAAATGGCTCAGGAATTTCTAATTCTGGAGCTCTTGCTACCAATTCTAGACATTTATAGCCTTGAGTATATGTAGATGTGTATGTACTAACTCTTCTGAAAATATTTTATAAACAATCTGATAATGTGATGATGATAATAATGAAATGTCAGGAAATATAACATAACATAACATAAACGTTCACGCCGAATATCCCCGAAGGGGTTGGCAGAAGTACTAATACTTCTGAACATCACGTGACTTTGTCACCTGGTGTTCAGAGTACCCACGTTTTGCATGGACAGTGCACTCACGTGATAGGGGGCAGGCCTATCGCCGTTTTGTACGAATACACTGTCACATGACTAAGTACAACTCAGCCATGTGGGTTTCCTCACGATGTTTTCCCTCACCTTTAACAACCATGATAAATTAACCACACCTATGTCTTTAGAAAAGACAAATTGGTGTAGGCCCGACCCAGGATTTGAACACTAGTCGTTTGCACGATAACCGAGTGTTCTACCCACTGGGCTATCACGGTCAGGAAATAATATAATTTTACAATTTGAATTATCAGTAAAACAGCAGAATTGTTTTTCCTTTAACTTAATGAAAATATTGACAGCTTTAAACAACTTCATCACGCATGCGGCGATAAAGTTGTTTAAAGCCTATAAGGCAATATCACTCATGACGCAGCATAAAAGTGACATACGAGAATACGAGTATCTGAACAATTGAGACGTTATGTATGTCTGTGTTAATCGACACTGACAATAGGGTTTTCCGTATTTCTTCAGAGCACAGAATATAGCTGTACGTTACTATAGCATATAAAAAGTTTAAATTATCAAATATATATGAATAAGCTTACGACTACTATATAGATAATTAATTAATTAGCTATGTAGTGTGGGCTGGAGTAAGTGATTTTTGGTTGGGGGTTTCTAAATGATTGCTGCCATTGTATTTTACTATCTTTTCCCCACCCAACTTCCAAAAAATGGCTGAGGAATTTCTCATTCATTACATTTCTGGGATATCTAGCCGTATGTGTCTTGTTCATAATTAATGGCAATCATACTGAAAGGAAAAAAATGAATTTATTAAGGATCGTAGTCGTAAGAGCTGGGTTGCCAAACCATGATGAGCCGGATACGCTTACGCCTTAAACCTTTAGTGCGACCCCTTTAATAACATATGTGTAGACAGGGATATTCTAACAAGACAATTTGCCGTGTAGTGCCGGCTTAGAATGTCGCTACTCCTTTCTACCCACGGGTGTCGTAAGAGGCGACTAAGGGTATTGGGTCTTTTTATTGGATTTTTGGGCGATGCGGTTGGAGACCCATCACCAAAAACCTTTATTTTACCGCCTTTTCCCCACTCAACTTTCAAAAGTGGCTGTGGAATTTATAATTCCTTGGCTCTGGCTACCCCTTCTAAGGAATTATAGCCGTGAGTATATGTATGTATGTATGACACTAAAATATGACAATAAAATGGAAAATTACAAGAGTCAGTTGCAGTGTCAGCACGAACTCATTTATTTCCGCTCGAGGTTTTCACATACAAACTTACACTCACGCGATTTGTTCTCAATGGGATAGGCGTAGGAGAGGCTATTCGATGCTTAAGACAATTCTGGAATCAAAATGTTTATAAATGACCTTTTATACTTTACACTTCGGATGTCAGACTTTTCAGCATTTTCTCTATTTGGAGGGCAAAGTAAATATTTCCTTTTTTTTTAATCTTCAAATTTTCTAAACCAACCCATCCAGAATAATGTATCATTCAGGAGCTGTAATTTATTTTTAAACGTTAGCAAAAATTTATGAATATGTGTATTATATTCATTGGGACTTCTACCAATTGTAGTGCAACTACTTTTAACACTTTCTTGTTACCTATCCATTGCAGCAGCATAAAATATTTAGAAATGTCATCAATTATTGATAAAATTACTATATTGTATAAAATTATTTCGTACCTATGAGGTAAAAAGCAACACAGTTATGTGCATACATACATACATGCATATACTTACAGAGTCAGAGCTTTAGAATAAGGAATGCCTCAGTGACTTTCGGAAGTTGGGAAGGAAAAGATTGTAAATAAAATAAAGGTTGTTGGTGATGGGTCTCCAAACCACATCGCCAAAAAATCATTTAAAAAGCCCTAGTACCCTTAGTCACCAGTCAAATGTAAGAGGAAGAAATGGGGTAGTGCTATTCTTAGCCGACACTATATTGCTATGTTATTTTCAAAATTACAATTATGTCAGAAATAAACCGACTTTCTGTAGGCGTAAAATAATAAATATATATGGACATATTACACAGATCAAGTCAGCCCCTGAAAAAATGCAAAAAAAGAATTGTTGTAAGGGATACTAACAGGATGATAAATAAACATTTACAATTTGCATAAAAATTACATTCAAGACAAAATAATAAATTCATCATATAAATGATAGCACCCATCGAATTTTAAGCCCGCTATCTCCAGACCCAATAGCCAGTCCCCTCCGACATATGCCGCAAACGACAGCACCCAAAATGTATTAGCATGTTGTAAATGATATGAAATGCGGTTATGAAAGTGACATAAAATATAGTGTCTTGGAGATACGGCGTGTCGTGGGTACGCGGCGCTCTCGGGAGCTCGTGCGCTGCGACACGAAGGCGCGTCAACAGGAACCTCGATGTCGTCACCGTCTTGCACAACCTACACATCTCCTACAATCACCTACTCGACAAACTCATGCACTCTCCTATACATGCAATTCACGTAAAATACTAACACTAATTGATCGTTACGTAAACGGATTCAACAATCACCATTTTCAATTAAAAACGATACTTGTTTCCCACATGGATGGAGAACGAGGAAACGAAACAATAGACGCTCGATGATAAAGCATGCTATCTTCGAAATCAATCATCTTCACAATGGAATTGGTGTAGCGATTTCACCTCGTCACCTAGCTCGAGCAAACCAATTGTCTGAAATTTCGATGTCATCAATCTAAGCTTTGATTCCATTGTGATCTGTTCGTGATCTGCATAGAGTTCATCATTCGTGACGTGTGGCAGCAACAAAGCTAATTCTACATTGTGCGGTGACTGCATCATTAATAAGAAGTAAATACATTTGATTGTCATTGTTATAAAGCTCTTGCGTAATTGGTGTCATATCGATTCCTACATCGTTTCTTATTTGGTAATCCGCCGATGTCTATCTTGCGGGGATCATATAAACCTAAATCAAGCGCATATCCAAATTCAATTCAAATAATGGTTAGTAATTTACAGTGTAGTGTCTGTTTACAATAGTACTAGCAATTTTTTCCCGTGTGTGTCGTCATACCCATCACCAAACATCCTTTATTTTACAATATTTGCCGTATTATTAAACTTCTCAATAAGGCTGAGTAATTTCTAATCCTAAAGCTCTGGCTAGCCTTAGTGGGATAAAGAGCCGTATGTATATGTGTGTATGTTAGGTCGTTTTTACGTGTCACGTCATAGCTGGAGACCCATCACCAACCATCCTTTAATTTTACAACCTTTTCCTACTCAACTCTCTGGCTACTCCTTTTTATCATGTATAACTGTTTGTGATGGTAGGTAATAGTAATTACAAATATGTAGTTGGTACGGAAAGTGTTACAAGAAGACAAGTGGATGTTCACACCGAGTTCCGCATGCCGGCGCTGGCATTTGGCTGACCTCTGGAGGCTGCGGCTCGATCGCACACTCCATGGGAAATAAATACCATTTGGAAGATGACACAACGTCATGCTATTGTTAAACCAGATATCTACATAGGCATTGCAATTATTTAAATGATAGACGGTTTTAGAAAGGTCAATAAAGCGCTTTTAGTAGTTATTTTTGAGTGTTACGATTGTTTTTTTTTTTGTAGCTATCTTCGTAGACATCAATTATAAACGATATCTCATCGACTAAAAGGGGCAAGTCATATTTTTTTTCAATGGTTTCATTATGTGATATAATATGTTCCCATCGAGAGGTAGACCCCTACTTACTTTACTTTACCAAATACTACAATGAAAGGAACTGGTACGGAGATGCATGTAGTATGGCCGAAGCATGGGTTCTTTGTAGCTAGACAATCAGGCGTTGCCTGAAGTAAAATATTCTGAGTTGTTACTGCGAGAGTCGAACCTGAGACCTCTAAGTTGTGAGCCCATCGTTCTTACCGCTAGACTACAAATGCAGTTTGATTCTTTACATTGCACATTCATGATACTAAATAATATTAATCTTTGATGCCTCTTCGAAGATATCAAGTATATGAATTTTACATAAACGTTGTACTATGAGCCACATGTACTAATATCTAATATTTCATTAAAAATATCTTTGCTTACATGCACACTCAAATAAAATGTAGAAAACGCAATATTTTCTAGCTTATGGGCCAAGATTACTGTGTAAGTACTTAGTAATGATACTTATAATCGTGAGCAGAGCCACAAATAGTTTTGAGTGTAACAGCATTGCTATGAGTGATCAAGGACCAAAAGCGAATGGTTGTTATCCTCGGTGAATCCTTTCACGTTTCCATGTAGAGTATTTCAATTTACCAACGTTTACCAAGATAAATGAGACTTTGGATTATGTATAAACTTATACAATTTGGTAAACGAGAACGAAACTAGTCAATTACTATGTATTGAAATGGATTAAGCAAATGAAACCTCGTTTTTGATTTATTTAGTTATTTTAACGATGCCAATAATTTACTGACATTTGCCGATATAGAACATATTAAATAAATGTATTGTCAGCTTGGAACAGCACTTCCTCTATTCTCTAGGTGGAGTTGTTGGAGGTGACTTGTGGTTCTAGGGGCTTTTTGATCTGTGTACGGCGGCGGCGCATCGTAAAAAACCATCTTCATCGTAGTACCCGATGTCTCCAGTTTTAACAATGCCTTTTCATCCAGATAATCTTCAGTGACACCCACCTCTTTGAACTCACGGGAAAGATCACAAGACTTCACGCTTAGGTTGCGGGTTCGATACCCGCTGAGAGCAACATTTACGAGTATGTGATGAGCATAAATGATTGTTTCTTAGCCTTGGATGTTATTTATATATTCAATATTATAATATTAAAGCTATCGTTAAGTTAGTGTCCCATAAAACAAGTTCTACTTAGTTTGGGGCTAACATGACCTGAGTGTATACTATGTCCGTATATTTATGTATTTATTTTAATATTAATATGTATATGACCACACTCATTAGGACAATAGTATACTATATATGGGAATTACTGTAATAATTAAAATACTTAACCTTTTTAAAACTAAACATAAACAACATTATATGCATTAAGGGTTTTGCTTAAGCTGCTTTGGACATCGAATAAAGCTAGACAAACTATATATCATACATACATATACTCACGGCTATAAATCCCTAGAAGGGGTAGCCAGAGCTAAGGAAATTCGATATTCCTCAGCAAATTTGGAAAGTTTAGTGGGGAAAAGATAGTAAAATAAAGGTTGTTGTAATAACCTATATATGAATGCCCTTATTTGTCAGAATTGAGCTTTTCTGAAGTCATAAATGATATTACAAGTATAAGTTAGTTCTCAAGAACTTAATAAATAAAATAATAAAATAAAATTGTTTATTGCGCATTTTGAATTACATAGTGATTTTTCCAATAGCCCCTGCACTAGGTAAAACCTGTATTGCGGGTGGCCTTTCTCGATATTTACATTGATTTCCAAATTAAAATTATACACAAACATAATTATTAAAAAAGAAAAACCCAACACTAAAAAAGTATACAAAATAAGCAGAACTAAGAAAATAATTTATAGTAAAAAAAAACTATTTTACTTGGATGTATAGTGTTTAGGCACGTGCGTCTATGTGAGAGTGAAAGTGTGTGTGAATGTGTGAGTGAGTGTGGTGGGGGGGCGTGTGAAGAACTTAGATGAAAGATTGGTTTATTTGGTGGTTTTACTGACCATTGCCATTCTACCTCGAAACTTTTATAAATTACGCAGTGTTAACAGTGTTATAGTAAACAAACATTGTTCTAAAATATATCATATTTTTAAGGATCTAATGTTCTTTTTGATATCACAGACTTAGATATGACATTCGCCAACATTCTATTGCAAGCAATCCATTTAATTAATTTCATCTTATCATGTATATAGCACAAATGATATCGATTAGATCAGATGATACACCTTATATAATTTTATGAAACGATGAAAAAGAGCAAATCAGTGCTTGAAATTAGGCCGACTTAATTAGGCTCATGAATTTTGTAAAGTTTTACAACTACGTGACTAATAACTGTCTCTTTTCAAAGGTTTGTTGACTGTAGTTTTATTTTTAAATTATTGTCCTTAAAAGCTTTTTCAACACAAATAATAGGTAATTTATTTTTGTTTTCTTTGATGTTCCTGAAAAGAGGTTAAGAAATCCCATTTTAAGAATATAAATAATGAGGAGATGCGAATAAGTCTTTGGGTGAGGAGAAGAAACTTTTAATGTTGTGTACAACATGTTCTATTTTATGAAAAGTTTAAATTACGTTGCATGCTTTTGAAAGAAGCCAAATTGGTAAAATTTTTAGGCAAACTCTAATTAAGTTCACAACAGTTGCCCTCAAAATGAATAGTGTTTATGATACAAATAACAAACAATAGTAAAGTTGTGTTTGATAATTACTTGAAACTCAAAACATCCACGATCATTACTTTATTACTCTACCTTGAACTTTGCCGTAGCCGTGGGGTTAACGATGAGAACCAAATCATAACAACATGTTAAATCTATATCATTTCAGTTTTTATTTCATTGCTATAATTTAGATTGATTAATTAGTCCTTGGCTTTAACCACAGGTCTTCTTCTTATAATATGCATCTATAAGTAAGTAAAAATTGGGTAAAATAAATGAATATCTATGATACGTGTTTTACACGCTGTGATTCTTACGTAGAAGTTTTCAGTTGTTGCCTTATGCGGTGAGTATGAACCAAAGTGCTTAGAATATCGCAATCCCATATCTTCCCGTGCGTCTCGTAAGAGGCGACTAAGGTATAGTGCATGTAAATTATTGTTGCGTGATGTGGCTTCCCAAATCAACAACCAAAAGTGTCTGAGTTTTTTTTTCTCTGGAAATCTTGCTACGGCTTTAGGATTTATAGCCTTGAGGTTAGGTAGGTAGATACGTATGATTCAAGTTAATAAGCCTAAAACTAAGCGGTTAAACAATTCCACCATACCACACCTTCATAGCTTTATTTATTTTCGTAGATAGGTAATCGGTAAGTGGTGTCAGGTGGGTTTGAATTGCCTATAAAATCAATCAAATGGTTGAGTAATTTCACGGTATTTGCTATTCATTCGTGGGTAGATAGGACGATTTACTTCAATTGTATACAATAGGCTTAAAATTAAATTGTTTATTGTCTGATGGCAGTAACGTATCTCAGCAAGGAATGTCTATTCAAGTCGTGTCATTTTCAATATCCATATACCCCTGGCTATACATGCCATAAAGGCCAGAGCTTCAGAATTAGAAATTCCATTGTCACTTTTAGAAATCGCGCAGGGAAAACACGGCAAAAAAGTATGATTGGTGATGGGTATCCATCCACATGGCCAAGCCATCATTTAAAAAGCCCCAATATAGGGTAATCTAATATTCCATATGGGTATCGACCCGTGGGGCGAAAGGGTTTGGTGCTTTTCGAATTGATTTACTATACTATTTCTGTGTAGTGCCTAATGGGAAAAGCACTAGTGGCATATAATTACTTTTATCATCTTTCAGAGTTCCGAAACTTATTTCTACGCATACTTCAAATTATGATGACTTCAGCGACGCGCAACGGAAGATTACCAACGTAAATTCCGTCAGTACTGCGACGACCTTAGTTTATGGTTGGTCGGGAACTTAGAGTTCTAAACTTAGCGTTAGCTGAGTATGCTGATTGTTCGTAAATGTCAGGAGATGTCCTCGATAGTGCAGTCGAGAGCGTGTCGCCGCGTAGCTGTACTGCTATGTGTGAACATTTAAACAATCATTTTGATACTCACGGATGTGAACGAGGACCCACTACCTATACTTGTAGTAGCAAATAGTTACAAAGATTATATAATTATTTATTGAAGATATGTTGTCTTTTCTAATTTCTAATTTAATTAATTAATTAAATTTCTAATTCCTTAGCTCTGGCTACCCCTTCTAGGGATTTAAAGCCGTGAGTATACCTATATGTATGGATGTATATGTATTTATGTTGTCTTATAAATTTTTGTATGCAATCTGCGTATTTTAATAAAATTACCTACCAAAACTTTAAATAGTTTTAAATTGTTTAACGTAAAGGTGCGATCTGCTTTGTAAAATATTAGGAATTGGCATCATTTTAGTTTTTTATGTGTACATGTAATTGTATTATAGTTGTACGCTGTCTGAATTAGAATATACTATTATTCCCATTGTAAGGAATGATATGCCAAAGAGTTCAAAAGGCATGTTATGTTTAAAGCTCACCTTACCCTTAAATCGACCTCAGCCTTAGCTGAAATAGCATGTATATTTTGAAATACTAAATTCAAATGTCTAAGCACTTTGCCGTGTAATGCCGGCTTAGAATGTCACTACCCCTTTCTACCTACGAGTGTCGTAAGAGGCGACTAACGCTAAGGGCCTTTTTAAGTGGTTTTTGTTTTGATTGTGGAGACCCATCACTAACGATACTTTACTGTACCTATAAAATTCTGCTCATACTTCCGTTGCTCAAAATTTATATTTAAATATTTTGTCACACACAGCTTGCTCAAAAAATAATTAATGCGGTGTGAAGCTGCTTATGAAGCAACTGGCCACCCACCCGTATCATTTCCCGGCATTGTCGTTTGGTTCGCAAATATATTACCAGACCGTGAAAGGTTTACACATTTAGGCGCTTTCACAGAAATTAGCGTGTGTGACATACACACAAAGTATAAATTTACTGCTTATGCTCTTATGCTTTACTAGCTAAAAAATAACATACATACATATACTCACGGCCATATATCCCAAAAATGAGTAGCGAGAAGTTTTGGAGCTATAAACTCCTTAGCCACATTTAGAAGTTGATAGGGGCCAAGATGGTAGAAATTTAGTATCGTTGGTGATGTGTCTCAAACTGCGTCGCCCAAAAACCACTTGAAAACGCCCCATACCCTTAGTCGCCTCTAACAACACCCGTGGGTAGAAAGAGGTAGTGACATTCTAAGCCGGCTCTTCACTGGGGATGGAAAATGTGATGTAGACAATAAAAGAAAGAAGTCAGTCAAACGGTGTCTGAAAAATATCTAATGGCTGTGCATGATGCTGTTCTTGTTCCTACGCTTATGAATGGCAGTGGATGTTGGGTGTGATAGAAAAAGCACGAAAGTAGAGTGAATGAAATAGAGATGAGGTCCCTCAGAATGTTGTAATATTAGGCTATGTGATCGAGTGAGAAATAGTATGATTCGTGAAAGGTGCGGTGTGAAAGATGATATTGTAACAAAAATGGAAAAGGGAATGATTGGAAGGAAAAGGAAAGAAAAGGATGGTTTGAGCACATAATACATTGTTAAATGAGATCTATAGTGCCATGACGTGAAAGACAATGTTAGTAAAAGACGACCTCAGAGGATTCATTTGGACGAAATAGATAGTATGCTCAAAAAGGCCTGGGATTTAAAGACGCAAGCGGTGTAATAACTAACTTGTATTTTAGAGTGCTTTTAAAGTTTAACCTTTAGCTGCCGACCTAGCCTAAACGTAGCACTTACGCCGACGTGACGACTGAGAGACGTCAAAATTCAAGTAATAAAATAAACAGTGTCTTTGCATGCTACATTTTTCTTTTTTTATTCATTTAAAGAATGTTTTTTAAGGTATCTAAGCTACGGGATTCCAAAAATATTCACGTGATTTTTGAGGTAAAATGAACATTAATTCATGAGATCACAATTAATTATCACAAAATTTTAAGGACTTTCTTCTGTCTTTTTTTTTCAAAAGTTAAGTAATTAACAATAAATTGAACTTAAGGTATGTTATATTCTATAATCAATCGTTTGACAAAATTATAAATCTAACTTCTAATTTAAAAAATAAAAACAATGTCAGCACTTGAATATTTGGTACATTCACTACGTACGTTCTTCGGAAGCATGAGTGATTTGAACCTTTCTTGTCAAGCTCATCCACTTCATCATAGGTTTTTAGATGCAGAATCAGTAATATTGATATAATGCACAAAAAATAATAGTAATGAAGTTTTTTTTAAGCTTAGACACATAAGACAGAATGGTCAAACTACAAAATATTGTCTTAATTGAATCCATCCAACGAAGAATCAACCACTTTACCTTTGTGAGGCTAAAATTCTGGTGGGAACTCCCTCTTTATAGTGGCCAAATAAATAAATCCACGATCTTGTTCAGTTCTCTTATGTCTAAGCATTTATCATTTCGCACTTCTCTTTAGTGTTTCATATCTTCGTAATGAAGGTTGATTTCTCCGTGGTAAACTCCTCCAACATGGGGACAGGGGACTAACGTCAGCCTCATCGAATAATTTGGCTTACATGTTGTGATTACTTTCTAAAGTAAAATCAGGATCACCTACATCGTTCTCAAATCGCTACAGTTGTCATCACACTCGTCTATGAGATTATCAAATATCTCTTTATCTTTTAAACACTTTTTCTGTTTTTGGAGTTTCGTACACTTAGCGGAATCTGAACCGCCATCATTTGCAGGGTTTTTCTGCTCACTAGACGTGATGTTTCTTCTTTTAAGCATTCATCAATTGATAGTACACTTTTAAAACCGATGTGACGTCATTCAGACACTATAAGCTAACTCACATTCACACCGAGGTGACAATCAAGAGACGTACAAATTTGTATACATAAACTACGTACTTACGTCTCTGAGACGTCGATTGCTTCGTTACGAGGATGTGTGCTATTGCCACGGACGCGGTGTCGACTGATGATTTGTGACGCGGAGGGAGCGGGAGGGTCGGCGCCGAAGGTGGCGTAATTTTTGAAATACTTTATAATTAAAAGTTGTTACGTCTGTGAGACGTATAGGTCGGTAGTTAAAGGTTAATTCAAACTACCACTGTTCTTATTTTCCGCAACTTTTTGAATAAAAGATTACCCCTTGCTCATTAATTTAGAAATAATTTATTAGGGAGGAAATATTTTTAAAAATAAAAAGATATACTTTGTTATTTTATACGTTTATTTACAATATATTAATATTTCTTTGCTTTTATTTGCATCACCTAAATCAGTTCACACCAATTTGACACAGGGGTAAGTAAGACAACAATGAAATAGTAAAAAAATGAGTAGACATTCACACAATTTATAGTTAAGTGATTAACTTGAAAATGTAGTGTCTGACAAAAAAAGAAGAAAAATTTAATTAGGAAAGTAAATTTGTACTACGATGTGCTCAACTCACTGACAAGAACTTAGGCAAAGTAATAATACAATCTTGACAGTATCCAACAATATACATACATTTGGGTTTACTAAATAAAAAAACTTAAATAGACAGTGAACCCTCTTCTGCTGTGGTAAAAAAATAGGTCTCGATAGATTCGAAGACAAAAAAAATAGGCGAACAGAGATCAGTAAAGCAATAATCTCACACAAATATGGCATTTTATTATAACCTACAACTTGCTAACAATTTTATTAGTACACTAGTGGATCGTCCCAGCTTCGCACGGGTAGCGTTATTTTTTTAAATATCTGAGGTTTCTTTCTTCAGTCACTGCTCAAGCATTGTGAAATTCAGCGCAATGTTTTCAATTTATTAAATTTATAGCACTCCCTAAACAGTGTAGTTTGGTGATTTTGAATGCGCTTTAATGAACGGTTCAGTATTTCCGTTTAATAGCAAATTTTGGAATAAAACGCTATGAAGTATTTATAACAATCTAAAAAATAAATCATTACGTGATGTAGGATGCAACTACTGGCGCCATCTAGTATGTTATATGTAAATTAGTAAAGATTTGGTTTTGGTCACGGGCGCGATGGCTTATTTTATGTATAATTTCGGTGTTTGTCTATCGATTTATATGATTCTTTTTTTATTGAATAGGTAATAATGTTACCTTTTTTAAATTAGGGATGAGTGTTAGGTTTACAAACGTAAGAGTAAACAAATATAATCAAAATGTTCCGAACTGCTAAGATATTAGGAATTACACGTGTCATTGTGAGTCAACCGTAAAATATAGACATAAACTGTTTAGGATTTTTTTTTAGATAATTTTATGAAGAATATTTCCGTCATACATAATTTCTATGTAAGTTTAACCATTAAGTCTGCACACGCGACGGAAGCTTAAAAAATGGAGTAACTTCTCCCGTTTTCCCAAAATTTCCCAAAATTCCCCTTTACTACTCTGCTGGAAAGTATACAAAAACCTGCGCAGGAGTATGAAAAATAATTGTACCAAGTTTCGTTAAAATCCGTCGAGTAGTTTTTGTTTCCATAAGGAACATACAAACCGACAGACAGACAGACAGACAGACAAAAATTTTACTGATTGCATTTTTGGCATCAGTATCGATCACTAATCACCCCCTGATAGTTATTTTGAAAATATATTTCATGTACAGAATTGACCTCTCTACAGATTTATTATAAGTATAGATTGCACATTTTTATTGAGAACTCACCACACAAATAATGAAACAAAAGATAAGAATAATATAAATGTAAGTGCGATGCGATCCTTTCCAATGAGAGGTTTTCCTTTTTTTCTTCTTCCCTGTTCTCAGGATAGATGGCGCCAGACTTGCTATGTTACTGGTAGGAACGGAACGTCACACCGTTTTTCACACTTGGATGTAATGATATCGTAAAACGGAACGTACATAAAACCGTTCTGATTTGAAAGTCTAAATAAATATCAGTTTAAGCCAAGATAGCTTAAAAGTAAATAAACAAAGACGGTATTTATATTTAACATTATTTTTGTTGTTCTTACTCGCCAAAAAATTACTCTATGGTGATGTGACACATGTTTTTAAAGTTGACATTGGCGAAATTATTGTGGCAACACGATTGAGGCCACGAAGAAAAAATTTAAGTGAGTAACGTAGTTACATCAACGCCATCTACAGAGCTCTAGGAAACTATGTTGTTTTTTTATTTCTACAAAAAGAAAACCTCTCATTCAACATGAAACCTATTATATTTTTAACATTACCTAGTTTTAGCTAGTCAGTGATTTAATATCATTTCGGTTAGTAAATAATCAAACTTTACCACGTCAAAAAATTGCAGAGCAATATGATGAAAAAGTATTAGAAAGTAAGGTTCACTGTAAGGAGTACAATTAGATAGGAATCCATCTGGCATTCTGAAACATATTAAGAATTTACTATAAAAAATAAAGAAAAGAAAAAAATTTACACTAGCGGGAATCGAACCCAGGACCTCCGTGTATACGACCCCGTCGCTCTGCCAATTGAGCCATAGTGTCATGTGGCTACTAGTGCGAAATTCTTCTTTCCTTTAGTGTCAAATTTTTTCTTTCCTTTATTTATTAGTAATAATCACCACATGAGGTTTTCATAAACAAAACATTCTAATTATATTAAGAATTTGTTGAATTTTTTGATCATTTTCATCTAGCATTATACCAACCAAACTCTAATACATTACAAAATATTACATCCGTTAGTTATTTCATGTATTATAAACATAGATCGGATAATCGGATGCATATTTACCTAAACTTATTTTTTGGCTAAGAAAATATGGAGACTGCTTCTTTTTTCGGAATTGTCTTTATCAATGTCGGGATTCGAAACATTTTCATTCTCATTTCATTCACAACACACATTCGAAAATTGAACACAAAACACACCCGTACGCATGGCAAGCAAAGCGACGAATATTTTCAAGTAACTAATAGATAGATAAGATAACAAAAGACATGCATTACCAGGGTTTCTTGCACCTACCTGCACACAAACCGGTTTTGAGAATGCCGTCTCACTCGCACAAGCAGCCAAAGTTACCTATCCGTCTCACTCGCACATTCATATTTATAACGCTTTTTTGAACATAACGAGAATTGTAAATTCAAAACTGAAATTGATCTCCATTTATTTTTCGATATATTCCATAATAGTTAAAATCTTAACGTTAGTAAATGTGCAGCTAAGTGCACAACAAGCTTTACAATGTTATTCAAATATTGTTCTCAACGCAAATAATTACGGCTCCTCATTTAAAAACCTTTATTTGAGTGTGCATTCAATTATATTTATAACTAAAACGCTACCGGTATTCATCCCGAAACATTGGGTTTTTTTCCGTACAAGTAATGTACATACAAATAATATATGGTAATAGAAAACACTACAAACGTAATGAAAATACATTTAATTCTATATTCCGAACATTAAATGCATCAATTCCGAAATCTTTACGATAAAGAAGTGCTTTCCATACTAAGCCGCCGGTCAACTTTAGGTGAATATGCATCCGATTATCCGATCTATGATTATAAAGTATAGTTTGAAATCGTAGTTAATTTTCTCTTATATGGTTAGCGTCGTGATCTATGATAAATTTGTTTCCTTGGCTACCCCTTCTAGGAATTTATAGCCGTGAGTATATTTATGTATGTATGTAAATGTAGAAGCAATTGTCTTGAAAGGAGCATGATTCAATTCGTGATTACAATAAGATGCAACAGTAAGATCACTTAAACCGTCCATTTCTCGGGTTAATATTGACGGATGTAAACGAAGCTAGAGAGGTTTGCCAGGATCATACAAAGTGGCGATCGATAGTCTCTGCCTACCGCAATGGGAAATAATGGCGTGAGTATATGTATGTATGTATTTCTCGGGTGTCATTTTACTATCGCGTCCATTGGCTAGAATATGCAGTGACAAGATTTGCACAAAATTTATACTTCTGTAGGTAATCTCAGGATTGTCATATTGAACATTCTTATCTTTTTACGCACTCGACCTCACTTGTCTTAGTTTACATCTCATTCTGAGTGCAGAAGATTATAAAAACAGACTGTTTAATTTTTATTCTTCGTTATTATTGGCATTGCATCATACTTTTAATATTTGCTGACAACTATAAATGAAGTAATTGTTTGTTAGTCTTTGATATCAAATAAATAACTAAATTTACTGACAAAATATTTCGTTTTTATTTAATAAGTTCTTCAACGACCTTGCTGTTGAAGAACTGTAATAATGACATCCGAATACAAACTAAACGTGACGGAAAATAAAAATATTAGTATGTTAAATAAGGCTCTCAACACTGTAGTCTTTACTTAGAAAACGCATAGTTTTTCCTTTATTTTACACAAGCACCAGAACCAATAACGTATTCTACTCTGTTTAATTTCTCTAATTTATATCAAACAAGAATACACCGAAACATTTCTACTAAAGGTTACAGCAATACTTGTACTTTACAAAATATCTATCATCTAAAACAATGACCAAGCAAAATGCTTTGTGATAGTTTAAATAAAACGCAGAAGCAGAACGCCATCTACCGATTCAATTTAACTTCACTTGTAATAGTGTAATTTTCATATTCATATCAACATTTTCACACATTAGAGACAGAAGATCTGAGCCTGTGAATAGCTGTTTATTTTACTCATAGAGAACATTAAACTAAATAGAGCGGAAACCAAAAATGGTTTAGCACAATAATTGGTGAAAAAATTCCGCTACAAATGAATTGTCAAAATAAGTTATCCCTGAACCCTGATTGGCTATTTCAATGTTCAGCCATGCTTAATTGCTTCTCTATTTATATAATTTCTCTTTGATTTTACCTTTAATTAGTGATTCGTAATCTACCCGTTGTTAATAAATAGAAGATACGCTAATCGATTGTAATTATCACACAACTTTCTGAGATCAAATATCAAAAAGAAGCCCGAAATCTACGAGTCACATACAAAATCACACTCTTACAAATGATACAGCACTTAGTAGCGCAGCTTTTCTAAAATTCATGCTATCGCTTATCAGTATATAATATTTTTATAAAACAAGTATACAAATAAAACATTATATATAAAAAGAAAATAAAGAAAATACAAGTTAACAGCATTAATTTTAGAAAAAAAATTCTAACACAGGAGCGGATTGCAAAAAAACGGTAAAATTTATAGGATACGTTTTTAATCTACGAAAATTAATTTTATCATTTCTGATACCAAGAGTTAGTGTATTAAACGCGTTGAGTTGTAGTTATTTCAGCCTTGTATTAAAACAGCATAGAATTATATCCATTATAGAACATCGAAACAAAGATTCACTATTAAAAGCTAGGTAACAAAAGATATCTCTTGCCACTTCAAATACTACATTAATTGTTAAAACATTGTTACTCTGAGGGCAACAGCAAGATTTATAAACCAATTTACCATTTAGTCGTTCCAAAAAAACTATGTAGGGTTTCCATTGGTATTAAATTTGAACAAAATCATTTAGCTAGCCCTCAGCTTCTACAACAGATGTGAATATTTTCGCTGGCAAATTGGGTTTGCGGTATATCCAAGTATTGTCTAAAATAGTGTTGGGATCAGGTGAGTCGGCAAGAAGGTAATCGTCCGCATGAGGAATGCCATCGCCTTTTTCGTTGGGAAGTGGATTCCCCTTCAGACAGTTCGGCGGTGCTCATAGTGCGGGAGCCACCATCGCCGACACCGAATTCTGAAAAATAATTTATTAATTATATGAATATATTGCTCGTACTATACGGAGGTTGCTTGGAACATAAGGCCTAATGAAAAGACTGCCCATTTTAGTTCTGCTGGAGAGTAAAATATACTTTGGTAAGCAATATATATTTTAAAAACAAAACCATTGGCTTTGTTTAGATATAATACAACGCAGCAAAGGAGTCGTCGCGAAAACAGCACTTATATATTTCAAATGCAGCAAGATCACAAACATAATATAAAAAAAAATATAAGAGAAATATACTAAGTTTGATGTCAATTTCAAACCAATAAGAAACACAATAAAAACAGCTTCACATTACACATCATGAAAGTGCAACTAACTATAGTAAAAGATGTCATAACATAACAAAACATACCCGCATTCTTTTCATTGATTAAATTCAGAATTAGAAATAAATAGTACAACCCAATAAGGAGTGCTGACCGACGTAATGGAAGATTATTAAAGCATATTGCACTAATCATTGACGTCATAACCTTTAATCACTAATGGGAAGCCACAGGTAAATTATTAAATAACTTTAATCGAAGCCGGTATTTATTCATTCATTCACGCGCAAAATAAATAACACTCGTGTTATACAACGTATATTACGATAAATCTATGGTAAAACAGCTGATATAGGGTGCGTCATAAGAATATTTTTACCTGAGTGTCGAGCGGACAATTAGTAGTAATCAAATGTTATTATATAATTAATGGTCGTTACTGTTTGAGCTATATTGACCAAGCGATTCAATCGGAGGACGAATGGTGAAAATCTCAAATGGCCCACGGTAATAAAATTCTTCACAGAGGAAGCCGTTTCAAATCACGTATAGCAGAAAATATTTGTGTCTGCTTTATGGGGAATTTATCACTATCGAGGTCTCATTCAATTAAGCGTTTTTAGTTTCGACTAAGGTGTGTAGTTTTTACTAAGAATTACGATAACAAATATATTTTTTTCCGGGTTTAGTTAAACTACCCATAAATATCAATAAATGTTAGCTAAATATTTATAATAAAGGTTGCTAGGTGATGGATGTCTACATCGCCCAACTATCAATAAATCAAACCAGTAAATCAAAGCCACCCCGACATAAAACATAACTTTCCCGCGAGAAGAAATGGTTAAGGGCTATTTTTAAATATTATAAATTAATTCTATATATTCAATATTTCATTTGTCAACATTTTATCAATAGTATCTTTAGAATGCGATTCCACCAGAGATGTGCGAATATAATATGTTTTTAAAGTAACACAGAATCCAGTTTTAACCAATGCTCAGACGCATGTCTGCTCGATCTCAAAAAACACATTAGTCTCGCACATCTTCGGTAGAATGACACATTAAAATAAAAGTATATAGTATAGGATCCCGCTATAAGACGACCTTCACCGGGCTGGTTAATGGATGAAAGATATCTATACTTATAATAAATCTGTAGAGAGGTCAATTCTGTACATGAAATATATTTTCAAAATAACTATCAGGTGGTGATTAGGGATCGATACTGATGCCAAAAATGCAATCAGTAAAATTTTTGTCTGTCTGTCTGTCTGTCTGTCTGTCTGTCTGTCTGTCGGTTTGTATGTTCCTTATGGAAACAAAAACTACTCGACGGATTTTAACGAAACTTGGTACAATTATTCTCCATACTCCTGGGCAGGTTTTTATATACTTTCCAGCAGAGTAGTAAAGGGGAATTTTGGGAAATTTTGGGAAAACGGGAGAAGTTACTACATTCTTTAAGCTTCCGTCGCGTGTGCAGCCTTAATGGTTAAACTTACATAGAAATCATGTATGACGGAAATATTCTTCATAAAATTATCTAAAAAAATCCTCAACAGTTTATGTCTATCTTTTACGGTTGACTCACAATAACACGTGTAATTCCTGATAGCTTAGCAGTTCGGAACATTCTGATTATATTTGTTTACTCTTACGTTTGTAAACCTCTCACTCATCCCTAATTTAAAAAAGGTAACATTATTACCTATTCAATAAAAAAAGAATCATAGAAATCGGTAGAGAAACACCGAAATTATACATAAAATAATTATACATAGAATAAGCCATCGCGCCCGTGACCAAAACCGAATCGTTACTAATTTACATATAACATACTAGATGGCGCCAGTAGTTGCATCCTACAACACGTAATGATTTATTTTTTAGATTGTTATAAATACTTCATAGCGTTTTATTCCAAAATTTTCTATTAAACGGAAATACTGAACCGTTCATTAAAGCGCATTAAAAATCACCAAACAACACTGTTTAGGGAGTGCTATAAATTTAATAAATTGAAAACATTGCGCTGAATTTCACAATGCTTGAGCAGTGACTGAAGAAAGAAACCTCAGATATTTAAAAAAACAACGCTACCCGTGCGAAGCTGGGACGATCCACTAGTTTTCTAATAAATAAAATATGTCAATAAATGTATTGCGAATGGGTTGTCTGAAAAATTTCAGTCCAGAGTATGATTAATTAATAATTAAAAAATCATATTTTTTTTTCAATCACACTGGCTTGGTTAATGAACAAATTCTATTCCAATCGAAAATATGAAACCTATAGAATATATAAACGTTAGGTTGTCTATTTATTTCCCGTCACAACTCTTGGGTTGGCAGGTATAAACAGGTAAATCGATACTAGTAACTTGCACCGATCCGGTTAATTAATTAAACTAAATTAAAAATAAAGATAATTTTATTTTGTCAAGAACTGCATCAAAGTGAATGATGCGAGATATCGCATTTTTCTGAAGAAATATTCTGACAAAGAACACAGTGAGCAGTTTTTAAAAAAAATAAAAGGCTTCGACTCCAACTCTATACCACCATGCTGGATATCATTGATTCAGAAATTTTTAAGAACTATTTTCGTAAATTCCACGTGGCTTAATGCAGCGGATCCAGTATGCGTAAAACTTCAACGTGAAAACTGCGGTTGGTTCTTCGATGGATATTTAAAACCAGTAGGATTCATTGGGGATCATACGCCTTTAAGGGCGTCCCCGGAAAAATAGGTTGATATTGATTGTTTGGAAACTCTATAAAGTCCGATTTGATGATATTGATATGACACGAATAAAATATATGTTGTTGATTAGTTCATGGTGACAAAATTTGATGTTTAACATTTTAACAATTTGTTGAAAAATACGGTGAAAATAATAGAATTACAACATGCTTTGTTTTCATAAAAACCGTATAGGCTCCACCGGCATAACATAACATAACATAAAACGTTCACGCCGTTTATCCCCGAAGGGGTTGGCAGAGGTACCAATGCTCCTGAACTCACATGGCAAGCGCCATCTAGTTTCCAGAGAAGGTACCCACGGTTTGCTTAGACAGTGTACTCACGTGATAGGGGGCAGGCCTATCGCCGTTTATACATGTGAACTCATTATGTGTCTATATACGCGTAGTTTTAAAATCTGTAACTTTGATGTTTTACTTTTAATTTAAACATTATAGTTATTCAATAAAACTAAATAAAGTACATTTATCCAGCGCGCGCGTTTTTTCCGTCCCTGTCACTCTCAGTAAATTTGACGTAAGAATGAGCGCAATAACTGCAACATGCGGGGAGGCCCTTAAGAATGGAAGATATTGTCGAAACAACTGAAACAGAAAACGATGATAAAGAATTTTCTGATATTGAAGATCACAATTACATGTCTGATGACTCGGATCCTGAATAATTTAAAAAAATTTAAAACTTTAGTACCTATTTGTATTTTGTTACAATAAAAAGAATATTTTTTTTATTTTTGTTTTTTTTTCGTCTGCTGATAATTTTTATTTACCTTTTTATTTACTAAAGATGTATATACTTTAATATCACATAAAATATATACACACATATGTAATTCATTTATAAAAAGAAACATTTAACAAGTTAAATGCTACTCCAAAATGACGCGTAGCATTTACTAGTCTATCGCTATCTTTTTCGTTTTCACCGACAAATAGCATGCGCGCTCTCTTGTTCATTCAACCCACAAACTATACACAGCTGCAATGCTGTGTCCTCTTCTATCGCATGGGATAGTTTGCTGGGACCTCGCTGTCGCACGTACTCACTCGCAGCAATATTTTACTTTTTAAAATTCGACAACCGCAATTCAGGACTGATTTTCTGCAGACAACCCTATACCACCGTGTTCGTAATAAAATTATCTTTATTTTTATTTTAGTTTCATTCATTAACCGGACCGGTGCAAGTTACTGTATCGATTTACCTGTTTATACCTGCCAACCCAAGAATTGTGACGGGAAATAAATAGACAACCTAACGTTTATATATTCTATAGGTTTCATATTTTCGATTGGAATAGAATTTGTTCATTAACCAAGCCAGTGTAATTTAAGAAAAAATATGATTTTTTAATTATTAATTAATCATACTCTGGACTGAAATTTTTCAGACAACCCATTCGCAATATATTTATTGACATATTTTATTTAATAAAAAATATCTTTCATCCATTAACCAGCCCGGTGAAGGTCGTCTTTTAGCGGGATCTTAGACTAATAAAGTACGAATTCACTCAAGAGTCAAACATTCACGCCTTATAATTTAAATCTTTTTGTTCATGAAAACCTCATGTGGGGATTATTACTGATAAATAAAGAATAAATAACGGAAAGAAAAATTTCGACACAGGCGGGAATCGAACCCGCGACCTCCGACCGGTATACGCCCCCGTCGCTCTGCCAATTGAGCTACCGTGTCAATGGCTGCCAGGGCGAAATTCTTCTATCCTTTATTTCTTTTACACGTTTAAGTAGTGTTTGCGTTTTCTACCTCCGAATTTTTAATAATTCCGAATTAGTTAGTGCGTTTCCTACCTCCGAATTTTTAATGATTCCGATAAATATAGCTGTAAGTTTTCCATAATTATAAAATAAAATAAAACTTTGGGTTCATATAGACATATATGCGACAGCAGGAAAATCGTCAAACTCGTTCGTCCTAAAAAACTTATAAGTTAACGAGTTTGACGATTTTCCTGCGACACATACTCTAATAAAGAAGAATCCATACCGCGATGTAGCAATTGCAGACAGTGTCATCTATTGGTGAAAGGTTAATAGATTGCGCTGTTAAAAATCACAAAGTGAGGTTGTAGGGATGTTTCTGGCCCCTGGCAGGTATACTAATACTTCTTAGCATAACGTGTTATCTGACACCTGGTATTTAGAGTACCTACGTTGTACTCGGACAGCGCATTTACGTGATATGGGGCAGACCGATTGCCGATTTGTCACTTAACTGTTAAGTAGGAAATGAGTTAATAAAGGTGAAAAACCAAGTAAAACTGGCATTAACTTGAAAACACACGCATGTAGAATAATTAAGTGTTAGTATCAAAATAATACTATTTGAAAAAGATAATAGAATATCAAATCGCACATGCTAACGAACCTAACTCAAAGAGCAAACGCGAGCCCTCACTCGGCCGGATATTCCTACTTCGCCATCCAACATTACTGCCTCTGTAATTACACATTTACTTTAACTTACTTGGTACTAGTATAATACATAGTTCTGTGGTCTTCTAATACGGACATATCTTGCCAAAAAATATTATTGTCTAATGACTCGTTAGGTGTAGATGCGCATCATCCTCCTTAAGAGATAACGTTACCTAAATATTTTAATCATAAAAGTAATGGTGAAGACAGTGGTACGGGAATACCGTCGGCAACGCCGTATGGTTTTTTAACATATAGGTTTGGAGCTCAAGGTGAACGAAGGCGCGAATGGGACTTTAAAAAAGCTAATTTTTCTTTTTGTTATATTTTGTTATAATAGGTTATTAATAACCGATAGGACTATGCTCTATGTGATAGAAGATTCTGTAGAAGCTTTTAATATTTTTTATTAAGTATTTAATAGAATTATAGATGACTGTGTTCCAATTAAAAGCGTTTTACGGATTGTCCCAGGTTTTTATATCCTGAGTGGTATACTCCAGAGATCAGACGCGACATATCAAGGAAAGCCAAATTACATAAAATGTTTAAAAGCACGGGTTCACAATGTCATTACGAGATGTTTTCAACTTTAAGATCTAAGCTTAAATTGGATCCTGTAGATCCTGATCGGATCCTGAGTAAAAATAGGTTTGACTTCGAAAAAGATGAGGTTATTACCCTCTTTTCTATTAATTCACAAAATGGAGCGGAAACCAAACGTAGCGTCGGGCTCCCAGCTGTTAGGTACACATAGATGCAATGCATACCGTTCCTAAGCTCCCGCCCGCCTGCCTCCAAACATGGCATATTGCTCCCAACCGTAAGATACATATAGATTTAATGCATACCGTTCCTAAGCTCGCGCTGCGTGAAGTAGTCGGAGGAGGCGTAGTGCTTGTCCACGAGGTAAGGCAGCACGGTGGAGCTGTGCAGCTCGTGTTAGGTACATATAGATGCAATGCATACCGTTCCTAAGCTCGCGCTGCGTGAAGTAGTCGGAGGAAGCGTAGTGCTTGTCCACGAGGTAGGGCAGCACGGTGGAGCTGTGCAGCTCGTGTTAGGTACATATAGATGCAATGCATACCGTTCCTAAGCTCCCGCTGCGTGAAGTAGTCGGAGGAGGCGTAGTGCTTGTCCACGAGGTAGGGCAGCACGGTGGAGCTGTGCAGCTCGCGTTAGGTACATATAGATGCAATGCATACCGTTCCTAAGCTCCCGCTGCGTGAAGTAGTCGGAGGAGGCGTAGTGCTTGTCCACGAGGTAGGGCAGCACGGTGCAGCTGTGCATTAGGTACATATAGATGCAATGCATACCGTTCCTAAGCTCCCGCTGCGTGAAGTAGTCGGAGGAGGCGTAGTGCTTGTCCACGAGGTAGGGCAGCACGGTGCAGCTGTGCAGCTCGTGTTAGGTACATATAGATGCAATGCATACCGTTCCTAAGCTCCCGCTGCGTGAAGTAGTCGGAGGAGGCGTAGTGCTTGTCCACGAGGTAGGGCAGCACGGTGGAGCTGTGCAGCTCGTGTTAGGTACATATAGATGCAATGCATACCGTTCCTAAGCTCCCGCTGCGTGAAGTAGTCGGAGGAGGCGTAGTGCATGTCCACGAGGTAGGGCAGCACGGTGGAGCTGTGCAGCTCGTGTTAGGTACATATAGATGCAATGCATACCGTTCCTAAGCTCCCGCTGCGTGAAGTAGTCGGAGGAGGCGTAGTGCTTGTCCACGAGGTAGGGCAGCACGGTGGAGCTGTGCAGCTCGTGTTAGGTACATATAGATGCAATGCATACCGTTCTTAAGCTCCCGCTGCGTGAAGTAGTCGGAGGAGGCGTAGTGCTTGTCCACGAGGTAGGGCAGCACGGTGGAGCTGTGCAGCTCGTGTTAGGTACATATAGATGCAATGCATACCGTTCCTAAGCTCCCGCTGCGTGAAGTAGTCGGAGGAGGCGTAGTGCTTGTCCACGAGGTAGGGCAGCACGGTGGAGCTGTGCAGCTCGTGTTAGGTACATATAGATGCAATGCATACCGTTCCTAAGCTCCCGCTGCGTGAAGTAGTCGGAGGAGGCGTAGTGCTTGTCCACGAGGTAGGGCAGCACGGTGGAGCTGTGCAATTCATCGGAGCGCCGCGACCGCACGCCGACAAGACGCTCTCCTGCCTCCAGACATGGCGTCGCTAGCACCCAACTGTTGAAAAGTAAGAGTTACTTTAAATAATGTTATATCTACTCAATGACTAAAACACTCAATTTAAATCTTTATGTTCATGAAAACCTCACGTGGGGATTATTACTAATAAATAAAGAATAAATAAAGGGAAGAAAAATTTAGACACAGGCGGGAATCGAACCCGCGACCTCGGGTATACGCCCCGACGCTCTGCCAATTGAGCCACCGTGTCAATGGCTGCCAGCGCGAAATTCTTCTATCCTTTATTTCTTTTACACGTTTAAGTAGTGTTTGCATTTCCTACCTCCGAATTTTTTACTAATTCGGAAGGCCACTTGTCTATCTTTTCAGATAGAATGCAAATGTTGAAAACACCTAACTGTCACATAATTTAAATCTTTTTGTTCATGAAAACCTCATGTGGGGATTATTACTAATAAATAAAGAATAAATAAAGGAAAAAAAATTTCGACACAGGCGGGAATCGAACCTTTCTTCTTAGACTAAAACACTCACCTCGTATATCCCCCAAACGATGGCAGGAGTACTTAGTCTTTTGAACCTAACGTGACACCTGGCTCCAATTTCACCACGACTACAATTGTCAGTGACATATGTCGAGCTACAATTGTCAAGCAAATTGTGACATATTACAATTTTATGAAATATTTTCTATAGAAATGCTTACAAACTTGACAGACATTTTGCTACAATTGTATGTATTACAATTGTGTTGTGAAACAGTAATTATTATTTTAGTCGACATATTTGTAGAATTGTCGTAGAATCTTGACATGAGATTGAGCACATGTCGGATTTGCGTGACAATTGTAGTTTTTCGTGGTTGATACATGCGTATTTCAAAATGGCTCTCCATGCGAGTAGTAGTGACGCTAGTGATAGTAACAGTGATCTTGATGAATTTACAATAGGCAATTTGACTAAGTTTTGAAAACTATCTTACGGTGTTAATTTGTTTATAAGGAGCCCTAAAAAAATATTTTTCTGTCTTTATTTTAGCTATTTTATTAAAAAATTGAAAAAGAAAATGCAATATTCAAATGTGCCGCGAAAACGCGACTTTAAATAATATGGCGGCTGTAGCATAAATGACGTCAATTCCGCATTAAACACCAATGAGCGAAGCGATACACAGTCTGTTTATGCGCGATCTACGTCATTATAGAAATAGCCAATCACGGACGTTTTTAGTCACGTGACAGTCGCATCAAAAATACTTATTTTAGAAGACGGATTTTAGTGAAATAATGCAATATTTTTATCTCGCATTATTACATATTGCTCCAAAAAAGAAATATCAAGACTAATGAAATAAAAGAAATTTATATTTTTATTACAGTCAAATAGCCTATTGTAGCACTTGTCGCGTTGGTGAAATTGGAGCCTGGTGTTCAGGGTACCCTTATTTTGATTAGATAGTGATTTCACATGATAAGAGGCAAGCCCATCGTCATTATTGCACGAATTTACTGTCGCAAGACGAAATGAGACTTAATATCGTGACCATTTCCTCCACACATAAGACTTTCTTAGACAAATTTTACTTTAATAAAATTTACCCAGAAAAACAAAGAATACATACGGATGCTTCTAATATGTGGCAGCGAGGACCTACAGTCGCGAGCTGTTATTCAATCTCCAACTGCTGCCGTGTTGCCGTGTAGTGTCGGCTTAGAATAGCACTACCCCGTTTCTACCGATGGGTGTACGTAAGAGGCGACTAATGGTATTGGGGCTTTTAAGGGTTTTTTGGGCGATGCGGCTGGAGACCCATCACCAATAACCTTTACTTTACCATCCTTTCCCCACTCAATTTTCCAAATGTGGCTGAGGAATTTCTAATTCCTTAGCTCTGGCTACCCCTTCTAGGGATTTATAGCCGTGAGTATATGTATGTATATGTATGTATGTATGTAGCTTTGGAATGAGAAATTCCTCAGCCACTTTTGGAAGTTGATTGGAGAGAAGATGGTTTAAATAAATCTTTAAATATTTTTAGAAAATTTTACGTAATTCAAATTATTATTATTTTTTAATAATACTTACGGATGCCGTCTAATATCATGCAGCGAGGGCCGACAGTCCGGGTTGGTCTGCAGCATGTGTGTGAGCAGCGAGGCGAGCGCGGGGGCGAGGTCGGCGGGCGGGGGCGCGGGCTGACCCCGACCGATGTTCTCTAGGAGACGGTACACGTTGTCGCCTTCGAACGGGTAGCGGCCTGTCGTCATGTTATATCTACGACAAAGGGGGATCTTTTATTTCATTACGAATATCTAGAGACAACCGTGGTAGTTTGATGTTTTAAGAGTTATTTATTATGTCTTTATTACTGGAAAAGTATAAATATTTACAATGTACTACTAGTTATTTTCGAAATATACAAAAACTTATTTTACTCGTCTCCAAGCACGACAAGCAATTGATTTGAACTGGCGATAACGGGGTGTTGTTATAGCAAAGCATACGGTACTTTTAGGAAATACTTAATGTTTTTGAAATAAAATCAGTTTTTGTCTAGTACCATCGCCTCTTATAATTAAACGCTTAAAAGTTACTGACGAGAACTGACTTTATTTCAAATCATCGTTGCATACTTCATGGTAGATGGCGCATCTAGTTTATGATTATTGTACTACGAGTGATTATTGCCGTGTAGTGCCGGCTTAGAATGACACTACCCTTTCTACCCAAGGATGTCATAAGAGGCGACTAAGGGAAGGGTATGGGGCTTTTTAAAGTGGTTTTGGGCTATGCGCAACGCATCACCAACGATACTTTATTTTTACCATCCCCTATCAACTTCCAAATGTTGCTGAAGAGTTTCTAGCTCTGAAGCTCTGGCTACCCCTTTCTGAGATGTATAGCCGTGAGTATGCGTGTATTTAAACGTAATTAGTGTTTTACCTGATCTGTAAAATAATCTACAAAAGAATCGAAAGTTAAGAGGAAAAGTGAAATTTTCTATATTCATTTCAAGTCGATTTGCTACGGAACCATAACAAAGTTCAATTCAAACATGGCACACCTTAACTACTTAATGAAAGTATTTATAGGAAAAAATATCAACCTCCTTGGTATCTAAGGCACTTGTTGTTTTCTTACCCCGCTACAGCCTTGATAAAACAGTCAACCTTGTTTGACCTCAATGAAACACCCGTAGGTAGGATTTTTAGTCTCATTCAAAGTATTTCAAGAACTACTAGTTAGTAATATACCTTTTCTAAAAATTATTGTACATTATTTGTTTTCATGTTACGAATCCTAAGATCTTAAATTAATAATAAAAAACTAAAAGATAATCAAATCAACTTTTGACATAGGAACTATAAATTTAGTGCCATTGCATTTTTGCAATCGTATTATATAAATAATCAAGTATCTAAATGTTTAATGTTTCCCATTTAATTTCAGAACGGTGCAAGTCTATAACAGGTACTTATAATATAATCGTTAAATTGAGTTATTATATTTCTGATTGCAAATTACTTATTTATAAGTGGTCTTATTGTTTTCTTTCTATACTTATAGCATACTAGTAGAGGGTGAGTGAAAGAAATACATACATACATACATACATATACTCACGGCTGTAAATCCCTAGAAGGGGTAGCAAGAGCTAAGGAATTAGAAATTCCTCAGCCACGTTTGGAAAGTTGAGTGGGTAAAATAAAGGTTGTTGGTGATGGGTCTCCAACTGCATCGCCCAAAAATCCCTTAAAAGCGCCAATACCGTTATTCGCCTCTTACGTACACCCACCGGAAGAAATGGGGTAGTGCTAAGCCGACACTACACAGCAAAGAAAGTGTGAAAGAAATTTGACGTAATATTTTACTATTTATTGTTACTAGCGGATGGCCACGTAAGACGTTTGAAAACTAGATTTGAAACGTTATTGGAAGGAATAAAAGAGCATTTATGAGAAGACCAGGAAATGTAAGGGAAACAAGAGAGACTTTCCAGGGTCATGATAAGTACGATCGATAGATCGAGTATAAGTATAATTTTAATGTAATTTTGTCCTTCGTAGTAATCCTCTACTGACATTACGAATCACATACATTTATATAGTGTATGACCAAATTAAAATATACAGCATAGTCATACATAACTCGCCATCAAACGAAACTGAGACGTATAAAGTTATTTACATACTCATAGATTAGTAATAGCGAACAAAAGATTCAAATTACTTTGGAATAAAAGATAAGCATTTACAAATACAATAGCTCTGCACAATGCGAGCCTTGATTTATTCACCGACTATTGTGGAAATTTTGCTTACTTGAGATAAAATACGAGACATTGAACTGTTGACATTACAACACATACAATTTATATGTACTTTGTCAGCTGTTTACCGTTGCATCCTATTAATTATTCGCAATTTCGCATCAGCGAATTCTGTAAATTTATGTATTTTTAGTTAAGTAAGGACTTTGGAAAATTATTATGAAATATTTCTCGCAGTATAGAATGCTGCCCTTTATACAAGGGGCGTATTTAAGGGTAATTAGACTTTAATTTCACCGATTAATTACCTACAATCCTATAATTAACCATCCCCAACATTTACCTTTATAAATACGAACCAATGGCACTTACGCCTTACAGCTCTGGTAGGGTGAGAGAGCTACCATTACTTCTGAACAATATGTAACATTTGGTCACCTGATCTACAGATTAGTATTGTAAAATAAAGGTTGTTGATGATGGGGGTCCAACTATATCTGTGGAAATTTCACTATAACTGTGAAAATTTCAGGCGTTGAACTGTTTCCGCCCCTTTTCAGTCAAATAGGAAAAAACATAGCAGAAATATGTCATTGAAATCGTGAGTTAATATTGATTTTAAAATCTATTGATAATGTTTACAAGGTGAAGTGTCGACGAAAGAAAGCAAACAAAGACTAAAGCCAATAAGAGTTCTAATCTAACAAAATATACTCACAAAGTGACACCGCTACTCCAAATATCAACCTTGAATCCAGAAAATGTCTCCGCCCCATTGGCTATTTCTGGGGGCTGAAACGCTGGCGACCCTTGGCCTGTATAACATGTGTCTTCAGGGGAGAACATATCTAAAGCCTGCAACATTTATTGTTTAATTTAGAATATATTTTATAAGAGATTTAAAGTAGCTTAAATGTTGTTTGTATAAGCTTCGTTTTTAAATAGGTTTTTAGATTTAATATGAAATGTTGTATTAGTCAATTGTAAATAAAGAATAAATAAAGGAAAGAAAAATTTCGACACAGGCGGGATTCAACACGGTAGCTCAATTGGCAGAGCGACGGGGGCGTATACCCGAGGTCGAGGGTTCGATTCCCGCCTGTGTCGAAATTTTTCTTTCCTTTATTTATTCTTTATTTATTGGTAATAATCCCCACATGATTTTCATGAACAAAAAGAATTAAATTAGTCAATTGTATTTGTAAATTGGTAGTAGTCAATTAAAAGGCTGGTTACTAGAACACTAAACATTTTCTGTACACAAATATTTGCATATAAGGAATGTTCACCATCATTAATTATTCTTAGACAAAGACACCAGGCCCTGCACACACATATATTGTTAGTCTAAGCTACACTACACTATTTACAAGATGTTACATCAAAATCATATTATATGGTTATGATGAGAAGCTACATAACAGTATTTTTCTAAAAGTATTGGCTCATATTATCTTTGAAACAATAAAATTCTTTAAAAAAATCAACAACTTTCAAAATATTTGAAGCTAGAACTGTTAGTAACTATTGAAATTTCCACTAAAGCGCAATACACACTGAGCCTGCAGAGCCGCCGACAGTACCCACCAACACAACTCGGCAGCCTGTATGTATAGAATTATGTCTAACCTATGTATGAAAACTAGACGGCTAACAAAAAGTTGCCAACATATGTCAGTGTCCTGGGGGGCTCAGTGTATATTGGGCTTTAGGTAGTCACTGGGCCAAAATCAGAATTTCCTGACAAGCAATTTTTTACTATAACTTAGCGCCATGATAGCCTACATTCCCATTTATATAGTTTAGAAATGATACATACGTTATAATAATGCTATTTGTTTACATAAGTGGAGTTAGGGACTATTGACTCTCACTATGGCATTCCTTTGACTCTCACTTTGGCATTATTTGGCATACCTCTAGAGCTTGACTTACATACAATAAAATCTTATGAAGTGTTTATAAAGTTGCATACAGAAATTTCACTATGTCACTAGATAACTACAATATTAGTACTTAAAGTTTGCCGTGTAGTGCTGGCTTTGCCGTGTAGTGCCGGCTTAGAATGTCGCTACCCCTTTCTATCCACTGGTGTCATAAGAGGCGACTAAGGGTATTGGGGCTTTTTATTGGAATTTTGGGCGATGCGGTTGGAGACCCATCACCAAAAACCTTTATTCTTACCATCTTTTCCCCACTCAACTTCCAAAAGTGGCTGAGGAATTTATAATTCCTTAGCTCTGGTTACCCCTTCTAGGGAAATATAGCCGTGAGTATATGTAGTACTTAAAAAATACATACTTCAGCAACACCAAAATCAGTTATTTTCAGTGTCTGGTCAAGAGTAAGTAAAAGGTTTCCAGGTTTGATATCTTTATGAACTACTCCTTGGCCGTGGAGGTACTGTAACCCGTCCAGCAGTTGAGTGAAGTAGTCATGGGCTTGGTGCTGTGGGAACTTTTTGCTGGCAGTGGACTCAAGCATATCCTTGAATGAGAATGTGGAAAATTGGTTTGTTTACATGCTAATATAAAAAAATAAGTGAGTAATGAAACTTGATGGTTTTGTTTTTACTGTATACCAAAAACAGAGTTTATATTTATTTATTTTCCAGTTATCAGTATTCCGATAGTTACTGGATTAAAAATGGTTGAAACTGCTTAGAAGGTAGATTGCATATATTGAAATTTAACACATTTAAGACCTTAATTTAAAATGCACCAAGCAATCATTAGTCATACCTGTAACACACCCACGCAGAACTCCATTACAAGATACATTTTCTGTTTCTCATCATTGTAAAGTACATCGACTAGTTCTATCACATTTTTATGCCTAAGAATTTTCAACAATTGTATTTCTCTTTGAACATTCTGCTCTCCATTTGGTATCCTTCTTAACTTCCTCTTTTTTAATATCTTGACAGCTCTGCGGCACAATGATTCTGAATCTAGCATTTCCTTTACTTTTCCATATGAACCCTCACCAAGCACATCACCCATAACGTATTTTCCTACCATTTTGCATTTTTTCTTTTTACTTCTATAAATTATATCTGCACTATCAACTCGATGAAAAAATAAATTTGTTTGGTCTAAGTTAAGGTCTAGGTCTTCAATCTGCTCATCATCTAACCAGGTGACAGACTGGGGTCCGGGACTTCCATCCACGGGAAACTCATATTCACTCTCTTTTGGTTCAAAGTTTGCAACTTGGAATTCAACATTTTCCACTTCTAGAAGACTGTCACTACTACTTAGTTTTCTACACATTCTTGGATCCATCATCTGTTAAGGAAAACCATTTGAAATAGTATAAGATAGCGTTTATAAGCCAGCACAATCATAAAACTTGGAGCTTGAAGTGGACAACTTTAGAACACATCTACGAAAGAATCTTGCAGCACAGTCGGTACGAAAATAATTGTAAAAAAATATTTCTCTTGTAAACAAACTTATCAAAGACAGCAGTTGTACAATATCTACTTAAATTCAGAACAGTAGGTGATACACAAAAATTAAATGAATAGGAAACAGAAAAACTAAAGACTGATTCGAGTTGATATGACAGAATGACATTGACACTGACATTTGACTGACATTTATTCGGTTTCAAAGAAATTGACATTAACTATGTCCAATGATTGTTAGTGGAATATCCACATCCCTATCCAGGAGAAGGTAATCAATCAAAAACTTCGAACTTCTTTTCTCAATTTATATATTATCACTTTAATATTGCATATTAAATTTCACATCACAATACTTCTAAAATGCCCAACTATAAAATATTCACTCTATATTTATATCAAAAACATAACTCGTACCACCACTTCTTCTTGACTACCCAAATTTTCCTAACATCTCCATATGTATTAAATGTCAAACCAAAAACTAAATTTAAACTTTCCACTCTATAGAATGTCATCACCGTTGATATGTCATATTATGACTAAAAAATTTCCATGTATTTTCTTAACAAACTCACTGGGAGCCACTTGGAAGTTTGGACTTATAATTATATATACCATGGATCTTTATCGACACTCTAGGCTCGAAGGTCACTTCGAAAAAACACTCTCATAGATACTTTTATAGGATCCCTGACTATCCCCAACTGTCTACTACGAGCTTCACTCAGGAGATCACACTACCCATCATCGGCTCCCGAGAATCGTCATCTTAGCTGCTTTATGACACAAGCACCCAACTTAATCATTAGTTCTAGGAGTCCTTTACTCTCTCCACAGCCTGACCTGCAAACGTGAAGGTGAAGCTGTATATAGGTCGCAGTCGCAGGGTCAGCAGCAACCAATAAGTTTGAAAAACAAACATTCGAATCGAAATAGACTTAAGTCATATGTGAGTGGTGGCTAGTGTGGCCGAATTATTCAAAATAATTTCGCACTTGATTAAACGTTTTCCTCACAATTAAGTGATGTCGGGTTTAATCTCCGCCAGGTACAATTTTATACGATATTTCAGGCTGAATCAGAATAGAAGAGAAAAACACTTTATTTCACATCAAACATAAAATAATTACAGTAATAATAAATCAGTTGCATAATGAAGTACAACTGGCCGTCTATTACCAAAAGGTGTATTGCTCCATCATAGATTTAGAGCAGGCGTATGATAGTGTAGCGGCGCGCACCGCACTACATAGAAACGCTGACAGTACAAGAAAAATCACATTCCACACTCCACAGCAACACGTAACCAAGCTATATACGTCACTCTCGTCACACGTCATCAAGACTCGCCATATAAATCCTACAACGCGCAAGCGAAGTTTCTATAATGATCACTATACCTAGTAGGTTCTTAAATACTGTGACTGGCCATTTATTTTAAAAATAGAACACCTATACAAAAATATGAAATGGTGTTCGATTCTCCATTATTTTTTTAATACTAATCTGCTAAATCACAATTACATTCATAATTTTTATACGATGGAGTAGACTCGCAAAGAGAACTGAGTAACAGTAATTGCATTGCATCGTTGCGGCCGTCCACCAAAGACGATTTTCAACTTGCTTCAAAAATTAAAAATCACGATGAGTTTCATATACCGTACCATCAAGAGGTACAATGAAACCTCTAGTGTCGATGACGAGAAAAGAACTGGCAGACTTCGTTCCTTTAGTACTCCAGGGGTGATCAAAGCAACCAAGGCGCGTGCGGCAAGAAATCCCGACCGCAAGTAGAAATTGATGTCTTTGAAGATGGGTTTAACCAGAACATACATACATATACTCAAGCCATTAGTTCCCATTGGGGTAGGCAGAGACTATTGATCGCCACTTCGTACGATCCTGACAAACCTCTTTAGCTTCGTTTACATCCATCAATGCATGCATGCAAAAAATACATTCTTCATACTTCGGACGCCAGCCTTTTTGAGCACACTCTCAATTTGGTCCAAGTGCGTTCTCCGTGGTCGTTCTCTACTAACATTACCATCCACACTAGCTCTATAGATCCCTTTTACCAATTTTCTATCATCCATCCTCTCCATGTGCCCAAGCCATCTCAACATTCCTTTTTAAGTACCAGAAGTACCGTAAAAAAGTACTCGATGAAGATCTGGGACTACGAGCTTACCGAAAAAATAGTGGACATATTCTGAAAGCACGTCTGATAGCTATGAGAGCCAAAAAATGCAAAGTTTTGCTTAAGCGGTACGCAAGAAAAAGGCACCGCGATATCCTGTTTACAGACGAGATTTTTTTAAATATTTGGGTGAGATACAACAAAAAAAATGCCAGGGTGTACGCTACCAGCTCTGCGGCCGCTGGAAATGCCATTCCTCGAGTACAGCACGGTCATCATCCATCATCAATAATGATTTAGTTGCGAGTGACCTACTATGGCCCTACTGAAGTACATTTTTGTGAAAAAGGTGTCAAAACTAGTGCAAAAGTGTACGGAGACACAGTTTTAGATCGCATAGTAAAAGATCTGCCCCAGACACTCTTTGGAGAATGGCTATTTGTGTTTCAACAGGACTCTGCACCTGCTCATAAGGCCAAAACAACTCAGGAGTGGTTTGAGCGCCAGATTGTCGAGCTATTAAGGCCGATAAGATTGGCCCTCATCGAACCCTGACCTCAATCTACTGTATTACAAAATTACAGGAATTGGAGAAGAAGGTCTCTTCTAAACCTCACAAAAAATATAGCAGCCTAAAGTCATCATTGACTAAAGCAGTGAACGATATCGACATGAATATGGGCCGTGCTGCTATTGAAGACTGGCCGCGAAGATTGAAGGCTTTTGTGAAAAATATTGGCAATTGTTTTGAATAAATTTTGTGTTTAATGTTAGCTAATTAAATTACCTTTTATTTAAAAACATCTTTTTTTGAATATCATGGTTAATTTTTATTTTATAGCCAATTTTGTTTGTGCCAGAATTTAAGGACCAACTATGTATATACAAGTTCCAACTTAATACAGTAGGACCGCGGTCCCCAGGCATACCAACGCCTGGCGGAAGATCTTCCCCTTTCCTCCACATTGGTGGCCAACGACTACAGAACACGATGGCGTCCTTCAAAGCACGAGGAGTCATTTGAATTGGCCAGACAAGCACGAGCAGAAAAAAAAAGATATCAAAGGACTGCAGACAAAGCGCTTCGAATCCACGGCTCGAGAGACACGATTCGCAGCACGGCAGCAATGGGACACGCAACGGGGTACCCACACCGTGGCTACACGAGTCGACACTGAGGTTCCGGCAGACATGCCGTAGACCTCACACACAATGGCACGAAAATATGGAGCCATAATTTCCTGTTGGAGGGGGAGTAATGTAGCGGCGCTTTGTCAGTACACAATGACGCGCACTACATAGAAACGCTGACAGTGCAAGAAGAATCTCATTCCACAGCAACACGTAACCAAGCAATATACGTCACACTCGTCATCAAGACTCGCCATAGAAATCCTACATCGCGCAAGCGAAGTTTCTAAAATGATCACTATATATACAAGTTCCAACTTAATACAGTACGACCGCGGTCCCCAGCAGGGCCGTTTTATCCATTAGGCACTATAGGCAACTGCCTAGGGGCCCCGCCACGTTCAGGGGCCCCTGTGGTACAGGGAAAAGAATGGGCAATGTTTCTTAAAGTGTAAAAAAATAATTTGAAAATTTGCATTACATTACATCGACGCTATTTTAGTACATTTCGGAACGCATTCCGTATTAGATATGTCGTGGCCATATCGTAAATTTGAACACATCATGAAATGATCGATCATTTCATGAAATGGTCGTATTTCATGAAATGTTCAACTGTTTATTGGCCACATCTTGATGTGGTTTGGGCAGATCAATGATAAGAAATCGTTTCTCGATATGGCCAACTAAACGCGCGGCCTCTTCATGAAATGGTTAAGATTATTTGGTCATATCGTAAAATAGTTACATTAATTACCGGTAGAGGCGCTGAAAACGCTTTGTTTATGAGTGAAGATGGCGGCCGCTGACAAAAGTGTTATTTCTCTCAGTAATAAAGTTAATAATTCGTTATTAAGCGAAGAAGAAAGTAGTAACTAAAGAGTTTTCGACGAAAAGGTTCTCGAATACTTTGCTAATTACGAAAAAACTGAGCAATATGTTAAAAAACGGTACAGTTTGGATCGCATTTTACAGGTTACCCTATTTCTACGATCTGGCCAAGCGTGGATGACAAAATCGTGAAACGTTGACGATTTTACGATCTGGTCAAATTAAGTTGGCCACATCATGAAATGTGACCATTTCATGAAATGATCGATCCATTCACGATGTGTTCAAATCTACGATATGGCCACGACAGATATATATCATTATGACAGTTTAAAAGTTTATAACGCAGTAACAGAATTGCAAGCAATTTTATGACGGTAATGCACACAAAAGAAAACAATGGGCTATTTGATAGATTTTTAAATTCATTTTATATGATGTAATAGAGTTTAAGGAACCCAGTAAAAAATATATTTTTTAATACAATTGCTCAAAAAGTGGCGTATTACAGGGACGTATAGCGTTCGGGAAGTGGGCTATTACACACTCGTGCTTTTTCTTTACCTTTCCCGCACTAGTGCGTTTTCTTTCCCAACTGTCAAAATAATGTCTATTTTAAAGAAAAACCAACCATAAAGATTTTACTAAAAAAATCAAAGAAGTTTTTATGATTCATGTTAATACGTGGCATAGGTCGTATTAACATGAATCAACAACAACAAAATAATAGGCAAAATCGACTAATTTGTTTCGATATCTGATTTAATGATTTGATAGAATTAGTGAGGTTAGGTTTCATTACATTATAACTCATTAAATTTCATTTTCATTTCATATCAACAAAAAAATTATACATAAGACTTGGCTGTATGGGCATAGTTTCCTTTGCCTACCACAATAAGTGAAGAAAAAATGTCGCCATTTTCCAGAAATAATCTTTGGGAGTTTAGTTGTTTTGTTAAATTGCTTAATTTTTTCGCAACTGTATTAAAAATAGTCGTTCAGTACACGTACGGAACCGTCATTGCAACTCGTTCCGACTGTCAACCCTCTTTGACTTTTTTTTTTTTTTTTTGACTTTTAGCGCGTCAAAACACTATTTTGACAATATGGCGCTGCAATGCAAACGGGTCAGTGACGTCACTTGCCTGTATTTGGTCTGTGGCAACAAACGAGCCAAGAGGTTTCTTTACAGGCATGTGACGTCATCATAAACTCGACCATTCAAGAACTCTTTGTGTCACGTGACAAACGTTTAAAATTTGCATTTTTATTTATGGATTTTTAAAGAAATCAATAATTATTTTCAACTTGCGTTAATAAATAACCATTTTTAAACTCTTAATTTATACTGATGACAGCAATTGACACTTTATTTCTCGCATTGTCAAATAGCCTATTGAACTACGAACGGCAGTCGATCTTTTAAAATCGCTTTTAGATTTTTAATTTCCCAGAGAGATTTATTTGACGACTACGAGACTAAGTCAAATGAGAAAACTGATACTCAATACAGTGATGAGAATCAGCGTGTGCGAAAAAGGAAAAGGCATCACGATGACGGATCAGCAGAAGAAGTTGTGCTCAAAGGAAAAGAGAAGTTAAAAGTTGATACATATTTGCCAGTACTAGACATGTTGTGTACAGAACTGTCGCGGCGCCTAGAAGCTTACCGGGATATGTATGATCTGTTTGGGTTTCTAACAAATTTCTCGACTAAATCGGACGCTGAAATTTGACAGGCTTGTATAAAGTTTAAAGATCATTATTTCGAGGACATTGAGCCTGAGTTTATATACGAAATGGTGCAGTATAAATACTTCATCTTACAATTAGATGACGCCGCAAAAAAAAATATGCCAGCCGTGGAGTCTTACAAACTGATTATTGGTAACATGGCACAGTCAACTTTCCCGAATGTAATGACAGCTTTGCAAATATATAGAAGTCTAATGATTACAAACGCCACTGGTGAACGAAACTTTTCCAAATTGAAATTAATTAAAAACCGTCTTCGTTCAACTATGTCTCAAAAACGCTTGAATTCATTGGCTATAATGGCAATTGAAAATGACGTGTTGGAAAAGATTAACTTTAAGGATGTCTTAAACGATTTTGTATCAAAAAAAGTAAGGAGAGTTAATATTTAAGCTTAATGTATGTTTCTTTTGTTAATGCATAAATAAAAAATCTGTTCATTTGATTCAACATTTTTATTGAATAATATGATGATATATATATGATATACCCAGGTTAGTAAAAAACAGCGTTATTTTGAATTTTGTTGTGTTAACGAAAAAATTAGAAGAGGGTAGGGCCCCAAGATGAGCATTGCCTAGGGGCCCCAACAGGCATAACCCGGCCCTGGTCCCCAGGCATACCACCGCCTGGCGGAAGATCTTCCCTTTTCCTCCACGATAGGATCGTAAGAAAATATTTGTGGGAGGTTCGGTTTGTCGGTGTGTCAATTTGTACGTGCATTGCTAACACTTTATGAAGAATCCAGTACATGTGTAAGAGTTAACGGTTTCCCCGTTTTTAGGGTTCCGTACGTCTGAATACAAAAACGGAACCCTTATAGGATCACTCGTGTGTCTGTCCGTCCGTCGCTTACAGTCAATTATCTCCGAATCTATTAGACCGATTAAGTTGAAATTTGGTACACCTATCAATTCCTGTGACCCAAACACAGAGGTGTGACGTGAGCAGATGAAATCTGTATATGGGGGGTCATTTTTGGAGGGGAAGGGGAAAATTAAAATAAAAAATCTGAAAACTGCATCGTGTGGCATATCAAATGAAAGGTCATGTTGAGAAGATCTTAAATGTATTTTTTTGTAATTTTAAAATAAATAGTTTCCAAGTTATTCAAGTAAATAGACGAAAATTGACCGTTCCCGCCCCCTTATCTCCAAAACTACTGAACCTAAAATTTTGAAAAAAATACAGAAATTAGTTTTCTCCTTATAGATTTATAGGAAAACCTATAAGAAGTCCATGATATTAAAATAACATGGTAAATCACTCAATATTGTGCGTACCAGCTTACATTTTCAGGTGGAATGTGTGGGAGAACATATTTTTTAACTCCAATGTTAAGTTTTGTTGAATCGGTTTGTATCAGATTGGTAACATCGTACGGAACCCTCTTCGAGCGAGTTCAACTCGCACTTGTCCCCTTTTTTTCTCTCCGGAAGTAATTTACATGGCAAAACAATGGTTTTTGAGCCATATATATACATACATACATATACTCACGGCTATAAATCCCTAGAAGGGGTAGCCAGAGCTAAGGAACTAGAAATTCCTCAGCCACTTTTGGAAATTTGAGTGGGGCAAAGATGGTAAAATAAAGGTTGTTAGTGATGGGTCTCCAACCGCATCGCCCAAAAATTCCTTAAAAGCCCCAATACCGTTAGTCGCCTCTTACGTACGTCCGCCGGCAGAAATGGGGTAGTGTTATTCTTTTATTGTTATTGTGTTATTGTTAGCTGTGTAGTGTAACACTAGCTTAGAAGGCTTAGAATAACACTACCGACTTCTTCATGATCATCATATATATATATACCCAGCAAACATTGTTTACATGCAATCGGTACCAGACTCCTAGGGCTCCGAGGCAGGAGTACCTATCTAGAAGAAAGTATACCCGCCCCGGTGCTCCCCCATCTCCCCCTCGTCAGCCAGATGTGTTTCACTGAGGTACGAGTATATGAGGAGTATGACAAAACTATAATGACATTTTATAGTTTCATAGTACACTATGAGATGATTGTTATCCTAAGCTATTGGAGTTACTTACTAGAGGATAGAGGACTCAATCATTATCTATACTTATAATAAATCTATAGAGAGGTCAATTCTGTACATGAAATATATTTTCAAAATAACTATCAGGTGGTGATTAGGGATCGATACTGATGCCAAAAATGCAATCAGTAAAATTTTTGTCTGTCTGTCTGTCTGTCTGTCGGTTTGTATGTGCCTTATGGAAACAAAAACTACTCGACGGATTTTAACGAAACTTGGTACAATTATTCTTCATACTCCTAGGCAGGTTTTTGTATACTTTTCAGCAGAGTAGTAAAGGGGAATTTTGGGAAATTTTGGGAAAACGGGAGAAGTTACTCCATTTTTTAAGCTTCCGTCGCGTGTGCAGCCTTAATGGTTAAACTTATATAGAAATCATGTATGTCGGAAATATTCTTCATAAAATTATCTAAAAAAAATCCTCAACAGTTTATGTCTATCTTTTACGGTTGACTCACAATAACACGTGTAATTCCTGATAGCTTAGTAGTTCGGAACATTCTGATTATATTTGTTTACTCTTACGTTTGTAAACCTCTCACTCATCCCTAACAGCATATTATATACTAGATGGCGCCAGTAGTTGCATCCTACATCACGTAATGATTTATTTTTTAGATTGTTATAAATACTTCATAGCGTTTTATTCAAAATTTGCTATTAAACGGAAATACTGAACCGTTCATTAAAGCGCATTCAAAATCACCAAACTACACTGTTTAGGGAGTGCTATAAATTTAATAAATTGAAAACATTGCGCTGAATTTCACAATGCTTGAGCAGTGACTGAAGAAATAAACCTCAGATATTTAAAAAAACAACGCTACCCGTGCGAAGCTGGGACGATCCACTAGTGTTTAATAAAGTCGCTAATTGTGTTAAATTATTTTTATCTGGTGATTTCACATAATTATAAATTAATGAAACTTTTTCGACTTAAGAAAGCCTTGATCTTTTCAAAATAGTTAAAACAAAAAAAAAATATTTTCGTTAATAATTTAAGTTTGTAAACAGCTCATTTTTTGTACTTCTTGTTCATTTCTTTCTTCAGCAGAGATAATCTTGTGAGGCATGCATCTCGCCATTCGCGTCGTTCTGGCAGTTTTTCAATGGGAACCATTTTGTTTAGCTGCTCGCATATATCGTTTCTCTTGGGACATGTGGTCATTCGTGGGTTTTTGCCAAAGGTCTCACTCACTTTGTGGATTGTGTCACCATATCTGAAGATAAGTTTTTTTTTAGTTATTAAGAACAACATAGTAGTAGAAAATTAACTTGATTTTTTTGCGATCGACTGAACAGAGTACCGAAATATGAAAATGACTAAAAGCTTGAGTGCATATTTTTCAAAATCGGAATAAAATATTGCAAAGTTATTTACATACAAACATTTACTCACAGCTGTAAATCTCAATAGATATATAGCCAAAGCTTAAGAATTAGAAATTCTTGAAACAATTTTGGAAGTTGAGCAGGGAAGAGATTGTAGAAAAAAAGTTATGGATCGCCCAAAAATTACTTAGAAAGCCCCAATACCGTTAGTTGCCTCTTACGTACACCCAGCGGAAGAAATGGGGTAGTGCTATTCTAAGCCGACACTACACAGCACTATCTTGAGTGTTGATTTGATTGTTGTGTTGATCACCCACGGGAAGAAACCGCTTATATATTTACCTTTCAATATAAGATTGCATGCCCTCAGCGTTGAGTGTGGCGGTCTCCAAGGCTCCGAGGAACGCATATCGCATACCCAGACCCTCGGAGATGACCTTGTCCACGTCAGCCACATCTACTATACCGTCAGCGACTAGCCGCCATACTTCGTTCAGGATTGCGTATCTGGGTACAAATAATATCAACTTATTATTTACATACAATAGCCGTGCTATATTTGAATCTCTAATTTAATCATCGATTATGGTTTCTTTTCTGTACAAGTATTAGTTTTTATTCAATCCTCTTATATAGTCTAGATACACATAGAAATATTGCCACAAGCGTAGGAAATAACGACCGTTTTGATTAGAAGTTGATGTCGTGTAAGATATTTTATCTTTCAATAGAAACTCATGACCTTAGTTTAATATCTGTTAGCTCAGTGCAGTAAACACTAACGTTGCAAGGCTGCAGCTTGCTTAACGTTCCATACAATTATAGGACTTTATTACTACTTACTTATACTTACGCCCATTTTTCCAATTGGGGTAGGCAGAGACTATCGATCGCCACTTAGTACGATCTTGACAAACCTCTCTTGCTTCCCTTACATTCATTATTCTTCTCATACATGCTCTTTTATTCTTATCACTTCGGACCCCTGCCTTTATAAGAACGTTTTCTATCTGGTCTAGAAACGTTTTACGAGACCTTCCTCTACTAACAATCCCATCCACATTGGCGCTATATATCTCTTTGGCTACTACATTTTCATCCATTCTCATCCATCATTCTTGCATACTACGTCATCTTTCAAACCTACTCGTTAACGAATCACACTATTTCTCACTCTATTACACAACCTTAAATTACAAATACTTCTGAGTGACCTCATTTCCACTGCATTAACTCTTCTTTCATGCTGCTTCTGCCATGCCCAACATTCACTACAGAACAGCATTATGCACAGCCATTCAAGCCTTTTCTGATAACGACTGGCTCGACATCAGACCGTTCATGGTTCCATTCACCGCATTTCCCTTTTTAACTCTCCTTTCAATATCTTCCTCACATTTTCCATCCCTAGTAAAAAAAACTCCCCAGATATACAAATTCTTTCACTTATTCCACTTACTTACCATTTATAACAATCTCACATTCTGTCATACTTACCTCTCTCTTAAAAACCATTGTATTGGTTTTGTCCAAATTCATTCCCTTTCTTTTGAACGACTTACACGCAATGTTCACCATCTCCTGTAACTCATTGAGTTACCGTTGATGCAAGTAACACTTGATCGTCAGCGTATAAGAGGCATTTAATGCTGAACCCTCTCATTTTTCAGTCCATAATCACTTTCACGCAGTTATTTCAAACAGTCGTCCATGAACAAATTGAAGAGCCACGGAGAAGCCACACAACCTTGTCGAACACCCCTAGAGATCTCGAACCAGTCTTCTCCGTTGGCTCCCCAAACCGAACTTAGACAACACCTTCCACAAATACTTTCTTACTACCCTATCATATGCCTTCTCCAAATCAATGAAGGTGCAATATACTTTTTGGTTTTATTCCAAAAATTTCTCTGTGATGAGATGCACCTTAAGGAGAAGACTTGATTCATACATCCCATTCCTTTCCTAAATCCTCCTTGCACATCCCAAATTTTTTCATCCGTTTCTTTCATCACTCTTTCGATCAGAACCTTCGCATACAATTTGCCGACAACACTGAGTAGGCTAATACCACGGTAGTTTGTTGCTTTATAAAGATTTACAAAATGTTTATTACTAATTAAACATTTTGTAAATCTTACAAAATAAAAGATCTACAAATCAACAACACAATCTATTTGAGTCACAACTTTTTTTTAATAATTGAACGGATGTAATATATTTTTTTATAAATAATACTAACTTTACTAAGATGTGGGAGTAATATTTTTTACTAGATACATATTCTCACGGCTATAAATCCCAAGAAGGGTTAGCCAGAGCTTTAGAATAGGAAATTCTCCACCCACTTTTGGAAGTTGATTGGTCAAAGCATTGTAAAGGTTTTCGGTTTCGGTTCGCATCAAAACGCTGAAACCCTTACGAACACCCACAGGAAGAAATGGGGTAGTGCTATTATAAGCCGACACTACACAGCATATATGTAGCGAACTTGTACGATATAGTATTATCGTATTGTCGACAAAAGTTTGTACTATATTGAAAATATTATAAGATTGTGTGGCTGTTCCATCTTAATACACGTTTATCAAAATTGAGCTCGAGAGCTTTGCCAGGATCATACAAAGTGGCGATCGATAGTTGCCGCCTACCTCAATGGGAACGAATGGCCAAAGCCGTCTTTAACCTATTGGAGGCCCTGGGCATATGAGAATAATGGGGACATTATTTTGTTAGAATAAACAAAGAAAGTAGAAAAGCAAACTTCCAGATTCATTTTTCGATCCGGTCACGATCTTCCGAGTAACTCTTAGCGATGTCTGTTGTCGAACTAGAACTTCAGCCCGTTAACAATTAATAATTGGAAAAAAATACTTTTACATAAATGTTTTTGGTATATCTACAGCTATTAGGCTAGTAGAATCGTTTTTAGGGTTCCGTACCAAAAGGTAAAACGGGACCCTATTACTAAGCCTCCACTGTCTGTCTCCATGCGTATCTCATAAACCAACTAAACTGTGATAGCTAGAAAGCTGAAATTTTCACACATAGTGTATTTTCTTTGCCGCTACAACAACAAACACTAAAATATTAAGGGGGTCCCCATACTATAAACGTGTTTTTTTCGTATTTTTTGCTCAATACAAAATCACTTATATATTACCTTTCAAAATAAATTTTTAAACGACAATAAAGTAAATATTAAAGGGGGGCTCCCATGATTTAAGCACAAACGTGATTTTCTATATAGATGATAGAACGCAACCCTTAGTGTTTTTTTAGAAATTCACCGCTATCTTTTTTTTGTAACCAACAGCATTTATATTTTATTTTCGTTTGTAAAAAAATAGTACCTTTTATATTTTGTTGATTAAATATCTTGAGAACAACATATAAGAAATCGACACATGATAGACATAACTTTACGTACTTAATATTCCATTAAATTGTATTTTTATATATTTTAATTCATTTAGCTGTAAAAGCTGTGAGCAAATTGGTATTGTAGTCAGTAATTTAGGTTCGATGTATACGAACCGAAAAAGTTCTTTGGCAATAAATTTCGGTTATCGTTTCGTGATCTAGCAGAGACGAGGGGGCCCCTATCGATCACGGGGCCCTGGGCACGTGCCCAGAGTGCCCAGTGGGAAAGAGGGGCTTGCGAATGGCGTAAGTATATACATAATAAAAATTCATATAGTTAACGAAATAAATCTTATTGTCAAATTCTTTTCCCAACGTTTTAGATCGCTCAGCGACATCACCGCCACAGTAAATGGCAGTTTTCAGATCTCACAGTGATATTCATATTCACATTTAACGACGCATATATGGGGCAGCACAGTCAACAATATGGTGTTTTCACCTAATAAGCAGCAGGCTACTCGTCGGTTTTCTGATCATACTTCCCTTCGTAATGTCTTACAAAAAAAAACAAAACTACTTACTGAATTCTATTCAACACAAATCCATCAATTTCACGTGATAGGGAGACCGGTTCCTGACCGATTTCTAACATGATTTCCCGAGTTTTCTTCGCAATCTCTGGCCTAGTCCACGGTGCTGGTACTATTTCCACCAATGGAACGTAGTACGGAGGATTCACCGGGTGAGATACTATCATCTGGAAAAACATCCCAATAAGTTGTTAATCTAAAAAAATATTTTTAATATAAACTTTTAAATGATACAATCATAACTATCCATTTATTTCTAACTCTCTTTATTAGGTAATTGCTACTGCTCATAAAGAGAACTTAAATCTCAGCAATTCATAGCTTCGATGCAGAGCAATTTCGAAGGCAGGATAATAAAACGGCGGTATTCGTACAAAACGGCGATAGGCCTGCCCCCTATCACGTGATTACACTGTCTAAGCAAAACGTGGGTACCTTCTCTGGACACTAGATGGCGCTGCCATGTGAGTTCAGAAGTATTGGTACCTCTGCCAACCCCTTCGGGGATAAACGACGTGAACGTTTATGTTATGTTTATGTTATGATAATAAAAAATAAAGCTTCAAAAAATTAGGACTTAGACGCATTACCTGATCTTTATGTTTCATTCCTTCAGAAATGAGCGAAGGTAATGTGGTGCTCGTTGAACTAGACAGAATAGTTTTGTTATCAACAACCTTATCCAGGTCCGCGTAAACTTTTCGCTTCAGTTCTAAACTCTCAGGGACGCATTCTTGGACCAGAACAGCGTCTTTTACTGCTTCTTGTAATTTAGACGTACCTATAAATAATTCAATCGTTTAGTTTTACTCTTCAGAAAGCAAGATAGCTCAGAATATGCACTTATCATACAGAGAGGAATCGTCGGTTTGATCAACGAGTCGGGCCAACAGAAAATGTGTCTTTATTAAAAAATAGGCCTGCCCTCTATCATGTGAGTTCACTGTACAAGCAAAACGTGGGTAGTCTGAACACCAGGTGACAATGTCAGGTGGTGTTTAGAAGTATCAGTGCCTCTGCCAATGCTTCGGGGATAGATGGCGGGAACGTTTGAGTTGAGTTGAGTTTGAGTTGTACTCTTCATTCCACATAGGTTTGGATCATTTTGTTCATACATACATTTACTCACGGCTAGAAATCCTCCTCACCAATCCTCTGTTGAATGTATAAATCTTATATATAAAATCAACATGTCACAGTGCTTGTCACCAAACTTCTCCAAAACGGCTAAACCAATTTCACTGAAATTTTGCTTACACATTAGGTAGATCTGGGAATAGGTCTGAAAATGTATACTACTAAGTGATTGTTCACCCCTAACCATAGAATAAAGAGTACCCTAACATTTTATCATTTATTTATCTATCGACTAGAAATTCCCTACAAACAATTTATATGGCAAAACGACGTCTGGCGGTTCAGCTAGTATTTACATAAAAACCACTTTCTAGATTTCTAATAAGTAATATAAATATGTTATCTTAGCACGCGACTACATAAAGGTAATACTTTTACAATTTGCTGGTAACGCTTATGTTTGCTGTGTAGTGTCGGCTTAGAATAACACAACTCCATTTCATCCCATAGGTGATCGTAAGAGGCGACTAAGGGTATCGGGGTTTCCAAAGCTATTTTTGGGCGATGCGGTTTGGGACTATCACCAAAAACATGTTTTTTTGCAATCTTTTCCCCACGTAACTTCCAGGTGGCTATATAATTTTCTGATTCTGAAGCTCTGGCTACCCCTTTTAGGACAGCCGTGAGTATATGTATGTATGTGTGTTAGGTTAAAATTATCTCTAGTACTCGTAATGTTGTTGTTCGATTGACTTGAGTGGTTGATCTAAGTGTTCATGTTTTTAAGTACTTAGCGATAATGTATCAAGGAGCAGACGTAAATAGAAACAACACCTACATTGAAAACAGTTACGACTCGATGTTACATCAAGCAATGTAAATAATATAAACTAGCAATAAAACGTATAAAAATATATACTACGGAGGTTTTTTAGCTATTTTTTTTTAGCTAATTGTTAGTTTAGGCTAACATCGTTTCTATCAACAAAAAGACTCTACTGCTCAAACGTATCTCCCAAAGATCTATAAATCTATATTCATATTTTCAAAGTCTGATAAAGGTCATGAGAGCATAATTGTGTGTAGTGTTGTGCTTAACCTGATGACAACCGTGGTAGCTCAGTGGGAAGCACCACTACTGCATCTCATGTAGAGAGGCAGGGTTCGCATCCTGAGTCGGACCTACGTGTGATTTCTAAAGTCAGATGTGTGATTAATTTACTATGTTTGTTAATAGTGAGGGAAAACATGGTAAAGACACCCACAATATAGTTTTTCAAGACACAGTGTTATCATAAACAAACGGCGATAGGCCTGCCTATCAAGTGAGTGCACAATCCAAGCAAAAGACGAGCAAAACAAGAAATCCAGTACACAAGGTGATATTACCTCACAACTGCCACCTGTTCGGGGATATGCGTCGTGAAAGTTTAAGTTTGAGTTGAGAATTTTGCCCATGGCAAACTCTATGCCTACTATATTGTTCACTAATAGCGAGGATATATTTATATACATGACGCGAGTTCCTTTGTTGTCATTTGAATAATGCACCTTTAGTTGGAATAATTACTTATCATGTGATCTAAAAGCAGATCTACTGATGCTAAAATAAGTATGCATATGATCTACCTATTTATATCTATCTATTGTCGTAGCGAACTAAAAAAACTATTACTCTTTCATTTTAGTGCTTATGTTCCTCATTTATTTATGTCATTAGTTACTGGTTAAGGTCGGCAATAAAAATTCTTATATGGTTTTGCGCACACGAAGCAATGAAATCGTGTCTCTATCTCAACCATATCACATCATAAATAATTTATATCGTCTGATGCATTCAATTGTGTATTCGATCTATATAGTTAGTGCAATCTATATGAGTCAAAAATACATGAATATCTTGAAATTTTATACATATAGTTTACGGACAGAGTAGATCATACAAATTATAATCATAGATAGCTGAGGTACGAATTCAAAACTATATTTCTTAAGTCGGTTTCATGTCTATGTATGTCAGCATACCGTAAGCTGTGTAGAATCGGTTTAGAATAGCACTAACCCTATTACTTATGGTTTTGTGACTTCTTACGGGTTTTTGGGCAGTGTGTTTCCTCTATTTAACTTCCCAAAATGGGTGCGGAATTTCCAATTCAGAAGCTCTGGCTCTCTCTTTCATGTGATTTATACCGGTGAGTATGTACAATACGTTGGTTTGATAAATGAAATGCAGTTACTGGCCTCTTGAACGGATAATTAGCTGCAATAAACTAGGACAAATATTTATTGCAGAAATAAATTTACCCCAGATTTACCGCACTTAAGATACTGAATATATCATACCTTTAATGCATCGAAACTGTTCAACAGCATTCAATGTGCCACGAAGCAAACCATCCTTTTCTAAATTCTTTAATTGCTTCTCGATATCGTCCAGAGCATCCGACACTTGTTTAGGAACGATGTCAAAGATGGTCACTTGGTATCCGACTGACGCAAACAGCATCGCCCAAGAACGGCCTATAAGACCACTGGAAAAAGACAAATCTTTTAAAAATTTTTTTTTTATTGTACATTGGGTTTAGGGTGTGTCGTATCTTAGCTAAAATAAATCCCCAACGAGGGGCTTAGGCCTACCCCGAATAGAGTGATTTTACCTTAGTCCACCATAGGGCTAGTGCGGTTTATAACTTAAGATTTCATCTCGAGTCTTTTTACACTGCAGTGAAAATATTGAAATAATTGTTTTTTTTTTAATCTATTGCTTTTCCTCCCTTCTTAGCCTCTCCCGCATACCAACAAAATCAATGCTTTGTAGCAACTTCTAGGAGACTACCTTGCTTCTTTGTTGTTTTTTTAAATATCTGAGGTTTCTTTCTTCAGTTACTGCTCAAGCATAGTGAAATTTAGCGCAATGTTTTCAATTTATTAAATTTGTAGCACTGCTGAACAGTGTAATTTGGTGATATTGAATGCGCTTTGATGAACTGTTCAGTATTTCCGTTTATAAGAAAATTTTCAGATTAAATTGAAGTTGAATAAAACGCTATGAAGTATTTATAACAATCTAAAAAAGAAACCATACCCTGATGTGGGATGCAACTACTGGCGCCATCTAGTATGTAATATGCAAATTAATAAAGATTTGGTTTTGGTCACGGGGGGGGCGCGATATGGCTTATTTCATGTATAATTTCGGTGATTCTCTACAGATTTCTATGATTCTTTTTTTATTGAACAGGTAAATATGCTACCTTTTTTAAATTAGGGATTAGTGAAAGTATTATAAACGTAGGAGTAAACAAATATACTGGGAGAAAACGAACTACATTTGTTTGAACAAATGACATTTCTGCTACCTCGTAATAGTAGCAGGGACCAGTGACTTTATGCGCATTTTAACGTAAGGAATAATCTTAATTGGCTCCTAATTAGTTGATTCAACCTTCAAATTTTTAACTTAATTAGGATATCGCTAAACCAACCAAGCCAAGACCTGCAAGGCTCATGAGCCATATTCTCAAACTGATCGATGGCCCAAGATGGAACTATAATATAGTATATAATGCGTACAGTTTAATTATTTACGTTTATTGCAAAGCAAACTATATTCTAATCAAAAATCTGCATCACTGGCAAAGTGTTTATTAAAATTCGGTAAATGTACCTATATACATAATATTGCATTCTTGTATGGCAGCTTATATTCATTATACAACAAACATCTATCGTAGTTTTAATGTCAAATCCCAAATAAGTAAGTACCTAGTAGTAGATAGTCTCAAACTTACAAAGCATTAACTACACAAATTATGTAATCGGTCTTGTTACAACTTATCAGCCGACCAAAATAAACGGAATAGAAACAAAGTGACAACATTCATTAAAGATTCAAACGTTGTTTTTTCAGTCCTTAGACATTTATTTTTATTTAGATAGTGTATGTAATCATTAAGTCATACTTTTATACTGTTAATGGGTACAGTACTATGAACTATAACGTGTTCAATATTAGATGACCCTCGAAGGTCCTAACTGCTACAAACTTGAGAAAATCGAAAATTAGGAGTTAACTTCACTCATAAAATAAATAATTGGGCTATAAAAAACTGTGATAAGGTCGCCATGGATGGCGCTTAGATTTTTTCGAACATGCGGCCAAAAACAGCCATCGAATTATTAGATGTAATCATGTCAAATCATCGTTTCTTATCTTTACATTTAAGTAAAACCCTGGGCAGTAAAATTATTTTTTTTTTAGTTTCGAAAACTAATGTAATTTTTAAAGTACGCAGTAGGTACGTTATAGTTTTAGAGGAAAGGAAAAGGTGATGTTTTTAACGCGTACTTTCTATTTAAAATACCTATACGTACATTTAAAATATTTACGCACAAGTGTAATCTTAACAGATACAACACGCTGACCGTGGGAGGTCATTAAACGGGGCATTTTTTGGTTTTATCTATTATCTGTACTATTATCACTAAGCATTCATTACAAACAATATAAGTAAACATTTTTGGAAGGAATGTCAAAAGCCTTTTTGTGTGTATAGAAGATTACGAAAATTAAATAAACCATGTTCAGTGATTCGTTAGTATTTTTATGGTATCCGAAAATTTTAAGTTTTAATAGTATTAGTGATGCAAAGTGACTAAGTGGTTGTAAGTGTATTCGTAAAAAACGGCGATAGGCCTACCCTCTATCACGTGAGTACACTGTCCATGCAAAACGTGGGTATTCAGATGTTCAGAAGCATTAGTACCTCTGCCAACCCCTTTTGGGATATTTGTCGTGATCGTTATGTTATGTTATGTTAGTGATGTAAAGTCTTCCTTGCACATCGTCGGCTTGTACGAAGGTGAACTATAGTGCTATTCCAAGTCGACACTTCACTCGATAAGTTATGTTTAAGAATAACTTCAGGTTACATTTTAATGTGGTTTCCCAAATACGGTTGCGTATCAATCATGCTCAACTAACGGTGTTTGAGCTACTTGGTATACGCTGATTATCTCAATTTAACTGAACAGAACCGGTCAGCCAGCTTAGCCACATACGTTTAAACGTAATACTAACAAAATGCAATAAATACACACCCAAAACCTGGACCTTCTTACCAATAGTTTTCGAATGTAGTCTCTGCGATAAAGTAATAAGGGTACAAATGAGGATTTTAACTTTTTGGATTGACCTAGTTTTACAGACGTTGAAGGTTGTGTAACAGAGAATCCCCACTAAAACGAGGAATTCATTATTTCTATGAAGGCTTGAAAAAACTTTTATTAGGCTAGGAAAATTATCCTTAAAAAGTTAAGAAAGTAAACTTATAAGTCGATTATAAATGGGAAATAAATCAATTAAATAATACTCTGATAAAGCAATCAAATTATTCAGAACGAAATTTTGTTAGTAGAATCTAATCATCAGCATCAGATTAGTTCCCAAGACTTTAAGAGTCAGCTTCTGGTGCTATCTAACTTAAATTATTTTTGGGCATGACAGAGTGAATGATTATAAACGCCCTTGTAAATCTTACAGACAATAAATAAACTTCTACAACAATGAACAGCCTCCATCAACAAACAATTGCGATCTATATGAACAACCTACTTTCCTCGCGTTATTAGTTTCGTTCGTGCCATGAATTGTCACAAAAACCGGCTTTAATTAGCTATTTTCAGATAAAATTATTTTGATTGTAAAGTGAATTAAAAGTTATATTATTAAACAAATATTTTTAATCGTTATTAATACCTATTATATGTAGTTAAATTCAAAGCGCAATTATTTTAGTGTATATATTTGTTAAATAATTACGATCATATTTGCCTTTTAACCCAAACATTAAATCAAATTAATACATAGTTAAATTTGAACCACTTCTTACATCAATAGATGTAACTAAAACTATCAGTTCGTTTATAGTGTAATAGTAATATTATTCTTAAACTAACCTTCCAACAATTCCAATTTTCTCAGTCTTAGGCGCCATTTTGTCGTGTCGAACCGGAGGGAGTCAGCACACAAGTGAGCAGCATCAGTTTTCAATTTCATAACTTGTTATCGCCACTGGATCGACTTCTTGACATCACTTACTATTATCAATATCGACGAGTTTGTTTGCTTCACTTACTATTTGATTAGTTTGGTATGATTTGCTTACCGCTTTTCAGTGTGAGAGTTATAAACAAGAATGAGTTTTGAATTGTAGCGAGTGTTTTGTATCATTTGATCAGAGCTTAACTGAGATCAGAGATTGAGCTTATCATTATCACAATTTTGGCCAAAGGATGGTCACTTTTGAAAATTGGCCTCCTGCCCCCAAATCCGCCTAATTTTCTTTTTCCACAGACTGAATTTAACATACTGAAAGATGAATTGCTTAATCGGTCTTGATTAAGGTTTTAACGTTATGTAGTGGATATGCCTTCCAAAAGGAGGAAGGTCAATCTTAGCACGCGATTACATAAAGGTAATACTTTTACAATTTGCTGGTAACGCTTATGTTTGCTGTGTAGTGTCGGCTTAAAATAGCACTACCCAATTTCTTCCGATGGGTATACGTAAGAGGCGACTAACGGCATTGGGGCTTTTAAGGGATGTTCGGGCGATGCGGTTGGAGACCTATCACCGACAACCTTTATTTCACCATTTTTTCCCCACCTAACTTCCAAAAGTGGCTGAGGAATTTCTAATTCCCTAGCTCTGGCTACCCTTTCTTGGGGTTTATAGCCGTGAGTATATGTATGCATGTATGTATAAGTTAAGGATGTTGGCTGAAAACCAGCGTACTCAGCCTTTGTGGCCCGCGAGACTTGCGCTGGGTACATTTTATGCTGAGCCAAGACCTTTTTGGTATCATTATTACAGGTTGAATTTTACTGTTAATTACTGTGTATAATTTTGTTTTTAATAATAAATAAACATTTTACTACTTACTATATCACCACCAATGGATGTCTATGGTATAGTCTAATTATGAAAACGATAAGAGAGCAGGAATTGTTTAATACAAAACTTTATTGTCTTTCATTATCCTTCCAATTAGTCCAGCGTACTTATATAGTATAATGGAGGCCAGTGATAAATATAAAAGTATAAGACGGGTTGACCGTGTTGTTGCGGTAAAAGTAAAAAAGGCGTTAAAGTAAAAATTGCTTGTTACATTAATAGTAGGTAATAATACTAGACTGCTGTAGAAGCGTTAATTACAATCGCTTATCGAAAACTATTAATGAATTTGCACATTAATTAATCAAAATTGTATCAAGTTGGCGAATTTATTTAATACTTTACCAACACAATACCAATCAACAAGGTGTTACATTGTCACCTAATAAAGAGCACAAACCGAATGAATAGCATGATTTGTCTAACCTTGATCTACATTGATCGCAGCATTCAGAATGGCACAAACCATTGAAACGTAGATTTTGAACAAAAACTGCATCTAATAATGCATATCGCTCATCAAAAATTACCGTAGTATATTAATGAGGTCACACCATAATGCACAAGGTAACGATTCGAATACGGTATTTTACAATTATTACAACTTATTTCTCTGAACACTACGTGAAAATGACACTTGAATCAGTACCTCTGCCACACCTCCAGGGATATAGGTCGTGAATGTTTGAGTTGAGGTTACAACTTATGAATAAAGCAGTCGAAGTAAGGAAGCATTACTTTATTATAATTACTATGAATGTATTAAATACTATAATTACTATGATATTTAATGTATAATTATGATAGCGAAGCTAGATTATAACGTTATACCGAGAAGTGTTTTCTTAGAGCAACTCTATTGCATCTCTTTACGTGTATTTTTGGGTGGTTATGTGTATTGATGTTTGCGACATATTGTGGGAAACCCATAAAACATACATACATACATATACTCACGGCTATAACCCTAGAAGGGGTAGCCAGAGCTAAGGAATTAGAAATTCCTCAGCCACTTTTGGAAGTTGCATGGGGAAAAGATGGTGAAATAAAGGTTGTTGGTGATGGGTCTCCAACCGCATCGCCCAAAAACCCCTTAAAAGCCCCAATACCGTTAGTCGCCTCTTACGTACACCCACCGGAAGAAATGGGGTAGTGCTATTCTAAGCCGACACTACACAGCAAAACCCATAAAAAATATTTTAAATTATCTTACTCCTTCTATTACAATTACAACGCTCTGGCTACTCCTTTTTGGGGTTTATAGCCCGATTTATAGGCTGGGTATTGAATTGTGCTTCCCGGATCGATGTCTACAGAAGACGGCAACATTACACGGTGATTTCCGAAACTCTAAACTAATATTAATATTGTAGACGGAGAAGGTTTAGGGCAGTATTATAATGTAAGTTTTTATATGTGTTCTGCAATTTCCCCGTTAACGATAGCGCGATTTGATAAAAATATTAGTTGTTTGGATGATTCATTCTCCAGCAAAACGAAAATTCTATATCTTCAATGATGTTCTACTTTCCTTTTTCTATCTTCTCCCCAATAAAATTGCATAAAAATACTTAGGAATTGTTATTTCCGTGGCTCTACCCCATTTCACCGTGTATAGTCGTTAGAATATAAATGCATGTACGAGTATATTACGTATTCGTTTATAATATATTTATAGCTACATGAAAACTGCTGATGCTGTTATGGAATTCCTTATTATCTTTTAATGAGTAGGTGTTAATGAGTAGGAATTTTTAACCGTTTAATTCAATTTCGTTTGAATAAAACAAAGTGTTATTTTTTTCTGATATTTTTGGCCTTAATAGTTTTAACACACATTCATACAAACATATACTCACACCATTAGTTCCCATTGGGGTAGGCAGAGACTATCGATCGCCACTTCGTACGATCCTGACAAAGCTAAGTTCGTAAGTAAGTAAGCTTCGTTTACATCCATCAATCTTTTCATGCATGCTCTTTTATTCTTCATACTTCGGACGCCTGCCTTTTTGAGCACACTCTCAATTTGGTCCAAGTGTGTTCTCCGTTGTCGTCCTCTACTAACATTACTATCCACACTAGCTCTATAGATCCCTTTTACCAATTTTCTATCATCCATCCTCTCTCTATGCCCAAACCATCTCAACATTTCTTACAATATACTCTTTCACGCCACACTTTTCACGTATAACACTATTTCTCAGTAACAGTATCACTTAATCTTACATTACATTTTTTTCTGAGGGACCTCATCTTTACTGGATTTACTCTGCTCTCATGCTTTTTCTGCCACACCCAACATTCGCTTAATTAAATTCTAAAAAATATGTCATCCTAAAGCGCCGGATACACTAGGGAACATTTTGTCCCGCAACATGACGCGCAACACTAAATTTACGTGACGCTGCAACGTTGCATCACTATGATACTTGTTGCGGGACACTTCCCGCAACAAGTATCACGACATTGTACGTGACGCGGGGCATGTTGCTTGCTCCCGCCTCGTGAGCGGGCGCACGAGTCCCGCGTCAGTGTCGCGCCCAAAGACTAGAATTATACACTGGTCGCGCCATTTGTCGCCGAGTGTAGTCGCGTACGCAACGTGCCTATTAACTGTTTTTTCTCGTTCTAGTAAGAAATTCCGCATCCACCACCTTCTTTTTCTCTTACTTTTCAGCACACTCGATATAATTACTGTGTACGCAGTACTAATAGCCACAACCTCCTCGGGCGACATTTCTATAAACATTGACTAGTGTGGCCTACACAATGTTCCGTGACATGTTCCACGGCATGTTCCACGTAGTAGTTGAGGAACATGTTCCGCAACATGTTGCTCCATTTGCCCCCTAGTGTATCCCAGGCCTAAACCGTAAAATAACATAAACGTAATTTAATGTTTTTTGACATGAATTCCTCATGTGGGGATTATTACTCATAAATAAAAGATGTTATTAAAGGAAAGAAAATTTCGACACTGGCGGGGTTCGAACCCGCGACCTTCGGGTATACGCCCCCGTCGTTCTGCCAACTGAGCCACAGTGTCAGTTGGCATCCAGCGCGAATTTTCGAACCCCGCCAGTGTCGAAATTTTTCTTTCCTTTAATAACATCTTTTATTTATGAGTAATAACACAAACGTTCCAATACTTCTTAATAATAAGTGACAGTGCCACTTAGTATCCAAAGTAGGTACCCACGTTTTGCTTAGACAGTGTACTTACGTGATAGGGGGCAGGCCTATCGCCGTTTTGTACGAATACACTGTCACATGGCTATGTACAACTCGGCCATGTAGGTTTCCTCATGTCATGATGTTTTCCTCTCACCGTTAACAACCATGATAAATTAACCACACTTATGACTTTAGAAAAGACAAATTAGTCTAGGCCCGACCCGGGATTTGAACTCACGCCTGTCTGTTTACGGGCGGGCATTCTATCCATTTGACTATCATGTCGGCAAAAAGTCAAAAGTCAAAAAAAAAAAAAAAAAGTTTATTTTTCAAAATTAAGTTAAAAATTAACATTTTTTGAACGTCAAATTTTTTTAAATTTATCATTAGTCCGTTGCTTCGGAAGGTGTTCGTAAAGAGAAGAAGCAACAAAGAAACTCTTTACATTCACATTTTTTCATTTTTTCAAAACATGGTTTGTACAATTTCAGTTTATTAACATGTTTTTACTTTATAAAAGATTTTCTATGCGACAAAACCAAACGCTAGTTTGACATATTTAAAATAAATTGTCCATCACAAAAACCAATCACATAACGTGAGAAGAAAAATCCTCACCAGACAATTATTCCTAGGAACATTTATGTCATATCGTGGGAAGATTTATAGCTTTACGGACACGGTCATGTGCGCGTTGGGTCCTTGTCGTTTAAAAAATCTTGAACACTGTAGTAAGACTTCTTTAAAAGCATGGCTTTTATTGCCTTTTTAAAAGATGCCACAGGCAATTCCAATATGTCAGAAGGAAGTTTGTTGAACATTTTCAGGGATAGTCCCATAAAGGAGTTACTTGTGTGTGTAGGCATGTAAGAGGTATGCTCCGCTGTTACACCGCGCTGTTCACTCAGTGTAACTGCGGAAAATTTATTTTCTACGCAGTTACACCAACGTCTTTTTGACATAAATTTAACAGCTCTACTATCGCTATATATTATCATAAACGAAACATATCGTGGACACAATACCGTATTTGGATTTGCGAAATTTTCGCGTGTGCAAAATCATCAATAGGTAAAAACACTTAGATTATTTTTGCAAAATGTTGCTAATTTTAAACAAAATTCTTATTACTCGGCAAGTACTAGGAGTTCATAGGTTCATAAGTGCAGTGTAACAGCGGAGCATACCCGGCATGTAATAAGCCGTCTTTTCATAATTAACTAAAAAAGGTTACTTACTACCACATCTCTATGTAAAGTCTTCTTAACTATTTGATCCACTACAAATAGGTATAAGTTTTGTTACTCTACGCCGTAAATTCGCAAGTTTAGGTCTGGCTTGACATTTTAAATTATTATATTAATCAAGCATAAGGACATATTGTAAATAAGTCAAAAAACATTATTTTAACACTTTTATTGCATTATCTGGTAGAAAACTTAATTATACATCACAAAAAAGCAATGTTCCATCAATTTGACTTAACACTAACACACAATATCACAAAAAAACTTGTTTGTCAAAGATACATTACCTACAAATGCTCAATTTCAAAGAGTTTATCATCTTTCACGCTCTAGGTGATTTACATTAAAATGGTTGGTTGTCACGGCACTTAAATCCAAAAGCATATTAAAATACTGTTTGATACTTTGTGACAAAAAAATACGGTAACAAAATAAACGCTTGTTCCAGATGTCTACAGCTACAGGTAATAATTTATTCCTCAGTAACAACATGTGTGTCAAATTTATTATGTTTCGACACCCCTGTACTTAAATATTAAACTTCACCAATCATTTGAGTTATTTTTTCACGCACACACCGTCCCAGCAATGGCTTCTTTGGCGTTGAAACTGTAGATGTTGTAGTTGGTCTCATTAGCGTTTAGACCCTTGTAGATAAACCTTGGAAGTTTGTCGACCAACACCCATATGGTACCCTCGTCGTCGAGCTGAAATAAATAGTATTTTATTAATGTTCCAACCCTATATTGAATTGTGGTGTATACCTAGTTATAAGATCTACTTAGTAACTAATACATATATTATCTAACTATATCTATATTATTCGTGCGCACGTATATAACCTTATGACTAACAAACCAGTAACTACTCAGTGCTCGCGTGTTTCACTCCTCTCCTATAGCTACCTCCTTACAGAATATTAGTTATGTTATGTCCACTTTACTTTAAAATATATTTACGTTTGCAATCCTATAAGAAATCTATATTTATTTTTTAACTTCATTTATATCGATTGATCCAATGATTGATCTTTGATAACTTAGTCTTTTATACGCTTAGTAACGATTTGTAAGTACTATTCGTATATAGTAATATTGATTAAAAAATGCAAAAGTCTCTTTTGTGCCAGCAACAGTCAACCCAAGTCTAGAGACTTAGGGGCTATTCATGTGTATATCCTAGTTCCCGTAGATTCTGAGACTTTTCAACTTATAATTTTTATTTTTTATTTGTTTTTATTAGGAACATCAACAGCGACATAAGTAATAATAGAAATCAAGTAAGGCCAATAACAGATGTTCACAGATGTAGAGAAAACATTTCATACCAATAATTTGCGAGCATAAGTATAAGTCAAGTTATTATAGTATTACCTTCATGTCATTCGGGAACTCGTACAAATCGGGATCGCTGAACAGCAGACCAGTGTTTTCAGGAGTCAAAGGCTTGTTGGTGTTCCAGCAGCCAACTCCGTTTCGGTTTACCTAGTAAAAATATTATTTATTATTAATTTAAGTGAAAACAAAACAGTATTATTTTGTGGAAACAATATCATGCGAGTTGTCATTTTATTCCGAGTAACATTTAAAAAGTAATGGAATATTTTTGTTAAACAATATACAATTATTATTATTTTTTAAAACAGTACACTAATATATTTATTTTAGATTTTTTAGATATGAAGTCTGAATTTTAAAGGTTTCTGAAAAAACCTATTTCCGTGTTGCGTACCTTAAAAACTTACTAATCAGTTTAAGTATGTTTAATGATTAGTAAAATAAATGGTTTTTAAAACAACAAAAATGTATTAGATTTTTTACAAAACTTCTTAATTACTTAATAGTTTTTTTTATTTATAAGTAACATGCCATTGACGCAATAATTCCCCGAAAAAGGATTGCAGATATTTGCAGATTGGGAAATTTAATGTCCTCAAGTGCCAAAAGCGACCAAAGAATATGTAATTTAGAAATATTAATACGAATCTACTTGAGTTAATAACCTTGAGTATGTTCAATGAATATTTAATGTGTGAAAATAATGATGTTGTCGGATGAGTGGCCACAATCCAAACACAACTTGCAAGCGCAGCGTCACAAGTACGATTCGCTCGTATCCTCAATACTCAGATTATTTAATCACTTTAATCCCTATTATTGCTCTTTGGCTATACCGTGTAGTGCCGGCTTAGAATTTCGCTACCCCTTTCTACCCACGAGTGTCGCAAGAGGCGACTAAGGGTATTGGGGCTTTTTATTGGATTTTTGGGCGATGCGGTTGGAGACCCATCACCAAAAACCTTAATTTTACGATCTTTTCCCCACTCAACTTCCAAAAGTGGCTGAGGAATTTATTATTCCTTAGCTCCGGCTACCCCTTCTAGGGAATTATAGCCGTGAGTATATGTATGTATTGCTCTTTCTCATTTAGCCCTAAATATGTCCAAATCACTCAATAACCTTATTCTTCTAACAAAAGTCACTATCACTAGTGAACATCCTTTCCTACATTATTTTTTAACCATTTCCTATAAAACAGTCCGTGTTCTACCACTCGTATTCATTTAATCTATGTCCAATCTTCTTCTGTCGTACACAACTTCACAACGTTTATTGAGCTGCCCCTCATGAGATTATTATCTAGCTCAGAAATTATTCAATCAGAAAATGTATCTGAAATTACCTGTGAGTAGAACAGCACTTGCGTTTTAGGATCGTATTGACTAGCTGATGTCTGCGATTTTTCACCTTTGTCGCCAAGAATCTGAAATATTCAATAAGTCAATGATTGTGACATTAATTTGTGAAACGTAGAAAATGTGGAGCTGTGAAACATTTACGTGAGACATTTATTTTTATAGTGTTTTATCACGAACACTTTTGATAGTACATTGTACTACTGGTATGTATATTTTATGCAAATTTATTTCAAAAAGCGGCCTATTTTAGCGACAATAAGTACGACGGAAAGTTTAAATTTGTATTTTTTTTTTAATCACGATCATTTAAATTGACGGAGTATGAAACGAAAAATAGTTACTTAAAAGCAATCTGTTTTTATATATTTTTTTATTACTACTACTATTACGTATGTGCATAATAAAGAGCTGTGGTTATATAGAAGCACACATTATTAACAAATTGAGAGCGGAGGTAATTATGGTGCAGTGACACAAATTAATATATCACGTTAACAGGTGCACCAGATCTCATTTACTCATAAATCTATACATTATTACATTATAATCATAATGTATACTTTGTACATGACACTATATGCCAGTCTACATACCGGCGCAACATTGTAAATCACAACATTATGAATATTATAGATTTAACGTTATTGTATTCATTATTATAAAGGTCGGTTTATGCTTATTTAAACAAGCTGACCCAGCAAAGGTTTAAGACCTAAAAAAAACTTTAGAAAAGTATGATAAATTACTTAATCTAATCAAACAATACAAAAACAGTGGTAATCGATATTTCAAATCTAATGGTTAAACTGCTGAAAACATGAAATTTTGGTTAATTTTACATTTTTTGTATGTCTTAGCCAGATACATAAATAGATAGTTGGATCCTATAAAAGTAAAATAATGATTTTTAGTAAGAGATATTAAACCGTATATTTACTGTACATAAGATGAACATCTACATTCATCATACGAGTATATATGGTTGCCGTTAGCTCGGACGGCCTTTGGATGTATGGGCTAGTCTCCGAACCGCTGTAACAAGGACACCGGCAAAAGGTATCAGGGTTCCTTATTCACTACGAAATAGCTTTTATACTTACATTTGTATTTACCCTTTTGAAAACTTACTCACTTTCTTCTGACTTTGTTCTAATATTTTCTTATTCATAAGTTGCATTTATATATGCATCATGCCGTATAGTAATTTGTCAAAGTGATTTTGACGGCGACTGCGAAAGATATGAATGTGTTTTTGATATAGCAATGATCACCCAATAAATAATCTAGAAGGTTGAATGAACTGGTCAATGTTACTCAGTATACCTTGCATATGTCCAACTCTAATTAGCCGTGTTGGCGAGCGTATATTTCAAGTATGTATATTACTAAATATCTGAGTGATATATGAGAGAGAATTCTGTTTGATTGAACTTAGATAATTCTCATTACACCAGCGAGCTACGCACGTTCTTAAATTCCTTTTTTTTCTGTAGTCACGCATCGTTAGTGGTCAGTGATGCGTTGCCGGGATGTTTGAGATTTACAAAGTGGTCATTTACTCCAACTTACTTGATATTCATTACTGCGTTTGTGTGCGGACAGAAAAATAAATAGTCATTGCCGCAGCCGTCGCCAATCAATCACAGCCAGACTGTGTCACTTTGCGAGTTAATGTAAATACGATGATACGAGTCTCCGTGATTTAAATTTAGAAACTTTTTTATCACTACTCTACTCGGACAACCTTAAAAAAAACTGACATCGCGAAACACTAACTGGAAGCTGGATGAACCCTTGAAGCATTAGATAAAGTAAGGCTGATGAAATGCACGCGCACGGATTGATGAGTAACATGACAATGTATGTATTAAAGGATTGATAAATGTAACTAAATTTGCAAATGATAGTCCCTGCATATTCAATGGGAACTAATGGCGTAAGTGTATGTATCTACACAGCCAGGTTCATTTGGTTTCCGACAGTTTACAGTCTTGAATTTTCGGGTAATGGATTTCTGTACGCCGAGATGGTACATCCAGAATCTATGGTAAATTGATCGAAGAACGTTTCATTTTGATCAAAAAGAAGCACAAAACCGTTTAAGCCAAATAAGTACATACATAACTTAGTAATACATTATTGCATCTATGTATTTTCCGCTACATTCCCTTACTAAACTTAAACTTCAACTTGTTGCATGATTGCTGCCTTTAAATATGGTTGCAGACCAATTTAAGTGCACCTTTGAATTATTAAGTTTTATTACAGCTGTTAATCTTTATTATTTTTTAATTATTAATACACTTTATAAGTACGCCTGAATTACTACGAGATCCGAGTACAATCAATTGAAAGTTTCGATTCGATTAATAAGTTTTTATGCCTAGAATGACGGCTTTATCCAAAACAATAAATTACTTAAGTATTCCCTAGCAGCTTCTGACAGAAGAAAGGTAGCGAAAATAAAGTTCCTAAATGATAAAGTAAGTTTTAGGGGAAGTCGACAGTGAAGGGCAAGGGCAACCCAGGTTCGTTGATCATGGAAATGTTAAGGGAAGTCTATGTCAAATAGATAATATGTATAATAGAAAATTGTGATTGAGTGAATATAATTGACAAGTAACCGCATCGATCATTAAAAATTTAGGAATATCAACCAACCTTTTGTCAAATTATGTCACATATAATCAACAATTATGTAGAAACTCTAAGAAAAAATAATTTCTATATCTAGTTTTCCCGATTAAACAGAAATATACATACGAGAATAATATACTCACGGCTATAAATCCCTAGAAGGGGTAGCCAGAGATAAGGAACTACAAATTCTTTAACTACTTTTGGAAAGTGAGTGGGGAAAAGGTGGTAAAATAAAGGTTGTTGGTGATGGTTGTACAACCGCATCTCCCAAAAGCCCCTTAAAAATAATCGCCTTAATCGCCTCTTACGTACACCCATGCAATGGGAAGAAATGACGTAGTGCTAGTCTAAGCCGATACTACACAGCTTACGAACAGAAAGGTCATTATATTTTGGCAGAGCTACAAATACGAATGCCTCATACAGCATTCACCGATACATGTAAATAAGGAGGTTTACGCAACTAAAGCCTTCACTGGCAATACAATTAACAGCTCTTTTAGAGTTGGGTGTTTTATTGCTGCCAAATACATTGTGGTGGGATCTGTGGACAATTTTCGGTGCTCTTTATGTTGTAATGTAAGATTTCAATGAAAACTCATGCCATTTAAACTGAATGTATGTAATAAATGTTTTTTTTTATGTAAATATTTATAAGCTGTGAGATGCTCATATCGTAGTAGTGAAAAGATAAAGCTTGATGGCTTGTCGATTTAAGCAAGCATTACAATTTATGAAATATAAATATATGCATTTCTCTAAAACATATTTGCCGATAAATGGTTAAAGTAAAATTAAAGTAAAATCAACAGTTTTACAGATGACGTTTATAGTTAACTTGTTGCGAATATGCCGTGACGGTTTAAGTTTGTCAGATTTTGCCTGTCAATATGAGGTTTACATCAAGGTAAACAATTCTGCATAAATAGAGATATGATTAATTCCTCTAATTTTAAAGGAATGACCTCTCCAGGAATTTACATACATGATACACACAATTGCTGTGTAGTGTTGGCTTAGAATAACACTACCCCATTTCTTCCGGTGGGTGTACGTAAGAGGCGACTAACGGTATTGGGGCTTTTAAGGGATTTTTTTGCGATGTGGTTGGAGACCCATCACCAACAACCTTTATTTCACTATCTTTTCCCGACGCAACTTCCAAAAGTGGCTGAGAAACTTCAAGTTCCTTAGCTCTGGCTACCCCTTCTAGGGATTTATAGCCGTGAGTATAGGCATGTATGTATGTATGTATGATACACACAAATATACCTATAGCTACAAATCCCGTAAAGGGGTGTCTAGAGTTACAGAATTAAAAATTCTTCAGCCACTTAAGAATCTTGATAGGGGGAAAGGATTGTAAATTATAGGATGTTGGTGATGGGTCTCCAACCGCAACCTCCAGGATATTATACGGATATGTATCTACATTACTACGAATACAATAGAGTTTATGGTTGAACACTTACCTTGAAGTCTTTGAACGCCTCTTCCTTGTCAATATGCGTGTAATTGCGGAGCAGCTCCGTGGACACGCAGAATTCCTTCGTGCTGGAGAACGGATGGAAAAACATCGTGCGGAATCTGTAACAACGCGTGCGTGATGATGGCGGACCTTTGATGAATATCCATATTTTGTCTATTGTCTACTCATTTATGGGATTGGAATGATGAAGGAATATTGGATTTTATTCCGATGATTTTCAATTCCTTATCTATAAGAGGGCATAGGGTTTTTGGTGGAAAAATGCGTTCCTTTGAGAATGGGTTATATCGCTCATACTCGCTTCATTATTTTTTGCTATACACTGTCTCTGAAGTTACTCTTAAAGTAACTCAGTGTGCTAGTAACTCAAGAAACAATTAAAGTTAATATCATAAAAACCACATAACGTGTTTCATGTGCTTTGGAATAAATAATGCAATATAGAATTAAAACGCCTTTAATTTATAACCACTAAAAAATACGATTTTATGTAAATTATTTCTTGTTGCTTCCATTTTTATTTCTATTTACGTAAGTGGGTTGGATTTTTATACCAAGTTGTATATCATTTAATCATATATTTGGACATTGTATTTCTACAATAAGTGCATCGAGTATAAAACAGCATAGGTAAAAATTATGGACTCTGAAAACTATACTTCCCCTTCGATATAAGACATGACCACTTATGAAAACATTCATACATTACACATACTCATTACAGAAGTTGGAGACTATAGAACACCACCTTGTACAAACAAATTTGAATAAATAAAAACATAATGAATTATAGTCTAGTCGCTTTGCTAAAACATTTGCAAAGGAATGTTGAATGTTACAAAATATACGTTTCAATGATATTTCATTGCACAAGTCACGAGGTATTGTTATAAATATTTTTTAATAACTCACTTATCATTGCTAGAGGTCAAAGTCAGGTATACTATTTAGAAAGCAAAATGCTCAACCATGATATTATTTTTAATCGATCTCAGAGTTATTAGTCGTAATTTACAACGATTATTTGTTAAACTAGGTCTGAAAGAAAATGATACAAAATTAAAATAGTCTGAGGTTTTATTGAAACTTGTACTACTGAAAAGTTAATCAACTTAGATACACTCAGAAAAATTATTTTCCTCAGTCTAACTATTGAATTTGTGTATGTTAACAACATGTTCGCTCGTTTTTCTTTTTAGAATCCTATGACAAACTAAATTCTCCCCAATGTCATCCATATGACTGTTAAAAGTTTAAAAGATCAACAGTGCGTCTAGTTGTGGCACATACAAAAACGAGATCATAAGGACTGTTAATTCGACCATAAAACGAAAAGAAGAGAAGGCGCAACCCAATTAATTTAATCAAGTTGTTTCTAATCCTGAGTCGGGTTTTCGCCAATGTGTGGTTTATTTTTACATACATACATATACTCTCACGGCCAGAAATCCCAAGAAGGGGTAGCCAGAGCTTTGGAGCCAGCCACATTTGGAAGTTGATAGGGGACAAAATGGTAGAAATAAAGTATCGTTGGTGATGGGTCTCCAAGCATTGCCCAAAAACCACTTTAAAAAGCCCCATACCCTAAGTCACCTCTTACGACACCCGTGGGTAGAAAGGGCTAATGACTGTATGATAATGTTTATTTATTACAGTTATTAATGCATACATACATACATACGTATACTCACGGCTATAAATCCCTAGAAGAGGTAGCCAGTGCTAAGGAATTAGAAATCCCTCAGCCACTTTTGGAAGTTGCGAGGGGAAAAGGTGGTAAAAATAAAGGTTGTTGGTGATGGGTCTCCAACCGCATCGCCCAAAAATCCCTTAAAAGCCCCTATACCGGTAGTCGCCTCTTACGTACACCCACCGGAAGACATGGGGTAGTGCTATTCTAAGCCGACACTACACAGCTTAATGCAAGCTACACTACACTACACTACACAGCTAGTTATTAATGGTGAAGGAAAATATTAAAGGCGGTTTTTTCGTCATTAGTTATATATCCGTACACAACTGGATTAGTACCTCTGACATTCCTTCGCTTCTAACCCTAGAGGTGAAGGGATGGCATACGAAATTCAAGTTGGGTTAGAGATAGCGAAATAGCTTTAACGATATGTATCCCTAAAGAAGCAAATCTAATATCACGCCTTATTTTGTCTAGTTATATTCAAATAGCAAAGACTCAAAGACTGAAAAGTTCACACCGAATATACCCCAAGGGGTTGGCAGAAGTACATGAATTTTTCACGTACAGGTGTTCAGAATACCTTCATTTTGCTAGACCAGCCCGCCTTCTATTACGTGAGTATACGTAATACTAGTAGTAGTAGTACTAAGTACAACCCAGCCATATGTCTTTAGAAAAAACAAATTGATGTAGACCCGTCCCGGGATTTGAACATTCACCGCCTGCACGATCAGTGTTCTACCCATTGAGCTATCACGGTTAAGAGCAAAGACAGTTATGTTATCAGCGATATAAACATCACTTTAAAAAGATAATGATAACGGTTTAACGAAGCCAGTTTTAATTTTGTGTTAAATTGAATTGGACATTTTCCATATTACGAGTATATTTTGTTTTATTTTAAATCAATAAAACATGTTCTTGATGAACCTGTTTTCAGGACTAACGGAATTTTATATTTACAAGTTTCCCGTTACATTTGAAATTCTGATTATATTATACTTTTGGCGTGTTTTTAAACCAGTTGACTCAAAATCATTCTCGAACAGAAAATATATGTTAAGTTTGTAAAACGTCGTAAAACAAAATATTGATGTGAGTGCGCAAATCATTACTATGGTGGACTTTGAGCAAATCACCCAGCTAAGGATAGGCTTCAACCCTCAGTGGCGAAGTTATTGATGGTGATTCATTTATGACAAATTTTACTCCGATTTGTTCAAAATTACAAATTACAATTTAAGATTAAGTTTCTCATATTAGTCATATTTGTAATTACAAGTTATACCAAAATAGATACCATAATTATTTCGCCATAACTATTCTTCAAATAATGTTCAAATACCAATAATTTTATGCCAATACACAGCTAACAAAAAGTTTAGAGGGAACGTAAATCACAATATGTCATTAAAAAAATAAAGTAACACTGACCCATCCTCCCTCGGCTCCGAAAGCGCCAGACCAAAGACCCCATCGGTCCAGTGAAACTCGATTCCCCCCACATTGTAGGAGCCGGCCAGCGGATCGAAGTGGAAGTAGTGATGGGCGATGCGCCACGACTCGTCCTGCTTCAGACTGTACACCACCACAGCGTATGCTCCTAAATCTGGCACGTAGGCGAAAGCGTTGTCGCACGAGTCTTTGTTCACGTCTACCACCTTTAGGACAACAAATATGGAATTCTTTATTGAGCACACAGTAGGTTTTGTTTTTTGTAAATAATAATAACCTGTGTATCAGGAAGTTATTAACATGGACCTTAGCGACTAAATCGTATCTTCAATATATTAATAAATAGGTCTAAAAACTACAACCCGAATACGTAAACCGTTTTACAGGTGTACCGCGACCATTAGTAAGAATGTATTTGTTAAATATTACAAAATCCATCATGCACCGGAAATCTAAGCATTATTCAAACAATACTAATTATTTCAATGAGATTTCAAAAAACGTTTTACAAGTAATTAAAATTATATTTTTAAACGGTTTTATTTAGCTCACCCCGTTTGTTTTTTTATTCTTGGGTCAAATTTAATGATTCAAATTACACCCTCTTCCTGTCAACCGATTAATCTGAAATTTTGTATACACTTTGGATTTTGGTGACAATACAATTATATTTATTCATTATCATTATATATTCAAGATGGCCGCCGCTACAAAATGGCGGATAATTAAGGTTTTATTTATCCCATCAATATGGGTATCAAATGAAAGGGCTCAACAAGCAGAATACAATATACTATAAAAAAATGAAATCCAAGATGGCAGCCGCTACAAAATGGCGGATAACGTAGGTTTTATCAATCCCATCAATATGGGTATCAAATGAATGTGCTCAACCAGTAGAATACAATGTACTTATATAAAATTATAATCTAAGATGGCGGCCTCTACAAAATGGCGGCTTAGGTTTTATATCAATCCCATCAACATGGGTATCAAATGAAAGGTCTCAACAAGTAGAATACAATTTACTATGCAAAATTAAAATCTAAGATGGTCGCCATACAGTGCACTATACCAAATCAATATTTTAGATGGGCGCAGCCACTAAATGGCATTTAATAATAAGATTTAAATTTAGAAATTGAATCTGTAATTTATTTAGGTATCTGATTAATCCAGCCTGAATCCACCACCCAAGTCAAGATTTTGTATCGTGTTGAGGACTGTGTGGCGTTAGGGTGGCTAAAAATTATACGTTGTTAGCGGTACACCACCCAAGTTAAGGTGAAAGGTTAAAACGCGCCGAGAACTGTATGGCATTAGGGTGGATAAAAATGATATGTCGTTAGCGTTTTCCCCTCAAGACTCAGGCGCATCTTGTTGTACATAGCCTTGCCCCTTTATTGGACCTCTGGAGGGGTCGATCGTTTAAATGTCTTTTACTCGTGGGAACAAAATAATAATACCAGCTGATATCAACAAAACCGGGGGTTTACCAGCGGAACTGGAAATATTTGTGGGGGCAAAAGTCATGCTACGGTCCAATATTGACGTTTCAAAGGGATTAGTAAATGGCGCTATAGGATACATCAACGAAATCATTTGGCCTCAATTTCATCGAACTCAAATGTATGCAACAGATGTACCTCCCGTCCGAATTGATTTCGCATGAGACGGAGTACATCTTATACACCCAAAAACCATACAGTTTCCAGCTAAGTACAATTACGGGACAGCTAAAAGAAGAATGTTGCCTTTAATACTATCATGGGCTTCTACAATACATAAAATTCAAGGCAGCACTGTGGATTACGCAGTCGTATACTTAGGTGCGAAACTGTTTGAAGAAGGTCAAGCCTACGTGGCTCTTAGTAGAGTCAGATCTTTGCAGGGACTACGTATAGAGGAGTTGGACTGCAATAAACTAACGGGCAAGAAACCTTGAAATAAAGAAACACTATATGAATTAAACAGAAAAACTAGAAGATAAAAATAGGTAAAAAAACTTTTTAAGTTAAACGGTTTTATTATTAACATACAGAGCAATGTTTAAGATAAATGAACTAAAAACCTAAAAATAATAATAAAATAGATACAGTCGTGGGAATTATATACATATTCATAGACTAGACTAAAATAAAACCGTGGGGCACGTCAATTGTCTACAATCGTTGATAAAATGTTTGTTTTGTAATGTTACACTATAATTGGGAAGTTGTTCAACCGACAACGATGGACATGTGATTTAGCAAGCTCGATTATAAGCGAGTTTTAGGGTTTCATAGTGTTGAGCGAGTAGTACTTTTATCATATGTTTTGTCGATTAAAGACAAACTGCGAGCAGTGAACTGATTCATCATCATTAAGTCGATAATTTGTAGACAATTGACGTACCCCACGGTTTTATTTTAGTCTAGTCTATGCATATGTATATAATTCCCACGACTGTATCTATTTTATTATTATTTTTAGGTTTTTAGTTCATTTATCTTAAACATTGCTCTGTATGTTAATAATAAAACCGTTTAACTTAAAAAGTTTTTTTACCTATTTTTTATAACTTCATTACTTCATACTTACAACATTCGCAAAGAAAGAATCTTCCTTCATGTCAGCCACTTTGAAGTAATAACGGTGCAAGAGTTGGTCAGTGTTCAAGTCAAAAATAGCGAGAGACGGTCCAGCAACCTGGTTTGGTGAGCCTAAAAAACAAACAAAATTAATGTAATCATGTGAACAGTCATCATTATCAATAAAAATATCAAAAGATGCTAACTCATAGGTATATTTAATAATATATAATACACATACATAACCATAACATAACATAAACGTTCACGCCGTTTATCCCCGAAGGGGTTGGCAGAGGTACCAATACTTCTGAACTCACATGGCAGCGCCATCTAGTGTCAAGAGAAGGTACCCACGTTTTGCTTAGACAGTGTACTCACGTGATAGGGGGCAGGCCTATCGCCGTTTTGTACGAATATACTGTCACATGACTAAGTACAACTCAGCCATGTGGGTTTCCTCACGATGTTTTCCCTCACCGTTAACAACCATGATAAATTAACCACACACATGACTTTAGAAAACACAAATTGGTGTAGGCCCGACCCAGGATTGGAACTCACGCCCTTCTGTTTTCGGGCGGGTGTTCTACCCACTGGACTATCATGTCGCTATAATACACATATTAATAACATCCAAGACTAAGACACAAGGATAAAAGAATCTATATCAAAGCGTTGCTTCCGAGTGCTCGAATTACAATAAAATCCACCAGGTTGGATTCCCGGGGGGTAAACACACTTATCCAATTTGTAAGATCAACGCAGTTTGGTATAATATTGCAGGGCTGAATCACGTTAAGGCGTCGATCCCAGCTACTATCTCGGTAGTAGTCTTAAGTCTGTCAACCCGCATTTGACCAGCGAGGTAGACTATAGCCCAATCACTATTTTCGAGCGTACGCTCGAGCCCCTCGATTGGGAAAAATATGAGTGTGGCGAATAATGCCGTTTCTTGACCAGATAGAAAACGTTCTTATAAAGGCGGGGTTCCGAAGTGAGAAGAATAAAAGAGCATGTATGAGAAGGATAATGAATGTAAGAGAAGCAAGAGAGGTTTGTCAAGAACGTACTAAGTGGCGATCGATAGTTTCTGCCTACCCCAATGGGAATAATGGGCGTGAGTATAAGTAAGTAAGTAAGGAAAGGCATAATTGTTTAGTAGCAACCAAAAGGCGGATGCCAACGAAAACCGGAGTCACGGAACTTTCGTGTTTTTTTTTGTGAACGTATAATTTTCCCATTATATTTGGCCACTGACAATTTTATGTAAACATTATAATTATATATCAGGTCATATCAGATTATTGAAAAATCTTGAGTATATACTTCACTAAATTAATACACGAGTATGTGAATTTGTTTTACAATAATCTCTATTGTTCTACATCACATCATTAGCTTATGCAACGATGAGATTCATTGAATTATTCTGAAAGGCAATATTGATTGATCTCTTTAATCTTATAATCAACATTCTAAGGCATAATTATGATCACATACTTAACAGTCTTAACGCCTTATTGTTGACTAGATCAATTAACTTAAATGCAATACGCCTTTTGATGTACTTTATTTATAGTATAAGATAGCATGTCGTTGCATAATTTCATTGCGGAAACTATTAAGAGCATGTTGCAAAAACATAGAAAGAGATGCTAAATCTATACAGTTTATTTTTTCAAGCGATATCTAATCATCAAAAGAGCTGAGTGTGATCAACAACTTTTTTTAAAGTATGTTAATTATAATAACTTGTTGCCGTGACATATTGGGTCTATGTATGAGTATCGTAAGAGTGTCGTAAGAGGAGATTAAGGGTATTGGGGCTTTTTATTGGATTTTTGGGCGATGCGGTTGGAGACCCATCACCAAAAACCTTTATTTTACCGCCTTTTCCCCACTCAACTTCCAAAAGTGGCTGAGAAATTTCAATTCCTTGGCTCTAGCTACCCCTTCTAGGGAATTATAGCCGTGAGTATATGAATGTATGTATGTATCGTGTATTACTATAACGTTAACTTTCTACTCACTACTTTAATATCAACGTTAATATATTAATTTTAAACTCAAACGTTCGCGCCGTATATTCCCAAAGGGGTTGGCATAGATACTAATACTTCTAAACATCACCTGACATCGTCACCACGTATTCAGAGTATCCACGTTTGCTTGGACAGTGTACTCACGTGATAGGGGGTAGGCCTATCGCCGTTTGGTACGAATACACTGTCACATGACAAATTACAACTTAGCTATGTGGGTTTCCTCGCGATGTTTTTCCTCACCGTTAACAACAATGATAAAGTAACCACACATATGACTTTAGGAAAGACAAATTGGTGTAGGTCCGATCCGGGATTTGAATACACGTTTGTCTATATTGACGGGCAGTCGTTCTACCCATTGGACTATAACGGCTGTCTCTCTTATACTTCAGTCATAGCAACGGTGTCGTTCTAGATGATGATAATGAGACGAGGATCTGAAGATAAACTGAAAATATAATAAAAGATTCACGACCCTGCTAAATACGACAAAAAAGAACTGAAAACCTGGGAATGACAGTATCCAACAGTGAACGTGATTAACCATACAATTAAATAGGTGACAACCGTGAACCGTGGCCCAGTGGGTCTACACTCGTGTTCTAACACTCGGTTATCGTGCAAACGACTAGTGTTCAAATCCTGGGTCGGGCCTACACCAATTTGTCTTTTCTAAAGACATATGTGTGGTTAATTTACCATGGTTGTTAACGGTGAGGGAAAACATCGTGAGGAAACCCACATGGCTGAGTTGTACTTAGTCATGTGACAGTGTATTCGTACAAAACGGCGATAGGCCTGCCCCCTATCACGTGAGTACACTGTCCATGCAAAACGTAGGTACTCTGAACACCAGGTGACAAAGTCACGTGATGTTCAGAAGTATTAGTACCTCTGCCAACCCCTTCGGGGATATTCGGCGTGAACGTTTATGTTATGTTATGTTAAATAGGTGAATTATTAAGATGATATAAACTTACCCAAAATATCGGCCAATCCGGAATCCATTACCCAAAGCCTGTCGCATTCATCGACATGCATTCTGAATACTGATATTATGGAGCTGTTGGTTGGGAGCTCCTTAGCTGTGTCTGCGACTAAATTGTCTTTCCATGACGGATATGGTTTGAGTGGCTGATCGACGGGACCATCAATATCTACGTAGTTCAGCGATGAAGCAACTCCGTTCTTCCATCTAGGTACGGTCACAAACATTTTATTTTTCCATCTCGCTAATCCTAGCGGGAGGTTGTGTGCTGGTACAAAGAGACCATTCTTGACTGCGTTTTCACGATCAAGAGGAGAATCCCAAGTGTAATCCACTTCTTTCCATGAGAAGCGAACGGCGGGCGCAGCTGCTTTGCATGCCGTCACTGCAGCCAAAGCCACTACAACAGCCAAGGCCTTCATATTCCAGGCTAAAAGAGATTTATGAATAAATTAATTCAAGTACATCGGGTGGATGTCGCAACTTGACTAATAGCAGCAGCTAAGTATTATTAGACGAAACATCTCTGTAATAAACCGAGCTGGCTCACGTTTTTGCAGACTAGTTTCTGATCTTATTATTGAGAAACGACAAGACGTTGGTGTAACATCGTGTTGCTCCTTTATCTCCGCGGATCATCGGTGTTTACATGAGAACGTTCGCGTGCTACTATTTATGTAACCGGCTTGACAAAAACGAGATAAAGTCTCGCTCACAGACCCTACGTGCAGGAACAATATGTTTCTTCCGTCACTATTTTCGTTGCGCGGTAGAGAATGTCATAATTTTCTCAAGGTTTAACAGTAAGATTACCTTATAGGGTAAATGATTTGTATCCAAGGAAATACTGTGTAAGCAGGGTATTGCAACTTTTTAATGACGGTATCAACGAAGTTGTTATTGAATACTTCTTATGTAACAAGTTTAAATGAACTGTTTTGGTAATATAAGGAATTATATAAAAAAAAAACACTAAAAAGAGACTCATATTTATATTTTAAATAATTTCAGTAGGTACTTGAAGTTACTATTAAAAAGTACCCTATTGGTTCCTATATTCCAGACTATATCATACCTCTATGATTTGTCTAAACATTTTATTTCTAATATAGTTTTCTATATCTTCACTACTAAAGAAAACGTCACGCCTATAGCCTTAACATATAAACACGCACAACTTTACATGCAATTGTGGCGATTTTTAGTTATTATTGAATACGTAATTTAAATTGTTGGGGTTGAACATTTTGACACAAAGTAGGCAATAATTTTTTTCAAGTCATAACTTAAATGCTACAACCTCAAATTTATGATGTTGGAAATTATCTATCAAAGGATAATGATGTTTAAAATTACACCTTTAACAACCGAAACAATACGTTGGAAAAATCTGCAAACACTCTTTCCGCTTAACCAAGTATATTTCGGAACTCGCCGCCTGAGAATAAACCGATTGCATTATTCATTCAAGACAAAACAATGCAGTTTCCGTGCTACGATTAATATGATAATGGGTTGTTTATGCACTGACTCACCTACAGTTATATACGGTAGAGGTAGGCAGGACCGGCTCGAGAGGTCACGACGACCGGTGCACTGTCGACGCGACGAAAGACTAAACTGTGCGAGGTCCCAACAACCTTTATATGAGGACAACTTCGTGTATATGTTAACCATAACATAATACACTTTAGACTCTAACTGCTTGTTAGCCCTCGAGCTACATGATCTGACAAAAGGTTAGGTCTTAAGCATTGGGCCTAGATAGGTGTTAGTTCTAACATTTATTAAGTGGCGGGCTCGTAATTTGCATTTTGTATGACATTATTATGCCTGTTCCTGCCATTGTTCGTAAAACATATTATGACTTAGTATTGGAAAATTGTTGTGTAAACGAATCGGTAAACAATATCATAACATCATCCTGCATAAATATGACGTGTTGAGTCAGATACATTTAGTCAAAAACCAAACCAAACAAAAAACATATGTATAAGTTTTGCGGCAAGTTCTATACAAAAAAAGTTTGTTTTACAGCCAATTATTATTGATTAATAAAAAAAAAGCTTTGAATTCTGATCTTTACGGACAGGTCTGGCGATAAAATAGAATCCAGGAAAATATGTTCAGACCTATGTTATGTTAACTATGCCTAGTCACGTATCCAATCTTTCAGCTCAGTTAAAGCTTTCACACTAGACACTGAAACAAAATTTTACGTTCTCAATTTTATTAAATCTTATAAAAAAGTGTCATCCTCAATTTTTTGGGTCATCATTGCTAGAGAAATTAGTTAGTTGAAGTTTGTAAAAATATAAAATACAAGTTTTACAATTTACGAAGCATATCTTTCACAAACTATTTGCCCAGATTAAAAATGAGATAAGAGGTCATATCCAACTATAATTGGTAAAAGGTATCTATAGAGCTAATGTGGAAGGTAATGTTAGTATTGGTTAGTAGAGGACGGAGGACACACTTGGACCGAATTGAGAGTGTGCTCAAAAAGGCAGGCGTCCGAAGTATGAAGAATAAAAATGAAAAGATTGATGGATGTAGACGAAGCTAGACAGATTTGCCGGAATCGTACGAAGTGGCGCTCAATAGTCTCTGCCTACCTCAATGGGAATAAACGACGTGAGTATATTGGATACATATATATATCCAACTGTACACTGACTGAACAGGTGCCTGTGACAAATCTTTTTATTAAAAAAATTCTATATTCGAAGACGAAGACATTCGAACAGTATTCCTACAAATTGGTGGTTTATATCACAGTGACATAGCCTCATACCATGGGTTCAAAGTTACCCAAAGGATGTGGAGAGGGCTACCTACATCCGGCAAAAAAATACTATGGCTGAAGTCATCACGATAACCGTATAACTGTGTTGGCAACGTTTTAAAACTATAACAATTAAATATGTCTGCGATGTATTATTGTATTCCAAAATTAATTAATGAACAAGTATTACAAAACATGGGCAGAGCTTATTATTACTTTAAGCCTATGACGTCGAAGCGATGATTGTTTGAATGGGACACAATGGCCAATAATTTCTTATAGGTTCTTAAAGGTAAAAGCATTAACGCATCCTATCAATCCATCTATTATATTACAAACTCGGCTAAAATAATGGTATTGAGAAATTTTGGCGCTACATTCTGAGTATACGATATGAGACGAACGAGTATGTCGTTTTGTAAATAACTTTTTTTATTATGTACTTAGTATATAAAACTATTTGCCGTGTAGTGTCGGCTTAGAATAACACTACCCCATTTCTACCCGTGGGTGATCGTAAGAGACGACTAAGGGTATAGGGGCTTCTTAAGTGATTTTTGGGCGATGTGGTTGGAGACCCGTCACCAAAAACATTTATTTATTATTACCACCTTTTCCCCAATTAACTTCCAAAAGTGGCTGAGGAATTTCTAATTCCAAAGTTATGGCTACCCCGTTAAGGGATTTATAGCCGTGAGTATATGTATGTATGTATGTATACTAGTGGATCGGCCCAGCTTCGCACGGGTAGCGTTGTTTTATTAATATCTGAGGTTTCTTCAAACACTGCTCAAGATTTGTGAAATTTAGCGCAATGATTACTACTTAGAGCACTCTTGAATAGTGTAGCCAAAGAGTAAAGAAATACACTGGAAATAGAGAGCCTTCTTGCTTAGTGATAACCCCTCACTCGTGAGGTTCCTCGTTTGAGTTACTCGTCGCGAGAAAATGAGGGAGTTCTCGTATTTGAAATATAAACCACCTCACGTAGCTCCTCACTTTTTCGAGGCGCGAGTCGAGGCAGCACTCGAATAGACCAAAGTGAGTGAGTGAGTTACCGACTATTTAAATGTTGATTCCATACATACATTATACTCGTGTCGCGGTTGAAGGAGTCGGGTCAGTTTGATGGAATGATTAGTCAGTTTATTTTAGCGTTTTCTTACAAATAGTACCCATTTAATTTTACCTTAGATTAACTTACATACATACATACATATACTCACGGCCATAAATCCCAAAACGGGGTAGCCAGAGCTGCAGAGCTAGAATCTCCTCAGCCACATTTGGATATTGATAGGGGAGTAGATGGCAGAAATGTAGTATAGTTGGTGATGGGTTTCCAACCGCATCGCCCAAAAACCACTAAAGGCCCCAATACCGTTAGTCACCTCTTACGACACCCGTGGGTAGAAAGGGGTAGCGACATTCTAAGCTGGCACTACACGGCAATCTAAGCCGGCACTACACGGCAATCTAAGTCGGCCCTACACGGCAAAGCCGGCACTACACGGCAAATTAGAATAGCTTAATGATAAGGGCCGAAGTGAGTAAAAAAACTAATAAAGCAGTTATAGAAAGTTTGTTTAAATTTACAAATTTTGAATAATTTAATTAAGGGCGTCCCCGGAAAAATAGGTTGATATTGATTGTTTGGAAGTTCTATAAAGTCTGATTTGATGATATTGATATGACATGAATAAAATATATGTTGGTGATTAGTTCATGGTGTTAAAATTTGATGTTTAACATTTTAATAAATTGCTGAAAAATATGATGAAAAAAATTGAATTGGAACATGCTTTGTTTTCATAAAAACCGTATAGGCTCCACTGGCATAACATACATGTGAACTCATGTGTCTACATACGCGTAGCTTTAACATCTGTAACTTTGATGTTTAACTTTTCATTTAAACATTATAGTTATTCAATAAAACTAAATAAACTACATTTATCCTGCGCGCGCGTTTTTTCCGTCTCTGTCACTCTCAGTAAATTTGACGTAAGAGTGAGCGCAATAGCTGCAAAATGCGGGGATGCCCTTAAGTTTATTTATAAAAAAATACCAAGTATAAAACATTAGAACTTAGAACTCATTTTCCCTCATTCAGTGCAAAGCGGCAACATTACGCGTGCCTCACTGTTGACCCGTTAATAGAGTATATTCCATTCTCTTTACCTCGCCTCAAATGAGGGCTCCCTCCAATAGTCATTAAAAAGAGTGAGATATACAACGCTACGTCTTGCTGGATTTCAATGACACTCAATTTATGTTGCCAAATTAACGCCATTTCGGTTCAAACTTCGAAGGAATCACCCGACCGAAGTTCTATTACCAATATTACCATAAACTACATACTAGGGGTGATGCGTATTTATCGTAACAGATAAATATAACAGGTATCTATCCGGAACAGTCTGGAACAGATTTCTATATAGAATGTTACCTGTTCCAATGATACCTGTTGTGCTTTTTGTAACAGGATACAAAACAGAACAGACTGTGACTAGAAGACTGTTGTCTGTTCTGTTATGCTTGGAACAAGCTCGTAACTCCTCTATCATATTGAGGTAGAAAGAGATAACTGCACATTTTGGAACATTCTCCTAACTTTTCTTTCATATCGCGATAGAAAGAGAAACCAGAACATTTTGGAACAAGCTCGTAACTCTTTTATCATATCGAGATAGAAAGAGATACCAACACATTTCGGAACATGCTCTATGCTCTTCTGTCTAATATATAAGAATAGAGATAGCAGATATTTGATATGGTATTTGAACATATTTATCCAAACCACACGAAATGGCATCGTATCAAACATCAAAAGTATTATAGAATCCAACTAGTTTCTCCAAGTTAAAAGCCCAACTCACATTCAAATTAATTTATGAGACTGATTTCACAGTCAATCCGTGTAAATAGTTTTGTGAGACACATTGTTTAGATATAAGTTTTTAATTGTAAGTTATAATAAATAAATAATAAATTGATTTCTTAGGATATAATAAACTCGGATTTAAGAGTTTAGTAGCTGTTTCATTAGTTTGGCTAAAAGAGACCGATTGTCCTAACTTCATTAAAAATTGTAAACAAATCCGATATAGAAAACAACCTTACCTATTTCTGTTCCATTTGTTAGGGTTAGTTAGAAGAGAGAAACAAAACCAATTATAAATTGATCTGCTATCTCCTTTCTTATATATTAGATAGAAGAGCATAGAGCATGTTCCGAAATGTGCTGGTATCTCTTTCAATCTCGATATGATAAAAGAGTTACGAGCTTGTTCCAAAATGTTCTGGTTTCTCTTTCTATCACCATATGAAAGAAAAGTTATGAGAATGTTCCAAAATGTGCAGTTATCTCTTTCTATCGCAGTATGATAGAAGAGTTACGAGCTTGTTCCAAGCATAACAGAACAGACAGATAACAGTCTTCCAGCCACAAACTGTTCTGCTTTAAATGAAAAGAAACAGCCTGTTACATAGTAACAGGTTTTTGGAACTGTTGTTTTTCTGGAACAGAAACTGTTACAACAGGTATCTGTTTTAGCCTGTTCCAGCTCACCTCTACTACATACAGTACTTACCTAACCTAATCTATTGGTATCGTACGTACGACGTTCAACATGACAACGACATCATGATGTTAACATGATCCACGCCATGACACACCTGGACACAATGACTGACATACGAAGAATTTTTTGGTTTATATACTCTAATAAAGAAGAAATCATACCGCGATGTAGCAATTACCGACAGTGCCATCTATTGGTGAATATGCAAATCACAACGCGCTTTTGTCTGAGGTTTGCGCTGTTAAAAACTACAAAGTGAGGATGGAGGGAAGTTTTTATTTCCAGCCCCTGAGTGTAGCTTTGTGATTTCTGTGAAAGCGCTCATATGAATGGTTTAGTATTTTCGAACATAAACTAATTTTTAGAATGAGTTGAAGTTGAGTTGAGTAAAACGCAATGAAGTACTATAACAACTACTGGCGCCATCTAGTATTTAATATGTAAATTAGTAATTATTTGGTTTTGGTCACGGGCGCGATGGCTTATTTCATGTGTAATTTCGCTGTTTCTCTACTGATTTCAATGATATTTTTTTTATTGAATAGGTAATAATGTTACCTTTTTTAAATGAGGGATGAGTGAGAGTATTATAAACGTAAGAGTAAACAAATATAATCAGAATACTCCGAACTACTAAGCTATCAGGAGTTACACGTGATATTGTGAGTCCACCATAAAAGATAGACATATGCTGTTGAACATTTTTTTTTAGAAAATTTTATGAAGATTTTTTCCTCCATACATACATTTTATGTAACTTTAACCATTAAGGCTGCACACGCGACGGAAGTTTAAAAAATGGAGTAACTTGTCCCGTTTTTCCAAGATTTCCCAAAATTCCCCTTTACTACTCTGCTGGAAAGTATACAAAAACCTGTGCAGGAGTATGAAGAATAATTGTACCAAGTTTCGTTAAAATCCGTCGAGTAGTTTTTGTTTCCATAAGGAACATACAAACCGACAGACAGACAGACAGACAGACAGACAGACAGACAAAAATTTTACTGATTGCATTTTTGGCATCAGTATCGATCCCTAATCATCACCTGATAGTTATTTTGAAAATATATTTCATGTACAGAATTGACCTCTCTACAGATTTATTATAAGTATAGATATAGATAAAACTCCTCCACCACCTCTGAACCGATTCCTATGAAATTTTGAATATGTATTCCTTCCTTCCTTCGCCGTGTAGTGCCGGCTTAGAAAATCACTATCCCTTTCTATTCTCAGGTGTCGTAATAACCGACTAAGGGTATGGGGCTTTTTTAAGTGGTTTTTGGGCGATGAGGTTGGAACCCATCACCAACGATACTTTATGTTTTTGCAATATCTTGTCCGAATTCAACTTCCCAATATGGCTGAGTAGTTTCGAACTTTGAAGCTCTGGCTACAGCTTTTAGGGATTTATGGCCATGAGTATATCTATGTATGTAATCCTTTGGTCTGAACATCGGATGCAAACTATTATTTAAATGAGAAGAGTAATCCATCCAAACAAAATAAGGGAAACCAGCGTTTGTCGGATCAGCTACTTTCTTAACAACAATCGCAAAGCAGTTCGTAAAATACGTACTTCATACACACCGACGGATTCCCTGGATAGGCCATAGTTCACTACGCAGGTTTGGTTAAATTTAATTAAATAATTAAGTCTAATATTAATAGAGAATGTGCTCAAAAAGGCAGGTGTCTGAAGTATGAAGAATAAAAGAGCATGTATGAGAAGATTAATGGTTGTAAACGAAGTTAGAGAGGTTTGCCAGGATCGTACGAAGTGGCGATCGATAGTCTCTGCCTACCCCAATGGGAATTAACGGCGTGAGTATATGTATGTATGTATTAAGTCTAGTGTGAGTTGTGCCGTAAATAATTTCCTGAACTTCAACAAGCACGCATATTGTAGGTGGGTATTGAACCCGAAACCTATGGATCGTGAGCTAAACGCTTCACTGTTAGATCATGGAGGCCTTTCGTTAATAAAATCCTTACTAAGTTTCAACTGTGTAATTTTATATATCCGGAGAAGAGTGGTACACAACCTTCCAATTTATCTGTAAATCCTAGGACTGCACAGTTTCAGCCAAGAATAGCACTTTTCAAACAGCATACAGGAAAGAACACTTATATAATGCAATATGTGCGTCTCAATCAATCATCGAATGGGAAGAAGGCGTTGGCATCATGACACTGAATTACCAGACTTCTGCTGATAAATTCGCAATGGCTGCAAATATTCATTCAATAAAAGCCTCTGCATTATAATCTCAGCTTCTCTGTGAAAACCAGTGTACTATTTGTGCAGGATAGCATATTATTATAGGATCGAAAGGTGTAATTGATACCATTCAGGCAACAAAAACCAAAGGACAGATCTGAGGTCCGCGTCACGCACCGTGCCAGTCACGATAGACGAGCAAATCAGTACTAGTGTCACTAATTTGGCTAATTCAAGGTTACTTTGTTACTTTGTAACTTGACAGATTCATCCGCTATCGTTCCAATTATTATAATAATGCCTAGTTTGAAAATCCAATATACCTCCTACAATACGACATAAAAAGTATGAATTAAATTATACAATTATTTAATTTTATGAGACAACCATCATCATATATGATTGGATGTTGTTGATTTTTCATGTAAATTAAAATTACTGTTAGTTTGACTGACTGCACAAAATGGGAGATTTTTAAATTAACTCAAACTTTTTTTACTTCATTTTTATAGTTTGTTTGTGAGGATTTCAAATAATGGGCGTTTATGTAATTAATGATATAGTAAATTAGTTCCTTACTGACAGTGCGCGGACAAAACATACATAGAAAAAAAACAACAAAATTCGGAGCATTATGATTTATGTTTATTTTTGACATCTTAAAAGATACGGTAAAAGACTTAAGTATCGATATATAACATCTTACGGTTATGATAATTTTGATCTAAATTCTTTGTCAACAACATTTTGTTTATTTTGATACTATCTGAAGCGTTGTTTAAAAATTTAATAAACTTTTATTTGAGATGGATATTTATGATCATTTTTTTGTGAATTAATTCAAGCTAGTGCTGGGCAGTGCATAAAAATGCCTGGCGATTGTTATATGTTTTTAAGAATGTGTAAATATTTACCTACGTGTATATTGCCTACACCATAACAAACACTAGAGTGTAATCATTTTACTAACTCATGTGACAAGGTTTTAATAAAAAATATTTACACAATAAACAATAAACAAAATATATGTACATGTAATTATATGTATTACAAGTGACTGAATTAAATTATTTAAATTTTATTTGTAGTGTCATAATGACATGTGTACAAGGATAAGTATACATCTCAATTTTATTACTTACTTTCATATACACACGCTCTTTATTCTCAATGGGGTAGAGAATTCCCAGAGAATTCTACTTTGCACGGTCCTAACAAATCTCTCTTGCTTACCGAACAATCAATATCGATTCTCATACATTCTCTTTCATTCTTCTTACTTCGTACTCCCGTCTATTTAAGAACGTCTCCAATCTGTTCTTTAAACGTCTTGGGTAGCCGTCCTCTACCAACAATATCGCCCACATTGGCTCTATATATCTTTTCGACATTTTACTTTCATCCATCCGCTCTATATACCCAAACCATCTTAAAATTCCTTTTTCTAATATTTTGCAAACAATGTCATCTATCACGCTTAATCGTTGACGGATCAAACTTTTTTACTAATGAAAAACTGAGGAGGTTGTCTATTTTGCGTTATATTTTAATGATCACGCGTAACTCTGGTCAAATTTATTATAGATAGATTATCCGACACACATAAAAAAATATATTTAAATGAGTCTTATCTGAATTGTATTCGATTGAATTAAAAAATAAAACCCTGCTTCGCTTTAAGTCGGTAAAAAAGCTCTTGTAATGATTTAAATATCGTTATAATAAGAATAAATAATTTATTTGCTACTACATATACGAGTACGTATATATAATGAGGTAAGAGTTAGGATGAGGAAAAAACAACTTAATGATATTCTGGGTTTTTTTCGTCATTGAAATTATAACCTGTTTGAAATGTAACAGTAATTCAACAGTATTCTGCCTTATCTTAAAATAATCAAAACTTAAATGAAAAAGTTGCATATATTCTAAAACCAAAGGATGCTTACCAAGAAGATAAAACAGGACCCCATTTTGCTTAGGTTTTACTGTCTGTCCGGCTGTCACCAAATTGTGTCTCTTTTGCTGTAACTGTGTTATAATAAAAATAAAAATTTAAAGTAATAAATATTCAAGAGGGTTCCCATACCAATAGTGATTTTTTTATAACTTTTTGCTGGATATTGATAATAGCAAAAGGTAGACTAGTAAAATATCCTTAGTTGATTACATTACGAGTATATTATAAGGTTTAGCCTATGTGTGTATGTGCTTTTCGATGTGTACATATGTGACTAGCTTCTCGGTCCGGAAGTTGCGGGTTTGATCCCCGCCGAGAGCAACATTTATGTCATGAGCATAAATGATTGTTTCTTAGTCTTGGATGTTATTTATATGTGTATTCTATAATATTCAATATATCGTTAAGTTATCCCATAATAGAAGTTCTACTTAGTTTGGGGCTAACATGATCTGTGTATAATACGTCCGTAATATTTAATTATATTTATGTCACGAATCTTACTTGGCCGGCTCATTGTAAATTTTATCAAAGTTTTAAAAGATCGCAAGGAAGACGCTGCCCGGCTAGTACGAGCGGTGTTTAAACTAGTTATCGCGCGGGATAAAGCTGCCGTCTCTTATTCACTTACTTAGTATCGTATACTGCCATCTCATACCAACCGTTATCGTGTCAATATAATAGCGCTCGTACTAGCCGGATGTAACCTAATAATTTTGATAAAATGGTGTCAAACACTGTGATGACACTGATGACATCATCCCGCAATTATTAATCCCGTCCAGTATTAGATAAAATCCTCCACCCAAGAACGCCTCCAAAAACCTGGCTTGAGTTGCCCTCATCCATCTTTCCGCGATATTCAGCTAGTTGTCGGTCCACTATTAATATTTTAAATCTAGATCACCAAATCGGGTCAACTTTTATATCATAATACTTTGTTGGAAGTTAATACTAAAATATAGTTAAAAAGCAGCCAAGTGCGAGTTGATTTCGAGATCTTGCCTCGTCGATGATTTGTTTTTTTTGTGAAGTATAAAATGTAACTCGACATTTTGTAAGTAGGTATTACAAGCCTCTCTACCTGTTTTCCATCCGTATAAATAGTTTTCTCATTCTGATTGTTGCCTTTAGTTGTTATAGTAATAACAAAAGTGACTGAGTATTTCAGCAAAGAATCATGGTATTCATGGTTTATGTATGAGATATACGAGGGGCATGCCAATAAAAGTTAGATACTCTTTTCTCATTTAATTGACACTGGCAAGCTATACACCATCTTATAGGCTGGTTTTTTATTGACATATTTGGATATAGAACACACTTCTTTTATTTATTTTTTATTTGAATGAGCATCATTTTTCCGAGAATCTGGCGGGAATTCACTTGCAACAATGGAGCTCAGTCGACGTGATTTTCGCGCTATGATTTATTATGACTTTAAAAAAGGTTTAAAGCCTCAAGAATGTTTTGAACTTTTGGCTTCTACTTTTGGTGAGTCTGCTTATTCCCGAGCAACAGTATTCAATTGGTTTGCTGAATTTAAAAGAGGACGGGGATGTCGCGAAGATGAAGCGAAGACAGGACGGCCGCCAACCGCGGTCACGCAAGAAAACGTTTGTGCAGTCAGAAAACTTATAGGAATTGGATCAGCAGCAATGCAAACCATAATTCACGACCACCTTTCTCTCCGTAAACGTTGTTCGAGATGGGTGCCGCACAAACTTACCGATGAGCAGAAAAACCGTCCGGTGGATTGGTGCCTATTCATGATAGATAAATTCAACGGAGGCAAGAAAAAAAACGTATATGATATACTGACTGGTGACGAAACATGGCTATATAACTATGATCCGGAATCAAAGCGACAGTTGACTGTATGGTGCTCTGAAGACGAGCCAACTCCAACGAAATGTCGCCATGCACGAAGCACACAGAAACAAATGGTCGCCTCGTTTTTCTGCAAAACGGGTCATATTGCTACTGTTGTGCTAGAGAATGAAAGAACGGTGAACTCCGAATGATACGTGACAGTTTGTGCTCCAACAGTAATATCAGCTTGGTGTGACAAGTGACCGAAGTCAGGAATCCGGCACCTTCTCTGGCACCACGACAATGCGGCGCCGCACACGTCTGCCAGAACACTAGACTTTTTCAACTCGAAAAATGTGTCAATTCTCCCTCACCCGCCATATTCCCTTGACCTAGCGCCTTGTGATTTTGACTTGTTTCCAAAAATCAAACAAAAACTAAAGGGTAAGAGGTTTGAAATCAAAGAAGATGAGCTGGTTGCCTATAATTTCGAGATTTATGGACACACAGACAGGTATTTTCCAATTGGTACAGACGTATGGAAAAGTGTATACGTGCTCAGGGTGAATACTTTCAAAAGATCGATACTTGTAATAAAGAATATTTTTTTATAATTTTTGACTATCTAGTTTCTTTTGGCATGCCCCTCGTAACCTAGTTTAGTACATAAAATACCACCATGCCACTCAATCACAAACTCAGATCTTTTAGACTCATACGGCAAACGGCACCCACTGGAAGACGAGCGGCCAAGAATAATAGTCTTATTCTTGGCCGCTCAACACGTCAAATGAATATATTTGGAATTTCTGCAATCTCTCATATTACTGATACTACCTGCACATATAATGCGCAGTTCTGCAAAAATGATGATAGCTAACTTAGCTCTTAAAGAGCCTATGCACACCACGACTTTCTGTCACAACTTTGCATCGACGCGCGTTTCTGCGTAGCGCTTTGACGGCGCGCTTTTCTCAAAAATATTATATGGGCTGCTTCTGATATGCGTGTGAATCACTTCTGTAAAGTAGACATGGGTTGATAAGGAGTGATATAATCCAATGATATATATCGACAACGATCCAATCTATCTCTCTTATATCAGTGCCCGTTCGAGTAGATCTTTATATCCAACTAGATCTTTCTTGTCTTTCGTTCGGGAGAGATCGTGCACCACTCGTGCACAGTCGTTGGATGTCGTATATCCGAAGATCATTCTTGTCTTTCATTCGTGAATGATCATGCCGCTTCGTTCGATGTCGTGCAGAGCTATAGGGACACGGTATTTTTCTATTGCTTTGATTAGAAAGAGAAAGTATATGACAGACGCGATTCTTTAGAAAAAGGCGTGCATTTATGATGTACAATTATTGTGGGTGTGAGCAATATTACTGTTTTAGCAATAACGATTATATTATAATTTTAGCAAATAACATTAACGCATTAATTTTCAAATTGACAATTTTTCTACTACAAACTTTCTAGTTTATAATCAACCAATAAAAATGAACTCGATCTGACACTTATATTTAACTGTTTTAGTCAATCCTACTTCACTAATTATATTTGAAACATAGCTTCCTGATACATTTCAATTAGATCTAAATAGATCAGAAGACATGTTCAGACATATTTTCTTGTTTAGATATAAAGATCTATTTGGATATAAAGATATAAAAGAGCGATATATATCAGTTCGAACAAAAGATCTATTATATCTTAATCACTAAAAGGGTGCGACAAAAATTCTAAGTGCGTAAAGTATCTTACATAAGTATTCATGGCCGCGCAGCACCAATAGATCGAAGAGTGAAGTGTTTGCAAGCCTATCGTCGAATCCATCAGAAATGTACAAAGGCGCTCGGCCTTGCTGCGGGATGTCAACAACCGGTGGAGATGCGGTGGCGAAGTCGCTCGTGAGCTCGTGACCTAAACACCACAAGCAATCACGACCCTGACCTGCATATATATCACTAAATTGTTTTCGAAAAATAGCATCGTATTCAATTTGGGACAAAAAGCACTTGTACACACAAAAAACATGTAGTACTGTGACGTTGTACCCTTTGGTGTGATATGGTCACTATTTACATCTGAAAGATGTTACTCAAAATATGACAGTTTTTGAAATAAACTATCAAGTTTTTCGTAATTTATATGTATACAGAAATCCGAATCTTGGTTTTTAAGCCAATGACTTATAACTAAGTGGCTGAGGCTGAAAATTACAAATCATGCTCTTAATTCAATAAAGACACTCTCATTGATATTCACCAGGTAAAAAGTGAACATCCTTTACACGAACACTATCGCGCTTTAGAACTGTAATATTTATTGTGTTTTTTAATTCAACTTTCGATTGTGAGTATTGTGACAGAATAACCATCACCAACAATACATTTTTTTTACTATTTTCTCACAAAATAACTTCCAAATAATTAGTAACATAGGCTACCCCATTTTTAAATTTATAGGCGTATAAATAGTTTTAGGTTATTAATTCAAAGTTACTAATTTAGCATGTCATTGACCAAAAAAGTGGTTACATAACTGGTTCCGCTACTTACCTTTTCCACAAATTTAACCCAAAACCCAATGCTCTATGTTTGATCTATATTTTGAATAAACTTTGACGTGATGTTAATACCATAAGCCATTAAAAAAGTGTGAGCAGTATAGGGCAAAATATTACATACATGCATATACGCACGCCCTTAGTTTCCATTGGGGTAGGCAGAGACTATCGATCGCCACTTTGTACGATCCTGACAAACCTCTCTATCTTCATTCACATCCATAAATCTTTTCATACATGCTCTTTTATTCTTCATACTTCGGGTGCCTGTCTTTTTGAGCACACTCTCAATTTGATTTGAGGTCGTCCTCGATGAATGGTATTCTCAACTAATGTTTTATTCTAATTCTGAAAGAGTTGTGGCTACCTAAGGGTGCCATTCCATCAGAAACGATCCAAACGAACGTTCGAGAAAACGTCACTCGCGACCGATAAATTATTCGATTCTATTGGATCTTTACAACACATTTTCCTAGCATATCTCTGGTAGATCGCACCCTTGTATGCAGCGCTCATAACTCAACTGTCTGATGCAATCTATACTTAGTTGTTATTGTTAAGGAAAAACAAAGAATTTATACTTGCTTTAATTAATGTTGGCGGAGCGCAAGAAGATCGCCTAGATCGTGGCAATCGAAATCATGTCGTGATTATATTTATGTTTACGTGTGAATAATCGTGATAGCTCCGTCGGGAGTAATGCCACATCTCATACAGTTATGTTACGGATCGAATCCTGAGTCGGGCCTACAGCAATGTGATTTTTGAAGTCGTATGTGTGTTTAATGTATTGTGATTTGTGATTGATAACGGTGAAGAAAACATCGTGAGGAAACCCACATGGCTAAGATGTGCTCTTATGGCTAAATTAACAGTGCATTCGTACAAAAACTGCGTTACCCACTGCTTGTAAAATCATGTTTTTCTTGTAAATTGGTCTCTTAATTCTGAGGATCGTGACTATAAATAATAATCTGCAGTGATCTCGATCACGGGTGTGATTAATATGTAACTTAGATTAAATTCACGTACTCCCTTTGGTTTGAGAGAAATAGTTTCACTAACCAAAATAAAGAATCCCGATCTACTAAAACAATATTGGCAATAAAATAGGCATAACATAACATTATAACGTAAACGTTCACGCCGAATATCCCCGAAGGGGTTGGCAGAGGTACTAATATTTCTGAACATCACGTGACTTTGTCACCTGGTGTTCAGAATACCCACGTTTTGCATGGACAGTGTACTCACGTGATAGGGGGCAGGCCTATCGCCGTTTTTGTACGAATACACTGTCACATGAGTAAGTACAACTTAGTCATGTGGGTTTCCTCACGATGTTTTCCCTCACCGTTAACAATCATGATAAATTAACCACACATATGTCTTTAGAAAAGACAAATTGGTGTAGGCCCGACCCGGGATTTGAACACTAGTCGCTTGCACGAGAACCGAGTGTTCTACCCACTGGGCTATCACGGTTTATAAAATAGGCACTAGATGATTAATAAGATCATTTAGTTTCAATGAGGCTATAAGTAAAGCAATTATTCAAATGTATAATAAGTGCAGTGCGAATGTAAAACGAGATGTGTTAGTAGAGTAGAGATGCATTCTGTTCAGTGGAGCGTCGGTAAAAGCGAGCGCCCAACCGAAACACGCCTCACACATTTGCTCATCTACACACATTGAACACATTTCATTGCAATCCACTTTATAAGTTTTTTAACATTTACACAGCCAAAGCAATGCCGATTTGTTAAACCATCCAATTTTGGAACAAGGTTGCAGGAGTAATCACTTTCACACGACAATGTCTAAAATTAAAATTTTTATTTCTTATCTTTTTACACAAGGCTAAAACTATTAACAAACAAAATGCATATATAAAAGTACATTCAATTTAACCTTATCATTACGCTAAAATATGTTGGGAAGGATATGAAATAACAATAGCTTAATGGCTTGGCACGTTTGAAAGTAAACCAATTACTTGCAATGCAAATATGTTAGAGCTACAGCTAGTATAAATTAAACATAGATCAACTAATAGATTACATTTATACCGACACATATCACTCTTATTAATAACTACTCCACAAACAGGGAATTTTTAATTAATGTGGAATTTTGTTTGAATTTTGCTGGAGGTTTTGAAGTTAGACATTTTGTTGCATTTTAAGGCCAATAATAGCACGCTGTGCAATAAATTCAAACCAGTATGGGTAAAACGTATTTTTTTACAAATATATTTTTACTTAGACCCTTTTATATGAAATTATTGAATCTTTTTGTCATACTCCCCAAACTTGAAACTTTTCGAATCTCTCAATATGTCTTTTTCAGCCACTTCATCTAGCCTTACAATGCCACAAAATTCACCCTCCGTAATAAAGTTAAGTAGCTCAGTCTTCATGTTCCTCTTCTTCGCCCTCATACTCGTGGTACCTGAGGCGCGGCGCGGGGCGGTAGCGGGGGCGCGGCGGGGCGCGGGACGGGGAGCGCGCGGGCCAGCGGCGGCGGTTGTAGTGCGTGATGGTTAGTTTCGACGGCTTGCGAGAATGAGGACGGGAGCGAGTGCTGGGGAAGAAAATGATTAGCTCTTATTGTGTCTTGTGGAATGCCAAACCTGGGTTTACTGAGTAAACAAATCTAAGAGAATTGACGTTTTAGTTGGAATCCACTTAGATTGTAAGCAAATAAAAATTAGAATTGGGTGCCTTTTTGTATGGACTTGGATTACGAGTAGAGGAATTCGGGGTCCCGAAACATTTTACGGGATTAAAATCCCGGAATTATTTCGGAAGAGAGAGAGTAATATTAAGTAAAGAAGCAAAATTTTGTTATAATAATTTTTAACTGTAAAGCCATATGAATCGATATTGTTGTTGGTCTGAGTGAAAGAAGTTAGACTTTGAAACCAGATTAGGTGACCAGATTTTTGGATTCCGGAATTGGAAAGACAATTCGTGATTTAATCCACCAATTACAGCCTCTTAGTAGGCTAATAATTTATCTGATATATTGTGAAGTATGAAATCATCCGATTAGTATGATATTTTGATAATATTGAGAAAACACCGAAGTTGCTATTTTTTGATAAAAGAACGAAACTCGTTTTTCCGATAAAGTATGAAGGCAGGTTGGTAACTCCTAAGCAGGTTAGTAGGTAAGTCAAGTTGTATAAAAATTGCTTTACCAAATGTGACGAAGACCGATGTCAAAGGTCCCCCGCTCAGGAAAATATAAATATTAATCTTTTCTATATCTGTGTAATCTTTACGTCATTATTTGACTAGCATAGAAGGCAACTCGATATTTCTAATAAAAATTGCCCGCTAATTCAATGAGATGAAGAATTAATGTAATTATTATTGAGGTGCGTAATATAATAAGTCAAAATGGGGGTCCGAGAAGTAATGAACCCACAATTTATCTTTTTACATTTCACGTGTTCTGTACATCGGACGCTAAAAGACTGTAATATTGTAAGATTTTTCAGTCATGCCTCCACTATAATCTTCTTCAACATAAAAGTATTGATACGATTTCATACTTAGTTTTTAAAAAAAAGAAAATAAACACATTTTAAGTTACACAGTTAAAAATATAAATAAAAACATAAAACTGAACTAAATAAAAACTCAATCTATGTGATTCGGTGGTGTCTGTTGATTCTGAGCGGCTTAGAAAAGCACTACCCTTTTTCTTCCTGTGGTTGTTTGTAAAGAGGCGAATAAGGGAATTAGGATTTTTAAGTTGGATTTGAGCGTTGCGGTTGAAGTGGCCAACATATCCTTTATTTTTCTATCATTTCTCCACGCAACTCCCAAAAGTGTCTGAGTTATTGCAGCTATCACTCCCTCTACTTCGCAAACCTGTTAGTTGAAATGACTACAACGAGAATAAAATGCCTCTTTTTAAACACTTACCCTCTAGGTCTCTTATAATATTTGGAATGCTTGGTCCCTCTCGTGCTTTCAACCGGCCGATGCATGTACTCATCGTCATCAAATTCGTTCTCCCGTTCGGATTCGAACTCCTCCATTTCTGGTCGTGAGTGGTGGAATACGGGACTCAAGTGCGGGACGGGAACTGCGTAAGGCTTTTCTACTGGGACTCGTACCTGGATAGTGAATATGATGGTATAGCAGTCAATTTATTTCAAGCATAGAGATTTAAGTTTTGGGGTTTACTTCAACAGTGTTATTATTTATTTCATATCTAACATACAAAATAAAAACAATTATGATTATGTGCCCTTATTTTTTTCATTCACCCTTTTGCTTACATCTTTTAAACACTTATTAGAGGAAAAATTTGTTTGTGTGTTTTTGTCTGAAATTAATAGGCTTCGAAATAACTCAATTGGTTTTTAAAAGGTATTTTTTATAAATACTTACAACTTTTAGTGGAAATATACGCTTTTTATTATCACGCAAAATTTATAAGGAGTGAGCAGAAGGAGGCATATGTCCAGCAGTGGATGTCTATTGGCTTGTGATGATGATAATGAGCAGTGATTGAAGAAAATTTAGATATTGAAAAAATTACATATTTAACTTTGCATAAGTTTGTGCGGTTCACTAGTCGATATATATTTAGCTGTGTCGAGTCTGTTTAGATGGCACTACCCTATTTTATATAGACTACTTTTAATCGGGGTTGTAAAGAAGAAAAAGAAAGAAAAAGGGGTTAGTAGCGGTTGTTTGACCCAGCTTTATTTTTATTTTTTTTCTCCCCAATAAATTCCCAAATGTAGCTGGGACGACAGCCGTAGCCGAGAGGATAGGTAACTAGCTTCTCGATCCGGAGGTTGCGGGTTCGATCCCCGCTGAGGGCAATATTTATGTGATGAGCATAAATGATGTGTATTATATATTATAAATGTGTATTATATTATATATATTATATTAATATATAGTTGAGTTAGTATCCTATAATACAAGTTATACTTAGTTTGGGGCTAACTTGATCTGTGTATAATATGTCCGTATATATTTATATTGTTAGTTTAGAGGCTCTGGCTATCCCATTAGGGGATTTATAACATCATAAGAATAAATCAAGGCGTTTAAAACGCATATACCTATCTACCTATACTTACGAGTATAGGTGGATGGGTATATAGTTTTAAATTACATCTAATAAATGAGAGACATAAACTGTTTATAAATAATTTTTTAACAAAAAGAAAACCGACTTCATAGAAAAACAACCGAAAATAAACAATCTAGTACTAAAAAGTACGAAATAAGTTTTTTTAATTGAATATGAGTACTGTGATTGATACCTTAGCAATTTCTTTATTCCACACGCGTCAGTTCAACCTACCTAAATCTTAAAATTCTCTTAAATTAATTTGTGAGCCGGTGCCAGCCTCGATGATAATTGATAATAAGAAGTGTGTATTTCGCACTTCATATACATGTAAAATGTAGGGTACCTTGTAGTTGTAGGGTAAATTGATTTTTGTACGTATTATCATTTAAAACGTTAGGCGATAGATATATATTGTTTAGATTGTAATAATCAGAGATAGATAGCAGGGCGAATTTACTTTTGTTTGTCTGGCACCGACTCAAAAACTTAATTTAAGAGAATTGTAATATTTAGGTAGGTTGAACTGACGCGTGTGGAATAAAGAAATTGCTAAGGTATCAATCACAGTACTCATATTCAATTAAAAAAACTTATTTCGTACTTTTTAGTACTAGATTGTTTATTTTCGGTTGTTTTTTCTATGAAGTCGGTTTTCTTTTGTTAAAAATTATTTTATTTTACGAGTTTTAGAGATGGGTTAGACCTAGCAAAGATGCCTCTCGGATGAGGAAGCGACAGTGTACTGTGTTATTCTTCGTATTTCCGGTATTTCTATTATAGTACGATATTAAATAGGCTCAACCATATGTAACCTTACATTGTTCTTAAAATCCTTCGAAAGGCGATGGTCTTCAATTCTACATCTCAAGAAAGACTCAAACGCTCACGCCGAATATCCCTGAAGGGGTTAGCAGAGGTAGTAATACTTCTGAATATCACGTGACATTGTCACCTATTGTTCAGAGTACCCACGATTTATTAGGCAGTGTTCTCACGTTATACAGGGCAGGCCTATCGGCGTTTTGAACAAATACACTGTCACATAATTGTGAGTTTCGACAGTCCCCTCGATTTCCTGGGATGCCATCATCAGATCCTGGTCTCATGGTACTTTCTCGGTAACAATAATATAACAAAATAAATGTTTAGTGAACCTGTACTTCTCTTCATAAAAGCTACGAAGAGGAGTATAAATCTATATAGAATGTGGAAAGAACTGTTTCCTAATACCTAGTGATTGAGGATCCACACCTTCTATCTTCTGAATATGATTTTCAGAAGCAAATGCCAATATAAGTTCAGAAAATATGTAAAACGCGGTACATTTGCCTATAAAATTTGAGGGTTCCCCTCGATTTCTCCAGGATCCCATCATCAGACCCTGATATCCTCATCATGGTACCAATCCGGGAGTATCTTCTTTCGAATAAAAAAATAATAATCAAAATCGGTTCATAAATGGCAAAGTAATCGGCGAACAAACATAAAAAAAAAAATAAAAAAATATACCGGTCGAATTGAGAACACTCCTTTTTTTGAAGTCGGTTAAAAATAATAATAATGCCGGCGTTTTAAACGCCTTGCTTTTTAGAGACTGCAACAAATTCTCAGAAAAACTTTACATTAATTTAATTGCACACAAGTGTTTTCTTATTTCAGATACAATACAGAACATAAAAATTTTTAATTACGACCTCCAGAACATCAAAGACCAAATTTTTTTTTATTGGTGTAATAAATAAATATGTGATGCTTCTTGTTTTACATAATCTTATTTTAATTTGTATTCCGAAATTATATTTAAATATTTAAATGTTATTGGATGTATTGTTATCCACAACAGTAGAAATACAGTTTTCACAAGCAGATAATTTTCTTCACACAAAAAATAAACCTGAATTTAATTTACATGTAATTATGCAATATGAAAATCATACGTTTTTCTGCATAGATATTGAGCTACTGTGAAAATATATTACCATTTAAATTGATGTTAATGATCCATAATTGTTGTATTAGACAGAATAATTTATAGCGAAGTATCTTTAGTTGCCTCAATAAACACAGCATCGTCCGAAGAAAAGAAAACTGTGTGTGATAAAATAATTACCGCTACTAACAAATACGATGTGATGTCAGAAACAGTGTCCAATTGCTACAATATCTTTAAATTTAAAAGACCAAAATAGCGAGCGTTCTTTTAACTAGAGACTCGTGGTATAAAACAGCCATATTTCGTACTTACTTAGTATCGTATGCTGTCATCTTATTCTATCCTATTTTATCGACACGATAACGGTTAGAATGAGATGGCAGTATACGATATTAAGTAAGTGCGTAAGAGATGGCTGCTTTATCTCACGCGATAACTAGTTTAAACACCGCTCGTACTAGCCGGGCAGATTAGAGCTTAATTAGATTATGGTTTTGGATTGTAAAAAAGTTGAAAACCTAAGTGTTACGCGTATGTATGACTACTTTATTTTAACGGTCACCCTTTTATCAGAAGTATTCGAAACTTGCACTAGTCATGTGATTTAGTTATAAAAAGTTTGTTAATGACAGATCGTTCAAGACTCTTTCGTCGATTCATTATTGGATCTCTTGTAGCATCGGTATTAATTGCTAACGACACGCTGGCTTAGATGACGATTGATTAGTACACGAAACTATAATGCTTGACTCGCACATATCATATTTTGCTGATTTGAGTGTATCTTTGATTAAAATCTGCAAAGAAAATTGTTGTTTTTGTATTATAGTAACCAGATATTATCTATTTCAAAGAAATTATTTTCGTTTGTTTACATTTAAGTAATCTTGGTAGAGATTCAATAGAAAATGTTGCAAAAAAACTATTCTTATGTATGTCCTTCTTATCACTTTTTAAAGCTCACCTATTGAATAAATTTATGAAATAAATATTAACCGAAACAAAATAAAGTCTAAAGTGGTAAACTAGTAACGCTGGATTGCCTTATTTGCTTCTAGAGATGGGATTTTGCCCGGGCATTTTGGGCGGATTGGATTTATGCCCAATAAATGTCCATAAATGCCGAATAAATGTCCATTACTTGGGCAGAAATCTTATTTAATTTTAATTTTTTAAATATCATTATTGTAAGAGTGTGGTTGATGTTATTAGTTAAAATCATCATAAAATGACCTATTTTATTTAAAGAATGAATAATACTTATAGGGTTCATGATAGGGACCATTAGCATAAAAGTCAATGGGTGCAATCCAACCCGTTTTATGAAGTTTTGCAGACAGAAACGCAAACATTTTTAAATGCAAGAATCTTATCATACTTTTTATGATAATTCATTAATTTGTTACAATACAATAGGGAAAAATTGTGATACTGTTTTAAACTTTTAATTTAAACAAACATTCTGGATGGTCATAGCCCAGATTATGATGATTTTCCACTATAAACGTATCTAACCCAATTTACGTTGGGCTCGTATCAAGTACAAATCGCGCGCTCCTATTGGACACTTTATATAATATAAAGTTGATTATAATTATATAGAGTTGAGACCAAATGAGAGGTTTTCTTTTTGAGAAATAAAAAAACAACATAGTTTCCTAGAGCTCTGTAGATGGCGTTGATGTAACTACGTTACTTACCACACAATTTCGCCACACAATAATTTCGCCAATGTCAACGTTAAAAACATGTGTCATAGCACCACAGACTAACTTTTTGGCGAGTAAAAACAACAAAAAGAATGTTAAATATAAGTACCGTCTTTGTTCATTTACTTTTGAGCTATCTTGGCTTAAACTGATGTTAATTTAGACTTTCAAATCAGAACGTTTTTATGTACGTTCCGTTTTACGATATCATTGCATCCAAGTGTGAAAAACGGTGTTACGTTCCGTTCCTACCAGTAACATAGCAAGTCTGGCGCCATCTATCCTGAGAAAAGGGAAGAAGAAAAAAAGAAAAAAAGGAAAACCTCCCATTGACATTGACATTCCGCCGGATTCAATCGCGCTATTTTGTACCTAGATTTTAAATTGCGTAGAATTCTGACAGCTGCCATTTTTTGACATGTCAGAGGTTATAAATCTTTTTGACCAGGCTCATTTTTTTAATTTCTATTAAAGTATGAACATCCACGTCAACTCATTTTATTTGTTAGAATAAAATATATACATTTTATTATGTTCTACGCTGCAAATGCAAAAAGCGCATTCACGGTAAACAGAAAATTTTAAAATATAACAGTTAATAATAAAAAATAATAGCAAATACAGAAAAGAAATGAGCGCATTTGAGTATTCAAAGAAGTCGAATGATATGGCATGACAAGACACACACATAACGACAGCTAAGAGCGACATTGAATAAATAATATAGAGCGAGCGATTTGCTTTACGTTTTACATCCATCTACTTACGGCTACAAATCCCTAAAAGGGGTAGCCTGCTCTTCTGAATCTTAAAATTCTTTAGCCACTTGGAAGTTAAGTAGAGAAAGATTGTTATATAAATATTTTTGGTGATGGGTCTCCAACCGCATCGCCCAAAAGTCGCTTAAAAAGCCCCGATACCCTTAGTCGCCTCTTACGATAACCCCTGGGAAGAAATGGGGTAGCGCTATTTTAAACCGGCACTTAGCCGACACAGCAAAAAGGTTTACTAAACCTGGACTAACAAAGAAGGTGCCAGCTAAAAAAATAAATAAGGTAATTAAAATTGAATTGATATCATGTTATATTATAAATATTTTTTACTATTGTATAATTTTACTTAACTTAGGTTATATTTGCATTTGCCTTTAAAAAGGTAAGACACAACTTAACAAAAATCTAGCAGCGGATATACGCTCCCGTCGCTCTGCCAACTGAGCTATAGTATCAAGTGATCATGATCACTGGCGCGAAAATTGGTTTTGCCTCTTTCTTTACATCTTTACTTGTGTCAACGCCATCTACCGCCAAATTATTACAACCCGGAAATATGCGCCTTTTGCCACGAATAGTTCATGTCCTCTGTCAATATATGACATCAAAATCATTCGTGTCCGCTGTGGTTTTTTTTCCATTCATTGATGCTCATTGACCTTTACTAATTAAACACGAACTGTTTTTCAGTTTAAAACCCTAATACCTAAGTATTATTTCATCCCCTTTGAGTATAAAAAGTAGCGTGAACGTGAGTATTTTCACATTTTAAAATTCTGTTAGCGGAATATACCGTTACTGCATTATGTTAATAATCTTGAAAAATAAAAATAAAATATATGTTTTTTTTCGCTTAGTTACTTTATAACATTATTCGCTATACTAAAGTTAATATCTTATAGCTACTCTATCGCTTGATATAATTGAATGTGTTTTTTTAGTGTAAGGGTATAAATAATAATTATTATAATCGTTCAAAGTAAAAGTGGGTTAAGATTAAGAATTTAACATAACATAAACGTTCACGCCGTTTATCAGAGCCGGTTGGCAGAGCTACCAATGATGAACATCACGTGACAGCGCCACTTAGTGTCCAAAGTAGGTACCAATATTTTGCTTAGACAGTGAACTCACGTAATAGGGGGCAGGCCTATTGCCGTTTTGTACGAATACACTGTCATATGGCTAAGTACAACTCGGCCATGTGGTTTCCTCACGATGTTTTCCCTCACCGTTGACAACCATGATAAATTAACCACACTTATGACATTAGAAAAGACCAATTGGTGTAGCCCCGACCCGGGATTTGAACTCACGACTGTCTGTTTACGGGCGGGCGTTCTACCCATTGAACTATAATGTCGTCTAAGTAAGAATTTAAAGTACTTATATGCCTATATTTGGCATATTGTAACTTTTTTTTTCTTCTTATTACTTTATTCTGATGACGCTGATGTATATGTATAAGTTAAACACAATTAAAATAATGATCCACTTGTAGTTTAATTTTAAAGTAGAGTTTTGTTTTTCCGCCCAGCGATTGGGCATTTATCGGGCGTAAATTCATTTTTGCCCATTTTAACCCAATACGTCCAATCTGCCCAATAAGTTTTTATGCCCTCGACCCATCTCTACTTCTAACCAAATAATGTATTATTCTACTTGAGTTAGAAAAGGTGGCACAATAATAACTTACTTCTTTTTCAACTGGATAAGGCACTGGCTTTTCGACAGGGTAAGGCACTTTCTTGTAAACCGGGTAAGGGACGGGTTTCTCAATGGGTACCCTGAGTTCCTTGACTATTGGTACAGCTATCGGTTTCGGTACGGGCACGCGCACTGGGTACGGTTGGGGAACCGGCACTATCACTGGATGTGGTATCTCGATCTGGAAATATATCTTTTTTAGATATTGCCCATTTTTTTTCAACTGTAACCCTAATTTCAGTGAAGGAAGAACGGGCAAAACGCATTAAAATCGAGAAAAAAATAATCAAATTTACAGGAAGGCGTCCGAACAGGAAGCTATAAAAGAGTATATATATGAAAGGTTGATGAATATAAATGAAGCTCATGAGATTACCTATTTCACAAAATATTTTTTTTCCCTAGGGACTGGTATTTGTATGAGTTTATTAATTCTAATGGCCCTAAATAAAGAAAAAAAGATTAAAGCCCTAATATTCTTTTTGAAAGCTTCATTGAAACGGATTTTCAGTCTGTGGTTCGACGCTATGAATATGCTCAAATTTAACTGTAACTTTAGCCTGTATCCCATGTACATCGTCACAATATAAATTGCAAAATATGATTCGTTATAAATACACACATTAAAGTAACTATAAAATAAACAAATTTAGCCGTGTAGTATCGGCTTAGAATAACACTACCCCATTTCTGCCGGTGGGTGTACGTAAGAGGCGACTAACGGTATTGGGGCTTTTAAGGGATTTTTGGGCGATGCGGTTGGAGACCCATCACCAACAACCTTTATTTCACCATCTTTTCCCCACGCAACTTCCAAAAGTGGCTAATGAATGTCTAATTCCTTAGCTCTAGCTACCCCTTCTAGGGATTTATAGCCGTGAGTAAAAAACTAAACTATCTAAAAATAGTGTCTTAAGTGCCAGAATATAAAACTCTGTTAAGATAAAAAGGAAGAAAATATTAGACGTATGATACGACATAATCTAATATTTTTATTTATACAACAAAATAACGAAGAAATTTTAAAAATTGTCTAACTGATTTATAATTTTGGAGAAATATGCCTGATTCTATAGTTATATTTCTTAAATTTATGTTTCAGAAAAATACTATGAACTGTTTGTTATATTTTAAGCGTCGAAGCGTCGTCGTGAGATATAAATAGTGGGCACCTGCTTATTAATATTATGTATGTAATCAACAGACGTATATTCTAAATGAAAATATTTAATAATTACGTTGGCCTTATTTCTTTAGTTTGGGAATTAATTATGAAATAAACAAAATTTCAGTAACTTTCATTATTTCATGTTACAAAATTACAAGAAAAAAAACACGCACGAGACGTCCCGAACCCCTATCATTGCCTTTTCTAAAGTCATATGTGTGGTTACTTTATCGTGGTTGGTACCATATTTCGTCAAAGGGGAATCTTAACAGGAATATTTAAGTTATAAAAACGTATTACATTGTTCAAGAAATTTTAAGCGACAAAACCCAATGCCTATGTCGTGGCCATATCGTAGATTTGAACACATCGTGAAATGATCGATCATTTCATGAAATAGTCACATTTCATGATGTGGCCAACTTAATTTGACCAGATCATAAAATCGTCAACGTTTCACGATTTAATCATCCACGCTTGGCCAGATCGTAGAATAGGGCGACCTGTGAAATTCGATACAAACTCAACGGTTTTTTAACATATTGCTCAGTGTTTTCGTAATTTGCAAAGTACTCGAGAACCTTTTCGTCGAAAACTCTTTTGCAATCACTTTCTTCTTCGCTTAATAGCGAATAATTAACTTTTTTACTGCGAGAAATAACATTTTTGACAGTGGCCGCCATCTTCACACATAAACAAAGCGTTTTCAGCGCCTCTACCGGTAATTAATGTGACTACTTTACGATATGACCAAATAATCTTAACCATTTCATGAAGAGGCCGCGCGTTTAGTTGGCCATATCGAGAAACGATTTCCTATCATTGATCTGCCCAAACCACATCACGATGTGGCCAATAAACAGTTGAACATTTCATGAAATACGACTACTTCATGAAATGATCGATCATTTCACGATGTGTTCAAATCTACGATATGGCCACGACACCTACATGACACTGCCTTTAAAGATGCCCTCGTTATACCCTGGCATAACTGTCAGATGAGAATCTTTCCACCACATTAGGTGTTTGGTTCTTTTTTTGGGCCATTTCATTAATTTCGTTCGTTCTAGCACTGATTCGGTTGTGTAGAAAGTATTTATAGCAACAATTTAATTTATTTATTCTGAAGAAAGGATTAGACAATGTGGTAAATAGTTTTTTATCGTCTTCTTCTTTTTACAAAAACCTTGTTAAAAATGCCGTGTAGTGCCGGCTTAGAATGTCGCTACCCCTTTCTACCCACGGGTGTCGTAAGAGATGACTAAGGGTATTGGGGCTTTTTATTGGATTTTTGGGCGATGCGGTTGGAGACCCATCACCAAAAACCTTTATTTTTACCATCTTTTCCCCACTCAACTTCCAAAAGTGGCTGAGGAATTTATAATTCCTTAGCTCTGGTTACCCCTTATAGGGAAATATAGCCGTGAGTATATGTATGTATGCTAGTTAAAAATGATGTTGAGTTATTAAAATTTAGGTTTAAATACTGAACAAAATATTTGAATATGGAATTATTATTATTCTGAACCATCCTTTATTATAAGAGTACAATATATTCCTACTCAACTTCCAAAAGTGGCTAAAGAATTCGTAATTCTGTAGCTCTGGGTACGCTTTTTGGGATTTATAGCTGTTGAATATATGGTTGTATGGATTATGTTACTATATGCAATATTTCTCTTGCCGTACTGTGCAATAACAAGAGAAAAGAAATTGAGTTTACTTATAATAAAGTACTTCAAAATTAATATATAAAGGCGAATAAGGCGTGTAAAACATTTTAATTTCAAAATCACTTTACGTAATTTATGTAACTTTCACTGAATGAGGCATTGAACTTGTTACAGCTAATGTACCGTAACATGAATGATCTGGACCTCGGTACTTGCTAGTCAATAATTTGCCCTGTGGTTAAGAGAAGCTATTTGATGTCAATTTCCCTTTCTAAGACTTTGCTTTTGTACTATTGTTCTTATAACAGTTGTGGAGTCGCCCTTTTGTTTGAGCAAAAATAAATACGTCAATACCATGATCCTGAACTGATAGTGGTCCAGTTAAATAATAAATAGCATAGAGAGATAGTAGTGAAGTATCGGATTTCGTGATTTCTCCCGGGGCGAGTCTCTCTAACAGATGGTGAGGAAATCAGTGCGCGACGAGAACCGCTCATCAGATCCGCATTCCATTAATTCGCTTTTTTCTCGATAATTACTCTAATATTGAGAAATAAAAACTGATTTCATACTGCCACTACTTACGAATAATAAAGATTTATACTCACCGGAAATGGTTTTGGGACGGGGACATGCATCGGCCTGCTTTCGGAACCATAAGCATCACTGTCATGGTATTGGGGCGATGAATATTTTGACTTCATGTACGACTGTCTCCATTTTTCCATAAGTTTTTTATAATCGCCATCTGTCATGTATTTTTGGAATTCCTCTCCCGCGTCGTTATTCATTTTGAAGTTCGGAACGTATGACGGATTTAGAGACTCGTGATTTCTAATTGCCAATAAATCTTCTTCTGATTTGAACCTCCCCGAAGACACCTCTTTATTCCATTCTTCTAATGGCTTACCTTTGAATCTTCCTTTGCCCCCGTTGTGCTTGATATGATACTTATGTCTTTTTGGTATGTGTACAACTTCATCATCATTTGATTGAGGTCTTTTAGGGCGGCTTTTGTAGGAATTTTCGTTATTTTTGTATGAACTACTCCAGTACGATGGGGACTGAGTACTCGTATAAAGATTTTTCAATTGGTTGTAATAATCTTTTTCACCTGCATTTTGACTGTCTTGATATTTGAACGGTTGTATGTTCATATAATTATCGGATGACTGCTGTTGAAATTCAGGTATTTTTTTGAATGTAGAAAAATCATGTTCCGCAAAATGATATTGATCGGTATCTCCTGCGTTGTTATTAGGGGAATTCGATCCTTCATTATTGGCTCCGTATGCATCTTTATAGCTTGTATTGTGCATATTATTCCAGTTGTATCTCCAACTGCTAAAATCGGAAGTATAGTTCCATGGTTTACTCTTCAACTTGTCTTTAAATTCATTCGGTGTTTTATAATTATTTTTGGTATTAGATGATCCGCCGATATGGTTCACTGAGTATTCTAAAACATTCGTACTAATAGGTCTAGCGTTTGATTTATCTGAATCTTCTTGGTCGTGGGTTATTTTAAATCTTGACATAGGACTATTATGTTCACTGTCCGAATTATAGTTGAAATTTTGGAAAGATTGCTCATTTTGTGAATTACTGTAGGACTGGCCTCTTGCGGGCTTATGATTTTCGTTCATATATTTATTTTCAACATCGGAGGGATAAGTAGGTTTATATTTCATAAAGTCGACCACTTTTTGGTATTTCACTGAATTAGGTGACTGAGTGGGTTCATCATCATTTGAAGTTGAGGGAAACGTTGGAGGATAATTATATGTATTGTAATAACTACTCACTGCGTCGCTAAAGGGTGGCTTGTTTTCTTGAGGTGACGGCTCTTCGTGGAAACCTGAAAACTTGTCATCACCTGCGTTGAAGCTGCCAAAAAGAGATGACGTGTTAAAAGGATTCATAGGTCTTCTAAGATTTTTCGAACCGATCTTAGTACCGTACACAGGTGATTCCATTTCTTCACCATTTTTGTCGTATATGTCTTCTTGATTTTCAGTACCAGAAAAATAGGACGATTGTCTGTCAGCGTTGCTCATACCAAATTGTGATGGGTTTCCAAAATTGTAGGAATTAGAATCGTACTGTATTATACCACTTTGTTCATTGTTTTCATCTCCAGTACCTGTGAATTGCATATCCTGCGATCCTTGCGATTGTTGGCCGAAGTTACTGAACTGAGCATTATCCATCGCTGTAGGGAATGCTGGTGCATACAACCGCGTTGATGTTTCGGTGTTAGAATTGCTTAGGTAAGTAGCGTAGTCTGGTGAACTTGGAACAAATCCATCGTACGTGGGACCCACATCGTTGAATCCAAAATTGGAATAAGTGACCACATTAGGCTGAGAGGTAGAATCTTCTTCTTCGTGTTTTGGACGCTTTGGTTTTTTTAGTTTCTTGCATTCAGCAAAACCATCTACTAGTAATAAACAAATGAAGGTGATGACAAACAATCTCCCGTAACTTCCCATGGTGTGTTTTGTTGATGTATGGAACTAAGGTGTGATATTAACGCACTGTTTCCATTGTCCGCCAGCGTGAAGTGCAATTGGTGTCCGCGTGCAGACTGAATAAACTGGACTCGTCACGCCTTCGATCCCACCTAGAGTTAGATGAACCCCTTTCTTTAGTTTCGAATCAATCTAGTCTTTATTGTGGTGTTTGCAGGATTGATTACATAGATGGCCAAGCTTGCGGTAGGACAGTGACTAATCTACGCAGCCGCAAATCACCCTATCGTTAACTTAACACTTAAGTAGCCACGTTCGTCCACCCTTAGAAAATGAAAGTCGTCAATGGACGCGCATGGGAAACTTTACAAATAAGCTGTCATTTAATAGTGTAATTAATACCACATGTCGATTTCTACAAGGTTGATGTCCGGGTATGATTTGAAATTTCAATTATTTATAGCTATAAAACATCAATAGGCTTAGAATAGCCCTAACACATTTCCTTCTGTTAATATTCGTAAAAGGTGACTAAGGGTATTAGGGATATTGTGTAAATTTTGGGCGATGTGGTAGAAGACAGATTATATTTTAGACGGTAGAAGACATACCACCAACCTTTATTTTACAATATTTTTCTCAGTAAACTTCCAAAAGCGGCTGAGGAATTTCTAGCTCTGAAGTTCTGGCTCTCCTTTCTAGGTATATTTAGCTGTGAGTATAAAGATTATAAATCTGGACGTATACGTATATATAGATTCTGGTGGTCCTGTACAACCTATGTTCACCCCTTATCCATAGAAGTTATATAGCCAATGTTACCATAGTAGAAATAAGTACTAAGAATGGGTAAAAAGTATTTTAAATCAACTGAACGGTTCCAGACCTTATCTATATTCATTACATAGAAGCAAACGCACACTCACACATATCTGTATGTCAATCTATATGTTTCAAGTATATTTAAAAATGTATTAACGTTGATGGAAAAAAATGTTCCATAAAAATAAATTGTTTGTTTCTTTACATACATATACTCACGGCTATAAATCCCTTAACGGGGTAGCCAGAGCTTTGGAATGAAAAATTCCTCAGCCACTTTTGGAAGTTGATTGGGGAAAACATGATAATAATAAATGTTGTTGGTGATGGGTTTCCAACCACATCGCCCAAAAATCACTTAAAAAGCCCCTATACCCTTAGTCGTCTCTTACGATCACCCACTGGTAGAAATGGGGTAGTGTTATTCTAAACCAACACTACACGACACTGTTTGTTTGTTTGTTTCTTTATATTATAGTTATACTAGAGGTCGTCCAGTGATTGAAATAGGAGAATAATTTCGGTAACACTCTCAAGGCTCAAACGTACCCGGCGTATATCGCCGAAGGGGTGGCAGAGGTGCATCGTACCTTCTGAATAGCATGTGACATTATTGTAACCTGGTATTCAGAATACAGTGTTATAGTTTACTCACGTGATCGAGGGCAGGTATCACGCCATTTTGTACGAATACACTGACATATGACTAAGTACAACTTAGCCATGTAGGTTTCCTCACGATATATTCATTCACGTTAAGCAACCGTGATATATTAACCATACTTTAGAAAATACACATTGGACTATTCCAATGTGTATTTTTCTAAAGTGTAAGTTGGGCCTACGCCCAACTCGGGATTTGAACGCAAGCCTCCCTTCATGATAGGCGGTTACTGTTCTTTCTACTGAGCTATCACGGATCCGTAAAACTGTAATGTTCCTTATTTTTAATGTTTTAAGTGTGTTGTGTTGGATAAGAATAGCATTACCTTATATTTTTCCGTGAGAGGTTTAGAAGACAACCAGCTTTTATTTTACACTATTTTCCTCACTCAACTTCCAAAAGTGGCAAAAGAATTTTCACATTTGATGCTCTGGCTACCCCTTTTGCGTTTAAGACTTGTAGTGTAGATTAGTGACACCATCCCATCCTAGGGTTAGTTCAGTTTAGTTTTAGTTATAACTAGTGGATCGGCCCCGCTTCGCACGGGTAGCGTAGTTTTAAAAATATTGGAGGTTTCTTCAATCGCTGCTCAAGCGTTATGAAATTAACGCCTTTATTACAACTTACAGCACTCATGTCTGAATATAGTGTTACTTTGTGATTTTGAAAGCGCTTTTATGATCGGTTCAGATCAATATCTCCGAAATTAGGCTAATGTTTAGGTTTTAATTGATGCAACTACTGGGGCCATCTAGTACGTAATATGTAAACTACTAAGGATTTGGTTTTGATCGCGTGCGACTATTATGTTGGGACTAATTTTGGTGTTTCTATACCGATTAAACGTAAGAGAAAACAAATATAATCAGAATGCGCCGAACTGCTAAGCTATCAGGAGTTACACGTGTTGTTGTGAGTCAACCATAAAAGATAGACATATACTGTTGCGGAATATTTTTTAGATAATTTTATGTAGAATATTTCCGTCATACGTGATTTCTATGTAACTTTGACCATTAAGGCTGCACACGCGAGGGAAGATTAAAAAATGGAGTAACTTCTCCCGTTTTCCCAAAATTTCCCAAAATTCCCCTTTACTATTCTGCTGGAAAGTATACAAAAACCTGCCCAGGAGTATGAAAAATAATTGTACCAAGTTTCGTTAAAATCCGTCGAGTAGTTTTTGTTTCCATAAGGAACATACAAACCGACAGACAGACAGACAGACAGACAGACAGACAGACAAAAATTTTACTGATTGCATTTTTGGCATCAGTATCGATCCCTAATCACCCCCTGATAGTTATTTTGAAAATATATTCCATGTACAGAATTGACCTCTCTACAGATTTATTTTATTAACATCTCCCGACAGACCGTAATGGTTAGATTAGGTAAGGTTGATTTAGACAAATAATAAACTGTCGCATGATTGTGAGTTTCGACAGTCCCCTCGATTTCCTGGGTGCCATCATCAGATCCTGGTCTCATGGTGCTTTCTCGGTAACAATAACATAACAAAAGAAATGTTAAAACAATAAAAACTTAAAACAATAAGGCGGCGGGATGTGTCTGAAGAGAAGCAATGCCACCACATAGTCAAGAAACGCCTGATGCATCTTAAACCTCAGCATACCAAATCTGTGGACTTTAGTGGTATGATAGGAAATTATGCCCTGAACAAAATTTTCTACATCACAGGCTGAGATACATGACAGACAGATGAGGAGACGATGACGACGCTAGTAGTTAATTATATTACCTTTTATTACAATACTCAACGAAAGTGTGTAATCTTCACATTCGAAATCGCACTATTGGATCTGTGAAGCAAAAAGGGTAGATCTTCCGCCAGGCGGTGGTATGCCTGGGGACCGCGGTCCAACTGTATTAAGTTGGAACTTGTATATATAGTTAATGTTTTAGAAACTTCAATTGCGCGATGTACGATTTGTATGGCGAGTCTTGATGACGTGTGTGACGTATACTACTTGGTTTCGTGTTGCTGTGGAATGTGATTCTTCTTGTACTGTCAGCGTTTCTATGTAGTGCGCGTCATTGTGCACTGATAGCGCGTCGCTACAGATCGAAAGTGGTTGTTGTCCTGTTCGAATAATGCTATTGAAAAGATTAAGAATCAAAAGTTTGAATTTCATTATCTTGTCCGGTAACCATTTTAGAACTTGGAATGTTAAATTAAAATATTTAAACAACGCCTTATAGGAGCCTACATTGCATGCCCTGCACTATTTACACGAAAAAAGTCCTCAATAACTAGTCCTCTATGCCTCGCGTGTATGGAGGCTGAAGAAAGGATATACGTAATACCATTATCAGATTCTCTAAGTCGCTACCAGACGCAATGGCTCACCTACTTTCTATTTTATTAAGCTTTTGTCTCTCTGGATTTAATAAAATTGGGACAAATAAACGGCCAGATGGTTCACGTACAATTATTGACTAGCCTGGGCTTGAGTGTGGCAACTTGGGGCGGTTACTGCCCTGTATAGTCTACAGGAAAGCGTTAAATTAAGTATTACATTCGTGGCTCATAAGGGTTCTCGATCTGTATTTTATTGGTAGTTAAGTTATAACATAAACATAAACGTTCACGCCGAATATCCCCGAGGGTGTTGGCAGAGGTAATAATACTTCTCAACATCACGTGACTTTGTCACCTTGTGTTCAGAGTACCCACGTTTTGCATGGACAGTGTACTCACGTGATAGGGGGCAGGCCTATCGCCGTTAAGTACGAATACACTGTCACATGACTTAGTACAACTCAGCCATGTGGGTTTCCTCACGATGTTTTCCCACACCGTTAACAACCATGATAAATTAACCACACTTATGTCTTTAGAAAAGACAAATTGGTGTAGGCCCGACCCGGGATTTGAACACTAGTCGCTTGCACGTCAACCGGTGTTCTACCCATTGAGCTATCATGTCGTCATGGTTAAGTTAATACTCAATATTTTATATGCGTTCCAAAATGGTTGCTAAACTGATAAAAAAAAATGTGTCACATTATAGAACCTTCCGGGCACAGCAAAATATGGATATAGGTTACGAGGAGAGGCGTTTCTTAAACAATGGATATAGCGAAAATCTAATTACTAAGATTGCTTTCTTGATAATGAAAGTAAATTTGTGACTACATTAAAGTTTATCGGTTAGGTATTCTTATGTGATAGTCAGATTGGTAATAAGTGCTTTCAAATTTTTCAGGAAAATATTTGTGTTTGCTTCTGATTTTAAATATTCCGGTAGTTTATTGTATTTTTTATGGCCATCACATAGGGACTTGATGAGTTAGACACTTTCTCGAAGTTATTCCAGTTTTTAGAACGATACTGAGCTATGACGGTCAGCGGATAATGAACACGGATGACGTTAATGATTTAAGACGAGGTATTTTTCAGTGCGTTTACCTGTGGGCACATTGAGAGATGTTAGAATATAAATACTATGATCAAAATAGTCAAAATAAAACAAGGCATAATTTATCAACTTTTATTAGCAAATCTTTTTACTTACGATTATGCATAATAGTCACAATAATATCAAACTTAAATGGCCACGTAACATGACACGGTACTCGAATACTAAAGTAAATACTAAAATACACCACGAAGACGACATTTGTACTAAGACATAACTTAATAATAATATTTTTAGTCAATATAAAAGCAAGTGAAAGAATAACAAGTGGAATGATATTCTTTTCCGAAACATAAGCGCGAGAATCATCATCCTACATTCTTTTAATCTAATACCTAATCACAACTAATACTCTCAAAGAAATAACAATTTTATAGGCACGATGGAGATGTCATTTCGATAGTTCAATTCAACTAAACATTTTGATTTCAAGGATTTGTTATGGTATGACTAGTATCCAGGGAAGATTTGAAAATAATACAATCAATGCATTTTTATTTGAAATAACAGCAGAAGCCACATTGCCTTTTAAAACAACTAACAATATAAGTAATGCCGTCGCAAAATATATTAAAATACTTTTAGACAACTATTACAGCTTTTTCGTAAACACAAGCTTATACTATGTTAGATAGAACAACGGCATGTATTTCAAAAGTTTAAATTGCAAGTCACATCCTAATAAAATATATATTCTACTCAATTATTTCGTATCCTACAATATACATTCAGGGCTTAAGAAACGCTCGATAAATAGAAGAATATCTTTTACATATCACTTAAATGAACACTTTATCAGAATGTACTGGTCAACTATGGATCATAAATACTTTGTTAACACGAAATGTATGATTTGATATCTAAAATATTTCTCTAAGTCGATATTCATTTAGGGGATTCATATTCATAGGCTCGCATACAATATGGTTGTTTAATGTTATCTCTTAGCTTTCTAGAAGTTTATGTTTGGGATACATTTCTAGATTATAATCTAATTCTATTATATACTTTAGAGCTGCAGACTATAAACTTTTTAATCGGAAGATCGTTTGAGTGTTTGAATGCCAGGCATATTCAATCAGCCAGTATTTAGGTAGGAGATATTCTAGCTTTGAAGTCATTTAAGAGGTTCTCCGTATAGTTTTAATGCGATCACATATTTTATGTAAAATCATTTCCATACACCATAATGGTTAACTTTTATACTGATATGAAAAGTGAGTAATCACTACTTTTTGATTGTTTCCTCTAAATGCCCATACGTAATCTGTCGGTTGATAGAAAGTCTATAGTCTGCAGGACGTCATATCTATCTACTTTACTTGTCAAGAATATTACATTAATTGGAATACATCACTATCGACACATACTGATTCTGGTACCTTATTTGATACAAGTATTAATTTTATTACTCTATTACAGAAATACCTAGTTTTCTAATGAAAAAATAGATTTTATACGTATTGCTCATGATGTTTAACCGTTCATTAATTGTGAATTCGTGATATACATCCTACTTAGAATATTTAATTCGTTTGTAATAACAATAATCTAACTTTTCATAATACTTTGACATAATTAAGTTCAATATTTTGCTCGAAGTTTTTACGATAAAAATAGTAAGTTTTAATTGATCAAAGCTTAGAATCATACTATTTTATTTAAAATCTGAAAGACAATCTAGTTTTTAATTACAGCCTCGTATTTATTCATTTTAAATTATTTGTATTTAACTGTCCAATCTTGCTATTTCAAATAAATGTTGTTGAAAATAAAAAAAAAATTAAAGTACAATCAAGAATAAAATTTTATTTGTTCCATTTCAACTGTCAATAAATGGAGACCTGTTTTGCAAAGTTAACTTCGAGCATAAATAAACTAAATTGATGTATGTACTTACCTACTCACGAAATCCTGATTACATAATGACAATACGTACTTACTATAGGAAATAACGGGAAACAGTAAAAGGTTACAAACATCCACACCATGAAATGTTATTTATGACGTCAAAATGTGTACAAAAATAATGTATCTCTGGTCAAAATCGATATTTTCCCTTATAAGTAGTATGCTATGCTTTGTCTTCAACAGTCGATTCCTCAGTCATTGTTTCATTGCAATACCCAACTATGAATACTATTAAAATGGTAACCTCAATAAATGACACAATTTTGTTATGCTGAGTGTCGCGAAATGGCTCTGTTGTACTTGGAATGTAAGAGTATTTTAATGAAATATTATTTTAAAGAAACTATAAGAATTCCGCATAGTTTCGCCTCGTTCCGGCTTCGCTGACTTATTTATCAAAATCGAAACGGCATATTTATAACATGATTGTTATGCCGATGTATTGTATCGTAGTTATATTTGTATCGTAGAGATTTTGTAACGGCAAATAATATCAAATTCATTATTAGGTGCGTCAATGCGAACCTCCATTTACCCCCGACTTTTGTATTTCACATTTTTCGGAGAGATTTTTCGAATAAATATTACTATTCAGGAATAATCACCTTAAAAGTTTTCCATGTTAGTCTATGGGAAAAAAAACTGCTATCTCTTTAATTTTGTTCAGCTTCGCTCCAAATTCGGCATGCGAAGCTTTATTGCCCACCTAGTTTGCAATATTCTAATAAAGTACATTTTATAAAGAATGCATCATCCATAAATTAAATCACTAATCCAAGAATAACAGAGCCAACCAGCGACACCTATCGGCCGTTCATGTTAGTATTAGAAAACTCATATTTTATATTGATGAAGGAAACAAACAGACTGATACAAACAAAAAATAACATAATGTTTTACACATATAACTGGTATTAAAAATATATTTTGTGTTATTCACACGATCATGAAGCATTCCAGTCACAAAAGCTTACTTTATAAGCTTAGTCACTGCACACACATTCACACATACTTTAGTAATTCAGCTCAGCTCCTTATCACTTTAATTACATCTAACATTGCACCGCCCACTCTTTATATCTACCCCTCACCTTGAATTTTGGTATTTGCGATAATTTAATTAGTTGTTATCTATGATATAACAAGAAAATACGAAAGAGTTTTATCATTAGTGAAACTTGGAAATTAGTTTTGGCTAACGCTATGAGATGGCGCTAGTTACATGTTTAGCGATTGCTAACTTTTTATTAATTTTAATGAAATACCCATAATACTGTGTTGTTAATTTAATACAACATATCAACATTTAGTCCATTATTTGGTTTACTGTATATCAAACATATACATAAAGTACCTGCCCCCTGATTTTATTTATAATTTTATTTATTTGGCATTTCCATTCACACAATTTCATGAAAATTGAGAACCGCCTCTACTTGACTCTACTTGAAAAGCTAGATAGATAGCTAATACAAGAAAAGGGGAGAGTATCTTAATTCAAAGGTTCTGTCTGTTACAATATAAGAATGAAAGAGTAGTTTTAAAACTTTAAAAATTGAAATGGGCAGATCTTAAAAATAGGGTCATTCAAAAACTGTTCTAGCTAACAAATCTCTATAGGTAAGGGCGCTAAGGTACCGAATAAACGTGCGAAACAGTAGAACTCTAAAACTCGGGCGGGGCGCACCTGGTTGCGAGGCTTTTATACGGGGCGCTCGGCTATTAATTTACTTTCTCTAATGTAAGGATAGTTGAGAAAATCATCATCATCATCTGTTGAGAAAGTAAGTCATAAGCAGTATAAGGTACTGTCTCTTTATGTCGGCACATGTTACCTAGGCTAATCCAACTCATACAAAAAAAGTTATCTTACTTTTACAAAAAAGAGGGTAGTTGGTAAATCTACGTGCGAGCGGGCGTGGCATGTCTCAGACGCGCGCGAATCTCTTGCAGATGCGGGTTGGTGGCCGGGTCGGGCGGTGGTGCGTTCGGTTGCGACGCTTCGAGGCGACGGGCGCGCTCTGCTATGGCGCGCTCTAGTTCTGGAATTTAAGGTGGGAAATAAGATTGGTATACCTTTGATGTCTGGAAATGGTCATTGGATCGTGGATAGTTGAAGTTCTTCTTAGTGCCCTATGTTCCTGATAAGGGATAGGAAATAACATAATCAGCAAATCTTAAAATAATTACATAATTCAAGCGTCGACTGTGGCGCATGTTGCAATGTTGTCACTGAAAATGCTTAATAAATGTATGACATTGACAATGACAATTGCTCAACATGCGACACAATCGCCGATCGCAAAAGATACACAATCGGCATAGGTAGAGCTAACTTTGACAACGTTAAACTTTTTCAATTCGAAACAGTAACCTAGTCTCTAAAAAACATACATACATACATATACTCATGGCTATAAATCTCAATACGGGGTAGCCAGAGCTAAGGAATCAAAAATTCCTGAGCCACCTTTGGAAAGTTGAGTGGGGAAAAGATGGTAAAATAAAGGTTGTTGGTGATGGGTCTCCAACCGCATCGCCCAAAAATTGTTAATCGCGTTAGTCGCCTCTTACGTACACCCACCGAAAGAAATGGGGTAATGCTATTCTAAGCCGACACTACACAGCTTAGCTTAAAAACAGTCTTATAGTAATCAAAATCATCCAAATGGTATCGATAGCACTTTGTGAGAAGTTTCACTACGTAATCGAATACTTAAGAATTTGGAAACATATATTACAATGAGCGTGTCACATTTCCGATGGCCTTTCGATTTCCAGGATTGTGAAGTGGCGGCTAAATACTTGAAGTATGTGTTACTGTGAGTATGGCTCATACAAAAGCAGCGAATGAATTTGACAAGATTAGTTGAAAGGTCAAGAGAAGCCGATGAATAAGATCAACATAAGACGGTTCAATGTACGTATTTTTGGGGTGGCCTATCCTATACGCCGTAATGACTGAGCTGATGATATTCCTATTATTATTTGAAAGCACCTTTTACTACTTATTAATATTTTTCTGTATTGAAAAAAATAATTCTTAATAAATAAGTAACTTGTTTAAAAGATTAGTTACACGTATAATTATCATTTAATTGTTGAGAAATCCAAGGCTTAGCCTACACCGCAATTGCGATGCAAGCGCCGGGTATATAATCCGTAATATCGTGTAATTACAATTATCGCAAACTGTGCAATTATAATATTTAGTAAGTTCACAAGTTTATTAGTGTTATTACCTTATTAACTTGTGTTCTGTTTTGTTCTATGAGTAGTATATTTATTGCTAATGAGACATAATAATGTCCGCAGTAATGTTAACCCGGATGTACATAACAACTGATTTGTAGCTATTAGTAGAAACACTTTTGGTATGTTTTGCTTTTTTTGTTCTATTTTATTCTTTGTTTATTCTATCTGTTGAACTTTGGCTGTGTCCTAGGAATCAATATTATTTAAATATTTTTCTATGTTTTTGCATATCAGATCTTTGCGTTGATGTGCACATTGATATAAAGATGAAGCAATGAATTTGGTAAAATGATAAGGGTCGTTTTTGTAGTGCCGTTAAATAACATCAATTTTTGTATGACTGTATCTAAATGACACTAAATATATATTTATAATAATGGGAAAGTATATACTTTTATGCGCTAATATTTAAGCATATCTTGCAAAAAGTAAAAGTATATTTTCTTTTTAATCTATCTCGAGAGCGTCTGACGGAGATAGCTTGGAGCGGTCAAGTCGCATTGCACTTTTAGATTGTATTGTGATCATAGTATGGTATAGAACAAATATAAACCTTTTAAGAACGGTTCCTTAAGAACGGTTAAATAATAACAAATACATAATTTGAAAAACAACAGGGCTTTGTCAGGATCGTACAGAGTCGCGATTGATAGTCTCTGCCTATCCCATCAAATGGTGTGACTATAAGTTAAAACAAGTAGAATTGATATTATTCGGTTTTAAAAATTCGACGAATTTATTCGTCAATCGTCTTCCGCAGTCTTTATTGAAAATCACTCACCAACCAACTGATACCTATTCAAAGGAGTTATTATATTTTGCGTAATTCTGTAGTCCCGCAAAAACAATGTGATATATGTAATAATGTTACATCACCGATGCGTAACAAGTAACAATGGTAAAATTTGCTTGCACCAATTAATTGTTAACGGACTTCATAATAAAGCAGTTAAAGTAACAAGTGGACCGGTATTGCTATAATATAATTATAAAATTTATAAGTGTCAGCTGTGAAAATTATGGCTACGAACAATTATCTACACTCCAATTCTCGTAGAAGTGTACAATCGATACGTGCCATATTAATCGGTTGATGAATATGATAAATGAGTTGTTTCAGTTTTCAGTGAATCGAATCGGTGTATGTTTAAATCATCGTAACACCGTGTAAATAAGTTTACGTGGGTGGAATGAAAATGTACATCATTTTACATCCTTTCTGCTTCAGATATTCGTTTAATACCAATTCTATATTTGATGGCTAGCTTTAGGTCTTATTTTCAGTAATACTTGGGTCGTACTTTTATTAATAATAACATTAAATATGAATACGGTTCTAAAAGAAAATTTGTTAATTAAAAATAATTTTTAACAATATCTTAATTTCAAATTTAATATTTATCAATTAAATATTATGTAATCGAACCAAAGTACCAACATAACATAACATAAACGTTCACGCCGAATATCCCCTAAGGGGTTGGCAGAGGTACTAATACTTCTGAACATCACGTGTATTGTCACCTGGCGTTCAGAGTACCCACGTTTTGCATGGACAGTGTACTCACGTGATAGGGGGCAGGCCTATCGCCGTTTTGTACGAATACACGGTCACATGACTAAGTACAACTCAGCCATGTGGGTTTCCTCACGACGTTTTCCCTCACCGTTAGCAACCGTGATAAATTAACCACACATATGTCTTTAAGACAAATTGGTGTAGGCCCGACCCGGGATTTGAACACTAGTCGCTTGCACGTTAACCGGTGTTCTACCCATTGAGCTATCACGTCGTAGTAATACATACAAAAACATTATATATTCAAATAATTTTATCCAACAATGAAGAGATAAGATGCTCATGTCTACTATTGCTAAAAACAGTCGTACTTGTAGATAAAGTAAATGCGTCGTAGATATCGTAAGCATTCTCTGCATAGCTAGCCCGAGCGACATTTTAACTAGATATCGCGTGGTATGAAACAGCCATCTCTTACGCACTCACTCAGTATCGTATACTGTCATCTCATTCTTTCCGAAATCGTGACGATAAAATAGCGCTCGTGCTATAAGGTTTTGTTCTGTGGCGATAAGATTTTATTACGGCGGCGCTCGTCGTCGCTGATTACTTCCTAATACGTGTATCTGGCCGCAGACTATTTTCACTTTCAATACATGTCAGCTTGTCGTCTTATTTTACTCAATGTACAATAAATATCGTAGCCAATGTTGTTAGGAAATATAAATAATATAAGCTTGTAACTAACAGGAGGGAAAGAATTTTATGAAAACTCAAACGTTCACGCGCCGTATATTCCCGAAGGGGTTGGTAGGGGTACTAATACTTTTGAACATCACGTGACATTGTCACCTGGTTTCCGGAGTACCCACGTTTCGCTTGGACAGTGTACTTAAGTTATATCGCCCAAATATTTCAATTGTTCTAGAATTAGTCTTCAAAAAACATGATTATGATAAAGCATGGTTTTTATTAACACCACATTTTCGGCGGTGCAATTTGGTTGCTGCACGTTTTTAGAGATGGGAACATATTTATTATGTCGTTGTCATCGGAAATGTATAACATAGAAATTGCATACGATTCTACTAGGAAATGTGCACGATTCTGAAGCAATTTATCAGTTTAAAAAAGAGTATATACTATAACAATTCGATAATATACTATTACGAGTTTTAATGTTATATTGAAATTTAAAAAACAAACCCTACAATCCCTAAAGATAAGCTTCTACTCTGGCACTTTTAAATCCACAATCCTTATCATCAAAAATGAAGGTTAAATCAATAATAAAGCGAGGTATGCTGCCAATTAATTGAATAAAAACATTATCCGCAATAACCATCAAGACCTTATTATAATCATCGTTCAACATTAAGTCTCGGTCATCGACTCCGACGATGCACCTGTGTACATACGCAGGAATCCTACAAAACACTGAAAGGATGCTCAAAAACTGGTTTCATTTTTCCGAGATGACGCAAACCAGTATGCACTCGTGTGTCTTGCTTTTGCGATAGTTAAAATATTTTGTAAGATCAAAAAATCTGAGAAACTGGTTTTTGCTGACCCGATGGCATAAACTTAGCCATGTTTCGCGAACTCGTAATACTCGTATGCATTGCGTCAGCGTCAGTATTGTGTGCACTATAGAATTAGTATTTGAATTTATCTTTACGCTCAAATAGTAATTAAAAACATTTGTCCCTAGGTTTTCATTTTGCCTTGTAAATAGTATGTATAAAATAATATGCACAAAAAATATAATTGTAAAGTTTGTTACTCATTTTCGGCAAATTAATCATATCTTAATGCATTTTTTAGTATACTCTATAAGTTTTATGCTATAGATTCATTTAATTAAAATTAATTACATTTCAATTAATTAAAATTAATTACACTTTTATTTTATCAACAAAGCAATAAAATTGTTGCTGAAAAACAATGTTCCAAATAAAAAAATCATTGTTCCAGAAATTACTTTAGTAAGAAAACAGTGATGCAACTATTATAATTCACCATACACCAAAAACCCCATTGTTGAATCATTTGTTATTTCCAATAGATGAATAGTAATTATAAATACTCTGACCTGGAACATAGCTATTTAGGACGGCGCGTGCGCATGGGTGTGTTAACAATATTACACACATGTCACGACGGGCTATTGTTACGGCCCTTTCATGTTTTGGAATCGTTAAAAGCAATCAATTAGTGGATTTCGTAAATACACAGTATTTTTTTATAAATATACAATTGTAAGCACTTGAGTTTATATTGCAGCATTTGAAATAGCTCCCGTTAAAAATCGATTATTTCTTAAACGCTTAATTATAGACGCAATTAGATACTCATACTTTGATAACAAAAATTGTTACAATAAATCTTTCCAGTATTTATACAAAAACTTACTAAAACCCAATTAGTTGTTTTTATCACGAACAAGATAAAAATTCAATAAATTCAAAACACAGATAATTGTTAATAAATATTTTCGAATACCTTTCGTATTCTTAGTTTAATATCCTTTCGATTTAGGATCGATTTTAAAGTATTTTTACGCATCTACTCAAGTTTCTATCTAGATATAAATAATTACTAACAATATTAATATATTCTAATCAATTCTAAAACCTTATTGGCCTAAAGCAGACGTTTTGTATAACAACTTTTAATAAGTTATTAGATTTTGGAGACGAAATTTATGTAACAACACAACCTTGTACTTCTCTATATTAAATTAAGTAGGCTGAGAAACTGGAACACATTTTACTACTTTAAGTCGTATAGTGTTTATATTAGTACTAAACATTGTTTTCCCATGTATTAAAATATCTTTGCTCTTTGTCTGGTTCATTATACTTTGAGTTCACTGTAACTTACTAGGTAATTAGATATTAGATGCCGTGTTTATATTATTTCTGCCCCAATTTTGAATGCTAGAAAACATACATACATACATATACTCACGGCTATAATAACGGGGTAGCCAGAGCTTTGGAATGAGGAATTCCTCAGCCACTTTTGGAAGTTGACTGGGGGAAAGATGGTAATAATAAATGTTTTTAGTGACGGGTCTCCAACCACATCGCCCAAAAATCACTTAAAAAGCCCCTCTGAATGAATCTGAATGCTAGAAAAGTGCATCTTTATTATTGTGAAGCAACTATTTCCGTAAATATCGTCGATGACATATGTATTTGCAACTTTTATTTAACACAGACATTTACTGGATGAAGCTACCATGACCTAAACCTGTTTGAATAACTACAAGGCTTAAAGAAAAATCAAACTTTATTTACTATATCGTAAAGAGAAACAATTTTTGAAAATGCATCTATTCAATATATATACCTCCACAATAAATATTGTGGAAAGTTCGTTAAATTAACTGCGTAAATACAAGGATATTCTTGTTATATAAAGGTTATGGCAGTTTTGCAGTATTTGCTATGGCAGTTAATATTTATTTTATTGTTTGATTCGGTACAATAAAAACATCAATGATCTTATTATCAGGCCCATTGTTCAATAAAAATATATGCCACGCGTCGCCCAGATTATTTCGAGTTTATATGGGGCTTTTAAAATAATATATTATTACTAAAACGGAATTGATAATGGAGAAGTCGTAGTAAAATAAATACTAAAATGATAAGCATTTATTATTATGTTTGCCGTGGCGATCTGTGTGATTTTTTTTGTTTAATACAATTATCAAAAAAGCGATAACCATAGCTTCAGAATTGGAAATTCTTGAGCCACTTTTGAAAGTTTAGAGGTGGTATCTCCATTTCTAAATAAATAAATACCAAGGCTATCGAATTAAGTAAATCAACAAAAACATGTAGGATTACCAGCTGCGTAATTTAGACGTCACAGCTTACGTATCGCTATTAAGAGACTAATATTTGTACATACGATAATTATTCTCCTAAGCCAGATTACGCCTATTAACGTTATCACAAAGCAAATACTATTACAATGTACTTTAGGCGGAAACATAATGATTAAATTTATGAATTATCGATATATTAGTTTTTATAGCGTCGTAGTCTAGTAGTACTGTAATGAAAATTTATAAGGTGTTTTATTAAATAAATTTTATAAATCTCGTACGTACCTTCGCAACACAACAATCTATTGATATATTTGGTTATCTATTGTATTTGATGGTCCTTTTTTTTTCGATGTAAGTACGTTTACCCGAATCGGGGTAAATTCACGAAAACATTAATCACCAGTATCGAACTTAAACATAACTTCAGTAGCAACTATTGACGCATTTATAGTTCTCACAATCACAGTTGACTCATGCTGATTAATACAAAGAGGTCCAAAAATATCGTTGTTAAGGTAATGTCCAACAAATAATATTTACCTGGCGTTTCTTTGTGCTCCTTTTCTTGATTCATCATCTGCTTCTCTTTGTGTTTTGAAAGAGCCTTTTGTAGTTCGCTTTTTTGATTAAGGACATTCTTCCCTCTGAAAATTGCAAGCAAAATAATTTAGGCGACTTTCGAAATGTTGTTTATGAATCATGACTTCTTATAAATAATAAGATATATATGAATCATATTAGAAAAAGGTGCGTTTGTTATTTATGTAGAACACAGTTTACCACGTGTGATCTTTTTAATTTATAAATACACACACTCGACAGTAGATTAGCGTTTCGATCTAATGTGGCCATCCATCAACAGCTTCCCAGTAATCAAGATGTGAAATTGCCGCGATCAATCTCTTAAAGCTGCAAATAGTTCGCAATCAACAAGATCGCTGGAGCGTTGAAACGTTGAAGCCTAGTCAAGCTAGAGACTCATCGAATCATACAACCCGACGCCCTATTAAAAGCAACTAAAGCTCGCTAACATTTAATTTCCACTAATTGCCTCAGCTTCACGGCACATCGACTAAATGCCTCCGCCGGCACCCTGGGTTAATATAATTCTATTTACGTGGCACATTTAGGACACCCGGCTCTGACGCAAATTCACAACTTAACCAAGTTTTGAATCTCATTTCAAACTATCAGGAAAAGACTTACTCGTGTAGCAAAAATCTTCATTGGAATAAAGCCAATTCTGCAATCATGCTATTGATCGCAGTATGCAACTTTGAGAAAGGTTGTATAACCGAAATGCTGGCAGAGGATATGAGCAAATGCAAAAAGATTAACCTAAAATCTAAATAGAGTGATGTTCTGGAATATGCTTTATTGTATAGATAATCTGCTTTCTTATTTATCCCTATAAAGGGCTATTAGGGTACGAGGATCGATGGGGCTAGATAAGATCATTAATTTGCCATCCAGGTAATATACAGAAAAATAAACATAATTAAGTCTAGGGGTAGTGGCTTATAGACACCAAGGTTCTAATTTATCTTTCAAAGAATTATATAGGTACGTGAATTTATATTATGAAGATAAATAGAAATAAAATATTATTGGTTAACCAAAGCGCATTGAACAAACAGTTTTCCCACAGGAATTGCTTCCTTCCGTCGACAGCGTCGGAGCGCGGAAATAACAGACGTGATGGCTCCGGCAATCACATTGAAAGGGAAATTGACTGAATCAACAGGTCAGTTAGTGTCACAGCTTATAAATTACATCAACTTCTTTGCAATGTAAACACAAATTACCTACATTAGTAAATGCAATTCTTAAAACTAGTTGGCTCTCGGTTTTCTGCAATAAAATAGGTTATTACTCCGAGCCAGACCATATGTTTATTTACATGCGAATCGACTAAGGAAAGGAAACGTATTGTGTGACTTGTGGTGCGACTAGGAACAAGCAATTGGCTAACAGATGTTTCAAGAAATTACCGCGTTCACATTCACATGCTGCCAGACAGGATGCCGTGCACCTGTGCCCAACCTATTTCTTAAACCGGCTTAATATTGAAGCAAACATTCCAGTTACTTTTGCCTTTGTCTATTGAGAAACACCAATTCTTAAACTCATATTCTGTGTACGATTGAAATGACGCAAGCTAGCATTAAAGTGTATTATGAGTTGTGAACGTGAGTCGGAATAGATACGCTGCGAGCGATTCGTTAAAGAATGCCGACAAAAACAGCATCCTTTCATCAAGTTGATAAAAAAACAGGGTCCTGCTGAGCCGCCGCTTTTATCAACTCATTTGAGATAATAGTGGTATTATTATTGTTAACTACTGAAAGCATACCATTGTCATTTTCAACTAATTTTTATTCATACTTAACAAAGACAAAACCATAGTGTTTTAATGCCAAGTCATTTTAAAAATACCGCAAAATATAAAGGCACCTAAAAATACAAAAATAAAGCTATTTTTCTTCACAACGCTTATCGAGGCCCACTTTTTATGTAAGGTGAGACTGCAAAGTGTCGATTTGAAAGAGAGCACTCCATCCCTAAACAATACTTTGTGGACACAATGGAAGTAGGTTGTCGCTTGCGAACCTGAGTAGGGCGCACTTAGTAGATGGCAACTTGACTTAAGAAGTAAGATCTTAAAGCACGTTCATCATACCGGTTTAATATTGAGGATTTTTTAAACTTAAGTCTTAATTTAAAGATGCCTTTCAGATGTGTCACATAATTGGTATTTGTTATGTTATGACTGTTGATTCTTATTAATATTGGGGACATTGAGTCATTGTTAGAAGAAGTCATCAAATAAACTCCATAAAAATATTTACTTAAGAGAATAAATATTAGTTTTAATTGTCAATGTAAGATTATGCATAATAAGCTAATCCATTAACAGGCCACAGTAATATAATAATCAAATAACAAAAACTCACATCTTCTGATTGAAAAGCAATTCTCGATGCAAATCCATCCGCTGTGGGCTCTCAAGGCAAGGGTTGGCGATGCGGCGGGGCGCGATGAGGCTCGCCCCTCCGGTCCCTGCTTCGGGCTCCTGCACCATATCCACGTCTGCACCCATCGGAGGTATCGGTACTACAGCGGCAGGGGCCACGATACGCCCCTCCGGCCTCCACGAGCTCGCTGATAACACTGGATAACAAAACAATAACCGCTTAAAATTACAAACAGACAAGCGCTCGAAGGTCAGTCAAATTAGACACAAAAAAGGGTATTCAAAACCTGTTCACAAATGACTTAAGTTTTTGTTGTTTCTTAATATGCATCCAGGTAAGGTATTATATGGCTACGATCGTTCGAAGGGTAAGTCAGAGCTTCGGAATATACACAGTCCCTTAGCAACTTTTGGAGGTTAAAAGGGGCATAGAACGTATAATAAAGTTAAGATGGTGATGGTTTTCAAGACACATCCCTCAACATTTACCTAAAAAACCCAGAAACATTAAGTCGCCTCATGCGTAACCTACGGGAAGAAACGATTTCATATTCTAAACCTACACGGTAACGTCTAATAATTTTACGTGTTTTTATAAATTATATAAAATCTAATATTATGATGTATAGCTTTAACGAATTCATCGATTACGTACATCGATGATATCATCGAACCCACGACAATGCTGTAGGCATATCCTTTTATGGATATTAATTTTTATCATTCACGCGTCCATTTCCATCATACATCAAACAGTGATTTAATTCCGCCAGTTAAAAATGAATTGTAAAAGCGCACTCATAATGTCAGAAAGTGTATTGCACAACACTACGGGCATTAATTCGAAAAGACTGTTAAGATTCCAATTAAGATGACCTACTCATGCTCACAAGAGACATTTACTCAGCTCGTTACTGGCATCATGTCGCATCATTTCAAATAATGTCACAGATAACTTGAGGCCAAAATCACAGGTTGAAGTAGTTGAAAAAGAAAAGCTCGGTACTTCTTCCGATTTCAAAATTCAATTCCTTCAGAACTAGTAAAACATGCATTAGAACAACTATAGACTTTGTTCTCTGGTAAGAAACAGGTGTGCGACCGTGAGAGCATTGTTTAGGGGCTTTACCATCATAACTATAAGCAACTATTTCTAGATCTTTTTATCAAACATTGACTACTCCTTTAGAATATAGTCATGATATTATTGGTCTTCTGACAGAAGACCCGAAAAAATGAAGCCATCGTCATAAAATTGATAATGTGATAAACAATAAAGAATTCTATAGATATCTACGAGAACCCACAAATAATGAATGGATAATCTGATAAATAATAAACCATTACCATAAATCGTCTATCGCATTAATTTATATAAAGAAAAAATAAAGAAAATATTGAACATACTAAACCAAAGAGTCATAGAAACATATAAAAACAGTTCAGGTGATATTATTTACTTAAAGAGTAGAATGAGGATAATATTGAAAAATGACTTAAGCCTCACCCCAGATTCCACAGTAGCAACGGAAAAAAAGAGTACTTATTCCACAGTCATCAAAACCCAATAAATTCATACAAATCAATTCTTAAACTAATAAACGAAAGATCTTTGAGATCAAATCATAACACATCATAAAATTCGAAGTAACTCAAAACATTTCAGCATTATATCCTGTTTGCTATCGCTCGTAGCGACCTCATTTCAGACACTTTAGGTAAGCGGAAATCGTCGAGTTATGAACTATAAAAAATGGCCAAGTGCGAGTTGGCTCGTGCACTTTGGGTTCTACACAATTGTATACATATAAACGGCAAAAGTTAAGACCGTTTAATCTCCGTTTAAATATTTATTTTGTGATTTCTATTCTAGCATTTAGATCAAATAGAGAATGTGGTCGAAAACACAGTGGCAAGTGGCAACTGTGTTTAGTGATAGTCCCTCTACCTACTATCGCTTGAGTTCATACATCCCTAAGGATGTATGTATTCTGAGGACATATCAAACGCCTATCTCTTTTCGTTATTAATATCGAGCAAAATTTCACAAAATGAAACGTTTCTGACATATTGGTTTTATGTGTTCCTTTATTATACTTGTCTATATCTGTGAAAATTTAATCTTTCTATCACAATCTTCGATCGAAGATCACAATTCATAAGACTTAACTTGGTGACAGACGGACGGACGGACAGATAGACAGATAGGCAGCGAGCTCCCGCGTAGGGTCCTGTTTCACCTTTTTGATACTGAACCCTAAAATATCTTCAAGCGAGGAATTCGAGTTTAAAGCATTTTTCCATTGCAATAACAAACTTTGAAAATGTTGATAAACAACTCATTTCAACAGGTAGTAAGCCTACGTTTTTCTGTTTTCGCTCCGAGCTAGTTTGACCTGAACACGAATAAATAAGAGTTTGTTAAATTCAAAACTAAATTAAGGTCAAAATCATAAGCTTATTGGCAATCTAAATTTATATAACATTAATACAAAGATCGATCTTTACTCTACTTTGTTTGATGAGTTTAACTATCTTATCTTTAGCAAAACTTCAGTTACTAGAATTTTTAAAAATACTTGGAATTGCAAACATAATACGAGGGCTGCTATTTATGTATCCGGAACTGGCCACTTACAGAACAATAATTTAAAAAGTAATTACATCATTTAAAAATAGAACTCTTTAGCTTTAGAATACATTTATTTTTATGTGACTGTCAATTGTTTTCACATCGTAGCGTCATTTTGAAAATTGCGTGTCTTCACCACCATGGATTTAACTCGTGAACATTTTCGTGCCATGATTTTTTACGATTTTCGGCGTGGTCTAACTCAAAAACAGTGCATCGATCAGCTTACTTCGACTTTTGGGGATGAAGCACCCTCAAAGACCACTGTGTATCACTGGTTTAGCGAGTTTAATCGTGGACGATCTAAGCTTACTGATGAAATTAAAGAAGGTCGCCCTAAAACGGTCGTTGTACCTCAAAACATCGATGCTGTCCGGGAACTAATAACTCAAGATCGTCATGTTACATATCGTGAGATAGAGGCATCTCTGGGCATTAGTATGACGAGCATACATAAGATACTTCATGAACATTTAGCTGTAAAAAAAATTTGCTCCCGTTGGATTCCGCACAACTTGAGTATTGATCAAAAACAGGCTCGTGTCGATTGGTGCAAAGAAATGTTAAAAAAATACAACCGTGGTGCGTCAAAAGCTGTTTATAATATCTACACAGGTGACGAATCTTGGATCTACGCTTACGACCCCGAAACTAAGCAGCAGTCCACGGTGTGGGTGTTCCAAGATGAGCCGAACCCAACAAAAGTTATTCGTGCAAAAAGCACATTGAAGCAAATGGTCGCTTGTTTTTTTGGTATAAATGGCCATGTAGCTACAGTGCCTTTAGAGAATCGTAAAACTGTTAATTCGGAGTGGTATACGACCATTTGTTTGCCGGAAGTCTTTGAACAAATAAGAAAGACTAACCGACAACGTAGAATCATTCTGCATCACGACAATGCTAGCTGTCACAGGTCGGCCGTCACAACTCAGTTTTTAGAAGCTCAAAAGATCGAATTGACAGGTCATCCGCCGTACAGCCCTGATTTGGCACCCAATGATTTTTATTTATTTCCAAATGTGAAGAAAAAATTACGTGGTCAACGTTTTTCGAGCCGCGAAGAGGCAGTCGATGCGTTCAAAATGCACGTTTTGGAGATACCTCAGTCTGAGTGGAAAAAGTGCTATGAAAATTGGTTTCAACGCATGCAAAAGTGTATAGATCTGAGCGGCGAATATTTTGAGAAGCAATAAAACCATATTAATTGATATATGTTTGTTTCTTTTTTTTATTCCGGATACATAAATAGCAGCCCTCGTAGCATAGCAAATTCTTATACAAAGAAACGATCTGAAAACAAATGGCGAAGCAGTTGTTATGTACACAGTCAGCTCACGAATAATTTCCATAATCTGGCTAATACGTTTACATTAACATCCATGCTAAAACTCTATTGTAATGATAAATTGTGGGAACATAATAAATAATTGCGAATATTAACAACTCAGAGTTATTCTATCCTAATTAGTGGTGTGATGAATGCGTGTCTTCGAGATTTACCGGAAAAAATAAAAAGACTCGAGTGTTACGTCAACTACACACATGTAAGCACTTAACGGACGCACATATTTATTTAATATCACAAGTTACATGGTTTCTTTTGTCGCACATCTTACTGCAAGTCACTGTGAGCCTCCATTACTCTTTGTGTTACAACCAGCTTCCTCGAAAAGAGTCCAATGGCTTCGTAATAATAACTAATAACACAAAAATTACATCATGGCCTACTTACTTAGTAATAATAGATATTAGTTTTGTACCTATCCCTTATTTGGCTATTATATTATGCGGAAAAATATTTTGCTGTTCACTTTTGATGGATTACCCGATATTAACACTCCCTTCCCTAGGCAAAGAAACCTATTAATGTATACATGGGATTTAGACGGAAATAATTTAAGTAGTTTTTTTCTTCAGAATACCATCGAATATATGCATTTCTTGATTTATTTAACCGTAAACTATTTTAACGTTCTTTTTGGAAAAGCTGACTGGTCTCTTGAATATTTTATCGATTTCAATGCCTTCGATAACAATCGGGTTAAGAATGTTTCAAATGTTTAATTCCCACACTGTATTAACGAAATATTAAGATAATCAGGATAAACGCTATAATAATGCTGATTTCCCTAGTGATACACTACACAGACTTAAATACATAAATTATATGGACGCACGGACTTTAGCATGATCATGGGCATTACCGGATATTCTGAGTAAGAAATACGTTTTTCATGTTGCACAATTTTCCATTTAGTTTAATACATTTAAAGCATTGTTTTGATGCTGTTATTGTAACGTTTCGTATAATTGGCTGAATTATAGAAAGTCAGAACAATATGTTTGTTAAATTTTAAAATGTAAAACATTTTACTTTTTAAAACAAGCAAAACTCAATTTTCAATAAGCATTTGCTAGGTTATGCACCAAATCTTATATATATACTCAGCTACAGCAACTGTATCTATTCATACTTGTATCTATATCCGACTATCATGAACTCTTTAACAATGGTCATTCATAAACTGCATGCACTCTTACGTAATTAACTCCATGGCAGATAGCATAACACAGAAACGCATAGATAAGTAATAAGTGTATTAACAATACAAAGGCAAGAATGACGTAAATATGTTGCGAAGGTAGAAATACTTTGAACGAAATTAATTTATAAAACGTAATTATTTATGAAAAAACCTATAGCCAGTATAATATATATTATAATCTAGTAATAAGTATATATTACAAACTGTTCCCCTGTTTGCAATTATAGCCGTGAATATTTTTTCGTATCGACAAGATTCTTTGTCAATAAGAAGTATGGATTATTAGAAAAAACGAAAATCTCTCAATTGAAATACAAGACTCACATAAAAAGAGAACAAAGAATTGTCCAAGTGTAGGTATAGCCAACAGCGCAGTATCCCAACCTTGAAACGCCCGTGAATCTTCCAAGGCTGCACTCGTATTAAAATCCTTGAGAGGTAACCCTCGGGAACTCAAATCTGGGAGCCGAGGCGGTGACCTTCAGCAGGCGGCTCGATACCGTCCACGTTTGTACCTCTCAAGGTTGGATCTCATGAAAACATTGTGACGTCATTTTATCTTGAATGAAAGAGAATGATACAGAGCAGAGGCATTTATCGATCTGCTGCGCTTGCAATAACTGTTCCAACAATAGCTAGCCACTTTCTAAACATATATTGCTTTTGATCCACTTATTTAAACTTTGTGCTAGAAGTGTCGTGCTCATATAAGTTTCTCTTTATATAGCCGTCTCATGGAATCACAGTCTTACGAATCCATACCGTCATACGTTGCAATATTCCTTTTCAATCATATTAGTAATAAACAAGATTACTGAGTTTAAGTATAATTAAATGTGGGCAGGCTTCACAGCTTAAGAGAATTCGTGATGTGTTTTTTATAATCATTCATGTTATTAAATACTTCATTGAGTCTTAAATCACGGTACAAGTTAGCGTGCTAACTTAATAGCTACATTAATGGCAGATAATGTGAGAAAGCTGAGCAGTAAATTATGATTTTGACAATAAATAGTAAATTTCACGCATTTTATATACAGCGTCTGACCCCTGACCTTTTATTTATAGATTTTCTAATGTTTCAACAGTTTAGCGAGGTCACTTAGCTCGTTTGCTGAAACAAAAGACGTCATAGTCAGACGGCCTTGATGAAAAACTACGATACTAAGGTTCTTTGGATCTTCAATCTTAATAAAACTAGGCAGATTTCTTTCAATGCAAGCACTATAATACAAAGCGAAAACTCACTCGAGCTCTTTTGATACCCGCATGTTCTTTGAAAACGCCTGAACAAGTTCCCACTCAGCTTCCTTACACTCTGATTGGTGTCCTTTCAGAAAGCAACACGGTTTTTAGAATTTTCTTTCTCGGCATTTGTAAACAGCTTCGTTAAGTGAATGTAATTAAAATGAAGATGTTTTTTAAGCCTAAAATGAATTGTGTGTTCATAATCTAATATTCATACATATATCGTTGAGATCCTAGTACTTCTTCAGTCATCCTTTCGGGGATACGGCATTAATCTGATTATAGATATTAAAGTTATTTACTCAACGAGTTTCATATTCGTTACACATAAATATGCTAGAAGACAATAGAAGTTACATTAAAACATTAAGTGAATTGTATCAAAAAGCAATCAATGCCCTTACGAGTTCAATAACCCTTGTGCCAAAAACCTTTCAGATACAGCACTCCCTTACCTCTACCACCATTACCCTAAATTGGCAATGAATGACGCGAACTAAATCTAGTCACCTTTACAAATGAATAGCTTTTTCAAACATTTCAATAACTATTTTCTTGAGAACCTAAAACAATAGGACTAAGCTCAGTACGAAATTTATGGCTCTAATGCAATCCTAGAACAATAATTGTTAGACCTAGTTTACACCAAAACCAAATCAATAAAAAATATTATCTTTTCTTGCATAAAATTCGAATCATGTTGCAGCAACGGCAATCCAATTAAGTGTGAGAGCGTACGAATTACAAAATTGGTTTAAACAGAACTGTTTAAAAATTCAGCAGCTATAAAAACTCAAACCGAAATGAGGTATAAAAGTTATAAAGAAGTCAAGATCTGCTTTACGCTACATGAAAGCAAGCTAGGAAGACATAAAGTTTCATTTCACGCTGATTCAATGGATTGAAGTGGTAGTACGTGATGACGTGTGTTATTATGAGCATGAATGAATGGGAGGAACCCTCATGGATGTGCTCTCAATCGAGTGGCTTCCTGATGCGGGCGGGAACGAGTCACTTATTAGAGTTGATGACAGGTCTTCATGTTAGTTCAATTCGTGAGAGCTTTGTATACATGATGAGGTCAACTGACTGGCAAGAGATGCATACAGAAGCAAGCAAAAGTTAATGAGACCAATTCAAGCTAATAGAAATTGTTCGGTGCAACGATCATAACTCTCAACGAGGCTATTTGCTGCATTTAAAGAACAATGAGTTTGATATTGCTGTGGTATATTACTAGTATATGTCACTCTCGTTGCCGAAGCCCGTTGGTTAGTAAATCTAAGATTTTACCGTTATATGCTTCTCCTCCTTCCAAATCTGATTATGGAATAAAACAGTGATTATTTTTAGGATTGACCGGTAAACAGTACGTACAGTTTTTAAAAGTAACATGTATGTTTTAATAATAACCTACTTAACTATACTCAAGATTTTATTCTGAAAGATTAATTTTCAGTAATTCCTTCGATTTAAATCAGTGTGTTTTGTTATTTTTATATTGTGTTGATCTATGTTTATTATTATTTTCTATTTCTTTTGACTTTAATTAATTATATTGACATTATTCATTTATTAATTCCTTAATTCCTTGGCTCTGGCTACCCCTTCTAGGGAATTATAGCCGTGAGTATATGTATGTATTCATTTATTAATTTAGATTTTCACTTGTTTAGGGTATTCATCTTTTTTTTTATTGTTTTATTTAATCTCTATGTGTTAGTTTTTATCTTAGTTTCTCAATTGGTATTTATTTTAAATAGCCATTCAATACAATTATAATTTATTCGTTATGACGTACTTTTGTGGATGTATGCTTATGTTAGTTTTGATTAATGTTTTAATATTTATTTCATAGTGTATATCTGTTGTTTGTCCTAATTAAATAATTATTATTTTTTTAGTTTGTGTTCGTCCTCACGAGGAGAATTAAGGATTTCTTTACTTCTTTCCAAAAACAAAGAAATAATTACTAAAAGTTCAAGCACTTGTCAACAAAACAACAAAATTACTTTCGGAAATACGTCATTATTTGAGTTCATCAATAATTTATAAGAAAAGTAACTTAACAGAAACACGCCAGCCATCACTTTTTTTATGTACTGTGTATACAAAAGACACTGTTATTACAATCTATCAATGGCTGAACTAAACTTAAATTACATGACAAACCGCTAAAACTTGATGCATGTTATTAATCCCGAAGGAACATCCCGCATTTCAAAACCACTTATTCGCATTTGATTCTGTACAATATAAATCGATGTCATTAAAACTAAAAAAGGGTAGATAGTAAAGGGTTACATACGAGGGCTGCACCCCGAATTCCCTATGCAACACTACTGACCTTGTGTAGGGCAATGATAATAATAATTAAACTGGACTTGCCTACTAACGCATATCTAGCGTCACAGATAACCCTTCTAACATCGAAGACTAGTTTGCATAATACATTATTCAGGATTAATTTGAATCGGCGCCTACCCTTTTTTTTATAAGTATTTGCATGTATCTTTTGATAGTTCTTGTATCTTGTCACATTGATAATTTGTTATCGATTTCATAACGATATTATACATCGCTACTCAATCCATAAGACGGATACATTTGGCTGAACAAAACTTAGTGTAAAATATTTTTGTGTTGTGTTATACCTTATTTGATTGAAGGGCCTATTTAATATTTTGCGACATGATAGTCCAGTGGGTAGAACACCCGCCCGAAAAATAAAAGGGCGTGAGTTCCAATCCTGGGACGGGCCTACACCAATTTGTCTTTTCTAAAGTCATATGTGTGGTTAATTTATCATGGTTGTTAACGGTGAGGGAAAACATCGTGAGGAAACCCACATGGCTGAGTTGTACTTAGTCATGTGACAGTGTATTCGTACAAAACGGCGATAGGCCTGCCCCCTATCACGTGAGTACACTGTCTAAGCAAAACGTGGGTACCTTCTCTGGAAACTAGATGGCGCTTGCCATGTGAGTTCAGGAGTATTGGTACCTCTGCCAACCCCTTCGGGGATAAACGGCGTGAACGTTTATGTTTATGTTATGTTATATAAGAAGAAGCATACGAAATCTATAAAAATTACAAGACTTTATACTCGTACATATTAAAATCTCATACTTTAACGGAATCTAATATATGACGGTCTGGGCTGCATACATTCGGACATTCAAGTCCCGTAATCAAAGCAGTAGAGATGCAAACATTGTTTTATCAAAAGGCATACCTTGCTATCATAAAATATACATATTTCCTCACCGTACATACAAATTTTGCGTGTTATCTATATCTCTTATCGCTTAAGTGTATTTGAACTATTTATCACGTTACTATCAGCTATTATGTCGCTATAAAGGACATGCGGTCTTTAGCATTTTTGTATATTTCATAATTCAATTCAAAAAGTTTTATTACTTTACTATTTTACTATTCGGTTTCTTTATTTTCTTTTCAAAAACAAAAAAATACTTACTAAAAACTCGAACACTGTAATAGATACCTTGAAAAAGACCTGTGATAGGAGCCGTTTACTCTATGTTACAATTTGAACAAAATGTTAGTTATTAAAATATGTTAATAATTACTTTAAAAAAATAAGCCATTTCTTCCTTGTAAGCCTAAACCCTTAAAGGGTGGTACAATGATCCTGTTTTAAGTCATAGTTGGAAAATGTGTATAAATGATTGTTTTGTTACTAGCTTAGTTTTTTATGTTGCAAGCGTCGGCTAAAATATAGTTGTGGAGGTGTGACAAATTGGTCATGGTAACACAGTCATGATTGTAAACTTATAAATGTATGTATGTATAAGTACATCATCCCCCGTAGCATGAGGCTTCTGAGAGCGTGTATGTCACATGAGAAATGACAAACTGACAGATTATCCATACAAAATCTGTCAGTTTCTCATTTCTCATGTGACATACACGCTCTCAGAAGCCTCATGCTACCCATGCATGTTTTGCTTCCATATCGCAAAAAGCTATTCAGACCTGAACAAAGACTGTTTAGTTTATTATTAGCACCTAAATGCAATCGTTAGCTCGCAATACCGGTATTGAAAACCACCATGTTGGTTTGTTTACACGTGTAGTAATGGAATCGACACTTCGAAACAACTGGATAGTATATTTAGTCAATTTCTTCAACAATGAGAGATACAAAAATTACATGGACTCTAATTAAAAACTTTTTAAAATAATTTTTACAGGGCAAACTTTAAATATATTAAGTAAGTCTGGATTAAAGACTATACATTTAGGTAACCATCGAAAACTAAACGTTATTGGCTAGCTTGAGTATCCAGTTCTAAGTCTCAGTTAATTTTAAAACAATAAAATATGACGACGTGAATCAGTAGATCAAGAAAAATAAAACCAACGACAATAATAAATAAAGAATAAGTAAAGGAAAGAAAAATTTTGACACAGGCGGGAATCGAAGCCGCGACCTCGGGTATACGCCCCCGTCGCTCTGCCAATTGAGCTACCGTGTCAATGGCTGCCTGCGTCGAAATTTTTCTTTCCTTTATTTATTAGTAATAATCCCCACATGAGTTTTTCATGAACAAAAAGATAAAACCAACGACAACAGTTGTTAGACAAACATTATATAGATATTCAACAATTTACAAAACAAAGAGATGCAGTTTTAATTTTCTACGGCAATGAAAATAGTTTACAAACAATGCCGTGTTTTGAAGTGCCACGAGAGTAGTTCAGGTGAACCGTAGAATGTATCAGTACAAACCGGCGACGGTTTCCTACCTGCTACTTTAGTTTGACTACGATACGTCACTCCAACTACATGTTATATCGTTAATTAGTAGAGGTGGCTTCACCCTTTATTTGAATGCTGATTAATTCGGTAATCTGATTTTTAGCTGCAATAAATTTCGTTTTCTCATGTGAGGGAGTACTACATAAAATCAGGTTATTTGGGTTGTATTGTATGTAGTTTATTAAATGCAAATAGGTACAAAGTACTACTTGCAATAGGTAGATAATCAATAGTTCTTGAAGCAAGAATGATTGCTAATGAACTCTTCTTCAATATGATTGTAACTCATGAATTCAAACAAATACAGGGTGTTCGGACAGAAAACGGCAAGGGCCTGTTCCCAATCACGTGGATGCACTATTCAAGCATAATATGGTTACTCTAAAAATTCCACGTTATGTTTAGAAGTATTTGTATCACCGCCACCCCTTCGGATGTTAACAATACGACGTAAACGTTTGAGAGATCATAAAACAAGCCTTTTTCGGAGAACCATTTAATCAGTAATTACATTTTTTATTAAAAATTATAAACCAAATTAAAATTTTGACCACCAAAATACAAAGTCTATTCATAATTCTCACTAGACAAAGTATATCGATAACAATGGGGCTGCGAACTACGACTACGCGACATCCCTAAGGCAGTGCGTTCACGGGCAGGGCTTGCCAGGCCGTTGACCTCTGATGCAGACTCTTTTCGCGTCTCGCCCTACTTGCTAGCAGCCGCCCGCCCAACGCACTATCAAGCTTTGCTTACAACTTGACACATTATACTATATCTTTTTAATCCTGACACTGATATAAAAAAAATAAAAGCACGTTCGCGCAGCTTAATCACGGCTAGGTTTTTTTGTTAATTCTTTATTGTGTTTCAAGTGCGAAATCGTGTTAAAGATGAATTTCCGGCTGAAGATGATATTTCGTAAAAGCTTTTATACTTAAGTGTCATTGAGATCGTCCGCAGTTTTAATAAAAAAAATAACACCTAATGAGTGTTTAGAATGTGATTATTTATAAATATAGGGTCATATACTAGTTAAAAAACAATGTTTGAACTAAATAAAATAACCAAATAAATTTTATTTTAATAAATCCGTGTTTATACATTTACTAAATCTTAAGTAACTTTTCTATATTTTCCAATATTAAATAGCTAAGAAACGATCGACTATGTTTGTAGGTGGTTCAACTTTCATTTTAACAGCGTCTATGATATGTACTTTTATACAAGAAACGGATACAGTTTAATACTAACCTCTTAACCAAACTTCACTGTTATTTGAACCACGATTAATAAGCTTTCTAGATATACTTACAACAAAATTACAACACAGCATTGCCATAAAATATCAAACTTTAGTCACGAAACGACATAAACTACCAAAAAGTTATATAAAGAATAATATATAGAATAGAAGTAAAAAAATATGAAATAGGCAGAAATCTCCTGTTAAGTAACTGTATCTCAACCCAGGGTTTAATGTCATAATCGAAGCATAAATATAAGTAAAGAAGTATATTATAATAATTACCCTCCGTCGCCGTCGTCATCATACATATAACATATAAAGTCGATTTGGTATAGCGCTATTTCATTCTTTAAGGTAACAGTAAGGCACGACCTAATGGAATTAATGCTAACAGAGCTTCATAGAATAATTTTATAACACAATATTGGCTTATGGTCATGGATACAATACCTAAAAAAAAATAAGAAAACAAACTTACTTAGTAAGCCACTTTTGGAAATTCAAAGATGAACAGATTGCGAGAAAATCGTCGACTGGGGATGGGTTTTAGTTTTAACCATTCATTAACGTTTAAAATGTGATTCAACGATTGTATATGACATAGCTCTAACATTAAACTAAAACTAACTATTGTATAAATGACTCATGATGCCGGCAAAACTAAATCATTCCAAGTTGTTACAACTAGCACGCTAAGACATTCATTTCATTTCCAATACAAATGTCAAACCAACTATCGTTAGCCGGTGAAATTTGCATACTGAAAGAGAAACTAATTGTGAATGAGTAAAATCTATAATTTCTTGAAGGTACATGATCTCAAACCATGTCTTCGGTGCTGGAACAGACTGCGGTACAAGTACCTGCTGTCAATTTAGCAGACAGCAACGAGAAAGTGGTCGTAAAACGTTCAAATTATAATAGAAAATGTGTCGTCACGTCTGTACAGATCGATACCGAAGCCCCCTTATATTGCATACTAAGCATACGTGACTGTTCCCAATGAATATTGAACAAGTCCATCGCACACGCGGTACCAATCACAATGTGACAACAGCATGCATAATCCTAGGTCACAAATCCAGTCGTTATTACAAAACGAGCGATTTTAGTATCAAGCTATAACGTCTGAAATACATTAGTCAAAAGGATTTGCGATCACAATATCAAACCGAGGCATTGCGAACAAATAATTCCACTGATATTATTTGAGTTACATACATACATATACTCACGGCTATAAATCCCTAGAAGAGGTAGCCAGAGCTAAGGAATTAGAAACTCCTCAGCCACTTTTGGAAAATTGAGTGGGGTTGAAAAATGGTTAAATAAAGGTTGTTGGTGATGGGTCTCCAACCGCATCGCCCAAAAATCCCTTAAACGCCCCAATACCGTTAGTCGCCTCTTACGTACACCCACCGGAAGAAATGGGATAGTGCTATTGTAAACCGACACTACACAGCAAATATATATATTTGAGTTAGGTTAGGGTTAAAGACGAGAGCAGATTCAGAATCGAAGCACGTCACAAAACAGAAGCTCGTTATGAAAATATAGTATTTAAAGCCAGTTTTATGTTGTGTACAGACTATTGTTACGCGATGTAATGAAATTGATTGTTAACAGAAACAAATGTTTGGAGTCGATAGCATATTACCTATTAATATGACCACATGTTTACATTCGCTCATCGATATACTAAATTTAGAACTACTTGAAAGCATGCTACCAAACGTTTGAGCATTCCTCAAATGATGAAAATTGTTATAACTCTCTTAAATGTTTGCACACAAAGCAGTTATTCTGAATAATTGCATAGCAAGCATCTCTATAAAATCTTTATTTAGTCAAGCTACACCAGCAGAGGGTCTGATAAGCGACCACCCATGTTGAGTTTCGCTGACTTGCATACGTAACCGTGTTTGCTGCATGTATCGGAATATTTATGTATAAGTTGTACATTTCCACGCGTTTGTATTTTGTCTAAGAGACCCTCTGACCAAAGACAGTTCGACAGAACGAGCAAACCCTCCCAAATCTTGGCAAAAGTTCAACATTCATAAACGATTTTGCCGTTTTCATGCTAGAGTTTTCGCCGTGCAAGTGCTATACTTTATTCTGTTTAAGTATGTTAAGAATGAATAATTACTACAAAAAAAACATGGCGAACACGGTATTAACCATTGCTATGCTGAAAAACACATCGGCGAGTCTAATCATTTGTGTCTTCCAGACATATTAGTGTCGACTGTCGGACGTGAGAATAGCAACTCATTATACCATCTTGACTTGACTTACTTATCACTAGCAGCTGCTAATCTCGCTTGAAAGGAAAATAGCTTCTGTATAAACGTGCCATAAAGAACAACCGTATTACTAACTTATAACAAAGGCAATGCCGCACTTAACATACCGCGAATACAAAAGTATAAAGAAATGCTTTCATTAAACATTCTGTTTTAAATATCAGCTCTTTTAGTTTCTAAAAGAAGTAGGTCAGAAATATATCTGTATTCAATTACAGGACAAAGTATCATACAAACGTGCGCCTATATAGTGTCTGTTTGTTTGTCGTACTTGGTATCGAATGTCGCGTGGTAACCATGGAGCGTGAAAGCGACAAATATGCAGACAGGTGCTTTGTTTTGGTCACGTTCCTACTAGTAAAACAGGAGCTGAATAACAACTCGAAACTAGTTACGTACGAGCAGTAATTTCAAAACAGAAGTTAAATTACTTACAGACACGCTATTAAAAGCTTTTCAAAATGTATGAATAGTGCAATAATAATAAATGAAATAGATGAAGTTAGCCCCAAACTAAGTAAAACTTGTTTTTCTATCTAGAAATATATCCTAATTCAAATTAAAATGGACAAGTCGAATTTTGGGGAAGATAATTAAAATAATACTTTTAATACATTACATGTTTTTAAGATTCTGACATTTAAACATATAGGTTCAGTGTAGGCTACTGGTTTATTTTTCCGTTCTACTGCGGAGTAAAGGCACAAAACAAGCGTAACAAGTGCGATCTGCATACGACAACTACATTCTACAGCACATGTGGATACAAAAAAACACCTAACTTGACCTACAAGTTATGGCTATAATAGACTATACCGTGTTCATAAATGGCCAGCTTCTCCAATATAGCCGGCGCTGGTTTCCGAGAACGGGTGTCGGTGTCACACATCGCAACTAGTCACCTGGCACGGACACACAAGTGACTGCCAATGAGCCACCGTGTCACGGCCATACCTAACAGGATTATACCCTACTACGATAGGGCTGTCCTCCTTACTGTCTTTCGAGGTATGTCCTATATATTGGTGTGTCCTGGACTTTCCTACTTAGTTTCGGTGCATCATCGTTCAGACGAGTTTTTGAGGCGTAAATGGGTTTTAGGCCTTTTTTAAATAGATCAAATAGAAGTCAAGATTGAAGAATTTCTCTGAGATGAATGTATATGAAGTTTGAGAGGTTTGCGAAAATCGTGCAAAAGGAATCAATAGTCTCTGCCTACCATAATGGGCACTAATGACGTCAGCATTTGTATGAATGCAAGAGACCCATCACCAACATTCCTTATTTTACTGTCTGCTCCCCACTTATCTTTCAAAGGGCAGAGGAATATAGCTAAAAAATAATGTTCTGAACAACTGGGTTTTTAAGCCTTGAAGATATATAGGTAATTTAATAATATCACTCCTTCGAGCCTGTCTTTAACATAAATTGCTATATCAAATGAAGAAGCACGTAAAAAATTGCTTCTGCGAATAATTTTCATAAACATTTTAGATACTTCAACACTGTTTTAATTTGAATAGTTACATATATTTGTTCCAAATCCTGGCCTTCCACGAGTGGATGCAGCATATAATTTTCAAGAAATACTATTTCAATACATTAACCCTTTTTTAATTTGAATCACAGAATATTTTCTTGAGTGGAAGCAACCCTATACTATACACTACATACTAACTAACACCGATATAGAACGAGCTAAACGGCTTACTTCTGTTTACCACAAGTTTTGTGACTCGCGGTCAACAATCGACCTTCCTTGGTAAGCTTCTTGCTGGTGTTTGGTTTCCTAATATTTACCCGATTAATTATTACATTCTTAGTTTTGGACTGGTTTGTACTGGAAATATAAGTAGGAGGCTTGTTATGTAGTTAAATAATCTTTCATTCCAGCTAACAGAGCCTCAACAATGATCGCAGGAGGATTTCGAGGAACTTGAGAGGTAAATTACGTTAAACGATTTGGTAGTGGGCTTGCAACCACATCACGTTTATTCTCAAGCTTCACTTAAGATAAGACATGTGATATTGCTATTCTTAGCTGACCTTAATAATAAAATGAAAATATTAGCTAAGTACATTAAGTAAGCAAGAAGACCGCTACTCAACCCAGAAAAACAATATCTCCGAAAATAACTTTACAACTTTTTGTGTAGTGTGTTGGTTCAGAATAGGGCTAACTTAAATACTCCCGCGGGTATCATTAGAGGCGGTGTTAGGGTTTGGGACAGTCTGGCGATTTGGCTGGAGACAACACCAACAATAATAATAATAATTTGTCTTCCATTTATTGGGATATATTACCAGTGACTGAGAATGTATAATAATGGCCAAGTGTAAGCTTAAAGATACTTTAATTTTTTTTATGGTTTTTTTCCTTTGGCATATACAAAATTTGTGAGTAACATATCGTGTTATACTAACAGGTGTAATGTGTAATGATAACACCTTGTTAACACCAAACAGCACCGGGGTATACCGAACAACAAAGTGGATCGATAAGATGGATAGAATCGCAAAAAAATGGGAGCGTGGTTTAGGGTTTTAATCGACTGACTTTTTCTGAGGTTATTTGTTTGCTTAAATTAACGTAAATTAGTTGTTATAGTTAAGGAAATCATATGCCTGTCAAGCCCAAAACACTAATTGCCACTTTGTATCACAAATTCGTATTCTTTAGACAAAAGAAGGTACTCGGAACACCAATTGATAAAATGACGATATTTTTAGAAGCACTAGTAGTTGGGGAATTAGCGATGTAGATGCTGTTTCCATGTTTCTACTTAACTGGTCTGGCTTTCAAATAGCCTGACGATGATGTACTGATTAACTTCTAAACGACCTCTCTGCATCACATTGTGGTAACGCTAAGATCACGTGCAATTATGACGTCAAAATATCATTACTGTAGTCATAAAATTAAAAAATACGATAGAAAAACTTGATTTGCATTTATTTAACTTCTTGTTATCCTATTTTATTAATTTTGACGGTTTTACTTGAAGCCAAACTATTTCTTTAACATATCCTAGTAATTAACATTCTTTTCGCAATATCTAGGGATAAGGGCCCTTTTGTCTTTGTGTCTACCATAACACAGACGAGTATAAGAACAGAATGTTTATCTTTACATATTTATTAATAATCATCCCTTCCTATGCGAGTAAACGTTACTCTATATGAATTTTATTTTAAAACTGTCAATACGAGGAGTAGTGGAGTGACGACCTAGAATAGCACTATCATCCTTTTTCTTCCCGTGGATGTCGTATGAGGGTACTAAACATTTTGTGGTTTTTGTGTTGCGATGTGTTGAGTGTATGGCCTTTGTAGTTCTTAATTTTTTCCATCTTTTTTTCACTTTCTACTCCCTAGATTAGACAATGACTATTGATTCTAAACTTCTGGCTACCCTTCTAGGGATTATATACGTGTGCTTTGCTAAGTTAAATTATAATATATTTCTCTATATAGTGTGCTATGTAGTTACGGCTTAGAATAGCACTACCCCATTTCTTCCGGTGGGTGTACGTAAGAGACGACTAACGATATTGGGGCTTTTAGGGGATTTTTGGGCGATGCGGTTGGAGACCCATCACCAACAAGCTTTATTTCACCATCTTTTCCCCACGCAACTTCCAAAAGTGGCCGAGAAATTTCTTATTCCCTAGCTCTGGTTACCCCTTCAAGGGATTTATAGACGTGAGTAAATGTATGTATGTATGTATGTCTCTCTATACTATCTCCGAATTATCGACGATAATCCTAAAAGGGGTAGCTAGTGCTGCGATCTCAACATTAATCAGTTTCTGTTTCTGAATTATTTTACGAGAGGAAAGATAAAAAATATTCTGATCATGGGTTTTCATTACGGCAATATCACCGATTAATCAATTGAAAAGCGGCTCCCTTAGTGGCCTTAAAAACACCTACTAGAAGCGATGCTTTAGTGATATTTCCAGCCAAAACTTCGCGAATATAAATGCAATAGGTAATAGATAAATAGGTGGCTTATTTAAGTCTCTTGTATCTTTTTGTTGAATTGTTCTTAATAAGTTTTGTTCAATTTATATTATATATACTTCCTATTGGATTCTACTGTCTTGAACTTGTTTTCATTTACATGGCACGAGTAGTAAGTTGAGTGTTTTTACTGTTTCAACTGTTACTGCCTTTACAAGACACCAGTTTAGTTTTTTTTCTTTTACGAAATGAATGCGGTTGTTAAGATGAAAAATATGAGAAACATATATCGCTATGTAATTTATCTAAAGATCTAAATATTTAAAATAATAACGTCGATAACAAGGACATGTTTAATAATTATGTTATAAATGTTTAAAATATTGGTTTAATAAACCATAATTAATTGATAGTGTAGTTTAATGAGATAAGGTCAGTTGTACAATAAAAAAAAATACGACAATGCTAGCGGCAACTTGACATCACTTGATGTTGGGAATGAATTAAATCACATCCTTATTTTTAATAATTCTAATACAATTGTTTTAAAACATTCACATATTCCCAGGAATTCAGACGTAATATAAAAATAATACATAACAAAAAATCATTGCACTCAGGTTTTTCCGCGCAATTTTAATATTATAATGTGTACTTACCGAGATCCAATATATAAAACCAATGGGGAGCGATGCGGTTATTTGAAATCAAATTGTTTAACTAAACCTTTAACCATATCACTGGTTTACAACACACAATAGCGTTATTAAATATTTTTAATACCGCATGCAGTGAGAATGTTCGTAATCGAACGCGTGTATTACGCGAACGCAACAGAGATAAACAAAACCAATTTCCGCCTCTATTTCATGCAGCGCGCGCAACTCTTTTGGTGTTGTCAGAACTCTTTTTTTTACGAACCTGGTTTCCAGACTTTTTGCGCCATAGTAAGAACTCTGCCCGAATATCGTGAAGTAGACAGGAGACATTGTATCTATTAAAAGTGTTGTGGATTCATGGAAAAACCTAACTTCTAAAAGTGGACTACAATAGTATACCACAAGTAATCCTGCGTTTTTTATCAAAGTAAAATACCTACATTTAACTGACTTACTCGGATTGTGTAAACACGCTGAACTGATAGTGTAATAAATGCTTTGTTGTAACGGTGTTTATACATTCACCGGATTATTCTAATTATCCAATTTGGCCAAGTGTTTTGGAGGTTTAATTAGACAGCTTTGCATGCAGGTTATTCCAGGTAATCATTTTCCATGAAAAAGAAAAGAGTTTTACTTGGAAGCTTCTCGGATAGTATAAAGGATTTTGACGATGGACTTGGTCTACATACTGTGTGAGCTTGGATAACGATACGACGACGTCTCAATCGACCAATTTGAATCATTCGACGGTTTTGAATGACTACTTGGATTGATGTATGTAAACATAGAATATACTCAAGGAAGTGTCGTGGAGTGACAGATCAACAAGATGCCTTGTCGCTTTTTTTTGTCATGTCAAGTTGACTTTAGTTAGTGATGAAACACAAATGTCAAAAAAATCATCCGTCTAGTTGTTTCCACTCCTCCAGGGCCCCTGTGATTAGAATTAATTTATCAAAATTAATTAGATTGCTAAAGTAAGCAATTGCTTTTGCAATGGGATACAAATTTTTAAAACTTGCCTCGTCATCGTACAAGGTATGTCTATTAAACATTATTTACATAATAATATATTAATTGAAGTGTGAGGAGTGGTAAGCTGTCATTGGTTATGCAATTTTTGATAATTTTGCATTTATTCAAAAAGTTAGTTTTAATAAGCTTGAAGATTGTATTTATTGCAAGTTTTCATGCATAAAACTATGAGAACTACTTACACCTTTGATGATAATATTTCTTAGTTGACCTTCACAAATATGACCGTATGTGACCGACCGACCCCATTGATCCGACGAAATTTTCGGTTTATAGCCTGTAACGAATTATTGCCATGTAACAGCGGCTGTGGTCTAGTGAATATAAGTCTTTAAAACTGCTGAGTTATAGTGAATTTAGAATTTAGTCCCTACTAAAGGCATACATTTATATTATATTGGATGTTTTTTAAGTACATGTATTGTTGAGATAGTATACACCACAAATGTTTATAGAACTTACTTTGGGGCTGAGTTTTTCAGTGTGCTATTTTGACTTTATTTTCTCTAACTTCTGTTTCAGACTGGAAATTTGATTGTATCCAGAAACTATGCAACAGCTCACAGTGCAGATGTTGTAGTCATTGGTGCCGGCCCTGGAGGCTATGTAGCTGCCATCAAAGCTGCTCAACTTGGCTTTAAGGTACTGTTTCAATAGTCTACTATTAATTAAGTGCACTTAATTATTTTATTATTATCTATCATAAGAAATATCACATTTATTTATTTATTTACCTATATTGTACAACATCACAGAAGACTAATTATAATTAACACATACTTTGCAAATCATATTATATTGTGATAAAAATGTGGAAAATCATTTCGAAGATATAGGTAGTATATAATGGTCAACATTAGTTGTATTACTTCAATATCTATAATTCAATTAGTAATATTATATTTTTCAGACTATCTCAGTTGAGCAATCACCCACACTTGGAGGAACTTGCCTAAATGTTGGATGTATTCCCTCTAAGGCTTTGCTCCATAACTCTCACTTGTACCATATGGCAAAACATGACTTCAAGAAGAGAGGTATTATTACTGGGGAAGTTTCATATGACTTCAAGGCTTTGATGGACTACAAGGCAAATGCAGTAAAAGCCCTAACTGGGGGTATTGCAATGCTTTTCCAAAAGAATAAGGTAATTATTTTTTGTATTTTTACTTATTTTACTAGAATAGTAGCCAAAAGTAACACTCAAAATTTAAATTACTGCATTGGTGCTTGTGTGCACTAAATGGTGGTATTAACATAGTATATTCATATAGTTTACCTTTTAGGCAAACTCTAAAAAGGAATAAAATAAACCCAGAATTAAAATAAGGGGCTCTCCAACTTTAATGTCATGCTTAAGACCAACAACTTCAGAATGTTGATGTCGCATAAAAGTTAAAAAGTACTGTTAGTAACAGTTTGCAGACATATTATTATCAGTTATTACATAGGTCTCCCCATGCATCCATAGTTTTCATACATTGCATATAGCATAATTTTCCTAAAACTATCAAATTAATTTTATTTAGCAATACATTTACTATAACTATAATCTTAATATTTTCCACAAAGCACCAACATTTATTCCTGCTCTAGGTACAACTGGTAAAAGGAACAGGCACCATTGTGGCCCCAAACAAAGTGGAAGTACAGGGTGAGAAAGGTGTTGAAACCATTAATGCCAAGAATATCATCATTGCTACTGGTTCTGAAGTAACCCCATTCCCTGGTGTTACAGTAAGTTATATTATAAGTAGTTACTAAAATAAAAGACTAATATTAATAAGTTTCTTCGCTTAATTCCGCTAAATAATATTTAATATTTAGTGGAATTAAGCGAAGAAACTTATTAATATTAGTATTGCTATGGATTTCCGCAAAGTAACGCCTGATTCAATCCAATAAAATAAAAGAATAATTATATCCAAGTCATCAATATATATTTTTTACACATTTAAACTTTAGTAACAACTGTTTACTGAAATAAAGATTAGCTGGTGTTTAGTTTCTGACCAAATTCTTTGAAACAGTTCAATATGAAGTTTTAGTCAATCCATGCATATTTGTTATATAGATAGGGTTGCCTTCCATCCTGTTTTCACTGAACATGACATGCTATTGGAGGTGTTCTGTTATAAGACAGTTCTAAATTGTTTCAACTGGAATTTTAAGTAAAAAAGTTGAAACATCTTTGATTGTATAAAACTAAAATGCTCTGGTGTTTCGGTCTTAGTCTCCTTAATTTCCAAATAGAGAACTATCTACACTGTGTATATTACACAACAGAAAAGAATACAATATATTATCTATTTTTTAATGTAGAAGTTTATAAGAACTCAAGTAATTTATATCAAATTTCAAGTAACTGAAAGACAGAAAATTAAATGATCATATGAAAAATAGCTGACCCAACAGACTTTGTACTGTCAAATTTGCTTATGACAAAACTTTAGGCATTTTTTCCAGTACTCTTAGTTCAACTACCCATGAATATTATATTGATAAAGAAAACTGGGATAAAAGTATTCTATTTGTGAATTTGGGTCATTATTTAGCCTTCTGCCTTTCATTCATATACATTATGTACTTGAGGAGCCTTTTTGCCTCAAACACACAAACATCTAAGCTTTCACATTTATGATATTAATAGGATAATATTACATTTTCACCTTTCAGGTTGATCAAACTCAAATCATAGACTCAACTGGGGCTCTAGCCCTGCAGTCTGTTCCTAAGAAGATGCTGGTAATTGGTGCCGGTGTCATTGGGTTAGAACTTGGGTCAGTATACGCAAGACTTGGTACTGATGTTACTGCTATTGAGTTCCTGGGATCTATTGGAGGTTAGTTCAATATTATTGTAGTATGATGATGGAGGATAAGAGAGAGATGACTGTGAAAGAGTTTTCCATTTTGAGTGTGTGAGCTGTTGCAGAGAGGCAACTCTAGTGTGTGAAAGAGTTCTGTGTGAGCTGTTGCTTGATGTGTGAAACCTGTAGTAGGTCTTATCACTCAATTTTTCTATTAAATAAATATGACTTGAACAAATAAAATATGAGATAACGTCAGATGATGATAAAAATGCTCTGGATTGGATAGTTCTAAGATTGTAGCATTTAGATTACTCCCTTAAATGATTAAATAAGAAGATCATATTCAACCATCACCACAAAAAATATAGTTACATTTGTGATATTTTCTATGAGAAATAAACAAGTAAACAGCCTATGGTCAAAGTCAAAAACTAATATATAAATTTATTTTAGGTGTGGGTATTGATGGTGAAGTAGCCAAGACACTACAAAAGATCTTGGGAAAAGAGGGCATGAACTTCAAGTTAAATACCAAAGTGTTGAGTATAAAGAAAGAAGGTGGCGGCGTCAAGGTGGAAGTTGAGGCAGCTGCCGGTGGTAACAAGGAAATCGTAAGTTTATTTAAGTTTATTAATGGTAACAGACTGAAAGAGAGAGAGTATACCTATATTTTGGGCCCATTAGTCTTACTACATGAGATTACACTATGCACCAATCTATAAATATATGACTAAGTAAATATTGTGGTCTTTGCATCTGTTTTACATATTTTATATAAATTTCGAAGCTACTATAAGGACTACTTACCTATTAATTATGCAATAATATTTTATTACAGATAGGATGTATGATTTTAATTCAATTCATATGACTCTATTTTGTTAACATGCGAACCCCTTTCAAACTGTCTAATTATTCATAGAGCTTACTGACTAACAGAAAGACCAATTGCGAAGTCATAATAATATAATCCCGTTTTACCTACTTAGTCTTGAGAGAGTTTCAGAGTCTTGTTTGTTTTTACAATAACCAGCAAATATATTTGACCTTCAATATTCTCTCAGAGTTAAACGTATGTAAGTTTATTGTAAAAATACTTAAAATATATTTTTTAAGCATGATGTCTATAGATATTAATTATGTGAAAATAATATTCAGGAACAGCTCTACTAAAATCTTGAAATGTTTTTATTCAATGATACTTATCACACAATAGATACACTTTTGTTTAACTACCTATTGTTGTTTTCGATAAAGTCTCTTATACCTCAAAGCTTAATACTAAAATCGTAGTGATATTTTCATTAATATTATGAAAATAATATTCAAGAAATGCTCTGCTTAAATCCTGAAAATCCTATTAATATTTTAAATGCAAAAGTTTATATGTTTGAATGTTTGTGTGTTTGGGGTGAAAAGGCTTCTCAATTACAGAATGTATATAAATGAAATTTAGCAGAATGCTAGATAATGACCCCAATTATCAAATAGAATACTTTTTATCCCGGAAAAATTTTACCTATAAAATATTCACGCCTGATTGAACCGAGAGTACCGGAAAAAGCGCCTAAAGTTTGGCATTAGCAAATTTACAGTACGAAGTCTGTTGTGTCAGCTAGTAGTTCATAATCAACACTTATCAAACATTATATTTTCATTACCCATTGTCCTCAATGACATACTAATATTAATAAATTTCTTCGCTTAATTCCGCTAAATAATACCTGCAGTCTTTATGCAACATGCACTGTGCACCGCCCGCCCTCCCACTTACAAGAAATCGAAAAGCAGACAATGCACCACACACACACACCCGCAAGCGAAAACCACAGGCAACCACAAAAATGCGACGCGTTTCGACTCAACACGAGTCATTGTCGAGCAGTAGACAGTTCGGCAGCTGACCACCGAGACTCTTGTAAGTGGGAAGGCGGGCGGTGCACAGTGCATGTTGCATGAAGACTGCAGGTATTATTTAGCGGAATTAAGCGAAGAAATTTATTAATATTAGTATTGCTATGGATTTCCGCAAAGTAACGCCTGATTCAATCCAATATCTCAATGACATAGTTGAATTTGAAAAACCTAAACAGGCATAGAATTATTTTATTTATATATTTATTTATATTTACTCAAAAAACATAACACAAATTTTGCTTAGATAAAATATCGAGAAATCTAGTACATTACATTACTTTCCCGAGTCCGTTTTTATCACATAAATCGAATGTAAGAATGAATAATACATCAGTGTAAATGTATTCGGGTCAATGAACTTTACCCAAGAATATTTTCCGGTAAAAGAAAATCGGACATCTGAAACGATACATTAATGCAAGGGTGAGCTTCCGTCACTCAACCCAGCCCAGGATTATGAAATATGAGCATACATTAGAAAATAGCTATTCTACTTCTTATATATGATTTTACGGCTTCAAACTTAAAGGGAATAGAAAGTCCATTAGTTATTTTAAATCAATATTAGAACCTGGAAATCTAATTAGAATGCTTTTCCTTTGGCTCAACGGCAGTTTGGATGTTCCTAAAAAGGATTTAGGCCTTAACATTTCACTTTATGAGTAGCCATTAAATAATTTTGTGGTTTTACAGCTAGACTGCGATGTAGTACTAGTGTCGATTGGTCGCCGTCCCTTCACAAAGAACTTGGGCTTGGACAAAGTTGGCATTGCGCTGGACGACAGGGGACGGGTTCCCGTTAACAACAAGTTCCAAACTAAAGTACCTGGGTGAGTTCTAATATTATTTTTTATATTGAATTAATATTTTAATCAAAGATATGTCTGAACAAATATTTAATTCTATTTTAAGGGTTCCGTACCAAAAGGTAAAATGAGACCCTATTACTAAGACTTCACTGCCTGTCTATCTGTCTGTCTCCAGCCTGTATCTCATAAACCGTAATAGCTAGAAAGCTAAACTTTTTACAAATGATGTATTTTGTTGCCGCTATTACAACAAGTACAAATAAGTAAAAAAAAGAATATTTAGGGGGGTCTTCATACAAAAACTTTTCGTATTTTTTAACTCAATTCGCGCTTCAAAATTACTCAGAATATTTACTTGTATATCACCTTTCAAAACGAATAATAAAATAACAGTAAAGTAAATATAAAAGGGGGGCTCCGATTTAAAAAAGATATCTATTATAGATAATAGTACCAAACCCTTCGTGCGTGAGTCCGAATCGCACTTGGCCGGTGTTTTTTTATATCAATTTGTACAGGGGATTACTAACAAATTGTTTTATGCTACATTTTATATTACCTGTATTATAAACAGTAAAGACTTATGGTTTTGTTAGCAAGCATATATCAATAACAAGTACGCAAGGCTTTCGTGTTCTCTAATAAAAGCATGCTTTTCCACAAACAGCAGAGATTTAACTAAGTCTTAGAAGATGCTATAAAAAAGTACTTTATTTTTTTGTCAACCCGCGCCCTGCAGTATTTTTAAAAACTCCTCTGTTTTAAATTGACTTAAATAATTTTTCATTGCAGAATTTACGCTATTGGTGATGTGATCCACGGACCCATGCTTGCCCATAAAGCAGAGGATGAAGGAATTGTCTGCGTAGAGGGAATTAAGGTACAGTGAAATATTCCTTTATCAATGAATTACTCATTAGTTTGTGGTGAATAAAGTTTAAATGGAATTATTGGATACAATAAAAGGAATTGTATACAAAACGTCAAACTGCTTGAACACATCTTATTACTTTTTTATTTAAGGACTATGAGTAAAATTTTGTGACTATGTTCTTGAGACGAGTTGAGGAATATTGATAGAAATTTATGATAAAATAAACCTTTACATAACTTAAACTCACAACTAAAACGCACACACTCACGCACGAAGGGTTCCGTACTATCGTCTATATAATAGAAAGTTACGTTTTTGTATGGGAGTCCCCCTTTGATATTTACGTTACTGTTATTTAATTATTTGTTTTGTAAGGTGATATACAAAAAAAACAAACTGTGAAAATTTGAAGCATCTACTTGTTATTAGGCGGGTACTGACTCAGTCTTATAATACTGAGCAAAAAAATACTAAAAAGACACTTTTATTGACTTGTGTGAAGACCCCGCTAACTTTTTTTTTACATTCTATGTATTTGTTGTTATAGTGGCAACAGAAATACATCATTTGCGAAAATTTCAGCTTTCTAGCTATCACGGTTTATGAAATAGAGCCTGGGGACAAACAGACAGATAGCAAAGTCTTAGTAATATGGTTTGTTTTACCATTTGGTATGGAACCCTAAAAAAGGGGAAATAAGGCTTTATTAGAGTTGGAAATCCCTTATCCACTATAGTAAGTTTTGTGAGGAAAATATTGTAAAATTAGGAAGATTGGTGATGGGACTCTTGCTGCATAGATAAATCGCGAGCCGCCTACCCAATAGGAACTAATAACGTGAGATGTATGCATACAAAACATAAATTGATGCATGGTTCACTCCTGGCTAGAATATATTTTCTGTACCCACAAATGTGCCAATAAACAAGTTTTTTTTATTCTCAATATTTCTATTTCAGGGAATGCCAGTACACTTCAACTATGACGCTATTCCATCCGTCATTTATACCTCACCGGAAGTCGGTTGGGTGGGCAAATCAGAAGAGGACCTTAAAAAAGAGGTAAGTCCCTTTCCATTTTGTAACTAATAAAGTGGTGACTGGTGACATGTGAATAACTTGACAGAGACATTAAAATCAAATAGTAAATAATAGAAGAACTTGTATGAACATATTGATGAACGTAATTGATGAAGATAATGTGGACCCTGTAGGGCACAGCAATAAAAATATAAATATAACTTAAAATATTAATTAAAATCTTAAACTAAACATATTGACTTAAAATTTAAACATAAAAACAAACATGAAAAATAATAATACTGAGAACATAATATAATCCAAATTAACATAATTAATTCCAAATCGACATAATATCTGTATATTTCAGCCATGAAAGTTATTAAATTACTTCCATTATTTCAACAAAGAGCTCCTACTATATTATTTACTTATTATTTATTTATGTATTTATGTACTGTCTTTCCAAAACAAAACAAGGCTCTAATCAATTAATATGGGTATTATTTATTATTATTATAATTATAAAATTCGTCTAAAGTATAAAAGATATTTTTTGTAAGTACTTCTTTTAATTGTTTTTTAAATTTATTGACATCACTTATATATATGTCTAATCTCTGATGGTAATTTATTATAGATTTTTGAGCACATTGATAGTGGGCCTTCTGAGACAATTTTCATGTTGGTTAGGTGTTGCGCTAATCTGGTGTTCTGTCTCAAATTGGGTGGGCGATGGTAAATTGGAAAAGATGAGGGTTTTGCCTAACAAATAGACTTACTTCTAATACGAGGGCTGCTATTTATGTATCCGGAACTGGCCACTTACAGAACAATAATTTAAAAAGTAATTACATCATTTAAAAATAGAACTCTTTAGCTTTAGAATACATTTATTTTTATGTGACTGTCAATTGTTTTCACATCGTAGCGTCATTTTGAAAATTGCGTGTCTTCACCACCATGGATTTAACTCGTGAACATTTTCGTGCCATGATTTTTTACGATTTTCGGCGTGGTCTAACTCAAAAACAGTGCATCGATCAGCTTACTTCAACTTTTGGGGATGAAGCACCCTCAAAGACCACTGTGTATCACTGGTTTAGCGAGTTTAATCGTGGACGATCTAAGCTTACTGATGAAATTAAAGAAGGTCGCCCTAAAACGGTCGTTGTACCTCAAAACATCGATGCTGTCCGGGAACTAATAACTCAAGATCGTCATGTTACATATCGTGAGATAGAGGCATCTCTGGGCATTAGTATGACGAGCATACATAAGATACTTCATGAACATTTAGCTGTAAAAAAAATTTGCTCCCGTTGGATTCCGCACAACTTGAGTATTGATCAAAAACAGGCTCGTGTCGATTGGTGCAAAGAAATGTTAAAAAAATACAACCGTGGTGCGTCAAAAGCTGTTTATAATATCTACACAGGTGACGAATCTTGGATCTACGCTTACGACCCCGAAACTAAGCAGCAGTCCACGGTGTGGGTGTTCCAAGATGAGCCGAACCCAACAAAAGTTATTCGTGCAAAAAGCACATTGAAGCAAATGGTCGCTTGTTTTTTTGGTATAAATGGCCATGTAGCTACAGTGCCTTTAGAGAATCGTAAAACTGTTAATTCGGAGTGGTATACGACCATTTGTTTGCCGGAAGTCTTTGAACAAATAAGAAAGACTAACCGACAACGTAGAATCATTCTGCATCACGACAATGCTAGCTGTCACAGGTCGGCCGTCACAACTCAGTTTTTAGAAGCTCAAAAGATCGAATTGACAGGTCATCCGCCGTACAGCCCTGATTTGGCACCCAATGATTTTTATTTATTTCCAAATGTGAAGAAAAAATTACGTGGTCAACGTTTTTCGAGCCGCGAAGAGGCAGTCGATGCGTTCAAAATGCACGTTTTGGAGATACCTCAGTCTGAGTGGAAAAAGTGCTATGAAAATTGGTTTCAACGCATGCAAAAGTGTATAGATCTGAGCGGCGAATATTTTGAGAAGCAATAAAACCATATTAATTGATATATGTTTGTTTCTTTTTTTTATTCCGGATACATAAATAGCAGCCCTCGTACATATAAGGATGTTAACGTAAGTATTTGGTATTTCATGAATTGTGATGTCAAAAATGTCAAAAAGGCAGGCGTCCGTAGTATGAAGAATAAAAGAGCATGTATGAAAAGATTGATGTATGTAAACGAAGCTAGAGAGGTTTGCCAGGATCATACCAAGTGGTGATCGATAGTCTCAGTCTATCTTGATGGAAACTAATGATGTGAGTAGACATATTTATCTAAGAAATATTTGATTCCAACGTTTTAACTAATATGTGTTATTTTCAGGGCCGAGCTTACAAAGTGGGTAAATTCCCATTCCTCGCCAACTCGAGAGCGAAGACAAACGGAGAACCTGACGGCTTCGTCAAAGTACTAGCTGACAAACAAACAGACATTATCTTGGGAACACACATTATTGGACCTGTAAGGAACTTTTTTTTTTTATTCTTTGTAAGAAATTCCACTGGATTTTAATATTGTCAAATATCAGTGTTCAAATTGTTCATAGCATATTGTCGCTTATCTCAATAACCTACGTACTCTCAAGTAAATTGGCGCTTTTACAGAAAGTAAATTTCCTGTGTTTTTTATATGGCAAAAATAAAACGAAAACATCCTATACTTATAACAGTCTTCCCATTTAGTCGTATAGGCGTGTGAATATAGATCCTCACGTTTATTAAATTTAAAGGAGACTAAAAAAACGTATTACCCATCCAAAAAAAAACTTTTTTGGTATTTGAATGTTTTCTATTCAGCAATAATTTAACAATTGATTACCTTTCGATGGATTTAACATCAACGGTAGCTGGGTTCATTAACATTCAATTTCTGTCCTTACTTACCTTTTACATGAATTTAGGAGTTCTTAACATAATTACTTTACCTTCAATTTAAGAGCTAGATGTTGTGGGTAAATTAATTTTAAACTCATATTCGATATTATAGGGTGGTGGAGAGCTGATCAACGAGGCAGTTCTCGCGCAAGAGTATGGAGCGTCTGCGGAGGATGTCGCCAGAGTGTGCCACGCACATCCCGTAAGTATATTATAGATAGGATAAATCTTTGTCAGGATCGTACAAAGTTGCAATTAATAGTCTCTGCCTACTGGGAATCATTTTTAATCGAATAGAACTGAACACTATGGCACACTAACATAACAACATGATATTGAATTTATATAGTTGAGAAGAATTACGATAAGAATAAACCCACTTTCAGAAATTAAGAAGTTATAACATAGTAAATAAATTATAGTCCGTGGTGATAGGTTTGTAGTTATACTGACCAAACATCACTTGTGGTCTCAAATTCCTTTTCCCATGAAGAGGACAAAATAAATCTTTGGGGAAACCTGTTTTCAAATGGTAATATCCTGAGGTTGTTTTACTAATTACATAATTTTCGTATTCCTTCTGAACCAAAACATATATCATCCTCCTACGGAAACATTTCTATCGTTCTTAACACATTCGTTACAATTTTCACTATGTTATATTATATTTATGCTTGTGATTATCTTGTTAATGTGAATTTTTATTACAGACATGTTCTGAGGCGCTACGTGAAGCCAACTTAGCTGCCTACTCCGGGAAACCAATCAACTTTTAATTAATTAATAAAAATATGTCATTGGCATATACCATCTAGAATAATTCCGATATTAGGAATCTTGTATGAATCTTGTTAATTATTTGTGAAGTGTTATGTGATGTTATTTATTAGTAAGCCTGTAATTTCACTCCGAAACAAGTTTTTTTTCTATAACCCGTTGTAAAAACGTTGAAACTACGATATTGACTCATTCCGCATTGTTTTACTTCAAAATGCATTTGCTATAAGTGAATGTAATGTATATGTACAAAGTTGTATTTTAATTTTGTAAATATGTCGTCGAAATACATTTTATTTAAAACTTTATTGTTTCATTTATTCACACCCTTTACATGCTGATATAAAATACTCAAACGTGCACGACGTATATTACCGAAAGCAGAGGTACTAATACTTCTAAGCATCACGTGACTTTGTCACCTGATTTACTCACGTTTTGCTTCGACAGTGTACTCACGTGATAGGGGGCAGGCATATCGACGTTTTGGACGAATTCACTGTCACATGACTTAGTACAAATCAGCCACACATATGCCTTTAGAAAACAAATGGGTGTTAAGCGGTGTTCTACCCACTGAGCTATCACGGCTGATATAAATGTTTTTAAGAGGTTTCTCTGTATATAAACAATCGGGTAACAACTACCCCCGGTCTGATGATGTTGAGTCAATCAGTCAGTCCTTGACCACGGCACTAGTAGGTGTATAGAAAGTTTCTATACACCTACTAGTGCCGTGAATAGAAACATCGGACAAATATATCACATAAGTGATTGAATAAAATATTCCTTGGTCAATCCCCATTTTTACATACAAAGCGCGAGTGTTTCAAAAGTTTTATTAGTGGAGTGTCTGGGGGTTTTAACCTCAGACTTCTGTTACAGTGAATGAATTTAAATGGTTGAGGGTGTATTCTTTATTATACAATAAAGTATAAAGTTCACCCAATTTTTTTTGTGCTTTTGTTTTTTTTATATTTGAACAAAAACTTAAAAAAACATATATTGAAGCATGTAATTTTAATTAAAATATATTTTTTGTCGTATCTACGTAAAAAGTTGCTACTCAAAGAATAAATAGTTTATGAGGAGTTAACAATGTTTGTTTTTTATAAGTAAATAGAACAGAAGTTGCGTTACGCCTCAGTGTTCCTTGGTAAGATTTTTGAACCGCTCTCACAGCCCTTATTTCCAATACAATCAGATTAGATGAAGCACAACCGCCCTATCTCTTATCATAACTAAAAACAGATATAGTTCTGTAGGCGGATTGCGATTTTGTCGAATCGTCTACTTTACCGTAGTAAAGTAATACCAAGTAGTAAAAGGGACACAAATATGTATTGTTTTCACTCTAATGTATGGAATCAGTCTAATCGAATACGTAATTTCGATCGAAACTCGCAATCCGCCTTGTGCGTGTGTAGTGTGAGTGTTTCTCCGTCAGCCGACTCCTGTAAAATTCTTATAAAACATACAAATTTCCGAATTTATACGGTGTAGAAAACGTGGGACTTGAAGTAGAAAAATTGACGTTACACCGAGGTATTAGTAGTTTTGGTTAGTTGCGGTTTCTTAATAGCTTCTCACAGATTCATAGTCGTAAGCGCTTTAAAGGAGGCTGATGCTGTAGTTTTTCGGAAGGTAATGTATTGGGAATTACACTAGCTTCATTCAAGAATAAATTAAAGTATTTACAACTTAAATTAAATTATAAATGTAAATCCATACTAATACTATAATATTATAAATGGGAAAGTGAATTTGTTTGTTTGTTTATTTGTTCCGCTTTCACGCCATAACTACGAAACCGATACCCTTGAAATTTTGCAGACGTATAGCTAAAAGCCTGGATTAAATAATAGGATACTTTTTATCCCGGAAAAATTTATGTTCCCGAGGGAAAACAAAAATATTGTATGCTTGCTCGATGTATTGGAGATGGCGCTGTGTGTCGTTTAAAAAAAGTAATATATTGCAAACTAATATAAACATGTAAATTTAGAAGCTGAATGAATGATACGATGATGAATCCACGAAAATGAGAAATACGCAAGGGTTCCCACAGCATCAAAAAACCTTAACTCATATCTGGCTCAACATATTGCAGCGAATATTTTTTTTATCGATGGATTTAACATCAGACTCTTTGTTAATGGTCATTTTGGAAAGATTCAGATTAATTAAGGGGTTTCATCCATTTTCATAAAAATAAGTGTACGTTTAAATGACAAATTTGTTGGTTAATAGTAAGACTTATAAAAAATAAAGCTCAAAAAAAATTTACACCGCCGGTAACGTCCCCGTGGCAAAACGGTATAACTATCTACTATGAATATTTAATTAAAACTATTATGAATTAATCGTCTCGCATTCGTATCTCAGGTGATTCAAGCTTTTTGTATTATTATTTTTGTTTTGTTAGCTTAAAATAGAAATATATAAAAAAAATAGCAAGCACTATCCCTTCACTTTAGCGATTATTTGGATGGAGATCCACCACTAACCATCCCCATATTCGCTCGCAATCGCTGCAAGCTCTCCCACTATCACGAACGATCAGTGTAGTACTACTACTACTACTACGCCCAACTACTATCCGTATTTGTACTTACTAAAGATATTCTCATTTCTGATCATAGGTTGGTACAGAATGGGTTGTTTCATGATTGTTATGAGAAATTAAACAGGAAATTTTTGGAACTCAACCCCTAAAGGGTTGATATAGCAAATGAAAGTAATAATGATAATAATGATTGTCATTTTGGTATCTAGAAACAAAAAACTTGGTGCGATTAAATTTATGAAGTTCATCTATCAATCATTCATAAGTATTTACTAACGGCCATAAATTCCTTAAAAGGGTAGCCATAGCTTTAGAGATAGTAATTTTTCATCCACTTTTGGAAATATATTGGGAAAAGGTAGTAAAATAAAGGTTATTAGTGATTGTTCACCAATTGCATCGCCCAACAATCACTCAAAAAGCCTCAATGTCTTTTATGGCCTTTACAACACCCGCGGGAATATAAATATAAAAAAACAGAAGTTGAGATAGTGTTTCGTTATTTTAGATGTAAACCGAATGCAAAAAATGTAGTCCACGCGGACGAAGTCGCGGGCAAAAAGCTAGTTAATACTATAAATGTGTATAAAAATAATATCTTAATAATTCATCGCCCTCGCAGTACGGTATCGTTCCCAAAATACTGGCAGCATTTCCCTTTTAAATGGCAAAACTATTTCGTTATCCACTAGTAAAAACTAATTGAGAGTTAAGTTCACTTGAAGTTGAAAACCCAATGGTCATACAATGTGATCGGTGACCAGCAGAAAACGTAGCGTATTAATTAATAATAAATTATTGGGTTATAAATTTTGATTTCTGTTACCCGTATTGCAACTCCAAAAGTATAGTTAATAGTTTTCATAATTGTTCGGAGAAAATACGAGGGGCATGCCAAAAGAAACTAGACACTCTTTTCTCACTTAATTGACACTGGCAAGCTATACACCATCTTATAGGCTGGTTTTTTATTGACATATTTGAATATAGAACCGATCTGAGAATCTGGCGGGAATTCACTTGCAACAATGGAGCTCAGTCGACGTGATTTTCGCGCTATGATTTATTATGACTTTAAGAAAAGTTTAAAGCCTCAAGAATGTTTTGAACTTTTGGCTTCTACTTTTGGTGAGTCTGCTTGTTCCCGAGCAACAGTATTTAATTGGTTTGCTGAATTTAAAAGAGGACGGGGATGTCTCGAAGATGAAGCGAAGACAGGACGGCCGCCAACCGCGGTCACGCAAGAAAACTTTCGTGCAGTCGAAAAACTTATTCGCGAAAACCGACGAATTACATATGTAGAGCAGCAGCAATGCAAACCATAATTCACGACCACCTTTCTCTCCGTAAACGTTGTTCGAGATGGGTGCCGCACAAACTTACCGATGAGCAGAAAGACCGTCGGGTGGATTGGTGCCTATTCATGATAGATAAATTCAACGGAGGCGAGAAAAAAAACGTATATGATATACTGACTGGTGACGAAATATGGCTATATAACTATGATCCCGAAAAGCGACAGTCGACTGTATGGTGCTTTGAAGACGAGCCAACTCCAACGAAATGTCGCCGTGCTCGAAGCACACAGAAGCAAATGGTCGCCTCGTTTTGATGCAAAGCGGGTCATATTGCTACTGTTGTGCTAGAGAATGGTATGTGACAGTTTGTGCTCCAACAGTAATATCAGCTTGGTGTGACAAGCGACTGAAGTCAGGAATCCGGCACCTTCTCTGGCACCACGACAATGCGGCGCCGCACACGTCTGCCAGAACACTAGACTTTTTCAACTCGAAAAATGTGCCACTCTCCCTCACCCTCCATATTCCCCTGACCTAGCACCTTGTGATTTTGACTTGTTTCCAAAACTCTAAGAAAAACTAAAGGGGAAGAGGTTTGAAAACAAAGAAGATGCGCTCGCTGGTTGCCTATAATTTCGAGATTTCTGGGGTATCTAAAGAAGAGTGGTCACAGGTATTTTCCAATGGGTTCAGACGTATGGAAAAGTATATACGTGCTCAGGGTGAATACTTTGAAAAGATCGACACTTGTAATAAAGAATAAATTTTATAATTTTTGGGTATCTAGTTTCTTTTGGCATGCCCCTCGTAGGTGTCGAATGGCGCTGTAATTTCTTCCGAGCATCCATTGTCAACGAAAAATTAATTTTCGACCTGATCACTGTATAAAGGCTTAAAATAAAACAACCATTATAAAAATAAATTTATTTCATACTAAGAATATATGCAATCTAAAATTAAAAAAAAAAACCAAAACAACAAGATTTCAACGACAAAATATAACAACACAGTATTAAGTTAGTTTAAAAACATACTGATTCTATTTATAAATATTTTTCATTGCGACACTGATTAAATACTGAAATCAAGAGACAACAATCAATGATTGGTCTAAGAATATTGTGAGTATTGGGTTTTGTTTCAAGATAATAAAAAAAGAGATCTCATAAACAACACTCAATACAAAAATAAGGAACCAATCATTGGCATGGAATAAGTTCTTTGTTATAATATAAGTACTTGCTTGATAATTACAACCATTCTAAAGCGTTCTCTTCACACTAGAGTATATAACAGGGTATGTAAAAAATATTTATAACAGAAAACTAAGTGAATATATCAAATCTCACCTCAACTCAATGAAAGTTAAAGTTACTTTTTGCATATAAATTATTGCCATACCGTCTTTGCATAATACAATAAAATAAATATGTAAGTAATTCAGTTATAAGATATTTGAATAGTTACCAGAAGAATACCCTAGCGTGTGAGACCAGGTTATACACGCATATCTCTTATTCATATAGAAAACATATATGTACATTACTTATTACAACTATCAAGTATAAAACAATTCATAAAAGCTTTTTAAATATTGAGTATTGTACTAAAAATACTGTATATAACTTTGTTCAAATATCACTCGTTTAACTTACCAACTAAGTACATTGATATGATTTTTATTTAGACGACATACTAACTGATCGCGTCCATAATCTCATTACACATGTTGAGATAAAACTTCGGTGATAACATCTTGTTATATTGCACACAATCTTTAGAAAACATAACAGCGTTTGCCATATTCGTGGCATTTAATTCCATATATTTTCTAAGTACAGTTTCTAAGTCCTCCACACATAAATCGTTTTCTATATAAAAATCTTTCGCCAAACGGAAACATGTGTCCCATAAATCAGCTTCCATAGGAAATATACTCATACATTTGTCAACCATTTCAGCTGCTTGAATTGAAAGATTTCTTTCAGATATGCTTACTGTGGACGTTTGAGTTTTTATTGGTATATAAGTCATTTCGTCACAACAACAAGGAAGATTCTTAAACATATCGACATCGATATTTGGATATGCTTGTTCATTTAAGATAGTTAGTGAAATATCTTTAATACGTTTGGACATGACATTTGATATTTGTATTTTCAGTTCAACTCGCTTCTTTGCCGAGCTTGATTCGTTCTCACCAAGTTCTGTATGAGCTAAATAGAGTGAGTCGTCTGGTTTCGTCTTTTGAAGACTTTGTAGGAGAAGATTGAGACATTCTGAATATTTTTTGTTATGGAACATGTATTTGGCAGCTAAGTTTTCGTTAAGTTTTAAACAATCTTCATTTATCCATGGCAAAAGTGATACTAGAATTTCGTCTGACCAAGTTTTTCTTTTAAAATCTTTAATAGATAAAAGTGGACTGAAGTGTGAGTGTATCGGTTGTCTACTTGTATTTTCGATTTCGAAAGGAAACATAACATCAAGTCTGTCGATTTGAGAAAAACATAATGATTTGTTGTTGGTTCGGCTGGCTGGTATTTTAATGACACGTTTTGTAGTTTTCATCATGATAATACTGTTTGCTATTTTGTTCAAGTCTCTGCTTACCACCTGTAACAAATAAATTAAAACATGTAAAGTATCAATTTTCAACTGAGATCAAATGATTTGGAGGGTGGTCATGAAAAATACGAGACGCAAAGTAGAATTCCCACAATGTAGACGAACGACTTGGTGAAGTTTTACAAGACATCTTTGAAAAAGAACTATCTCTAGGCTTTTTCAATATTTAAGGGAATTCGTTATTTCATTTGTGTACCTCGCTCCGTAAGAATTTCTCACAAAATGCATTTAATTGCACTGTCAGGGATGAATTGTTAAGTTAAATTGACTTAAAGCTTTTCAAACCAGTCAATTAATGAAACGCCAGCGAGGCTAGTCTAGATAAGAATAACATCTTAACATAACATAACATCATACCACGAGCAGTTTGGTAACACGGTATTAGTTTTGACTTTTGCGCTATTAGTTCCCATTTTAGCAAACCCCTCAAATATCATTTTCATATACCAAAATTTCCTATTTTATTTATTTTTTATTATTAATAAAATATATTTCAGGAACGATTGCGAAACAATCAACATCTTGTCCGCCCCGCCCCAGCTTTCTCTTGCTACGGGAGCGTTCCGTATATTGACTGGTTTAGTTAATTAACTGCTACAACATTCACTCCAAATATTATTTCTTATGTTTCTTACCTCCAAATGTGTATTCCCGCTAGAATATATTCGTCCTTCATCATCAATATATATGGTGAAATCGCCACCGCAAGCCACCAAAGACTTGGTTTCACTTCTCGGATTATCTTTCACTTCAGTATTGACTTGATCAGCTTCCACGGTAGTCGCTCGATTGATTTGTACTTCCGTTGGTATAGGAACTTGTTTTCGATCTCCGCTACCTAAATATTAGAAAATTATGGTCTTATTATATTCCAAAACGAAGTCAATGTGTTATATTTAACAAATATTCGAAAAAACTTAAAGAGTTCTAGTAGATAGATTTTAAAAGAGAAAAGTTCTAGAGAGTTTCTATGTTGCTAGTTCTTCCGGTTTCAATGCGGAAAACTAAATTTGTGTAAGGCTTATATGCCACCTGCAGTGGATATTATTAGCTGCTGCCTTTTTGCATGTACAGGCTTAATTTAATGTGAATTTCCATTTTAAATGGGCACTCGCGATAATAGGTTTTAGGTATTTGCATAAAATATAATTTAGACAAAAGAATGAATTCATTCATATTGAACATAAATGATAAATATGTAAATAGTAGTGCAGATTTAACTCACCTAGCTGCCCATCAAAGTTTAGGCCCCACGAATAAAGAGTGCCGGTATTGGTGATGAGACACGAATGATGCCATCCAGCTGCGATCTAAAGCATAGGATCATAATTAGTAAAGACATAAAGAAAAAATGCATCAAGTATGGTTCTATTTCCCTTTAGGGGTAACTAAAATAGAATATTGTAACACCAAACGCAAGAGAATTCGAGCATAACATTGGTTACAGCTTCGACGGAACCTAGCACCATTTTTGAGAACCTTGTGTTTATTGTGAACCTTGTGAGAACGCCGTATTATACTTATTTTCTTAATCATAATCACCAGTATTATACTTACTTTCTTAATCATATTATAGTTATTCTGTTTAGTTTAGATTATGAGATGTAAATGAACGATGTAGTATGTGAGATATGTATATGCATGTCACACTCACGTGTACGATGCGTGCAGTGACGTTGCACGTGTCCACGACGGTCGGCAGTAGGTGCGCGACGGGCTTGTTAGAGCGGGACAGCGCTAGCTAGTACATGAGATATGTATATGTATGTCACACTCACGTGTACGATGCGTGCAGTGACGTTGCACGTGTCCACGACGGTCGGCAGTAGGTGCGCGACGGGCTTGTTAGAGCGGGACAGCGCTAGCTAGTACATGAGATATGTATATGTATGACACACTCACGTGTACGATGCGTGCAGTGACGTTGCACGTGTCCACGACGGTCGGCAGTAGGTGCGCGTCGGGCGTGTTAGAGCGGGACAGCGCTAGCTAGTACATGAGATATGTATATGTATGACACACTCACGTGTACGATGCGTGCAGTGACGTTGCACGTGTCCACGACGGTCGGCAGTAGGTGCGCGTCGGGCGTGTTAGAGCGGGACAGCGCTAGCTAGTACATGAGATATGTATATGTATGACACACTCACGTGTACGATGCGTGCAGTGACGTTGCACGTGTCCACGACGGTCGGCAGTAGGTGCGCGTCGGGCGTGTTAGAGCGGGACAGCGCTAGCTAGTACATGAGATATGTATATGTATGACACACTCACGTGTACGATGCGTGCAGTGACGTTGCACGTGTCCACGACGGTCGGCAGTAGGTGCGCGTCGGGCGTGTTAGAGCGGGACAGCGCTAGCTAGTACATGAGATATGTATATGTATGACACACTCACGTGTACGATGCGTGCAGTGACGTTGCACGTGTCCACGACGGTCGGCAGTAGGTGCGCGTCGGGCGTGTTAGAGCGGGACAGCGCTAGCTAGTACATGAGATATGTATATGTATGACACACTCACGTGTACGATGCGTGCAGTGACGTTGCACGTGTCCACGACGGTCGGCAGTAGGTGCGCGTCGGGCGTGTTAGAGCGGGACAGCGCTAGCTAGTACATGAGATATGTATATGTATGACACACTCACGTGTACGATGCGTGCAGTGACGTTGCACGTGTCCACGACGGTCGGCAGTAGGTGCGCGTCGGGCGTGTTAGAGCGGGACAGCGCTAGCTAGTACATGAGATATGTATATGTATGACACACTCACGTGTACGATGCGTGCAGTGACGTTGCACGTGTCCACGACGGTCGGCAGTAGGTGCGCGTCGGGCGTGTTAGAGCGGGACAGCGCTAGCTAGTACATGAGATATGTATATGTATGACACACTCACGTGTACGATGCGTGCAGTGACGTTGCACGTGTCCACGACGGTCGGCAGTAGGTGCGCGTCGGGCGTGTTAGAGCGGGACAGCGCTAGCTAGTACATGAGATATGTATATGTATGACACACTCACGTGTACGATGCGTGCAGTGACGTTGCACGTGTCCACGACGGTCGGCAGTAGGTGCGCGTCGGGCGTGTTAGAGCGGGACAGCGCTAGCTAGTACATGAGATATGTATATGTATGACACACTCACGTGTACGATGCGTGCAGTGACGTTGCACGTGTCCACGACGGTCGGCAGTAGGTGCGCGTCGGGCGTGTTAAAGCGGGACAGCGCTAGCTAGTACATGAGATATGTATATGTATGACACACTCACGTGTACGATGCGTGCAGTGACGTTGCACGTGTCCACGACGGTCGGCAGTAGGTGCGCGTCGGGCGTGTTAGAGCGGGACAGCGCTAGCTAGTACATGAGATATGTATATGTATGACACACTCACGTGTACGATGCGTGCAGTGACGTTGCACGTGTCCACGACGGTCGGCAGTAGGTGCGCGTCGGGCGTGTTAGAGCGGGACAGCGCTAGCTAGTACATGAGATATGTATATGTATGACACACTCACGTGTACGATGCGTGCAGTGACGTTGCACGTGTCCACGACGGTCGGCAGTAGGTGCGCGTCGGGCGTGTTAGAGCGGGACAGCGCTAGCTAGTACATGAGATATGTATATGTATGACACACTCACGTGTACGATGCGTGCAGTGACGTTGCACGTGTCCACGACGGTCGGCAGTAGGTGCGCGTCGGGCGTGTTAGAGCGGGACAGCGCTAGCTAGTACATGAGATATGTATATGTATGACACACTCACGTGTACGATGCGTGCAGTGACGTTGCACGTGTCCACGACGGTCGGCAGTAGGTGCGCGTCGGGCGTGTTAGAGCGGGACAGCGCTAGCTAGTACATGAGATATGTATATGTATGACACACTCACGTGTACGATGCGTGCAGTGACGTTGCACGTGTCCACGACGGTCGGCAGTAGGTGCGCGTCGGGCGTGTTAGAGCGGGACAGCGCTAGCTAGTACATGAGATATGTATATGTATGACACACTCACGTGTACGATGCGTGCAGTGACGTTGCACGTGTCCACGACGGTCGGCAGTAGGTGCGCGTCGGGCGTGTTAGAGCGGGACAGCGCTAGCTAGTACATGAGATATGTATATGTATGACACACTCACGTGTACGATGCGTGCAGTGACGTTGCACGTGTCCACGACGGTCGGCAGTAGGTGCGCGTCGGGCGTGTTAGAGCGGGACAGCGCTAGCTAGTACATGAGATATGTATATGTATGACACACTCACGTGTACGATGCGTGCAGTGACGTTGCACGTGTCCACGACGGTCGGCAGTAGGTGCGCGTCGGGCGTGTTAGAGCGGGACAGCGCTAGCTAGTACATGAGATATGTATATGTATGACACACTCACGTGTACGATGCGTGCAGTGACGTTGCACGTGTCCACGACGGTCGGCAGTAGGTGCGCGTCGGGCGTGTTAGAGCGGGACAGCGCTAGCTAGTACATGAGATATGTATATGTATGACACACTCACGTGTACGATGCGTGCAGTGACGTTGCACGTGTCCACGACGGTCGGCAGTAGGTGCGCGTCGGGCGTGTTAGAGCGGGACAGCGCTAGCTAGTACATGAGATATGTATATGTATGACACACTCACGTGTACGATGCGTGCAGTGACGTTGCACGTGTCCACGACGGTGGGCAGTAGGTGCGCATCGGGCGGCGCGTCGCTGGCGGTGGGGCGGCGGGCGCTCGCGGCGCGGATGTTCTGAGGACTGCCGCCCCACGTGTACAGTTTGTTGGAGCGGGTCAGTGCGAGCTGGAATGGGAAAATAAATATTAAAAGATATATGTTTTAATTATGAATCTAAGTGCTTGACTCGCACTTGACAACACGAAAAGGCATCAGATAAAATGTTTAAAGTACAGTAATGGACTCACAAACCAATTCAAATTAGTGGCAAGTAAAATGCCATCTTAGGTATTATGAAAAGCTAGTTTAAGACCATGATTGAGATGAGATGAGAGACCATGACCAGGATGTACTTACATTATGCATATACCCGACAGCAATAGCGACCGCCGTATCGGGCAGTGTCACTATGGTTGGCAGTCCGTTCTTCTCGCGGCCGCCGTTTCCTAACTGGCCGAACGCCCCCGCGCCCCAAACCCACACTTCCCCGTTCATAGTTAATGCGGCTGTATGACATGCACCGCATCCCACTGATGTTATCTGTGATGAAGAATGATTGTTTAGTTATTTGCGTATCGGTGGGCGCAATAGATAAATATCATGTATGAAAAGATTGATAAATGTTGAATGAAGTGGTTTGCCGGGATCGTAGAAAATTTACACTCAAAATCACTGCCTGCCCCAATGGGAACTATTAGTTTGTATAAAATAGCATGTACGGAAAGATTGATAAATGTTGAATGAAGTGGTTTGCCGGGATCGTAGAAAATTTACACTAAAAATCACTGCCTGCCCCAATGGGAACTATTAGTTTGTACGTATATGTACAATGAAATTAAATTTGGATAATATTAAATTACAGATAGATATACTTTATTGGAGCGACGCTCCATTTACTCCCGACTTTTGTATTTCGCATGTAACCTAACTCCAATAAATTTTGCATGATGGTCAGAGGCATCAAGGACTAGGAGATAGGAGGATATTTTACCGAAATTTTATCGAATAAATGTTACCATGAAGGAATGATCACCCTTTAAAGTTTCCCATGTAAGTCTATGGGAAACTATCTTAAACAAATCTGCTATCTAGTATTTTCTAAGACTTTCGCGATTGCACATTACAATTAAAACAACTATTGATTTTCGGATATTTAATCGCGTATTGTTACCATGTAAGAATACGTTATTAAATATGAGAAAATCAATAGTTGTTGTAATTGTAAAACTTCTATCTGTTTAATTTTGTTCAGTTTCGCTCCGAATTTCGGCATGCGAAGCTTTGTCATCCATCTAGTTATTCAATTATTGCTCCTAAAATTCAGTAAATTTTTAGTCAAACGCATATGTATAACATTACATGGATGGAACATTAGATGGTAAAAACTACGTAAAGATTCGAGCAAGATATAATCAGTCAGTCAATATTCGAATTATACTGGTTACACAGTCAAATTGAGGCATCACACTTGAGCTAATTCAATTCGGCTTTATTTAAAATCACTTTGATATAAATTACCTTTCGACCTTGCATTTTGGTCACGATCTTTGGCAACCATTCATCATCAGTAGTTCCTAGCCCTAGTTGGCCATGGACACCCCAACTATAAAGAAAACAACATATTAGTCATAACATACGACAATTCGGTATGCAAAGTTTTACAAAAGTGGTGCTGATTACGAAACCATTTCGAGATATTATGTTTTTAAAACATATTTTCTTGAAATTAAATCAAACAGAGCTAAGATGACTGTTATTTTAGCAAAAAACTGTAACAGTATTTGACCTTCAGCGTTATGCCAAAGACATTCTTTCTTGCAGTTTATTAATAAAACATCGAAAATCATAGGTTTGTTTAGTATAATATCGTAAGAATTTCATTTGGGATCACAAATTCGTGAAATATTTTGCAATCAGCAACATTTTTACTAAACATTTCACTTTATTTGCATGTCGCTACGTGATATTTTCAATCGATGACGTCATTAAGTACAAAAGATGAACAATCTTTAAAAAATCATAACTTTGCAATTTCTCATTTTAAATGAATAATATTCAAATTAGTTTTTTATTTTCGTGTTTGCTATCGAATAAAAATATTTAATAAATACCAAAAAAAAACTTTGCATACCGAATTCACACGATTCATACTATGCACTTAAGATCATTTAGTTTAGATATTTAATCGGTGATTTTTTTAGATCTATCGTTAAGTATATAGATTCAAAGCTATAAAGACATAAAGAGGAGCAACTAAAACGTCAGAATGAAAAATTCCTCTGCTACTTTTGGAAGTTGAGTAGGGATATGTTAAAATGTGTTAAAATAAAATAATATGTGGCCGGGGATATTTCGTGAACCATAGCGCCCAACAATCTCTTGAGAATAACCTAAACCCTTGGTCACCTTTTACGACATCCGCGGGAAAAACGGATTATTGTTTTTCTTAGTCACACACACATTTTAAATTTAGAAACTGTTGTGACAATATTGTCTACTTTAGTCTAAATAAAATAATCTTACCCCCAAGTATAAAGTCGTCCTCCCACATCAATGGCAGCAGAATGGTAATGTCCCGCAGAAATAGATTCTATAGAACTAGGCCAATCAAACGGGACATGGGATAACGTGCCGTTGGGACTAGCATTGTCCCCTATAGCACCAGGCCAAGCTGCTCCCAGTCCCAATTGGCCATAGGTATTGTCACCCGCACTGTATAACTAAAAAGTTGAATTATACTTAATGACAATGTCTCAAGGCATTTTATTATTTGTTATCTTGTATAATACTTTATGAATATTTGTTTGTTATTAAAATGGAGTACGAGATTTGTAGCGGCCTCTAGTCCGCGGACTCTTTCGCACACTAGCAGCGTATTTCTCATATCTTACATGCAATGTATCAAAGAATTTCTCAAGATAAGTTTGAATGCAAATTATAAGTAAGGACATTGTGGGATGTACTGTTAAATCGTTGCTATTCCCACAAGACTAATAAATAATATATGAATGGGAATATAACGGGAATGGGGGTCCTACGTCCAAATATTTAATCCGTGCTTAAATATCTTGCTACCGATACCTCAGACCCTATCCAATCCTACTATTTGTATTTTTTACCTTGATCTACTAGTCTGTACTCCACTAACTTGCATTAAACCAAGTATCATTAAAACTACAATATGTATAATCTAATCTACTTACTCCATTTTCAGTCAATAACAGTGTATGATGCCGTCCACACGCAACACTCAAAACTCTCCCCACGAGTTCAGTATTCACCGGTGTATTTGCCAACATCACTTTAGCATTGTAATCGTCAGCCACAGCCCAATGGGCCAATCCACAACTGACCACTCTTTTAGGGGCACACGGCATACTCCAAGGCTCTTTTACTTCGGGCAATTCTGGGTTTATATCTGTGTTTGGGTTCCGAAGTTCTAAGACGCTGACGACTTGCATGAATGCCGATATTAGTTTCGTTATTCTGGATGTCTGAAAATATTGTTGAATTTAAGATGGATATGCCAAAATGGTTGTGCGTTTATAATATCATTAACACATTATTTGTAATTTACCTAGCAATAATCCATAATATTGATGTAAAAACGGTACATACTTCAAATAAAGCCTGCGATACGATCTCAATCTAATTAAAAATCATCACAATCATCATTCATATCAGCCAATAGTTGACCACTTCATGACATAGCCCTTCTGCCGCACATATCTTACATTAAATTGGTAATACCATATCAGCTGTATCACGGACCCTGTCTTATTTAACGATAGGAGTATAATCTTGTCATGTTCATATATAAGACATACATTCTGGTTGCAATATGTGAACAGAAACGGCTACTCCTTAACTTATGAACTGAACTCAAACCATTTAAGTGTAAAAGCAATGAGCCACAGGGAAAAATAAAGATTGTGGGGGAAGGAAAAAAAAAATTTAACCTTTTAATAACTTACATAAACAGTTTTGATGTCTTGTTTTAAGTCACGCATAACTGGACTCAGTTGATCTTGCAAAGGACATAGCCATAAACATAAGCACTGAAAATAAAAATGATATTGTCAAAATGCAGTTTTTTAATCCAACTCCACAGACATATAACTCTTGCATTGCAACGTATACATAATACAAATATAAGGCAAACAAAACCATCATTTTTCAAAACATCAAATACTCTTTTTGAGAAACATATTTATGGTAAACTAAGATTTTAGAATAACTTACTTTAAGTATCCTTTCGTCGAATTTCCTACAGTTTTTGGATACATAATCGTAGAACCATTCACTATCCGTGTCTAACAAGGCTGAAACCACACTTCTCTGCCGCAACACACAGTTTAAAGCGCCTCTACACAAATTTCCCCTCATTTCTAGAGCACTTAGAAGCAAAGATGGCAGACCACGATGAATACTGAATATTGGCACTAAATTCCATAATCCTACTGAAGCTGATATTGCACATAGCTCTTCCATTTGCTGTGTTGATAAATTGGTTAACTTGACACTCCTGAAAAAGATATTGAACATTTTTACTGACCATAAATGCGGTATAAACGGCAGAAAAGTCACATAGTAAGCACATAGGCTCATGCATAAGATTATGAAGTTGAAAGTTCGATCAATGTTATGTTTACGTTAAAAAAAGAGGAATAATAATGGAAGTCCACTTCGGAGTTCAAAATAGTTTATAGTTTATCGTATTAATTAACTTTTTACTAAAGAAAATATGAATTTATAGTGCATTACATACAGTTAAGAAAGAAAAATAGTCATACCATGACCAGTTAAACCTATTAAAATATACACTAACACTATCATAAAACACTAAATACCAAAAACTTACGTATCAAAAGTTTCATCCGAGTTATTTGCGACTTTGAGCAGCAAAGCCAATAGTATAAGAGTGACGGCCGTGTCTCCTAAAGCACCATCGCTGCCCGGACTCTGTTTGTACATGGACAACTCTTGCAGACGAGCGAACACGCCAAGTCTAGCTACCCAGCCGTCTGGCGGTGACTGAAAATGTAAAGATAAATTTAGAAAAGCTTGAAAATGGCATAATATGACTGAGCCTCGAAATTTTCGTGGAATTAAAAGAAGTTGAAAAATAGTTCAAAGATGTAAGTGAAGTAAGTCAAAGCAGTGTTCGACATAGTGACGGATTTGCAGGTAATGCTGGATTAAATAATCTTTAATAGTAATAAACCTTATTTACTCCACATGAAAAAAAACGTCACAATTCGGTATGCAAAGTTTTTTTTTGGTATTTATTAAATATTTTTATTCGATTGTAAACACGAAAATAAAAGCCTATTTTGAATATTTTCCATTTGAAATGAGTAATTGTAAAGTTATGATTTTTTAAAGATAGTTCAACTTTTGTACTTTATGACGTCATTGATTGATAAAATCACGTAGCGACATGCAAATGAAGCGAAATGTTTTATAAAAATGTTGCTGATTGCAAAACATATCAAGAATTTGTGATGTCAAATGAAATTATTACGAAATTATACTAATCAAACCTATGATTTTCGATATTTTATTAATAAACTGCAAAACCGTATGTCTTTGGAACAACATTGAAGGTCAAACACTGTTACAGTTTTTTGATAAAATAACAGTCATCTTAGCTTCAATTGATATAATTTCAAGAAAATATTGTTTATAACCATAATATCTCGAAATGGTTTTGTAATCAGCATCACTTTAGTAAAACTTTGCATACCGAATTCTCAATATTTCCTATATATTATGATCCAGAAAACAAAGTTCATGTTCAGAAAGCATCCTGCTTCCTTCCGTAAAATTGCCAATTAAATTGAAGAGGTTGAAGTGTAGGGAAAAAGATCGTGGCATCGCATCGTATCGTATCGTATGGAACAAAATTTCATCCATGGACTTGTGAATGGTACAAAACGATTTCCAACTAAGTAAAAAAATGCGAAAACTTTGCACATAGGTACGGACCGAATGAGCGATAATTTTATTTTGCATGTATTTTATTTTAAAATATCTCACCTGCGATAAAGAGTAGAGGTAATGTGCCGGCGGTGTCTTTCCCCGAGAAAGCAGCAAATCAGCAGCGGCGCGTAATAGCGGCGCGGTCGGCGCGGACAGTGCGGCCGCCGCCCGCTCCGCCCCGCCGCGCCCCGCGCACACCTGCGACACCAGCCACTCGCTGCCGCACGAACTACGCACACATACACATACTTTAATACTGCTGTAACTATTTCCTGACTGCTTCCCTTCCCTTCTTCACGCTATATTTTATGAAACACTATAGAGGCGCGGTCGGCACGGACAGTACTAAGCCGCACGACCTACACACTCATACGCATAGTTGTCTCTGACTGGGTCCATCGACTGCTTCTTCACGCTATATTTTATGAAACACTATAAAGGCGCGGTCGGCACGGACAGTATTAAGCCGCACGACCTACACACTCATACGCATAGTTGTCTCTGACTGGGTCCATCGACTGCTTCTTCACGCTATATGTTATGAAACATTTAAGAGGCGCGGACAGTGCCAGCCACTCGCTGCCGCACGACCTGCACATCATCGTTTTAAGCGCGATACATGCTGAGCCAGCCGGGCCGCCGGCACTATGTCGACTTTTGTCAGCCGTTTAGTTTTCATACATAGGTCTAGACATAATTCTTTCAACACAAGTTGCCGGGATGTGTCGCCGGGCAATCTCGACGGCCCAACGGGTTCCGTGTGTATTGCGCTTTAAAGCAGCTATCTCATGTGACTCGATATACTAACTGCTCCCCTTCTTCACGCTATATGTTACGCGAACAGTACCACGAGAGTATTACACACATTGTGATACTCCAACAGATATCTCCCTTGACTCGATCTATCACCTGCTTCCCGGATATCGCTGAATTGTGGAACAACCGTGTAATTACAATGAAATTCCTGCTTCCCGGGGTCGCGCCATAACCTATGAATGACTAAACCTAATAGGTCTCATTTAGTTGCTCATTATTAGATTTGACTTACATTTTAAATCTCACGTCCATTTACATTATACAATTTATCGCATTGCACCAAATCGCATAAAATTTTTGAAAGAAATCTCAGAAATATTGATTACTATATACATCTCTAAGCATTTTCTTTAAAGCATCCATTTTCCCAACACAATACTACATACAAAACTTACACTGTATCCAATAGAAAAACGCCATTCGTAGTAACAATAAGGCACTGCTCCAAATTGAACCGTGGCATTTGCAAATCGCAAAGGAAGGTCGGTTCACGCCAATTGCCAGTGGGTGCTGCTATTTCTCGTTTCGATAGCACATATGCCCGCAAAACTGTGCCTATCACTTCTACATTCCACATTAGCGTGTGTTCCTTTGATCCTACTCCGTCGCCCTGAAATTATGTTTATTGATACATTATTTTGGATTCAATTGTGTGTTTGTAGGTCAAAGTAGGACAACATTATTAAAAAAGACTTATTAGATTATTAGCCAACTATTTGAGGAGTCAAATCATTTAAGTAAAACATTGATATTGCGAAAACAGAATTTTCTGTGCTTCTTCCAACGCTATTTTAGGAATGAGCAAGCATGTCTTTCTATTTATACTGCATTGCTTATTTTCTATCTTAATGACTATTCTAATATTTTATATGCAATATTTCTCGTTCGTTGAATATCATAACAACTTAGTGTCATTCGATCATCAGCAAATAGGGCTATTAAATAAATCACCCTACCATTCACTTGATTCGGATTTCATACTCACTTTCACACAAATTGGTCGAACTGTGAGTCATTCACCATGTCCATACAGTCAGTGAAAAAAAAAAACAAGTTTAAAACCTGGGTAGTTAAAATTTCTACTCAGAGTCTACTCAGAGAAAAGAAAAATAAATTGCACACATATTATTTGACTTCGAAGATAGCACCCATGTAACTGAAGTAATAAGTAAAGGAAGAATGTAGAAAATAAAAGTGTAGACATATTGTACCTGCATAACAGAGAACGCAGAACTATGCACTTCCAACTCATTGTTCCGTAGCAAATAGATGAGTCGTGATGACCACAGACCTTGCACGTAACCGCCATCTTTCTTTATGACTGGCCGAAATGTACGGAACGCTACTTCTTGCTCTGGGCTTTCAAGCTGGGAAAGAATAAATACATTATGTTTTAGATATTTTAATTTGCATGACTAGAAATAGACATAAGAAATAATCGGGTACAGAATGATTCGGATTAACAAAAGAAATATTTATAAATCACTTACATGATATGTTTACCCGACGTTTCGGCACACCTACTGGTGCCGAATTAAAAATTCCTCAGCCACTTTTGGAAATTTAAGTGTGGAAAAGATGGTAACATAAATGTGGTTGGGGATGGGTCTCCAACCGCATCGCCCAAACATCCTTTAAAAGCCCCAGTACCGTTAGTCGCCTCTTACGTACACCCACCGGAAGAAATAGGGTAGTGCTATTCTAAGCAAGGCAAATATATATATAACTATATAAAAGGCGCTAAATTTGTATGGCAAGCGGGGATAAGGTTTTAAAATGAAGAATAAACAAAATAATAGGTATAAATACAAAAATGGTATACTCACAATCATAGTACCCTCATTTACTTCAAAGGCAGTGAGGAAATGCCTCCCATCCACATATTGTTCAGTCAATGCCCAGTTATTAGAACCTTTCCGGAACGATGGGAGGTATTCTACTGGCTTTAAAACATACTCTACTGTTTGCGGTTTCTTTTCTGCAAAAATGATTAATGTATATTACTTTATCGTTGTTGACTGACCTACAGACAATCCACACTCGAAACAGCTGGCCGTAGATAGCCGAAATTTGGTATTTGTAACAGAGACTTTCTAAAATATGGCACGGGAACAGACAAATAAATATAAAAGTCAAACAACGGAGGGCTCTGCAAGTTAGACGTAAAGTGAAATCATGCACCACACCACTAGGTGTGCACGCTTGCTGTAGAGCCAGCAAGATGATTACGGATCTTTTTACGGAGTAATAACCTCCTATTAGACGCGTATTATTATTTTATTTTAATGTACGAAATATATCCGGAAAGAAAAGGGAGTTTCCCAAAACACGAGAGTGAATGTAGTGAGAGATGAACAGGGTGAATTGAAAAGAGGATTCACCTATTTCTTCGCCAATTGGCAGCAATGTTGACTGGAATGAGGCATTGGGTGACGACAGTAGTGACAGTGAGATTAGTATGGAAGAAGTAATGAAAGCATTGAAAAGTATGAAAGTAGGGAAAGCGGCAGGGTATGATAGGATAAGTATCGAAATGCTGAGGGCTGGTAAAGAGTTGGTGGCTTCCTGGCTGTACTTCCTTTTTCAAAAGTGTTGGTCGAGTGGTAAAGTACCACGAGATTGGTGCAGGGCAGTAATTGTGCCCTTATATAAAGGAAAAGGGTCACACCAGGAAGCTTAAAACTACCGCGGAATCAGCCTACTCAGTGTTGTCGGTAAATTGTATGCAAAGGTATTGATTGAAAGAGTGATGATGATGAATGAAACAGATGACAAAATTTGGGATGTGCAAGCAGGATTTAGAAAGGGAATGGGATGTATGGATCAAATCTTCTCTTTAAGGAGCATCACTGAAAAGTTCTTAGCCAAGAATCGAAAGGTGTATTGCTCCTTCATAGATTTAGAGAAGGCGTATGATAGGGTGGTAAGGAAGTATTTGTGGGAGGTGTTATCCAAGTTCGGCTTGGGGAGCCAACTTATACGTGCACTGGTATCACTCTATGAGGATTCTAGTGCATGTGTAAGAATAAACGGGGAAAACACAGACTGGTTCGGTATCTCTAGGGGTGTCCGACAGGGATGTGTAGCTTCTCCGTGGCTCTTCAACTTGTTCATGTATGACTGTCTGATAGAGTTGCGTGAAAGTGATTATGGACTGAGAATGGGTGGATTCGTCATCAAATGCCTCTTATATGCTGATGATCAAGTGTTACTTGCATCGTCGGTTGAGGAGTTGCAAGAGATGATGAATATTGCATGTGCGTCGTTTGAAAGAAAAGGAATGAGAGTAAATGTGGATAAAACCAAAACCATGGTTTTCGAGAGAGAGGAGAATATGACTGAATGCGTGATTGAGATCAATGGTAAGAAAGTGGAACAAGTGAAAGAGTTCGTATATCTGGGAAGTTTGTTTAATAGGGATGGAAAGTGTGATGAAGACATTGAAAGAAGAGTAAAAAAGGGTAATGCGGTAAATGGAGCACTGGATAGTCTCATGTCTAGTCAATCGGTGTCCGAAAAGGCCCGAATGGCTGGGCATGATGCTGTCCTCGTTCTTACGCTTATGTATGGCAGTGAATGTTGGGTGTGGCAGAAGAAGCATGAAAGCAGAGTAAATGCAGTAGAAATGAGATCCCTCAGAAAAGTTTGTAATGTAAGGTTATGTGATCGTGTGAGGAATGATGTGATTCGTGAAAGGTGTGGTGTAAAAGATGATATTGTAAGAAAGATAGAAAAAGGAATGTTGAGATGGTTTGGGCACATAGAGAGGATGGATGACAGTAAAGTGGTGAAAGAGATATATAGAGCCAATGTGGAAGGTAATGTTAGTAGAGGACGACCTCGGAGGACACATTTAGATCAAATAGAAAATGTGCTCAAAAAGGCAGGTGTCCGAAGTACGAAGAATAAAAGAGCATGTATGAAAAGATTGATGGATGTGAATGAAGCTAGAGAGGTTTGCCAGGATCGTACAAAGTGGCGATCGATAGTCTCTGCCTACCCCAATGGGAACTAACGGCGTGAGAATATGTATGTATATGTATGTACGATCACTCTTAACTTTTGAATGGATTATCCGATTTCGATAATTATTTGATTAGTCCCACTTTTATTTGGAAATTTAAATATAACCCTAAGGGTATTTAAATAGGGTATTGATGAGTTTAAGTATAACAATATGTGATACTGCTTTAAAATTCGTAGGAAACTTATATATTGGTGATATGCACTGTCTAAGAAAGATCTAGGTACTCTGAATTGGATTTAAAGCGGGAATATTGAGTTGAGCTGTTTTTTTTTTTAAAGTCAATATATTCTATGAAGTTATTGTGGTGGTGTGTGTAATGTTCCAAACTCCTAACTAACCTTTAGACGAACCTTGAGAAAAAAGAGTGATCTTATCTTTTGAGAGTTGTTTTATGTAAGACATGAAACCTTCTTTCTTATCTCTGTCTGGGGCTGAGCGATACTGCTGCAACCAATTGTAACTGAAAGATCTGTGCTCTAATATCAACTTCCATGATTGGGATTTTGTTCCTGTTATCTGAAACCAAATTGTAAAATATATTTAATTGCAGCTGTAAGTTGATGTAGATTTCAATATATTAATGATAATTAGAAAACATTCTTATTCATGATTTACATAATTTGTATATTAATTATCTAATGACTTTTTAAACATTAATAGTATCAAAGTATAATTATGATATTTAACATCTCCAGAAAACAATAAATTTTGTTACACATAGAAATTAAATTACTCGACAAAATATTGTCATCCTATTATAGAACTTGACTTTAGCAGGCTATGCCGGATGTGGAAGAAGAAAGTTGATAGTAAAGTTAATGCAGTGGAGATGAGGTCCCTCAGAAAAATATGTAATGTCAGGCAATGTGATTAAGTATGATTCTTGAAATTTGTGGTGCAAAAATATGATATTGGGAAAAGAAATAAAAGGGATGTTAGGATGATTTCGGCACATAAAAATCATAGACGAGAGTAATATGATGAAAGAGGTATATGGAGCCAATGTGGATGGTAATGATAGTAGTGGACGGCCACAGGGGACATATTTAGATAAAAACAGAATATGAAACTTGAGAGGATAATACAAAGTGGATATTGATAATCTCTGGCTACCCCAATGGAAAGGAATGGCGTGGAAGTTAAGTTTATACATACATACATACATATACTCACGCCATTAATTCCCACTGGGGTAGGCGGAGATTATCGATCGCCACTTTGTACGATCCTGACAAACCTCTCTAGCTTCATTTACATCCATCAATCAATCAATATTTTCATACATATGTAAGTTAAGATGTCATTTTTGAAAACCTACTTAACTCACTCATATTAGCAATTGGGTTATAATTGCATTTAAATTGCAAAGTGGCTTAAGTTTCAACTGCAAAGTCTTAATAGTTTGAAATAAGTTGCTGTGAGCTATGGATACAGACATACATGACAAATCTATAAATTTTGCATTACCACACATCCTTAGATAGTTTTTGAAGGGTTGTTTGCAGCTATATATCTTAGTTAGAGAATCATATTTCCTATTGATCATACACAACACTCACGAGAAAAGAGGTGGAGCTGTTCCAATCCAACACTTAAAATTTGGAGAATTATAAATCAAGAGTATACTCTTCCAATGGGATTAAATACAAAATTTAAATCTAGAAAACTTACCAACAATGTAAGAAGGTCCAAGGAATCATCAAAACATATTTGTAGATCAATAATGTCATCAGATACTTTGGTCTCTCCAACAATAGTTTGAGATTCAAGGGAATAGAATGTTATAGATCCAGTCTGAAAAAATAGAAATTTATCACAATGAATCTCATCACATAGTAATATGTATAACCTTGGCTTAAAATCTCTCATAAGACTATTACTGTAAATGCTTAGATACATATACAGATAATAACAGACTTTTTAGAGAGCTATATTCTCTTCCATTGCTTGTTCAACTATTGAAATCAATGTATTCATACAAATAAACATTCTGAGCATAAATAGCTGCATCGGTGATAGAATGGTGATAATGTTTGATTTATGATATAGAGGTTTCTGAATTAAGTTTATATAATTGAAAAAAATAAATAAAAATATTATAAAATAATATTTTTCAAAACTCCAAGAGTTAGCATATTGGTATTTATGTATGATGGAACTGGACTATATCATGAATGTACCAAGCGGTGTTAGGGAAATAATACATTATAAATCAAGCTTGAGCATCTCAGTACGTAGAACATGAATGGGCAGTGACAAATGATATAATTTAAAGATATTCGCATAGATAGACTTACTTGAGAGCCTATGATAAGAATATTATCAGATTCCTTAGTGAGCCACCAAACAACTGTGTTTGGTAATGATAACACCCCCAGAGGAAGCACAGTCACACCTTTCAGAGACCATTTACAATCGAAAGTACTCTGCGGTGTAAATAACGGTAGAAATGGAACCAATAATACTTTCTGGTCACTCACAACTAGAACCCAAGTACCACTAGGCTCAAAACACATACAGTAAACTGGATTGTCAACAAAATCCCAGTCATATCTATTATCTGACCTTTCCCCCTGAGGATTTATAAACAAAAAAAGGAGTTCTTTGTCGCATGAAAGGGCCAAGAACTTTTTAAGACCTAATTCATAAAAGTTATATTTAGATATTTCAAGTTGCACCATAACATCTAGTTTGAATAGACCAGAAAAGTCTAAATTATCTGATTTGTTGCTCATTTTGTGAATTATATATTTTTAAACTAATGGGCTTTTAATTTCTAACACATCACGATATTTGTAATATAACCAAACTTATTATGTTGGTAATTACTTTCATTTGAAAAACAATACTCAATTTCAATTCAATACATACAACCCAATTTTTAGGCCGAGGCTATTTTCACCGAAAGTATTTTTTTTATATAATGGCAAAGATAATATAATAATGATTTTACGGCCCTGGTTCTTGATCTTTTGAGCCAACCGAAAATCTATGTAAACTTACGAATGACTCAAAGCCTTACTAAAAGTATAAAACAAAGCCCAATTAGGAAATAAAATAAGAAGCTTAACTTTAAGGAGCTTCAAATTTAATTTTACTTTACAATAAACGGTTTCTTTTTTATACTCTTTGTTTTGCAACCTAATCTAAAGTATTCTCATAATTCTCCCAACACAACATTATTATCATCCCATATTGGAGTCAATTAAATATAAGCGAAAAACTGAATAAAATACTATAAAACAATCCATTAATTTCATATCCATCCATCCATCCACGTAAATCTTCGGTGTCAATAGCCAAACATTGGCGGAAACGTCAACTTGACATCACAGCTGATTGGGCCGTGGCTATTTTCACCGAAATCTTTATGTAAATAATGCTTTTACAGCCCTGGTTTCTTGTTCTTTTGAGCCAACCGAAAATCTATGTTAACTTACGAATGAATAAAACCCTAACTAAAAGTATTAAACAAAGCACAATTAGAAAAAAAAAAAGAAGCTTTGTTTTCAGGAGCTTTAAATTGAATTTTAATTTAAAGTAAACGTTTTCTTTTTGGTACTCTTTGTTTTGCAACCTAAGCTAAAATATGCCAGTTATTTTCGATTTTTGCTTGCACAACTACAACAGCTCACAACACATAACATTATTATCATCCCACATTGGAGTCAATTAAATATAAGTAAGAAAACTTAATAAAATACTAAAAAACAATCCATTAATTTCATATCCGTCCATCCATCCACGTCAATCTTCGGTGTCAAAAGCCAAACATTGGCAGAAACGTCAACTAAACAGCACAGCTGATCTTCCTGCCAAAAGAAGATTCTCATATTTTTTTCGGTCGAATCAGCCGCGGCGCTTCTTTTGGTGGGAAGATCAGCTGTGAATGTTTAGTTGACGTTTCCGCCAATGTTTGGCTATTGACACCGAAGATTGACGTGGATGGACGGATGGATATGAAATTGATGGATTTTTTATAGTATTTTATTCAGTATTCTCGCTTTTATTTAATTGTCTCCAATGTGGGATAAAATAATGTTATGTTTTGCGAGCTGTTGTAGTTGCGCAAGCAAAAACCGAAAATTACTGGAATACTTTAGCTTCTGTTGCAAAACAAAAAGTGTCAAAAAGAAACCGTTTACTGTACAGTAAAAATTCAATTTAATACTCCTGAACATAAAGCTTCTTAGTTTTGTTCCTAATTGTGCTTAGTTTAATTTTTTTAGTAAATATTTGAGTCGTTCGAAAGTTAACATAGATTTTCGGTTGGCTCAAAAGATCAAGAAACCAGGTCCGTAAACCAATACTTATATCAATATTTCTGTGAAAATAGCCTCGGCCCAATTTTTATAGTATCCCTATATCAATCAATATCTGTCGTAATCACATCAGTCTATCAATATTCTCCCATATTTAAATGGCATTTACATGACCGATTCGACATAACACCATAAGGCATTGAAGTACTATCGAAATCGAAATGCGCACTGGCGGTGGCGCCCTAAGTGTCCTGAACAAGGATGGCTAACTAGATAGCCGTAGCCGTGTTTCGTTTTAAGTAGGGTAACTATGTGTTGGTATTTTAATGAGAGTTCCTCTATAGGTTACAAAAACACTTATAATTTAAATCTTTTTGCTCATGAAAACCTCATGTGGGGATTATTACTAATAAATAAAGAATTAATAAAGGAAAGAAAAATTTCGACACAGGCGGGATTCGAACCCGCGACCTCGGGTATACGCGCCCGTCTCGCTCTTGCCAATTGAGCTACCGTGTCAATGGCTGCCAGCGCGAAATCCTTCTATCGTTTATTTCTTTTACACGTTTTAGTAGTGTTTGCGTTTCCTACCTCCGAATTTTTGACTAATTCGGAAGGCCACTTGTCTATCTTTTCTGATAGAATGCAAATGTTGAAAACGCGTAACTATCACATAATTTAAATCTTTTATGGCGGGGGCGTATACCCGAGGTCGCGGGTTCGAATCCCGCCTGTGTCGAAATTTTTCTTTCCTTTATTTATTCTTTATTTATTAAAAACACTTATACCTATTTACATACATATATATTTTTTAATAATAGATTATAAAAGAAGGGGTAGCCAATGCTTGAGAATTAAAACTTCCTCAACCACTTTTTGAAGTTGAGTAGCGAAAAGATGGTAGATGGATGATAAATTACCCAGTAAAGTACTTCAAAAGCTTCATAAACAAAAGCCTACGATACACGGGTGAAAAATATTTTTCACTTATATTATTTATTTGAAATAGAAAGGTCACAATAGTATTCTACATATTTTGCTGAGCTAACTATTTTCTATTATCTATCTACCTAGCTACAATACAACATCGCGCACAGCACATCACCCCGTGTGCCGCAATGTCTCTCACTGTCTCTATCAATTTTGTATTGTGTAAATAAATATTCATTCTAATATAAACAATAACGGAGTTAAGATCATTTATTACCGAATCATTCCTGGGCATAACCATCAGTATCCTACAACGCTAAAGTCACCGCAAGGGGTAAGTAGTAACGCTAAAGTGAAGGAAAAGTCACCGCAAGGGGTATTCAGTGTAGCTAAAGGTTAGCATAGCATACCCAGCAATGCTAAATTCGGCTTTTTATAAAATTTCCCTATAAATAAGTTTGAATTTTTTTATAAACTTAATCTCGTCTGGTAACCGTGCGAGTGGGACAAACGCCTCTGGTTCAGACTCTCGTTCTAGGATAAATCTATACTTGACATCGTTCAATAGAGTATAGGCTTTATTGCGAGGTATTAAATTGCATTGTTATGTACAATTTTTTTGTGTGTAAACAGGAAAGCTGTTTAGTTAGTACCTCCATGCTATAAGGCTGTTTTTCCACCGCCACCGTCACCGGGACGTCACCGAGAACTTTAAGATACCGCCAATTTGGCGATACATACATCATATATTTACTAAGAATGTTAAGATGGATTGGGCACACAGGGAGAATGGATGATATTAAATTGGTAAAAAGTAAAATTGAAAGGTGATGTTAGTAGACGAACTCAGAGGACACATTTGGTCTAAATAGTGAATGTACTAAAAAAGACAGGCATCCTAAGTATGAAGAATAAAAGAGCATGTATGAGAAGATTTATGGATGTAAAGGAAGCTAGAGAGGTTTGTCAAGATAAAATCGTATAAAGTGGCGATCGATAGTCTCTGCCTACCCCAATGGGTACTCATGGCGGAAGTATGTATGTATTGTATTTATGTACTAAGGCATGTGTCCATCGCATGCCCGTTATTCGTTCTAAATGTTATTCCATTTGACTGAAGACAACAAGACAAGAAGCGAAATGATTTATGCGTATAACGTCTGAATTTAGACAAGTGAACTATGCTCTTTACATGCCAACATTCCAATAAGGTATCAATCATACATACATACATATACATCATTCATTCAATCAATCAGTATGAAATGAATAATAAAACTGAGTTTAACTGAGTCAATTTTCGTTTCGCCGTAAAATTACAATTTTAATTTTACTATAATTTTAAATGTTTGAATGTTTACTTTGGTTTAGCTTTAATAAAATATTACTGTAATGCGCAAATTTCAATAGATTACTTGCGATTACCTAAGTGGAACCAATTATAAAATAGAGTGTATGCTTCCCAAGAGTAATGTTGGATTCGAAATATGATAATAATTTAGTAAACTCGTCCCAAAATTCCAGATTTCGTTTTGCTATGTTACGCAATAGCAATAGCGGTGTTTATTTCTTGACGAGCTGTCTCATTTTGCTAAGCCACTTTAAAACATGAGTTCGGCTTCCACCTAAGTTGATCAGTATTACAGCAACTTTATAAACTGAAATGTTTTCTAAAACTTGTTTTGGGTTTCGGCGATTGTTATGGCACCCCAAGATAGTACAAAGAAAAAAGTCTACCTCATCAGTTAATAAATATGTATCATATTTTTTCAATCGCCACTTAGCTTTGACTAACAGCCTTTCATCTGGTGGGTTTATGGCTTTGGGTGATCTAATCCACCAAGTGTTTGAACATGGTACCACAAAAGACAATTGTTATAAGTATGACTGGATGCGATTAGGTAAAACCCTTGATTTTTTCTGTTTTTTGTGTGATTCCTTTCCTTGTGTAATAAACCTTTTTCTATTCCAGTACGAATGTTCATAGTGGGCACTGCACTGGGAGCTGGTCACCATTACTATTATCTTCAATTAGACAAATTACTTCCTAGAGCAGATGTAGCCAATACTATAAAAAAGATTCTTGCTGACCAGCTTATAGTGTGTCCTATCACTATATACTGTTTTTTCATTGGATTAGGTGCATTAGAAAAAAGAAGTAATTCTGAGATGACTACAGAATTCTTAAACAAGTTTCCATATATTTACATAGTAAGTTAAAATAAATGGTTGTAGTATAACTTTGCAAACATTTTTATTATTCATCATAGTTTAAGTTTTTCATTTGCACTTCAAATTTGAATTGTAGTTACTATTGGAAGTATGTAGATTCATTTAGGCTTTTGAGTAAAAATATTTGAGGGCTGAGGTAGGCCAATCAACTTGTCTTATGAACTACTTAAATGCTTTCTAATAATTACAATCAATCAATTAACACATTCCATTTTGTCTTGTACATCAGTTTATTCTGTTTATCCACCCTAATACAGCCTCCCTAAGTCGGATACTCGGAAACGCGTATCCTTCAATCCAACGATTTTTAACTAACATTAACCAAGTACAGTCATTTACAGAAACATACACAACACAAAATGGGTCCAAGAAACTTCGTGAACATTAAAATACTTAAGATAAACATACCTACTTTCAGTTTGATTAAAATTATCTTGGTGGGAAGTTTTAATGTAATATTTATTGTTACCTATAGGGTTGGTATGTAGTATTTGAGTGAAAACCATTCAAATAACGGATGTGACAAATTAAACCATAACAAGAAAGAAACTCCTTACAAAAAAGTGACAAATTAAACCTTAGGGTCTTTTTTCTGTAAATGACTGTACTTAGGCAGGGTAGAAAATCGGAAGAAACATATTAAATGCATTACGGATATCCACCCCGTTCAGGGTGGATAGAAGGATACGCATTTCCGAATATCCGCCTTAGGGTGGATAAACGGAATAAGCCTGCACATCTACCTACTGTTTTTATTAAGTTACTGATCTCATTCAAAGGTTGTCTGGAAGATATGCTTTAAGCAATAAGAAAATTGTATTTCTAGTTAAATAAATAAATAGTATGTATAAAATGTTTCTACCTACATACATATACTCACGGCTATAGATCCCTAGAAGGGGTAGCCAGAGCTAAGGAATTAAAAATTCCTCTGCCACTTTTGGAAATTTTAGTGGGGAAAACATGGTAAAATAAAGGTTGTTGGTGATGGGTCTCCAACCACATCGCACAAAAATCCTTTAAAAGCCCCAATACCGTTAGTCGCCTCTTACGTACACCCATCGGAAGTAAAGGGGTAGTGCTATTCTAAGCCGACACTACACGGCAGTTTCTATCTGTGATGTACAATAAAGAGTTTTCTATTCTATATTTAGAATAAAATTGAATAAATGATTTATGTGCTTTTACTAGTACTAATATTTTAAAAGGCTCATAAACAATCCATCATTACAGTGATTGTTGTATTAAAATATTTACTATGCTTTATTCTGCAATACTCTACTTCTATTGAAATTCATTTTCTCTCAACATGATATTTGGTATGATTCTCTTGTTAATAGAATCATATTTTTTTTTTATAACTACTTTTTGAATGAATGTGTGGTTAATTTATCATGGTTGCTAACGGTGAGGGAAAACATCGTGAGGAAACCCACATGGCTGAGTTGTACTTAGTCATGTGACAGTGTATTCGTACAAAACGGCGATAGGCCTGCCCCCTATCACGTGAGTACACTGTCTAAGCAAAACGTGGGTACCTTCTCTGGAAACTAGATGGCGCTTGCCATGTGAGTTCAGGAGTATTGGTACCTCTGCCAACCCCTTCGGGGATAAAACGGCGTGAACGTTTATGTTATGTTATGTTTTTTGAATGAAGCCTAAAAACTTATCTGAGTCCTCAAAAATTTCAATAGTTCTTATAAACTTAATTCTAGTTAGGGATGGTATTTAAGCGTGCACCATATTCCACGTTATTAACAAGGAATAATAAAACAAGTTATATTTTTTTAACTCTTATTAAACAAACATTTAATTCAGGACATAAATACATACTTACACCATTAGTGTTAGTTTACAGTTATTTACATAATAAGCCTAAGGTGTATTACCAACAATAATTAAGACAATGATTTTGTTTCAGGTGGATTGTTGTTATTGGCCTCCAATACAATTTATTAACTTCTATTATTTACCAACACAATACAGAATGATTTACATCAACATAGCCACAATGGTCTTCAATGTTTTCCTCTCATACATGAAATATAAGTTTCAAGAAAAAAGCTAAATATATTTGTAAGTAGTTAAATGTATTAGACATAAATTATTTCCATTTTGGGATTGTGCAAATATTTGTATATAGTTCAATGATGTGATATGTAATATATTAAAAGAGTAAAAATGATTCTAGCATTTATTTCATTTACAATTCATTATACAATTCATGTAATACTATTTACCCCCAGCACATTGTCCAGTCATCTTTTCTTGTTTGTAATTTAACAACAATGCGATACAGTAATAATGCTGGTCCCAAGGGAAGTCCTAGACCTCTTACTATATCAGCGCGACTAGACATGATAAGAGCTTGACCATCCATATCCTAAAACAAAAACTTATATTAGTACATAATTACAAAAAAATTCTCCATGTTGAATACACAGGAAATTATAAAATGGGGTAACCATAATGTTGGTTATGACTGTTGATGCACTTGCAAGGTTATTTAAGTTGATATATAAATAGCAAGTCAGTAGGTTGTTTTGGAGCATAATAAGTGATTGCTGGATGAGACATGGTTGACCATCATCCTCTTTTAATCCTTACAACTTCTTCTTGCCCAATAGAATGCTATTTAGATAGATGGCATTACCTGTTCTTTCAGAATTGGAGCAGCTTCAGGAAAATGCTCCAAAAAGTATTCATGAACATCTTCAGTTGTCCAATTGGTGATGTCAGGAATACTAGGATCTATTGGGACATCTCTGCCATTCTTGATTTCTATTTCATGTGGTTTCAAAAATAGATCTATACTAGGTGAGTTTCTAGGGCAGCTGTTTGGTATCCCTGGAGAAGCAATGTTTGATGGGCGAGGCTCAGAACAGTTGCTGCATTCCCATTGATCCCAAGCTTTCAACTTCTCTGGAATTCGTGGTGAATGACACAGAGCATGATATGCATCTGAACATACACTGCAAACTGTCAGAATGCCCTGCAAAGAAAATTATTTATGTTTAAGCTATCCTATTTCAATAATAAATACATGATTAGTCAGATCTTAGAAACCCAAAAAATTATAATGTATAGTTATACCAATATAGTTACATAAAGTTTCAATACAACCTTTCTAAAGTTGCAATACATAGTTGAGAACTTTGTTAGCTTTACTATGTAATATAAAGAAATATTGATTAGTGTTGGAATCATTCAATAATATATTTATAAATAGAAATAAAAAAAATACTTGGTATGATATTGTTACAGTTTCGGTGTAATAGTGACAGTCTTCACAGAAAAAAAATAGTTTTAATAAGCGCTAAATATTCTAATACTTACAGCATCATTGGTTTCACAACAAACAACACAAGTCTTGCAATGAGGACATTGCCAAGTGTTGTCTGGCCTTAATTTCAGAATTCCTGATCCTGACTGTAAGCAACTCATATGAGCTTTATTATTGCAATCTCTGCATTCAATTATAGCATCATTAGAACCTCTAGGTTTTTGAACATGGCATACTGTACATACACCTCCAGATGGCTCACTGCCTAGCATTTCGTCTTGCTCCAAATCATCACCACTACCATCCATTGATTGTTGACTTTCAGATAAAGGAGTACCTTCTTTTTCACCTTTTATCTGGGATAACATCTGCTTTTTAATAGTACTTTTATTCAATGATCCAATTGGTCTCCCTCTTTTTCTTTTGTTTGGTAAATTATTTTCAGATGGGTCAAACACTTTTTTTGCCATTTTTCTTCTCTCGCCAACGCGAACTGCAGAACTTTGATTGCTGCTTGTAGGTGCAGCACCACCACCACGTTTTTTAGGTCTTCCTCTCATACGTTGAGGAGATGACCTGCATGATGAATTTGCTGAAGAAGTCATCTAAACAAATAAAATTACAGATTATCAATTTTTTAAACATGAAAACCAAAGACAATGTAAACATCAAATGCTAACAAAACTTTTTAGACATACCTTTGTGTTTGAATCAGCATTGTACTCAAACTTGAAGCTATCGGAACTATCATCTTCATGATCAGCTGGTCCGAGAGCTAAATTTCCATTTGGTAATTTTACTAAGCTACCTGTAGAAAGTTCTTTGTGAATAATACTTTCCAACTGCTTTTTAGTAAATTTCGATTCCTGAGCAGATGCTGCTTTAACTAAATCTTCGAAAGCAATACCATCTTCTAAGTATGTCTGATCTTGGTAAATAAGAGTAGCTATAGCAGATGTAATAATGCGCCTCTCATTTGACGCACTCAAAGCCATGTCTGAAAGTTATAATTAAGTTAGATAACAAATACCATATGAGAGTAATAATTATCCAGAAGAGTTTAAAACTTGTCGCTTACTTTTTGACGATTTTTTCTTCCACTTAGCAGCGTTTCTGTAACTCACATTATCTTTATAATCAACTTTTAAAATACTTTTTTCTCTGATGCAACGCCGCAAATCCGCTTTAGTTTCGCGGGGAGATATTTTATATGACTTAAGCATATACTTGCAAATTCTATTTATATCGGGACGAGATTTTCTTGATCTTATTTGGTCAATGGTTTCCAGAATAAATTTTTTATTCTTAATTTCGGACATTTCTGAAACCAAAACTAAAACTTAAAATTAATAACCATTATTTAAGAAGCAATAACTCTAAAAAATATCTAAATCCTTACCTGAGGCGAATCATGCCGAAGATTTTATAAATGTTGAAACTAGAAAAATATTCAAAGAAGCCTTTTCAAAAGTTACGCTATCGCAATTTTATAAATATATAAATATACACGGTTGAATGAAACTACAATCTAACTAATCTAAGTAAGAATGAAATGAGGTGGAGTGAGTGAATGTACAATCAGTGTTACCAAACGAAACGAACCATTACCATCCAAGTCTAAAGTTAGGTTTACATTATAGAATATAGTAAGCGTAACGCCCGATTTCTGAATTGAGTATTCCAGCTGAGAATAACTTAAGTATCGTTTTGTCTCATTCAGTTGTTAAGATTTCAATGCGATAGAACGATATTTAAGTTGTTCTCAGCTGGAATACTCAATTGGCTCAGTTGGCTTTTCACTTTATAATGGGAGGTTTTCCTATTTTTCTTTTTTTCTTCTTCCCTGTTCTCAGGATAGATGGCGCCAGACTTGCTATGTTACTGGTAGGAACGGAACGTAACACCGTTTTTCACACTTTGATGTTATGATGTCGTAAAACGGAACGTACATAAAAACGTTCTGATTTGAAAGTCTAAATTAATATCAGTTTAAGCCAAGATAGCTCAAAAGTAAATAAACAAAGACGGCACTTATATTTAACATTCTTTTTGTTGTTTTTACTCGCCAAAAAGTTACTCTATGGTGCTGTGACACATGTTTTTAACGTTGACATTGGCGAAATTATTGTGTGGCGAAATTGTGTGGTAAGTAACGTAGACAGAGAATTACAATAGACATCTGCATATATTTTGTTTCACTCGAACTAGACGGAGAAAATAAATATTAAAAATACTAAGAGTAAGTGAGACATGACCATATAATTTGCTGTCCCTTACTGCTGGCCAAGCCGGCAAAGTACTTTGCTAAACAAACCGTTTGACATTTTCAAAATAAACAAACCGTTTTTGAATTCAAAAGCAGAAAAATTAAGAATTTTGTTGATTTTTTAGTTAATTATTTATGTTAGATCGGTTCTGGTAATAAATAGAAATATATTTTAACATTAGAAATAATTAAACATTCAATAAAATGGTCAGGTGCAGTGTTATATCGTGTAAAAGTAATAGCGAAACTAAGCAACCAGATTTGTCTTTCCACTCGTAAGTACCATTTAGTTTTAGAATAATAACAGTGTAAGATTATTATATTTTCTATTTATGACACATACATATCTAATTTATGCAGAAAAATAAACTGCAAATGCATGAAAATTATATTTAAAATTTAATAACCTAAAATCTCTATCATTGTAATGTTGCCAGCACAAGTATTTTATTTACCCTAAAACCCTGGATTAAATAAAAAATATGTATTTCAATATACTAATATAAGTTATATAAAGGATCTTTATTATTAAGTTCTTAAAAAGGATTCCATGGCATGTACTATTTTTCTTGTTAATGTGGGTATATGAAGAGTAGATTTTTTTACAGTTTTCCAAATGAAGATAATATAATCTTAAGAGAATGGATTCTATCAACTGGAAAAATTAACTGGACTCCTACAAAATACTCCAAAATTTGTAGTCTTCATTTTAAAAAAAAGTATTTATTTAAGAAAAAGAAATTAACTTTATTATTACCTGGTGCTGTTCCAACCTTAGTAAGTTTAAAAAATAACATCTCATACTTGATCATATTACTAAGTGTTTAATCCACGTCCCCAAGTCCTGTACCATAATTATATTTTGATTTCAGATTAATGAAAACATTGATACAACAAAAAAATTTCAGCCTACTACGTCATCATCAAATTTTCGTCGTTTGAGTGTACACTGTAAAAGTATGAAAGACTATATTGTGTTTATCGCTAATATTATTAAGTGTTTAATCCACGTCCCAAGACCTATACAATAATTATATTTTGATTTCAGATTAATGAATCTAATGATAACATTGATACAATGGAAAATTTTCAGCCTACTGCGTCATCATCAAATTTTCGTCGTTTGGGTGTACAAGTATGTAAAACTATCTAATTAGAAGTTTTCATATCGTTATACAAAAAATATTATTAGTTTATTTTAAAGATCTTCGCCATCTAAAATCTTGAAAAGAACTATTGTATTTTTTCTTGAAAACCTCATGATTTTTTTTCGATATTGTGTTTTAAATTTTATTTACTGAAATATTTTCTGCAATAATCGCTAAAAAATTTTAATTACCATGGGCATTGTAAAATTGCGGACGCGATTCAGAAACCAAATACAAAAACATAATTATAATAAGGACTCTGGGCACGAAAACTTTTATTTTTCAATAATAAAGGTTGGGGTACATTCTCAGTAAGTTTGTTTTTCTTCAGGTTAATGATCTTGACTACAGCCCTCGGACTCTCAAAAGAAAATTGAGTGAGACACGAATTAAAATTAAAAGCTGGAAAAACCCGTCGCTTAGAAAAAAAAGTAGCTAATTTGGAAAACGTCCTAGCAGAGCTTAGGACGAAGAGACTAGTCAATGACGAAGATTTAAATCTATTAGAAGCTATTGACCCAACCAACACAGACTTTCTTAAGCGATTTTTGAATAAAAATGATGTTAGTAAAAAATATTCGCCTGCGTTACGTAAATTTGCTCTATGTCTTCAATTTATAAGCCCGAGAGCATATAAATTCGTAAGACAACAATTCAACACATGTTTACCTCACCCATTTAGTACGTTTTGTTTATGATAAATAAAAACATTGTTTTTTAGATCTCGTTAGCCCCGTGATACGTACAACTTAATGACTAGTGTAATAGGAGAATGCATTGGAGGAGTTTGTCGCCTGTTCTTCTTCTTTAGTTAAGTGATGCGGTAGGAATTATGACATAATTTAAATCTTTTTGTTCATGAAAACCTCATGTGGGGATTATTACTAATAAATAAAGAATAAATAAAGGAAGGAATATATTTTAACATTAGAGCGTCGGGGCGTATACCCGAGGTCGCGGGTTCGATTCCCGCCTGTGTCGAAATTTTTCCTTCCTTTATTTATTCTTTATTTATTAGTAATAATCCCCACATGAGGTTTTCATGAACAAAAAGATTTAAATTATGTGATAGTTAGGCGTTTTCAACATTTGCATTCTATCTGAAAAGGTAGACAAGTGGCCTTCCGAATTAGTTAAAAATTCGGAGGTAGGAAACGCAAACACTACTTAAAAGTGTAAAAGAAATAAAGGATAGAAGAATTTCGCACTGGCAGCCAATTGACACGGTGGCTCAGTTGGCAGAGCGTCGGGGCGTATACCCGAGGTCGCGGGTTCGATTCCCGCCTGTGTCGAAATTTTTCCTTCCTTTATTTATTCTTTATTTATTAGGAATTATGACGTTCATTAAGTGCAAGAATTCATCATTATAGCCATGTAATATTTACCATGCACCCACACACACACTTGTAATAATATACTAATGTAATAATGTTAAAGAATTAAACCTTTTCAGTAATACATTCGATTGTTTTATTTATTTCGCAAATACATATAGTACTATGTATCTAATTAAACGATCTGCATTCCCTTCGGAGGGTTGACCTTATTTTGATGGATAGTAAATATTTTTTGCTCTAATTTGATATAGTTTTCGGATGTGTGTGATCTATGCGCGGGACTCATCAGCCCCCGATGACGACGAGCATGCCGATCGTTTGGATACACGGTTCATAGGTTTACTTCTATATGTTTTGGACTAACTTTGACTAATAACAAATAAAAAACTACTATAGTGATAATAATTATCAAATAATTGATTGGAAAATTTCGAACATAAAGTTCAAAAAATAATTGTAAAATTACCCACAATACGGGGAAAACTATTTTGAGTAACAACACTATTTTGTATTACCCATCTCACTTGCCGACACGCTTCCCCTGGGTCTATTTATTCTCTGTCTACGGTAAGTAACGTAGTTACATCAACGCCATCTACAGAGCTCTAGGAAACTATGTTGTTTTTTTATTTCTCAAAAAGAAAACCTCTCATTACTTGGATAGTGTGAAATTATTGATGTTTGAGTTTGATGTATTTTTGTATGTACTTTGATTTAAAGAATAGCGGTATATTCAGCTAAGCCCTCTTTGTGGATGATTTTAAATAACACAGTCTGAGGAAACCCTCGTTCATATTATCGCAGTACATGCAGCATAACATCCTATACTGAAAATACTAAAACGGCAGAGACTGCATGGTTTGTACTTTAACCTGTTTGATAATGTACGAACGAAAACAAAGTACAGTATTGTAATTATAACCTTAAACTTATAAATGAAAACATTGGAATTTAAGTAACTATTTATCAAAGTTTTGCTAAAGACTTTCAGTTTCTCTGTGGATAGTTCTGTGGATATAAAAAATATGAAGTACTATTACATTACTTAATATACACGCACTGGTCTGATACATTATACACATTTTACTGTTTTAATTTATGTGTTAATGTAACTAATACATATTTCTGATTTAAGATGCTAATAAAAGCTGTAAATATAATACGGCCTCCGGGGTGTGCATTTTTTTCCTCATTGCCCCAGGAGGTATATTCACGGAAAATAAATAAAGTTGTTAATGTGGCCATAATCGGAGCACCCAATGTGGGAAAGAGCACTTTGATAAACAAAATCATTGAAAGAAAGGTATGCATTTAGTTATCTCAACAACAACTATAAATGTAATATATAATATAAAGTATATATAATAATATTGATGTACGCGATAATAACGATTGATGGCGCTGTGTAGTGTCGGCTTAGAATAGCACTACCCCATCTCTTCCCGCGGGTGTCGTAGAAGTCGACTAAGGGACTAGGGCTTTTCCATCTTCGCCCTTACACCAATCCAAGGTCTGCCGCGCCGAGGGATGCGTGGCCAGGGGTGAGCCTGGTCGCTAGCGTGCCGCCGTCCCGGAGCTTGGTGCACTCCGGGTACTAAATAACCTTACCTAGTCAAGCGGGGCTCTGGCTAGGTGGACAGTTTACTTCCCTTGCTTCTCGTGGGTCCAATATGTGTTCCAATTCTAATAAACACGGAGGCGGCGATGTAGCTCGCCACTCATCACGCCATGGTTTCTCACGGGGCGAAAAGTGGGCTAAAGAGACCCGCTTCAGTACGATGAATGTATGTGGAGGAATGTTTGAAAAATTAGATGAAGTATGTATGATTATGAATGAAAGAAAACTGGATTTTCTATGTTTAAATGAGACGAAGCGTAAGGGAAAGGAAGTTTCACAACTTGGCAACATCACAGCAATCTGGTCTGGAGTCGCTGACAATGACCGAGCTAGCCAAGGAGTGGGACTTCTGATATCTGAAAGGATGGCTCAGTGTATGAAAGATTACGAATGTGTGAGTCCAAGGCTCCTGTGGATTAAGGTGAAATTGGGACTAGTCCGGATGCGCATAATTTGCGTTTATGCTCCGGACATGTCTAAATCCCTATCCGAGAGGGAGGAGTTTTGGAATCTGTTAGACGATGTTGTGAATGGGTGTGATCAGAATGAGAGACTTATAATGTTAGGAGATTTTAATGGCTGGGTTGGTGTGTCACGCAACGGTTGCGAAAGAGTTTTAGGAAAGTTTGGTGATCAAAGAATGAATGAGAATGGTGAGAAATTGATTGAGGTATGTTTGGAGAGGAATCTTTGTGTTACAAACACGTTGTTTAAACACAAAGATATCCATATGTATACAAGACAGAGGGGAAGCGAGAGAAGTATGATTGATTTTGTGATAGTTGATGAAAGGCTGAGAGCAAAGGTTGTTGACACCAGGGTCTATAGGGGCACGAACGTTGGCACAGATCACTTTCTCGTTATATCACGATTAAGGGGTCTGTGTACGCGTTGGCGTCACAGGCCTAAAGTGTCAACAACGGATTTTGCGAGAATAAAAGTGGAAAAACTGCAAGAAGATGAAAATATCAGAGATGAATATGTGAGAAAATTGGATGATAGACTAAGTTGCGTGGAGATGAAGGATGAAATGGAAATAGAAGAAGTATGGGATGTGCTCAAATCGACGATGGTTGAATGTGCGACGGAAGTTTGTGGTGTGTGTAAAAGGTCAAATAGACCACCAACAAGTTGGTGGGATAAAGTTGTGAAAGAGGCGGTTGGAGATAAGAAGAAAGCGTGGTTAGATTTACTAGCGATTAAAGCTAGTAAACGGATGAATGCGAGTGTAACTGACGATGTAGTGCAGAAAAGTGAAGATGAATATAAGAGAGTTAAGAATGAGGTGAAGAAGAAAATAGAAAAGAAAAAGCGGGATTTGCAAGAGTGGTGTGAGAGGAAACTTTCTGATAATTTCCGGAATAACCAAAAGTTATTCTGGAAGTATATCCGGAAGGAAAAGGGAGTTTCCCAAAACACGAGAGTGAGTGTAATAAGAGATGAACAGGGTGAATTGGCGACGGATGAAAGTAGCATGAAACGGGTATGGAAGAATTATTTTGAGGGACTGTTAGAAAAAGAGGATGCATCCATTTCTTCGCCAATCGACAGTAATGTTGATTGGAACGAAGAGATGGGTGATTTCAGTGACAGTGAGATTAGTATGGAAGAAATAATGAAAGCAATGAAAAGTATGAAAGTAGGGAAGGCGGCAGGGTATGATAGGATTACTATCGAAATGCTGAGGGCTGGTAAAGGGTTGGTGGCTTCTTGGTTGTACTTCCTTTTCCAAAAATGCTGGTCGAGTGGCAAAGTACCTCGAGACTGGTGCAAGGCTGTGATTGTGCCTCTATATAAAGGAAAGGGGTCACACCAAGAGGCTAAAAACTACCGCGGCATCAGCTTACTCAGCATTGTTGGTAAATTGTATGCTAAGGTACTGATTGAAAGAGTGATGAATGAAACTGATGAGAAAATATGGGATGTGCAAGCGGGATTTAGGAAAGGAATGGGATGTATGGATCAAATCTTCTCTCTAAGGAGCATCACTGAAAAGTTCTTAGCTAAGAACCAAAAGATGTATTGCTCCTTCATTGATTTAGAGAAGGCGTATGATAGGGTGGTAAGAAAGTGTTTATGGGAGGTGTTATCCAAGTTCGGTTTGGGGAGTCGACTTATACGTGCACTGGTATCACTCTATGAGGATTCTAGTGCATGTGTAAGAGTAAACGGGGAAAACACTGACTGGTTCGGAATCTCTAGGGGTGTCCGACAGGGATGTGTAGCTTCTCCGTGGCTCTTCAATTTGTTCATGGATGACTGTTTGACAGAGTTGCGTGAAAGTGATTATGGACTAAGGATGGGTGGATTCATCATTAAATGCCTCTTGTATGCTGACGATCAAGTGCTACTTGCATCATCGGCAGAAGAGTTGCAAGAGATGATGAATATTGCATGTGAGTCTTTTGTAAGAAAGGGAATGAGGGTGAATGTGGATAAGACCAAAACGATGGTTTTTGAGAGACAGGAAGATGTGACAGAATGCGTGATTGCGATTGATGGTAAGGATGTGGAACAGGTGAAGGAGTTTGTATATCTGGGAAGTTTGTTTACAAGGGATGGAAAATGTGATGAAGACATTGAAAGAAGAGTGAAAAAGGGTAATGCGGTAAATGGAGCAATGAATAGCCTAATGATCAGTCAATCGGTGTCTGAAAAGGCCCGAATGGCTGTGCATGATGCTGTTCTTGTTCCTACGCTTATGTATGGAAGCGAATGTTGGGTGTGGCAGAAGAAGCATGAGAGCAGAGTGAATGCAGTAGAGATGAGGTCCCTCAGAAAAATTTGTAATGTTAGATTGTGTGACCGAGTGAGAAATAGCGTTATTCGTGAAAAGTGTGGTGTGAAAGATGATATTGTAAGAAAGATAGAAAAAGGAATGTTGAGATGGTTTGGGCACATAGAGAGGATGGATGATAGAAAATTGGTAAAAGGGATCTATAGAGCTAGTGTGGATGGTAATGTTAGTAGAGGACGACCACGGAGAACACACTTGGACCAAATTGAGAGTGTGCTCAAAAAGGCTGGCGTCCGAAGTATGAAGAATAAAAGAGCATGTATGAAAAGATTGATGGATGTGAACGAAGCTAGAGAGGTTTGTCAGGATCGTACGAAGTGGCGATCGATAGTCTCTGCCTACCCCAATGGGAATTAATGGCGTGAGTATATGTATGTATGTATGTATGTATTATAAGTATTAATGTATGACATACATATGATACAATAAATTAATACTTATATACATTGTATATGTTTGTTAATAGTTTATTATTTTTAATTTAGTAACTAAACTAGAAAATTATAATGTATTTATTGTGTAGATTAACACATAGTTATCAGTTTCACCATGTTATTTCACATCTATCTCACATGAATTTATTGACCTCTCCATTCAAAGGTTGTCAGGAAGAGATCGCTTTTAGTGATAAGACTGCTAATTTTACTTTGTTATTATTTTGTAAATGTTTCTCCAACCAACCAACCAAGCAACCGTGATAGCCCAGTGGGTAGAACACTCGGTTATCGTGCAAACGACTAGTGTTCCAATCCTGGGTCGGGCCTACACCAATTTGTCTTTTCTAAAGACATATGTGTGGTTAATTTATCATGGTTGTTAACGGTGAGGGAAAACATCGTGAGGAAACCTACATGGCTGAGTTGTACTTAGTCATGTGACAGTGTATTCGTACAAAACGGCGATAGGCCTGCCCCCTATCACGTGAGTACACTGTCCATGCAAAACGTGGGTACTCTGAACATCAGGTGACAAAGTCACGTGATGTTCAGAAATATTAGTACCTCTGCCAACCCCTTTGGGGATATTCGGCGTGAACGTTTATGTTATGTTATGTTATGTTTCTCCTTTTTGATGTGCAATAAAGAGTTTTCTATTCTATTCTATAAATGTTGTATTATAACCCATGAGTCATTTGTTCCTGTGGGCATTGCAAGAGGCAAATCCCATCAAAGGCCAGCGTAATCCTTTATTTTAGAATCTTTATCCAATTAAATTTCTAATTTTCATCAAGGAATTTATTATTACAAGAAGTTCTGCGCTGAAGCTATTTTTGTACTTACAGCCATGATTAAGTTAGGTGTATTAATATTTTCAATAAGAAGTATTGTTTTGTTCTTATACTTATTAATTGCTTTTAATTGTTTAAAATTATTATTCATCGAGTTTTATTAGTTGCCGTGTAGTGTCTGCTTAGAATAACACTACCCCATTTCTACCCGTGGGTGATCGTAAGAGGCGACTAAGGGTATAGGGACTTATTAAGTGATTTTTGGGCGATGTGGTTGGAGACCCGTCACCAAAAACATTTATTATTACCATCTTTTCCCCAATCAACTTCCAAAAGTGGCTGAGGAATTTTTTCATTCCAAAGCTTTGGCTACCCTGTTAAGGGATTTATAGCCGTGAGTATATGTATGTATGTATGTATCAAGTTTTATGAGTAATTTTCAACACTGTGATTTTGTACATTTCATATTTTCATTATATAAATTTGTTGGAAATAATATAAATATAAATTTGTAATAAAAAAAAATATCTTTTCTGGCATGTGTTCATAGAAAAAAAAACATTACACTGATTTACCTTAATGGACATCTCATAAAAAAAATAAAATTGGTCTGGTTAATTGGAGGTCCAACGGAACAGAAAAACAACTTTAGAAATCCATAGCCTAATAACAGAGTAACATAAATAAAATATAAAAAAACTTACAAATTGAGTACCTCCTACTTTTTTTAAGTTGGTCATAGTAGTATGTATGAGGAGGTTTATAAATCTGATTCCCTCACTTTTATCACCTTCAGGCAAAAGAGATTTGTCAGGATTATGCAGTGGCAATGAATAGACTCTACCTACCATAATGCAAATAAAGGTTGTGAGTATAAGTAATTAAATAAGAGTATGCAGTGTAGTAAAAATGGATATTACTGTTAATTTCTAGGTATGTGCTGCCTCGAACAAAGTTCACACTACAATTAAAATGGCTAGAGCAATGAGTTTCCATGAAGATACACAAATAGTATTTTTAGATACCCCTGGTATTGTTTCTGAAAAAGAAATGAAAAAGTAAGTATGATGTTGTCCATGGTCAGTTGACAATAAATATATACCATACTTTTAGGTGGTTTTAAAGATGACTAAGGGTATTATGGAACTTTGCAATAAAATTTATCTGCAGCCCTCTTATACATTACTATAATTTTAGAGATAGATAAAATATAAATTTTTGTTCCATACGATTTTATACCCAAATGTTACGTAAAATCTTTTCATTGAAATGTAGACATATATATATATAGTATAGCTGAAATAGTTTCAATACTAATCTATAAATCTTGAATTAATAATTCAGAAGTCATAAAATGTGTCAATTCATTAGGTGTTTTAAATTTTAATAGCTGTCACCACAACCAACACAACTTAAGACAATTGGGGTACAGTACATATACCATCTGACAATAATTCAAAGTGAAAATTAGAACTAAAAGTTTAGTTGTATATGATAGTTTATCACTTCTTTAGCACCAAAATGGGTGTCATAAATATCATTCTTAAATAAAAATATGTGTTACTCGGGACATGAAGTAAAACTTGTTGTATTTAAATGTGAATACGTTTCCGTGTCGTCTAGCATTTATTCAATGAATATTTTTTATATTATTCATTTTTAGTAGCCCTAAATGTATTAAGAATTAATTTAAAAAATTGTTAAGTTAAATATATTTTTAAATGCATTTTAAATAATCAATTTCTCATGTACACTATTTATGTTCTTTAATTTCAGATACCAGTTGCCAGAAGCAATGCTAAAGGCGTGTGAGAAAAGTCTTCGATGTGCCGACGTTGTTGGCGTAGTTCACGATGTTTCCAATAGATGGCTGAAAGATAAGTTGCATCAGCAAGTTCTGAAAATGTTAGAAATGACCGACGGGATCCCTAGTTTCCTCATACTTAATAAGGTAAATATATTTATTCCTAAAAAAATATATTGACAAAGTTTAGACTCCATCATATTGCTCGTGTTTCTGTCTTGCTCGATTCAAGAGAATTCTACTGTTTAAACTGAAAATGATACTATCGTCCGTATCTTTTCTAACTACTTGTATAATATATGCGTGTCGCACTTGCCACTCGGAAGGTCAAACGAAGTTTATAACACAAGTATGGAACAATACTAATTTCGGCGCTTACTAGTCGATGCAAGCAGCGACAATTATGGATGTATCGTTGGATTCGTCGAATGTATAGAATAGAAAAGAAAACTCTTTAGCACCAAAAAAATGAATTATTGAACAAACGTACCGGGCCTACGGCTATAAATACTTCTCAGACACTTTTAGTACTTGAGTGACGAAAAGATAATAAAATTAGGCATGTTTCGTGGTAGGTATCCAGCCACCTCGCCCAACGATCACTCGAAAAGTGCCAATTAGAAATGTGTAATGGCTAATTTAAGCCGACACTATAATTAAAGAGCTTATTCCATTTGTCTGAATTCAGACGTCTGAAAGCGCGTGCGTTAAGCTGGCGTACCATGAAGCTGTATCGAGCTGGTTACTATGTCAAAAACCTCTGCCTAAATAGTGAAAACGTACACAGTGAAAATGGTGTTTATTTCCTAAACTATAGAGGCACTATTTTTTTTAGTTTTACACTAATTAGTTACTATTTAGGCAGAGTTTTTTGACATAGTAACCAGCTCGATACAGCTTCATGGTACGCCAGCTTAACGCACGCGCTTTCAGACGTCTGAATTCAGACAAATGGAATAAGCTCTTAATGGCAAGCTTACTTGAAATGTTTTAAAGTCTGTTCATCATTAAACTCAATCTCAACTTTGACGCCGTAAATCTCCGGTGGGGTGGCAGAGGTACTAATACTTCGAACTGCATGTGTAAATTTTGTCATCTGTTGTTCAGAGCACCAAACTTTTGCTTTGACAGTGCGTTCACGTGGAAGGGTGCTGGCTTAATGCCGCATTTTTAGAACACTCTGTCTCATGGTTAAGTACAACTTAACCATATTGGTATCCTCATAATGTTTCCTTTCACCATTAACAACCTAAATAAATTAATTACATATAAGACTTCAAAAAGATTCATTAATGTAGGTCTGACGCAGGATCCGAACCCATCACGCCTTACCATTCGAAGTGCTGGTTTTCTTCTTTACTTTTTTCACTTAGCTTGTTGTTTTCTACTAGTTGTTTTGTTATAGCATTTACTTTTAGACTACATATAATCTTACAAACTCAATATGATATTTTGTCTTTATTCATACCGACTTAATCAAAATTTAAATAGATTCCAACTGTAAATTAAAAGCTGCTTTATAAAATTACAGGTGGATATGCTCAAATCAAAAAGCCAACTACTCACAACAATATATCAACTTACCAATGGACTAATAGCGGGTGCATCTATACCGGGTCATAGACAAAAGAGAAAACAGCCTGATGGAGGAGGTTACAGCAAGTTTTCGGATGTCTTTCTTGTCTCTGCTTTGCAAGGCGATGGGGTAGCTGATATTAGGGTAAGAGTAACATTGATTTAAATATTATAAGGAAAAATAGTGCCCTTATACAGAATTAATATATAATAACTAAATAAATATACAAACATATTATACAGAGATCAAACTAACTAAAACTTGAGTTATGGGATACTAACTCAACGATATATTCATTATTATATAATACACACATAAACAACATCCAAGACTAAGAAAAAAATGTTTATGCTCATCACATAAATGTTGCTCTCAGCGGGGATCGAACCTGCGACCTCCGGATCGAGAAGTTGGTCACCTATCCACTCGGCCACGGATGTCGTCAAACATAGAACATTGAACTCTATATTAAGAATTTAGAGGGAATGTGCTCAAAAAGAAGTCGTCCACAGTCTAAAGAATGAAACAGCATGTATGTAAAGATTTAGCCAGTGTCGTAAAAACCGGCCATCGTAGTGTCTGTCTACCCAATGGGAATTTATGGCGTGAGTATATGTATGGCTAAAATTAGAAATGGTAAGCTGAAAGATGTTCGCTTCAGCAGGATCCCTCAGAAGATAACGTAATTTTCTTCCTTCTGCTACTAAAACTGCGTTAGCTCAATCACTTCTCTTGCCCCTTCTTGACTATGCTGATACCTGCTACCTTGATATAACTGAAGAGCAACTTAATATACATGAGCGTCTCCAAAACTTTTGCATTAGGTTTATTTTTGGATTGAGAAAATATGATCATGTATCTGTATATCACACTCAACTTAAATGGCTTCCTATTCGTCTCCGCCGGAATGCACATACACTTTTTCTCCTTTACTCTATTTTGTTCAATCCTGCCACCCCTTTCTATCTAAAAGAACTTTTTCAATTTCTCTCCTCTTCCCACGATCTTAATCTACGTTCTGAACATAATCTTCTATTAAGTATTCCCTCCCATTCAACCAATTACTATGGCTCCTCCTTCACTGTGCGGTAGAGATTCGTCAGGCTAAATCCCAATCTATTTTCAAGGATATGGTGAAAAAGCACTACCTCACTGAAACGCTATAATACTGTTGCAAATTAAATGATATATATTAGGTTTATGAATAAAAAAATATATATCTTAATATTTTTAAGTATTATAGGTATTAATTTATTGTATCATATGTATTTATATGTTTGTTAAAAGTTTATCATTTTATAACTAGATATAACTATGACTGGATTGTTGTATTGTTTGTGTAGATTAACGCATAGTTATCAGTTTCACCATGTTGTTCGGCATCTATCTCACATGACTATAATTTATTGACCTCTCCATTCAAAGGTTGTCTGGAAGAGATCGCTTTTGGTGATGAGTGTATTTATGTTTCTTCATATTTGATGTGCAATAAAAAGTTTTTCTGTTCTATTCTATTTTTTTCTAAAATTAGAAATTTCACAGACCAGATAAGTTATTATATCCAAGCCATATTGTATCGAGCGGGGTACTGACTGAGATTTCAGTTCAAAAGCGTCATCGTCGATTCACAAAAATGTTTGTAATTCATAACGAAGTTTTGTTGCTAGGGTTCCCTATGCATAGCCAGCATTGTTTGTAGGTAGGATGTTTATTTAAATACGCTTAGAATAGCACTTACCCATTTCTGCCCGTGGGTGATCGTAAGAGGCGACTAAGGGTAAAGGGGCTATTAAGTAACTTCTGGGAGACCCCAGACCAACAAATATTTATTACCATCTTTTCCTTACTCAACTTAAAAAAGTGGCTGAGGAATTTCTCATTCCAAAGATCTGGCTACCCAGTTAAGGAATTATAGCCGTGAGTATATGTATGTACGATTTGTTGAAGGAACACACGTTATTATATCAGAATACTTGCCAATCACCTCAATTATCCTTAGACACTTGTTAAACTTTACATATATATACTCACGCCGTTATTTCCCTTTGGGGTAGGCAGAGACTATTGATCGCCACTTCGTACGATCCTGGCAAACCTCTCTAGCTTCGTCTACATCCATCAATATTTTCATACATGCTCTTTTATCCTTCATACTTCGGACGACTGCCGTTTTGAGCACACTCTCAATTTGGTCCAAGTGTGTCCTCCGTGGCCGTCCTCTGCTAATATTACCTTCCACATTAGCTCTATAGATACCTTTTACCTATTTCCTATCATCCATCCTCTCTAAGTGCCCAAACCATATCAACATTCCTTTTTCTATCTTACTTACAATATCATCTTTTACACCGCGTCTTACACGAATCATGTCATTCCTCACACGATCACATAACCTTACATTACAAACTTTTCTGAGGGACCTCATCTCTACTGCATTCACTCTGCTCTCATGCTTCTTCTGCCACACTCAACATTTACCTACACTTACACAAGCTTAGGAGCAAGAACAGCATCATGCACAGCCATTCGAGCCTTTTTGGACACCGATTGACTAGACATTAGAATATCCAGTGTTTGTATCCATTGTTAAACTTTAAGCCGACTTTAACGGATATATATCGATCTACCCTTTTTAATGCATTTTGTTTCTTTCAGAATTATTTAATAAGCAATGCCAAACCTTCGGGTCTTCAATATTCAGCAGACACCTGGTCAGATCAAAAGCCAGAAGATCTGATTGTTGAGGCAGTCAGAGCAAAATTTCTAGACTTTTTAGCTCAAGAAATCCCATACAAGTTGAAAACTTATCTAGAATACTATGAAAACGACGATTTAGAACAAAAAGTTTACTGCTCCGTTTGTGTTGAATGCCCGTCTGAGAGATTAATGAAACTTATACAAGGGGCTGGCGGCGGTAGATTACAGCAAATAAAATCTAGTGTAAGAGAAGATTTAATGCAATTATTTAAGAAAACAGTTGTCCTAAATATTCAATTGACAATCAATGAAAAGAAAAAGGATTAATGATTGTAACTAGTGATTTATATTTTTAATATATTTATTAAAATTTGCATTCTTATTTTATTTGATATCAAAATAACAACGTTGATAGCTCAGTCGGAACACCACCGTTTTTCATGCCGGAGATTTGAGTTCAAATCCTGATTTGGGCCTACTACAAAGTGTCTTTTCTTAAGCCCTATGTGTGGTTAATTTATCATATTTTTAACGGTGAGGGAAAACATACATACATACACTCACGGCTATAAAAATGCCTAGGAAGGGTAGCCAGAGCTAAGAAATTAGAAATTACTCAGCCAGTTTAGGAAATCGGGGAAAAGATGGTACAATAAAGGTTGTTCTTGATGGGTCTACAACCGCATCGCCTGTTAAATACACGCACGGGAAGAAATGTGGTAATGCTATTCTGAGCCTACTCTACACAGCTTCTGCAGCTTGGGTAAGCATTATGAGCGAATCCAATTTTCTTAGCCGTATTTAGTCCTGGGGCAGTAATTGTGAAAAAACAACGTGGGTATTCTGAACATTAGGTGGCATAACTGTCACATGAGGTTCAGAAGTATTAAGTACCCCTGGCACCCCTTTGGAGATTTACAGCGTGTTAATAATATATTTTTATTAATAAATGTGTGTGGGAACAGCAAAGATATATTGGCCAGTACACCCTGCTGTGTACCAACTTATAATTTGTATTAACTCTTAGCTCGAGAAACATTTCGACACCGCGATGTAGGAATATGAGTGAGACGCTGATATGTGCGAGTGAGTCCGCAGAAGTGTGCGCTCTAACAGTACTCTCACATGTGTAAACCTTGCCCATACATTCACGTCGAATCTTATCCAAGTTTTGAAAGGTTGGCATAGGAGTAGTTATTTTTGAATCGGTTTAGTCATCTGCGGTGTAGTGTTGGCTGGTAATATCATTAACCAATTTTCTTGTGGGTGACGTGCGACATGCGATCCAATTTAGGATTTTGGGACTCTCATCGATAACTAAATAAATGAATAATCTATACAGAACATAAGATCGAAGTACATATTTGCAATACGAGTAGTATTTAAACATCTGTATTTTACATGCGCATATATTTGACCCCATGTTTTCTGAATAGAAGCTTATTTCCCACTGGGTTACAAGTTTAACAGATCTTACTTTACTAATTCTTGGGCCTGCTGTGTAGTGTCGGCTTAGAATAGCACTACCCCATTTCTTCCGGTGGGTGTACGTAAGAGGCGACTAACGGTATTGGGGCTATTAAGGGATTTTTGGAGGATGCGGTTGGAGACCCATCACCAACAGCCTTTATTTCACCATCTTTTCCCCACTCAACTTTCCAAAAGTGGCTGAGGAATTTCTAATTTCTTAGTTCTGGCTACCCCTTCTAGGGATTTATAACCGTGAGTATATGTATGTATGTAATTCTTGAGTGCCACCAAAAACTTACTTATACTCACACCCTTTATACATACATGATATTTGAATATCATTAATAATTCACCCTAACTATAATTACGTACCTATCGTGGACGAATTCGATTTAACTACTTTTTGTAGGAAGGAATTACGTGTTTTTGGCTATACTCTATATTCTATTAAGTTAAATGTTAGGCGACTTTTGGAATTTCACGATGTGCAGCTAATTTTGAATCATAACTTTTTTCATTTAATTATGAATTGTTTTCGTGTAAAGATAATTTTGTGACCTTATATTGTATAGTGAATTATTTGTTCGGCTGTACTAACTCAGATTCAAGAATCAACTCTCTATGACATTCTACAATGAGAGATATGAACAATCTTACAGTGGCTACAATCCTTATAGTTTGGAAAAACTGTCTGATACCGCGATGCATGATCTGTTACTATCTACGAGCGAAATTTAGAATGGAATAATGTGAAAGAATGCAAAATACTTGGTCGAGTTGCGTAGAATAGACATCACTGCGTAAGTTTGTATCGACCACCACCTCAAGGTGTATAAACCTGATAATTTTGTTCTGATTATAGCAAAGAAGAGAAAAATAAAATAGCTTGAACTAACTTGGTCGCATAGTAAAAGTTGTTCAGAATGATCTCCCAAACAACTCGCTTTTGGCGTGTTATCTCTTTTTTTACGAGTTACGATTTTAACCCTTGTCGCTCAACATCTCCGGAGTTATCTGCCCACTAAGCTAGGTAACATACATACATACATACATACATATTCTCACGCCGTTAGTTCCCATTGGGGTAGGCAGAGACTATCGATCGCCACTTTGTACGATCCTGGCATACCTCTCTGGCTTCGTTTACATCCATCAATCTAAGCTAATCTAAGCTAGGTAACCAAGATTTATATTTATAATTCGTAGAGACTTCAATAGCAAACCAAAATGCACATTAAGCCATCACATGAAGGTTTTCACGATAAAACTTTAAATATGTACAAATAATATATATATGTTAAACCAAAAGGTTCTGACTTCTTTAATAAAAAAAGCCATTTGATAGATGTCCATTTTTTCATACAGAATTCAATATGCAACAGAGACGTTCACGTATTCATTATTATATTTTTTAAATATTTTTGTTACGATGGAACCACAACCTATTAAAAATTGATTTGGTCCACCCTGGAAGTATATCCAACGATATAAATCGATTGACTGACGGAATAATATACATACAAAAAAACACTCACTCACACTAAAAGCAAGGAGGTTCTCAATCAGGAATTGAAAACCTCAATGCTTTTAAAGTTAATAAAAAAAAAACTCACGTTTTAGAAAAAAAACGTTTTATTAGTAATAATCCCCACATGATGTTTTCATGAACAAAAAGATTTAAATTTAAAAAAAAAAGTTCGATCCAATCCAATCTTGGACCATATTAAGATATACCCGCCAAAGCATTAGCATAAAATATGCCAGCGAAAGCATTCTCTGCCTACCTTCCCTCTATGTTACCTGGCAAAACTAAATGTCTTCCACAGCTTCAGGTTCATTAACAGAAAGCCATATTTTAAATTACTTTGACTGTATACAAATAGAGTGGAAACTTTTCCAGGTCATCTAAACTTTGGCATTTTCATTAAAATTTGCAATAAAGACGGCGAGATACAACTTAATCTCCGGTCTTCACACATTTTTAACAATGGAGTCTTAGGAAGTTGTAAGAGACAGTGTCTGCAAGTTAACGTAACCGCTAAACTTTGTTAAGACTTGTTTACAGTTAACCAAGTTTCAGTTTATGTGTCGCTGTTTGCAACTTGTACAGCTGCGGCATGGCCAAGTCTTCAAATTTAATGCATACGGTTTATGCAAAGTCTCGAATGTATGTACCGGTATCGTAGAATGGTGGTTTCGAACAGCTCTATTGTATCTCTGGATAGATATTTTAAAATGGTTCTCTTACTGGGCTCTTCTTTAAGACAGCTTAAGTTTACAAATGTGCCAGTTGTCCTTAGAGGGATGGAATTATCGTTCCCGCCATTTACTACGAAGGGGTAACTAACGCCCGATTTCTGAATTGAGTATTCAAGCTGAGAACGACTTAAGTATCGTTTTGTCTCATTCAGTTTTTAAGATTTTAATGCGACAGAACGATACTTGAGTTGTTCTCAGCTGGAATACTCAATTCAGAAATCGGTCCTAAATCTTGTAAACACCTCGTCACATTTTATTATCTGGTGTTCAAAGTATTCACATTGTAATCACGTGATTGTTTTAAGAATATGATCACTAACTTAGAAAACATATAAAATTACTAATAAATAAAGGAAAGAAAAAATTCGACACCAGCAGGAATCGAACCGACACGACGGTATCCGTATATCGTATACGGCTGGTGTCGAAATTTTTCTTTTCTTACTTATTAGTTATAAGGTATTCTTAAACAAAACATTCTAACATATAAAATTACCTATAAAAATACAACAAATGCTTAAAAGTCACCTTGGTATTAAAAGGGTGCAATGCGCCAGAACAAAATGTAATGAAATCACAAAGCGATTCCTTGGAGGAAATCTTTCACAAGGATTAACTGCCTCTTAAATTAATTAAAGCATAATTTAAAGATTAAAGTGTTTATAAAAATTAATGATGTATTTTCGAATGTCGTTATGTATTTATTTACACATACATACATATACTCACGGCCATAAATCCCAAGAAGAGGTAGCCAGAGCTTCAGGGCTAGAAACTCCTCAGCCACTTTTGGAAATTGATACGGAACAAGATGGTAGAAATAAAGTACCGTTGGTGATGGTCTCCAACCGTATCACCCTTTCACCACTTAAAAATCCCGAAATCCTTAGTTGCCTCCTACGACACCCATGGGTAGAAAGGGATAGTTATGTTCTAAGACGGCACTACACGGCACAGTAATTATAATCTTATTTCTTATATGTTTTGATCCATTACTTCAAATGCAACTTAATGACTTATTCTTTTGGCATTAGTCATAAGATATCCATCAAGTAAATTACTCGTGTAGTTAATGAAATTAACGCAAGATAAAGTTGAAAGTCCAATATTAAATAAAGCTTCCCCGCGAAGAAATCCCCAGACGACGCTGAATTTGCGAGTGAATGGGACATTTTAAACTATTATTCTTTTTAAGGTGTTGTTTCTCGTTGTTTTCACAGACATTACCCGCCCATTTGGATGTCAAGACGTCTTAAAACACAAACAATATACAGCAACTGCTACTCTTAGTCAGTTGTTTTAAAGTCTATTTTTGTTCAACATAAATATCTGTTGGGAAATTTTAAGAAAGTAAAAAGTGTACAGGAGGCTATAAATAAGGTTTTCAGTGGAGGAATACGGCTAGGTAGGTACGTACTTTGTCCTAGCGTTTTGCACAGTTCCACAGTGCCGACTTACTTATTCTTTTATTACGTCAGCGGACCATTTATGTAGTTTAAACACTATTCAACGAACTCGGGAAAGAAAAGAAAGTGCTTAGAAAGTCCATAATAGATTGTATCTGAGAGGAAAATCCTTCCATCTCAGTGCCACAATCTTCGACTTGTTCCTTCGGCATAATGCAATACGACAGGATACAAACGTTGCGGAATTATTGAAAATTGTGACCTTTTTTGCAAAGTATAGGCATGTTGAATAATGCTAATATTTAACTATATGTTTTTAACTGTAAGAGTGATAATATACAACGGATATACCTCGTTAGGCCTGAGTAGGCTGAGTATTTAATTGATTATGAATATAAAATATTATTTTGTGTAATTAATATTTATGTTATTATTTATTATTTCAATTAAATAAGTTAGTTTTAAAGTAAGATTGTTTTGTGCATCTACCCAGATAACTAGTTTACCGATTTCACCTTCCAAAGGTTGTCTGGAAGAGATCGCTTTTAGCGATAAGACCGCCGATTGTACCTCACTGTAAACTGTATGATAATTTCTTTTGTAAATTTGTGTTTGACGTACAATAAAGATTTATTCTATTCTATTCTATAAAATATTAATTATATGTATGTTTTTATTTTTTATCATATTTAGGCTAATTATCGTAAATGGGAATTCCTGAGCTCTAGGAACAACTATATCCGATTATATTTTTGTCAGCAGCTAGAGGAAACAATAAACGTGCCCGCTTATGTCCGATTTATTGTAGGAGGGATCATAAACCATTTAGTTTGGAGATGGTTGCCGTGTAGTACCGGCTTAGAATGTCACTACCCCTTTCTACTCACGGGTGTTGTAAAGTGGCGACTAAGAGTATGGGACTTTTTTATGTGTATTTTGTGCGATACGGTTGGCGACCCATCACCAATGATACTTTTTGGAATTTATGGACGTGAATATATGTATGTATGGGTAATGAATGCATTAAATTTTAACAAGTTGATTCACACAGTTCAACAAAGTAAAATGAGCTGTACTTTTAAAAATTACCCGTGGATAAATTATAATCGCTAATAAATATAATGCACGAGTGGACTGCATTATGCGTGTAGCGTGCAAGAACTAGCGATGGGAAATATTAATCGATTATGATAATATTTACATGAATTCAAAAATCTATTAATCATCATTAGACTCAGTCAGTTTTTTTACCTATACCAATAAGTTAACAATTAAGAAAGTTGTTTTTTTTATAGTTTCTTTAAGTGGGGCTCACTTCACTGTGCTAAAATATGCCGTTAAAACTCATTTCCTGAACATTAAACTCAGTCAGTTTTTTTACCTACACCCAATGATATTATATAGATCTATGCCTATACCAAAATGATAAAAATTAAGACTGTTCATTTTGTATAGTTTCTGTGCTAAAATAGCTGTGTCAACTCATTGAAATTTTATTTATTACCTATCTCTAAACTAAAAGAGATATATAGAGGCAATGTGGTTGGAAATGTCGGTAGAGGACAAACACAGAGCACACACTTAGATCAAATGGATGATAGATAAAACGAATCTATAAAAATATTGATGAATGTAGATGATGTTTACAGACTGTTAAAAGAGGATTACCTGGTTCGCAAAAATTCGCGACCGAGCCTCTGCCTTCCCTATTGGAAAAAATGGCATGTATCTACTATCTATTACTTCTATTTCAAAATGCGTTTAATCTGCACAAAATAAACAAGATTTCACATAATATCGTTTAACAAAGTTTCAGCAATATTTTGACAAGCTCTTGAATAACCGAAGCAAAATGCAACGCCCACAATTCCTTTGTCGGCGTCCGACACAATACGTATTTGAAGTCTAAATGTTTTCCACTTCAGTGCTCGCCTTTCGATGTCGAATTCTGATTGTAAACATTTACAATACAAATAAACTGCTCAACTCCATGCCACAGCAGTTATACTTGTATTGCAACATAAGTAAGATGAAATGCAATTGCAGTTGCAGGAAATCATTGAAATGAAAGCAAGCTAGAAGTTATATTTCTACTAATATTTATTTTATTAAGTGTAGTAGTAGTAGTGTCGGCGTATATTGGACTAACCCATTTAATCCCGCAGATGTGTAGTGCCGGCTTAGAATGTCACTACCCCTTTCTACCCACGAGTGTCGTAAGAGGCGGCTCAGAGTATGGGACTTTTTTTAGGGGTTTTTGGGCGATACTGTTGGAGACACATCACCAACGATACTTTATTTCTACCATCTTGTCCCCCATCAACTTCCAAATGTAGCTGAGGAGTTTCCAGCTTTAAAGCTCTGGCTATCCCTGTTGTATATATCCCGTGAGTTGAGTATATTTATGAATGTATGTCGTACGAGGTGACTAAGGTTTAGTGCAAAATCTTTACACTTTAAAAAAAACTGGTTGTTATTCAAATTTTAAGGCTATACCGTTATAACCATACGTCACCATCCATATATCTGACAAGTGACAAAGTTGCTTACTTTCATGGCGTCGCGAAATACGACGAGACGTGACGCTGTCACTCAATTTACTACGAGTGAGCGCAGCTCTAATAGAAACGACATTTGGTATGTCACTTTTTAATAAAGACTTATGTTGAAGTTGAAATAAATTTGATAGAAGTGAAACTGAATGCTTTTTAATATGTAAGTAAGTCTGTTTAGAGAAACTCTACTCAAACTCGTACATTAACGTCTATTGGTGTTTAGAGTAGCCACGTTTTCCGACCAGCTCCATTTTAAAAGCCCCAGCAGATTATTCATACAAAATTTGTCACGTCACATACTCGATCTCACATGCCTCATGGAAATATGGAACTTATGGTTTATATGTTAATATACCAAAACTAAAGCAGCAAAATTTACTATTTAATTTATGTACTAATTCGACCCGGAACAAAGTTCCTGAGACAGTTGTGACATTTTCCGCGTACTGTGAGCACTTAGCCAAAATTTGCGTCGATGTGCTGTGTCACGTACAACAACTTAGTGCTCGCTTACCAACAAAGCTCCTTAACTTATTTCACTTTAAAACACATGAGAATATTAAAGTGATAAACTTGTTAAACTACGAAATACGAGCTATCTTGGCCTTAAACAAGCTTTAGGTGGATAAAAAGTTATTAGTTCAACGGTTAATGTATAGTTAACACTGCTTTAGTTGTTACTTCTTTAGTGTCAGCGTAAAATAGTACTTTATTTCCCGTGTGTAGTGTCGGCTTAGAATAGCACTACCCCATTTCTTTCGGTGGGTGTACGTAAGAGGCGACTAACGGACTTGGGGCTTTTTAAGGGATTTTTGGGCGATGCGGTTGGAGACCCATCATCAACAACCTTTATTCTACCATCTTTTCCCCACTCAACTTCCAAAAGTGGCTGGGAAATTTATAATTTTTCAGCTCTGGCTACCCCTTTTAGGGATTTATAGCCGTGAGCATATGTATGTATGTATTTCCCGTGGGTGTCTTACGATGCTACTTAGGGATTTGGGGGTTGAATAAGATGTTTGGGCAACGGGACCGGGGACCCATTACCGGCCATTCTTTAATTGTTTCTTGAAATCGCTTCCCATTTCCAAAAATAACTGAGGATTATCAATTATAAAACCTGGTGTAACGTAGCAAAGGAAGTAAAGTTTTTGATAAACTGATATTATGACTGATATGATGTTATTGATAAACTCACTGTAAACTGTTTGATCATATTATTATTTTTGTAAATTGTTGTCATGTGAAGAAAGTGAGATTGTTCGAATTCTGTATAAATAAAAAGAAATCCTCACCTTTTTAAGTTCCGAAAGTTGTTTATAAATCTATCACCTAGAAACTTCCACAGTCGTATCAAGAAACATCATAAAGACGTGCAGTGGCTTTTAAAAATCAACAATTCCATCTTTTTCCATGAGTGTCGTAAGAGGCGAAGAAAAGTATATGGTTTTTTTCAGTGATTGTGTGGTGTTGCAGTTGAAATCCCATCACCAACAATTCCTTGTTAGATATTGTTAGACCAACTATTCCCCTTTAAACTTCCAAAACTGGCTGAAGAATTTGTCGATTCCGATATCTTGATAACCCTTGTTTTGAATTACAGCATTATTATATATTGCCGTGTAGTGTCGGCTTAGAATAGCACTACCCCGTTTCTACCGATGGGTGTACGTAAGAGGCGACTAACGGTATTGGGGCTTTTAAGGGATTTTTGGGCGATGCGGTTGGAGACCCATCACCGACAACCTTTACTTTACCATCTTTTCCCCACTCAATTTTACCAAAAGTGGCTGAGGAATTTTTATTTCCTTAGCTCTGGCTACCCCTTCTAGGGATTTATGGCCGTGAGTATATGTATGTATGTATGTATGAATTAAAGCATTTAGGATAGAACATTAAGTAAATTAAATTTAAAGCACTAAACATTTTGAAACTCGTATGTTCCTGCATCATATGAAAGCCAAAACCGCAATTATAAACAAACTTAAAGGAGCTACCTATTACGGTTCAAAACGTTCACGACTAATAGCAAGATGTGTTAAAACATAGGTATATTAAAATTATAATATTATTAAAATTGTTGTTGTTTGTTGTCCCGTGTAGTGCTGCCTTAGAATGTCACTACGTACACCTTTCTACCCACAGGTTTCGTAACAGGCGATACGGGTATCGGGCTTTTTAAGTTGATTTTGGACGATGCGGTTGGAAACCCATCACCAATGATACTTTACTTCTACCATCTTGTCCTCTATCAACTTCAAATGTGGCTAAGGAGTTTGTAGCTCTGAAGCTCTGGCTGCCCCTTTTTGGGATTTATGGTCTTTATTATGTATGTGTGTAATCTTATATATATTGCTAATTTTATTCTCAAAATAGTGATTTGCCCCAGCTTTGCTCGTATAGTAAGCAAAAGAAAAACAACTTAATTAATCCTTATTTTATTAGCAACGTGCCCTTTAAAGTTTTGTGAAAGTCGATCTAGCCGTTTCAGAAATTATCTGAAACACAGGGACAGTGTTATAATGGTATGTGTTTACTGTCTATACATAAATGGAAATTAGATACAAGAAGTTTTTTCAATATTACAAAGACACTTCAGTCGCATTTATCTGTCAGATTCGTCAGCATGAGACTCCGTTAGATGCGGTACTGTGGGTCCTTAAAAAAAATATTACATTGAAATGCGAAGATGCCTTCCCTTCTCAAACAATAAAAAGTACCCGTCAAAAGCAATCGTAAAAATTTAGAATGAAAGCGAAACGTGGATAAAATAATAATCGTAGATTTTAAAGCTGAAAAGCTCTATAAAACTGTAACAATGTTATTGTGCTCTCAACTTTTACTGAAAGCCATATAAATTTTAGTGACTAGATTTGAAGACTGTTATGAAAACTGGTCACGCAAAGTGGAGACCACTTTAATTTGTCACTCAGTTTTGATTAATTATTTGGTTGAGCCCGCGTTATCACGTTTGTTGCGTCAAAGTTTCTTTGTAGCTTTATTGGGAAGCAACTATAATAGTTTTAACACTTCTTCAAGTATACCTTGGATGTGGATTTGGCCGTGAACACATACATTTACATATTTACGTATACTTACGCCATTAGTTTCCATAGAGATAGACAGTTACAATCGATCGCCATTATGGTCATATTGATATATATCAACGCAGTATATCGTCGTCACACCTTCATCAATAACATACAATAGGTTGAAGATAGAGCATATGAAAAATTTAACTGTTTTATAAACATACGTTGATGATCGAAGAGTGTTCAATCTTAACATCTATATATAGGTACCTATACATTTTTAAAGAGCAGAGTGATGAACGACGAGTTATTACACTTGTATGTTTATGCATTAGATTTTATATTTGAGTAAATAATAAACTTCATTGATTACCTCTTTACACACACTGACTTACTTCTTCTTCTTGTTCTACTTTATTTCTAAAATTCATATTTATTAGTAGTCTCACTAGTTAAAAGATGTCATATTAAGATATAATACGTTTTCTCATCTGTACCATCCGTGTTGTCAACATATGTTTTTTGCCTCTTCTTCAATTCTAATTTATTAGATGTATATGATATAGTGCCCTGGGCCAAAACCACGTCCAACTCTCTTTTTTCCGTAATTTAACATCTAACTTCACACTATATCATTCACAAAATTGAATTATAAACCTAACTAGGTCGCATAAAAAGAAAAAGGTCGAAAAAGTTCAGACATGAGTAAAGGGTATTCAATTTCTTTAACGACCATAATTTTTGTCGAGGCTTGCCATGAATCTTGAAGATAAGCGTTTTAATGGAAATAACAGCTCGGAAGAGCACATTTACGGACACACAGCAACTATCGCCAAGCCATAACCTCACGAGAGATGGTTTTGCATAAACATAAACTTTTTGTTTCATAAAAATGGCTTCCTCAAATGAGATATTCTTTGGTACGTGTTTTAATAACATAAAATGCGGCGCTTTCGGATAATATTTGTTGAAACTTATATGTCAAATAAGCAACTTATAAATAAGTCTAGCATTAATAAAATAATTCATATTTTATGTATAACTCAGTAAATAAAACATTACAAAAATGGTTGCAATAAGAAAGTCCTTTTGTTATTGACGAGGTAATTTAGAATGGTTCTGGAGGGTCTGAAGGTAATAGAATATTCAATATTTGGAAATTGAGTGCTATTATTACATTGTGATTTCTACTACCAAAACTACGAGGGCGGGTCAATAAGTCCGTGACTTTTTGAATTTCTGACCTCTTTACTGAAACAGCAACACTGCTCCTGTGAACAGGCATCTGTCAGTTGACTCCTGTCTAAATTTTAACTTGCTGCGTCAGTTAGTTTGTGTTTGACAGCTATTTTTATCAGACTACCCACAAATTTGAGGAGAAAATGGAAAAAAGTGAATTTCGTGTGCTTATTAAGCATTATTTCTTGCGAAAAAAAAAACCATTACCAAGACCAAGGCTAAGCTTGATAAATACTATGGGGACTCTGCACCATCGATTTCAATGGTAAAAAAAGTGGTTTACTTAATTTCGTTGTGGCCGTACAAGCACTGAAGATGCCGAACGTCCTGGACGCCCAGTTGAGGTCTCTACACCCGAAACAATCGAAAAAATTCACGATATGGTGTTGGCCGACCGAAGATTGAAAGTGCGAGAGATTGTGGAAGCCGTAGGGATCTCGCATGGCTCAGTGGTTTCTATTTTGAATGATCACTTGGGCATGAGAAAGCTTTGCGCAAGATGGGTGCCGCGTTTGCTCACAGTCGACCACAAACGCAATCGTGTAACAACTTCACAGGAAGGTTTGGCGTTGTTTAATCGCAATGTGGAGGAGTTTTTGCGCCGTTTTGTAACCGTGGACGAAACATGGACCCATCACATCACACCAGAGACCAAACAACAGTCAAAACAGTGGGTTTCTAAGGGCAGAAACTGCGATACGCGTGTGCGCGTCGCGGGTCGGGTCAGATAACGCTGCTCGCTTCATAGTTGAATGGGCACTGACCACTATCAGTAGACCTCACACGCCGCGTCCACGCGTGTTTAGAAGAGCAGTCAATTTACATTGGTCAGTGCCTAATCTGCTATAAAGCGGCCAGCGTAATCTAAACCGACTCGCGCGTGCACACGCGTAACGCAGTTTCTGCCCTAAGGGCGAATCGGCGCCAAAGAAGGCCAAGGTGGGTTTGTCAGCCAATAAAGTTATGGCGACTGTTTTTTGGGATGCCCGCGGGATAATCCACATTGACTACCTACAAAAGGGAAGAACAATCAATGCGGAATATTATGCCAACTTATTGGACCGATTCAATGACGATTTGAAAAAAACCGACCTCATTTTGCCAAAAAAAAAGTTCTTTTTTACCAAGACAATGCAAGGGTGCACACATGTGCAGTTGCCATGGCAAAAATCCATGAATTGGGCTATGAATTGCTCCCTCATCCACCCTATTCTCCAGATTTGGCTTCGAGCGACTACTACTTGTTCCCAAACCTGAAGAAATGGCTAGGTGGAAAAAGATTTGACTCCAATGATGAGGTCATCTCGCAAACAAAGGCCTATTTTGAGGACCTCGACAAATCATTTTTTTGGAAGGGATATATAAATTGGAGAAGCGTTGGATAAAGTGTATAGAGCTCAAGGGAGACTACGTTGAAAAATAAAATTATTTTTTTATTAAAAAATCTATGTTTTATTCCAAAAGTCACGGACATATTGACCCGATAGTACAATTGCGGCAGATGTCGAGTTGTTTCATAAAATATATTTGAATGGATTCAAATTATGTTATTTTGTATCGACAGCTGTTGAATTTCCTCAAAATAAATAAATACAAAAATATATATTTTATATAATGGACAAAGGTTTGTTCTTAATTAGAACTACACTCCTTTGTTGACATAATTAAAAGTATCTCGGGTACAAGGACTCCTTTCACAAAAAAACAAAAAGGTCGGAATTAAAAGAAAAACATAAATGGAATTCTCAGTTTTAAAAGGATTTTAGTGTAAACATCGTCGAATAAACACAGAACACGGCATTTATTTAGAGGGAAATCTTTGTAGCGAAATGTAAACACGTTTCGAGTGAAGTACTAGTACGATGTACACGGCCCACTGAGTTAGAAAATGTTAGTTGATTTTTGAATTTCATCGTTCAATGGCTGGAGCCAATAGCCGACGGGACGACGAGGTGTGTATTTGAAGTGAGTTTAAAATAATTGACTAATAAAGGTTTGCGTTTTCGTACGTTCCTCACTTTCTTTTATTTACTGTTATAACTAATTGGAGGCCAGTTTTGCAACCAATTGCGTACTTGTGATTTTCAAGTCATTTAACCTTAGAATATTCTTGGATGTACGTGTTTTGTGAGGTTTTATTTTTTTAAATAACAGTGTTCTCCAGATCCATTAAATGAGAAACTTGCGATAAGCTATTACAAGTATATAGTACATTATATTAGTAGGTATATCATATTAAGAACACTTACTATATGAAAGTAGAACAAAATGTTAATGAATTTCTCTTAAAAAACAAAAGAAGTGGAGTGAAGGCAATTTCTGCGGGTGACAGGAAACTTTGTTAAATGTTATAGTAGTTATGGCCGTGGAATTTATGATTAGGGGCAGGGGCGGTTCTGGATGGCTGTGCACAACTTTAGAATTCAATTACTGAACGGTTATTGAAGTCCGATTTTTACATTGTAGCGGCAACGTCCAGATGCAGTACTTAGAATAAAGGTGGTTTGGCTTGAACATTATACTCGGATTGGAAAGATATGAGTTTCTCATTTTGATTTTGATTTGATTGAACATCTACCAACTAGTTTTAATTTGTTTAGTCATAACAGAGATGACGGATTGACAGACAGACAGATAGATATGATAAAACTATAAAGGTTTTGCTTTTTGCCATTTTATTACGAAACAGTTGGATGAGAAAAAATGGGGTAAGTCGAAACGAACACTGTGGTATCTATCATTGCAAAAATATTACAGCTTAGATACAGTTTTGTGCAGTTTTAATAAATATAAGATACGATTTCATACATTTTTTTTCATTTTTAGTAACATAAAAGATACTACTTTTTGTAATGTAAAATAAATATAGGAAATATAGGAAATACTTTTGCAATGTATGTATACTACATACATGCACATAAAATACTCACTACTTATTAAATATTTTAATGCGTGAATGATGAATAATTATTCATGATAGATTTTATCAATACACATGCCATGTTAACAGTTAAAGTCATAAGAAACACTTGTTACCACTATGTTTGAGGGAGCTATTTGTAGTTATATATTTATATTTATGTATGATTTATTTTCCTTCAATTACTTCTTTACTTATATCGATATTTATCGCAATAGTTATAACGTTGTAACAACTTGATAACGCGTAACTCGCAATAGTGGCAGCCCAACTCACACATACATATTTCATCTTCAAATTCGCATCATCATACTTGTCTGATTTTGAGTATGAGTTAGATTTTTAAAGACGTACAGAAAGTAAGATTGATGACATAATACCTTCATTTCAGGAAAGAGAATCAAACTAATTTGCTTAGGATAGTAAGGCTTATTTGTATAATAGCCTGTTCAAATAAGGCTAGGCTTACATTGTGGGAGCATTTCTAAAGCTCCGCTGTGTCATAGCACCCTCGTGATCCCTCATACTGCAACCAATTTAACTATTCTAAACACAGCGTACTCACTAGCTTTCCTGATTAATTAGTTTTAGTGCCCATATTCTACTCCAAATTGAAAATGGAATGACCGGAATGCGAAATGAAAACTATACAATTTTCTAGGGGGAAGTAAAAGGAAGTAAATTTATTTGAAATCGTGATAGCCTAGGTGCGGCACCACCGCTACTCAGGATAAAATGGATGGATGATGCGTTTTTTCAAAGTTATGTGCTTATGTATATAATTTATCAAGGTTAATGTTGATAATTTTTGCGAAACAAAACTCAAACCAACACGCCTCAATATTATTCTCTATTATCCACACACATACAAAAACGTATCTTTTTAGATTCCACTGACTTTTACTTATTTATTAATTCACTGCTTTATTTTAACGATCTACAGTTAATGATACATACAAGAAGGCATATGCTATATTCTAAATACATAATCATTTGTATCTTTATAAAATCTATGGTTTATTATATATTCTTTGTACTTATATTTAAGCTCTACAATGGTTGATACACTCAAAGTTTATTATCAAAACACACGTGGGTTGCGCACAAAGTTAGTTAGTTTTTATAATAACGTCCTTAATAATAATTATGATATTATAATTGTAACGGAGAGCTGGTTATGCGATGGAGTACTGGATACCGAGCTGTGTGACAGCCGATACGACGTGTTCCGACGCGACCGAGACCGGCGGGCGTGCGGGAAGGCGGACGGCGGCGGCGTGCTGGTGCTCGTGCGGTGCAGTCTGGGCGCGGTGGCGCGCGCGGAGTGGGCCCGCGCCGGCGAGACTGTCTGGCTCACGATCCCCGGCGCCGCACTGCGCGCGCGCTCTAGCGGCAGCGGGGCTGCGCCGCCCGCCACCCGGGACTTGCATGTATGTGCTTTGTACACACCGCCTAGCCGAACCTTATCTGCTCTTACTACCAACGTTCAGACGATGTTTGAAACAGTAGTCCAGGATCTTCCTTATGACAACTATCTTTTTTGTGGAGATTTTAATCTACCAAATGTTCATTGGAACAGCGATGGTTCACCACTTTACCTTCGCCGAGGAAGCGTTGAGTTACAAGATGCGGCTCTCAGTCTTATAGGCGGCCTCTCCACTTTAGGATTCTCACAATACAACTCTGTTAGTAATATTAAAGATAACATTTTAGATTTATGCTTCTCGAACTCTGCTGTTGAAGTCCTTAAATGTGACGACCTTTAGTGAAAATAGATGAATATCACCCCGCTCTTGAAATTAACATTACCGATATCCTATTGGCACCCTTTCATGAATCTGTTCAACAAAGATGACGATTTCGTAAAGGTGATTACAATGGAATTAACGAGTATTTAAAACAAATTCAATGGCACACAGCTCTTGAAAATAAAGGTCTGGATGACACTTTAGATTTCTTTTACGAAGTGTTAAACGACGCCATCACAAAATTTATTCCCGTTGATACTCGTAGTAAAAGCCACAACCATCCTGTCTGGTATAGTCTCCCACTTAAACGCTGTTTAAAAGAGAAATTTAAAGCTCACTCACGCTGGAAACGAACCAATAACCCACTAGATTATGACCAATTTTCATTATTACGAAAACGATGCAAGGATTTACAACGCATTTGCTATGTGGATTACATAACTACTATCCAAAATAACATAAAAGTTAACCCTAAAGCTCTTTGGTCTTTTATTAAATCACGTCGCGGTGGTTCATCGTATCCTAAAATATTCCAACACAACAACAAATCATTCGACTCTGGTCAATCAATCTGTGATGCATTTAATGACTTTTTCTGCTCTGTGTTTACCAAACCTGCTGACAACTACCCCGATATACCCTTATCTTCTCCACAGTGTGATACTGGTAAAACTATAAGTAATATAAGTACTAATGAGGAAGAGATTTACAAGTTGCTTCTTTCTCTGGACATCAACGGTGGTGCTGGCACTGATAATATTCCTCCCTTCTTTATCAAGAACTGCGCTAAGCCTCTTTCCACCCCTCTTTGTATAATTTATAATCGTTCTTTTCATGCAGGTATTTTCCCTAAAATCTGGAAGGACGCTTTGATAGTACCAGTTCACAAAAATGGTCCAAAATACAAAATTACTAACTATAGACCCATTTCTATCCTAAACATTTTTGCTAAAATCTTAGAGAAAATTGCTTATAAACGTATCTATCCTGTTGTTAAGCATAGTATTCCGTCTCAACAGCATGGTTTTCTTAAAGGTAGATCTGTACTTTCTAACCTCATTGAATTCATAGATTTTGTCCTTGGTTGTATGGATAGAGGTATACAAGTTGACGTAGTCTATACTGATTTTCAAAAAGCTTTCGACCGAGGAGACCACGTGATTATTCTTCGCAAGCTTCTTGCTTTAGGGGTGCAAGGTGATTTCTTTAGATGGATAAAATCTTATATATCTAACCGTCATCAAGCTGTTGTTTTGGGTGGTTTTCGATCAGGTTTTGTTGACATACCATCAGGAGTACCCCAAGGATCCCATTTGGGTCCCCTTTTATATAATATTTATTTGTACGATATTTTTACAGCCATATGTGAGACCAATTTTATAATGTATGCAGATGACAAAAAGGTTTATTGTGGTATACGACAAGCCGACGACTGTTATAAGCTACAAAGGGATTTGGATCGCCTCACCGATTACTATAACGAGAACAGAATAGACATAAATGTGTCAAAATGCGTGCAAATTACTTTTTCACGAAGTAATAAACCCATCATTAATACTTACTATATTAATAAACAGCCTATCCGGAGAGTTAATGCAGTAAAAGACCTCGGCGTTACTTTAGATTCAAAGCTTACTTTTGAACAACACATTGTTGATATCACTAATCGTGCATACAAAAATCTGGGCTTTGTAATGAGGACTTGTGAAACGTTTAAAGACCCTAAATGTATACAGACGGTTTATTATGCCTATGTTCGCAGTATTCTGGAGTTCGCCTCAAGTGTTTGGTCCCCTCAGTACATTAAGTACAAGCATATGATTGAAAGAATACAACATATTTTTGTACGACACTTAAATTTTAAAACTAAAAACTTCCATAAGTGTTACGAAATGAGTTGTAAATTTCATAAAATGTTAAGATTAGAGGATCGCCGTATTTTAACTGACCTAACCGTTCTACATGATATAATTCATGGTCGTTTGGATAACCCAAACTTACTTGCACAGGTTGGACTTAACACGCCATCATATAGGACTCGCCATACCATAAATAGTTTGTTCTTCGTACCAATTTCCAGAACTAACTACTCACAGAACGCTCCGTTTAGTCGTATTTTATCCGAATATAATAAAAACTTCCATGACTTAGATCTTTTTAATCTAAGTAGATGCGCATTCAGAAAAGCTGTAATGGACGTACTTTTTAATTCTTAATATATATATTATATTATGAGTATAATTTAATAACACATACATTCTTATATGCCTTTATGTATGTCACAGATTTTTATTTGTTTTACACACACACACAAACACACACACACACACACACACACACACACACGCACACATACACACACACATGCACATACACACACCCCTGAGATATCGTGGATCAAAACAATTTTGCTTTAAATATTGTTATTAATATCTATTTTATTTCCTCTTAAAATTGTATGTATTTGAGTTACTTGCTATAAAAAAAACATGTGTTGAAAATCAAATGTAACGTAAAAACAAGATTATTGTTAGATATGTTTTCTGTACACCTGTGAACATCTGTCATTGGCCTTACTTGATTTCTATTATTAACTGTGTATTATTACTTATGTCGCTGTTGATGTTCCTAATAAAAATAAATAAATAAATAAATAAATAATACCGATGTTTTCCCTCCCCGTTAACAAACGGAGTGTTTTCCCTCGTAAGGAAATTCACATGGCTGATTTAATTTAGTCACGTGACTTTATATGAATGTATAAAATTAAAAAAATAATTTTAAAAAAGTAAGGCTAGACACAGCTATTAATATCTTTGAGAAAGAGATAAACATAACTCTTTGCCAAAGATATTAATAGCTGGAATGTATCCATTAAACCAGCATGAAATGAGTCAATAGTTTACCATCGATAGTTCACCTAGACTCAGATGCATCCTCGACAAACGATGATAGAAAATAATGGTCTGATAAGTAACTCGATTATGCAGCAACAGAGCCCCGGCATGACAAATAGGTTAATGGGTTCTCCTAAAGCATCAAAACTTACAATGAATTCGAAATTCAAACGGAGTGTGCAGTAAACAGATTTGGGCTGTAAATATCGGGCGGAGTGTGGCTGTGGCGTAGCTCGCGACATAAATATTCCCAAGCGAAGTTATGCGCATTCTGTATCCCACACTTTGAAGACACAAAAACACCTCTGAAACGGAGCTTTGATTTTAAATTCTAATTTTATGACATCTGTTTTGCATATCATAACGTATTTCAGCAGAGCTACTTCGGCTTTAGCACGAACACGAGATTACCGACCTTATTGTACAGTTAATGGCGTTTTTAATGTCTTTATGGAAATGTGTTACTTTTTCATACGATATGAATCAATTGTTCGCCTACGTTTTTAATATTCCTTTTTATATGTACATTGAGTTGCGCTTCGTAATGCGAGTTCCAAAATTCATTTTAGAATTTAAAGTTGTTCTGGAAACTTAGTAAATAAATGCAATAATAAGCTAGCTTCCATCGCGTCGAGTAAAATATAATTTTGCTGATTCGCGTCTTACAAAACGTATTTTGCCAAGGACTTTGGCAACTTGTGTAACTAATGAAGTAACTTGTGACACGGGCCGGGCTCTGGATCGACGTAATCAAATTAATGAGAAAACTTCACTTCAATTTAGGGCTTCCTGTCCAATCTTGGGGACGTTTGCTGGTGGTCAAGTACCTGAATGAATGCGGATACTTGCTTTCACCAAACTAACTCGACGAATCGATTGTTGCTTAACTTAAACGTTCTTGTTAATTGACTGAGGGTGTTGTTTTAAGTCACTATATTTATACGTGAAACAAATATATATACGGAAATTGCGCAGATGGAGTATTTTGAAATTTTGAACACTTATAGTTCATACGCAGAAACAGTACAAGACGCCAGTTTTATTAAAAGTTATTTGTCTTGACACTCACACTTAATACCCAGTTTTATTGACTGGAAAATAGATGTGCATCTAATCTTGAATTGTATTTTGATAATAAAACTCATTTATAATAGTAATAGTTCTTATTTTTCAAAAAAGAAAGGTATTAGATTAGTTATCATTTTCTTAAGTCGGGTTCTTTAATACATTTACACTAGGTTTACAAAAGGTCGGTGTAATTATATTTCACCTGTATTTTCTTATATGGGAAACAATACGATTCCAATCCATATCAATAATTTGAGCCTATTTAAACCAAAACCTGTAGCACCAACTATAAACACTAGTTTCTATCGCTAAGTCAGCAATATTCGTGCCATTAACTATTTATATATTAATCTTGAATTTAATTTTCATGTGTGTTCGAAGAGAAGACAAAAAATCTTAAATAACCATAGACCGGTATGTATAAGTAAGTAATAATATAGTTTGTGTAAAAGAGTCAGAGTGGAGAAAAAAAGCAAAACATTCAAGTACCTAGTGAACGATAAAAATAAGTTTGCAAGAACTATTACGATTTGAGTGCCATTGAGTGCACAAGAGCAGAAAGTTTGCAAAATTTTTCAGGTAAGTTGGATTTAGACTGTATGGAAAGATGATCATTCTATGCTTCAATATCAAAGAATATTAAATTTTGCATGCGATTTATGTTTAACAAGTGGATCGGCCCAGCTTCGCATGGGTAGCATTGTTTTTTAAATATTTGAGGTTTGTTCAATCACTGTTCAAGCTTTGTGAAATTCAGCGCAATGATCGGAATTTATAGCACTCCTGAACAGTGTAGCTTTGTGATTTTGAATGCTCTTTGATGAACGATTCAATATCTCCGTTATTAAGCCAAATTTCAGGTTGAGTTGAAGTTAAGTAAAACGCTATGAAGTATTCATAACAATCTAAAAAAGAAACCATACGTCGATGTAGGATGCAACTACTGCTGCCATTAGTGATTATAAACGTAAGAGTAAACAAATATAATCAGAATGCTCCGAACTGCTAAGCTATCAGGAGTTACATGTGTTATTGTCTGTCAACCATAAAAGATAGACATGTACTGTTGCGGGATATTTTTTAGACAATTTTATGAAGAATATTTCTGACGTACATGATTTCTATGTAACTTTATCCATTAAGGCTGCACACGCGACGGAAGCTTAAAAAATGGAGTAACTTCTCCCGTTTTCCCAAAATTTCCCGAAATTCCCCTTCACTACACTTCACACAAGAGTATGAAGAATAATTGTGCCAAATTTCGTTAAAATCCGTCGAGTAGTTTTTGTTTCCGTTAAATCCGTCGGGTTGTTTGTTTCCTTTAGGACACAAACAACCCGACAGACAGACAGACAAAAATTTTACTATTTGCATTTTTGGCATTAGTGTAGATATAGTAAGTATAGATAAAAAAGCCAAGTGCGAGTCGCGTGGTAAAAGGACTCGCGGTAGCGATCATAGCTATTTAAGTATACGAGCACATAGACGCAAGCAACTCACACAAAGAAAAATATGCGTTTTTTGAAAATGTGGTACATATCTTAAAAAACTGTTGACTAAAAACTCGTTTTATTCAAACTATTTTTTTCTAATACTTTTACTAAGAGCAACTACTTTCTTTATTGATATAGGATTGAATCAGGCGTTACTTTGCGGAAATCCATAGCAATACTAATATTAATAAGTTTATTCGCTTAATTTCGCTAAGTACCTGCAGTCTTCATTCAACATGCACTGTGCACCACCCGCCCTCCCACTTACAAGAAATCGAAAAGCAGACAATGCACCCACCACACATACACCCGCAAGTGAAAACCACAGGCAACCACAAAAATGCGACGCGTTTCGACTCAACACGAGTCATTGTCGAGCAGTAGACAGTTCGGCAGTTGACCACCGAATCTCGGTCAGTCACTCGCATCGTGTCGCGTCGCATTTTTGTGGTTGCCTGTGGTTTTCACTTGCGGGTGTGTGTGTGGTGCATTGTCTGCTTTTCGATTTCTTGTAAGTGAGAGGGCGGGTGGTGCACAGTGCATGTTGAATGAAGACTGCAGGCACTTAGCGGAATTAAGCGAATAAACTCATTAATATTGGTATTTCTTTATTGAATTCAAAATGTTGAGAGGGTGCACATTCTTTACAACTATATAATTCCAGAATATATCATTTCAAACTAAAATTGTTTTATAAAACAACGCAAAAACCAAGTTCTTACGCAATACGTAATACCAAAAACTCTGTTCTGTACGCTGCTATTTAATATAATGTAATGTATGGATCTGAGCAATATAATCGTAACTTTGCGTGCATACTTCTTCCTTTCATCAATATTATTTCAACTAAAACATTTCAAAGTGCTGCGTAATGTTGGTTCAGATTAGTACTATTCCTCTTCTTCTTGTAATAGTTGTAAGAGGCGACTAGGGGTTTTGGGGATTTCAAAATGATTACTGGACGATGTAGCTTGACATCCGTCGCCGACCATCCTTAAATTTACTATCGTTTATCCAGTCACTTCAAAAGTGGCTACACATTCTCTCTTTGTAAGTATATGTACGTTACTTAAGTATTATCGCTACAAATGATTTCAGATAAATACATCTTTAATAGTGAATAAATATGTTATTAAGTGTGTAGTCAAGAGGAGCACATGACCTGTTTAGTGTAATTACGAGATACTACGAGTATAGTCTCTAATTACGTATTCATAATTTGACAAGTAACTAAAAAATAATAGTTTTCACTTTATTTACGCAATATAATTCTAGTATTACATTTTTATATCTAGCAGCATTAGCATATAACTGTAGTAGACCTATTATTTTTCATGGTTGTCCATCCACTAATTTTATTGGCAACAAAGGTCTATTCCCCTTGTATACTGTAAAAAGTAGTTGTGTAATCTAATCTTTTGTGCTATGCTTATAGAAAGACCCATTATTAGAGCTGTGTTGCAAATTTATTATATATAAATAAGTGATTTTCAAGCATATTATTGTCACAATAAGTTATTTTATACAAGAAAAACCTAATTAGAAAAGTGACTAGAATCTTGAAATCACCAATAGCAAACGATTAATTATAGATGCTTTAAAATAAAAGACCACTGTCTGACGACCCGTATGTCTGACTTCAATCTTAAATAACAGGGATCTTGTTTATTGCTTCGTCGTAAACTTAAACTCGAGCGCTTTCTGCGATGATAAAATGAATTATACTGCTAATAGTTTCTGTCTGATAGCAACACTAACTAGACAGTAACTCACTGAAAACGCTACGTGATTCCATAACCTTTTAAATGTTTCATTTAGTTTGGGTTATAACGCAGTATATATTTTGAGACATGTTTTATAAGTAATTGGATGCCAGTCGCCATTTTTATCACATTCGTTGGTGAAATTACAGTAGTAAAGAAGTAAGAAAAAGATAAAAAGTTAACTTTGACACTCTATTTTGTCATGTATTTCTTTTGTTCTCAAAAGTAAATTTGTTTTATGTTAAACCAAGTACTCTGTACTCCGAAGTTAGTTTAGGATAGTATAAAAGATATTAATAGAGACTTTATAATAATTTTAATTCTATAGTAATGATCGTATATGTACAAACAATTTTTGTTATTTTTTTCTATATGCTACTGGTTTTCATTCCCCATACAAATTATTTAGCCATATAAGTTTTGCTACGCGGCCATAATAAAGTCCTTGTTTCAGATGTTGGGTAGGGTTTTTTTTTCATTGAATCTCTTTGACAATACAAGAGATATCGGAAGGAAATAATCTTGCAAATAATTAAAATACACACAAAATATATATACCGGAATTGTGTCTGGTTTATAAAAAGTAGCAAAGATACAATCTGGAATTTAATCCTCAAGATTTTATAATAATATTAAATACAAAATAATACCTGCACTGTGAAATCGCTGCTATGACACTATTATACTATACAACACTAAACAGCTGTGGACTTATACTTATTAAAATTTTAACAAAAACCCACCATTTCCCTTCAACATAACATCCTTCTTTTAAACCCTACGTATTTTCTATCCATACATAAACTCGGTAAAGTTAACCATTCCTAACTATCCACTCCCAGTTCCTCATCTAAACCTTACAACGGCGGTGTTCAGTGTAAGAACAGTTTTCGGTCGAGTTATTCATCGTCACGTCTGCCACGCTGCCTCCAAGCGCGAACGTGCCAAAGACACCCCACAATAATTAGCAACGACTTACTTTCTCCGGAACGCAAGAACTGAAAGTGGAGATGGCGTGCGTCTGAAACTTGCCGCGGTGATATTTCACGGTTAATAGAATTGTGGTAACTTATGGGTGGGTGTTATGAAGTCTAAGAACTTGGGAATTATATAGATATCGTTATAAATCCTAAAACAATATTTTAAAAGAGCTAGTATCGTATAAAGCTCGATGATCTCTTCCTAACTAATGGTATGAGTATATGTCTAATGTAATTTAAGGTAAAGGTACTTGTGAAGTCCTGCCAATGCTGATCACCCAAATATCATTGATTGCTCTTGCTGTCAAATGTTTTTTGGACGCCCAACTGCGACACCCACTCCTCTAACATTGCCTTATGATGATAATATCCACAAATCCCTTACCAAGAATATGGGTCTAAAAAGGGATTTTCACTCTTTACATTTCATGTTATTTGACAAAGACTACAAGGTAAAACTCATTTTGGTTTCATGACCGAAACTTTTTATAAAGAAGTAACTGTGAAGTCGAGTAGTATAACAATAATTCTGAAAACAATGCGAATGAAATAGTTTCCGTAATGTCGTACTCAGTTCCGGCCTCCTCGCTTATTTCGAGTCGCAGGGAAACATTACCGTTTTGCCCCGACATTGAAACATGGCGTCCTTTCTTAGGGCAAACTCAATTGCCCTGTTTTTCCACTTTTTTTGGCTATAACCTTTGATTATCTCCTAAGTTGAAGCTGTTGTCGGAATTGTCATAATTTTCGCCCTATTGTGGTTTGGAGTAAAGTAGGTTTATACGTTCACGTATTCAGAAGTATATGGCGGATATGTTATTCAATAGACTATTTACGGAATTAATGTAATGGAACAAATGGAAGCCCGATTGAATATAGCTGCAGTAAAAAAACTGATGACAATTTTCTGAAAATTATGTCTTAAAAGATAATTTCCTTTTCAGATTCGTTTGCTGATATGGTTTATATAACTCTTGGTCACCCATTTTACTATTATATGAATATATAGTATATCTATTAGTATGTGCACAAATACAAGTGCTCTCACAAATTTGTAATATATAATAATAAATTTGTAAGATAAATCCAAATTTGGTTAGGATATTGAAGGTTGGAACACCTGGTGGTCCGGAAATTAACAACATTCCGTTGTCCAGAGGGCACAGTGAGCCACTGCGTTGGTTCTGGCAACTAGAAGTAGTACGTACGCAATGCCTGCTATAGGACAGCATGGTGGACTAGACAGGTTCGAACCCTTTATAAAGATGAACCATTTGCGACAAATTAATTCATAAGTCACTCATTTTATAAGTAATCTAATATTTCAAATGATAATCAAAAACATTATACAATAATTTCATAATTTTGTCAGAACCTATTCTCACTAATTCTACAAAAGGTAAAATACACTACAAGAAGCTGAGTCAGAACCACTTCACAATTGAGAAAATTTAAATAAACAATTTTGTTAATATCTTTTTTTATTTTATCATTTCTAGTTTTAAGTTCATTATTTTTAATTAAATATTAAAAAACGATTCTTTGCTTATTCTTTAGTCTTTCACCTTCGGAACCAAAAACCACTTAAGAGCCCCCTACCATAAGTATTCTATGACGACGCCCGCGGTGAGAAATTGGGTAGTGCTATTCTAACCCAGCACAACACATCAAAACTTTTAAGAAATAATCTTACAATTCCCCTAAACTTCTGTCAAGAGCACCTTTCTTAATACAGGTATCAAGACAATTTCTCACATTCGGGCTGATGTGGAGACTTCGGTCGATTCCTGAATAAACTTCGTTCCCAGTCATATCACGTTTAAGGCATTTTGGCTCAAGAATCACTTCCTGTCCCATGCTCCTGCCGCGCTCGCTTCCTCTGACAATGACGTATTGTGGCTCCTCTTTAACATTAATGTAATGGATTTTGTTTTATGTCTCACAACTTATCGCATTTCTCATACCATTTGCTGGGTGATAATATCGAATATTGTTTACTTATCAATAGACTTCAATATAATTTTATTCATTGATCACTTTTAGGCAGCAGTAGACTATTTTTACACTGATAACTGAGATAAATATATTTTACTACTAATTCTAAATGGCATTACCAAATTTATTCAGGGACTAACGACCCTAATATTCTATTTAAGTGAAAAGTGGAGAATTTATTTGAAATCTGTGAGTGGAAACTTAAAAAGTTTTGTCGGGTTTATAACATTATCAATGATCAATTATGCACCAATTACTTGTTGAAATTAACAGGTATTAGGTATTCAACTTGCAGCATGAACGACTCTTGAACATAAAAATTAAACGCACGAGATATTACTAACACTACAGGATTAGGTACATAAACAAAAAGATATATATTAAATAATAAGAATAAACGGTTCATTATGACGCAAAGTTGAAAAAATATAAAAATACTAGCTGAACCGGCAATCGTTGTTTTGCCATATAAATTATTGTAGGGCATTTTTGGTCGATAAAATATAAGTCAAATGCGAAATTCATTTAAATTGGTTCAGCCGTTTCGGAGGCGTTTGGTGACAAATACTGTAACACGTGAGTTTTATATATTAGAAGAACTAAACACATTAATGAATATTAAATGAATGTTAGACGGTGTGCTTGTGAAAGTCTGAGTGCCTTCTTATATAACTTTTTTCCTCTGCACATTTAATCCTGAATAATGCAATTTAATTGTAAATATACATTGATGGCCGCAAAAAAGGGCCAACCGAGTACGGGATTGCTGAAAAATGATTTCTTTGATTACTTTCATTATATTTAATAAACGATTTTGATTTGATTTTATCTTGACACCTTGGAAGTAAAAGCAATGAATTCAGCTCTGGAAGTTATAATCTGGTGTCACAGTTTTAAATCTGCTGTGTCTTTTCTTAAGTGTAATAAATATTACCACCCCCCGGGTTATGCGTCATAAATATAAGATTACAGTTACACTTGGACTAGGGACCGCGTAGACAACATTTTTATATGAGGGGACTGACCCGTTTTAATTTACAGTATTACAAATCATCAAGAATAAAAATCTAAAGAGATTTTTCTATCAAAAAAAGTACTGTAGCGATAAGTGCAATTATTTAAGGGTTATGCTTTTGAAACGCTCCTATGAAAACCCTTACGAATTCCGCGATAAATGTGCTTTTAGATAATAATCCAGTTTCTAAGCTACTCTCATGCCAAATTTAATCAATGCAAATAGACGGACTTTAGCAAATTTGGATTCTATATCGACAATATCATATAAATAAGCAATATTGTTTTGAAAAAACTGATAGAATTTTTGGCCTTAGAAGGGTTGCTAATGTATATTTCAACTTCACAAGCCTTTTATACTTGTTACTTATACACTAAGTGTTGTACTACGCTACACAATACAAGCCCTACATTAGTTGTATAAAGCTAATCCCCAATTAAGTAAGTAGAGGATTACCACAAAGGTCACATTTAGGTCAAACCTATTAATAATAGTCCCGTCCGAAGTGTGAATATTAAAAGATGATGTATGTATTGCCGTGTAGTGCCGGCTTAGAATGTCGCTACCCCTTTCTACCCACGGGTGTCGTAAGAGGCGACTAAGGGTATTGGGGCTTTTTATTGGATTTCTGGGCGATGCGGTTGGAGACCCATCACCAAAAACCTTTATTCTTACCATCTTTTCCCCACTCAACTTCCAAAAGTGGCTGAGGAATTTATAATTCCTTAGCTCTGGTTACCCTTCTAGGGAAATATAGCCGAAAATATATATGGAAACATTGGTGAATGTTAACGAAGTTTGAGAGGTTTGGTTTGGCGTTGTACAAGGTGATGAACGATTGTCCCTGCTTACCTCGATAGGAACTAATACCGTGAGTATATGTATCTTTGCTCAGAAGTTGTTGAGTTACATTTATACTATGCTCAAGATTTGCGGGTGTTCAGTTCACGGGTATCAGTAATATCGTAAAAAAGGTGTGGCTTAACCAAAGGTTTTTAAATAAATGTCTCCACTGCTACTATTAAACCTTTACAACTCTCAACTTCAAAACTCAAACGTTCACGCCGTATGTCCCGAAGGAGTTGGCAGAGGTACTAATACTTCTGAACATCACGTGACATTGTTACCTAGTGTTCAGAATTCCCAAGTTTTTATTGGACAGTGTACTCACGTGATATACCTACTCTAATCTCAAACAAAGTACAACTTAGCCGTGTCTCCTCACGATGTTTTCCCTCACCGTTGACAACCACACATACGACTCCAGAAAAGACAAATTGGTGTAAGCCCGACCGGGATTTGAACCCTCATCGTCTGCATGATACACGGTGTTATACCCACTGAGCTATCACGGCTGCTTTAGAAACTATACTGCTTGTAACGATCCTGCTATTTTAGTACGACACCAGCAGCGGAAGGAAAGGGGAAAATGTCTACTTTACAAAGCATATTGCTTTATTTACTGTGTATTTCAAGGATTTGATTAAAACTAGATTGCTTAAACTAAAACGAGTATAAATCAAATGTAGACGCATGTTTCAAGTTTCCAATATATCAAGGAATATTTCATTGTATAAAGTAGCGAATAGAATTTAATTGCCTATATGTCTTCAACATACTCTATTTAGCTCGCCTCGACTGAGTAATGTTCTGTGTTAGTGAGAATAACAAGAACACTAGAGCCACAGCTAGAGCGCTTCTTTCAGATAGGATTCATTTTCATATTTCAGAACATTATTTTATTCATTTGCAAGAATAGATTGTTTTCTTTGAGGTTTTCCGAGTACGTACTGATGAAATAACTATATATTTATGGAAATAACAAAAGTTTCTTTTTGTTTTTATACTGAAACGTTCGTACAGATCTAATTTCAGTCCAAGGAATACTAATTTGAGAAGAGCTTATTGCGCGATATTGTAAGACGATAAATTATTTTATTACCTCTGTAAAACTAAAGTCTGTTGTTACTAAATCTGCTTTTGCTATTCCGTTGGCATATTGATAAATTTATTTAATAACAATAATTGAAGGATCTATTTATTAATTAATTGAAAATCAAATTGATAAGATAAAATTAAATTCAAGCAACAAGTTGCCGTGTAGTGCCGGCTTAGAATGTGACTACACCTTTCTACTTACGGGTGTCGTAAGAGGCGACTAAGGGTATGGGGCTTTTTTAAAGTGATTTTTGTGCGATGTGGTAGGAGACCCATCACCAACGATACTTTAGTTCTGTCATCTTGCCCCTATCAACTTCGAAATGTGGCTGAGGAGTTCCTGGCTCTGAAGCTCTGGCTCTACCCCTTTTTAGGTTTTATAACCGTAAGTACTTATGTATGAACTAGTATTCTAAATATTATGGTCGTTTAAATATGCTGCGGCTGTACTAGGTCCACCCAATATTTCAACTCGCACTTGAATGATAAGCGAAGTTCTCATATGATCATTTGGTTAATTTTAATATTATTACTATTTGCTTTTTCGTAAAGTAAAAAGTTCATTTCTTTATTATTCTAATGAGACCCGAAGCTATATTGTTATTCATTAATTAGAAATAAGAGATCTACCAAATGCTTTTAAGTTTTTCATGCGGTGCTTGTTTCAGCACAAAATTAAATTATAATAATTTCAAATCTGTCTAGAAACTTTCAAATAAATAAATTATTTACTTAAAATTCAAAAGGCAGTAACTCAATGCGGTACATTGTTTATTTGAAATATACCTATAGTTAAAGTTGTTAAGTAAGATAATTGAAGAAATTAAAAGTTATCAATGAATTTTATGGCTGGCAGTAATACAGCGTCCTCCAAAGCAATATACTTGTAAAAGCGATGCATTCATTAATTTCATATACTCTTTTGAGCAGAGAAATCCAGGAGCAACTTATAACTTGCTTACAACCGCAACTGAACTATAAGTTCATTAAAACCATATTAACTGTGATTAAAACTTACTCGTAAGTTTAATTGATTCTTTGAGAGAGAGAGAGAGAGAGAAAAATGGGAATATATTTTTGTACTTTAATATTCACATGTATACGGACTTGATACGGATACGACTTGGTCGTTGTCTTGCATATCAATGTGCATTGCTAACCCACGTACATACATTACTCACGCTATTAATTCCCATTGGGGAAGGCAGAGATTATCAATTGCCACTTTGTACGATTCTGACAAACCTCTCAAGCTTCGTTTACAGCCATCAATCTTTTTATGCTATTTTAGTCCGCAATACACGGCAGCAGAACTGGGATCTTACTAAAGCCGTAATGCTTATAGATACACACATACATACATATACTCACGCCGTTGATTCCCATTGGGGTTGGCAGAGACTATCACTCGCCACATCGTACGATCCTGGCAAACCTCTCTTGCTTCGTCTACACTACATCCATCAATCTTTTCATACATGCTCTTTTATTTTTCATACTTTGGACGCCTGCTTTTTTGAGCACACTCTCAATTTGGTCCAACTGTGTCTTTCGTGGCCGTCCTCTACTAGCATTACCTACCTCATTACCTTTTACCAATTTCCTATCATCCATCCTCTCGATGTGCCCAAACCATCTCAACATTCCTTTTCCTATCTTACTTACAATATCGTCTTTTACACCACACCTTTCACGAATCACGTCATTCTTATAGATTTAAAAAACAAATCGGAAAATTACGAGATTCAATTAAGAAAGCGTTCACGATTTGTCTATCTATCTATACTTATAAGAAATCTGTAGAGAGGTCAATTCTGTACATTAAATATATTTTCAAAATAACTATCAGGGGGTGATCAGTGATCGATTCTGTATTGTATGTTCCTTATGGAAACAAAAACTACTCAACGGATTTTAACGAAACTTGGTAGAATTATTCTTCATACTTCTGGGCAGGTTAAAGTGTACTTTTCAGCAGAGTAGTGAAGGAGAATTTTGGGAAAACGAGGAAAGTTACTCCATTTTTTTAGCTTCCGTCGCGTGTGCAGCCTTAATGGTTATAGTTACATAGAAATCATGTATGACGGAAATATTCTACACTAGCTTTTTGCCCCGCGACTTCGTCCGCGTGGACTACATTTTTTGCATCCAGTTTACATAATACCAAAATACCGAAACACTGTCTCAACTTCTGTTTTTTATATTTATAATCCCGCGGGCATTGTAAATGACATAAAGGACATTGAGGCTTTTTAAGTGATTGTTGGGCGATGCAGTTTGTGACCCATCACTAACAACCTTTATTAACCTATCTTTTATCAATATATTTCCAAAATTGGATGAAGAATCTCCGAAGCTATGGCTACCCTTTTATGGAATTTATGGTTGTTAGCATATATTCATGAATGATTGATAGATGAATTTCATAAATTCAATCGCACCAAGTTTTAGTATAAAATGTAAAAAAGCTCTATATTAACTTTCATTTGCTATATCAACCCGTTAGGGGTTGAGTTCCAAAAATTCCTTTTTAATTGTTCATAAGAATCATGAAACAAATATACCAAGTTTTTATGTTCAGAAATGAGAATATCTTTAGTAAGTACAGATACGGATAGTAGTTTGGCGCTGCGGCGACGGCCCGGTGCTGCCCCCTACACTGACCGTTGGTGATAGTGGGAGAGCTTGCAGCGATTGCTCGGCAATATAGGGATGATTAGTGGTGGATCTCCTTCCAAAATAATCGCTAAATTGAAGGGATGGTGCTTGTTATTATTATATATAGTGTTATTTTAAGCTAGCAAAACATTTTTTTACAAAAAGCTTGAATTACCTGAGATACGAACCCGGGACGATTGATTCATAATAGTTCTAATTAAATATTCATAGTAGTTAGTTAGTTATACCGCTACGCCACGGAGATGTTACCGGGGCGGTGTCAAATTTTTATTACGCTTTATTTCATATTAGTCTTACTATTGATAAACAAATTTGTCATTTAAATTGATGAAACCCCTTCATCTTTCCAAAATGAACATTAACAAAGTTTCTGATGTGAATTCCATCGATGATAAAAATAATCGCTGCAATATTTTGAGCCATATATGAGTTAAGGTTTTTTGATGTTCCTATGAGAACTCTTGCGGATTCCTTGGTTTCAAGGAATCGTCGTCGTTTCATTTAGCTTCTAAACTTACATGTTAATATTCGTTTGCAATATAAGTAGATGTAAAAAAATTTGTATACGATAAAAAAATAGTACATCATCCCTTTGGGAGTTCCTTATTTTCGGGGATCCATTACCGTACCATTAAGCTTCTAAATTTTGATTTTTATATTAGTTTACAATATTTTACGTTGTTTTAAACGATGCACAGCGCCATCTCCAATGCATTTAGTAAGAAAACAATATTTTTGATTTCCCATGGGAACATATTTTTCCGGGATAAAAAGTACCCTATTATTTAATTTAGACTTCTAACTACACGTCTGAAAAATTTCAAAGCAATCGGTTCAGTATTTACGGCGTGAAAGCGGAACAAACAAACAAACAAACAAACTCACTTTCCCATTTATAATATTAGTATGGATAAAAGTGTCTAAAAAATATCTTGAACAGCATACGTCTATCTTTTATGGTTGACTCACAATAACACGTGTAACTCCTGATAGCTTAGCAGTTCGGAGCATTCTGATTATATTTGTTTACTCTTACGTTTATAGTTCTCTTATTCATCTCTCATTTGAAAAAGTTTACATTATTACCTATTCAATAAAAAAAATATCATAGAAATCGGTATAGAAACACCAAAATTATACATGAAATAAGCCATTGCGTCCTGTCGTCGCACGTGTATACTGAATCATGCTATATGGATTATTTTTTTAGTAATGGTTGCTCGGGCAAAAGATAGCCGTGAGTATATGTATGATGTAAATTTGTAACTCTGTTTGTTTGTTTGCATGAGACTATTTTCGGAGATACTGAACCTTTCATTAAAGCGCTTTCACAATCACAAAGCTTCACTATTCAGGAGTGCTATAAGTTGCGCTAAATTTCACAAAGGTTGAGCAGTGATTGAAGAAACCTCAGATATTTTTAAAACTACGCTACCCGTGCAAAGCTGGGCCTATCCTCTATTAACAAATATAATTCAACCGAGAGTAAGAACTGTCATTATCATTCACCATACTTCAACCAAATAAATTACAATTTAATTAAAAACATACTTTTGCACTGAAATTTGGCATAACGTGTCGGCATATAGCGCACTTACCTGAATCTTAGAAGCTTGTACGAAATTAGTTACGTGTGTCAGTTACAAAGGTGGGTTGAGGGTCATACAAAACTGAATGGCTTAATTTTGAATATTACATGAAAGGGTCTATTATACCAGGGCCGTATTCATAACTAGCGTTAGAATTAATGGTGTAACTACAGGTATGACACAAAAAAATAAAAAGCGTTATAATATTCTTCAAAAATGACCTACATATACAGATAGCGTTTTAAGCCTTTGAAAACGTATAACACAGTAATGATCTTCAGGTTTTTGCATATTTTTATTTTCACTGTTACTCTCTTTTGCATAGCTTAAGGATTAAGTACCATAGTAAAATTTATAATACAATATGTAACAGAATCAGATTTTTTTATTTTATTAATATAATATATAAATAAATTGTATTCAGACCCTAATAATAATATTAGCTGTTATATTCAAATGAACACAAATAACTAGTTATCTTCATGTCAGAAAGTCAGCAACTCTTCAATGTGATACCTAAATCCGGTACTGTATATTGGGGACCAGAGCTATTGAAGATACTTTTTTTAATTGGAACACGTTTTCTTTAGTATGTATTTATATTTCCATGAATAGAAATGTGGAGTTACGTCATGACAGATTGTTATATAATTTTTCATGCTTTACGAAAGTACATGTTAGATTATGTGATTGACAGAGAAACGACGTTGACGTGTGATTGTGAAAAGTGTGGTTTGGAAGACATGTATTACAAAAAATATAGAAAAAGGAAGGTTATGATGATTTGGGCATATAGATAGAATGAATGAAAGGGAATTAGTGAAAGAGATCTATAGAGCTCTACAGGACGACCACGGAGGACATACCTAGACAAAATAGAGAGTGTGCTCAAAAAGGCAGGCGTCCGAAGTATGAAGATCATGTATGAAAAGATTTCAAATGCTTCAATATTTGTAAAATAGAATGTAGTATAGGTATTCTAATTATTAGCTCTATTTAAAAACATTACTTTCACAAATAAATTCAAAAAAACCTTTACATCGCGATTATACAAGAACAGATTGAAGTATCCTCTTCCTGCTTCATCTATCTGCGCGACCGTAAAATAGGTTGTTCAGTAAATCCGTTTGAAACCGCAATAGACGGGGGCCGAACTGGGCCAATCCGTCACGTGTCACGCAAACCTAATCCCTCATCAAATCCAGATTAATTAAACGAGGCCCATCGCACTCCAGCTCCACACATGTCCAACGAACGTTTAAAAGGGTGACGTCATTTCATCGAGCTATTGCCCTCAAATAAGGTGTCAATATCAAAGCCTCTTGCATCGCGTGCATTATTTTCGAGGGGCTGCCCTGCTGGCTGTGTTAAAGCTCTTTAACACGTTCATGTTTTTTGTGAGCAGCTTAGCATTTCAACGGAAACGTGAAAGTTTTAATTATGTTTTGCTTTGCTTGGTTTTTGCTATTAGTGAACCTGTGTATATTTTTATTATTTACCGATCTTTTCGTATTTTACAAATCATTGTTATGTTATGTATTATTGAATTATTATTTTATTGTAAATCTTATTATTGAAAAAATATTATAAAAATTTTCAACTTTTTATTTTTAAAATTACGTTCATTGCGATTGGTTTTACACCGTCTTCTTATTCCTCAGGGATGGTTGGCTATTTGTGAGTGCATCGCGTACATAGAACATACGTATCAGTTTCATAATTCTTCGTGTTCAGTCGTAACTAACGCTTATTAATTTAGATAAAGCGGAACCACTGTACCATACTTTTCAGTGCATAAATTTTTATGCCATGTGAGTTTTCTCACTTTAAAACTAAATCTTACTCGTACGGCTGATGTACGAGTATTATGAAGAACGTTAGATTATTAAATTCGTAAAACTACTGTAAGCTGCCTTTTACAAAAAATTTTAGTTAAAATGTAGATCATATGTAACTACTATCGAATTAAAAAAAACATCACTCATTCAGATGTGAGGTATATATATATTTAAAGATTGTCTGGAAGAGATCGCTTTTAGTGATAAGACCGCCAATTGTACTTTTGTTATTTAATTATGTTTATTTGTAAATATTTCTTCATGTTTTAAAGTGCAATAAAGAGTTTTCTATTCTATTATTGTATATTTTATTTATCATATATTTATATTTCTAGATTGGCTGGCATAACTGGTAGTTGCATTGGTACACTACACAAGCGGTCGCTAGTTCGGTTTTCAAAATTTTCGGTGACATAATGATACATGGTATTTAGAAGAACGTTTACCTCTATACCTGTAAAAACATATTTATTCTATAAATAAACTTTAACAAGTTTATTTTTAACGTATAATAAGATTGCAATCTCAGCGGCTAAAAGTCTTAAAATTTTAATTTCTAAGTTAAAGCAACTTAAAACCACATTTGAGTTCAGGTTCATACCAGCACTAAGTATATACTAGAAAACCGAGTAAGGAATTAAAGTAGCACCCAAGGCGGTATGTAAGTAATACAATCAAAACTTTTGATGAATTCCTCTACAACTGTCTTTGTTTCCCCTTTCCGTCTAAGTTAAATAATAAAATTCGCTGCAAAGCTCCGCCTTACACAACACGCTATCTCGGAAAATGTTAAGATGAAATTTTATTTTTGGGGTTCCGTACCTAAAGGTTAAAACAGGACCCTATTCCTAAAAATTTGCTGTATTTTGACTACTGCCTATCACTACTGGCTTTATCTATTAAACCGCGATAGCTTGGTTATTTCAGATTATGTTTTATCTTGCGGCTCTAAAGACGAATACTAAAACCAGAATAAAACAAAGACTGTTTCGATAAGAAGATCTAGTTTAATTCAATTACCTTAAGGGGGCACTTGGTGGCGTTACATGAAGGGCATAGAGCACAGATAGTATAATACGCATGGGTCAAACAATGATCATGGCTTAATTATACGGTGACTTTTATTGTATCAATAATGGTTCGGAACCCTTAGTAATCGCGGCCGACTCACACTTGGCCGGTTTTTCTGGTTCGTCACGCGTCGCTGAGAAATAAACTGCACTTCCATTTTCAAGTGGCTCGTAAGATTTATTACCCGGCGTTCGGTGTTCGCTTGTTTTTTATTTCAATCACGTATTTTGACAAATTGAATGCCAGCTAATTGAGAAGGGGTTATGAACTTTCGTTGAAGATGAATGATACCTTATGTATTACTTAAGTTTTGAGTTTATAATGGTTGCTAGAAAACCCTTTTTATGCACATCAAAGTTTCAGTATTGGATGTATACAATGTTAAATTCTACACATATAAATAAAGTTGAAGGATCTATTTGTAATATCTAATAAACCACTGGTAAATTATCGAAGCATCAATTTATTAAAATTATCGTGTGCACGATTATGAAAAGATTACCCCGTTAATGCTTATTCCCACAGTACCTCACATTAGATAAAAAAAGGGTTGAAGATGAAACAATAAAATATTTTAAGAAAACATTTTTATTTTTTATAGATACTAAATGTAATTATTCTTACTCTTAAAATGGATTCTTGATCAACATTCTTTTCCCTTATGGACAGGTACCGCTTGACTGAAGCCAAACCTCATACCAACTTTGTATTTGACACAGCCGCGTCACAATATTAATGCTGCCCATATTATGCGACAATATTACGTAACGTAATGTAGTCGTAAATTTTCGTAGATCAATATGGCGCAAGTTAGAATACTCGTCTGATTTGCCTATCGTATACACGGAAGACGTCTCGTAAAATTTTGTGACAAGTACTATGACGTCGAATGAATAATTAAATGAATTAAATGCTAAAGAAATAAATAATCAAATAAATAATAAAATTATATACGTAACCCATTACGAAAGCTTTGAAAAATCATTTTTATCTTTTATTGATACTAAAAGTAAATATTCTAGCTCTTAAAATAGATTCTTGATTAGCATTCGCTTCTCTTGTGGACAGTATATCGCTTGACTGAAGCCAAACCTCATAGCAACTTTGTATTTGACACAGCCGCGTCACAATATTAATGCTGCCCATATTATGCGACAATATTACGTAACGTAATGTAGTCGTAAATTTTCGTAGATCAATATGGCGCAAGTTAGAATACTCGTCTGATTTGCCTATCGTATACACGGAAGACGTCTCGTAAAATTTTGTGACAAGTACTATGACGTCGAATGAATAATTAAATGAATTAAATGCTAAAGAAATGAATAATCAAATAAATAATAAAATTATATACGTAACCCATTACGAAAGCTTTGAAAAATCATTTTTATCTTTTATTGATACTAAAAGTAAATATTCTTACTCTTAAAATAGATTCTTGATTAACATTCGCTCCTCTTGTGGACAGTATATCGCTTGATTGAAGCCAAACCTCATAGCAACTTTGTATTTGACACAGCCGCGTCACAATATTAATGCTGCCCATATTATGCGACAATATTACGTAAAGTAATGTAGTCGTAAATCTTCGTAGATCAATATGGCGCAAGTTAGAATACTCGTCTGATTTGCCTATCGTATACACGGAAGACGTCTCGTAAAATTTTATGACAAGCATTATGACGCCGAATAAGCGAGGAGCAAGCGAATTATGAAAGTCATTCTTATGCATACGCGAAAACGGAAACTTCATGTTATATTTTTGCTGAAATTTGCTTTTTTAATGTATTAGTTTTATAATTTAAATCTTTTTGTTCATGAAAACCTCATCTGGGGATTATTACTAATAAATAATTAGTAATAATCCCCACATGAGTCGCCTGTGTCGAAATTTTTCTTTCCTTTATTTATTCTTTATTTATTAGTATTAGTTTTATGTTGAGACGGCTATATCTCAAAAAGAGGGCTAGAAACTCCTCAGCCAGCATTGGATACACGATTTGGGGACAAGATGGTAGGAATAAAGTATCTATAATACTACGTTATTGCTAAACGAGGATGTCGTTGGAAATTTAGGGCTAAGATATCTATTGCTTTTGATTGGTGGACTTTCTAAAATGCATCTTTATGCTGCATATCCTCGAAAATGTAGCAGAGGTACTAAGGCTTCTAAACATCACACGTAGTTTGTTCAGCTGGTTTTTAGAGTAGTTACCCACTTTTTGCCGTTACAGTGGCAACTGTTACGTGCTAAGGGATCAGGCATATCACCGAATTGTTTGAAGGAGAAGTCAAATGACTGAGTGTTACTGAGTTATGTTAACAAACTTGATAAATAAAATAAATAAAATAAAAAAATAAAATAGCCTTTATTTTCCACATTTCGATGATAAATTATAAATGATTCAAAGTTTCTAAGACAATTTTTAAGTAAAATTGATTAATTAATTAATTTAATTACATTGATTAATAATTCATTAATATAATAAAATACGAAAAAGAATATTTAAAAAAAACATGCAAAATTAAAAATGATTATATTATTTTGTGGGTACCCATTTCTGGGTGAAGGCCTCCTCCATCATGGACCACTGATTCCTGTCTTGAGCAGTTCTCATCCAGGCAATGCCATTCACAGCCACTATGTCGTCGCGCCACCTGCGCCGGGGTCTTTCTTGGGGGCGTGTAGAGTCGCGCGGGCACCAATGGAGCATTCTTTCGCTCCATCTATTATCTTTGAGACGAGCTACATGTCCTGCCCATCTCCATTTAAGCCTGCAGGCCAGCTCGGCGGCGTCGACGATTTTTGTTGTCTGCCTTATTTCAGTATTCCTTTTCCTATCTTTCAGTTTTATACCTAACATGCTTCTCTCCATGGCTCGTTGGTTGACTTGTAACTTGGTTATTATTTCTTTCGTTAGAGCCCAGCTTTGGCAACCATAGAGAAGGCACGGCAAAACTATCGTGTCCATAGCCTTTTTTTTAGGTGGATCGGTAGTGGTGATTTAAATATCTCTTTTAAAGACCAGTACTTTTGCCAGGCTTTTTTAATTCTGCAGTCTACTTCATTTTGTGTAAGGTTCTTAAAGCATATGTTCTGTCCTAGGTAAGTATAATTTTCCACATATAAAATTTCGGTTGACTGTATCTTAGTAGGTATTTTCTTTCTATTGGTCATAATGCACGTTTTTTCTTCGTTAATGTACAGTCCACATTTACTACTTTCTTCGTTTAGATAGTTTAACATAAATTCCAGTTCAGTGTGATCTTCACTTATCAAGACTATATCGTCTGCGAAACGCAAATGATTCAATCTTTCTCCATTAACTTTTAAACCGAAGCCGCTCCAATCCATCTGTCTAAAAATATGCTCTAATACTGCGTTAAAAAGTTGTGGAGAGATTGGGTCTCCCTGTTTTACTCCCCTTTTTATGTTGAACGGTTTGCCTTTTTTCTCCATCTTTATCAAAGCCTGGCTTTTGCTATATATTTCTTTTAGAATATGGATGTATGTGTTTGGTATTCCTTGTTCTTCTAGTGATAACCAAAGGGCTTCATGGGAAATCGAATCAAAAGCCTTCGCATAGTCGACGTAAGCAATGTAGAGTCCGATATTGTATTCTGAACATTTTTCTATTATTTGAGTCAAGGTAAAGATGTGGTCTGTAGTAGAAAAGCCTGACCTAAAACCTGCTTGTTCTCTCGGCTGATTTTCTTCCAGAAGCTTTGAAATTCTCTTTAAGATAAGGCTAGTGAATAACTTATATAGGGTTTGCAGTAGGCTGATAGGGCGGTAGTTACCAATATATGCTGGATCCCCTTTCTTGTATATCAATGATATTACAGCTGTATGCCAATCAGACGGTATTAACTTCATTGTAAGTATTTGGTTAAATAAATATGTTAAAATTGGTGTGATAGGTTCTTCTATGGCTTTTAAAACATCGTTTGTTATTTGGTCTTCTCCGGGGCTCTTCATTGATTTTAATTTTTGGATGCAAAAACGTATTTCACTGCTTAAAAACGACAGGACTCTATCATCACAGTTGTTCTCTTTGTCGGCTAAAGTTTTATTTAGTGTATGTGTATCATTATATAGTTTTTCATAGAATTCTGAGGCAATTATGAGCATTTCATTTCTATTTGTTGTAAGATTGTTATGTGTACTGGTCAAGGAGGGGATCCATTTTTTACCGGGTTTTAGTCTCTTATGTGCTCTTTTTACTGACGCTCGATGTTCAAGCTCTTCTTCTATAATTTTATATCTCTGGTCTTTTGCTTTTTGACCTATTTTCATTTTTACTATTTTATAGAGTTTTGAAAGTCTCTTTTTTTCCAAAGTAGTTTTATTTTCTTTCTCTTTTAAAATTGTTCTTTCTTCAATAAGTATCTTTATGTCGTCTTGTAGCGTCAGTACCTGATCTCCAATTGGTTCACGTTGTGGTAGTAGGTTAGTGGTATGTTTGATTTGTGTTGTCAGTGCTTTGTAGGTGGATTCTATATCTTCAAGTTTTATATTTTTTTTGGATAAATCGGTAAATATATTTTTCAAGGAATCTTCTTCGATCGGTGTAAAACTCTGTTTGTTCGTGTGACTAAAATATCTCCTCGAGTTGGTTTGCTTAGTTTTTAACAATAGTGTTGTTCGGACCAGCCTATGGTCTGTAGGATGGCTAGTAGATATAACGTCCAAATTTTTGATTTTATTTATATTTCGTGTTAGAATGAAGTCAATTTCATTACGAGTCTTTCCATCGGGATGTAGCCATGTCCATTTTCGTTTGGCTTTTTTTTTAAAGTGCGTGTTTACTATGTAGAGTTGTTGTTCAAAACAGAATTCAATAAGAAGCTTGCCTCTTGGGTTTCTTTTGCCAAAGCCCCATGGACCCATAACTTTTGTGTCATCTGATGTTTGTATACCAACTTGTGAATTAAAATCTCCAATAATCAGAGTGTTGTTATTTGTTTCTGTTAGGGCTTCCCTCAAACATTGATAAAATAGCTCTACGTCTTGTTCATTTGCTTTCGTCGTAGGCGCGTACACTTGGATTATATTGAAAATGTTATCATTTAAACGTATTTTAAGGCGAGCCACTCTATCTGAGAACGGTGTAAAATCTAATATACAATTTTTCAGCTCTTTTTTTACCATAAACCCGATTCCATTTCTGTTATGAGTTTGGCCATAGTGCATCGTAATATATTCATCATATTCAGTAATTTCCTTTCCTTCTAATCTTATTTCAGAAAGACCTATAATGTGCCATTTGATTTTTTGTAGAGCATAATCCAATTGGGTGTGTCTAGACGGGTGTATTAGGGATCTTACGTTGAGCGTCCCTATATAGAGATAGTTTTCTGTTTTTTGCCTTATTTTGATGGAGGGTTGTGGTCTACTGCTCCCACGATGACCAGCCGTCTTGGGAGAGTCGCTGTTATTATTTTGTTTTTGTAAGTTAAAGGTTGATGGAGGCGCCTCTGATCGCTAGGCGTTATGTTGTAGTGATTCTTCAATTTGTTGGTTTGATTCTTTAGCGTTGAAGTATTGAGTTATGTTTCTATTTTCAGATAAGTTTTTGTTGGTTTTAGTTAGAATATTTGGGGTAAAAGTTTTATTTTTCTTTGCTTGAGATTGTGGGTTGTAAGTATTTTGATTTTTCTCTTTATTTTGTTTTAAATTTTCAGCAGAATTAGACCTATTTCTCTTTCTTGATGGTTCTTCATTTCTATTTTTCAATATAATCAATTTATCATATCGGATTATTGTTCTATTTCCTTTTTGTTTTTCAGTCTCTGCCTGGATTTTTAACTCCTTTCTAATTTCCAAAACACTGTGCGGGAAATCTTCTTTAATATAAAATTGTTCATTTTCTAATTTGTTTTTATTTTTCAGGATTAAGATCTTTTTGCCCAGAGTTGTAAAAGAAACCACTACCGGGCGTACCGTATTGGGTTTTTTCTTCCCAGTTCTATATAAGTATTCTATTTCAGATTGGGTGCACATTATTCCCATATTTGTTTTTATGATTTGTGTAATCTTTTCTTCCAGGTCTGAATAGCTCCTTTCCCCTTCCTCAATGCCAAAGAATACTAAATTCCTTCTTCTTTTGTCCTTTTCTAGCTCATATAATTTCTTTTCCTGTTCTTTGACTCTTTGAGATAACAATACATTTTCTTCTTGTAAAATTAGGACTTTTTCCTCTAGATTTGTACTTATTCTTTCCATACATTCCCTGAGCTGCTTCATTTCTTCTTTGTGTTCCTCTTGGTTCTTCTGGATTGCTACTAGCATTTGTTTAAGTTCTTCCATAGTGAGTTATTCGTTTTTCTCAAAAGATGGCGCTGTTCGGTTGGTTCTACTACTTGAGGAAAGATGGCGCTGTATCCAAAGTACTGCTGTCTCTTGTTAGATGGCAGTGTGCGTTTCGCAGATGTGACAACAATTATTATTTTTGTTATAAGACAAGTGGGTACCTGCAGTTTTGGATGTGGTCGATGAATAATTGTAATAGGTTATGGTTAACCTATTTCGCGATACACTGTTTGGTAGTACTTTGTCGAATCGTTGTTGGCTCTGTTTTGTTTCGCCTCTTTATAAACTTTTGTCCTTAAGTCCAGTAGTATCCGTTTTTCCACACACAACTTGATATAACATTGTCACTTGTTATCACATATTTCCATATTCACAGAGTCACAGAAGCTATATCTATTATTCTATAGCAAGGTTTATGCACTATTTATCGATTTGCAGCACAATTAGAATCTAATTTAGAGTTAAACTATTTTTAAACACTATTGAAAACGGAGAGATGTAAAAGACGGTGTTATTGCGACAGTGGCGCCCCAAACCTTGATAAAATAACCAAACTCATAATTTTACCCACATTAGTGTAGGCCCGAATTAACTGAACCGGCAAAAAATTATAATATTGTGTTGCTTTTATTAAAATTAAAATTATACCGTGTAGTACCGGCTTAGAATGTCACTATCCCTTTCTATCAACGGTAGTAGGAGCAGTATGGGACTTTTTTAAGTAGTTTTGAACGATGCGGTTGGAGACCCATAACCAACGATACTTTATTTCTACCATCTTGTCCCCTATTAACTTCCAAATGTGGCTGAAGAGTTTCTAGCTGTTAAGCTGGCTACCTCTTTTTAACCAACTTCAAGAAAAGGAGTGTTCTCAATTCGACCGTATATTTTTTGGGATTTATGGCCGTTTGTTTTATTGAAAGTGTATCTATCACCTAACGAGGGCATAAAGCTTAATTTCAAACCCCCGTAGCATTAGCAAAGACCGCGCCTGTTTTTTTAAATCCTGTTAGCCTTAAGCCAATGAAAATAAATAACTTTTAACTGCGTTGATCAATTCTGACTAAATCGAGGCGCCAAATATGTTAAATTTAGCATGACACTGATTTTTCAATTACATACATACGAACATTACATTACGTACATACTGTCGACTATAAATCCGTAGAAGGGGTAACCAGAGAGAATAAGAATCCTCAGCCACTTTTAGATGTTGTGTGGGGATAAGATTGCCTCTTACGAACACCCACGGGAAGAAATGGGGTAGTACTATTCTAAGCCAACACTACATAGCACCAATTCTTAATTAATTAATAACCATTTCTTTTAAATTTGTATTTAAAACTGACATAATTTTTATGACTGTAATAATTTCTTACTGCACTTTGTGGCTTTCATTTTATTTTATTTTTAAGCGATGTAGCTGAAGATCTATCACCAACCACGTTTTAATTTACTTTCTTTTCCACACAAGTCTTTCAATAGTGTGAGGATTTTCCAATTCTAAAGTTTTGCACACTCCCTTTTAGGATTCATAGCCATATTTTTTTACAGGTATGTATGTATTCACTAATACCTAAACTATAATGTCCCATTGGGTAGGCAGAGATCATAGATCTTCACTTGGAGGACTCTGATAAGTCTTTACTACCTATCTCGCATCCATTACTTTTATATAAATTCTCTTATTTTTTTATTTGAATTTATCTAGAAGAATTTTGAATAATTGCACAAATAATTCGCAATTATATCTTTAAATCATTACCTTCGAATAAAAATATATCTATTCTCTAAGAGTTTTATCCGAATGATTCATTTTTTGATTGATTATTGGGTGATTTGACTAGAGAGTGCCGTGTAGTGCCGGCTTAGAATGTCGCTACCCCTTTCTACGGCGCTTCTTGGGCGATGCGGTTGGAGACCCATCACCAAAACCCTTTATTTTACCATCTTTTCCCCACTCAACTTCCAAAAGTGGCTGAGGAATTTTATAATTCCTTAGCTCTGGCTACCCCTCTAGGGAATTATAGCCGTGAGAATATGTATGAATGTTGACTAGAGACTCATCAGCATCCACCCCACCAAACTTTGAAGCGGCAAAGGAATTTCCAAATCTAATACTCCCAAAGCCAAAGCCAAACCAAAGCACATAATATACATAATAGTATTACGTATTTCAACAGTATATTCAACAAGAGCTTGCGAGTGCAGTGGTTTATGTCATTCGCGTAATTAAAGCGCTTACACTAAGTTCAATCGATTTGAGTTGCGAAGTTCCCGCAGGCTAAACATTCCGCGGTCGCTGCGGTGGAATCCTTGCGGGAAACAAATGAAACTTCCCGCAAAGTTGTTTTGTACGACGGAGCTTAACATTGAATTTATAGACGAAAATTTTATGACCATTCGACTACCATTATACGGACCGCGTCTTCTCAACTGTTTTAAATGTGTATTTAAGTGTTCAGCTTGCAGCGGTGATTTAATTGAAATATACAAAGACTTCAGTTTTCAGTCTTAATTACTGGAAAGCAGTTAAATATTTGGGCAAATAACAAGTTCATAGTTATTTATAGAGCATTTTATGAATTTCAAATAGATGTTGAATTGTGATAATACTTGCGTACGAGTATGAGGCTGATTGTTCATTTTTCGTAAACTCCTTTACAAATTATTAAATATCGCTGAAAACTCATAATTAACGATGTTTTATTTACTCGTCTTCATAGTAGTGTCCGTCATATGAAGGCCGTTGCACGCCAGTTTTAAAAGAGAAAGTAATTACTCACTATTTCTTTTTAACTTGAAACACTAAAGGTATATAAGACACACTTGATCAAACTATTACAGAAAGTAACAATTAAGATATATATGTGAGCTATACTAAACATTGTATCGTAATGAAAAATGTTAGCTTGCCAAGAACCTCTAACACAGAGAGTCTCGCAAAATATTTAGATGAGAAAATATCTTCGCTCGCAAATTCTTCTCATCTTTATCCATCTACGCGAGTCTAATAGAGATTTACTACACTTTTCACTTGGCTACATAACTAACTAAAGAATAACGAAGCGAGCGTGAGTACCGACACGCCGTAATAAATAATAATGTCATGTTTCAAACTATCGTTCGATCTTCCGTCACACAAAGTTTTTCATGAAATTTTCTCTGTAACAAGTTTATTATGACTAGGACCTGTCTCACTGGCACTATAACAAAGAAGAGGCTACGTAACTTTGCAGGTAGTTTGTAGTTCGAAATTGGAGTTGGGATAAATTAAAAAGAAATAATACGTAACGATGGAAGTTCTTTCAGTGTCTTATCCTATGGGCTGTTTGAAAATATTATCAACTATAGAAAGAACCAAAACTTATATCAAGCAAACTATCGTATTGTTTTGTAAAAACTACTATTGTTTAATTTCATAACTATGTGAATGAAAGAAGAAGAATGAAGTAAGTAAAAAGTAGCCGCGGAATTGCAGTTATATTGAATAGAGAATAAAATAAATAATAGAGTTTCAAAGTAAATGAATTATTCTTAACATATAACTTTAATACATAAGGCCGCCGTTAGATCGCCACTTCGTACGATCCTGGCAAACCTCTCTAGCTTAGTACACGTCCATTAATCTCATACATGCTCTTTCATTCTTCATACTTCAGGCACTGCCTTTATGAGAGTTTAAAGATTTCCAGCTGAAATACCAAAGGTCAATATTAGGGCGTGAGCAAATGTATGTATTCATGATAACCATATTTATGACGGATCCTTGATAGCTCAGTGAGACGACCACAACTTCGCATGCAAGAGTGGCGTGTTCATATCCTGAGTCGGGCCTACACGAATGTCTCTTTTTTATAGTCTTATGCGTGGTTAGTTTATCAAGGTTGTGAACTGTGAGAGAAAACACCACCTTGAGAAAGCTCACATAGCTGAGTTACACCTGGTCATGTGCCAATTGCCTAGTCTATCACGTGAGTGTATTCACTCCAAGCCAAACTCTGAAAATCAAATATCCAGAATTTCACGTGATTTTTAGATGTGTTTGATATGATGAAATGAAAATTTATGTGCCAAATGTTCCATACAAGCAAAGTTTGAGTTTGAGTTGAGTTTAAGTTTCAATCCACTGCAGTTCAGAAAAGTAAATGATGAGAGAGGATCTCGTAAGATTCATTTTGGCGCTTACTTGTCAATTAAACAAATATCATCATGTTTACCCACTTATCAAAATCCGAACATTCGTTTCATGCTATTATCGTTCTCGATGTGAATAGAGACCTCTTGTATTCATTTGGACGCTTTACTACTTATGTACCACAAGATGGCGGTGGTTGTACAAATCTACATCGCGGAATGGTTTTTCTTTATTGCCATATATATAGCTTAAGTAAAACATGCAACTTTATTACACATATTACAACTATAATAATACATTGATGACATCGACTTATCGAGTACTTTTTGGAAATAATATGTACTCACACTGAGTCTCTATTCTTTGATAAATTGTAAACGTTCGTCGTGCGCAGACAGAATGTGTCACTGACGCTCACTGAAAAGAAAGATATATTTCAGTTTGGTGCACTGTACTGTAGATACATCTTTCATTTAGTTCATTTGCTTCAGTACGGAATATGTCATTAAAACAGGTGTAATGAATTGATTAAGAATTAAGGCTCAAACGTAGAGTATGAGTCGATCATGAAAATGATTTTTAAAATCAGCCACCAAACAAATAATATCTCAGTTACCTTACCATGTAGCACCATAATAACTCAATATGTACGGCATGGAAAAACATATAAAAACCCACCCCTTTATGATAAAAATTCTCAATAAATCTCCTTGATATAATGAAAGCACTTAATAGTTATTGAAACGCGAGCTAGTGTAAAAGCTCGGCACTCTGAAATACATCACAGTAGCCGCAACGTAGATTGGGCTGTCAATTACGTCACTACTATAACGCCCTTAATTTGTCATTCCGCCACCAATTAGGAGAAAACTGCCACTTCGAGGAAACACAACAATTACTCATACTAATAAAAAATCTTTTATATTCATCATTAAAGAAAGGTGTTCGTTTCCACGTAAATGGTAGATGAAGGTTTTTAGAAATATTTTATAAGGCTGCTTTTGTTCAATATTGTAAGGAAATTATTTAAGATATTAGGAATTATTCAATGATGAAAAAAATTTAATGATATCCTTCATAATAGCTCATGATGAAAATGCTGACTAATGGCGAAATAATGGGTTTTATTAATCATAGTAATTTATAAATTTTTTAAATGATATACATCCCAAATAACAATAACTATTCAGCTAAAAGAATATAGGATTTTGAAATCCCGAACATCTCAATAAGTAAAAGGCAGTTCATCCGCAACTCGCTGTTGTAATAAATAATACAGCCAAGATGTGGTGAACGGAGCGGTGCTTGGTCGGCAGCCAACTTTGCACCAACAAAAGAACAACAGTTGTCACGTGATTCGGTTTGGTTCATCACGACATATCTATTGGCAGCTACGGAACCGTGAAATTTGGGAATTGTGACAACGTTTGACATGCTTCTCAAACTTTCCTGGTAGAGACTTTCTTGTTTGTATGGAGGATAAACAATTTATGTGATTTCACATTTTATAGTTGTTTTTTAAGATTATTGAAATTTTTAGGATCAATGGAGAGAGTGGGACCGTATCTAATGTCACCATTCTAAAATGAGTATTTAATAAAAAAAAAAAAAGTCAAAAAGTTTATTTTTCAAAATAAAGTTAAATACTAACATTTTTTGAACGTCAAAGTTTTAAATTAATCGTTAATCCGTTGCTTCGGAAGGTGTTCGTAAAGAGAAGAAGCAACAAAGAAACTCTTTACATTCACATTTTTTCATTTTTTCAAAATATGGTTTGTACAATTTCAGTTTATAAACATGTTTTTACTTTACAAAAGATTTTCTAAGCGACCAAACCAAACGCTAGTTTGACATAATTAAAATAAATTGTCCATCACAAAAACCAATCACATAATGGTAATAGGCGTACCTAAAAATTTGGATTACATTTTAGCTTGCTGTGGAAAATAACTGACTTCAATGTCTGAACTGACGTGAAACTATAACTTAGGTCTAATTCTATTTTGATATGCGAGAGCAAAGATCCTAAAATACTAATAGTATCACCACGCTGGATCATAATGCTGATTCTGTGTCACAAATTCTGTGCCCTTGGGTTGCCTCATCAACGTTTTTCAGTCAAAAGTAATAACATAAATAAAAATAAGCGACAATGAACCGTTACCGCAGACAATGAAATATTTTTCAGCGCAAATTTTAAACATAGTTTGGGTCATAATGAAGTACGCTCACGGTGATGAGACGCTAGGGAAATTCCGAATTACCACCGTGCACCGTTTCATGTTACTTACATTAATACTGAAAATGGTATTCTTGAAAGAATAACGAACTTTGCGGTTAATGAAAGTGAGCGATAAACATTCTATTGTATTTGAAAATAAGGCTTTGTTTTGCATCGTTCTGTAAATTATAATTTTGTTTTTGTGTCCAGTCATCCATCAGTGGAATATTTCTCAATTTTGTTTACAACTGGATCATTATGATTTTCGGTAAATGTTTATTTTTTACTCGCGATTCGTTGTGGCTTCGCACCGGTAGTTAGCTTTTGGATTATATTCAAGATAAATATCTACCTTCTTAACTATATTCACGGATATATATCTTAAAAAGTGACATCAGGAGCTATAGATATTTGTCAGTCACTTTTGGTTGTTGAATGAATAAAGATTTTAAAACAAAGAATGGTTGGTGATCGGTTTTCAGTCAAGACCCCAAAACCTGAAGTTGAGGCCACTTAGGGTTACAATACCCGCGAGAAAAAATGGTAAGCACATTGTTAAGCCACTTTTAATTCTAAGAGAGCATCATATAATTTATTATGATAATAATGTTTTGTTATTAATAAAACTCTATCATTTTCCATTTAAGAGTTCCTATACTCGCTCCAAAAAAATAGAAAACTTTATATCAACCATAAACAAATAAAAACACAAGCTATAAAAGATACAGCTGTTATAAAACAAATAAGTTGCTACACGGAATGTGACGGTAATTTTCCGATCGATGTGCGCTAAGCCGATTGAGAGGATCAGCGGGAATATATTTTAAAAGTGATAAAATGGAATGGCTCAGTCATATCCGCCATTGTGCAGGAATCCAGCCGAGCTGTATCACAAAGTGCTTTACTTGATATTCGTTTGCTTTTTAACTTAATTAATTCGCTTGTCATCAGCAGCGAACAGTGCGGTTGCAATAACATCCTACGGTGTTCATTTTAAAATATCAAATTGCGAATTAATCTGCATAATCCAATTAGAGCTCTATTGTTATTTAAAATTTAATTTTGTTCGTTTTCTTTGTGATGAATTATTATGTTTCGTAGATAAATAATATCGTTAATATTGAATTTCAGAAACCGTCCATATCAGTTTAGGCGTGTATTACTGTACACACCTATATTTTTGAAAATAATGTATTATTCACGGATAGAAGTTTTATGTTAAAATATTTTTCCCGATAAAATTGGGTTAATATAATGAACTGATCACGTGGTAGTAGTTGCTGAAAAGAAATATTTTATTTATCAATGTATCATTACTAAACCATCGGTTCATATAATTGTCAGCTTTGTTTTTTGTCTTGTTCCAGTATGCTTTATTTACATAAAAACACATTTCTTATATAAGCGTTGATAGTTTCTTTTTGTATATCCTTGATTCATGTAGATCTTTTTATTTTCATGAGCCAATAAAGCTCGGACAACGTTTGAGAAAGCAATGTCGTAAAAATTGGCATAAAATCTGGATGCCTCATTTTTTACAGCAAGTGGTGATCGCTTTCATAAATAAACGTGACAAAGGAAATGACTGTCTGCTGACACTGATACACATTGTAGCCATATTTATTCAGCTCATATTTTCTAAAAATATTTGTAGTATACAAACTCACCTGATCAATAACGGGGTATTTGATATTTTAGCGAACAGTTTAGTTAAAAGTAAAAACGACTTGTATCAAGTCGTTATCAAAATATTCAAATATATCTTGTAAAAAGTATTCGTGAAAAAACCCCTTTACTAATATTCTATTTCACCACGCCTTGTAAACAGCTGAATCTATTACCCTTTAATTAATAGAAGTTTTATTAGGTATGTAAAAAGTTTTTGGTTGTTTTCAAGTTGTACAAATATTGCAATTAATAAGTGCAACGTTATAATTATAACTTAATTAAGAACAGTTTAACTATTCGTAGACAGCTGCATAACACTTGATTGTACTGCCCCTTTCTTATGGTTATAAAAGGACGTTTAATTACTTTGTACCTTTTTTGTTCACTGATTACATTATCAATATCCTCATAATTTATTGTTATTTTTGTGTCACTTCGTAGTATACAATCACACACCCATAATAGGAAACTATTTAAGTTATTATTTTAAGTCGTTAGACAACCTTATAAATAAACCTTTTGTTAAATAAATATTTTTTTAATACATAGCCGTTATAAGCATGATTTCTTCATTTGTGACCGAGTGAGTATTTTCCTACAAAGATTTCACCAAAAAAATACGTATATTTGATATTTGGCTTAATTGTAGTCGGCTGATGGAAATATGATGAATTCCATTTAAACATGAGAACCCTTTTCGCTCAGGTAGGAGGGTAGGCTTGTAATCTCGTGCCAGGATCGCTGAGATTGTGTACTCGTCACTATTCTGCACCACAAAGAGATTAATTTATTCAACCAAATTCGGGTTTAGGGATATGTTGGAAGCACGCGTGACGTGGGAACGTAATTATAGCGATTTTTCTGTCAATAACCGTGTTATTTGAAAACTTTACTCAAATTCTATACAAAAATAAATAAACCAAGTTAGAGTTTTCTTAACCTCAGAAAGGTAGAGTCTCTGACCGAGCTCAAAGAGTTGCAAAACTTATCAGGAAATAGCGGTAATTGTATCATACGGACTTAGTTCCCTGTTTTCTCCGTAGATAAGGCTAGTATAGCTATATTTTTTCTAAATAAAGATTTACGACCATTATGTACATGTTCCAATGTTTTTAATTTCCATATTGATACCTGAAAAAAAACAAAATTTAGGTTTGTGTAAAGCTTCTTAAAATAAATAACACATAATAATATCTCTGTCGTTAGTATTTTTGCAAGGAAAAATAGGTGTTTTTCTAGACAAATTTTCTGCATAAAAATACGTGAAAGTCTTTAATTAAACGTTTATAAACTAACTAGCGTCCGCTTTTAAACTTTATAGTATTTTTGTTCGCAAAGTTGTTAATTTTTTACTGCTCTATTTACTCTTACTTAATTCAGAAGCTTTTATATTAACGTAATCGGAAACGGTTGTATATTTTAGTGCAACAATCTTGTTTGTGTGAGCTGTATTTCTAGATATTGATGACAGAGGGCTCTCAAGGTTAATGTGGATGTTGTCACCTAAAATTGGGGTGCGAGTCACCCTGCGATTTGTCAGCTGTCACCTGATTCAAATGCTTTGAATTCATTGTACATCCAGTCCAATCTTACGAGTCTATTATAAAGTAGTCGACCGTCTCGTGTTTTTTTAGTCATCTTATTTAACCTTAACTACATTACTATCTGCTGACGGTACATACATACATATCACGGCTATAAATCCCTAGAAATTCCTCAGCCACTTTTGGGAAGTTGAGTGGGGAAAAGATGGTAAAATAAAGGTTGTTGTTGATGAGTCTCCAACCACATCGCCCAAAAATCCCTTAAAGGCCCCCAATACCGTTAGTCCCCTGTTACGTACACCCACCGGAAGAAATGGGGTAGTGCTATTCTAAGCCGATACTACACAGCACGGTACGGTAGTCCCGCCAAAATCGGTCTCACCACCGTTTCGAAAAATATCCGGTACAAACAAATAAATACTGTAAAAAATATTATATGAACCGTACCTAGTAAAATTGGTTATTTTGATTATGTTTTTGTATAGAGTATTATTTTATGTCTACCTAACTTACTCACGGTCTTGAATCCCAAATTGGGTAGCCATCGCCTCGGAACTAACAATTCCTCACTCTTTGGAAAATTATTGGGGAAAAAGTAGTAATAAGGGTTGATGGTTTTAAAAGATGTTTAGTCAATAGATATGGCTGACCCTTAACCACCTATCCGTAATTTTACAATTTATTCCCGACTGCACTTCCATAAATGGCTTAGGATTTTTTTATTATGAAACTCTGGCTACCCTTTTTTGTATGGAATCTTATGAATCCGAGATCCTTTATCAGGCATACATTGATGGAGATTGAATAACGTATTGGATCGAGGTGTAAAAACTTCGTTATCCATCGCTTTTATTTATCAGAGGCTTTTTGCCCGCGACTTCGTCCGCGTGAATTCCTTTTTTGCATCCGGTTTACATCCAAAATACCGAAAGACTATCTTAACTTCTGTTTTTTATATTCATATTCCCGCGCGCGTCGTAAAGGATATAAAGGACATTGAGGCTTTTTAAGTGATTTTTGGGCGATACAGTAAGTTGGTGAACACTTATAACCTTTATTTAACTACCTTTTCCCCAATCTATTTCCAAAAGTGGATGAAGAATTTCTATCTCTGAAGCTATGGGTACCCTTTATGGAATTTATGGCCGTTAGTATATTCTTATGAATGATTGATAGATGAATTTCATAAATTCATGGCACCAAGTTTTATGTTTCTAGATACAAATATTAACTTTCATTTGCTATTTCAATCTCTTAGAGGCTGAGTTCCAAAAATTTACTTTTTAATTGTTTATAAGAATCATGAAACAAACCATTTTGTACCAAGTTTCTATGTTAATAATGATAATATCTTAGGTAGTATAAATACGAAAAGTAGTTTGGCGCCCGGTACTGCCCCCTACACTGACCGTTGATGATAGTGGGAGAGCTTGCAGCGATTGCTCGGGAATATGGGGATGTAGTATTTTCTAAGATTTTCACGATTGCAGATTACAATTCAAACAACTTTTGATTTTCGGATATTTTAATCGCGTGTTATTACATTATTTTTAAAGCCCGACGTTTCGAAAACTTTTCAGTTATCATGGTCACGAGAAGACTGAGGTGTTATTTGTCATTATACAGTACTATAAAATTATTAATACTAACTACCTTCACAAAATTTTAAGTTACATTTGCGTTTAATATTTGCTATATACAAAAAGAGCTAATGTTATCTGGAGTCTTGCTAGTGTTCTTCCCTTGCTTAGTTGTGCTTATGATCGGGTTCCAAGCAGGTGGTAATTGCCAACCATCATCTCTATTGAAGTTTGGATGTTTCTTTATTTCAATAGATTCGCGTATCATTCTAGGTATCAATCGATTCTCTTTTGCTAGAATTGTAGGTTTGTCAAAACGCATGTGGTGGTTTGGCTTATCGAAGGTGTGTTCACACAAAGCAGATCTTCCAGGACGCCTATTCTTCATATCAGCAATATGTTCTCTTACGCGAGTTGCTACACTACGCTTTGTTTGGCTGATGTATGAAAGACCACACTCACAGTCTAGTTTATAAATACCTGCATCTTGTAAAGGGATCTGACATTTGATAGGTCTTAAAAACTGACTTATCTTTTGGTGCGGCTTGAAGTAGGTCTTAATGGAAGCACGCTGTGACACAGTACTAATTTTGTCTGTTACACCCTATACAAAAGGTAGAGTTGCAGGGAGTCTTTCGACAGTAGGTGGTTTATCGGAGGAGCAGTGACGTTGGCGGGGCAATTTCAGCTTGTTGTTGTGAAGAACTTGTTTCCAGAAGTTTTACCAACAGTAGCTAACTGAGATGGATGGTGGTGTGAGTCACCATTGAGGTACCTATCATCCTATTTATAGGAAACCCACCCACACTGATAGCACCCATACAGGTAAGTGTTTTTATTACGCTATATTTTATATTAGTATTACTATTGACAAACAAATTTGTCATTTAAATGTACATTTATTTTGATGAAAATGGATGAAACCCCTTCATCTTTCGAAAATGACCATTAACGAAGAGTCTGATATGAAGTCAATCGAAGAAAAACATAATCGCTGCAATATGTTGAGCCATATATGAGTTAAGGTTTTTTGATGCTCCTGCGGGAACCCTTGCGTATTCCTTATTTTCGAGGATTCATCATCGTATCATTTAGATTCCATATTTACATGTTTTTATTCGTTTGCAACATATTACTTTGTTATAAACGACACACAGCGCCATCTCCAATCCATCTAGCAAGCAAACAATATTTTTGTTTTCCCTTGGGAACATATTTTTTTCCGGGGTAAAAAGTACCCTTTTATTTAATCAAATCAACTATACGTCTGCAAAATTTCAAAGCAATCGGTTCAGTAGTAGTAGAAAATAGGTTGGAGAGCGCGGTTTCAGGCTACTGTGATAGGCATTGATGATGTTTTACCATAAATTCATAATAAAATTTACTTTAAAAATAAATCTATTGACAATCAACCCGTCCCTATACACTGATTAAATACCATTGGACCGCCCCAGCTTCACATAGGTAGCAAGTGCAAACACTATATAAATTATTGGATTGAATCAGGCGTTACTTTGCGGAAATCCATAGCAATACTAATATTAATAAATTTCTTCGCTTAATTCCGCTAAATAATACCTGCAGTCTTCATGCAACATGTACTGTGCACCGCCCGCCCTTCCACTTACAAGAAATCGAAAAGCAGACAATGCACCACACACACACCCGCAAGCGAAAACCACAGGCAACCACAAACATGCGACGCGTTTCGACTCAACACGAGTCATTGACGAGCAGTTAGTAGACAGTTCGGCAGCTGACCAACGAGTGCCGGTCATACGATTTTGCGGTTATATTTATAGGCCAGGCTCCCCACTCCCCCACCCAAAGAACATCAATGACGAGTGACTATATTATTGGAAAAAAATGTCAAAAGTGGGGAAACGGTGTAGCCCAGCTGTTCATTCAGCAGTGCAACGGAATTATCATTATCATATCTGGAGATTTCAAGTTTCTCTAAAAGACATAATCTTAATCCCTTATTACAAGTATGTAAAATCTCCAGATTATGATTATCGGGGAGAACGTGTCCAGTATCCAATAGATGTTTCACAAAGTGAGACCTTTCTGGATGGTCGTTTCTGAATGCTGCCACGTGCTCCCCGTATCTTGTTAGAAAACTTCTACCAGTTTGCCCAATATAGACGCTGTTGCATTCAGGACAAACAATTTTGTAAACACCAGATTGTCTGTGTTTATCTAATTTCTCTTTTTGATTACATAAATAACGTTTCAAACTATTGTTTGTTCTGAACGCAACTTTAATACCAAAGCCTTTAAGCGTCTTTCGCTTGCGGGTGTGTGTGTGGTGCATTGTCTGCTTTTCGATTTCTTGTAAGTGGAAGGGCGGGCGGTGCACAGTGCATGTTGCATGAAGACTGCAGGTATTATTTAGCGGAATTAAGCGAAGAAATTTATTAATATTAGTATTACTATATAAATTCTCAGACAAGTAAGTAAAAAGTAAATATAAGTACAACTATTAATTAAGGGTTGTAAAAAAAAAACATTTGCCTTCTCTCAGCCATTAGAAATACACTGCTGGACATTTTAACTCATTAAAATTCAAACATCCACGCCGTATATCCCCGAAAGGGTTGGCAGAGGCACTTCTGAACATCACGTGACATTAACCACGTTTTGCTCGGACAGTATACTCACGTGATCCCTATTGGTAGGTCTATCGCCACTTTGTATGAATACACTGTCACATACAATACATACAAATACAACTTAGTCATGTGGGTTTCCTCACGTTGTTTACCCTCTCCGTTAACAACCAAGATAAAAAATAAAAATAAATAAGTAAAACATATAAAAGATATAAATGGAAAATTAAAAAAAAACACGAAACTTATGCAAGTTATACGCCGCAGTAGACGTTGACTTTCTCATTTGAAACTACGATTTTTGCATCTATTTGCTAAAGATTTCCTGTAATATTGAATGTGGAATATTATTACATAGATCATATTTCTACTAGCTTCAGTTTATTAATACAAGATTTATAAATATCGACTACCGAGCAAAATAAGGAAAATAACGGACATATTTCTTGCTAAAAGCCGTTGTTATAACATTTCATGCCAGTCAGAAATAACTTTAATACAACTTCGAAAGGAATTGAGGATAAATAATATTATTCCTCTTTATTAATATAGATGAACGAATCCTTGAATGCATTTGATGGGAGGAAAAGCGGGTCATTGGGCTGGGGTCGAAAGACGGTTCACTAGTAAAATAACTGCGTCCATTTGTAACAGAAAGTCCATTCATCAAACGAGATAACAATGTCACGGCTCCGTTATCAAAACAAGCCGGCGAAGTGATCGCCAGGCCGCGCTCGCCGCGCTCGCGAGAACTCGACGCTGCAAAAACTCCGCACAATGGAAAAGGTCCACATTTACCAAATAAATCGTTTCATTTATTATAAATAACATCTGTGTTTAGGTTACGTACCACGATATTTTGTGGTCCTGGCGGGAACAGGTGTTGTTTAAATTGTGCACGAGCGGGTAAATTAATCAGCGGAAAATTACATAAAATACCCGTGAGGTTTAAGCTCAAGTTCTTGCTTTGTAGCGATATTTGTAGCTCCATTTTTCCGTAGCAAATATTTATTTATAATGAAATTGGTTCCATGTTGCAATAGCTTTGTAGAAGACAAAGTTTAGATTGTAACTCATACAGATCGCCGGTTTGAAATAAAGTCGTAAACAAATAAATTTAGTCGTTCCGTCTCGCCGGGACAGCGCTGTATCAAATCCCTATAATCTGCATATTCAACAGCTACTTGGGAACCGCGACGATAGCAATATAAAAGGTGTTCGCTTTATTTCGATCTCAATTTTCAAAGCATATTCTGCTGGGAAACTTTATACTGTTCTTATTCGCCAAAGCTCTAATAGCACTTTGTGTTTCAAAAGGCGTTCGGCGGCGAGCAGTGCCTCGAACATCTATCAGTATTCTGGAGCACGAACGGCAATTAATGATTCTTTTTGTGCGTTTCATTGAACGGAAGCATTTTGGGCTACTTTGAAGAGAGGCAGGTTTTATGTACACGGGTGATACGGGTAGCAGGAACGTTGAGATGCGCATTTTAACATTAAAAGATAGAACCCACCACGTAACGATTGGTCACAATTAATCCTAAGAGTAATATAAATGTAATTATGTATTGCAATGACAAACTTTTTATATTTATATCATAGAATAAAGTAATAGAATTTAGATGAAAATAGTAGATTATTTCCTAAGTCCGAATCTTAAATGTAATAAAAAAACGACATATTAAATTACCAGAGTCCCAAATGATGATCCAAATGTGGCTCTGCCGCTTTGCGATAACCTTTTTAAAAGAGCAAAAATATGATTAATCTGATTAGTCTACGGGTACGGCAGCATTAGAATATAAATATTATTGATATGAAACCCTGGATTAGACCGTATCTTAAGACCTTTTAAGTTTGATTGAAGAAATAATAACCAGTAAGGGCTAAACCGTTATTCATTTAAATTTGATATCATACAATTCATTGTATGTTTTAGATAAATGTAGGCATTAAGGACCTGCCAACTTATCTGTAGGTTGATAAACAGTGGAAATGGTTCATTTTAAATACAAAATGATACCCAATACTGTTTCCAAATATCTCATATAAAATGTAGTCTAGAAAAAACTTTGTTATTGTGTACAATCCTTACAAAATATCATGTTGAAATATCCAAATTCCCAATGCTTGAATTATCCGCTCGGATATATTTTATCCAATCTTTGTGTTTTGTAATTACATATAAATCATATGTTTCAAGTATCAAGCAAGGAGCTTACCGTAGAAGGTCACGTATTTAATACTTCATCGTAGCGAGTGATACTCGTGAACTGGTGTATGTTGCTTATTTTCATATTATATGGCAACTCAACTCTTCAGATTAAGGCTCTATATTAACAATATTTACTTGCTCTGCGTAAAACGTTCTTAAATATTAATTTTAAAATGTATTTAGATATTAGGAATTCAATATACTCTTATGTATATTTGTATTATCAGTTGTATTAAACAACAGGCTGCTTTTTCAAAAACACCTGCATACCCCCAAAGGGCAGAGGCAGAGGCACAAAATAACATAATTAATTGTTTTAAGTATAATTTTCCGTTCTATCCCTAGTTCTTCAGACGACGCTAACTAAGAGTATGACGTAAGAGTTTAACTTGTAATATCATCATCATCAGCCCACACTCGTCCACTGCTGGACATAGGCATCTCCCATGGCGCGCCACCTCTTCCTATCCTCGGCCAGCCTCATCCAACCACTCCCGGCCACCTGCTTTAGGTCGTCGGTCCAGCGGGCTGGAGGGCGCCCCACACTGCGTCTGCCAGTGCGTGGTCTCCACTCGAGAACTCGTCTTCCCCAGCGGTTATCGGTTCTTCGGCAGATGTGACCAGCCCACTGCCACTTCAACTTGCTGATCCGATGAGCTACGTCGGCCACTTTAGTTCTCTGTCAGAGTTTGTAGTAAGAGTTTAACTTGTAATATATTGTTTGGTTATTATTAACCTACACTAAGGTTAAACAGAAGTCCTAAAGTGTAAAAATAATTTGTGGTTAACATTTATCTTTGTCGCTTACCTCGCCAGAGACCTTTGACAATAAACTTATTGTCATTTACTTTTATGTCTACGGGAAATGGATCTCATCAAATTGTTTATAGTCCCTTCGCTGTTTTCTTTGATGAAGCCTTAAAGTAAATATTCACTTCATTATCTTTGAAGTGGGTAAAGGTTTGGATAAAAATAACATTTTCGTTTGGTCCAAGTTTTAACAACCAGATTTTGGTGTATAGCCACTTTTGAGAGATAAGTGGGGAAAAGATGGTAAAATAAAGTTATTGGTGATATGGGTCTCCGACCGCATCACCCAAAAGACCATGAAAAAGCCCCAATACCCTTAGTCGCCTCTTCCGTACACCCACGAGAAGAAACGGTATAGTGCTCTTTTTAGCCAACACGACACAGCAACCCGACGCCCGACGTTGCCCCACGTTTCGGCACATCCATTGGTAGTCAGTCTGTGACCACCAGTAGGTCCGTGTCCGTAGGAAATTCTCTAGTTATTTTGATACATAAATTTTTCATTTATCACATATTTTGTATAAACGAAATTTTAGCAAAAAGTCTCAGCGGAGTGAAACAAATAAAAAGAGGGGACGCGTAAGAAGTAGCTGTACAACTCACATCATTTCGCATAATAGCATAAGCATAAACGTTCACGCCGAATATCCCCGAAGGGGTTGGCAGAGGTACTAATACTTCTGAACATCACGTGACTTTGTCACCTGGTGTTCAGAGTACCCACGTTTTGCATGGACAGTGTACTCACGTGATAGGGGGCAAGCCTATCGCCGTTTTGTACGAATACACTGTCACATGACTAAGTACAACTCAGCCATGTGGGTTTCCTCACGATGTTTTCCCTCACCGTTAACAACCATGATAAATTAACCACACATATGTCTTTAGAAAAGACAAATTGGTGTAGGCCCGACCCAGGATTTGAACACTAGTCGTTTGCACGTTAACCGAGTGTTCTACCCACTAGGCTATCACGGTTGTATCTGTACATCATTTCGGTCTGTACAGAGTTTTTATTTAAATTCGTGACTCTTTGCTCTCAGCCCCGGCGGCAGTCATAAAACTTTTAACTGCTGGCGACCCGCAAAAATCCAACTTAAGCTTTGTTTTTCTTCGTTCAGAAACAAACGCAAAGAAAACACCTAAAAGGTATGATCAAAAGAATCTATTTAAAATTCTCGTTCAGTTTACTCAGTTCGTCGGGGCCGATTAGTTCAGATTGTCTGGTAAACAAATTAAATCAGCACAACTTGTGAAAACTTCCTGATTTAAGGTAAAAGCGTGTTCCTTCCGGGCACTCCGGCCGGTTGGCGCGGTGCCGAGTGCAACTGCAATTAGCCAAAATTATGCTCGAAAACAAGTCGGGCAGCAATTAGCAGCTGTAGGCTCAATAATGAAATGCACAAACCAATTAGTCAATTAAAAAGTAAATCTATACATATAATAAATCTATAGAAAAGTCATTTTTGTACATTGAAGAAATTGAAAAAAAAAATAGCCAGTGTGTGAACAGATAAGTAACAGAACCCATTTCCATATTTTTTTTAATTTTTGTCTGTTTGTCTGTTTATATGTTTGTTTGTGCGCACATCACGTAAAATCTACGAATTCAATGCTGAAAATGTTTATACACAAAAATTAAACGTAACTTGAGGTAGATAGATAGATAGATTAGATAAATGGTTTCCGCAATTGGTCACTACAGGGCCATTTCACGTGGGCCACGGCCGTCATTCTATCCACCCGAGCTCCATCCAGAAGTCAACTAGTTGTGTAATATGTTTTAAGTGATTTGTCATACTACCTGTGTTTTCCAAGTTGGTGTGGCGTTGGTCGTTCAAGGTGTTACACTCGAACATTACATGATTTACCGTCTCTTCTGTCTTCATGCAGGCTCTGCATAGTGGGCTGTCTGTGATTCCTAGTGTAAAGTAGTGTTTGTTTAGTGAGCAGTGTCCCGTTATGATACCTGTAACCATTCGTAGTTTTCTCCTGTCTAGGTTCAAGAGTCTTCTAGTGAGCTGTGGATTCAGGTTCGGCATTGCTTCTTTGGATTGTCGGCATTCTGAGAGGGCGCGCCATATTACCTTGTGTTGTTCTTGTGTTCGTTCCCTTAGCCACGTACGATATTGGTTGTATGGGATTGGTATGATAGGTTCCGGTCCTTCTATTGTGTTGCTGGATCCTCTGCGGGCCAGTTCATCGGCCGCGTCATTTCCAAGCGAATTACTGTGTCCTTTTATCCATTGCAATGTGATGTTGTTTTTCTTGGATATACTTTCAAGTGACTCGTGACATTGTAGTATGATTCCATTATTGGTTTCGTTGTTTTTCAGAGCGTACAGCACTGCTTTGCTGTCTGACAGTATTCTGATGTTTGTATTTTCAACTTTTCTATTTATTATGGCTGTTGTTGCTAGGAGTAGACCTATACATTCAGCTTGATAGACACTATTGTGTTTTCCTAGCGTTGAGTATGTCTTGATGTTGAGGTCGTATGAGAAGGCTCCTGCCCCTGTTCCCTCATTTGTTTTCGATCCGTCTGTGTATATTCTCAACTCTTTTATGTTGGGGTGGTCGTTTGGTTCTTCCTCGAGATTGACTTTATAGTGTTTGTTGAAGATGTATCTCTTTTGTATTCTGTCGCATGGCCCTGCCAAAAGGGGTTGATATTCCATTGCCTCTGCCATGATTGTTGTATGTTTTACGAGTATTCTGGAGTCTTTACTTAATGTTTTGTTTCGATCTAATCTGATGGTGGCCATTGCTGCTTCTTGTTGTATGTAAAGATGTAAGGGAGGCAGGTTGAACATTACTTGTAGAGCAGCTGTTGGTGTTGTTTTCATGGCTCCTGATATTGCTATGCATGCCATTCTTTGTACCTTCTCTAGGTCTTTTTGGCATGTGCTCAGCACGGTTCTTGGCCACCAGACCAGGGCACCGTATGATATAATTGGTCTTATTACTGTTGTATATAGCCAATGTGTGATGCGTGGGTGTAAACCCCAGTTCTTTCCTAGTATCTTTTTACATTGCCATAGTGCTATTGTGGCTTTCTTTATTGTGTTTTCTAAGTGTTTGTTCCATAGCAATTTGCTGTCTAGTGTGACTCCTAGGTATTTAACCGTCTTCGATAGAGTTAGCGTTGTGTTGAATAGTTTTGGTGGGTCTGAAATGTTTATTTTGGTCTTTTTCGTGAAGAGTATCATTTCTGTTTTGTTTGGATTCACGCTGAGCTGTTGTTCTTCACACCACTTTTCTACTATTTTAAGTGCGTGATTCATTTGGTTTGATATCGTGTTTTCGTTTTGCCCGTCTATAAGAATTACAATGTCATCTGCATAGCCGACGGCATAGTATCCCTTGTTGTTAAGTTGCCGTAGGAGATCGTCTACCACTAGGTTCCAGAGGAGTGGGGACAGTACACCACCTTGGGGGCATCCTCTCATTACTCGGGCTCTGGTTACTTCGTTTAATTCGACTTGTACGGCTCTTTGTCCCAGCATGTTCCCGATCCATTTTCTCATGGTAGTGTCAATATTGTATCTTTTAAGTGCTGTATTTATGCATTGAAAGGTGGTCTTGTCGAATGCTCCCTCTATATCTATAAGTACAGCTAGTGTCATAAGCTTTTGACTCATTGCTATTTCTATTTTTGACACCACTTCATGTAGAGCTGTTTCTGTAGATTTGCCTGCAGTATAGGCATGTTGTCTTTTGTGTAGCGGCTTGGCTTTAAGTGGTCCATCTCTAATATATCTGTCGCATAATCTCTCAAGTGTTTTGAGTATGAAAGATGTTAGGCTTATCGGTCTGAAGGACTTGGCTTGCTTGTAGTCTGTCTTCCCTGGTTTTGGTATGAAGGTGGCTTTCACTTCCCTCCAAGAGGGTGGAATGTATCGATGCGCGAGGCATGCCTGAAAGATATCTAATAGCCATTGTGTTATGCTAGTCTCCGCCCATTGTAGAAAGGCAGGGATTATACCGTCTAAACCAGGGGATTTGAAGGGTTCAAAGGTGTTTATGGCCCAACGAATGTGGTCTTCAGTGACTATTTTGTTGGCTGTTTTCCAGTCTTCTGGTGTGGGTTTTGTATGATTTATTTCCCATGTGTTTTCGCTTTCGTTCTCGATGTGACAATCGGGGAAGTGTGATCTTAGGAGTTCTGCACACGTTTCTTGGTCTGTACCTGTGTATGTTCCATCAGGCTTCTTAAGTGTGCTCAGGATTTTCCTGTCGTCGGTTGACAGTATTTTCCTAACTCTGTTGGCTTCGTTGTTTCTTTTGATTGTTTCTGTGTATTCTTTCCATGCTTTCCTTTGGCATGCTCTGGTGTCTTTTTTGTACTGATCTCGCGCTGCCTTGAAGGTGTCCCATGCTTGCGGTTGTCTTATATGCTTGGCTCTATTGAATAGTTTTCGTAATTCTTGTCTTTGTTTTTCTAGTTTCTTATTCCACCACTTGTCATTTATTATGGAATTAGTAAGAATACTTACGTTAATGTCTATTTGGTTGGTATCTTCTTTCATTACCTTTCGTTCGTGTTTTGCTAGTTCGGATTCGACGAGGTTTCTGAAAGTGGTCTTGTCGGTACGCCGTGGATTGCGCCGTGGCTCTGGTGGTTTGATGTTGTAGTCGATGTTAAAGCATATCCATCTGTGATCAGATAAAGATAATACCTCAGTACAAACTCTCCAATCTGTGGACATTGAAAAAGCTTGGTTAGTGGCAAAAGTGGCGTCTACTATGGTTTGTCCTCTGGATGTTACCCAAGTCGGTTCTGAGCCTACGTTGAGTATGTTCAGGTTAGTGGTGAGTAAGTAGAGTGATAATTCATCTCCTCTCTTGTTTGAGTCGGGGCAGCCCCACATTGGGTGATGTGCGTTGGTGTCTGCGCCTATTATTATTTCGTATTTGTGTGTGTCTACATACTTTACCAGGTCTATCATTTCCGTAGGAGGGCAGTCTGCGTCTGCGTCCCCAGGCATGTAGACTGAAGCTAGTATAATGTCTGCGGTGCCTTCTTCTTCGTCCTTGACCCCGAGTCTTAAGGTTGTTAAATCTCTGGAGCAGAATTGAGATAAAGGCATAGTGTAGTAGTGTTGAGGTACATATATGCATGTTCTTGGTTGGTCTGTGATATTTGTGTTAAGAATTAGCTTACCTCCAATATTACTGAGTCCACATATTCTGTTGTCTCGCACCCATGGTTTTTGTATTAGTGCGATGGTGTTGTTATTTTTCTCCAGTTCTCGTCTGAGTGTAGCTGTAGCTATTCTGCTATGCTGGAGATTTGCTTGTATTATTTTTATTTTATGTTTATTGTTTCCTTCATTGGGTTTGGCGCTGTTAGGTTGAGTGTTTGCTCGCTTAGTCGGAGAGAGTGACATCGCAGGGCTCGTTTAATCCTAACTCTGTCTCAATGTCTTCTGGCTCGTCTTGTCTTGGCGAGGAGTGCAGTATCCAATCTTCGGCTCGCTTTTGCTCTGTCAAGGCCATATCTGCTAACCTCTTTGTTTCCTTTTGGATCTCGCACATTTCGCTCTCGCTTATATTTATCTCGTCGAGATCATTGGTCTCCATCGGTGTCGATTTTTCTGTCTCGGGTTCCGGTGGCACATCAGTTAGCTTACCCTTGTTCAGGAAGCGGACGTATATAGTGCCAGTAAGGTAATGTACCCGCCGCTCCCTCAGCATGAGCTTCTTGACCTCATCCGGGTGGAGGTGGAGAGTAATGTACATACCCTTCCACTTCCCCTCGGTCGAGGTCGTCGCCCTGCTTACGTGCCACTGTTTCATGTCGTAATGGGGGTTTTGGCCAGCCAAGACTTTTTTCAGACGCTGTAGGTCCCTGTTGTATTTGGGGACAAATAACACGCATCGTACCCTATTGGATACATCAGTCTGGCTGACCACCCGGAGTGTTTCGGCTTCATTGGTCCACTTGATTTGTTTGACGTTCTCTTGTAGCCATGTTTTGGCGAAATTGTCCTCACACCATGTTCGCAGGACCCCGTCGATCACGATTGGAAAACCGCGGAATCGGGGCATCTGCGTCTCACAGTCGAAGATCAATTCTGACAGTTGGTCGTTGATCCACTCACCTTCACTTGCGGTCAGGTCACGAGGTGGGTTGACACAAATCGCCAAGCTCAGGTCGGAGGCGTGGGTTTTGGCAGCGGTCGCGTAGTTCTTCTGCTGTCCGGTTTGTTGGCTTCCCGTTCTTGGTCGTTTGGGGTCTGGTTGCTTTTGAGCTGGCGAGATTGTGTCATTCGGACGTTCTCTTTTGCTTGTTGATGGTTCTGGATTGGTGCGTGTCTTGTCTGGTTGGTTTGCTTCTCTTTTCCAAAGTTGTCTTCCGCGTCGCCTGCGGTATGGTCTGTCACTTTTATGAGGGTTTTCTTCTTTTCGGGTAATACTACCCTGACGAGGCGACCCTTGCCGGCGGCGACCATCACCCTCGCCACGTTCCACGTCACGGGAGTGATGTGGTTCGCCTTGAGGGTGGGAGCCTGCCGACCTGGGTCTCTCATCAGGGCGTGAACGTCCGACGAACTTGAGGTATAACTTAGTTTTTGTTTCATCGAAATCGGTTCACTCTATCAAAAGATATGATTAATTTTGTGAGTTGAAGAAGAAAAATATTACGTTACGCAATTCAGTATAGTACTTGCAACGACATCTTAAGTCTAAATATAGAACTAATGTTAATAGTTGGAATCCAAAGTCCGATAGATGGCGTTGTGCAAAAATAAAATAAAGAACCAAAATAAAATAAAGCAAAAATAAAATTTGCATTTTTTAGCCCCTTTAACCCCTTATTTTAAAGTCGGTTAAAGTAATAGAAGCTACAGGAAACAAGCAAGACGAAATTAATACAAGCTGCCAATGTCAAGTGAATTCGCCGACTATGAAAATAACTTAGTTTTGAAATGAAAATTTACTTAGTTTCCTAAATTAGGCTTATTAATATTAATATATTATGTAAATAGTCTGCCTATTAATAAATCCAATTTGGTGAGCAGAATTTTGAAATTCTTAGCCATTCTTCAAATGCACTTCACTTCACAACCAGTTTTCGTGAACGTTTATAATAAAAAACTGAATTTTGGTCTACATTAAACACCAAACCTCTCTGGCTTCGTTTACATCCATCAATCTTTTCATACATGCTCTTTTATTCTTCATACTGCGGACACCTGCCTTTTTGAGCACGTTTTCTATTTGATCCAAATGTGTCCTCCGAGGTCGTCCTCTACTAACATTACCTTCCACATTGGCGATAAAAAAAGTGTAAAGTACAAAGTGGCGATCGATAGTCTCTGCCTACCCCAATGGGAACTAACGGCGTGAGAATATGTATGTATGTATGTGTTAAACACCAGAAGCATAAGACATCTTTTAAGTTCTACTTTTTTAAACACTAAAATGATGTAGTGACCTTAGTGACTAACCTTAATTTAGTTATATTTGCATATTATACATACATATACTCACGACTATAAATCCCTAGAAGGGGTAGCCAGAGCTAAGGAATTAGAAATTCCTCAGCCACTTTTGGAAAATTGAGTGGGGAAAAGATGGAAAAATAAAGGTTGTTGGTGATGGGTCTCCAACCGCATCGCCCAAAAATCCCTTAAAAACCCCCAATACCGTTAGTCGCCTCTTACGTAGATCCACCGGAAGAAATGGGGTAGTGCTATTCTAAGCCGACACTACACAGCTATAACAGTGCACATTATGCCACTGATAAATCGATTTAATTCAATGTATAATCATAGTACAACCAACAACCGTAAACCCTAATAATAGTAAAGTACCTTTTATGAGCGGTTTTATTTAGCTTACCCTTTTTGTTTTATTCTTTCTTGAGTGAAATTTAGTAATTTAAATTTCACCCCCTTCCTGTCAACCGGTTAATATTTCTTTTCGGTAGGAAGAGACGTGATGAGCTCGAAGCAAAGAGTGATGAGCTCAAGGCCCGACCACCTGCGGCCATCAATAATAACTACCTATATATTGGAGGGTTACTGATTTTTCAACATACGTCATAGAACATTTGTCGGAAAGATTGGCTATGTCAGTCACATGAGAGCACATGAACACACTCTTAATAGCCGGATACCAGAAGTTGCTGTGGCCGAAATCGGGCGGGATTGATATATGATCTATATGCAAAATTCCGAAGTGTTAAAAACAAAAGGGCTTTATAAATATATTGATGCATTATGCAGCTCTGCTAGGATCGTACAAGGTAGCGATCCATAATCTTTGGCTAACCCTGTAACTGTATCTAAATAAACACTAATTCAAATGAAATACACACAGTTACGACCTTTTATTATTTCAACTGGATAATGGCTACTGTAATTAATTAAATATCATTATGAAATACTCAATAGTTCCTACATCACAATAAGTGTCCGCATTAGATTTCATTGGTTCTTTATTTTATTTCAAAAAGGTGATATACTCTTAACTAAACGACGTTTTTTTTGTTCTCGACAATCACGCGAACGAAGTCGCGGGCACAGCTAGTTAGAAATAAAAATAAAATATGTAATAAAAATAAATAAATAAAAATATGTTTCCTATAATTTATTGTAAGTTTACTAAACATTGCATTACGTAAAATTTACTCTTTCTACTCTGATTGCAATTATCACAACATATGCTATAATTCGTTACTGCTAAAAAATACATATTAACACGTTTTGATATTTGTGACTCATTTCAATACGAGTATTTAATGATAGTAAAGTGCGAGTTTAAGACACAGACAGCAGTATTTTATACTCATCTTTTACACCGTTCAACCCCAACCAAGTGGCGGTTATATTATTGTTACGGGGGGATCTTTTTTGTACTGAGATACCAAGGTTTTGGACCGACATTAACAAGATAAAAACTGACCACCCTTTCTCACTTTGCAGTGCAGTTGTATCAGGTAGCAATATTTTTATACTTTTAATAACGTCTCCCGTTTCCCACTTTTATAATTGGATATGGTGGTGAAGCCAAAATGAAGGGTAATTATTGCAGCAGTATTTGTATGTTGTAGAATAAATCATGCTTAATCTAGTTAACCGCTGTTAAAAATAAAGTTTTATGAGATCATGACCTTAAATCCCAAAAAGAGGTAGCCAGAGCTTTAGAGCTAGAAATTTCTTAGCTACATTTGGAAGTTGTTAGAGAACAAGATGGTAGAAACAAAGTATCGTTGGTGATGGGTCACCAACCGCAATCGCTAAAAAAGCACCTTAAAAAAACCCAATACCCTTAGTCGCCTCTTACGACACCCGTGGGAAGAAAGGGGTGGTGACATTGTTAAATTAATAAATTATAGGAAGATATTTGCTAAAAGTCCTTGCTCAAAAGTGAAAAATTGCGAAACTATGTTTGTATTTTGATCTGGTGGTAATTTAATATTAATGTTAAAGAAATATTTAATAGTTTACTGAAACTACCTATTATTAATAGTCCCGCTGATAAAACGAGCCAAATGATTAAAAACTATACAATGGTTTGTTGCATATTAATTCGACATCATTGTAGTCATTCTGTTTTGTATTGTGATTGTGACGCCCAATATTTATAATTAAAACAAAAAGCATTTGCATTGATCAAGTTTACTATGGGTTTTGACTGCATAAAATAAAAAAAAACGATTTATTTCTCATACATACATACATACATATACTCACGGCTATAAATCCCTATAAGGGGTAGCCAGAGCTAAGGAATTAGAAATTCCTCAGCCACTTTTGGAAGTTGCGCGGGGAAAAGATGGTGAAATAAAGGTTGTTGGTGATGGGTCTCCAACCGCATCGCCCAAAAATCCCCTAAAAGCCCCAATACCCTTATGAATCGGAAGAAATGGGGTAGTGCTATTCTAAGCCGACACTACACAGCACTATTTATTTCTCATTTGGTATTTTAAAGTAAACATAGTTTTGAATAATTCTCACTACTTAATGCATGTACTAAAAGTTAGTTACATACATACATACATATACTCACGGTTACATTTCCCTGGAAGAGGTGCCAGAGCTCCCCCACACGGTGCAGCCTTGTCGTGGCGTGGGGGCTCAGTAGCCCCGGGTTGGTCACCCGGGGTGAAGCCAATGCACCAAGGGTCCGCTTCTCTCCTCTGTTTTCAGAGTGAGTAGTAAGCGGACTGGGTGAGGAGAAAACCTCGTTAAAAAATCAAGGGAACTCGTAACCCTGGCAGTCTTGCACTTCCAGGGCCGAGGGTCTTGCCGCGGCGTAGGCTTGACCGCGAGGAGTAAACCTCTATAAAAAATCGGAAGAGGAGTAAACCTTCCGCAAAAATCCGAGGATAAAACCTCGTTAAAAAATCCGTGAGGCGGTGGGCTGCGACCGGCGGGTTGCAGTCTGCTACTCCGCAAGGAGAACCTCGAGGGGGTGGGCGTTTGGAACTTGTGGCCCAAACGCCTGCGGTGCTGAGGAAGCACAAGGAGGAGTGGGGGACTTTAAGTCCCCCGAGATGGGCTGCTTTTTGCAGCAGGTGCGTGGAGTCTGTGGATGTTGCCTATGGTAAAGTCGCCAGGGACTCCACACATGTGTACCATAGTTGGCCACCGTGGGGTTTTAGTCGGTAAGAGTCCGACATACCTTCGTCACCCCGCCGGGTGACGTCGGATCCATGAGGATTTCCCCACGAAAAAAAAAAAAAAAAAAAGGTGCCAGAGCTAAGGAATTATAAATTCCTTAGCCACTTTTGGAAGTTGAGTGGGGAAAAGATGGTAAAAATAAAGGTTTTTGGTGATGGGTCTCTAACCGCATCGCCCAAAAATCCAATAAAAATCCCCAACACCCTTAGTTGCTTCTTACGATACCCGTGGGTAGAAAGGAGTATCGACATTCGAAGCCGGCCATACACGGCTAAAAGTTAGTTATTTCTCATAAAACAGAAGTTTAGTATTTTCTAAGACTTTTGCGATTGCACATTACAATTAAACCAACTATTGATTTTCGGATATTTAATTGCGTGTTATTACATGGTTTTTTTAGCCCAAATAACACCTCAGTCTTCCCGTGATAATGATAACTGAAAAGTTCTGGTAAGATCGGGCTTCAAAAGCATGTAATAACATACATACATACATACATATACTCACGGCTATAAATCCCAGGAAGGGGTAGCCAGAGCTAAGGAATGAGAAATTCTTCAGCCACTTTTGAAAATTTGATTGGGGAAAAGATAGTAAAAATAAAGGTTGTTGGTGGTGGGTCTCCAACCGCATCGCCCAAAAATCCCTTAATAGCCCCATACCGTTAGTCGCCAATTACGTACACCCACCGGAAGAAATAGGGTAGTGCTATTCTAAACCGACACTACACGGCAAATAATAATAACACATGTAATAACACGCAATTAAATATCCGCGAATCAATAGGAAATATAGTTTCCATGTAATATATACGCTGAATATTGTTGACATCTGCATTTTTGTTTGTAAAGTGTTTTTGATAGTATATTTATATCATAATCAGATCGTATTTTCATTATGTTACTTAAAATGACAGATGTAATTATGTATAGTTTCTATTATGAAATAAGTATTTTTACCAAATATTTATCAAAACTTTTATTTGTTAGTGAACTTACCAAAAATGCGATGTGATAGTTGACGTTTGTAAAGGTAGGTAGGTGGGTATTGTGAGTAGATTGAGGTTATTTAAGTATTAAAGGTGATTAACAATAAAATGCTTATTAAATGTTGTTACAGAAATTCATTAAGATTAGTAAATGATACGTAAAATCTCAATAGTTTTTAATATTATTTTAAATCTTTTTGTTCATGAAAACCTCGTGTGGGGACTATTACTAATAAATAAAGGAAAGAAAAAGTTTGGCGCTGGCAGCCATTGACACGGTAGCTCAATTGGCAGAGCGACGGGGGGGCGTATACCCAAGGTCGCGGGTTCGATTCCCGCCTATGTCGAAAAAATTTTTCTTTCCTTTATTTATTAGTTTTTAATATTGTTGACGACGTTATTTCTTCACACAACACGGTTCAGCCTTTTAAGAGTTCCATGGTTTTTATAAATCATAATATATATTTTTTCATTTCTAAAATATCTAATGTACATGGATAGTCAATATTTTCAGGCGTATTTTAACACGTTGCAGATTCGCTGCCCTTCGGAAATGGTAAGGGCAAACGATTGCGGTAAACAATACAGTAAATATCTATTATATGCGCCATTAAGACGCATAAATATAGGGTTACGGCTCGGCCGCTTCCCTAAACTTTGAAAGCTAATGTTTCAGAATATTACACGGAATGCCGATATGGGGAAATAGCTCAGTTAATTTGTGGTAATCTTAACTTAGTCTATATATGCGTATACTTACATAAACAATTTAAATCAATTGTATAAAAAAGGATTATAACAAACCCAAGTTTTCATACAAATTGATATAAATGATATAAGTTCCTTACATGAAGTAAGGAAGCAATAGATGTATTATTCAAATAAGCATTTATCTATTAAATAAAAAAACAAATTACTTCTGACAACACAACGGTTTGTAACAGTACCAGAGGCTACACAAATGATTTAAACCATTAATTAAAACACTTTCACCCACTGATCAAAGATACACGAGAAGTGTGAACATTGCTATCGTAAGAACACACGGTGGCGCTCGGTAAAACAAAATTAATCACGGTTTGGTAAATATGTCCTCGTGTGTCGCGAGGGGGTTGTTCGGGGCCGCTCAGGGCGAAGGGCGGAGGTTCGCAGAGGCTCCCAGGAAGTAGCTTGCCTCCGGCCAAAACGCCATCGTAAAATTTAACGAGCTACCGTACGAACATTATGGTTCTTCTCGATGTCACTTCACCGTGACTAACCCTGTTTTTAACACGAGCGACTGTTACGCAACACGTGCTGTGTACTGGAAAACTGTTGCCCGTTATTGGATCTTATCATGTGCAGGTTAATCCTATTAATTTCAATGAGCAGAGTTTACGGTGAAACAACTTTATTAGATGTAGTCTTGGTTTTTTACTTGTATTTTCCAGCCATGTATCAGCTTGTATTATCTCTTTCTACTAGTGTATTTATGAATAATAGGGGTTTTATAGATACTGACGTATATTTGATTAAATTTTAATATATTTTTTAAAACTAGCTTTACAACTATAAAATTGGAAGCTCTGCCAACCTATAGATTATATACGGATTATACAATCCGAAAGGAATAGGCAGTTATATCACCTGTATAAGTGTTTAAGGGTTTGCATTGTGCAGGTAGGGGATTGTTGAAGAATAAGACGCGCCTAGGAATTTCAACGAATTCGCCATCAGTGCACATTTACTGGGTCTGGGTCTGATGGCCACATACATACCGAATCCGATGAAAACCGGAACCGGATGTTCACAAAGACTAGCAAAACTTCTACTTGTAGGTACCTAATAAAGCTTAATCGATCGATCGATTTTCAAATTGTGTTGATTATAGTGTGCTGTGAGGTTAAAAATAACACAGTTTATATATTTTAAATTTTGAATACTTCATTACAGCAAAAAATTCATCATTTGGATTGATTTGAGTTTCCATTTGTACAAACATACATACATATACTCACGGCTATAAATCCCTAGATGGGGTAGCCAGAGCTAAGGAATCAGAAATTCCTCAGCCACTTTTGGAAAGTTAAGTGGGGAAAAGATGGTAAAATAAAGGTTGTTGGTGATGGGTCTCCAACCGCATCGCCCAGAAATCCCTTTAAAGCCCCAATACCGTTAGTCGCCTCTTACGTACACCCGCCGGAAGAATTGGGGTAGTGCTATTCTAAGCCGACACTACACAGCACTTTCCATTTGTAATTTAAGTTAATATGGTTGTGGATTAATGTTATATATGTGTATTAATCACATTAATTCAGTACTTTTGATCCACTTTACTGTTTATTAACGAAATACAAACGTTGTCTGAAAATCATAGTATAATTCTTTCGATGAACTCATTCTATGGTCCGTCCGTATTTGGGGAAATCCACGCTAGTAATAATAACTCAATTCAATCGTATTCAATAATAAATAATATTATTTTTCTTAGTTTATAGTTATGTAGTTGCTAGCATACTGTTAAGAAGAGAAGCACATAAAATCATACATATGCAGTCTCACGCCATCAGTTTCCATAGGGCCGGCAGAGAATATCGATCGCCTCTTTGTACGATGTTGGAAAACATCTCCAGCTTGGACTTTCTTTCTTTCATTTGACGAGGAAGACGACGATCTGACCCAGATTAGACGACATCCCTGGCCGACAAGTGACTAGCTTCTCGATTGCGGGTTCCATCCCCGCAGAGAGAATAATTATGTGATGTGATGAGCATAAGTGATTGTTTCTTAGACTTGGATGTTATACATACATACATATACTCACGGCTATAAATCCCTAAAAGGGGTAGCCAGAGCTGAGAAATTAGAAATTCCTCAGCCACGTTTGGAAAGTTGAGTGGGGAAAAGATGGTAAAATAAGGGTTGTTAGTGATGGGTCTCCAACCGCATCGCCCAAAAATCCCTTAAAAGCCCCAATACCGTTAGTCGCCTCTTACGTACACCCACCGGAAGGAATGGGGTAGTGCTATTCTAAGCCGACACTACACAGCAGTTGTTTCTTAGTCTTGGATGTTATATATATAAATGTATATGTATCTTATATAATATTTAATATATTGTTGAGTTAGTATCCCATAATACAAGTTTTATTAGTTTGGGAATAACTTGTTTTGACTTATTATATCCGTGTATTAATTAATTATTATTTATTCATCAATCTTTTCATACGTGCATTTTTAGTTATCACACTTTGGAAGCCTGTATTTTAAAAAATATTCACTATTTTATATTTCTCTAGTGCTAAGAAATATATCTCTTTTTAATAAAAAAAGAAAATAGCTTTAACAACGTCTCACACATAATCCTTGTCAGAGTATTATTAGTTATGGTTATGATTATTTTATATAAAAAATACCTGACTGAATTTTAATAAAAGTATGCGCGCGCTTAATAAAAACAAAGTAGCAAAGTTTATTGTTACACGGCGACAAATCTCCTTTTAACGTGTGTTATAAAGTAACGCTGTAATATTCACAACATCAAAGATAATAAAAAAAGATTGTATTAAATAGGCTAAAGAAAAATAAGCTCTTTGCATTTGCAAATCAGTCCAAAAATAAAGAGAATAATACCTAGTTAGAATTAGATAGATTTGGGTTTGCTCCATTTCATGAAGAATACCTTATTTGTTTTGTTTTCAATAACATTTTGAAGTCACGTGAGTCTCAATTCTCCCTTCAACTGTACATTTACGCCGTAAATATCCGAAAGAGTTGCAGAGGTACTTATACTTTTGAACATACATACATACATACATACATATACTCACGGCTATAAATCCCAGGAAGGGGTAGCCAGAGCTAAAGAACATTAAACTTTTGAACATTGCGTCACATATTTGACAACTGATTTAGAGTACCCATAAGAGGGAAGTCAAATGTCACATGACTAAGAACTACTCAGCCATGCGGGATTCCTCACAATGATTTTCCCCACATTCAACAACCTTAGTAAATGAACCGCACATATGACTTAAGAAAAGATACATCGTTGTGGCATAAATCAAGGTTTGTTTTCACGTCTTCTGCTTGAGAAGCAGTAGTTTTCCCACTAAACTACCAAGGTTGCAAGTGTCTCGAGATGTAATCGTTCGTCAAAAGTATAAAGTATGCGTAGCAACATATACACAATGTATTATAACTATTCTTACTTCACTATCAATTGCTTTACTCTCAGTATTTTAACCGTTTTTTCAACCTTGAAAATAATTGAACAAAACATTCATACATACATATACTCACGGCTATAAATCCCTTCAAGGGGTAGCCAGAGCTAGGGAATTAGGAATTCCTCAGCCACTTTCTGAAGTAACGTGGGGAAAAGATACTGAAATAAAGGTTGTTGGTGATGGTTCTCTCACCGCATCGCCCAAATATCCTATAAATGCCCCAATACCGCTAGTCGTATCTTGCGTGCACCTACTGGAAGAAATGGGGTAGTGCTATTCTAAGCCGACACTACACAGCTTTTGAGTTGTCACACTTTATAAAACAAAAAATCATAATAATTTACTTCGTTGAGGTGCCACTAAATAAATTAAAAAACCTTTCGTGTAAATAATTTGGTATAGTTTTGTAAAGTTTCATTTTAAAATCCAATAATTCCAGTCATTTTCACACACGTTTGAGCGAGTTCGGTTGAAACAACGCGGTTATCGCAAAAATGTTGTTGCAAAACTCAGTTGACAGGAAAGACTAGTACGGTTAAGAGTGTAACTTAATTTTCGGGTGCAGTAACAAACAAAGGCTGTTAAATATTCAATGTAGCTTGGCTAATTAATGGTTGTATTCTTGTGCTTTGGTAGTGCATAGTTGACCGGAGGCAATCATCGAGAGCCGAGTTAACGAACTTTGAATTCTCGTCTAGCAAATCGAATGTGCCGACATGCTCTGTGTACATAAGGGCTCACAGTTTACTGAACTGCCACGGTTTTTAGGGTTCTGTGGCCAAATGGCAAAAACGGGACCCTTATAGATTCGTCATGTCTGTCCGTCCGTCCGTCCGTCCGTATGTCACAGCCAGTTTACTCCGAAACTATAAGAACTACATTATTTAAAATTGGTGCGTAGATGTATTCTGTATACCGCATTAGGATTTTAAAATAAAATATGAAAAAAAAACCAAAATTTTCCTTTCAATTCATCAAACCTATACGTGTCGGGTATCTATCAAAAGGTATTTGAAAATGATGTTGAGGTTTCTTATATCATTTTTTTCAAAACTGAATAGTTTGCGCGAGAGACTTTTCCAAATTGGTAAAATGTGTCCCCCCCCCCGTAACTTCTAAAATATGGGCATGATAAAACTGAAAAAAATATATACTAAAAAAACAATTAAAAAACATATTACTATACAAACTACTAACGAAAATTGGTTTGAATGAGATCTAGCCAGTAGTTCTATTTTTAAACGTCATAAATCAAATTACTTACCTAATTTATTAATTTCACTGAAATATATAACAATAATTTTACTATCACTGGCCTTACGCATAAAACGTGAACCATTGTGTTCTTATAGTAAATCAGTGATAAGTAAATAACATTTTCAACTAAACATTTTAAACTTGTATATTACTATGTTACCTACCCGCTGCTAGTGCTGCTACGGAACCCTTCATTAGCGAGTCCATCTCGCTCTTGGCCGCTTTTTTTAGGCCATTTTCGTCCGATAGACAACATTGAAGCGAGTGACGTTTAGTATAACCTGCATTGTTTTTGGTTGAAATTGTATGAAATGTAGGTGCAATATACGCGTGATATCCGTACACTTTAACACGCAAAAACTTTTTTGAGTAAATAATGTACGTTGAGATTCAAATATGCATCTAAGAAGGGGGAAAATACATTAATGAACCGACACACATACAATTGAAGTTCATCGAAAGAAAAAGGTTTTTTTTTTGTTAGCGTGGTTGTTCATTTGCTTTCTGTATTGTCATTAGAGAAAAAGCAAAAAGGAGACGAAAAAGAAAAGAAGGACGTACGGTCATTGTTTGACAAGCAGTAAAATTTCGTGTTTTTGTTTATAATAATTCTTAACTTCTATATTACTTACCAATTTTAAGTGCAATCCATTTTTAATAGTGTATATTTTCACTGTAATTGTTATCTAAGCGAATAAACAACTTTCCGCTGTACACAATATTGAGAACTGAAACAATTTAGTGAACAGTTTTTCAACTACCCGACAAGTGTTTTATCAATATGGCTGTGTGTGGCGCGTGCAATTTAAATGTTCTACGAACTGATGCTGTGAGATGTCCCAAATGCGAAACACCGTATCACCGCAGCTGCGTGAAGATATCGACTGGAGTGTCGGTTCGAAAGGACTGGAGGTGCCCAGAGTGTACCCGATCGATTCCTCGGAATAACGGTGCCGAAACACCAGTGAAGGGTATCGAGCGTCAAATGTTTGATACGATTACTGTAGGTGACAACAACGATGTGCCCCCCGGGTCAGAATTGGAGACTTTCGGTTTAGAAATACGTAGGTTTATGGAGGAGCTTAGGTCTGTCCGTAACGAAATAACAGATTTTCGGCGCGATTTTGTTGACATGCGTGCTGCCATGTTACAGCAAGATTTAAAAATAGACGCGATAAGTAAACGGATAGATGAAATGGAAAAATGCGTATCGGCTAGCGTCGTTAGTAAATCAACAGAAGTTTTGGAAGGGGCCGTGCGGCAGTTGGAGGATAAACTACATGACCGCGACCAAGACTTGCTGGTGAATGACGTGCAGGTTTCCAACATTGGAGAGAAACCGGGTGAAAATATAATACACCTTATTAAGTTGGTTGGTGCCAAGCTGGGGGTCACCCTGGACGAGCGTGACATCGTCAGCTGCGATCGGATGGGGGCGCGGCGGGAGGAGGGGCGGCCGCGGCCCATCGTCGTGCGGCTGGCACGGCGCGCCACGCGGGACGACGTGCTGCGCGCGGCGCGAGTGCGACGTGGAGCCACCACCGCCGACCTGGGGCTGCCCGGGGAGCCGACAAGGTTCTATGTGAACGAGCGGCTCACCCGGCTGAACAGGCAGCTGTTCCAGCAGGCCCGGGAACGAGCGAGAGCCGCCAACTGGCGGTTTGTGTGGACGAAAGAAGGTCGTGTTTTTGCACGCCAGGAACCGGGCAAACCGGCGCTCCGGATTAAGCGTGATACAGACATTAATAATATTTTTGCCTAAGCATAGGTTTGGGTCAGTTTATTTAATTGGTTATATTTATCGCCTTAGAGTTAAGAAAATCAGAATAAAAGTGTTTGTATATGTGTTTAAACTTACCGTTTTATTAGTAATTTTTTGTGTCATTTTCATAGTCTTGGAAGTTTTTTCCTTAGAGTCAAATTTTATTTTGGAATTATTTTATATCTTGTTTTCCAGCTACTATCGAGTTTCTGATATTGAAAAACATTGTAAACTACGGTTCTCAATTATATTGCAATCTATAAGAGTAATTTTCAATATAGTTTTTATATTTTATTTATTTTTGTATAAAATATTACATTGTAGGATCAGCATAACTTGTTTAGTGTTATATACAAAATATAGAAAAAGTAAAAATATGTATTCCCGCTTACTTACTGGCAGTCACAACGATAAATCCCACCGGGGTAGGCAGCGACTATTGACCGTCAATTTTCAATCGTTTTTTTTCAGTCGTTTTATATACGGAACAGACAGATGTATTGAAACCTTGCATTATTCAATTATATTTCATACTTATATAGTAGTTATTTGTATATATTTCATATTTAATAAGTGTATATTATACCTTTATCTATTTGTATGCAAATATGTTTATATTATATATACATTAATCAGCAATGTCTATCATATGTGTCTGTGTTTGTTTGTGCTATCAATATCTGAATCAGTTTCCTTTGACTTGACTTATGACTCGTACGAAACATTTTAAATTAGGACTATTTAACGCTGGCTCTCTAGGGACAGGACATGATGAACTTGTATCAATTATGATGGATATAAAACCAGATGTTTTGGCTGTGAATGAGACTTGGTTACGCAACGGACGTGAAGATGTGGCGCCAACTATACCAGGATACCGTTTGCGGCATGTACCGCGTTCCACCCGTTGTTCTGGGCGTTCACGCGGGGGTGGAGTGGGATTTTACTTGCGGGAAGGATTTCACGTTCGGGTCACTCCGCATCCACCGGCTCCTGCAGTTGAACAGATGTGGATCCGGTTTACATTAAACAACTGCCGCTTTGTTATTGGAACAGCTTATCGTCCACCCTGGCAGAATGCTGACATATTCTTTGATGCTATTACCGACAGTATGACTTCTTTAACAAACTATGATAAAATAGTATTACTTGGAGACTTTAACATTGACTTTGCTAATGCAAATGACAGCAACCATTTACTACTTACTCAATTTTTAAAGTCAGTTAACTTGCGACAATATGTGACCGAACCTACCCACTTCACAGACCACAGTCAGACTACTATTGATTTGATTTGTACTGACGCTTCTGTCCTCCACATTAATGCTCGGCATATTCCAGATCTTGGTCGTCATGCATTTGTTACTATGGAAATTGACATTAAAAAACCTAAAATACTACCTAAAACTGTAATCTACCGACCACTTACTGAAATAAACTTGGACGAATTTAACAAAGATGTAGCTGGAATAAATTGGGAGTCTGTCATACATATTGATAACGTAGATGACATGTTGAATACGTTTAACCGCTATATAATCAGTTTATTTGACAAGTATGCACCTCTTAAAAGAATAGTTATCAAGGAGCGACCCAAACCATGGTTGACCGACAACGTTCGACTTATGATGCGATTAAGAAACGAGGCCCACAATAAAAGTAAATTGACTAAGTATGATAAACATTTCCAATACTATAAAGAACTAAAACATCAAGTGAATGTCGCTATTTATAACGAAAAACGTGCATATTTTAAACATGCAATAAACAACAATGCAGATGATTCTAGGTCTCTTTGGAAAAATTTGAGGCAAATTGTCCTTCCTGACAAGCGCCCAGATCTACCACAACATTTTAATGACCCAGAAGATATTAATAAACATTTTAGTAATATACCTGGTACAAATGAAGTTAGTCTATCGGACTTGACTTTCTTTGAGTTTCACCGCTATGGCAAGGCCACTTTTAGCCTAAACACGGTTACTAGTGACAAAATAATTAAAGTTCTTACTAGCATCAAAACAAAGGCTAAAGGACTGGACGACATTAATATTGAAATGTTACTTTTAACATTACCGACTTCTTTAGACGCCCTGACTGCCATTGTGAACAAAAGTATAACGACCAATACGTTTCCATCAATCTGGAAAATTGCAAAGATAGCGCCATTACCTAAAAAGCCGAATCCCATGCATGTTTCCGACCTTCGTGCTATAAGTGTCCTTCCTTGCACTTCCAAGATAATAGAACGGGTTGTGTGCGAACAACTCACTCAGTACCTAGAAGAAAATGATATTTTGCCCGAATTTCAATCTGGTTTTCGCAAAGGTCGGTCAACGGCATCAGCTTTACTTGATGTTGTTGACAATATTCTCAGCGACCAAAATAAAGGAAGAAGTACAATCTTAACTTTGCTGGACTTTTCCAGAGCATTTGAGTGTTTGCATAAGCCCCTTCTGTTATCTAAGATGGCTTATTATGGATTTGGCACTGCTGTGATTCGTTGGTTTGATAGTTATCTCTCAGACAGGTTGCAGTTTGTAGAGTTGCGTAACAGAGACGCATGTGCACGTTTTTGTTTCCGCGTCCCACCCCGTTCCCATATCACTCCGTACCTGGACGATGCTAAGCTATTGAAAATGCAGGCACGTAGGCAACTACATCTCGCTACTTTGCTTTTCGGTGTGGTTTGGCACGAGATGCCTGACTACTTGTATAAAAAACTGCAATGGTCAAAAAGTGGCTACCAGTTTAAAGTCAGGGCGATTCTGCCGACGCATCGTTCTGCAGCGTTTCGAGGCAGTTTTAGGTTCGCAGCGTCCAAGTGCTGGAATGATATCCCACCCCCAATCCGTAATACCGCCAGTAGAAACGCTTTTAAGCGTAAGCTTAAAAGTTTTCTGCTTGTCCAACAAAATCCTTGTTTTAATACTCCAGCTCTGGATCCTTAATTCAAGTACTGCATATCCCTAAAGTACCGCCTTTCCCTTAAATACCGCCTATGCCTTAAGTACCACCTATCCCTCAAATACTGCCTATACCTTAAATACCGCCTATCCCCTAAGCTGATTAGGTATAGCGAATACAGTCTCGTCTATGGTTTATTTATATCTTTATTTATATCTTTATAATATACTATGCTTTATTTTGACTAATTATATGCTTATATTTTATTAATTCCTGTTTATTATGATAATTATATTAGTATTTTGTTTTTGGGTTTATGTATTATGAATGAGACCGTATGTCATTTTATTGTCAGGTGCTAACTGAAAATCAGTGTTGTGAGGTTACACTCACAACAATACGCTGAGTTAGCAACCCTTTCGTTGCAAGATTTAATTTTTATCTGGATTTACTGTGATTGTTGTTTGTTTTTGTGTTTAAGTGTTTTAAATTTGTATGCAACGAATAAATATTTTCTTTTCTTTTCTTTTCTTTTATAACTCTTTGCTTACTGCAATGCGGAGTTTGTAACATAATAGTTTTTTTTAGTATTAGGACCTAACGCCACGACAATATTTCTAAGGAGAAAGAAACAACGAATTCATAAGTTACTGTCTAGATACCGTCAGATAAATGTAAGGTAAAAGGCATAAATAAATAGCAGTCAGGGATGGTTTGTAAAAACCTCGTCTAAAGCTTCTCAAAGTCTTTTTATACATTTCACGTAACCCACTGGAATGCTAAGGTAAGTGCTTTTCTAAGTAAACTTCAGACAATACATCAGACAGCATAATTGATATTGAAAAACTTCTGAAATAAATTAAAACTGTTTTAACATAAACTTTTGAAATTAAAATGTACTCCACGAATGACAGTTATTTCTAAAGCGATCTTTATTTTATTGGATATAAAACCTAGTGGCGTATAAATTCACTACACTGGGTATTTATGTAGCGAGTGATGAGTCTCGTTTATTTAACGTGAAATTATTTCCGATGCGGCGGAACTCTTTGAGCTGGCTCGGACGTCCTCTTTCAGTGGCAATTAAAACTTTTTCACTGATCAAACTTTAATAGTCAACGTTGAGGACGTTTTTTAGAGCATGCAAACCAATCGCTTTCAAATGAAACTTGTGCTTTGAATGTAATTGCGCAATACACTTTACAAATGTAAAAAAAGAATTATTGATTTACGCTGAGTTTATATTCGTAAAAATTCTTCTACGTAATATTTTGCTACGCCAGCCGCTGTAGCAGATAGTATGTATTGCTTAATCTTCTTACATGTAACAGCATTTGTTTTGATGTTATTCCTAATATGCAAATTTAATGAAATATGCGTCTTTGAAATAACCTCACTAAAATAATAAGAAATAAAAGTTTTACAAAAAACGATATACTGATTACTACCTATAAATTAAAATGAAAATTAACTTGACTAAAATCTAATCTAAGAAACTAATCTAAACCAACTTAGATTCTCGAAATAGTTATCTCGCACAAACAAAATACAATTCGCAAGACAGACAGCACGTTCGAAATTCGTATCTGTTACTTCAAGGCACGAAATCCTTTATTGCGGAGATTAATGAACGAAATTGTAGAAGCTGTATGAGAAATACCGAGCACGGGAGTCCGTCCGGGCATTGCGGAAGATCAGAGCAACTCTGCGCTCCGGAAATAATGACATCCGGTGAGCAACACTCGTAATTGAAACATACCGCTCCGCGTAATTGAATCGAAACACGATTTACGACATGGAAATTATATTACTAACCTGTTACAAAAATTGGACTCGTCCATTTGATAGTAATTTATTGCATGCAGCGACTGCACATGTTTTGGTAGCGATTGCTTTGTACGTGAAATGAATCACATTCAAATATACGAAAACGTGTATCTGTCACTTGTTTTAAAATTCACTTTTTGTATAATAATATCATTATCAAGAAGGTAATGTTAGTAGAGGATGCTCACAGAGAACACAGTAAGAACAAATAGAGATTGTGCTCAAACAGGCAGATGATACAAAGGCAGGCTATGAAAAATAAAAGAACATGTATAAAAATATTAATTTCAATGTTGGTCCTGGCAAGATCGTATAAACTGGCGATTGATAGTCCCTGCCTACCCTAGTGAGTAAATGTATAACTGTAACAAGACGGATAACTCATTTTTTGCATCATTTGAATATGAGGCTTTTAAAAAAGTATTTCATGTATACATTTTTCCTTTAATTTAATTTAGTATAATATCATGCATTATATAAATTGTATATTTTATGTATATAAATGTGGTCGTATCAAGGAAATAGTAAAACTTTTGCATGTAAAATTTGTCCTAAATTAAGTTAAGGTGAAGTGAGATTTCGATGCATAGTTGTGAAACAAATATACTGTAAGAGCACTGAAGAAGAACAAGAACTTGGTTCCGACTTTATCTCAAAATGATACTTTTTTAGAGGAGGAAAGCTTTCTACATTTTATTGGTCTCGCCATTCATGCAAGTATCTTGATAAACTCAGATTTATGTTTTTCTGTGAAGTTATAAAGATATATTTTATTAAAATATTACTGATATCTGCATGAAGTCTAGACACACATATTCATTGGGAAAATATGTAGAACTATAATATATTAATATTACCTATCCGTACTTTCAGCTCTTGTTCTACAGATACTCTTATCTAAATAATACATAATTTATTTTGAAATGTGTAGTGTCGATTTAGAATAACACTACCTCATTTCTTCGGGCAAATCGAATGTGCTGACATGCTCTGTGTCCATAAGGGCGCGCAGTTTACTGAACTGCCACGTTTTTTTAGGCCATTTTCGTCCGATGGACAACTATGGAGCTAATGACGTTTAACCGGCATTGTTTTTGGTTGGAATTGTATGAAATGTAGGTGCAATTATACGCGTGATATCCATACACTTTTACATGTAAACACTTTTTTGAGTAAATAATAAAAAAAAAAAAACATTTATTGGCACATCATTTTTTTTTGTTAGCGTGGTTTGGTCATGTGCTTTTTGTATTGTCATTAAAGAAAAAGCAAAAAGGAGATAATATATATAATTCTTTGAGATAATTAAGATATATATAATTCTTTGCTTACTGCAATGCGGAGTTTCTAACATAATAGTTTTTTTTAGTATTAGGATCTAACGCCACGACAATATTTCTAAGGACAAAGAAACAATGAATTCATAAGTTACTGGCTAGATACCGTCAGATAAATGATGTAAGGTAAAAGGCATAAATAAATAGCAGTCAGGGATGGTTTGTAAAAACCTCGTCTAAAGCTTCTTAAAGTCTTTTTATACATTTCACGTAACCCACTGGAATGCAAAGGTAAGTGCTTTTCTAAGTAAACTTCAGACTATACATCAGACAGCATAATTGATATTGAAAAACTTCTGAAATAAATTAAAACTGTTTTAACATAAACTTTGAAATTAAAATGTACTCTACGAATGACAGTTATTTCTAAAGCGATCTTTATTTTATTGGATATAAAACCTAGTGGCGTATAAATTCTCTACACTGGGTATTTATGTAGCGAGTGATGAGTCTCGTTTATTTAACGTGAAATGATTTCCGATGCGGCGGAACTCTTTGAGCTGGCTCGGACGTCCTCTTTCAGTGGCAATTAAAACTTTTTCACTGATCAAACTTTAATAGTCAACGTTGAGGACGTTTTTTAGAGCATGCAAACCAATCGCTTTCAAATGAAACTTGTGCTTTGAATGTAAGTGCGCAATACACTTTACAAATGTAAAAAAAGGATTGTTGATTTTCGCTGAGTTTATATTCGTTAAAATTCTTCTACGCAATATTTTGCTACGCCAGCCCCTGTAGCAGATAGTATGTATTGCGTAATCTTCTTACATGTAACAGTATTTGTTTTCATGTCATTCCTAATATGCAAATTTAATGAAATATGCTTCTTTGAAATAACCTCACTAAAATAATAAGAAATAAAAGTTTTACAAAAAACGATATACTGATTACTCCCTATAAATTTAAAATGAAAAATAACTTGACTAAAATCTAATCTAAGAAACTAGTCTAAACCAACTTAGATTCTCAAAATAGTTATCTCGCACAAACAAAACACAATTCGCAAGACAGACAGCACGTTCGAAATTCGTATCTGTTACGTTCAAGGCACCAAATCCTTTATTGCGGAGATTAATGAACGAAATTGTAGAAGCTGTATGAGAAATACCGAGCACGGGAGTCCGTCCGGGCATTGCGGAAGATCAGAGCAACTCTGCGCTCCGGAAATAATGACATCCGGTGAGCAACACTCGTAATTGAAACATACCGCTCCGCGTAATTGAATCGAAACACGATTTACGACATGGAAATTATATTACTAACCTGTTACAAAAATTGGACTCGTCCATTTGATAGTAATTTATTGCATGCAGCGACTGCACATGTTTTGGTAGCGATTGCTTTGTACGTGAAATGAATCACATTCAAATATACGAAAATGTGTATCTGTCACTTGTTTTAAAATTCACTTTTTGTATAATAATATCATTATCAAGAAGGTAATGTTAGTAGAGGATGCTCACAGAGAACACAGTAAGACCAAATAGAGATTGTGCTCAAACAGGCAGATGATACAAAGGCAGGCTATGAAAAATAAAAGAACATGTATAAAAATATTAATTTCAATGTTGGTCCTGGCAAGATCGTATAAACTGGCGATTGATAGTCCCTGCCTACCCTAGTGAGTAAATGTATAACTGTAACAAGACGGATAACTCATTTTTTGCATCATTTGAATATGAGGCTTTTAAAAAAGTATTTCATGTATACATTTTTCCTTTAATTTAATTTAGTATAATATCATGCATTATATAAATTGTATATTTTATGTATATAAATGTGGTCGTATCAAGGAAATAGTAAAACTTTTGCATGTAAAATTTGTCCTAAATTAAGTTAAGGTGAAGTGAGATTTCGATGCATAGTTGTGAAACAAATATACTGTAAGAGCACTGAAGAAGAACAAGAACTTGGTTCCGACTTTATCTCAAAATGATACTTTTTTAGAGGAGGAAAGCTTTCTACATTTTATTGGTCTCGCCATTCATGCAAGTATCTTGATAAACTCAGATTTATGTTTTTCTGTGAAGTTATAAAGATATATTTTATTAAAATATTACTGATATCTGCATGAAGTCTAGACACACATATTCATTGGGAAAATATGTAGAACTATAATATATTAATATTACCTATCCGTACTTTCAGCTCTTGTTCTACAGATACTCTTATCTAAATAATACATAATTTATTTTGAAATGTGTAGTGTCGATTTAGAATAACACTACCTCATTTCTTCGGGCAGGTTGCGCAGGGGACGATTAAGCGTATGCGGTTTATTAACTGGCTGTTGGGCGATGTGACTAAAGTAAAGTAAAGTGGACAGTGGAAGGACACCCATCAAGAACGATATCTTACTTTTATTATCTTTTCTCTAATTTACTCCCAAAAGTGTTTAATCTCAAGGCTCTGACGGCCCCTATTTGGGATTTCTAGCCGTGAGAAAATGTTTGTATGTATTTTTCGAAAATGTAGGAAAAATACTTTTGAGGCATATGAACGTTTTGTGATAGATTTCAAACCAAATCGCTCACCAATCACTTAAAAAGGTCCAGTTATTTTAGTAGATTCGCTCGACATCCTCAAAAAAAGATGGATCGGATTATTTGCAGTTGACAGGACACGGATTAAAATGTATTAAAAAAAGGAAATTAGTGTCGATCTCCATTTTTTGAAGCTCTTGTAAAGTTTCACCCAATGTGCCAAATGAAAGAAAAATTTTATCAACAGTGTGTGATCTAGGTACAAAAATATCAGTTGATGTTACATAAACTGGAATAGTTTTCGCCAAAAAAATAATAGGCAGTGTAACATTAAACATAACATAACATAACATAAACGTTCACGCCGAATATCCCCGAAGGGGTTGGCAGAGGTACTAATACTTCTGAACATCACGTGACTTTGTCACCTGGTGTTCAGAGTACCCACGTTTTGCATGGACAGTGTACTCACGTGATAGGGGGCAGGCCTATCGCCGTTTTGTACGAATACACTGTCACATGACTAAGTACAACTCAGCCATGTGGCAACATTAAACAATGTTGGCTCATTAAGGTTAATGATGTGAATTTATGACAAAGTATCAAATAGCCCAAATGAAGATGTCGAACAAGTCTTTTGTATTATTTGAGGCCATAAAAATTATGATGATGTCGTAAAATTTGACGCAATGAAATACAGTTTGATTCCTCTTTTATATACCAATAAAATACTTTTGCACTAAAATCTCTTATTTATTTATTTTACTAGTTTTCGGTCGTGAAATTAACGTGTCGTACGTTAGTACGTTGATTCATATTTCATGATCATTCTTTTACCTATTTACTAAAATATGTTGGCATTTGTTTTTATTTTCATAAACTGCCTTCCTAGTCTACCTGTGAACCATACGTAGGTTTCAGGATCGAATCCTGTGGAGATATTTCACAAATTAAAGGAGGATGGGCATTTCGGTCCCCATGTTCAATCAAGTTGAATCATATATCTTGTTAGAGCTGCCGATTTTGATGAACATATTGAAAATCTTGATTTGACGAATAGTCTTGTCAAAAAAAAAACTTTTAAAGTAATCTTTCTCAAAAACGGCAGTAATTTAGGACAAGCGCTTTAGTTATTTTTATTGTATAAAAATAACTAAAAATTATTACATAATTTTTCCTACGTTTTAGTTATTTTTATTGTATAAAAATAACCTTTCCAACAACGTATCACTCATCCTGATTGGTGCTGGGACTTGGTGCCATTACATTTGTGCCCATCCTCCTTTGTGAGACTCAACTAAGATTGAAAAAATAATAATATATTTATAGCCAATATTTTTTAATTCAATCATTTGCGCCCGAGTTTGTGAGATATACACATATATATTTTTCCGGACCGAAAATTATTGATATTTCATCATACTTTATATTAGTTAAACATATAGTTAATTAAATTTGGGTATGTATTGATGAATTTCAGCGTTGTTTTTACGCCATAAACATACCTCTGTTTCACTTTACTTCACTTAATGTTTTATGTAGGCATGGTGTTCATTTACTAATATTTTTGTTAAACTCCAATGAAAATGGGAATGTATTTTCTTAGTTCTTAATTGAAATGTAATTTGATCGTCGCTAATAGGTGTTCAAGAGATTCGTGACTGGCGGCACGGAGAGAGGATCTCGTGGCAACTCCATTTGGATTCCAACTAAAGAATCGAACAACGAGGGTTTACAAGAAAAAACATTTTAATTAAATGAAAATCATGACGTGTTTGGCACAAGTGCTATAAAATTTGAGCTCAATGTTTGATTCTATAGAAATGGCTCGCTTCAAATGACATATTATTTATAGCGCATATCCCCGAAAGGTTGGAAAAATTAGTAATATGATATAAAATCCCATTGAAGGCGCGGTAGCTCCTAACTAACCTCTTGTAGGAATCTCTCCACGTTGAGCTGATGTTGGAGATGTACACATTTTCCCATTTAAATTTAATCATTAACTCCAGGAACAAAATATCGGCGCGGTAGCTCTTGGTGGCTGCCGCACCGACATATAGCCATATATTTTTTTTTATTATTTGGTCTACAAACTGGATAACATTTTAACTTCAGAATAAACAGAATGCGTTAATAAACAGATATATGAAATCCTACAAAGAGTAGACAAGTATGCCTTTATGAACTGGAAATAAGTGAGCTATAATTTTCTTAATCTAATTCTAATTGTAACATTAATCAAAAAAAATAATTTATTTATAAATCAAAAAATATTTTTTGGATTGAAGTCACAGAATCATGAAATATATCAGCGTTTGCACGGATGGCATTAGTTGATGAGCACATTCGATACATGGGAGAATGATGACCAAGAACAGTTTTATAAGAGGGTACCTGAAACGTGAATTTGAAGGCGACACGATTGCCATACGAGGAACCGAAAGATCAATTTTTTTCCAATAAATGAGGACGATCTATCTGGTTCTGCATAAGCTTGCACAAAACACCACCAACAACAGCAGTGTCAGTGGCATATAAATTATATGTGTATATAGAGATAGCTTGTGTACAAGCATACATAAATTAACATATACCATTAGTTCCCATTGGGGTTGGCAGACACCATCGATCGCCACTTTGTGCCATCCTGGCAAACCTCTCGAGCTTCCTCTACCTTCATCAATCTTTACATACATGGCCATTTTACTGTTCATACTATAGCCGCTTGAATGATTAAGGGGAAATTAATTTTAATCCAAAGTCTCACAATAAGACATTTTTCAGCAACTTTTGGAAGGTGAGGGGGAGAAGATAGTAAAATAAAGGTTGTTGGTGTTGGGTCTCCAACCGCATCTCCAAACATCCCTTAAGACTCCCCAATACCTATAGTCACCTTTTACGACCACCCACGGGAAGAAATGGGGTAGTGCTATTCTAGGTTCACACTGCACAGTAGTACTCCGTAAGTAGTAGGGAGTAAAATCCGCAAATATTTAAGAAACGAATCATGGAATGTTAGTCGTCCGGCTATTAAAGCAGTCGACAATTACTCACCAATATAAACGTCATGTCACACAGGAATTAACTCTGTAAGCTCGTAAACATGTCTGACGTTGATTTATTGTATTAATACCTCTATTCCATGATTTAATCATTGCGAATCAAGTGCTCGTAATAATAGTTGTTAGGTTGGGCTTTAGTAAAGTGAAAAATTAAAAGAGATAGAAAAAATATTAACACTTTGTATGTGGGTCGTTTTAAGTTATTTATATTGAGACACACATGAGATACACTATTATTTTTACACATTATTGTAAATCGATGACTTTGAAGACAATATAGGTAGTATTGACGACTGACACAGAAAAGTTAGATAAACACTTGTTTGCGTGTGTTTCCCGCTGCTCGTGTGAAGCCAGGGCGGACCACTTCTGCTTTGCATAATCGTATTTTTCAGGGTATACTAAGAACTTTGAAAATGAAGTACTTAGAACGCCGTTATGAATTCAGTTGTTACAGGTTTTTGGTTGGTGAGACTCCCGTGCTTTCTTCAGGAATCTCGACCTATCAACATGTATTGGGTTAATTTATGTGATGGATTTTGTCAACAAAAACTTATGTAACAAAAACTAAGTACATTTTTTGATTACGTCACAGTGTATTCAAATTAAAAATATTAAAATATAATTCAACACAGCTAAAATGCTCAGAACCACGAATATATTAAAAAATAACAATGCTGTTGCGTCGACAGCCAAACATGGCGTTGCGTGTAAACGACAAATGAGTGATAACACTGAAACTCCAATTCAAATGAGCGCGGAAATAATTCACAAAATATACAAAGCGATTGTTGTCTTATTACCCCTCTTTTAAGTTTGGACAACGCCTTCCTCATTTTCCTTTATGTGTATTTTTTTAAACAAGACTTAACTTTTAAACAAACTTTTTAAATTCTTGTCCAGTTCTGTAAAAAGTTTTTCTTTATGGCCAAAAAGGTCATCATTGTTCAGGAAATTGAAATTTAAGCCCAAAGCGATTGCTCTATGAGTTGCGTAATATCTTAAACATTGAGCATTTTTTTAACGTGTTATGTCATATTATTTATACAGAAGTGGTGGCTTAGAGTGCACGAATTTAAGGGAACGAGAAATAAGAGACATATGCGGTGGGTTTATAAGGTTGCAATAGATAGTTCTTAATTGCACCAATTTTTTATCTTTCCAGAGAGATTAAAAATTGACTCTAAGAGAAACGCAAGTTATTGTAGTATTGTAGTCTATTCAGAATCTATTCACATGTGGAGAAATTTTAAATACCTCGCCACTACATGAATTTACTGATTTTTTTCTCGATTTATATAATTGAAATTTCTACCTGAGTTAGAAAGAAATAATTTCAAAAAGGGTCGCATAATAAAATCAGCTACATTAACCTAGAGTAGAAACGCCATACGTCAACGTCACTGCCTCCCGCCAACCAGCCCCAAGTGATTCCCGAAATAAATCCCGGAGCGTCCAAGAATTTTAAGTGAATTCGACGTTCGCGCTTCACCCGTCACCCTCTTAACATTCTCAGCGAAAATATGCAGATTGCCTCGCGGTACCGACACTATTCTCTGTATGCGATTTTTCCGTGTTTAAAGTTTTTGTTTTGATAACAGTCAGGTTTTGGTAAAAAAAAACTATATATTTTGTTTTATAACGAAACCTTTACTTTGTAACAATAATAATTACATGGTATTAAACCATCTTCATCTCCGGCGATGGTGCATCCCTTTAAATAATTTAATTTGTTAGGTGCTGGCTGCCCTTTCACATCGAATTCCTACGACCATGTCTGTGGATAAGCTCATGGGGAGAATACCAATAGTCAACCGTTTTCAATCGACAAAGGAATTATTGCCAACTCATCATACAAAACCCATAAAATTTCGAATCTATTTCAGCGTTATTCTGCCGTAACGGACTTGAGATTATTGTTGCTTCTGGCACAAGAGTAATGTATACGTCAGTATGTTTCAAATATAGAAATCTAATATGAGTACGATAAAATCCCAAGACAAAAAGGCTATATTAAAAAATATAAAATAATTTTGAACAAAATAAAACCGACTTCGTACTTGAAAAATCAACCGAAAATAACAATCAAGTACTAAAAAGTAAGAAATAAGTTTTTTAATTAAATATGAGTACTGTGTATTAATACATTCGAATTTTTTTAATTCCACACGCTTCAGTTCAACCTACCTAAATCTTAAAATTCTCTTAAATTAATTTGTGAGTCGTGCCAGCTTGCGTGATTTTCAGGGTAAATTGATTTTTGTATGTATTAACATTGAAAACGTTGGGCGATAGGTATATATTGTTTAGATTGTAATAATCAGAGATAGATAGTAGGGTGAATTTAATATTGTTCGACTGGCACCGACTCAAAAATTAATTTAAGAGAATTTTAAGATCTAAGTAGGTTGAACCGGCGCGTGTGGAATAAAAAATTTTCGAAATTGTTAATACACAGTACACATATTTAATTAAAAACTTATTTCTTACTTTTTAGTACTTGATTGTTTATTTTCGGTTGATTTTTCAAGTATGAAGTCGGTTTTCTTTTTGTTAAAAAATATTTTATTTTACGAGTTTTAGAGATTGGTAGACCTGGCAAAGATGCCTCTCGGATGAGAAAGCGACGGTTACCATAGTATTCTTCGTTAATCCGATATTTCTATTATTGTACGAATTGAAGATTTTGGCATATTGCATAGTATTAAATAGGCTCAACCATATGTAACTTTACATTGTTCTTGAAATCCCTTGAAATGCGCTGGTCTACAATTCTAAATCTTGACTCAAAAAGACTCAAACGTTCACGTTGAATATCCCTGAAGGGGTTAGCAGAGGTGCTAGTACTTCTTAACATCAAGTGACATTGTCACCTGTTGTTCAGAGTACCCACGTTTTGCTTGGACAGTGTACTCATGTGATACAGGGCAGGCCTATCGACGTTTTGAACAAATACACTGTCACATGATTGTGAGTCTCGACAGTCCCCTCGATTTCCTGGGATGCCATCATCAGATCCTGGTCTCATGATACTTTCTCAGTAACAATTACATAACAATAACAAAAGAAATGTTTAGTGAACCTGTATTTCTCTGCATAAAAGCTATGAAGAGGAGTATAAATCCAAATATAAATGTTGAAAAAACTATTCCTCAACTCCCCGTAATTAAGGACCTACACCTTCCATCATCAGCTCAGCAGCGTAAAATTATGATTCCAGAAGCAAATGCCAATATAACTTCAGAAAATATGTAAATCGCGGTATATGTGCCTATAAAATTTGAGGGTTGCCCTCAATTTTTCCAGGATCCCATCATCAGACCATTATATCATCATCATGGTACCAAGCCGGGAGTATCTTCTTTCTAATAAAAAAATAATAATCAAAATCGGTTCATAAATGGCGAAGTAATCGGTGAACAAACACAAAAAAAAACGGTCGAATTGAGAACACTCCTTTTTTTGAAGTCGGTTAAAAATACGGCAATAGCCGATTAATGTTTTTAGTGTTTACAAACAAACTATGTCATTTTGGCAAACCCATATTATATAAACTTGAGGTTTAAAAAGCTTTGTTACAAGGGGCATTTTAAGGTCAATTTTACTGTCCCTTTGTCTTCATATCTGTCACTGTTGAGGATTGCAAAGGCATCAACACTAAAAGGATTATTTCTGTTGTTACGCTCGGTTTGGGGTAAACGGAACACGTAAAAAACACTGTAGTTGTAATAAATAAATTTGTATTTTCGTTTCATTTTAGTACTAAAATAATTGTTTATACTTACTTACTTATACGCACGCCCATTGTTCACATTGGGGTAGGAAGAGACTATAGATCGCCACTTCGCTCGATCCAGGCAAATCTCTCACAATTGACGAAAAAAATAATTAACCTATATTTCTTGAGGAGAGGTTGTTTGTTGAAACAGAGGGTTTACTGTCTATACTTAAACACAATTGTGATATCAATGATCAAATCTAATCGAATGTACACGGTGGCATTTTCTATGACTAATTGTAAATACCTGTTAGATTTAATAAGCGCCAAAATTTACATACATTGTTATTACACGGCGATAGGCCTGCCCCCTATCACGTGAGTACACTGTCTAAGCAAAACGTGGGTACCTTCTCTGGAAACTAGATGGCGCTTGCCATGTGAGTTCAGGAGTATTGGTACCTCTGCCAACCCCTTCGGGGATAAACGGCGTGAACGTTTATGTTATGTTATGTTATTGTTATTACACTCACAGGTTTGACATTTAGTGGTTAGAAATGAGTTTGTCAATGCTACTCATAATATACTCACTTTATTCTCCCTAAGGTTATCCCAGACGATGACGAGCTACCTGAACTTTCCACACAAGGTCGAAAACAATCAGTAGGGCAGACTGATAAAAATGTTGTCGCCTTGAAACGTTCACGTTTTTGCCAAGGGTCCATCGTAAAACTTTATTAAGCACATTAAGGTCTCGCTTGAATCCTGTTTATGTAATCGCCTCTGGGAACCTTTAGCGGGAAAAATATTAAGTGAAAAAAAGTACACAAAATGTCACCCTAAGTAAGATTATATGTAGCTTAGGTATTTACGTCCTAACATTCGCCTCGCTTTGCGGAAGAATTGTGAGGAAACAAAGATAAGAAAGATTTATCAGAAGCTAATACTCGCGCAACTCTTATTCAGCAATGCTATTCTTTTTATGTCGGTTTGATTTATGAGTGCTAGAAGTTATTATTTTACGAGACTTGATTCTTGGAATGATTTGTAGAACCCGAAAACAATTTGCGTAGCATTATTTAATAGGATTTTCCTTTCCAAAACCCATTACGAGTGAACATCGTTGTGTTTGCGGTCTGCCCCTCTTATCGGGTGGAACTGATGAGTTTTTCATTACAATGTCTCTATAAATGATATAACTTTATAAAGAATGTCTTTTTTTCGAATAAAATAATTTTACACAATATATATGTCGTGAATGTCTATCTGTTTTGTAATAAAATACATTTAAGCTAGCCCTTTTACATTTAGTCCATTCCAGCTTTGAATTTAATAAATTTCAAAACCTGTTCCCGTTTGGTGTAAGTGTTGAAAATGGGTGAAATTAAATTAAATGTCTTCTTGTCATCCCAGGTGGTACGCTCTAAGGCTTATTAGTAAATATTTCCAGAATAAACAGAGCTCCTTTTACTTGCTAAGGCTAGTGCGGAAGAAATCAGGGTTGGCTGGTTATGCTGAAAAGTATTTGACTCTAAATATAAGCACATAAAACGGTGTCCGGAATAAAATGCTATATTTTACTAGCATAGCAATTTTTCAATAGCTAGAATAAATAAAAACAGTTTTAATTTTATTTAGTGGGTTATAAGAAGAGAGTGGTTTGGGAGTAAAAACATAGTGATGTATGTATGTATGTATTTTCTTTGCTTTTGTTATTAAAAAGAAATATGTATTTATTAGTTTTTTTTAGAATGCAAGTAATCAATGTTTATTTATGTTGTTGTAGAAATATGTTGGTATTTTGATAGCCCCGCCCCGGTTTCTTTGCCTTCAATCTTCAAAGTCAGCTAGACACTCACTGTAGGGATAATGAAGCTAAGTTATTTTTACGAATAGGTAATACTTTACACTGCAAATAAAGCACACATTAAAAAGCAAAAACCTTCACTCATAATATTTAACACAAGAACATACCGTGCAAACCCAACTTAGTAGACGAACCACGAGTGAGATATTAATATTAAAATAATCGAGGTAAAGTCATCACGATGCAAATGTAATGCCGCGGGTTTAATTAGCCAAGTTCGAAGAAGCGGAGTGTCGCGTGTGACTGCCACGTACTGTGTACGGATATGCATTTAAATAGTACTTTTATATATAGGTATGTTGTTGAAGTAGTAAAGGCGATGTGAAATTAAAAGCACGAGTATTATACATGTGTTTGTTGTGTCAGAGGATTGGGTTGCTTATTATATGCTGGCAGATATAATTGCGATAGGGCTATTGCGATAAAAATCTCATTAGCTACTTAGAAAGCGGTTTTTTCATTTGGTGTCCTATTTCATATAATATATATTTTTCTCTTATCGTTTCTGAGCATTGTACCAATGTGAAAATGCTGATTTAAAATAACATTCGTAATGTAATCAATTCTATTAAACTTGGAGTCTCCGCGTTTACATCTGTTGACTTTTGCAACACGAGGACAACGTTGAGCCCACTTTAGGAATGAAGTCTTACGTACCGGCACATTGACTTTGACTTTAATCATTTGGACAATGAAGTTAGCTCTGTTAGAGGGTTTACTAAATGATCGAATCCGCAATTAAAGAGAAATAGTGACAAAAATTGCTATAAATTTGCAAAACTAAAGAAGCAATCACATTAATTACACAGTTTACATAATTTTGCGTTAAATGAAACTTTTTAAATGACATCGTTTTTAGGGTTCCGTAGCCAAATGGCAAAAACGGGACCCTTATAGATTCGTCATGTCTGTATGTCTGTCCGTCCGTCCGTCCGTCCGTCCGTGCGTCCATATGTCACAGCCAGTTTATTCCGAAACTATAAGAACTACATTATTGAAAATTGGTGCGTAGATGTATTCTGTAAACCGCATTTAGATTTTAAAATAAAATCTGAAAAAAAAAACCAAAATTTTTAGGGTTCCCCATACATAGAACTGAAACTCAACATTTTTTTTTATCAAACCTATACGTGTATCTATCAAAAGGTATTTATAAATGATGTTGAGGTTTCTTATATCATTTTTTTCAAAACTGAATAGTTTGTGCGAGAGACTTTTCCAAAGTGGTAAAATGTGTGTCCCCCCCCCGTAACTTCTAAAATATGGGCATGATAAAACTGAAAAAAATATACGATGTGTATTACTATACAAACTAAAATTGGTTTGAATGAGATCTAGCCCGTAGTTCTATTTTTAAACGTCATAAATCAAATTACTTACCTAATTTATTAATTTCACGCCTTACGCATAAAACGTGAACCATTGTTTTCTTATAGTAAATCAGTGATAAGTAAATAACATTTTAATTTTAATAACTGCTGCTAGTGCTGCTACGGAACCCTTCATTAGCGAGTCCATCTCGCTCTTGGCCGCTTTTTATAAATATCTGATAACCGTTGTTTAAAACCGAGTTGCGAGGAACACTTGAACTTAGTCATAACATAACATAACATAACATAACATAAACATTCACGCCGAATATCCCCGAAGGGGTTGGCAGAGGTACTAATACTTCTGAACATCACGTGACTTTGTCACCTGGTGTCACTTAGTCATGTGACAGTGTATCGCACAAACCGGCGATGGTCTGCCCATATCACGTGAGTACACTGTCCAAGCAAAACGTGGGTACTCTGTACACCAAGTGACAATGTCACGCGATGTTCAGAAGTTTTAGTACCTCTGCCAACCCCTTCGGGGATATACGGCGTGAACGTCTGGTTGAGATTATTGTTTAAAATTTTATCAGGATCAGTTCAAAGTTTAGGATGAGTTGATTGAAAATCGAAATGCAAAGTGAGCGATTCTCCGCTCCAAAAGATTGAAGAGCTCTAAAGCTCAGATGGGGCTTGCAGTGACAAGTGATTACTCTTCTACCGTCTTAACTTGACGTTCATCCGGCTAACACGATTTTGGGAACGGACCTACAGTATCCCTTATTTGAATGTATGATCCATCGATTGTAGTAACTTATGTTACGTTGTTATGTTATGAGACTTTCCAAAAATATATTATAAAAAAGGTCGAGTTTTTTTTTTTTTCTATAAAACCGAATTTATTTATATAATAAGCTTAAAGAAATAGGTTAAACTTACCTGAAAAGTTTATCTGAAAAGAGCTTGACAAAAATAACGTTTCATCTAAATGCCATACGAAATATGGTGTTCAAGATTTATTTAGACTAAATAATTCTTCGTCGTAGGTCAACTGTATCGCGGCTTTATATGGATAACAATAAGCAGATATAAACTTAGTCAAGTCATGTTAGTTTCCTGAAAATATATTTGCCAACCGTTATCAGAAGTCCTAACAACACTTGTAATTTTAGGAAAGATACGGAGGTGTAGGCTATTTCCAGGTATTTCCTTAATAATTCAGGTATACCGTAATTTCAGGAGTCGGAGGTTACGTAGGCTCCATGAATAAAAAGAAAAACAACTAGTTCTTTCATTTTCGTATTGTGATTTCAAATCATAACTACTCATATAGACTTAAAATAGCACTTAGTCATTTCGTCTTGTTATTCTTCTTATTTTATTGGTTAGTACGAGTTGACAGAGGGTTTTCAAGTATTATCAGTTATTGTTGGCTGATTTGGCTGGAGATATATTCCCAATTATCCCTCTTTTTGCAACGTTTTCCCCACTCAACTTCCATAAGTGCTGCATTCCCAATTCTTCAGCTCCCATTTTAAGGATTAAAAACCATACGCATATACTGAGGTAAGTCCTTCAAGGAAATAATAATTTCATGTTTTATAAGAAAAGTCAGTGCTCGAGAGTCAATTTTGGAAAATAAAACTAAGAAGCATTTATTTCAAGTATACTCAATGAGGGCAAAAGATGGTGTTTGTCTTTGTAATTAGTAAAACGCTAATGAAAGGAAATTAATGTCTAAAATTGTATCCGGCTCCTGATGAGTTCTAGGTGGCTCGTCGGTAGAGATCGTAATACGATTTCGGGCTGGGCTAGCGTACAGAAAAGCTTTTTCTCATGTGGAGCCTTTGTCCTCAAATTGAGTTATTTTATGTCGAGTTTTTAGCTTGTTTTCTGTTTTTGATTGTTGATGAACAAATAGCATACAGTTTTACATGTGGTTCATATTCTTGTTTCATCTGGCTTGTAAGTTTCAAATATAATATAATTTATTATTAGGACTTATTAAAAGTAGCATTGTACTGTAGCTTATAAAAGTTAATACATCTTATACGGGTTAAATAAAATTGTAAAGATTATCGAAATTATATATGAATAGTGTTTAAACTGCACATAATGCATTTGCAATAAAATTGTTTTAAAATCTACAGAAAGAAAATCTTATCAAAACTAAAGAATTGTCACAAATCAAACTTCAGAAACCTAACAAACCGTTTCAAACATTATTTTAATGCAATAAAAATGTAAGTGTAGTTAGTTATGCAAGTCCAGATCACGCTAGAAATTTCCTCAGAGAAATAAGTAGGCAGCGCCAGTGCCAGTAATTCCGTGCAGTGTCTGCATGGAGCGTGGAGCAGTCCGCTCCCTCCCAATTACAGAGCGCCGGTCATTATTTCCGCTGCCGTGCTATGGTCCTCGTGATGCTATGCTGACCTAGTACTCTGCTTTCTCGAACTTTGATATTGTATGACTTTCCGGTCTGCTTCTCTAGTCCATCTCTTTCTCCAATACCATATGTTTGTTTGTAATGAAGTTAGTTATGCAGCATATCTATTACGAGCGACCTTTTAACTATATATCGCGGGGTATACCAACCATCTCTTACGCACTTACTTAATATCGTGTACTGTCATCTCATTCTTACCGATATCGTGACGATAAATAAGCGCTCGTACTAGAACTGAAATAAGGAAGTGCCAGTGTCAGTAATTCCGTGCAGTGTCTGCATGGAGCATGGAGCAGTCCGCTCCCTCCCAATTACAGAGCGCCGGTCATTATTTCCGCTGCCGTGCTTTGGTCCTCGTGATGCTATGCTGTCCTAGTACTCTGCTTTCTAGAACTTTGGTAATGTATGATATTGGTTTAAATCTTTTTTTTTTGTTCATGAAAACCTCATGTGGGGATTATTACTAATAAATAAAGAATAGGTAAAGGAAAGAAAAATTTCGACAGAGGCGGGGATCGAACCCGCGACCTCGGGTAAACGCCCCGACGCTCTGCCAACTGAGCTACCTTGTCAATTGGCTCCCAGTGCGAAATTCTTCTATCCTTTATTTCTTTTACACGTTTAAGTAGTGTTTGCGTTTCCTACCTCCTAGCGTCGGGGCGTTTACCCGAGGTCGCGGGTTCGATCCCCGCCTGCGTCGAAATTTTTCTTTCCTTTATTTATTCTTTATTTATTAGTATGATATTGGTGTCTGCTTATCTAGCCCCTCTCTTCATGTGGAAGCAAATGTTTGACTTCCCTTGAGAAAGTTTCTAGTACTCTACTTTTATAACGTATGAATATTTGTTAAGCCGTGTTGTGTCAGCTTATCTAACCTAGTCTACTTAGTGGTACCATTTGTTTGAGTTCCCTTGAGAAAAGTTTCTTTACTTGTAATTTCCGAAAATAACTTTTCACAGAATTTGTTGCTTGCGAAGGTTAGGATACCCCTTTTGGATAATTTGGGGTGAGTGAAGTAACTGTTGTATAATTACAAAAAAAAACGTTTTGTATAAATTCGTATGGTTTAAATAAGGATAAGAAAGTCAACGTATCGGTTTTTCCTAACCTAATTACCTCTTAAAAAATCCGCGGACGTCAACAAAGAAAATAAATATAAACAGAAACAATGACTCCGAAGAATATTAATACACTATGTACCTTAAGTTTCGACTTTTCTTGGTAAGATACTTTCTAACAACACTTATTGCTTAGCTAACCTCTCAAAATTCGTAGTTCTAGAAAGCTGCTACGGATTTCGCAACAGTACCTTACTGAGAATGTTTTTACTCATGCGTAAGTGATTTAGAAAATCTTAATTATCATATGACGTTATTTCTTAATTTATTACTCTTGAAAATTCAGCTTTATTATAGTAAATGTGAAACTTGGAATCTCATGAAGAATAAAGAAAGAAAAGAAATTTTATAGTCTAGTCTAGTCAACCTCTAACACTACACCAAAATCTTGAAATAATTATATTGATTACAACTTAGGGTTTAGCACTTGGAAAAATTAAAATAATCGCGATAACTATTTATAAATGAATTATCGCTGGCTCTGCATGCGAAAAAAAATAATAAACTTTCCGTGAGTGAGATCGTGGAGCGATTAAGGCTTAATGTACACTGACACACCTGGACCAAATAGAGTGTGTGCTCAAAAAGGCCGGCGTCCGAAGTATGAAGAATAAAAGAGCATGTATGAGAAGAATGATGAATGTAACAGAAGCAAAAGTGATTTGCCTGGATCGTACAAAGTGGCGATCGATATTCTCTGCCTACCCCAATGGGAACAATGGGCGTGAGTATAAGTAAGTATGTAAGTACACTAAATGTACCGAGTAAACATTTGGGGTCGTTGCTAGACATATTATCAGCATGGCTAGCACAAGCGACCTTTTAAAAAAAAAAAAAAAAAACTTTATTAACATAAGCGATTAAAATAACATAGAACAAGCTTTCACTAGTTCACTGCACTAGGCAATGCCTGTATCGCAGCGAACATTTAATAATTACAGTTACATTTTTACTACATTTTACAATACTATGCATTTAATTAAAAACTAGGAAAAACTAATACTAAAAAAAAACAAAATGGACTTACAATCTATAATCAAAAAGTAATTATGGAAAACTATACTATACAATTAAGGTAAAAAAGATAATGAATAAAAAAAAAACTAAATTATTATATAATAGACACGTACTTAATCTAACTCTTGCCGCTGCATGTGTGGGTGTAAGTTATGTATAAGGAAAAGTGTGTTTATGTTAGTATGTACCTACATACGAGCAATATACGCACTCAATCTCAAACACTTACACACTCACCTGAGTGTGTAAGTGTTTGAGATTGTGTGCGTTTATTGCTCTTATTTAACAACTTTCATTATGTCTCTGTTTCCCTGTATGTCAATAGATGACGCGTATTATAAAACAGCAATCTCTTTCACACTTACATAGTATCGTATACTTTTATCTCATTCTAACCGACAGAGTAATGATAAAATAAACCTTGTGCTAGATCTCCTGTATAGATACCGATAAACTTATTATCCGTGAATAAATTTAACATAGTGTACTTTTTTTTGCCGTGTTGTGTCGGCTTAGAATAACAATACCCCATTTCTACCCGTGGGTGATCGTAAGAGGCGACTAAGGGTGTAGGGGGCTTTTTAAGTGATTTTTGGGCGTGGTGGTTGAAGACCCGTCACCAAAAACATTTATTATAACCATCTTTTCCCAATCAACTTCCAAAAGTGGCTGAGGATTTTTTCAATCCAAAGCTCTGGCTACCCCGTTAAGGGATTTATAGCCGTGAGTATATGTATGTATGTATGTACTTTTGAAAATGTGGTATAGAAGAATATTTTGCCATTCCATTACAACACGTTGGAGTGTTAACATTAAATCCAATTAACAATACTAGTATCTCGATACCACATTCGTTAATTACAGATGTTTATTACTTTAAATAAATAATAAAACAAATTCTTTCAAAGAAGGCTGTACACTGATATTGTATCCTTATTTCAGGAATAACGATGTTCCTGAACAAAGTGACACTGATATAACTTAAGGCATATTTTACTTAATAATGCTTTTAAAATTTCCTTTTGTGCGTCATATTTCAAGCAAAAGCGACGTTTTACGAGTACGTGTGTTATAAGAAACTAATAAGGATGCTTTCAGCTCTGGAAGATTTTGTTCACGAAGCGAATTTACGAAAATAAAAACCTTAAAAGTTAGAAAGCATTATTTTTCTCTCGTAATTAAAGTCAAGATGATGATTATTATATTATTATAGGTTATTTATTGAATCGTTATAGTCCATATTTCATCCATCACAGATATAATAATAATTATGATAAATAAATATTTTGACACATTTTACACAGATCAAGTTAGACCCAAACTAAGTAAACGTTTCGTATGGGATTCTAAGTCAACAATATATTTAATCAGTATTATAAAATAAACATATATGTAAATAATATATGCTCATCACATAAATGTTGTTCTTAGTGGGGATCGAACCCGCAACCTCCGGACCAAGAAGCTAGTCACCTACCCACTTGGCCTCGGCTATGGTCAAATAATGTTGTTGATGAGTTTCTATCTCAACGCTATTATTTATCTATCTCAAGCCAAATGTCTCTATACCTTATTCGTTTCCATTTTTGAAAAAGTTAGAATAAAATACACATGACCGATTTGTTACACGCACGGCAATTATAATATTAAAATTAACTAGAACTAATTAATTGAGAAAAATATAATAAAATAAAATAGATAAAAGGGCCCTTTTCGAATGTTATTGAAGGCGATCAAAAGATAATTGTGTTCTTCTAAGCCAACACAGGAGAACTTTAACTGCTTCCCGAAATTAAACCACCTATTCACATCAATTTTAACCGTTTTTATAATACATTTACTTCAATTTATATAAATAAATAAAGGTGAGTCCTCTCACTTGCATGGTTAACCGGTGCACGTTTTCATCCCTTTATTAGTCTTATATGACCGCCAACACGCAATGGCCCAACTTGGTGGACTGTGGCCAATTCACACTAACCAGGGTAGCCTGGACCTTTTCAGTGGGGATCTTTTGTGATCATGAATAGTTGTTAACTTGAACATGAACAAGAAGCAGCTATTTTTGCTCATTATATATTATATTTCAAGGACTTCTGTCACATTAAATGTAAGGTAGATTTCTTGGGTATATTTTTTATTTACCGTCGTCTCAGCTAAAAGAAGTCAGTTCTATGATAGATATTCCAACCCAAAACTTCTCTCCGGTGACCTATTTTGTGCTACCCGCATTTATCATCTTTTCTCGACCTTCACCACGCCGGTTAACTTATAAGTATTATTTATTAAGCCATTTTATTTTTAGTTACTTGTATTATTTCCAAACCATTATTTCCCATCAGGGTTGGCAAAGATCGCCACTTTGTACAACCCGATAAAGTAAACAAAATTAAATAATGTGGATTAATCACACGTATCAAGTTAGTTCCACAAGCTTTACGATAAACATTCATACATGTACTTGAAGAGATAGCCAGAGCTAGGGAATTAGAAATTTCTCAGCCACTTTTGGAAATTGCGCGGGGAAAAGATGGTGAAGTAAAGGTTGTTGGTGATGTGTCTCCAACCGCAGCGCCCAAAAATCCCTTAAAAGCCCCAATACCATTAGTCGCCTCTTACGTAAACCCACCGGAAGAAATGGGGTAGTGTTATTCTAAGCTGACACCACACAGGTTGACGATATATTTAATGATATTCGGTACGAATATTAATATGATCCAAACCCAGAATAATAACCATCAAGACTGACCGAAAATAGAATAGAACCCGCGCGATGCAGAATTTAGAAATCTGTCGCCTAACCACTACACCAAGGCTGACATCAAACTAATCATGATCTTCACATTTCAGACTACTGTTTTTTAAATTTGTCTTTTATTCGGTCTTGAAACAAGTCGTTGTTTTTCTCTAGACTTTTTTAGCTTGAAAATGTTTTGTGTACGATAATCGACTACGTTGTATAGATTCATATTATATATAAATATTTAGTCCACACGAACGCGAAATTCTCTCATTGGATATTTCTCTGCCTTTTTTAATGACGGTTTGAGCTCGGCGTAAAACAAAGCAGCCACAATAAGCGTTCACACACGCTATTGTTTCAGCTTTTATTGAATCCGATGCTCATTAAAAACTGTATTTCAACGTCGGGGTGAAGATTAATGAAATGTTGCACTTGTATGCACTTTGATATATAACCGATTAATAAACTCAGCACTAGAACCGCGGGATTCTAACGGATTTAGAGGTATGAGTTATTGTTTACTCTCTACATTGTGGTTCATAAATTTGATTTCCGAATTTATAGTCTATTTATTTTAGGTGGTGTCTATTTGGAGGTTTAAATAATATTAAATAAAAAAAACTGTAATGAGCACATCATGGAGTGGTTAGTTTTCTTGGTAGAGATATCCTTAATGATGTTTCGAACACGTTTAATTTAGAAGCAATAATTATATCATCTGATGGATTTTGTTTGCTGGCTATAGACCTACCTTAGATATTACAGTACAGGTAGGTAATGTGCTACTCTCGTACATTAAATACCCGTGTTTCACTTATGTGTACTTATCAGCCTCATTCCGTAAGCGACCATGATGCCGGTGGGTAAAATTCATGGATTTATCTGATATGCAAAAACTACCTGGCTTACAAAAATTGCTACCATTCTAACACTATTCCTTACTAATAATAACTTAGTTGTTTTTGAAAATTCCCTAAAAGTTTTGATCGGAAAAAAATAAATATTACCACACGTCCATGGAGATCATAAATTGTGTATTAATATAACAGTTTTTTTTATGAATCAGAAAGTTTAACCAGAAAGAGAGTCAATACTGACCCTGGATTCTAATACCGACGCCCCTAAATTGTGAAACGGGCTAAAACTTCAATTCATATTGAAAATTCTGCAGACAGTCACTAACTCCTGCCGACAGCTGTTCGCAAGTAGAAGCATTCTTAGAACGGAGTAACAGGCTCGTCACGGTTTTAAAGCGTCATGTCGAGTCGTGGTATTCATCGCCGCTCAAGTGCTTGATACTCCTGAGCCGGTGCTCATTAGTCAGCGCTTCATCTGAAACTGAGGAACAAAACATAGACGCGGTTCTTCTATGAATGGATTCTACAGTATCACTGCTGCCATCAGACTTAGGAGTTATGACGTAGGTACTACTGTAATAAAATGCGACAAAGGTTTGAAAGAAAAATTATTTTATACACTGAATATTATGTAATAATTAATTATATCAGATTGAATTCATCAATCATACAAAGGTTTACCTTTACTACCACCTTAAAGGTTTACATTTGTATTAGCGTAAACGATAGTGCATGAAATAAAGGAAAAAGTAAAAAAAAAAACCTTATTATTGACACGGATTGATGAGGCGTCGTGCCGGCCATTGCTACAGTTATAGGAGACGCATACAACCAGCAATCGACGCGTAGTGACTGGATTATAATGATTCAGGGTCGAAATAATAAAAATATTTATTATAAAAATGTTTGTCATAGTTATAAGTATTAGATTTGTAAAAGAAAAATACATTATTTGTTGCCCATGAAAACACATAGTTATAAATTTCTTAGATAAATAATAAAAATTAAGATCCTTTTTCATCAGAACATCTTTTTTACGTCCATTACAATTTTGATGTGTGCCCGGAAACCAGAGTTGGGCGTAATTAATTACTTTTGCAATTTAATTAATAATTAAATAATATTAATTCAATTACAATTGTAATTAAATACAAGTAATTGCAATTACATGTAATTCGAATTAAACAGTAATTGGTAATTGAAATTACATATTAATTAGTAATTTCAATTACTCAATTACTATTATGTTATCATTATCAATATCATATTATTTTAGAGCAGATAAAACGCACTGCATATTTGATTTCATTTCCGTGTGTACGATGCAGGGGATGCGCGCGCGCCTATGTAAATTTAATACACCGATGCCATCATCAGGCCCTGTTGAAAGATTATTTTCATATGCGACTATGATTAATTTACCAAAGTCACATAAATTATCCGACGAAAAGTTCGAGATGAGAGTTGTATTATAATCCAATTTAAAATAAAATTTAATTTATATTTCTCTTAAATGTACCTTACCTATACTGATTTCGGAAATAAAGATAATTTGAATGATGAAAATGTTTTTCTTATTAAATAAAATTAATTGATAATTCGAAAAAGTAATTAATTATCAATTTCTATAATTATTATTTTAATTACTAAATTCATTTTATAATTGTAATTATTAATTTAATTTTACAATTACTTTACTTTGTAATTGTAATTTGTAATTCAAATTTTGTTTTGTAATTGTAATTAGTAATTTGTAATTCAATTACTTTTTGCCCAACACTGCCGGAAACATCCTGCACAGAGCCTTGAGGACACCAAGCCATTTTATCATTAATGCAATCATTAACATTATAATAGGCTTTCGAACTAAGTTTTTTTTTAACTACTGCTTTGAATTTGGTTTCTGATAAATTTAAAATGTCCTCAGGTATTTTATTACAAGTTTTTACGTAACCCCATGAAAGATGTATTTACTTTTGACTATATGGGTACACGTATATAAAAAAACAGTGTCAAGGGAAGTGGTTCGTTGCAAAGCGTTATGAAATTTATTTATTATTGGAAAAACATACACCTTTTTATATACTTACGATCACACGTATTTTAAAATAGGTGTATCCAGAGCTTCAAAATTAGCTTTTGCGACTATAAATTGTGTCTGTGTATATAATGAGTGGGGAAAAGATTAAAAATAAAGGAAAGAAAAGGCTAAAATCTCAAGGCAGCTTGGCAGAGGATTGGAACCAATCCGAATAAGAAGTGGCCACCAAGCAAAAATAATACCAATCAACGTTAAGAAAGTTATATTTTATTAGGACGATTGCATTTACACGAAAACAACTTTTAAGTTGTAAAATTTGATTACTATTACTTTTAAGATGTACATATATACATACATAAATATACCTACTTACGGCCAGAGCGACTTTTAGAGCTAGAAACTCCACCCATATTTGGAAGTTGATAAAGGACAAGATGGTAGAAATAAATTATCGTTGGTGATGGGTCTCCAACCGCGACACCCAAAAACCACTCTAAAATGCCCAATACCCTTACTCGCCTCTTACACCACCTGTGGATAGAAGGGGTAGTGTTTGCCTTTATACTACTTACTTTACATTACATATTTACCTTCTTTCTAATCATCAAAATATGTTTTTCACTATACCAACGGAAAATTATAGGACTGCATCATTCAAAATTTACTCCATTGAGGTATACCTCGGACAATGTATAATTGTTGAATAATGATTAAAACTGAGTCTATTTGCAGTGAAAGTAAGCTATGTACGACACGATTAACAACCCTGATTTCCAGGCAAACCAAACACTAACTATCGTTAAACTTGTCCAAGCGCTCCTTAATTAAGTTTCCAACTAATTCTGAATACGATGACCGGATTACGGCATTTCGAATTCAAGAGAATAAAACTTATTATATGAATTGCCACGTTTAATGAAATATCATTTGTTTCAAAAGCTTATTTTAAACATAGCTTTTTAATTTATCAATACGGGATTCTGTTCTGTGTACTTACAATATTGCTTCCCTGTCTTGGTCTCTTGGTGTCGTTTTAGGCAACTGGTCTCAAAACTTTCTCCAAGCATGTTCCATTTCTAAAATGGTTAAAAACGTTTCACTTTTTTACATCTATGATGCAACTCAACTACGTTACGTGACGTGATTGAGTTATCATAGATTTCAAAATATTGTACACTTTGGGATTATAGCGGGTGCGTTAGGTAGATTATAATTATATTTAAACATTTCATTTTTAAATTGTTAACAGATAGAGAAATTTGTAGAACTCAACCCTTCCTTCTCATTCTTTTGTTTTTACACCCCTATAGCCAATTCCTATAGAGAAGGACTTGTGAAATATTTTAAAACGGGCTAAATTATCTATCATATTATTGAAATTACATATATACATACATGTACTCACGGCCATAGATTCCAAAAAGGGGTAGCCAGAGCTGCAGAGCTAGAAACTCCCCCACACATTGGAAGTTGATAGAAATGATGGTAGAAATAAAGTATCGCATCGCCCAAAAACCACTTAAATAGCCCCATACCCTTAGTCGCCATTTACGACACCCGTTGGTAGAAAGGAGTAGTGACATTCTAAGCCGGTACTACACGGCACAATTAAAATTAAAAGTAGTTTTATAATAATAGAAAAAGATGATCAAAAACTTTTGGCTGAATACCGCAGCGCAATATCCTTATATAATGCGTGCAAAGTTATATTAGCGGTTGAAATATATCAGTGTACGTGCTTTTCAACTACAATGTAAAGTTTCTTCTTTGTTTTCGTAGTACGCTTGGTTGCTTCCAGCTTTAGGTCAGATTTCTTAAACTTAGTATATAACTTGTACATTTTAGTATTCCAATTTCTTGTTTTCTTGCATGCCCAGTTTTTGATTTTCTTAATTAAATCTAAATTAATAAAAAACACCCTTAATAATAGGCTTTTTTATCAATCTAAAACAAGAAATATTAACAGCTTGATATAAGATGCCATGATAGTCCAAAGGATAGAACGACCGCCCGTTAATGCAGACAGGCGTGAGTTCAAATCCCGGGTCGGGCCTACACCATTTTGTCTTTATTAAAGTTATATGTGTGGTTAATTTATCAAGGTTGTCTACAACTGTGAGGGAAAACATCGTAAGGAAACTCACATGGCTAAGTTTTCCTTAGTCTTGTGACAGTGTATCCGTACCAAACGTCGTTAGGCCTTCCCCTATCACGTGAGTACCCTCACCAAGCTAAACGTGGGCACTCTGAACGCTAGGTGACGATGTCACGTGATGTTCAGAAGTATTAGTACTTTTGAGTTGAGTTTCGAGTTTGAGTTAAGAAAATAATTGATGTTTAATCCGTATTTTTTGAATTTTATGTTCTACCCTTAGATAACGTAGAAGCAAACGGAATAGGTGTTATCAGTGTTTTATAAACATATATTTTTTAAGGACTCAATTGATTTTATGATATTTTATGATCAAATGAATTTATTACCGATGCAATTTTACTGCAGTTTTCTGTTCAATATGGGACTTCATGAGCTTATTAAGCTTATCTTATCTTAGATTATAAACATATCTCTTTGATGTACTGCGCTACATACAAAATCGACCCACTTCTACGTTTCATATATCATCAGTATTGTTTTAAAATTCTAATGCTCATTACCGAATAAGTGACGCATGTAGAAGCACGCGTTTGTTTAATAGTTAACAAAGCCCGCCTTGGAGGTTTTAATGACGAAGCTCACACAATGGACATTCGGCGCTAAACACAAACCATGCTTTGTTCAGGCCGGGTCGCGCTCGTTAAATATTTTAATAAACCCACTGGGACCTGCCAAAGTAGTTATCCCGCTGGCACATATGTGTATTATTTGCTGAATTTCAATTTATTGTAGCAATGACGAAAGCGGATATTTTGGTAGAATTTTTTATGATAGCGGTATGTATTTTTGCAGATACTCTTCACATGATAATTTAACACAAACTAGTCAAGTGCTAATTTGTCTAGAATTGTGGTATTTTTTTTTATAAATTTGACAAAACGTATTTGCCACAATGCAAAACTTAAACTGAAGTATTCGCGCTGTAACTTAATAAAAAAGAGCTTCGTATCAAATACCTAGACAAAGGTTACTACTCTAAAACGGGGTACTTAGCTGACTTGGCTGAGTTGTACTTAGTCATGTGACAGTGTATTTGTAAAAATCGGCGATAGGCCTGTCCCCTATCACGTGAGTACACTGTCCAAGCAAAACGTGGGTACTCCCAACACCAGGTGACCAATGTCACGTGATGTTCATAAGTATAACTTTCTCTGCCAACCCCTTTGGGGATTTACCGTGTCAACGTTTGAGTTTTATTTTTATTTTAGTTGAGATATTTCGTTAACCTTTACTTGGTAGCGTGGTGGAGTATGGCCTGTTCAGGTAAGGTTTGAGCCCCTCAGACAGGTCATATATGAGATGCACTGACCTGAAAGTTAAAAGATACTTAGTGAGTACTCTAGAATACATACATACATACATATACTCACGGCTATATTTCCCTAGAAGGGGTAACCAGAGCTAAGGAATTATAAATTCTTCAGCCACTTTTGGAAGTTGAGTGGGGAAAAGATGGTAAGAATAAAGGTTTTTGGTGATGGGTCTCCAACCGCATCGCCCAAAAATCCAATAAAAAGCCCCAATACCCTTAGTCGCCTCTTACGACACCCGTGAGTAGAAAGGGGGTAGCGACATTCTAAGCCGGCACTACACGGCAGATATTATATACTCTATAATGTTCTGATAATATAAAAGTGTATTTAATAAGCAAGTGATCCGTTCGCATTAAACTCGTATAAGACTGCGAAAACTCCTAAGGAAACAATAAAAAATTAGGTAATTAAAAATATACTTAATATTTAGATTTTGCCGTGTAGTGTCGGCTTAGAATAGCACTACCCCATTTCTACCCGTGGGTGATCGTAAGAGGCGACTAAGGGTATAGGGGCTTTTTAAGTGATTTTTGGGCGATGTGGTTGGAGACCCATCACCAAAAACGTTTATTATTATCATCTTTTCCCCAATCAATTTCCAAAATAGGCTGAGGAATTTATCATTCCAAAGCTCTGGCTACCCCGTTAAGGGATTTATAGCCGTGAGTATATGTATCTATGTAATTAGACTTTGTTGTGCATGAAACCTCATGTTGCGATTATTGTTCTTTCCTTACTTGAAAAAATTAAACACTTAATCAGTACATCAGAATATTGTACAATTTAATAATAATTAAGAACAAAATCTTAGTATGTAAGCTCTTTGGCTTAAACGCGCCGACAGAGGCAGCCAAATGTGTTAAGACTGGGTTTCTGTCTGCATCTTATTTAAAACAGATGCAAATTACAGATCCAACTTAAAGCACAAATTGGAGAATATATTACATACAATTTAAGTCATATTATTTTTGAATGATTTTTTGACAAATATGTGGTTGAAATCAACTCAATTTAAACGTGACATGATCAGCTAGTGTTCAGAGTACCCAAGTTTTGCTTGGACAGTGTACTCACGTGATAGGGGGCAGGCCAATCGCCGTTTTGTACGAATACGCAGTCACAGGACTAAGTACAACTCAGCCATGTGGGTTTCCTCACGATGTTTTCCCTCACTGTTAACAACCATGATAAATTATGGTGTGGTATGAATTTTACTTAATTCGTACGGTATACTGTATGCGTTGTACTGTCCAAGAATAAGCATACCTAAGATATGGGGTACAGCCTATGAGTGACGTAGTACCCAACTTATTGTTTCGGAGCTTTTAAAGTGAGGGTAGGCTGATGTAAGTGGAAACCCATCCTTAATGTTAACATCTTTTCCTCACTCAACTTTCGAAAGCTTTTCACCTCTAACTTCTTATTCCTTAATTCTTGCTATCCCTTTTTAGAATTTGTCTATGTGTATATTAAAATTCATTTATTAGCTTTTTAGAACATGGTGCATTTGATGACACACATGGACATATGTACGTACGGTAATACACATACATACATACATACATATACTCACGCCATTAGTTACCATTGGGGTAGGCAGAGACTATTGATCGCCACTTCGTACGATCCTGACAAACCTCTCTAGCTTCGTTTACATCCATCAATCTTTTCATACATGCTCTTTTATTCTTTATGCTTCGGACGCCAGCCTTTTTGAGCACACTCTCAATTTGGTCCAAGTGTGTTCTCCGTGGTCGTCCTCTACTAACATTACCATCCACACTAGCTCTATAGATCCCTTTTACCAATTTTCTATCATCCATCCTCTCTATGTGCCCAAACCATCTCAACATTCCTTTTTCTATCTTTCTTACAACATTATCTTTCACACCACACTTTTCACGAATAACACTACAAAAACACTTTTACGTATAGCTAAAATAATTCAATGTAACACCCATTTATTGTTCAATATGGTTCGACGATCTCTTTCTACAATCATATCCTTACATGTCATATAATCTGTATATTAAATACTTTCTCAATTCCAAAATTAATTCAATTTGTTATAAGTGTAGTACTTTTCCAATACGTGCCATATTAATTAGATGCCACTCAGTATTGTCGTTAATAACAGTTTAAACGTTCCACAACAGTTTAACATAAAGATAATGAATTCGAGCGGTATGCGCCGCTTTACTGCTGCCAAACAATTTCACCGTTTACAGTCTCAAAGATTATCATTTTCAACTTCGTGGCATTTCTTTACCCTTAATGAAATCCCGTCAAAGGAATGAAAGAATTTAATTTAAGACGAATCAGAAAATATTCAGCTGCCTCTTGCTAGTTATAAATCATTTGAATGCTAATAAATTCGACCAGGGCCAGGTGAGGATGCGGGACCGGATTTCTTTCTTACCTTCTCTTCTTTGCAAACGAAATTGAGTAATATTCTGCTTTTTATTGTAATTTTTTTCATAAAGCCAACGTCAGCTTTTAGGATTGCCTTCAATATCGTTATGGAATTTCATATGTTTTGCGGGATGAAATGCCGCGGGGATAAAAACACTTTAAGCTTTGACTGATGCGATAGATGTTTGCTCTTTGATGATTTATTCACCTTGAAAACGCGAGGCCGATGAAAGTTACGAACGTTTGTTTTACCCTTTTTGTGTCGGTACTTTGTGAATGATCAATAAACATGTGTCGGGAGTGTTAATGTGTTGAATACGTAAAATTCTTTTTATTAGAATTCAAACTTTCATACCGTATATCCCTGAAGGGGTTGGCAGAGGTACTGATACTTTTTCACGTGATAGCGGTCTATCGCCGTTTTAAACTAATGCAATGTTTTCATGTTCTAACTACTGAGCTATTTTGGTATTTTATGTATTTTTTAAAATATCGATTTTAAAAAATACACTAAATTGTTTGGCAAAATATCGATTTCTTTTAAGCCATAATATTAATTAAATGTAAGAAATCTCTATTTTTTGTGTATCATTAAAAATTAGCGATCAGAAAATTTACGATATTGATAAACAAGAATAATATTAGTGGCGACTTGTTGTTTTTAAATTTTCATACCTTATGAGTTGCAAAACTCAGAAATATGCCTAACTTAATACCCGACATAATATTATCCCTTTATACATAGAACATCACATTAAAGTATTAACAAGAATATTCATTACTAGGTATTACGTAACTTGCCATTTGCGCGAAAATTTTATTATACTCGTAACAATTATCGTGCTGGATGCTTTTATATATTGTTTATATATTTTGAAAAATACATTTAGTCTGTTTTAAGTGAGAAAAGTATCAATATTGTAAATACATTCAATATACTTAGTTATTATGGGAAACACACTCATTGATACGTAATCGTTGCTGCCACTGCAATTCAAAAGTATTTGGGATATTACTTTATGTGTTTTTATTTACATTTACTGTGAATATAAAACCTTAATTTTTATAGCCATGTAGTGTTGGCTTAGAATAACACTACCCCATTTCTACCCTTGGGTGATCGTAAGAGGCGGCTAAGGGTATAGGGGCATTTTAAGTGAATTTTGGGCGATGTGGTTGGAGACCCGTCACCAAAAACATTTATTATTACCATCTTTTCCCCGATCAACTTCCAAAAGTGGCTGAGGAATTTCTCATTCCAAAGCTCTGGCTACCCCATTAAGAGATTTATAGCCGTGAGTATATGTATGTAATTTTTATAACCCCTTTATTGCTAAGTAGTCTAAAATGTTAACTCAACTGTAGGTATAGGGCATAGTTTAAACTCAATAGTCGGTCCTTTATCTTTATCAAATTAATTGGTAAATAACCCTTAACATATACCCTTTTCGAAACGAAACTACAGTTTAGTGCATAAAGAAAGCCTTTTTTTATGAACCTATTGTGTCCCACTGCTGGGCAAAGGTCTCTCCCTGGATTTTCCATTCATCCCTGCTTTGGGCCTGCTTTCACCAATCTTTTCGAAATGAGTCCAGGTCATCCCGCCATCTCCTTCTTGGTCTGCCTCTGCGCCGGCAGCCGATGCTAGGAACCCATTGGGTTACATTTTTAGCCCACCTGTCCGGCGGTATGCGGCAGACATGCCCCGCCCAGTCCCACTTCAATTTGGCTGTCTTAGCATCCACGTCGGCTATTTGAGTTTTGGAGCGCAGGTCGGTGTTGCGAATGCGGTCTGTTCGCTTCACACCCAAAATACTGCGCTCAATCGCTCTCTCCATTTATTTATATTTAAATATATTAAACATGGCTTGACTATTAAAGATATCAAAATAAAATTATGAAAAACAACTATAAAACCTTTCAAATGCAAATTTTTCGAGCAAAATGTGAATGATTTGATTAATATCAATCGACACTTGACATTTTACGGAAATTGCGCATAAACATATGTTGAATAGATAAGCCGTGTAGTGTCGGCTTAGAATAACACTACCCCATTTCTACCCATGGGTGATCATAAAAGGCGACTAAGGGTATAGGAACTTTTGAAGTAATTTTTGGGCGATGTGGTTGAAGACCCGTCACCAACAATTATTTATTATTACCATCTTTTCCCCACTCAACTTCCAAAAGTGGCTTAGGAGTTTCTAATTCTAAAACTCTGGCTACCCCGTTAAGGGATTTATAGCCATGAGTATATGCATGTTTGTATGAATAGATAAGCGTAATAATATACTTATAATATAAACATTAAAACATCTATCAATAAATAATATTTGACACACACTACCATAAATATATGACGAAAGAGGCCTTTTTGTACAATTTATTTGTATTTAGATTAGAGGGTTTTTGCTAGAGTTCATCTATCAATCAATATTATGAATTGGCCGAACTGAATGCATTGAACAACCTCAATAATCAAATTAAAAGTATTTTTGCAATTTTGCCCTGCAACCATTTCATTATTGGATCAACACTTGTTTTTATGAACAATATTTTCAATTTGGCAAAAATACGATGCTAATACGAGTCTATTCACACGCGTTCTATTTACAAATAAATAAGTAACAACGTACAGTACAAATTGTTCTGTGTATAATATGTCTATATATTTGTGTCTTTAAAAGCAATACACATACTTAGACTTTATATTGAATTGAAATGAAAAGTTTTGTTCATGCTTATCCAAAAACAGGAGGAGGCACTGTATTAGTTAGGGTAAGGAACGCCTTCCACAGGAAAGTCACTCGATACTGTTGGATCAGGCTTTCATGAACCTGTCGTTGTGATGTACTTAAGAAAAGGGTTATGTCCAGCTGTGAACATCTATTAGATGATGATATTGATCCTTTTAATAATCTATGAAAATCAATGAGGCAATTTAAATTATTATAATTTTCTAGAAAATATGATGATAACTTTTATTGGCGAACAAAACAGAACTTGAAAATATTACATTATTCACTACTGTAAATAGCAATGCTTAGATCATTACGTCGATACTTCGAATATAAATTTTCCTAACATCATTACATTTGTAAAGGAAAAATAATTTAACTCGCAAAATAAATAATTCATGAAGTTGATTTCATAATAACCTGATTGTGCATTCCGCGCAAGACATTGCGTTGCAATTGTGTGACCAAGTTCGAGCGCTCAGTTGATCAGCGGATCTCGTAGACAGTACAACACTACGCCGCCCTTCGCGTAGAGCCTCCCAGCTACGAGCGCTCGTAGACGATAAGTGTTTACTCGGTAGAGTGACTGTGCGGTGATTAGCTATTGTGATTGACTTAATTAATAATTGAGTATTGGATAATAAACATGAAAGGTGAGTAAATATGATAATGTAATTTATTACATAAGTTTAAGAATAAAAAGTTATCGAGCGTAAACCTCTAGCGTCTTTTGATTAATGTGATCACATTACAACTTTTATAAAAGAAATTGTAATATATTTTTTGGGATATTAATATTATATGTCTAAGATGTAATCTTTGTATTAATGATTAAAAGAAATAACAAAATAAGTTAAAAGATACAAATAAATTAAGTTTTGGGAATAAAACAGTACTTGAAACTGTTTTAAAACTTACCGTACAATTACAAATCTAATTTTATAGAATTAAATATTTAATGTAACGGAATAACTGAAATAACTTGTGGGTTGTGCTGAATTTTTTTTAATGATCATATCAAACAAAAAAGAACAAAGATTGTCAAGGATATTTTAGCAAATAAGATATTTTAAAACAGTTAAAGCGATAAAAAAACCTGAGGTGGGTGGTACAGCGAAGAGAATTATTAATTCAATTTCCTAAATTTGTAATGCTAAATCTGCTAAATGACTATGGTATATCCTACAAAATGGCTTCAATTGAGAGGTTTCTCGTGATTAGTATGTTCCATTTATTTATGTAAAATGATTAGTATAAATAAATGGAACAAAAAAGATTGTTAAGTGATTAACATGCACTTTTAAGAAATATAGAAAATTATTATATAATTAAATAGAGAAATATATCACCATATAATCTTGCATTAATATCCTATTGCTATGGATTCTATCGGAGAAACAACTTAATATTATAAGATACAGTTCCTTAATCATAACCCTCATCCGTGTTTCGAAAAAATTGATACATCCTTCTTCCTTAAAATATGATTTGGTATGTAAAAATATATGATTTTAAACTAAACTCGAAAGTTTTGCTAGGATTAAGCAATGATAAATAGTCTCTGCAGAACCTCTTTTGTTACTAATGGCTTGAGTATATGTGCATAAGCCCACTTATCTACAATTGACCATGGCTTTCATTAATAAAACAATTTTTTTCGCTCCGTTCTTAAAGAAACAGAGGTTGAAAAGAAAAGAATTGATAATATAAGAGATCGTCGCCTATGGATTCGTAATAATATCTCTAAACCAGAACCATTAGCCAGCTTGTACAATATCAATGAATCCTCACAGCCCATATATGTCCCCACCTAGGGGCTCGAGCCTACCCTATATAGGGCGATTTTGGCATAGTCCACCACGCTGGCCAATAGCGGGTTGGCAGACTAACGACTACTACCGTAATAGTTGCCATGAATAAAGGTGGGAAACTTTATATCATGTCTTATCATATGTACCAGTTGGCAGGTTCATACATCCATATACTCACGCTGATAGTTCCCATTAGGGTAGGCAGAGACTATCGATCGCAACTTTGTACAACCCTGGCAAAGCTTTCTGGCATCGTTCACATCCATCAATCATTTTATACATGCTCTTTTATTCTTCATACCTGCCTTTTTGAGAACATTCTATATTTGGTCCAAATGAGACCTCCGAGGTAGTCCTCTAATAACAATACCTTCCACATTGGCTTTATAGATACTTTTCATCAATTTAGTATCATTGGCAGGTAGCCGGTACAAAACACCCGGCACTGAAATCTGTAGCCATATTCAAGCTTTCACACGTTTATGAAAAATTACAAGTGCCAATATTCTTATACAGTTATATAATCATACACTTGATACAATTATGTATTTAAACATTCGGTATCCGACACCAGCTATCTGACCACTGGTAATTTGAAAGTACATTAGAGTTAGGTGTATAGTTGATATTAAATGTCCATTATTACAAATAAAAACATGCCGAGAATAGGATGGAACCAATAGAGCTCTGGACCATTTTGTCTTTTATAATTTTCTTTCATGTTATGTGCTGAAGAAAGACAAATAAATGCTTTTATTATTATTATTCGGTATCTTTTAGATTCTCGCCTCTCCCATGGCCGAAAAAGAAAATATAAAATTTTAATGGGAGAGGCGGTACTCCCCGACAAGAGCACAGTCGGTCGGGGTCAGGGAGTCAGGTTCAAGAACCGACGGACGATCCGAGCCGTATCAAGCAGCACCGCTTTTTGCATTTGTGCTGGAACCGACACGCCACAGAAATGCAACCGTCTCAAGTTGGTCGCGAGGCTGGTTGGAATTAACCCGTTCGCGGACAAAACAATTGGGATAATTTCAGTCGAGGTCACACCCCACATGTCGGTGATCTCGTGAGCCAGATCGAGATACTTCCGACGCTTCTCGGTTTCGGCTTTCACGAGACCCTCGTCATGTGGGATAGTGACATCCACTAGAAATACCCTCGACTGCGACCGATCCCATACCACGATATCAGGCTTATTCGCTAGAATAGTCCTGTCCGTGATAACGGATCGGTCCCAATAGATTTTGGCACGGTCGTTTTCTAGGATTGGCTCCGGCAGATACTTGTAATACGGCAGCCTCTGCTGCAAGAGTCCGTATTTCAGAGCGAGCTCCTGATTTAGGATTTTGGCTGCTTGGTTGTGTCTGTGCAAGTACTCAGTGTTAGCAAGAGCCGAACAACCGGAAATAACATGCCTAAGTGACTCTCCGGGACGGCCACATGCTCGACAGATGTCTGTGGTACCGTCCTTTAGGATGTATTTCCGATAGTTCCGCGTCTTGATAACCTGGTCTTGTATTGCACAGACAAAACCTTCGGTTTCCCCAAAGAGGTCCCCGAAACGCAGCCAATGCAGGGAGGCTTTACGGTCCACGAAAGGTTCGTGAAGCACCTTGTAAAACCTCCCGTGAAGCTCCTTCTCTTTCCATACGGAATCCCGATCAGAGATTCTAAGTACCTCCGGAGTTCGCCAATCCTGTGAGACCAACGATAAGGGAGTCAGTCCTTTATCACTAGCGACCACCTCTCCCCGAATACTATCATCCGTCATCGTCAAAAAATAGTTTCTGAGGTTGTGCATGGTTTTGGCACTCAAGAGGCCTCGACCACCAGACTTCCGCGGGATAAACAATCTCATAACCGACGATCTCGGATGATGCATTCGATGAGAGGTCATCATCGTGCGGACTCGTCTGTCCAGAGCATCTAGTTCGGACTGAGTCCTCAGATGAGCACGCCAATTTCCAATCATTAATTCGCTCTATTTGCCCAAGCCATTCCTTTTCTATCTTTTTTACAAAATTATGTTTCACACTGCACCTTTCACGAAGCACGCTATTTCTTACTCGATCACATAACATAAAAAAAATTGAGGGACCTTATCTCTACTGCTTTCACTCTACTTTCGTGCTTGTTGAGCCACACCAAACATTTGCTACTATACATGACCGTAGAAATAAGAATAGCATCATGCACAGCCATTCGGGCCTTTTCAGACAGCGATTGACTAGTCATTTGACTATTATGTTCATAAGAGTTGAATTGAGTCACTCTCATTAAACCTCTCCATATAACCAAGCAATCTTAGCATTTTCCCATCTAGATAGCATTGGATTATGCTATTGAAAACAAAAGTGTAATATAACTAATCAAAACGAGAATATTTCTAGTTGCGAATATCTCTTACATGTCAATCAGTTGGACTGCACTACACGCATAGAGAAAAGAATAGACATAAGATAATTTTCATGATGTAATAATTTTACACTTGTTAGTTTTTAAAGCTATATAAAAAAAAGTAGTCTAAGACAAACAAAACGTTTCGATTAAAAAAAATGAGCGGGCTAGTATGAATTGTAATTATTAAGAAGATTAAAGGCACTTTTTTTAGTCTATACATAACATAACATAAACATAAAACATAAACGTTCACGCCGAATATCCCCGAAGGGGTTGGCAGAGGTACTAATACCTCTGAACATCAAGTGACTTTGTCACAGGAGGCAGGCCTATCGCCGTTTTGTACGAATAAACTGTCACATGACTAAGTACAACTCAGCCATGTGGGTGTCCTCACGATGCTTTCCCTCACCGTTAACAACCATGATAAATTAACCACACATATGTCTTTAGAAATGACAAATTGGTGTAGGCCCGACCCAGGATTTGAACACTAGTCGTTTGCACGATAACCGAATGTTCTACCCACTGGGCTATCACGGTCCTTTTAGTCTATCTGTCATAGATACATCGGTCAAAAGCAAGCTGCCATTTATTCACAACATTATTTATACCGTCTCTGACATCACGAAATACGATTGTAAATTTGAAAGCGAAATAGTAAAAACAAATAGCATCTTACAAACAATATAAGGCAAGCTCCCAAGGGTCAGCGACGTCCAAGATGAATATTGCAGTGGAATTGAGGAGTCACGTATCCTGGCCAATGATGCTCTCGATGCCAGACTGGCTCTTTGACAGATATACCAAAGCAAGTTTGCTCAGCAAGCGAACCGAACAAATACGCTTAGGTACCCTCACGGTTAACTAAAATTTCTGGACATAAACTTGTTGTTCAGTGCGCACTTTGTTAAGTATATTTGGTTTCCATTGAATTATGATATTTAATCACTTAAAGGCTATATTGTATTTTATAGTCGATGCTGTATAGTGTCGGCTTAGATAACAGTACCCCGTTTCTTCCCTTGTTTGTTCCCTTTCCCGTGTTGTTTCTTGTGTTGTTCTTACTTATTCAGGCACTAGCTACTTCTTTTGGGATTTATAGCCACAAGATACATGTATGTTTTTAGTCAGTCGATGAATCTGATGCTGTGTAGTGTCGGCTTAGAATAGCACTACCCCATTTCTTCCGGTGGGTGTACGTAAGAGGCGACTAACGGTATTGAGGGCTTTTAATGGATTTTTGGGCGATGCGGTTGGAGACTCATCACCAACAACCTTTATTTTACCATCTTTCCCCACACAACTTTCCAAAAGTGGCTAAGGAATTTCTAATTCCTTAGCTCTGGCTACCCCTTCTTGGGATTTATAGCCGTGAGTATATGAGTATATGTATGAATCTGATACAGCAAAGTATTTGAGATTCAATAAGGAGCTTTGAAATTATGGAATCTGGAAAACAAAAGCAAAACGTTTGTTGAAGTCTATTATCTCTTAATTCCTCCAATCCACCTAGGGTTTACCCTAACTCAACTTTTGCGACATCCAGAACTTGAGATGAGTTCATGTTATTTTAAGCTTCTGGACGGGACTTTTGTCTATCAAGCAAACGTAATGCCTAAAGGTCTGCAATCTAATCTCGAACCAAAGCTAACACGTCTGTAGCTTAACCTAAGCTATTTGGATGGTAGACGTAACGTTGAGAGGTAATACCGTGAGGAAACCTACATACATTATGCTTAGTCAGGTGACAGTGTTCTATATGATCTAGTCTAACGGGTTGCAATATTTGGGGTGTAGTAACAAAGAGTAAATACTCTAGATATAGATTAATGACCCCTTAAGTTTCAGTTAAAGATATCTTTGTATTTTGTACCTGTACGTCGAAAATAAAAAAAAAAGCTTTCTTTACATTTTTGGATATTTATCAATAGTTGCATATGTAAAAAATTATATTTCAGTATAACATTATACTAAAATAGTTTCCCATTAAAATGTACACCCGTTGCGTGACACACCAACCCAGCCATTAAAATCTCCTAACATTACAAGTCTCTCATTCTGATCACACCCATTCACAACATCGTCTAACAGATTCATATACGCAAATTATGCGCATCCGGACTAGTCCCCATTTTACTTTAATCCACAGGAGCCTCGGACTCACACATTCGTAATCTTTCATACACTGAGCCATCTTTTCAGATATCAGAAGTCCCACTCCTTGGCTAGCTCGGTCACTGTCAGCGACTCCAGACCAGATTGCTGTAATGTTGCCAAGTTGTGAAACTTCCTTTCCCTTACGCTTCGTCTCATTTACACATAGAAAATCCAGTTTTCTTTCATTCATAATCATACATACTTCATCTAATTTTTCAAACATTCCTCCACATACATTCATCGTGCTGAAGCGGGTCTCTTTAGCACACTTTTCGCCCCGTGAGAAACCATGGCGTGATGAGTGGCGAGCTACATCGCCGAATTTTATTCTTCATACTTCATACGCCTGCCTTTTTGATCACATTCTCTATTTGGTCCAAATGAGACCTCCAAGGTAGTCCTCTAATAACAATACCTTCCACATTGGCTTTATAGATATTTTTCATCAATTTACTATCATTGGAAGGTAGCCGGTACAAAACACCCGGCACTGAAGTCTGTATCCATATTCAATCTTTCACACGTATATGAAAAATTACAAGTGCCCATATTCTTATACAGTTATATAATCACACACTTAATACAATTATGTATTTAAACATTTGGTAATTTAAAAGTACATTAATGTTAGATGTATAGTCTATATTAAATGTCAAGTATTACAAATAACTTACTATATAATAATGATGATTATAATAATGTACTTAGTCATGTGACAGTGTATTCGTACAAAACGGCGATAGGCCTGCCCCCTATCACGTGAGTACACTGTCTAAGCAAAACGTGGGTACCTTCTCTGGAAACTAGATGGCGCTTGCCATGTGAGTTCAGGAGTATTGGTACCTCTGCCAACCCCTTCGGGGATAAACGGCGTGAACGTTTATGTTATGTTATGTTTTATTACAAATAAACAAATAACAAATAAAAATTTTTTTTATTGAAAATAGTTAGTTTGAGTTGTTGCAACAAGTAAATAAGTAAAGGTAGGGTTGCACAGAGTTTTGTCTCGCGATGGGATTGTCAGTGGCCATGTCACATTTCCCGCATCTTCCCAAACTTCCCATTAATTTTCACACAATACTACCTTTATGATAATCAATTTTAAAAAAAACTAGTAGTTTAAATACAGTGAAAACAGTTACCATTTTTTTTATTTTTCACCTTGAAAACATAGCACAAAGTATCGAAAAAAAACCAGTAAAGTTGTTAATTCTAAAGAGTAAAAATATAGCGATTTGATAACTATTCTTATTTACCTACGATATTTACTAATTTAAAATTAATGTTTTTTGCATCATAATAAATTGCATTCGTTGTAATTAAATGTTGAATTGTGAATTATATAGTTAAAGATTAATCGATAAGAAGTTTCATCCAAATTCAAAACCCAGGTCGGGCCTACAGCATTTTCTTACTACACTACACCTAAAAATATATTTGTGGTTGATTTATGATGGTTGTTGACGGTGAGGGAAAATGTCGTTGCCAAACCCACATGCCTGAGTTGTACTTAGTCATGTGACAGTGCATTCGTACAAAACGGCTATCACCGTTATATGCCTGCCCTCTATCACGTGAGGACACTGTCTAAGCAAAGCATGGCTTGGGTACTCTGAACCCTGGTGAGAATGTCACGTGATGTTCAGAAATATAGTAACTCTACCAACCCCTTCGGGGATATTTGGCGTGAACGGACGAACGAACATACACTACTGAGGTAATAGGGGGCAGAGCTTTCGCCGTTTGGATAAAATACACTGTCACCTGACTAAGTGCAACTTAGTCATCTCAGTTTCCTCACGATGTTTTCTCTCACCATTAACAACGATGATAAATTAACCACACATATGTCCTTAGCAAACACCAATTAGTCGGACGGGCGGTCGTTCTACCCTTTGGACTGTCATAGCTGTTTGTATCTCTTTTAAGAGATGTTCATGCTGTATTCACCATCTCTTGCAACTCTTCCAGAGATCCCGAAACAGTCCGTAATTTTCCCGTCTATTCTTACACATGCACTGGAATCCTTGTAGAGTGATACCAATGCACATTTAGGTTGACTTCCCAAACGGAATTTGGACAACACCTCCCACGAATACATTCTTACCCCCCCTATCATACGCTTTCTCTAAATCTATTAAGGAGCAATGTACATTTAATAGCAATGAAGATTTGATCCATAAGTCCCATTCGCTTTCTATCATTAGTTTCAATCATCACTTTTTCAATCAATACGTTTGCATACAATTTACCGACAATGCTGAGTAGGCTGATTCTGCGATAGTTTTTAGTCTTGTGGTGGGACTCCTTTCCTTTATAAAGGCCAAATCACCGCCTTGCACGAGCCTTGTGGTACTTTGCCACTCAACAAGTATAGGAAGTAAAACCAAGAAGCCTCCAACCCTGTACCAGCCCTCACCATTATGATATTTATCCTGTCATATCCTGTCGCTTTCCCTAGTTTCATACTTTTATTATTCGCGTTGATATCATTCGAGCATGCATTAAATTGAAAACAAAAGTGTAAAATAACTGATCAAAAGGAAATTATTTCTAGTTGCGAATATTTATTACGTGTTAATTAGTTGTTCTACACTTCACGCATAGACAAAACAAAAGAAATAAGATTATCATAAAACTTTTCATAATGTAAAAAACTTACACTTGTTAGTTTTTAAAGCCATATAAACAAAAAAGTAGTCTAAGACCAACAAAACGTTTCGATTCAAAAATAAATGAGCGGGCTAGTATGAATCGTAATTATCAAGACGATTAAAAGCACTTTTTTTGTCTATCTGCCATCGATAAATGGGTCGAAAACAAGCTAGCATTTACTCACATCATTATTTATACCGTCTCTGACATCAAGAAATACGATTGTAAATTTGAAAGCGAAATAGTAAAAACAAATAGCATCTTACAAACAATATAAGGCAAGCTCCCAAGGGTCAGCGACGTCCAAGATGAATATTGCAGTGGAATTGAGGAGTCACGTATCCTGGCCAATGATGCTCTCGATGCCAGACTGGCTCTTTGACAGGAATACCAAAGCAAGTTTGCTCAGCAAGCGAACCGAACAAATACGCTTAGATACCCTCACGGTTAACTAAAATTTCTGGACATAAACTTGTTGTTCAGTGCGTACTTTGTTAAGTATATTTGGTTTCCATTGAATTATGCTATATTGTATTTTATAGTCGATGCTGTATAGTGTCGGCTAAGATAACAGTACCCCGTTTCTTCCCTTGTTCAGTAGTTGTTGAGCAATGCGACTAGAGACCCATCACCAACAATACTTTATTCAATTTAATTCTCTAAAAAGAATACTTCCAAAGGTGGCTGTTGAATGAACTAGCTACTTCTTTTGGGATTTATAGCCACAAGATACATGTATGTTTTTAGTCAGTCGATGAATCTGATGCTGTGTAGTGTCGGCTTAGAATAGCACTACCCCATTTCTTCCGGTGGGTGTACGTAAGAGGCGACTAACGGTATTGAGGGCTTTTAATGGATTTTTGGGCGATGCGGTTGGAGACTCATCACCAACAACCTTTATTTTACCATCTTTCCCCACACAACTTTCCAAAAGTGGCTAAGGAATTTCTAATTCCTTAGCTCTGGCTACCCCTTCTTGGGATTTATAGCCGTGAGTATATGAGTATATGTATGAATCTGATACAGCAAAGTATTTGAGATTCAATAAGGAGCTTTGAAATTATGGAATCTGGAAAACAAAAGCAAAACGTTTGTTGAAGTCTATTATCTCTTAATTCCTCCAATCCACCTAGGATTTACCCTAACTCAACTTTTGCGACATCCAGAACTTGAGATGAGTTCATGTTATTTTAAGCTTCCGGACGGTACTTTTGCCTATCAAGCAAACGTAATGCCTAAAGGTCTGCAATCTAATCTCGAACCAAAGCTAACAAGTCTGTAGCTTAACCTAAGCTATTTGGATGGTAGACGTAACGTTGAGAGGTAATACCGTGAGGAAACCTACATACATTATGCTTAGTCAGGTGACAGTGTTCTATATGATCTAGTCTAACGGGTTGCAATATTTGGGGTGTAGTAACAAAGAGTAAATACTCTAGATATAGATTAATGACCCCTTAAGTTTCAGTTAAAGATATCTTTGTATTTTGTACCTGTACGTCGAAAATAAAAAAAAATGCTTTCTTTACATTTTTGGATATTTATCAATAGTTGCATATGTAAAAAAATATATTTCAGTATAACATTATACTAAAATAGTTTCCCATTAAAATGTACACTGTCCTCGTAACAGATATACATTACACTTCATTACATACATATTATGTACGCTCACGACTATAAATCTCTTGAAGGGGTAGCCAGAGCTAGGGAATTAAAATTTCCTCAGCCACTTTTGGAAGTTGCGTGGGGAAAAGGTGGTGGAATAAAAGTTGTTGGTCATCACCAACTACCCATCGTTCTCCAACTGCATCGCCCAAAAATCCCTTAAAAGCCCCAATACCGTTAGTTGCTTCTTACGTACACCCACCGGAAGAAATGGGGTAGTGCTATTCTAAGCCGACACTACGCAACTATAATTTCTGTAGTCATCAATAATTTCCGTATTTTAAATACCTTAATAACAACATAGAATACACTCTTAAAAAATACTTTAACAAATAAAAATAGTAAATAAACACAGATTATGTTATAAATCAATTCATAAATTCTGCGAAAATAAATTAATATGTCTTTTTAGGATTTCTTCTTTGACGATTTACAAAATAGAATAATATAAATTTTCGTTTTATTACATATTTGTGTAACAAATGTAAGAAGATAAGTCTATTCAATACTCTTTAAAGAAATAAATCACGGCGCCAGCTAACCAACATCTACTTAATATTCAATAAAAGCGGTATTAAGTAAATGAAAAAAAAGCACATAAACGTAGAAGGTTGAGTAATAGGCCCATGTAGCCTTTCTTTCTTAGTTAAGTACCGCACATTAACACCCTGCTCGGTCGTTTGTTCTTTATTGATATTTTCATCACGTGCCAACTCGCTCGTGGGTAAAAATGAAGACTAAAGGTAATAAAAGGTATTATTACTTCGCCACACATTGCCGGCTTCAGTATCCTACCGACAGACGGACATTTAAAACATAAGAAACTTTGCCGTGTAGCCGTCGCAGTGCCATTTAGCGTTAGGTACCAAGTACGAAAGGATAATATATGTTTGAATTGTTTTATCCATAGATTGTACATTTACCTGATATAGCTTCATTTTGTTCACCTTTCGATCAAGAAGTTGTTGGGAAGAGAACGCTTTTAATAATACATACATACATATACTCACGGCTATATTTCCCTAGAAGGGGTCGCCAGAGCTAAGGCATTATAAATTCCTAAGCCACTTTTGGAAGTTGAGTGGGGAAAAGATGGTTAAAATAAAGGTTTTTGGTGATGGGTCTCCAACCGCATCGCCCAAAAATCCAATAAAAAGACCCAATACCCTTAGTCGCCTCTTACGACACCCGTGGTTAGAAAGGGGTAGCGACATTCTAAGCCGGCACTACATTAATGCTTTTAATAATAAGAACGTTTATAGTTGTTTTTGTAAAACTGTTTTAATGTTTCTGTAAATATTTCATATTCTATGTGCATTAGGGATTTTTCAGCATATATTAGCACTTTTACATACATTTTCGTGAATGATGTACGCAACGACTTTGGTAACGGGTTTTAAGAGAAAGTTGAGTGGTGCGGTTGAAAAACCATCAATGATTACTTATTGTGCAGGTACCATATTTTACTCCCTAATAATTCTAATTCCCTAGCTCTGGCTACCCCTTTAAGGGATTTTTAGCCGTGAGTATATGTATGTATGTATGTATGCATATTTTACTCCTTGAACGTTTGAGGTAGAGTTCCTCTTTTTTTATTTTATTTTTCTAAGTGGTTTTTCTTACACTACTTATATAATGGTGTTTAACCATTCATGCGGTAGCTGTACTCGCGTTTTGCTGGTTTTAAACTATTAATATTATTTATATCTAATATTTTTACCCGCTTTTGTTAATCTCAAAGTGTCAAGTCATATTTCTAGTTATTTGGTATAAACGACTCTCTAACGACGTGAGTTGAGTTAATTATTGCGAGAACTTGGAGAGTTCAAAGATATCACTGTCGGAAACCAAACATGTACGTAACATGTGTGATGTGTGGCACATGATCGGGTTTCGTGTCAAACTTTAAAATTAAACTAAGGTTGCGGACACACTAGCGCTTCACGTTTTCTGGTAACTTTGAATTATATTCAAACATATACTCACGCCATTATTTCCCATTGGGGGTAGTCAGAGATTATTGATCGGCACTTTGTACTATCCTGGCAAACCTAGAGAGACTTCGTTTACATTCATCAATCTTTTCATACATGCTCTTTTATTCTTCATACTTCGGATTGCTCCTTACTATTTAACTTTAAATTATTTAAAGGAGAATTCTGCTCTGCCTCGGAATGTTGCTTCCAGATTTGGATTATCTGCATTTTTTCCGAACAGAACCAAGTTGCACAAAATCAATTGATTTATAGAATGATTTTATTGAGAGTGAGTTAAGAGACAATTGTTGTTAAGAAACTACAAATATTTACTTTGCCAATGCATGTATCTTATCTGATAAATATTTGGAAATAACCAACTACATCCTTATGGCTAGGAAACATACTTAAATATACTCATGGTCATGAATCCCAAATAGGGGTAGGTAGAAATTCCACAGAATCTTATAAAAGTTCAACAAAAAATATATTGTAATATCAAGGACAATCACTTTAAGCCCCAACATGTAAGTCATCTCACCTATTTATTTACACATACACATATATTTGAAACAATTCCCTGTCTTAAATTTACTCGCAACAATAAAACGATGTAAAAAACAGTATCCCAGTACCCAGGTTAAAGTAGTAAAATTGTATTAAGATTGAGTCTAATTTCAAAAGCAGGAAGCATTCATTTATACGTACAAATACACTTATACTCAACAATCTACCCGATTTTAATCGCTATTGTGCTCTCAGCTTTACTGGCCTGTGTTCTGACAGCTTAATATGAAACTTGAAATGAAGCTATTAAAAATATCGATTGCTGTTTTCACATTTTCTTGTTATAACTTTAAAAGCGAGATTTAACGTTTACACTTTCATATTTATTTTAAATATTTTTGTTTATAAAAGCCGTGTAGTGCCGGCTTAGAATGTCACTACCCCTTTCTACCCATGGGCGTCATCCTTTGCCATCCATGCCTTTTAAGAATAGAGGCTTTTTTAAGTGGTTTTTGAGCGACGCGATACTTTATTTTTATCAACTTCCAAATGTGGCTGAGGAGTTTGGAATGGCCGTGCGTATATGTATGTACTATGTATGTATTTTATGAATCTAGTTTTTCATCTTAATTCTAGTACACATGTTTAGCCAAATGATTAAAAGTCATATATATAGTCATCTCAATTTTATTAAGGTATTTTAACATTTAAGTTGTCTTTCCATATTTATATTTATATTATACGAAATTATTGAATTTCTTAAATCTTTTTGCGTATGAGGGCTTTTTTTTCTTTTTGTGTACTCGTCTAATTTCCATGTCCCCCAGGTTTGAAGCGGTTTTACCCCAACTCCTCGTATGACAATCATATTTAATTTTGAATTGTATAGTTGTATTAACTAATAAACAATAATTTTACATGCTTTTGATACTTAAATACTTAATAATATAGGTTTTGTTCGATAATTATTGAAAGAAAATGACGTTATTTACTATGTCCCCCTCGGCATCGTGGAACTTCAACACCAAATAAATCTATAAATTTGAATGAAAAGTACATTCGAATTTCGTTCACCTTTATGAAAAATATAGATGAGATCCATCTTTTTCTTAAAAATACCATTAATTTTCGCTTTTGATTATCAAAATAACTGGTGGTTTGGTACTATTCCGAAACCATGGGTTATTTGACTGTATAGATTTTTTTTCCCTGTTTAACAGTTTTATTACATTCTGACTCTACTGTTAATATTTTTTTTGGTTATTTTCTTGTTTTCTATGACGATTAGTTTGCGAAAAAGTGCATTAAGTGTGGTTGTGTGAAGTGGTCATTTTTTTTTGTTCCGATGTTGTTACCAAGTTTTTTAAGGTAAAGTGGAATTTTAACCAATTACCTTAGTTATAATTACTTTATTTAACTAATTGTGATCTCAATAAAATTATTTACTTGTCATTTATCATAGTAATTCATTACAAAAATAAATTTTTAAAATGAATTTTGGTAATCCGAAACCGTCTTTTCGAAACCGTTAACATGGTATAACGTATTAGGTGAATGCTCTTGGTTTTGGAATGGACAGCATAAAGGTTGTTTTAAACTGTTGCTTTTTAAAGTAGTAATTTTAATTCAAAATTAGTTTATTATTAAATTAGTTACTCATTTTGTAGTTTTTATTCCATTTATTTAAATTTTAATAAACTATTGTTCTTGTTTATTTCTACGGTTGCACTTGGTATTTTTTTTAAATACTATATACAGTCAATAAATACTCATTTATGAATGACGCTCGTAAATAAATTTTTATTTACATAATTTTTATTTTGCAAAAGAAAAATATTTATTGGGCGCTAGTTTTTGAGACATGGCATCTAAGTATGGTTAAAAATAAATTACACCCCATGATACATAGAAATCATTTTATGTCGAAAATTATTTATAACATCTATGATCTTTTACTATTTTATTATACTTTAATTTATAATAACTCAGCAATAGTAAAAAACTCAATTTCTCGTGCTTTTTTGAAAAATCTTTATTTTGAATGGTGGTACACCTAAAAATAAATTAGCCCATAATAAAATAATGACATTCAGAAACTGGCAAATTTTTTAGAAATACCATACTGGGGCTGTGTTAATTAAGAATTATATAAATATAAAGATATTAGTTTTATCAAATAAATTTCTAGTGACTTCCGTATGATATATGAGTTCTAAATATATCCTAATGAAATACAGCACACATTCACGTCTGAGTTATTTGTATGAAGTTGAAACAGTAGACTCAGAAATTAAGTTACACAGTCCGGAACGTTACTGTGTCCGTAATGCCAAAGTGTCGGCGACATGCCCGTCCAGCTTGCATTTCAGATTGCATTTTGATTAAAATTTTCTGTACACCAATCAAAATATTAAACGCTTGTAAACCACTTACATTAAGTTTTTTTGTTGTTGTGTAAAATGAATATGTTAGTCAGGAGATGATGTGTAATCATTTTGTAAGTATTCTTTTACCTATGTTCACAACCATATATCCCTTGAAAACAAGCCAAACGTGACTCAGTTTCCCGTAAAGGTTTTAGTAATGACAATTATAAGTGATATATTGACGCATATCCAGTGATTTTTTTGAGCAGAAATGAAAATGGAATCTTCATAACCTATTATCAGCTGAATAAATTTATGTTATATAAATAAAGTCATGCATTCTCATTACCGAAACTGGGACTATACCTAAAGATTGATATATATAAACAACTACATATATGCTAATAGTATATTGTTTCACAAGAATATTTATCCAATTCCAAAAATAGCGAAAGATACTAAAGATTATTTTTTTCCTTCATCGTGGTTACATGAATGTGATAGGTGAAGTGAAATAATTTGTAATATGGTTCGTTACACCTCATTCATATTTCCGCTTCGCGCAAGGAGCTGCCAAGGAAAAGGAGTAGAAATAATGATCCGGAGGATATAACCTACATAACTATTGAATGATAAATAATATAAGAAAAATAACGTAACATAACATAAACGTTCACGCCGAATATCCCCGAAGAGGTTGGCAGAGGTACTAATACTTCTGAACATCACGTGGCATTGTCACCTGGCGTTCAGAGTACCCACGTTTTGCATGGACAGTGTTCTCACGTGATAGGGGGCAGGCCTATCGCCGTTTTGTACGAATACACGGTCACATGACTAAGTACAACTCAGCCATGTGGGTTGCCTCACGATGTTTTCCCTCACCGTTATAAGATAAACATTGCAGTAAAAGTACGATTATAATAAATATATAAGCATATTTAGTATCCCGTAGTCAGTAATTACACTTGAACTGTTATCTATTTCTGCCTATGTCTTTTTTATTTACTTGACAGAAGCTTACATTTTGGAATTATGAAAATGAAACAAAATATACTAAGCTATTCATTATACTTAAAAAAGACAAGCTTGTATTTTCAAGAATGAAAATAATTTGTAAATTACGCTACCCCTTCTACCGTTTTACCGTTTTAGTAACCGTGATAGCCCAGTGGGTAGAACACTCGGTTATCGTGCAAACGACTAGTGTTCAAATCCTGGGTCGGGCCTACACCAATTTGTCTTTTCTAAAGACATATGTGTGGTTAATTTATCATGGTTGTTAACGGTGAGGGAAAACATCGTGAGGAAACCCACATGGCTGAGTTGTACTTAGTCATGTGACAGTGTATTCGTACAAAACGGCGATAGGCCTGCCCCCTATCACGTGAGTACACTGTCCATGCAAAACGTGGGTACTCTGAACACCAGGTGACAAAGTCACGTGATGTTCAGAAGTATTAGTATCTCTGCCAACCCCTTCGGGGATATTCGGCGTGAACGTTTATGTTTATGTTATGTTATGTTATGCTACCCCTTCTGTTATCTCCGTGCTGAATGTGTTAATATCAGTGGAAACGTTTGTGCGATAGCGGCGAAAAATACAAATCTCAACATACAAATTAAAACAGTGGTTAAATCATAGCAAGTTTAAAGATATCGAGACATTTTTAAAATTTACATACATATACTCACGGCTATATTTCCCTAGAACGGGTTAACCAGAGCTAAGGAATTATAAATTCCTCAGCCACTTTTGGAAGTTGAGTGGGGAAAAGATGGTAAAAATAAAGGTTTTTGGTGATGGGTCTCCAACCGCATCGCCCAAAAATCCAATAAAAAGCCCCAATACCCTTAGTCGCCTCTTACGACACCCGTGGGTAGAAAGGGGTAGCGACATTCTAAGCCGGCACTACACGGCTAAAATTTGTTGCTTATATATACATACATACATATACTCACGCCATTAGTTCCCATTGGAGTAGGCAGAGACTATTGATCGCCACTTCGCACGATCCTGACAAACCTCTCTAGCTTCGTTGACATCCATCAATCTTTTCATACATGCTCTTTTATTCTTCATACTTTGGACGCGAGCCCTTTTGAGCACACTCTCAATTTGGTCCAAGTGCGTTCTCCGTGGTCGTCCTCTACTAACATTACCATCCACACTGGCTCTATAGATCCCTTTTACCAATTTTCTATCATCCATCCTCTCTATGTGCCCAAAACATCTCAACATTCCTTTTTCTATCTTTCTTACAATATCATCTTTAACACCACACTTTTCACGAATAACACTATTTCTCACTCGGTCACATAATCTAACATTACAAATTTTTCTGAGGGACCTCATCTCTACTGCATTCACTCTGCTCTCATGCTCCTTCTGCCACACCCAACATTCGCTTCCATACATAAGCGTAGGAACAAGAACAGCATCATGCACAGCCATTCGGGCCTTTTCAGACACCGATTGACAGGTCATTAGGCTATTCATTGCTTCATTTACCGCATTACCCTTTTTCACTCTTCTTTCAATATCTTCATCACATTTTCCAGCCCTTGTAAACAAACTTCCCAGATATACAAACTCCTTCACCTGTTCCACATCCTTACCATCAATCGCAATCACGCATTCTGTCACATCTTCCTGTCTCTCAAAAACCATCGTTTTGGTCTTATCCACATTCACCCTCATTCCCTTTCTTACAAAAGACTCACATGCAATATTCATCATCTCTTGCAACTCTTCTGCCGACGATGCAAGTAGCACTTGATCGTCAGCATACAAGAGGCATTTAATGATGAATCCACTCATTCTTAGTCCATAATCACTTTCACGCAACTCTGTCAAACAGTCATCCATGAACAAATTGAAGAGCCACGGAGAAGCTACTCATCCCTGTCGGACACCCCTAGAGATTCCGAACCAGTCAGTGTTTTCCCCGTTTACTCTTACACATGCACTAGAATCCTCATAGAGTGATACTAATGCACGTATAAGTTGACTCCCCAAACCGAACTTAGATAACACCTCCCATAAACACTTTCTTACCACCCTATCATACGCCTTCTCTAAATCAATGAAGGAGCAATACACCTTTTGGTTCTTAGCTAAAAACTTTTCGGTGATGCTCCTTAGAGAGAAGATTTGATCCATACATCCCATTCCTTTCCTAAATCCCGCTTGCACATCCCATATTTTCTCATCAGTTTCATTCATCACTCTTTCAATCAGTACCTTAGCATACAATTTACCAACAATGCTGAGTAAGCTGATGCCGCGGTAGTTTTTAGCCTCTTGGTGTGACCCCTTTCCTTTATATAGAGGCACAATCACCGCCTTGCACCAGTCTCGTGGAACTTTGCCACTCGATCAGCATTTTTGGAAAAGGAAGTACAACCATGAAGCCACCAACACTTTACCAGCCCTCAGCATTTCGACAGTAATCCTATCATACCCTGCCGCCTTCCCTAATTTCATACTTTTCATTGCTTTCATTATTTCTTCCATACTAATCTCGCTGTCACTAAATTCACCCATCTCCCCGTTCCAATAAACATTACTGTCGATTGGCGAAGAAATGGATGCATCCTCTTTCTCAAACAGTCCCTCAAAATAATTCTTCCATACCCGTTTCATGCTACTTTCATCCGTCGCCAATTCACCCTGTTCATCTCTTATTACACTCACTCTCGTGTTTTGGGAAACTCCCTTTTCTTTCCGGATATACTTCCAGAATAACTTTTGGTTATTCCGGAAATTTTTAGAAAGTTTCCTCTCACACCACTCTTGCAAATCCCGCTTTTTCTTTTCTATTTTCTTCTTTACCTCATTCTTAACTCTCTTATTCATCTTCACTTTTCTGCACTACATCATCAGTTACACTTGCATCCATCCGTTTACTAGCTTTAATCGCTAGTAAATCTAACCACGCTTTCTTCTTATCTCCAACCGCCTCTTTCACAACTTTATCCCACCAACTTGTGGGTGGACTATTTGACCTTTTACACACTCCACATACTTCCGTAGCACATTCAACCATCGTCGATTTGAGCACATCCCATACTTCTTCTATTTCCATTTCATCCTTCATCTCTCTCCTTGCTTATATATCTTAACATAATATTTTATTTATAAACGTGGTAATATAAAAACCAATATCAAATGTTTTAATTTATAAGCACGTATTTGTATGCTTCTGAAATGACTCTAGTCCAGTCAAATCGATCATGTGAATTTAATAGAAAGAATATTCTAGAGGTACTGTGATCTAAAGATGACGATAGACTTTTTTGTGTATGGATTACTTGTTAAATCAACAAGGTTTAATGAGATATTTATATAAGAAATGACCCACGATAAGTTAAATGTTAATGAATAACATTAAAATTTACAGTTACAGAAATTAGTTTTACCAAAATGTTCGCGTCTGCGAGCAACGTTCAGTCATACCAGTTTTCAATGGCAAATTAAACAAAATATTGAGATCAAATTCTAAAAAACCGTTTTATACTTAATTTAAAACTCAGCTACCAGCGTCGATCCCAAGCAAAAAAGCAATTAAGTACTCTAGTTTCATTTTCAAATCAAGCAATATAATCCTGCAAAACGGTATTGCGATAGAAAGAAAAATCCGTCCTCATTGTGGGCTTGGAGCGCGGGCGGTGTCGTCTGAATGAACAAGTAATAAAATAAAGTGTCACAGGAATATTGGCGAGCCTCGGCGGGCTGTCATGGTGACGTATCGCTGCGAACTCCGACAACCGAACTAACCAAAATATTTAGGTTAAACGTCTTCGTATTTTGGAAGAGGTCAATATATTTTTAATGTTTTTACTTGCTTAATTTACATACATATAAATTCAAGGCCATGAATCCCAAAAAGGGGTAGCCAGAGCTTCAGAGCTAGAATAAAATGTTTTTCATAGGCCTAAATATTAAAATTTTTCGTCATTCTCTTTGGCAAAAGTTTAAAATATCTAATAAAAAATATAAATAATACCGTGTATTCTACCCACGGTTGTCGTAAGAGGCGACTTAGAGCTTTTTAAGTAGTTTTTGGGCGATGTGGTTGGAGACTCATCACCAACAATACTTAATTTTTAACATCTTCTCCCCTATAAACATTCAAATGTGGCTGAGGAGTTTTCTAGATCTGAAGCTCTGGCTACCCTTTTTTGGGATTTATGGCCGTGAGTATATGTTTTATATGTATGTATAAATAATACCAACGTTACATGACGGCACTTCACTTACATAACATAAACGTTCACGCCGTTGATCCCCGAAGGGGTTGGAAGGGGTACCAATACTCCTGAACTCACATGGCAAGCGCCATCTAGTTTCCAGAGAAGGGGGCAGGCCTATCGCCGTTTTGTACGAATACACTGTCACATGACTAAGTACATTTGTGATACGATTAGAAACTCATGATCAGTTCTGTTTGCCGCTGAACTTCCCACACTGTTTTAGGAGTTAGTGAACCCAACGCTTTGGTTACCTTTGGAGTAATAAGGTACTTAGGTAAAACTCATCTGTAACTCAGATAGACGAGGTAGGCAGAGAATCTTATGATTGATTTATTTTTAAGCCCCTGGCAAACTTTTATTAGTAATAATCCCCACATGAGGTTTATGAACAAAAAGATATAAAAACTTTCAGAGCTTTATTTACAATAAGCAATATTTTTGATTTTGCCAATTAATTCTCAAGACTAGCAGATGTCCTCCTTTTTAGCATTGTTAATTTGTTCTGAATGTATCCCCTTTGTTCATGTTTCACATGCATTACCATCTATATTTCTAAAGAATCTTTAATTAAATGTTTACCAGAAAACATCTAACTAATCCCATACGAAAACGGTACGAAAAATGAGCGACAAAATAGAATAAAAGTGTCCCTGAAGTGTCGCAATATTTATTAGATAGCATCGCTATGAAGATTAGCCGGGATCGTGAGCGGCGCACGGTCGAGCGCCGGCGTTTATTGAAAGTCGGAGGGCATCGCGATGAGCCATTAGTTGTGTCGCTGACTTGAAAAACTGTCGTCTCCACTGAAACAGAGCCTCGTCGACACCTACTGCCACCCGGCTCTCTATTCAATTGGCGAATGTATTTTATTCCGTGGCAATCGATCTCGGAACAACAAAACGTACGCGCTGAATAGACTGTCTCACGAGGCGATAAATCCATGCTATCGACGATACATTTAATGAAAAGATCCTTCCATTCCCCATTTTATTACTACTGAAGTCAACGTTATTCCAATTCAAAGGCAATATCTACTAAATTGTAATAAACGGGTTGTCTAAAGCTATTTCCAACATTCAAGTACCAAAACTACGGAAATGTTGTTGCTTCAACTCTAAAGTTTGCAGAATGTCTATGATCTATGAGGATACGACAAAACCAAAAAACAAAGTAATAAACAATGAAAAAGGAAATCAACTGAGCAAACATTGATCTAATTGGAGACTTTTTGATTGTTACAGATCGTGCTCGGAATGGAAAGTGGCAAGATGTGAATAAATAAGAAGATATCGGGGACCGTTTAGGGGTAACTCAATTTGAGATGAAGGGAAAGAATATACTTGGGTGTTTGATTTAAAGTATGAAGGGTTTGGTGTCAAGGCCGGCGTGGCATGTTACCATGTGATTCGCCGCGGGGCCGAGATCCGCGCGCCAAGATGGCGTCTCGAATGACCGCCGTGCTGTTGTGGCTGGCTGGGAGTAAGTTCATATTACACATAACTATTATCATATTCATGTTGTTGAGCTTTGATACTTTGTTTGCTGAAACTTGACCTGTGAACGAGTTCAACTTCTAGTGTAGAGCTAACTTGAATGGGACTTGGCCTTTGACATATTATGTCTTTGGGGAGTTTGAAACTACTCAAAGTTTTTTTGTGTTATCGTGTATATTCATGTAATATTGTTATGTATTTGTCATTCCATACTCACATTTAAATTTATATTTAGAAAGTTTTATTGGCCAAGAGTCATAAAAAATTGTTTATGGCTGCAAAAATGCTTAGATTGTTATATATATATATATATAATGCAACCAATTGCATACATAGTATCTCGACATATTTCTCTGATGGGTTGCACAGAGCTAGGCTACCATTCAAGATAAAACTCGTAGCATTATCGTAACAAATTATATGTTTGTCCGATGCTAAAATATATACATATTTATCTGGGGGCACGGTAGTGGCCCCGCCAAGACGAGCCAAGCGAAGCGCACGGGCACTACCTACCTTTTCTCGAAGCGCTTCGTCGTTTTTTTGAACCCTCATAACTTGGGTTTGGATTATGCTAGATCAACAACATTTTCGGGATATATTGTCAATAGCGGACTTATTGAACATATTAAGTTTTAATTTCATTCGCTTTTATACTTCAGATTTTATTTATATCTAAAAAACGTTGATTTCGTCACTGACTCACTGATGATCATCAAAATTATTAAGGTATTTCCTAATGTCCTAGAAAGCTGAAATTTTGTATGTAAGCTAGTATTAGCACACAAACAACAAAAAAATTATAAAACTTGTAACTTTCATCCTCCAACCCTTTAAACTAGGGGATGGGAGTTTGTATAAGACCTGTAATTTTAAAAGATTAAATATTGATAACACTATAGGTCTAATCTAATAATAATCTAAAATTTGGTGCCCTCAGATATATATATGTATAGGTACTCCTTGTTATAAAAAAAAAATGTTACAAACAACTTACAAAAACAAATGAAATCCCACCAAAAACATTTTCATGTAAAATGTTGCCAAGACGAGCCCATATGACTTGCACTGTCAAAAAGTTATCAGATCTCATGTAGAGCCAAGCTTCTAACACTACACGCCCTAACTCTACAAGGCCTAACTTCACAAACTTTACACCTTAGTCAAAATATGTGGCTTGGCCGTTCGTTACTACAAGAACTATTGTGTAATACAAAAATAATGAACAGTTAATTGATTTTTCACCTTAAGCCGATGTGAATGTAGCGAAATGGCCAAGCCACATATTTTGACTAAGGTGTAGAGTTTGTAAAGTTAGGCCTTCTAACACTACACGCCCTAACTCTAGGGCGTGTAGTGTTAGAAGCTTGGCTCTACATGAGATCTGATAACTTTTTGACAGTGCGAGTCATATGGGCTCGTCTTGGCAACATTTTACATGAAAATGTTTTTGGTGGGATTGTTATATACATAAATATTTATACTCCTATATATATAGATATTTTCTAGGTAGTGCTGGTTAAGAATAAATAGAACTACCGTAATTCTTCCTGTGGGTGTTTGTAATGGCGGCATTGGGGATTTAAAGTGATATATTGGCGATGCGATTGGAGACCCATCACCAAAAACCTTTGTTTAATAATCTTATCCTTACATAACTTACAAAAATAACTGCCGAATTTCTGATCCCAAAGCTCTCTTCTTTCTCTAGCTACCCCTTCTAGGGATTAATAACCGCAAGTATATTTATGTAATTCTTCTTTTGACTGCCAAAAAAACATAGTATTTTCTAAGATTTTCACGATTGCACATTATAATTGAAACAACTATTGATTTTCGGATATTTTAATCGCGTGTTATTACATTATTTTTAAAGCCCGAAGTTACATTTGCGTTTAATCTTTGCTATGTACAAAAAGAGCTAATGTTATCTGGAGCCTTGCAAGTGTTCTGTTGCTAAGAACACTAGCAAGGCTCCAGATAAGATTATTAAACAAAGGTTTTTGGTGATGGGTCTCCAATCGCATCGCCAATAAATCACTTTAAATCCCCAATGCCGCCATTACAAACACCCACAGGAAGAATTACGGTAGTTCTATTTATTCTTAACCAGCACTACCTAGAAAATGTCTATATATATAGGAGTATAAATATTTATGTATATAACAATCCCACCAAAAACATTTTCATGTAAAATGTTGCCAAGACGAGCCCATTGGACTCGCACTGTCAAAAAGTTATCAGATCTCATGTAGAGCCAAGCTTCTAACACTACACGCCCTAACTCTACAAGGCCTAATTTTACAAACTCTACACCTTAGTCAAAATATGTGGCTTATCTGGAGCCTTGCTAGTGTTTTTAGCAACAGAACACTAGCAAGGCTCCAGATAACATTAGCTCTTTTTGTACATAGCAAATATTAAACGCAAATGTAACTTAAATTTTGTGAAGGTAGTTAGTATTAATAATTTTATAGTACTGTATAATGACAAATAACACCTCAGTCTTCCCGTGACCATGATAACTGAAAAGTTGCCAAAAAATTGTTTCTTGATGGTATTCGTTTTTGAATTGGAGTAATTTTTTTAAGAAATTTATTATTTACTAGAGTACAAACTATGGTAACTTTTTAAATTTTCCAATTCGCAAACATCATTAATAGTCAGCAAAGCAATCATTCAGTGTAATATTTATATAAATACTTTATAAATAAATCACGAGTTTAATTTAGAACGAGAGTGTTTCAGAAAATCCCAAAACCCCCTTTACTATTATGATCAACGTATATTTTGAAACTTTAATATTGTCATATGATTCAGTGTCCCTTACCCCTCTTATGTACCTCACTGCTGTAGATGAAGCGTTGCTTAACATGTTTACCGTGTGATGAGAATAAAGTTAAAAATAATAAGATTATTTCCTAAAATAGCCGCTATACAAAATATATACAGTATATTGCGAAAGTATTTTCAGCTAAGATTTAAATAAAAAGTAAATAGCTTGTATTTTATAACCAAGAAACAGTGAAAGTGATGAATTATTAAAATCACTCGGGATACAATCGAGTTTTCGAATCCAATCCCCTTAAGTAAAGCTGATTATCGGAATGCTACGAAGGTTGCGATATCGAAAATCTAAAATGCCAACACGGAGCCTCGGGACCTATCAAAATAGAGTCCTCGTGTATGATTTATATCATTATAGTTTGAACTTTTTACTATATGTATTGCTAATATTGGAAAAGAGGGTGAATTTTCTATAAGTTATTTAAGTTGTTTTGAAATATGGTTCTGATCGTGATGGTTCTAACTTTGTGCTTACTTTAAATATTTATATTTTACCGTTAGGTTGAGATCTAATTATTGAATTGTAATGTATCATACTTATATCGAATACTTGTTTTTTTTACTGTATGAATGATGCAGATAACTAAAATAAAGGTAAATTGCATTATTTATCTTTACCTTGCTGTTTTTTTATTATTGTAACTAAAAGTCACAGGACGTAGAAATATCTTACTGAATACAATGCAAATAAAGGTCTCCCTAATAAAGAAATCTTACATTTTAATATAATAAAAGTAGTTCTATTAATCATAAAAGATATTTAAATAGTATGTTTTGGTATGAAATGAGTATATGGAATGTTTTCAACTTAACTAAACCGCTACCCAGCCGAACTCTGAAGTCTCTACCACATCACTTCTCGGTTAGATTTATTGAGGTAAGGGTTGCAAAATAAATAGATCTAATGGCTTAATAGTATAATGTAAAAGTTTTCGGTACATATTCGTATTTTAATTTTATCGTTCTTTTACGACTAGTTAGATGTTATAGTTTGATTCTATTTGGGTATTCTATTCTCGAAATAAATAAAAACTATTAGATTTGTTTTTTCATGTTGTGAAACCCATTATTCAAATACGTGTCATACACACATACATATACTCACGGCCATAAATCTCAAAAAGGGGTAGCCAGAGCTTTAGAGCTAGAAACTCGTCAGCCACATTTGGAAGTTGATAGGGGACAAGATGGTAGAAATAAAGTATCGTTGGTGATAGATCTCCAACCGCATCGCCCAAAAACCACTCATTAATACCCTTAGTCGTCTCTAACGATACCCTTGGGAAGAGAGGACAGATGACATTCTAAGCCGGCACTACACGGCAAGTACATGTCACAAGTACTTTTTTAAGGTTTTGTTGGGTGAACTTGTCCTGGTATCTATTGTTAGCTCTGTACAATGCAACCCCGGCCGTTCTAGCCATTGATACTGTTACCTCATTTTTGAGCTTCCAAAGTATAGTTAAGTATGGTATTCGACCTACTTTTTCTTTTATGTGATTTTGGGAGCTTCATTATAGAAGTTGTAAATATTGATTTTGAATATGAGTGCGTGACTTCACGGGCTTAGTGGATTATATACTACTGTGGATTGGTGTTGCGAGCTATGTGTCTTGGCACCTGACAGATCTAAAATATTATATTATATTAGAGGATATTATATACATACATTTAAATAATATATACAATATAACATATACTCACGGCTATAAATCCCTAAAAGGGAATTTTCTTATTCCTTAGCTAGAGCTAAGGAATTAGAAAATTTCGGAGAGTTAAGTGGGGAAAAGATGGTGAAATAAAGGTTGTTGGTGATGGGTCTCCAACCGCATCGCCCAAAAACCCCTTGATAGCCCTTATACCGTTAGTCGCCTCTTACGTACACCCACCGGAAGAAATGGGGTAGTGCTATTCTAAGCCGACACTACACAGTTTTTAAAAATATATCTTATAACCAATCCCATCAGCAAAATCCATTGAAAAGGATAGGGGGTTTTACCTTTTTTAGTCTGCATTAGACACCCTGCTAAATTACTTACTAAAAAGGAGGTTTCAAACGGAAACCCTGTTATTTGTTAACTAAGTCTTACAAAACTTTTTATTAGGTTACCCTTATAGAAGCAGAATCCCTTAGATGGTTAACCATGAATTTGGTTTCCTTTTAAGTTGGGATACCTTTTTAAGGGTATTGATATTTACGCGTTCGTCTTGTCTCTGGATGTCGGTCGCCCACTAAACCTTGCCCGCTGCACTCGATCGTAAGAAGAAGACCGCGACGTAAAGGATCTTTGGGGTTATTTGGGAGTATAGTGTTTGGGTTATCTCCCTATACTCATGGCTTTATAGCTTTACTCTTAAAACTCCAAAAATAAACAACCATTTGGTTTTGAATAAAAGAAATAAAAAGATTTGTACATATTCTGTTATGTTCGTTTTGCACTGCATCACATATCGCCCAACCATAAATCATTGCATGTATGTGTCCTTTCATTCTAAAGCTATATCATATTCAACCATTTGTACGCCATAATCTAGGAATAGAAGATAGTTGAATCATAAAATCACTTTATCAATCAGAGTGGTGGACGCGTCGGATCCAGCGAGCCGAAAACACATTCATTGTTGCTCGCGAGGCCATTCCTAGCGGAATGAATTTGTATCATACATTACACTCGCGGATACGATGAAATATGATGTGGCCAAAGTAGCAAATTGAATTCGGCTGCGTTGTAATGAGTTCATGTCGACGACGCCGGCGGCAGCTAAATTTTGTTTAAGGCTGATCTTCAATTCGATCACGTTCCATTCAGTTGATTTATGTATTCCGACCACCTTTGCTATAGCTCCGGCCTGAAGGCCAAGATTTGATTACTTACGTCTAAAGTTCGGTTGAGTTTTAGAGGGATCGTAAAGAAACCAACTTTGTTTTAGGGTTATTTATTATAACTCGGCGTGAATAGAACATGAGAGAATGATCGGCTATTCAATCAAACTGGATAGCGTTGTATCGCTCGTAACGGTTTGAGGGGTAGGAGTTTATCGCGTGCCCCATTTTTACGAGTTTAATAAGGCCATCAAATAAATTCTTCTTTCAGGTTCACTCTGACAAATTTAGGGACAAAATGTTACACTTTTATGGGCTTTAAATTGTGCTTAACAGGATCAAAGGCGTTTTACCATTTTGTTTATTAACGGGAGGCCGTAAAGTGAGCTTTCCTGAAGTGAGTTACATCCAGCCGCAGACGCGGTCACTGTTTTATACCTCGCCAGAACACAAACCTTAAACGCGCTCTAATTTGTTTTGCTAAATAATTATTTTAACGACCAAATAACCTTACCTAAAACACCGGTAATATTTTTGAACATGCTATTATAGAATATGATTAGAATGATGAGGATTTTAAAGAAAAAGTATTATATATCCATATTTTTGTATTTAGTTTCATGAAAAGTATATAATTACAAATAAATGACAACACATACCTTTCTATATTTTTACACAAGTATTATGATCTTTGATGGCATAGAATTCATTGCATTATACTTTAAACGAACAAAGGTTACCTACATGTAATAGATTAGGGATAGCATGAAAGTTGTCCAGATACTTGATAAGCGCTTTATTTATTTATTTACACAAGGAAAACAATCAGCTGTGATACTTAAAATTAGGATACACTTTTAACACAAATTAGCCTATATTAGGTTTATTGTTATTACAAGCTAGTGTCTTTTCAACTTGAATTTTGTTTTCAACATAACTTTACATGTAACACAATTAAACCTAATAATAAATATACATGGCCATAAGTATAATACTCAGATCAAGTTAGCCCCAAACCAAGTAAGACTTGTATTTTGGGATATTAACTCAACGATATATTTAATATTATATAATACACATATGAATAACATCTAAGACTTAGACACAATAATTTATGCTCAACACATTAATGGTGTTCAAACATTCAATTCGCATCGTGTATCAAACCCGCAACCTCCGGACCAAGAACCTACTCACCTAGTCACTCGACCACGGCTGTCGTCAATATTAAAAGGTGATAGAATTGCAGGCATAACATAACATAACATAACATATACTCACGGCTATAAATCCCTAGAAGGGGTAGCCAGAGCTAAGGGATTAGAAATTCCTCAGCCACTGTTGAAAATTGAGTGGGGAAAAGATGGTAAAGTAAAGGTTGTTGGTGATGGGTCTCCAGCCGCATCGCCCAAAAATCCCTTAAAAGCCCCAATACCGTTAGTCGCCTGTTACGTACAACCAACGGTAGAAACGGGGTAGTGCTATTCTAAGCCGACACTACACGGCACTTGCAGGCATTCTGTTGCAAATTGACAAGGTTGCTTGCTTTCTTGCTAAATTTTCACTAACCTCGGTATTTGTTCAAATCGGTTTCAATCTTAAAGAAACAGCATAAGATTGTACACCATAACTAAAATAAATATATGTGATGATTTATATTTTCATCCACTCCGTTTTTGTACATCTTTTATTTCTTACCATGATCACGTTCTTTACTGTTTCCATACATCAGGATTCCTTGGCATTGGCTAAATTCAGGTACCGAAACACATGACGGCCTCACGACTTAATAAAATTCACGGAAAGCCGATTGATGAGAGCAGCACAGGAGCGGTCTTTCTGGAGACGTCAATGGACGTCTACTGACTGAAAGCAATATGATATATCCCTCATTCAAACCACAATCTACAATAATCAATTCATCTCCAGGTGTCCTCGGTCTACGGGACGTCCATCTGACAGTTCCAGAGGCGGTGGGTGTAGGAGCCAGCGCCACCTTGTCTTGCCGCTGGGCTCTGGACACCGGCGAGACGCTTTATACTGTCAAGTGGTACCATGGGGCTCAAGAGTTCTTTCGGTTCGTGCCCAAGGAACTTCCCAACACGAAAGTGTTTTCACAAACTGGTATTAATGTTGATGTAAGTATTTTTTGTTTTTTTTTTGTGTAAGGATTTCTGAAAGTAGATTGCAATAGCAGTAAAAATCTATTAATTCTTCGGATTTGATAACTGTATGTGTTATATGTCTTTTTGTACAAATACTAATATTAAATCATTTAACATGCCTTCTGTACTGCAGTTATGTTGTAATACTTTAGACAACAATTAATAAATTTCTGTGAAAGAAGGGCAGACTATGTTTAACAAACCAATCAGTAATTAACGTATACTTTGTGTACTATCTGAAATGTCAAGCTAATTCATAAATTGTTACCAAATCTTATTAAATGTATTTTTAGACATCCCATAACAAAGATTGTACTCGATTTGAGAGCTCAGTAATTGGTAATATATTTTTGCTATATGTAAACCTAACGACTAACGTTGTTACTTCCCATCTCTATAGAAATATATGAACCGGCAAATTTGTCAATTTCCAAAGAGAAAGTCAGTGAGTAATTTATCAGTTTTGCTGAAACATTGATCAATCAACTCGGTCGCAATACTCGTATAAATCGATAGACGCTGAACTTTCGAAGATAGCGCCAACTTACTGACGTACACTTCAGTAACTTATTTTACCGATCACTCACTTGATAAACTACTTATGTTAGAAACAGCGAACGAAGCGACAAAGTAATAAATATAGTTATAATTTCATTGCGATTATATATGGGTCAGCGAGCCTGCGACATCTTCGCTAGTTGCCCGGCGCGAGTGCAAAAAATCACTTAAGGCTCGAGCGGCGAGCACGTTAAACCTTTAGCTGTTGGCGCGATGCCATGCCTGTTATAACATCGTGCCAAAATAATACATTAAAAAGCGTTTCAGCGAGTAACGAACAATCCAAGTTTGCATCGAGACATGAGTTACTCAGTTTCTTCAATGTGACGCAGCATGCCTCTCGAAAATCGGGTCAGACGCTGGGAGCGCGACAGCCATGATTTAGTTCGGCGGTTTCTCAAAGTGGACTGACTTTCTGTAAGATGGATCGAAGCTTTTAGCTGAACTCAGCTCTAGTAGTACGGTGAAGTGCACACGACTCATTGTAATGGGATTATTCTGCGGCTCACGTATAAATTACGTGCGATTGCTACGTCTTACATCTGCGTCCGATACGATGATGGATACTCTCCGCATTACCTGCTCTTGATTTCAATTACCTGAAATATATTTAGTGTTTTACCTTTTCAAAGTTCTTTATCAACAAAAAAACGTATTTGGAAAGTTAATAACATTTTCAAGCAAATGATTTTATTGATAAGCATGGAATGTAAAAACATATTTTGTGGTAATCATATCAAAATAATTAAACTAACAAAAAATATGGGATGAGGTTTGGCCGTTATTAAATATTTTGCTACCTTTACCCGTTATTGAAAGGCTGTGTAGTGTCGGCTTTGAATAACACATTATTTCTGCTAGTGGGTGATCTTAAAAGGCGACTAGGGGTCTTTGGGCTTTTTAAGTGGTCTTTGGGGGAATTTCTATTACTATTTCGATATAGAGTTTCCACAAAGACTTACTCCTCAATATTTTCCCACAGGTGTCCAGGTCAGGTGCTCAGCAAGTGGTGCTGGGAGCGGCGACCCACTCGCTGAGCGGCCGATATCGCTGCGAGGTGTCAGCAGATGCACCGTTCTTCCACACCGTCTATAAGACTGCTTATCTTAGAGTTGTCGGTAAGAATTCAAGTTTGTTATTCTAAGAAATACTCTTAAATTTTACTCAATATGAAAACCGTGATAGCTCAGTGGGTAGAACACCGCTTATCGTGCAGAAGATGTAGATTCAAATCCTGGGTCAGGCCTAGAGCGAATTGTGTTTTCTAAAGAAATATGTGCAGTTAATTTATCATGAGGAATCTCACATGGCTAAGCTTACTTAGTTGTGTGACAGTGTATTCGTACAAAACGGCGATAGGCCTGCTCCCTATTATAAAATGTGTAAAAAGTATTAGTACCTTTATTATATTTATTAATGCTAAGCCCTAATACATGTAAAGTTAAAGTAACAAATGTATGCACAAAAACTTATGTAAACTGTAAACTTATGATTATGACCCAAAATAAAAATAAATAATTTTAATACTATATTTTATCGTCCGTTTTAGTCACTTAGTGCTTCAAGTTGTTTAGTATTTATGTATTATTGTATTGAAAATACTTATCAAACAATAAATTGAATCAATAACTATACTCAATAGTCGTGTACCTGTTCCTAGAAATATAATTTAGTACTTTGGAAAGCTTGATTTATAGTATTCCGAGAAATTACACAATAGCAATTTAAGTAACTTCGATTCCATGCTTCGTTTTGGACAATACAATTGTTTGCTAACTAATTGTAAAGGGTTCGGAGGAAATTAAATTGATATCTCTCTATCGGCGCACCTAGTTTCAACGTCAATTCCCTGTTTAAGTGAACTTTGTTTCAGCGCTGAATAATATAAACAATGGCTTGGTAGCCTCGACAACCTAACCCGTAAATCAGAACTATATTGTTGGGCAATAAATGCGGTGAATCGAACACAAGGGACGTTTGATTAAGCTTTATCTTGGCTTATTTAGTGTTATTGTATGTATCGCTTTCATGGCGTGTTCAATCTCAATACCGCAGATATTCCCGTAGTTACCACCTTCACCTTTCACACTCGCTTGTTAATGAGGTAGCCACAAAATTAGGCCTCGCCTTATGCGAATATACGACAATCTTAAGTAAGAGAAACCACTAAAGATGGTGTTTATTATCATTTCAAGTATTTAAACGGCTCAAAATATTTCTTTAATGTATGTTTCGCATTGTCATTTCTATGAATACCAAGGATTTTATTCTCAATTGGTAAATTGCTATAATATTTGTACATTTAAATATACTGTATTTCAATCTAGTATGCATTAATTTGCTCATTTTAATTACATGTTTGAGTTTAAGTCGTAGTTAGTCGAAATTCCGAAGAAACTTTAAAACACTAACAGGCGGCAAATCAAAAGAGGCAGTTGGCGCTGTCGTGTTCCCATTAAGCGAAATTGGCAAAAAGCGGCAGCATAAGAATGTAAACACTTAAAAGTTTGCTCGACGCGAGTCCCACCACTCCGCTGCCGTAATAGGGGGCGCCAACGCTTGCAAACAAAACACTCCGAGCTTTAGTGTGGACGCCATTTTGTCTAGTCGACGTTTTAACCACGATCTCTGAATTCCCGCGGCTTAAAATGAAACTGCCGCGTATGAAAGATGAATATGCAACACGGGCGCCCCGCCCGCTCTGTCGCGCATTCAGACGCATGCAGACGTGCCCAAATGTGATTTATTGTGCTGCAATATTTTTCTCCAGTATACTAACACACTACTCGTAACTTTGTTTGCGTTTGTCGCGACTTTTCATCGCAAAGTAATTAACGTCGTCAGAGCTTGTGTAAGTCGGGTAATTTATAATGATTTATCTTACGACTTACACGTTAGATAGTAATTAAGGGACTCTCGAACGCTAATGACGAAATATGAGGCTGACAGCTCTTTTATGCGGGATATTGATGTGAATGTAATTAACAGATTTGCCGGATTCAGCGCCCAGTTTACATTCTCAAAAGAGTTGGTACTCGGTGGGTGACATGCTGCGGGCGAACTGCAGCGCCGCACCGGCGAATCCGCCGGCTAATCTAACCTGGCTTTTGAACGGCCGGGAGGTAAGCCATTTCAAATTGAAACTATTGATTTGTTTGGTTTGTACGGTTTACCGAGCACCGTAACTGATATGTTTTGTGGTTTAACAGGTCAAGGGTTTAGATATCCCTTCTCCGGAGCCAATATATTTTACACGCAAAAAACCTTCAGTGACAGACGCGTCACTTGAAGATGCGAATAGGATAATATTCAGTCCATGGGACACGTCGGGGTCCGAGGGGGCGGTCACGGACGTCATTGACATTCCTGGAAACGGCGATGTGTTCAGCGTGCCAGATTCAAATGGAAGTCGGAAAAACAAGGACGAGGGTCGAGGTGCCGCGTTCCCCGATCAACTAGCGAATAAATTCAACATTAGCACTGACGAGGAAAAATCTAATAAATCATCTTCGTTCAGCCAGCTCACTGTGAGAGTACAGGCGGCACATTTTAACAAAGTAAGTACTTAAATTGTGAAATTCAAATTATGCCACACGCTTGTACAGATCTATATAATTTAATGATGGCCTAAGTAGAAGAAGCGCAATAGAACGGTGAGCTTGAAAATGTCTACTCATTTTCGGCAAGGAAGGAAATATAAAGCATTAAATAGTAATTTCGTCCGTGATGAGGGTTATTACAGTCGGAGTTGAGTGAAAACGACATCGACTATTTCACGAATGTTCTGACTGGTGAAGCGTGAAGACCTGAGGCCGATACCTTTATAATTGAAAATGACTCTGCTTACTTTACCTACATTGGCTTAGTTACGCCGCTCGGCTAACTAATTTAATTCTTAATCTTGTTAGAGAATTCTAATCGGATTTTGTCTCGGAGTTTCAAAGCAGTTTTCGTCAGCTATTTTTTATCTGCTATCTTTTAACGTAGATTTTCTTTGAAACTGCTTTTAGATAAAACTAGATGCTGCAAGCATATTAAGCAGTGTCAAAGTCAATGAATGTAGTTGTTCAAAGACTATGTAGGTATGTTACATTTAAAAACATGCATGATATTTTTCTAAAGAACTTGAAACTTACGTTGTTTACGAGTATCTTAACGTAGTTTAGGCACTAAAGTATAATTTTCTGTTCTTCTAAATAGGGACGACTAAACATGACATGTGTGGCTCACGTGTATTCCGTGTGGTCAGCCAGCAGCTTCCTACTGCTCGACGAGGAGCGACCGCAGATAGCACCGGTTATGGGGAGTAGGGATTCCAATTCAGGTAACAAACTTTATTCTATGAGAATTGTTATTACATAGTTTCAAATTAAAACGTGTAGAAATCGCTCTAAACTAGTTATTTATATCTTGTATCAAATGCGAAGTAATTTTCACGGGTTTCTAATATGTACAATCTTAAAAAAAATGTTTCTACTTTATGTTATTTATCATTAATATCAATCAAGATAAGTATTATATGTATGCAAATATGAGGTTATCGGTTATCGTTATCGAACCTACTTAAAGTACAGAAACAACAACAAAAAAGGTAAATGTCATTTCATATGAAATATGCGTGCCTAAACACATAAGCTACAGGTACACACTAGAATATTAGCATGGCCTTGCCTTTTATTTGTGAGATAATAGGTTTTACCGAAATAGGAGCGACATTGTTGTCTGAAATATCGAATTGTACTTTCTGGGATCGCGTTGTTTTGCTTACTTTACTGTGAGTATTTATAAACGTTATCCTTTATGAGATCCTATATTAGGGAATGTTTCATTTTGTCGGCTCAGAATATCTCAAAGATTTTTTAATACGTTACCGCCTTCTTTACTATTATATGCAGATAGTCTCAGAGGGTTGAAAGGTCACGGGCTAAGAGCGTTTTGATTATTTACAAAATATGTACCTAATACATTTTGATTAAATAAAAAACGCCTTCGCGTCTTGCGATAAAGATAGGATGTAAATATCGCCGTTTGCTCTCAAAATATGATTTCAGGAGGTAAGTTTCCTATTCCACAAAATGTTTGCATAATAAAAACATTTTGGTCACATTCGATTCAGTACATGGTTCTCCGTTTTTTTATAGCAATTAATGTTTATTTTAATGAATTTTAAAAATTCGTTTATTTAATTACTAATAACATTTAACATAACCAGTTCCCTGAAATTAGCGGTTGACCCTAGATTGATATCCAAAAATCATGCAAATCGGACCTTGTTTACTGGTGGTAAAATATTACCCCATTTTCAAGACGAATTTCAACCTCGCAATCCTCTTAATACTTAAAGTTGAGTTAAGAATTTCCAAACTTATACTACTATACTACTAATAGTATAAAGACAAATAAGACAATTAAGAGTGTCCTGAGTTTCCTATCAAAAACTGAGCATGAACCGTACAACGGCTTTTTATTATTACACAAAGTTACATATTCAAAATAAACCAACATTTTTAACCAACCTAATTATCTTGGTTGTTAGCGGTGAGGGAAAACATCTCGAGGAAACCCATATGACTAAATTGTACTTAGTCATATGACAGTGTATTCGTACAAAACGGCGATAAGGCTGCCCGTATCATGTGAGTACACTGTCCAAGCAAAACGTGGGTACTCTGAACAGCATGTCACAATTTCACGCGATGTTCAGAAGTATTAGTACCTCTGCCAACCCCTTCGGGGATATATGGCGTAAACGTCTGAATTGTTCATGGTAGGGTAGATTTCATGTTAAAGTCGGAGTTATCACTGTAATAAGTATATGATAAACATAATGACCAAATAAGCCTAATGTAGGTACCTTTATTTAAGTACAAACATATCAACCTGAATACGACGCAACCCAAGAATAATGTGATTTATAAAAAGGGTTGGTTACAAATAAGACACCTATATATTTAACATGTCTTGTATGACGGAAATGTTGATGAGATGAGTTGTGACCGTTTCGAGGCACGAAAAAGGTGTCATTTTACTAAAAAACACGATGTATGAAGGTTTTTTATTATCTTACCTCGGACGTGTTTTACGATGGTCCCTTATATTGTAAAAAAGATGTTTTCCGCATCTGTTCGTGCCGAAAAGGTAAGTTTGGAGCCACCTAGTGATATGTGTCCTTTCTTGCAGGTTTCCACAATACTAGGTCTAAGATTGGCATCGCGTTACTGCTCAACTTTGTTCTCTACGTTCATTGGTGAGATTCTCTCAAATCAAATATATTAGACATAGAATTGTAGTTTTTTTCTTTATTTGCCATCTGGATTTCCTTGTTGTAATATTTTTTTGTTGTTTTTTGTGTTTGGTGACAAATAACATTTTTTTATCTTTATATATATATATATATATATAGTTGTGTCTCATCTCATGGGTCTCATCATTTTACTTATATAAAACTTTTTCACAAACGGTTTTTTTTTTTACGCTTTAATTTTGATCGCTAACAACCTAGTTTAATATTCTAATCCTGTATGAAAATATTGGAAAACAAAACAAACACAACGCCCAGTCGATGGGTGATTTGTTTTGGAAATAAGCGAAAATATAAAAATAAATGTTTGATTCAAAGGGAAACTCGTATGTTGTAGATAACTGTAGAAAGCTGTGTTGTGCCAGCTTATAATAACACTACCGCATTTATTCCCGTGGGTGTTCGTAAGAGGCGACTAAAAGTATTGGGACTTTAAACTGATTTTTACCAACAACCTTTATTTTTAGAATATTTTTCCCGCTTGACTTCCAAAATTTCATATTCTGTAGCTCTGACTACCCCGTCTAGGGATTTATACATACAGACATTCACATACATACAGCTATAAATCAAATATAATTTAATACTAGGGATTTATAGCCGTGAGTAAATGTATGTATGTATGAATTAATTTCATGCTTAACGAATAATGTTATAGATAAACTGTGATTATTCTACTAATAATAATTATAACACACTACGTCTTCCTATGGATGAAAGTCTTAACCTTCCTCTTCTGGAGGATGGTGTCAATATAATATGAAAATTTAATTGTTTGTTTTTGTTTCAGGCTTTCACGATGATCCAGATGAAACACTAGAATTTAATAGTCTTTTTTATAATGACAGATATTAACAATTAAATTCACATCATATAACGACACAATCTTTAAGTGACAAAGAAAAATAATACTTTGTTGAAACTAAACCTGTAAAATATATTTGACAAGTCTTTTAAAATACAATAGTGTATAATAATTGTAATTAGACGTATGTTTTCCACTTGTAAATACTAGTTTTGTATAGATGTTAGCCTTAGCTGTGTTTTGCTTGACAAACTATGTACGTAACTGTTACAACATAACATTCATGAAATAAAAGAGAATAAGTTTCTGTTTTTACATTCGCTTGTTATTCTGTATCGAAATGTCCCCGTGAATCTGGAATAAACTAGTCGAACAAAAGTGCTGAAAACTAAATTTATCGGCTTGCGTTTCCGGTGCAAAAACAGTGCAGCGAAACTGCGACATAAATCTGAGTGTGACTTGGCAGTTTAGTAACAAGCTTCATATTGGAGCGCAGGTATCATACTGTCATGTTAAGTGTGATATATCTCACGAGTGGCTGCGGGATGTTGACAGTGGAGCTGCGGGTGTGTCGCTGGTAGCTGCGGTACCAGCTGTGATGGCTTCATCTTTCTACGTCTTGTTTGTTGCTATACACTATTTGTCAACCAGTACATCGAAAATAAAAAAGTATAAGTACATCGAAAATCAGGTTTACTAGAATGTTAGTTACTTTTTGTGTACGAGCAAATCATATACATTTTACAACAAACAACAAATTTGAATTTTACAAAAGAAGGAAACTAGAGCTCCAGAAATTACGTTGCGATACTAACTGCCGCACTTGTCAATAAGTTTTAAAACACTCTGATATCTACATAACTAAATACGAGACTTTACAGCAGCGAAAGGATATGCCTATATCTGTCGGAAACTTTTTTTTTCATTGATATTTAAAAGAGCAAATTTTTAGTTCAATGCTCGCTTACTAATACCCTTGTTCTATTGATAATAAATTTGCCTGAAATATTTTCGGACAAATGGAATTTAAAGTTATTTATAAAGTAAGCCTTAAATGAGTCTATTTTATTAATTGAATGATATTAGGTATATAAATATGGCGTCATAACAAAATAAAATAAGGTAAGATATATTTCAACATAGTAGGTGCAAGCATGCTTATTAATTAAATTTAAATACAATGAGCTTCTAAATTATTGGTAGCAGGCTTAACAAGATAGTCCTTTGATATGAATGGGAAAAAATCAGACGTTAAAAATAGGGAATGCACTGGTGAATAGTGTCGACTAAGAATAGAATTAACTCATTTCATTTGGTGGGTGTTAATATTAGGTAGCTAAGGGTTAAGGGACTTTACGCGATTGTTAGGCGATGTTGGTGGGGACCCATCGTAGTATTCTACCCACCCAACTATTCTTTATTTTACAAACTATTCCCTTAAATTCAGTGGGACCTGAGTGAGGAATAGATTTTAGTGGCTAAGGGATTTCTAACTCTGAAACTCTGGTGACCTCTTTCTGAGCTTTATATAATAAACTAGCTTTTTGCCCGCGACTACGTCCGCGTGGACTACGTTTTTTGCATCCGGTTTACATCCAAATACCAAAACACTATCTTAAGTACTGTTTATATTCCATATTTATATTCCCGTCGGCTTTGTTATAGATATAAAGAACATTGAGGCTTTTTAAGTGATTATTGGGCGATGCAGTTGGAGACCCATTTAACTACCTTTTTCCCATTAAACTTCCAAAAGTGGATAAAGCATTACTATCTCTGAAGCTGTGGCTACGCTTTTTGGGGGTTTATAGCCATTAGTATATACTCATGAATGATTGATAACTGAATTTCAAATATTCCTTTTTGTAGTGTCTTCTTGTCTTAGTCTTGCTTTATATCAGTCAATCGCATCAAGTTTCAAATTTCTAGATACAGAAATGTATAAAATCTGTATACTAAATTTTAATCCCTTAGGGGGTGAGTTCCAAAAAACATTTTTAATTGTTCACAAGAATCATGAAACAAACCATTTTGTACAAAGTTTCTATGTTCAAAAATGAGAATATATTTAGTAAGTATGGATAGCAGTTTGGCGATGTGGTGTTGGCCCGGTGCTGCCCCCTACACTAACCGTTGGTGATATGTGAGAGATTGCAGCCAATCAGTCATAGATGGCGGTACTAAATTAAAATTGAGATATGAGCTATTATTTACCAACTATGCATTCTGAGGCTTGAACAGAATATTAATTTATGCGTAAGTATATTATAATACATCTTTGAGAATATTAGTTGAAATAGTTAAAAATATAAAAGTTATAAACTTAGTCTCAGACGTATCAAATTAATACGCAATGTTCATACAATATACTTTCAATTATCTTTATTCATACATATTCGCATAGTTGAATGCGAAAAAGATGGAATAAAAAATAGCAAAAAGATTGTGATCCCCCGGGATTCGAACCTGGGTCTTCCGTTCGTTTAGTAATAACCAAACGGAATACCGCTACTCCACGAAGACGTCGGTGTAGGGTCCAAATTTTTGATAACCTATATATCTAGTAGGCATACTATTGACAAACAATTAAATGGACATTTATTTTGATGAAAATGGATGAAACCCTTATTTTTTTCAAAAAGACTATTAATAAAGAGTCTGATAAAGTCGTTCGATGAAAAAACGAATTGTGTTAATATAGGAAACCATATAAAAGTCATGTTTTTTTATGCTCCTGTGGGAACCCTTGCGAAATCCGGGATAAATCCTATATGTTGGCCAGGTGTATAAGCTACATTCATACCAAATTTGATCAAGATCGTCTTCCGTCATCCGTCCGACAAGAATTAACGTGATAACCGGATATACAGACAGACAGAAAGATTTTTTTTTTCAAAAAGCGCAAATTTGGCTTCAGTATCAAAAATTAAAGATATTCCACCGGTTTTTATTTATTTTTCTTCAAGCTACAGTTTTGACCTCGGTACAGTCTTATTATGGTATAGATTAACATACGTATTTGAGGGTCGTTAAATATTCAAACAAAGACTTAATAAATAACCGATTTATTTTCTAGTTGAAATAAAAAAAGAGAAATGAAAAAATCTCATTCTGCATTTACGATATTATTCAGCTAGTTTTAAATCTACAATTTTTCATGTACACCCCGAATGCCTTCAATTCTTCTCCGAATCGAGCCCAGTATAAAAAATAAAGTAAATACTACTGTTGATATGCACAGCATTTTTCAAAAGTCCGGCGAATGTCGATATAGTAACGTTTGTATAGCTCGATACTATTTGTACATAATCAAGGGTATACATATACAAAAAAAGGTAACAAGAGCATCAAAATTGGAATTCCCTAAGACACTTTTGGAAGTTGAGTAGAGAAAAGATTAATTAAAGACGTTGATGTGGTGAGAGGATGAATCATCAGCAATCTCGCTCATCAATAACTTTAAAAGTTAAGTCCAAATACCCTAAGAAAATTACAATACCATGATCTACACTAATATACCTTCACTGCTAGGCATTCGCCTTCCATAAAGATCCATCTACAACGTTCCATAATTCTCAAAATACCATTCATACTTTCACTTGAAAAAATAAAGTGTTTTAATTTATAATGCCAAACTTTTAGTGCCGCTACGCATTTCATAGTCATTAATTAAATCATCAACTTAATTCCCTAAGTTTTTTCTACTTATCCCTACAGAATTCTTTATTCCATGTAAAGTTTCCTGAAAAAGTCTCACAATTTAATAAGCGTCACCGAACCTGATACCCCAGGGGTCACTGAACCTTGAAGAGCCTCATTTATATCGTATGATCAAAAGGGCAAAAAGGACTTCCATGTCGAAAGTTGCCAGGGATGAAAAGTAGCTTATATTCATCTCCGTTATGAACGCTATCAGAGCGTCAAATTCTATTCTCATCACTTGTAAGTGAGGTGTGAAAGTAGGCCACGATATTGTTCGATAGGCTTAGTTGCTATATTAATGATGATTTGTTGTAATTGAGATACGATTCTTGTAATGTTATTAACTGTTAGTATGAAACAACACTATATAGATTTTAGGCACTTTATTGCAAACATTTTTTATTTTTCTGAAGATCTGTCCTAACCTATCTTTTGTCATTGCAATTGTACAATTAGCAGAGATTGAAAAAGGTTTTAACAAAGGGTTACAAAAGCTGAAAAACACCAAGTTCAATATTATGTAGTGCTGTGTAGTGTCTGTAAGCCGAGAGGCTTAGAATAGCACTACCCCATTTCTTCCGCTGGGTGAACGTAAGAGGTGACTAACGGTATTGGGGTTTTTAAGGGTTTTTGGGCGATGCGGTGCCAGACCCGTCACCAACAACCTTTTTTTTACCATCTTTTCTTCATAACTACGTCAATCCATTTTAGCCGCACGATGTAATCGATCATAATTCTTAACTTCTAAAACTAGCCATCTTTAGGACTTTATGCATTTAACCTCAACGTAAAAGTTACAGGCATGCCAAAGGAAAAAAACAAAGATAAACTAAGGTAGTCAACGTGATATTTTCTTTAATCAAATGAGGATTATGTTTGCCACAAGAACCCTTGTACGTTTAACCTTTTCGAGGTTAAAAAACAGCTTTTTATGTGATAAATAAAATGTGAGAAACAGTAAACAGCAATAGACTGGACAGCGATAATAGGTACCTTCATCTTCCGCCTAAATAGATGACCGGGATTTCTTTATACCTCCTTTATTATACGGCTTATATTGCTAAAATGGGATTGTCTTATTTCGCACATGGAAGCCTTGGATAACTTTTTCTTGGAATCTTATTTAACTTCTGCCTGTTCAAGTCTGAAGGTTTGGGATTTAATATCACTTATTGGTTTTGACGCGTGGGCAGTTGAGGGATTAATGTTGATAGGATAAACATAAATTGTTTGGTTTAGTATATTGAATATTTGTATGAATAATTTAGGTCCGAATGGTATGTATAAATCAGGATTATATACTTTAATAAAACATATAACCGATTCTAGGGCAATATATATTCGCTATATTTATAAATATTCTTAAGGCTGTAGATGTGTCAAATGCTTCGATAAAAAATCTAAATTTTGCAGGCATTAAGTTCAAATAGAAATAATTTTATCGGATTAAGTATTGTAGTACGAAGATGAGATAATTATTAATATAACTTTTTTAATTTCTTTTTCTATGTCTTTTATGTTATAATGAAAAAAGTAGTTGGAAAACTAACTTGTTATTCACGCTTCCTACTCCTATATCGGTAAGGCAACTATCCTGATAAACATCTCTTGCTTCGCTCACACTCATGACTACTCTTATACAATGTTCTTTTATTCTTTTTACAACGTAGTTACACTTTCGCTTCCTGGTTTTCACCGATTCGCTCTATGTGACCAAACCGTATCAACATTCCTAAATCTGTCTCTGGTAGATAAAAAACATATACACTGCACACAGATCATCTAAGACCTAAAAGGCCAATAGAGATAGTCTTTCACGGTATACAAGCGACGCTCTCCACTAAGAACCGCTTCTATATTGCCTCAGAACCCTGTAAAATATATTACCATCATTTTAGACTAGTTTGATTATTTCCTATCGATTTTATGAAATTAATCAGTAATAGTTTTCAGGTACATGACATTTACAATTCATTGCAATACTAAGTTGTATAAATCAATTTCTTAACACATAATTTATTAATTAAGATTTGAGGGATATATTTTTGTATATGGTATGTCTCCACGAAGGATCTTGACCCACCCCTATACTAGGTAAACCTTGGTAAAATAGGGCTTGGTAGACCTTTTTTTTGACGCTAATTTATGAATATATTTAGGTATATCTGTTAAATTTAAACAGATTTACCAAACAACACTGTAAAACATGAATCTGGTTGTGAAACAATTCACAAATATGCGGTTCAGTTACATGCAAGCGACAGATCGGGTCTGGAAGTCAACCAAAACTCGGTTGTTTTCGACGCACGAGCCTCATCTAATTACGTCAATTTGCCGACCACGATTTAGGTCAACAGATAACTAGACATCGCATTCATTATACAATTAGTCCACTCGCGGCTCATACACTTGCAAATCACTAAAACGTGACTTATAGCAGGCTGGTTCTATGATGTATAATGCTTGGCAAGTTTTGACTGACTTATTGCTAGTTGATTGAGTTCAATAATAGAAAGATATATTCTTTTAAGATTAGCCATCGAAAAATGGAATTGAAGACACGTTCTTGTTTAAAAGGTATTATGCTTAAGCTAAATAATTATGTTCTGGTTTTCATCCTTTATTTTCTACTAGCCGTATAGTTTCAGCTTAGAACAACTCTACCCGGCTAGTAAATACTACGTGAACACTTATCCATTTCTACCCGAGGGGGTGATCGTATGAGGCTATTAAGGGTATGGGGCATCATCCCCAACCTCTGTATCAAGTTTCAAGATTATAGCATTTTTTGTTTGGTTGTGAGAGGCGTAAAGGTTATAAGTGTTTTGCATGCTCAGCGATTTCTTGCTATCGAAAAATATGGATCTAGGGATTTGGATCAAATTTTGTGTAAAATATAAAAAAGCGCTCCAAAACACTTGAAATGTTGACAGAGGCATACTGTGAAACTGTTCTAAGTAAAAAATATATGTTTGAAAGTAGTAAAAACTCTTTTAAGATGGCCGGGAAGATGCCAATGACGAGCCTCGCTCTGGACGCCCGAGTACGGCAACAACTGATGAAAACGTTCAAGCAGTAAACAAAATTGTTCTGGAAAATCGTCAAATCACTATCAGAGAAGTTGCTGAGGATGTTGGTATATCGCTTGGCTCGTGCCATGAATTTTTTTCTTACATTTTGGATCGCGAAGTTTGTTCCGAAATTGCTAAATTTTGACCAAAAGAACCGTCGCTTGAGCATCGCTCAAGAACTGTTGAATGACGTCAACGACGACCCAGATTTACTCAAAAGGGTCATAACTGGTGACAAATTATGGGTATATGAATATGATATGGAAAATAAAGTCCAAACGTCGCAATGGAAGAGCCAATACCGAAAAAAGCACGCCAATTTCGATCAAATATCAAAGTTTTGCTCACTGTTTTCTTCGATTATCACGGCGTGGTGCAACAAGAGTTCCTACCCTATGATTGTACGGTCAATAATCAGTATTATCTTAAAGTTATGCGCCGTTTGCGAGAAGCAACACGAAGAAAACGTCCAGAATTGTGGAAATACAATTCGTGGCTTTTGCACCACGATAATGCCCATGCTCACTCATCTTTGCTTGTGAGAGATTTTTTGGCCAAAATCAACACCACAATTATGCCTCAGCCACCATATTCACCGGAGTTGGCCCCATGTGACTTTTTCTTGATCCCAAAACTAAAGAGACCTATGTAAGGACGGAGATTTGCTACGATTGAAGTGATAAAGACTGCATCGCTGGATGAGCTCAAGGCTATACTAAAAAGTGCTTTGAGAATTGAAAAAACCGTTGGCATAAATGTATTGTATTTGAGGTGGATTACTTTGAAGGGTACATCATAAATATTGATAAATATATTTTTTTTTCTTAAAAATACAAAATCACCTTATTTTTTTAACATACCTCGTATGTCACTGTGATTGATGAGCATGAGTGGTGTGAAAAAGACTCGTTTTAAAAGTTAATGTAAGGAGCTTTTTCTCGCTTTTCCATGTTATTATAGTTTTAACTATTACGTTAAAAAGTAACGGTAATTATTTTATTTCATGTACGATGAAAAAAAAGTTCATGATTTATCATATTTAGTTTGCCGCGAGTATAACATATTTTTGTAAATGCGGATCTACAAAAAATTTTTAAATATGTTTTGCATTAGAACAAGCATTTTTGCAACTGTTTGCAAATATTTGATCTGCCGAGTTTCGTTCGTCAAAAACAATTGTTTGCGTGTTCATTTCCAGTGTGTAATTAATTACTTATAAAATATATCAGCATTTAAAAGGCGATATTTTTTTTAACTGGTTAAAATACTGAAATAAGCTGACATTAGAAAAAACATGGAATTCAGCTTATAAGCTAGAAATTTGTTGTATCGTTAAACCTTAAAAACATTACCAAAATACAGATAACTGTTAATCATCGTTATATTTTTTTATATAATTGTCACAATTTTACAGTTACAATCCACATAATAATTAATATCGGAGATATACGCTGCAATTCAATTTAGAAGTTTTTTTCATGTTAACGATATTTATAATGTAAGTAAATCAGATTTTTCGGCGGTTGTTTTCAATCAATCGTCACTTTGTACAAACCCGGTAAATCTTTCTAGCTTCGAAACATGTTGAGATGCTCAACTTTGAAACAATATCTAATGATGAAACGAGTGAAACTATCTCAACCTTTTGGGAAAATATTTATTGGCATAACCAAATTTGTCATAACTGTTACTATAGCATATTTCTTCAATGCTTAATTGTATGCTATGGGCACCTCATATAAACTACATAATGTTTGCGGCTTACGGGTGGCCCAGAGACCACTCCGCTGCACCAACAATTTTATTAAGTAAATTTATAGTAGTAACGTTTTATATAACCTTTAGACTATAACGCCGCCGTATAAATTGCATTTAGTACCACAACTCGTTACCGTTACCATTACGAATTAAAAGGTTATGCCATATAAAGATATAACACAATAAATTAGGATTAAAAATATTATAATGACTTGCAAAAGTGGCTGAGGAATTTCTGATTCCTTAGCTCTGGCTACCCCTTTTAGGGATTTATAGCCGTGAGTATATGTATGTATGAAAAAATACTATCCGACTTAAGATGCTCCCGATATAAGCTCGTTATGTGTTTTTCTATACGATGATTCCCCCTGACATTAATAACCTTTACAAATTAACCACACATATCACTTAGGAAAATTTGTAAAGAACAGATGTAGAACCCTAACTCTCTGAATTAGCATAGAAAATAAATAAAATGTACTTTAAAACTGCCTTTATTCGTAATATTTTGTAAAATGCCCTTGAAAAATAACAAATCTTTTAATTTACAAAAATATATTGTGTGTGGCATAAAAAGCACATATGCAAAGGGAAAGTAGTAGAGATGAGGCCCCTATACAAAATATTGTAAAGTGTGATGGTCAGGTTATGTGATCTAGTGAGTGAGTGTGTTTCATAAAATGGCAAAGATGGAAAAAATATTGGTAAGATGGTTTAGGCACAACGAGAGAATGGAGTAAAATCTCTACCTATCTCAATGAAAACTAAAGCTAAAACTGAATATACTCAAGAAACACATATGTTTTACATATAAAATAACAGAAGCTTGATTTGACTTCGCGTTTCATTCCCAAATGGATTAGGTAGATACTAATTTGTCGGCAGAGACAGTAATTATATTTGACCTAGAGGTAAAAATGCCCTTTTTTATTTTGTAATCTACAATAATTTGAAAACATCATGTACACAACATTGATCTACATAAGACACAAACCCACTGGATTCGAACCTAGGTCTCACACCTACGAATGTCTATAAAAATGTAGACTCAGTCTGTATAAAACCTAAATACGTCCTCTGCAGCGAACATTTGTGGCTAGCAACTGCGTAATTTATATTTTTATACACGACCGAGGTACACTAGTTAAGTATTGATTAAAAGGGAACTAAAAGTAACAGTAATTCAGTAAGCTCAATCAGCTTTATCTACGTCTAGCCGCTTTGTTTCGGTGAAAGGTATCGGTCGAACAGTTCAGTAAATTGCCACAGATCATTGTTAAGGCTGGGTGAAGCATTGTTCCAAAGCTAATGAACGCTACGAGGCAAAGACTGGCTTCTCGTAAAGATACGGAGCGGTTCTGTTTAGTTTTCGGAAAGTATCCGTTAGGAGAAATTACAATTGGAGTTTACAGAATCATGTGAATCATTGGTTTTGCAGCTTAATTTGTTGGATTTTGGGAAAACGGTACAATGGATCGATTTTATCATTCATTTATCACTTTCAATTAATTAATTAAGCGTTAAATCTATTTGAATTTAATAAATATTAGTAGCAATAGAGAGTGTGCCCAAAAAGGCAGGCGTCCGTCCGTAGTATAAACAATAAAAGAGCATGAGTGAAACAAAATATGTATGTAAATGAAGCTAGAGGGGTTTGCCAGGATCTTACAAAGTGGCGATCGATAGTCTCTGCCTATCCCAATAGGAACTGATGGCATGCGTATATGTATGTATGTAAGAAGTAATAATAGTTTAGTAGTAATAATAGTAGGTTAAAGATTTGAAGAAAAGCGCCGTGCTCTACGTTACTTACTTATTTATGCCTTATCGTCATTAATGTGGGACTATATGAGTTTTATTGTTTGATTAATAACGTAATGAGTTAGCACTGGAGAAGTTAAAGAAATTCAGTCACAACTTTGTAAGATCTTGAAAAACTTTCATATAGGTGTATGTATATGAACTATTTTTATACATGTGAGTTTTTACTTATTTAAGCATCGTATCCAAACCATACATACATACATACATATACTCACAGCTATAAATCCCTTAAAGGGGTAGCCAGAACTAAGGAATTAGAAATTCCTCAGCCACATTTGGAAGTTGCGTGGCGAAAAGATGGTGAAAAAAAGGTTGTTGATGATGGGTCTCCAACCACATCGCCCAAAAATCCCTTAAAAGCCCCAACACCGTTAGTCCCCTCTTACGAACACCCATCAGAAGAAATGGGGTAGTACTACACAGCTAGAAAGCTATCCAAACCATTTAGGTATTTTATCGTTATTACAGCAACTATTGTAACATATAACACAATCATCTCATATTTCGCCGTGTAGTGTCGGCTTAGAATAACACTACCCAATTTCTACCCGTGGGTGATCGTAAGAGGCGACGGCTTATTAAGTGATTTTTGGGCGATGTAGTTGGACACCCGTCACCGAATCTTTTATTATTACCATCTTTTCCCCAATCAACTTCCAAAAGTGGCTGAGGAATTTTTCATTCCAAAGCTCTGGCTACCCTGTTAAGGGATTTATAGCCGTGAGTATATGTATGTATATATGTATCTCTTATTGAATATTTTCTACTTCATAAATGCAGATATAACTGCAAGAACATAATCATAAATATATTCTTTTTATTATTTTTACAAAACTTAACACATATGTCTCTCATCTAACTGATGGTTCAACCTCAGCGGTTTGAAGTTTTGTAACATAAAAGTAATGAATGACAAACATTTACATATTAAATTATTTTTAAAGGGTGCGTATAGAAAAGGGTCTTTCTTGACGTTCTCGTAAAAGACCATCCAGATCAATTTCACGAGTAAGTGGTGTAAGTAATCTCGGACAAAAATCTCTATGCCTTTTGGTAACCAGTGCTCAAGTACTAATAAAATATTTTCTATTTAAAGGACAAGTTCAACTTTAGATTGGAATTTCTAGAATTTAATTTTGATACGGTGGTATCAAAGTTTTGCGTGAAATAGTAATAACTCAGAAATTGTAAGTTTTCGACTAATCTATTGTGTGTTAACTCTTTAGATATTTAATTCCTTTTACATGGCAATAAAAAATAAAATGGACTAGTTTTAGTACTTCTATTTTTTTTACGGTACGGTAGCTGGTCTTGGAATCTAGTCTTATTATAGCTACGGTGCACCGATGCATTAGTGTAGGTCGAGTGACCGTTACCGATGAATGCGGTACATGGCGGGCCATGTTTTGGGGGTATTTCTGTTTCTTTAGGTAGAATTTTCTATATGTTGATGTAACTACTTTGGTGTGTCATATTACAATTATTAACGATTGTTTACTATTCAGTGGTGAAGTGAAAATTGTAATGATAATCATGTGGTTTTTTAACCGGCTTCAAAAAAAGGAGTGTTCTCAATTCGACCGTATATCTTTTTTATGTTTGTTCGCCGATTACTTCGCCATTTATGAACCGATTTTGATTATTATTTTTTTATTCGAAAGAAGATACTCCCGGATTGGTACCATGATAAGAATATCAGGGAATTAATTTAAGAGAATTTTAAGATTTAGGTAGGTTGAACTGACGCGTGTGGAATAAAGGAATTGCTAAGGTATTAATCACAGTACTCATATTCAATTAAAAAACTTATTTCGTACTTTTTAGTACTAGATTGTTTATTTTCGGTTGTTTTTCCAACTATGAAGTTGGTTTTCTTTTTGTTAATCTTTGTTATGTGACTGTAAATTTGTTCCCTAACTCTTGGATTTAATGACAAGTTCGACATGAAAATAATTCAAGTTGTCAAGCATGTAGCGCAAAAATTAGAAATCTGCCTACACACATATATATGTTAGTATATACTTACATACGCTCGAAAAATGTAGCTCTCCTTTTAAAACAGTTAATATTAAAAGCCAAACGTAGGCCTCTGTATAAATAAACTTTCAAAATGACTTCTGGATGTCGCAATCAAATCAAGACATCTTTCATATCGGTATAATTTACGAATATTAAACACGATTGAAGAGGAAAGGAATATTGAAATGATGTCACGGAGTAATTTATTTTGTTATGGCTTCATCAAATAGTCACTCAAATTAATTTGTTTCGTTATTTGTATAATACACGTTATTAGGAAGTCCAAAAGGTAAATAAAAAAAACTTTGGTAGCAATTTATTACAATTAAAACAACTTTTGACTTTCGGATATATTAATCGCGTGTTATAAAATGGTTTTTAAAGCCCGACGTTTCGAAAGCTTTTCAGTTATCATGGTCACGGGAAGACTGACGTGTTATTTGTCATTATACAGTACTATAAAATTATTAATACTAACTATCTTCACAAAATTTAAGTTAAATTTGCGTTTAATATTTGCTAAGTACAAAAAGAGCTAATGTTATCTGGAGTCTTGCTAGTGTTCTTCCCTTGCTTGGTTGTGTGAATGATTGGGTTCCAAGCAGGTGGTAATTGCCAACCATCATCTCTATTGAAGTTTGGATGTTTCTTTATTTCAATAGATTCGCGTATCATTCTAGGTATCAATCGATTCTCTTTTGCTAGAATTGTATGTTTGTCAAAACGCATGTGGTTTGGCTTATGGAAGGTGTGTTCACACAAAGCATATCTTCTTATCTTTCCTTCTATCGAAATGAACAAATCTAAACTTTTCCCTATAAACGTAATATTCCAATCACCCATACTAATTCATCAAAACCATAACCCTTAAGTTAGTATCAATTGTATCATAATAACCCTTAGCCATGAAAATACTCCTCACCAAGAGCCTTCAGTCGGTAATAAAAGTAATCGCCATCAATATCATAAGGCGAAACAATAATAAGATAAGATTGTTAGCAGATTCCAAACCCTGCATCGGTAGTTAGGACGCTGCGATAACATTAATGAATTTGGGTCTGGTCGGCTTTCATTCCCTAAGTCTTCTGTCGCCTTATGTGGAAGGATTACGGCTAAGTGTTCCTATCTCACTTGCACTCAAACACATTGCCATAAGTGCATTCTTTTCAACAACCGTTGGCCTTAGCTGTTTCCGTTCTCAAGCATTAATGAAAGCATCGTGCTACTTAAGTATTTAAACTCGGTATGTAAGTGCAAACTTCTAAATTGCTTTTATTTTCGTTTATTTTGTATGAGAAATGTTAAGTGAACTTTGAAATTGTAAGTAAATATTTTCTTAACGAGCAATTAGATGGAATATTTAATTGTGTTTTCAGTATTATTTCTTAATAAATAAAGGATAACTAAAGGAAAGAAAAATTTCGACACTACTTAAAAATGTAAAACAAACAATAGATAGAAGCATTTCGCACTGGAACCCATTGACACTAGCTCAATTCGCAGAGCGACGGGGGCGAATACCCGGAGGTCACGGGTTCGATCCCCGCCGGTATCAAAATTTTTCTTTCCTTTATTTATCCTTTATTTATTAGTAATAATCCTCAAATGAGGTTTTCATGAACAAAAACATTTAAAAAAGTACTATTTCTTGTTAAATATGATTTAATTTACATAGAAAACCAATATAATGAAAAAGCGATCGTTTACTTCTGGTTAAGACAATTACAACTTACAAAAAATGGCACATGGTCTAAACGTTACAGCTTTAGGCTCGGTTTCAACAGCTTTCTTTAAAATTCAGGATTCCTACCAATAACTTTGTGGGATTAACCCAAGTTAGGTTGAATCATTGCATGAAGAAATTGTCTTCTTTCAATTCAAGTCAGCCAAATTCCCTTAAGTAAACTACTCGAAGGGGACTATTAAAACTACTACAATAAGAACCAATGACGTGAGTATATTTGTATGTGGTTGTTGAATAAAATTATTATGGGTGATAGGTCCGCCACATCGCCTATAATCACTTAAAAAGTCACATGCCCTACCTAAGTCTCCTCGGGTGACCCAGGTAAAGAAATGGGTTAGTGTTATTCAAAGATACAATACAACATAATATCTAAATCTTATTATATAAAGTGGTTTGTATTTCGCGAAGCATTTACTATTTACTTCAACTACTGACTCTGCTTAGTAAAACCAGTCTTTGTTCTTGGAATTTGCCGGAAAAAAATTAAAATCAAAAAGCTCTTCCAGTAAATGCATAAAAATAACGATTTAATTGTAAAGTAAATGCACTTACAACTTTTTCTTGGAACTATGGTTTTCACTTTATTTAAGTTCTAGATTGAAATAAAAACTTCGGAATTAAGTGGCAATCACATTTAATGGGTAAGTGGAATTTGCGATCCTCACATCATTTTTTTTATTTGTTGCTAAAAACTTATTATTTGTAACACAAAATTTGACCCCTGGTTAATTTCGGCTTTTAAGTGAATAACATATACTTTTTTACGTTCTAAAATTCGAAATCTACATAACATAACATAAAACGTTCACGCCGAATATCTCCGAAGGGGTTGGCAGAGGTACTAATACTTCTGAACATCACGTGACTTTGTCACCTGGTGTTCAGAGTACCCACGTTTTGCATGGACAGTGTACTCACGTGATAGGGGGCAGGCCTATCACCGTTTTGTACGAATACACTGTCACAAGACTAAGTACAACTCAGCCATGTGGGTTTCCTCACGATGTTTTCCATCACCGTTAACAACCATGATAAATTAACCACACATATGTCTTAAGAAAAGACAAATTGGTATTGGCCCGACCGGGGATTTGAATACTAGTCGTTTGCACGATAACCGGCGTTCTACTCATTGAGCTATCACGGTTAAAATTCGAAATCTACGTTTTGAGCTAGTATCATTACTTCAAAAGATCTATGATCCGATCTTGCGCCGGCATTAACCTAATATTAAGTATACTTTGAAGCACCTCCCACAGTTTATTTGTTTTTTTTTTTATAATAACATTAAACTATATAAAAACGACAAAATAGAAGAAAACGAGATACAACAAATACACAATTCACGTAGATGTGATTCACAGAAATGTTAGTTCGCAGCCTGGATTTCATTACTCCCTTTATTTCAGCTTCCAATAATTACAGAAGAAAGCCCGACGTCGTCCAGGCACATAAGGGGTAAATAAATTAACTCTTGGGCCCTTCCTTTGAGTAAAGGGACAGGTAATTACTAATTCAAATACATTATTCGGGGATAGTGTGCAATAGAACACACATGTCGATGTGAATATTGTGGGTCGCGCTTTGATATTCGTTTCGTATATTCGAGTAGTTGATTTTAGGTTTCTGTTTGTGTATGTGTAAGCCAGATTGAAAGCCCGCTCTTAATATAAAATGAAAAGAGATGTTTTAGTTGTATAAAGGTGCTTGTAAATATTTAAAATTGTAATGTTTAATGTTAATTGTAGTGTAGTGTAGTGCAGGCTTAGAATGTCATAAGTCCTTTCTACCCACGTGTGTTGTAAGAGGCGACTGTTTAAGTTGTAGTGGAGCTTTTTTCAGTAGTTTTTGGGCGATGCGCTTAAACTTATAACCAACGATACTTAATTTCTATCATCCTGTCTCCTATCAACTTCCAAATGTGGTTGAGGAGTTTTAAGCTCTGAAGCTCTGGCTACCCCTTTTTGGGATTTATGGCCGTGAGTATATGTATGTATGTAAAGTGCCTATACATATTTAAAATTTTAATGTTTAAGAAGAATAAAAAAACGAATACGATAGTTAGCAACATAAAAAGAGTACAAGTGAAAAATTATACTTACACTTACATGTACTTCCTCACTTGAAACACATCAAAGTATTTTTTTATTTGTCGCGCATTTTTTCATATGCATTTGATTAATTGATGCAAAGATTGAAAGCAATTAATTAAATGCAATCCATTCACGACTACATTCGCATTGATTTGGATTCATTGACAGGTTATTTCATTGAATTACACGCATTTTTATACACGATAATTGATATTATATTATATTGCCGTGTAGTGTCGGCTTAGAATAGCACTACCCCGTTTTACCGATGGGTTTACGTAAGAGGCGACTAACGGTATTGGGGCTTTTATGGGATATTTGGGCGATGCGGCTGGAGACCCATCACCAACAACCTTTACTTTACCATCTTTTCCCCACTCAATTTCCAAAAGTGGCTGAGGAATTTCTAATTCCTTAGCTCTAGCTACCCCTTCTAGGGATTTATAGCCGTGAGTATATGTTACGTGATGTTATGATAATTGATATATTCAAGTGGTATAATGTTTTTTTTTGTGATAGACAAAGAAAATGATACAAAATTTTGTCACGTTAGCTTTACTTTGGTCATGTACGAAACCTTCACAGTATACGTTATTATGATAAAATTTGTATTCATTTTATTTTAACAAACCTTGCGTTTCCTAAAAAGGAAAATTTAGCTTTTACTTGTTTCTCATTTCAATCAAATGTGGTCTTCTAGTGATCAAAATGCAACAATAATTTTCAGTTGACGAACCCCCTTCTTAGAGATGAATAATACAAATAACAACATACATACATACATGGTAGAATAAAGGTTGTTGGTGATGGGTCTCCAACCGCATCGCCCAAAAATCCCTTAAAAAGCCCCAAGTCCGTTAGTCGCCTCTTACGTACACCCACCGGAAGAAATGGGGTAGTGCTATTCTAAGCCGACATTACACAGCTAGCCGACATTACACAGCTATAACAAATAACAAATTATTAGAATCTTTTGTCAACGTCCATGTAGTTTCTCTGCGGTTGTGATTTCATGCAATGGAGTATTCATCTACTAATGTAGGGCTAGTTTTGTGTTTATTAATTATATTGCAATTGCCAACCCGTCGCATACGGTCAAATAGCTTGAAAACTTGACCATATTTTCCCCTTTTAGTACCAAAAAGTATGGTGTAAAACGATAAGTATGGTGTAAAAGGGGTATGCTACAGTGGAGTTATAAAGCACTGGCTACCTTTTTTTGGATTAAAGTTGGATGAATATTAACTGCTACCTACATAACTTTATTATAAACTATTTATACGTATGATTAAATTACAAGCTGGAAATTGTCAGCTTTAGTAAAATTTATGACCGAGTTCTGCCCGAGAGAAAATGTCGTATGATTATTTGGCTAGTTTGCTATTGTAACTGAAGACTGTTTTTAAAAGTTTTCCTTTACAATGTTATAAGATAGCTTTTGTAGCTTTTTGTCGTAGCTTCTGTCAGAGTATTATAAGACAGTATTCGTGTTTTTACTCCTACATAATTTTAGTTACTATACTCTCAACTATACCAAAAAAGATAAAATAAATAATCAGCCCCCAATTAATCCGTATATATATAAAAGGCAAAACTGACTGACTGGATCAGAATCAATGCACAGCCGAAACTTCTATACTTGGAATTTTCTCTAGGGAATTTTAGAACCTTCAACCCTATAGGGATAAAATAGGAGATTAATATAAAACTCTTATCTGAAGGGGCAAAAATGGGGTTACGTTTTTCAAAGATTAGATGTTTGGTATTCAATCACGCCTCAACTATAGAAACTAGGTCATCTAGTTCTTAATAATAATTAAAACAACTATTGATTTTCGGATATTTTAATCGCGTGTTATTACATTATTTTTAAAGCCCGATGTTTCTAAAACTTTTCAGTTATCATGGTCACGGGAAGACTGAGGTGTTATTTGTCATTATACAGTACTATAAAATTATTAAGACTACCTTCACAAAATTTAAGTGAAATTTTTGTTTAATATCTGCTATGTACAAAAAGAATCGTGAAATCGTATGTGCAATCGTGAAAATCTTAGAAAATACTAAACAGTTCTTAATAACCCCAAAAACACTAAGTTGCCTCATTCGAGACCCAAAGGGAAGAAATAGGCTAGTGATATGCTGAGCAGACACTAAACAGGTTTTACTTTTAAGGATCTTATTAAACAAAACTGCCTTTGGGATCATATTTTCTGAGAAGGTTATGTTATAAATCATTTATTAGAAATAAAAATATAAAATTTATACATGTTATTACTGAGTTAGAACAATTTTTAAATTTATGAAAAATATAACGCTTATTACCGTGATAGCCCAGTGGGTAGAACACTCGGTTATCGTGCAAACGACTAGTGTTAAAATCCTGGGTCAGGCCTACACCAATTTGTCTTTTCTAAAGACATATGTGTGGTTAATTTATCATGGTTGTTAACGGTGAGGGAAAACATCGTGAGGAAACCCGAAGAGTTGGACTTAGAGTTGGAGAAGGCTGAGTTGAACTTAGTCATGTGACAGTGTATTCGTACAAAACGGCGATAGGCCTGCCCCCTATCACGTGAGTACACTGTCCATGCAAAACGTGGGTACTCTGAACACTAGGTGACAAAGTCACGTAATGTTCAGAAGTATTAGTACCTCTGCCAACCCCTTTGGGGATATTCGGCGTGAACGTTTATGTTATGTTTATGTTATGTTATGTTATAACGCTAATATGTCGTATCTTATTACGTAAAAAATATATTTAGATATCGTTTAAAACGGACAGAAGACCAAAATGTCTTTAATAAAAAGGCCGGAAGTGGTAGATACCACTTAAAATCAATGAAGAGTTTAACAAAAGAATGATAACAAGCTAAACTAGGGTTATATATTTTAAACAACTTTTACTACGTGGTCAACTTATTTTTGCTTTTCAAATCAGCTTCGCAATCCCTTTTGGTTTAATACACCCCTTTAGTTTTACCCTGTATAATAATTATGATAGGAGTACAGATTTGAAATCAGTCTAAAAATATTTCAAGCAAAAGTTGAGGGTCAGAGAATGTATTCAGCAAAATAATTTGATACTGAAAGATACCGAACGCCATAAAGTTCCTCGAATAGCAGACTACATAGTCACTCTATTTCCTCTGATCAATATAGCGTCGAACCTTCGAATCGAAGAGCATATGACAGCTATGAAGACAACATCTCAAAATATCAAATATTATGGGGAAATCCTGTACATAATGTGAAAGCAATATCAGAGCGCGCCAAGGAGCTATCTCAAGCTACACGAAGGTGCTTTGCTCCAAGCTTCGTTCAATATTCATTAGTTATTGATAAGGATAATGGATCCTGCCTCAATCATATGCACACTGTAAATGGAGGCGGTCTTTACGTACGTGGCGCTGAATTGGGTAAGCGGTTATTATCTTGGGAAGTTGACAAAGGTAAATAGGATAGGTTACTACTTAACAGTAAATGTATTGAAATTACACTAAACACAGATTTACCAAGTGTGATTTAATATTTAATTTATAATAGATGTATTTCACTGACACTAAAGGACAAAAATGCTTACAGACGTGTTTCTGTTACAAATTCATATGCTTAATAAAATAAAACATAAACATAACACACACACACACACACACACACACATACATAGTTACATATACACACAATTATACACTTTACGCGCACCTGTCCTATTGTTATTGTTAAGTAGCATTTTAGTAAAGCTCAATTGAAATATTTTCATTTTATTAGGTTAATTTTTTTTATTTTTTTTTGTCACTTTTACTTATAATATGAATAACTACTTATTTTTATTATTATTTTTAATTTGTTATTATTATTCCGTTTTACTTTAATTGTTCTTAACCTTTTTTTTTCTTTGTTTAGTTTTTTTTGTTTAATTTATTCATTTAATATAAAGCATGTGAAATAAGAACCTTGCGATACAGGCTATGCCTAGTGCAAGGTTCAACGTAAAGATGTATTTTGTATAAATGAATATGAAAATAAATGATTATTATTATTATTATTATATGCATTATTATTATATGCATTTATGTAATGAATTTGCATGCCTGCAAAGGTTAGACTTGTGAAACTAAAATTATTAAATTAAATTAAATTAAATATAATGAATAAAAAGCTTCTCGCTGGACATGGGTGTAACCTAGTATTGTTTATTTCGTAGTTTATGATTGAGAAGTCTGAAATTCATTAAAAAAATATTGTTGGTTGCACAATCCCTAGTCTCTATAATTTCTTAAATGTGTTTTAATGGAAGTCGAATGAAATCCTCTACCATTTTCCACGCCTCTGTTTTGGTTTCTCGAAATATGTTTGAAAGTAGCTCTGTGAAAACGGGTATTGAACCAAACTCAAGTATTATTAATGACAGATTTTAACATATCATAGATATATTATTTATTTAACACGAAATATGAGAAATCTCTCTCACTCTCTCCCTCAGTTAGTCAGTCACGCGTCCGATTTATATACACAAATCTATATCTATACTAATATTATAAAGCTGAAGAGTTTGTTTGTTTGAACGCTAGGATCTCAGGAACTACCCGATCAAATTGAAAAATTCTTTTTGTGTTGGATAGTCCATTTATTGAGAAAGGTTTTAGGCTATATATTATTACGCTGCGATCAACAGGAGCAAACTATCAGCGAATAATGTTGTAAAAACGGGGATAATTATTCATACTAAGGCTTCCGTTGTGTGCGCTGCGCAAACGGTTTAAGTTACCCCAAAAAAATGTATTTATGAATTATTTCTCTTTAAATGATCTAAAAAAATGCCCGCGACAGTATATGTCTAACTTTTAAGTTTCACTTACTATAACCATTTTTATGGTAAATAAATTTGGTCGAATTTAATGCATAATTGCCATAATGTTTTATCAACATAATATTATTCTTTATCCAAATAAATATGTTGTTGATTGAGAGTATTTAATTGAGAACAAAATAGATGTTTGTAGCTAAATGAAGACTAATTCACAGAACATATTTTAAAAAAAAATTACAGGAAGCCAGATAATGATCCCAATTAACACAATAGGACACTTTTTATCCCAGAAAAATAAAGAGATCAATAAATTTTCTTAAAAAATGGTGTAACAGACTAATTGACTAAGAATCAATGCTCAGCCGAAACTACTATACTAATAAACTTAAAATTTATAAAGTGAAAAAATTGTGAGGACACTATGAAAAACAATTTTTTTCTCATCCCGTGACAGAGACCCTCAGGTCAGTTAAATATTTCAGTTTGACGACGTGAAAGTCTACACTTTTGACAGTACGAAGTCTGTGGGGTCAGCTAGTAGTATATAAAGATGAAAAGAATCATTAATCTTAATATTAAAAAACAATGTAAAGAAAGCTTTTAAAGTTTCGTATTTACACAACATAACATTTAAATTATTCTTTACTAGCGACCCGCCCCGGCTTCGCACGGGTGCAATGCAAAATATACCTACTACAGAATGTCCTTATACACAACGTTCACAGCTTTTTTGTCATTAGCCAATACAAACATGTTTAATTCTTGATATTTTCCTCGCTAGAGAACTCCGATAAACGCGTGCGATATAGGCACGCGCCGCCCGGCGCAAACAACTACGACCCTGCATTTTAAATTTGTAATATCTTCGGTAATATTCACTTAAATTACATGCTGTAAAAAGCATATTGATTTATAATAAATGCACAATTTATTTAAGGTACTTAATTGGATAAGGATTAATGTTGTATTGTTTAAAATCACTTCGTAAATAACCATTTTTTAGTAAAGAATAAAAATGGTTATGCTGGGTTATCCCTAAGAGATAGACATATACCATCGCGGACTTTTTTGTTGAACTTTTTAAGGTAAACAATACTGTAGTACATTATTTTGGTCTATCTCGTAGGGTTCAGCCAGCGTTTGCAATATAAGCGCAAAAAAACGTGCTTATTTACGACATCACATTAGAAACCTTTAAATTTATCAGTGTTTCTCTACTCTATTATGCATTTATTATACATACAAACCTTCCTTAAGAATCACTCTATCTATTAAAAAAAACCGCATCAAAATCCGTTGCGTAGTTTTAAAGATCTAAGCATACATACGGACATACAGCGAAAGCGACTTTGTTTTATACTATGTATTGATGACTATTCTTTGAACTCAATTCTAGTTGGTCCATCTAATTCAGTTATGCAACGGTACAAAAATGGTCTTGGTAGAGGTGTGGTCAAATGTGTTCATCAGGTGACCATGTCACGTGATGTTCAGAAGTATAAGAACCTTTGCCAACCCCTTCGGGGATATAAAGTGTGAACGTTTGAGTTGATAGACGTGATAGCTCAATGGGTAGAACACCGGTTAACGTGTAAGCGACTAGTGTTCAAATCCCGGGTCGGGCCTACACCAATTTGTCTTTTCTAAAGACATATGTGTGGTTAATTTATCATGGTTGTTAACGGTGAGGGAAAACATCGTGAGGAAACCCACATGGCTGAGTTGTACTTAGTCATGTGACAGTGTATTCGTACAAAACGGCGATAGGCCTGCCCCCTATCACGTGAGTACATTGTCCATGCAAAACGTGGGTACTCTGAACACCGGATGACTAAGTCTAACTAAAACTAAACTAAGTCACGTGATGTTCAGAAGTATTAGTACCTCTGCCAACCTCTTCGGGGATATTCGGCGTGAACGTTTATGTTTATGTATGTTATGTTTGAGTTGAGTTGATTTATACAGTAGGTTCAAATACGGCTCTACTTTAACCTCTCGCTACCTTTGAATTTCTGAATTGGCCTATACCTGGTTTTTAAAGCATACCCTTTATATATTTTAAATCGATTAAAGACATCAAACTAAACAACTTTCCCTGTAGAAAGCTTGTCTAAAATATTGTAATTTTCAAAATAATTAATAAATAAAAAGTGTGCCTAAGCTAAAATAATAAAAAAACATCTTGTGATTTGGCCCGATGTTTTTTTTTATTTTAGCTTAGACTAAGAACCTCACTATACTTTCTCAGTTTGATCTAGGCAGCCACATTTTTTATGTATTAATTATTTTGATAATATCGTAAGAGGTGGCTTTGGTGTTTGGGCCTTTTTAAGTGATGTTTGTGTGATGGGGCTGGACCTTCATGTCCAACACCCTTTATTTTAGAATTATTTCCCTAATCAACTTTCAAAAGTAGTATAGAATATGAATGTGAATGATTAGATGTGATGTGATGTGAATATATATGACCACGTTTGTCGGGTGAACCAGATTTAAAAACCAACATAGTCGGCTTAAGGATTATTAACTTTTTTGCTTACAGTCCATTCAGGAAGTATCCAATACTAAAAAATACTTTGAGGAGTCATTGGAAAACCAGCTTTCCTATAAAATAGAATAATTTCCCTATTAGGGTGTATACCGTGTATATATAAAGTCATAAGTATTTATGAACTTTTAATGAGACAACTTTTCTTTAGATATTCTCTTTAAACTCAACTTTAAACTGGTCGAAGCTAAAATTTAAGTAGTTACAATTTGTGTATAGGTAAGGTTACCAAGTTGATGACAATAATTACCTTTTTTACTATAAATATATATACGTTGACCAATTATCTGGATAACACTCATGCATATTTACAGATAAGCAAGTCTTTAGTCCCCATTGGGGAAAATACTAACGATTCGGCTATAGACCAATCGTGAACCATAATTTATTTTACCATGTTGTTCCCGTACGTAGTAGGTATGTTTTGTTTACCTGAGTGAATTCACCAAGAGCAGAATTGTATACCTTGTTTAATTTTTATTGACGTACATTGAATTAAGTAAACTTTTTTCACCAAATCACTTCAACACACCCTTTATAGGGTTCCGTAGCCAAATGGCAAAAACGGGACCGTCCGTCCGTCCGTCCGTCCGTATGTCACAGTCAGTTTATTCCGAAACTATAAGAACTACATTATTGAAAATTGGTACGTAGATGTATTCTGTAAACTGCATTAAGATTTTAAAATAAAATCTGAAAAAAAAACCAAAATTTTTAGGGTTCCCCATACATAGAACTGAAACTCAAAATTTTTTTTTTCATTAAACTTATACGTGTGGGGTATCTATCAAAAGGTATTTGAAAATGATGTTGAGGTTTCTTATATCATTTTTTTCAAAACTGAATAGTTTGCGCGAGAGACTTTTCCAAAGTGGTAAAATGTGTGTCCCCCCCCCCATAACTTCTAAAATATGGGCATGATAAAACTGAAAAAAATATATGATGTGTATTACTATACAAACTACTATCGAAAATTGGTTTGAATGAGATCTAACCAGTAGTTCTATTTTTAAACGTCATAAATCAAATTACTTACCTAATTTATTAATTTCACTGAAATATATAACAATAATTTTACTATCACAGGCCTTACGCATAAAACGTGAACCATTGTTTTCTTCCTTTTCTGTGCTATAAACCTCACGGAGCCCGAGACCTTTCCAACGAATGCAAACCCGTGGAAATCGGTTCGTGCGTCAGGAAGGAAAACCCGACTTATATTTATATAGTAGATAACACGTCAATCAAACTTACAACGAACTACAAAAACTTGTATATTACTATGTTACCTACCTGCTGCTAGTGCTGCTACGGAACCCTTCATTAGCGAGTCCATCTCGCTCTTGGCCGCTTTTTTCGATTTCAGTAGTTGCGGGTGTTTTCTGTCAGATAGTCAATCCGTCAGTTAGTAACTGAAGCGTAATTGATTTAAAGGCTTTTTCTCCATCAAACTTGATAGAAAACGTAATATTCAAGATAATCTTCTTTTATTACTGCGAACGGATGGCGTAATTCCGCCCCTAATCATTGAAGCATTGTGGAAAAACTGATGAGTAATTTTTAAGTTAGTATAGTAGTAGTTAGTAAGTATTTAAGTGCTGCAGTACCATGTATATGCATACTTGTTAGCAAATTAATTTAACATATTGGTACAAGATAAGTTTCCGAAGTATGAAGAATAAATGAGCATGTATAAAAAGATTGATGGATATGAACGAAGCTAGAGATTATAGGTTTGCCAGGATCGTACAACCTAACCCATTGGGAACTAACGGCATGAGTATATGTATGAATGTGTGTGTGGTACTAGTTGTCTAGTTCTACATTATGTAATACCCCACAAAGGATGAAAATTACCTTTATAACTTAGTATTAAAGAAATGAAATACTCTTATGTAATTAAGAGTTGGCGCAAACAACACAGTTCAAGCGTATTTTTATAATTTCCTAGATTCTTGTTGCAATATTGATTTCATTTGGTAATATGTTTCAATTTAAGTTTATTTATTGCTCATATATCATTTATATTTTTTTATTTATTTATTTATTAAGGACAAACAATGGTTACAAATTTTATACATACATTGGTGATAAAAGACATTAAATGTTATTGTCAATTCGTTACTTTGACGTTTATCACGAGGACATAAAGTGATATTATGAAAAAAAAACGTAAATAAGAGAAAAGTATCTAAAGCTAACATTCAAATATATATACAAAAAAAACCTAGATAAAAACTAAACCAAAGAACATCATATCACTGTCGAATCAGGGTCTCCGCTGCCCGGAGCTTAAGGTGCCGTTAGTCCAGCGAACAGGGTTTTTGAAACTTTATTATGCGTATGTTTATAATAATATGGTTTTGAAAAAAATACATCGAAATCTTGAGGCTTTTCTGCAGTGAAATTGGCGATTCGAAACATGATTAATAAATTTTCGCTCGATAGAAAAAAATCGCCAACATACCTCTAATCACACTCTTTAAAATGGTTTTACATTTTATTTATTTTACTTACTTTCATATAACTTACATCATAATATGTACATTTGTATTTCTAATAATAATTGGCGATTATTTTTCTTTTTTAATAAATTCAATAAAACATTTTTTTTAAAAACATCGATAATCACGGTCCTACTCGTGCCCGAGCGCCGCCCGCCGCTCGATCAGAGCTCTTCGAGCTGCCTTAGGGGATGGACCTGTGTCGCGCGCGCCTTGAGTTACAGATCTCACAATTTACGCGCTTGCGGCGCCGTTAGTGTGCGAGTGATCTATCTGTATACGATGCGCGTCAATGTAGGCGTGAGAGTGACTGTGCGTACGATTAGCATTAGCAAATATAAAAGAATTCATTCAATTTATAGATTTCACTCATTTTTATATTTTATGTTATTATTATTGTTTAATTTATTAGGAGTGGGAAAAAGAACAAAATCGTTAAAGTAACTTCTAATTTCAATGAATAATATTAAATACCTAGTTACAGGTGTAAACTGACAATTACATACTTATACTCACGGCTATAATTCCTCAGCCACTTTTGGAAGTTGATTTGGGAAAAGATTGTAATAATAAATGATTTCGTTGACGGTTCTCCAACCACATCGCCCAAAAATCACTTAAAAATCCCCTATAGCCTTAGTCGCCTCTTACAATCACCCACGGGTAGAAATGGGGTAGGGTTATTCTAAGCCAACACGACACGGCAAAAATTATGAAATTAACACTGTAATAATTTTGTATAAACTGACAGGGGTAGACAAATCTATCCTATCATTACACTTTATATTGTAAACGGCTATGGTAGAAACTATTTTTGAATTTGATGACCTTGGGTAAGCGATACAGTTTTCGTCACCCTGACTGTTATAGCCACTCGCAAATATTTTAGAAAAAAAAATGTAAATAGTCATAAACAAATGTCCGAATCCATACCATAGAAAATATTTGTGAAAGGCTAAAACTGTCGAGTTGACAAAAACTATATTGCTTACCCTACTGTATGTTTTTAAAACGCGCGCACTGCGTCGAGTCGGTGAGATGGCCGCCCGATCGGCGCGCAAGCGCTTCCCCGCGCCCGCGGGGGCAGCACCCCCTGAAGATGATATTTTTCGCTAAACCAACGGCGCCTTAAGCTGTCTTAAGGTGCAATTAAAAATATCAATATCACTGAAATATTTGTTGTAAGCGTGACATATTCTATTTAGGGGAGCTCGGTTGCCTGCTATAGTTTTGCTTGGCTGCTCATGAAATAAATTAGTATGCGGACGTCTACCGTTATATAATTATATAATGTTGTTTTGTTCCCTTTCACCTACGCAAGTCAATTAAAAATGTTATCAAAAACTAACATACGAGTACTTTTTTAAATACTTTTGAGGGCCCAATTAAAATAATTTCAAATAAATTACCAATACCATTTTTGGCTGAGTTGTACTTAGTCATGTGACAGTGTATTCGTACAAAACGGCGATAGGCAGTATAATCACGTGATAGGAGGTAAGCCTGGCGCCGTTTTGTACGAGTGCGTTCCATTTAGGTGTGTGGGTTTTTTCATGATCTATTCCGATCATGAGAAAACCCACACAGCTCTCTCATCTAACTCTCATCGTTAACAATCGTGATAAATTAACCACAAATATGACTTTACAGCTGTGATTTTCTTAGAATGTCACTACCTACGCATGGGTGGCGTAAGAGACGGACAAGGGTGTGGGCCTTTTTTAAGTGGTTTTTAAATGACACGGTTGAAGACCCATCACCAACGATATCAACTTTAAAATGTGGCTGAGGAGTTTCCAGCTCTTAAGCACTGGCTACCCCTTTTTGGGATTCTTGGCCGTGAGAATATATATGTATGTATGACTTTACAAACGCATTGGTTTAGGCCCGATCCTAGATTTTAACGATCACCTTCTATGCAAGGTTCTCCTCACTGAGCTATAACAGTTGTATAGTCAAAATACGAGAAAAAAGGTCTAATGTACTGATGTGAAGCAAGTTTATGTAATTATTATGATGTTTATTTAATACATGGATGGACTCCGTTAATCTAATAAAGGTCTTTTACCAACGATATCAAATAAAACTAAAATAAATTGGCCAAAAACGAGCCGTGTTTGGTTTCATAGAAACAAACGAAGATAATACTGAATATGTATATATCGAATAACAAATAAAATTTTGCAAGCATTATCGTTTATATTGGGTGTATTTTTGTATAATAAATGGTTCTAGCAAATGTGCTATATCCTAAAAACTTTTGACGAATTTTCGTTGAATTTTTTTTATTGAAGTCCACAGTATTTTTCATTTTCATATTCTCTCATGACGCGATCCTTATTTTTTGCACTTTACACATCAGTTCGCAAAATACACCATATATCAAATTTCAATGGTGACATTTTCATTGTTAGTTTCAACATATGAAAAAACAACCGGTCTTGAGCTGTCCTTAATGGACAGGTTCCCGTGATTTTCATACATTCGTCGGTCAGCCTTATGAGAGGCCTACTAACATAGTGTTCTGCGGGCGTGGCCGCCACTCCAGAACCTTCAAGTTCAAAAGACGGTTGGTTCTGCTCTGCGTGCAATGTGTGTCAGTGTAGGCATATGTCCATATATGGCATATGATTATACTTTAGTAAGGATCGTGCAAAGTAGCGATCAATGGACCAGGCCACCCTTAATGGGAAACAATAGACGTGAGTATAAGTAAGAAATAGGATCATGGAACCCAAATAATTGTGATATTTTTTATCTCAGATCAAATAATATATGGTGTTTAAATAAAACGCCCTTGTTCATATTCATCAAATTTTTATCCCATGGCTATTACGGCTTTCTCTTGTTCTTTTCTAACCTCGCTTCTTTGCTAGTCTCAATTTAAGTGAACTATGAAAAATAAACCGTATTAAAATGATTCATTCAACTTTTCTAACTCTTTTGCAGTCGTGCTATTGTTACTAAAACATACCTTAAACAAATTTACTATTCTGAAACGCACATCATATGTTCATGTAGAAACACAGAAAAATCTCGACTAAAATAACCTTCTTGTACGGAGTACGTCTTGCATAAACAAAACAGAGATAGAAAATGTCATATCAGCGAACGTGAAAAGATAAATGCCATGTCACTGTAATAATACAGTAGACTGACCCTGCTGTAGTTAAACTGAAGAAATTCAGTCCGTTGTTTTCTACTATCATATACAAAATATATTTTACAACGCTTTGAACTATCTATCTCTCTTTCTTTGTTAAAATAATAAGAGATAGAGTGATAAAACGGACAGGATAACTCTCGAAATATGTCAAGTTAAGCCATGGCTGCTAGTCTATTGTCTTCCTATAAGCCGTTAACACATATCACGGGTCATTAACTGCCTGCCGAATCACTATTCTGCGAAAAATAGAGCGAATATTTCAATTGCCGAACTTTGAACAACTTGATTAATATGAGATACTATTAGAAATTTCAATTTAATTTGAAATAGCTCCTATCAAATTGCTATTTGCAATGAAACAGCAATTATTGAAAGAAGATTAGGTCGGAACTCGGAGTAGCATCCGTACACAGGGATAAAAGCGGTGGCCACAGAATACTCGAATAATCCTAAAACAGAGTACATTCTGTAAACTGGCTCACCGGACGTTGCTCTACAGACGTGCACGCTCGAATAAATCAAAACCTGTCTTTTCTTCGGTAAATACAATTGTGCTTTTGTGTAACGAAATTATTATATTATCTAAGAAAACAAGGTTAGCTATTGCTTTGAAGATTTCACCCTTGTTAGATCGAGAGTTCTTTGAACGGTAAATATTTATTTGGATAACAATGTAATGATAGTTGTGTGAGATGAGACGAACGTTATGTCTGTTGTAAGAGAATCGATATTGTAGTAATAGTTTTTAAAATATGGTGTGTCGAAGGAGAAGCTGTGAAAGTTGTGGAGTGTTCGCCTTGCAGCTGTTATCTTGCACACTTTGAAACTAAGCAGTTGCGCCGGCAAGTACGTGTCTAAGACAAGCTGCCCAACTTGCGGTGAGCTTATTTCCTCCCCGATCAAATGGACTGTGTGCTGATTCAATGTTCCTATGTAGAATAAATGTTACAATCCGTATGTTTAATTGATAGACAGAAAATAAATACATTTTTTGTTCTCAATTAAATGAATTGTAGTATCAATAAATACAATATTATCTAAATGTCCTCAAACTCAAGGATTCTATGGAAATTGTCAACTTTATGACAACAGTAAATATTTCGGTGCAACATAGTTGCACAAAATACACACAAGACCCTTTTATCACTTTGCCACCAATTAGAATTAGTATATACGGTCAGACTAGGTGATATCACATTAGTTTTGCATGATTTTATGGACAAACCAAATCAAAATTGTTTACTCAATAAACACAACGTTTTAATATCACCTTTAAGCTATTTTATTCCATTAATGAAGTACTAGGCGCACTCTAGGTTTGATTTAATATATACATCAGCTTCTGCTTTTTAATAAGACACGTAGCTAAAGTGAGTATTTTAAACATAACATAACATAAACGTTCACGCCGAATATACTCGAAGGGGTTGGCAGAGGTACTAATACTTCTTAATATCACGTGACTTTGGCACCTGGTGTTCAGTGGCAGCCGTGATAGCTCGATGGGTAGAACACCGGTTATCATGCAAACGACTATTGTTCAAATCCCGGGTCGGGCCTCCAACAATTTGTAAAACAACTAAAGACATATGTAGGTTTATTCATCATGTTTGTTAACGGTGAGGGAAAACATCGTGAGAAAACCCACATGACTGAGTTGTACTTAGTCATGTGACAGTGTATTCGTACAAAACGGCGAAAAGCCTTCCCCCTATCACGTGAGTACACTATCCATGCAAAACGTGGGTACTCTGAGTATTTTAAAGTTATAGCTAACTCTACTGTCATCCAAGCGTTTCTTTATAATAAAATTTTCTTTCTTCCTGCAAATTATGCAACAAACGAGGAACACGACATTTGCGAATTTCCCGAAACATATTAGTTTATTGCACACTTCCCGCTAAAGACAGGTGTCTTGGCTAGAGCTGTGAAGTGGTTTCAGAGAAAGTTACAAACGCGCAACTCGCGAGGACCCTTGTCGCCGGAGCAGTTGTTATCTCGCAGACTTCGCGAGCGCCGCCCAGCTTTTACGTTTGCCTTAAATTATAGGATCTAGTGTAATGTACTTATTTTGTTATATGAGACTTAGTGAGGCCACGCGAGATTCCATCTAAACTTTTTATTAGTTTTGTCGTTAAGCAGTCATTTAACGAAAGATTAATAAAAAAGGATAACTGTTTCCCTCTTTAAGTCTGATATCTTTCTAAGCCTCATGATTTTAGCACACATACAATACATTATTGAAACCTTCCGAATAGTGTATTTGGTAATGAAATTGATCATAAATGTGGTAAAATAATGTATTACAAAATGATCAGATGAATGTTTAGGTTCCGTATGTTCCGTCTCCCAATTTGCTACACGCCAAACCTTTTGTGCATCAATACAAACAGTTGTAATCTCTTTAGTAAATATTACATCTGGCCATTAGTGAAAAGACTAGAACCTGAATGAGTCCATAGTTCCCCTCGCAGGCCTAAGTGTGAATTGGCAGTAGGGATTGCAATCCGGTATAATTTTCAATCCGGCCGGATTTTACCGGATTGGCTCCAATCCGGCCGGATCCGGCCGGATCCGGTCGGATTTTAAAGTTACTTAGGGCCTAGTAATTAGTGATTTTTAGTTTTAATAATAATACATATAAAGAAAAATAAAATACGTATTTATGGAAAATTTAAATCATATTTATTTATTTCACTTTAAATTATATTTTTTGGTAATTTAATTTTTGGTACTATTTGTACTAAATGAAATTATGAGACTATTCTAAATAATAAACATAACATAACATAAACGTTCACGCCGAATATCCCCGAAGGGGTTGGCAGAGGTACTAATACTTCTGAACATCACGTGACTTTGTCACCTGGTGTTCAGAGTACCCACCTAGTTTTTACATGGACAGTGTACTCACGTGATAGGGGGCAGGCCTATCGCCGTTTTTGTAGGAATACACTGTCACATGACTAAGTACAACTCAGCCATGTGGGTTTCCTCACGATGTTTTCCCTCACCGTTAACAACCATGATAAATTAACCACACATATGTCTTTAGAAAAGACAAATTGGTGTACGCCCGACCCAGGATTTGAACACTAGTCATTTGCACGATAACCGAGTGTTCTACCCACTGGGATATCACGGTTGCTAATTAATAAAGTACCTAAGTAATCAGTCTGACTCTTACTTATTGCTTTAAGTACTAAGTAGCATAAGCATAAGCATAAACGTTCACGCCGAATATCCCCGAAGGGGTTGGCAGAGGTACTAATACTTCTGAACATCACGTGACTTTGTCACCTGGTGTTCAGAGTACCCACATTTTGCATGGACAGTGTACTCACGTGATAGGGGGCAGGCCTATCGCCGTTTTGTACGAATACACTGTCACATGACTAGGTACAACTCAGCTTCCTCACGATGTTTTCCCTCACCGTTAACAACCATGATAAATTAACCACACATATGTCTTTAGAAAAGACAAATTAGTGTAGGCCCGACCCAGGATTTGAACACTAGTCGTTTGCACGATAACCGAGTGTTCTACCCACTAGGCTATCACGGTTGCCACTAGCATTAAGCATTAAGTACTAAGTACTTAAATAATAATGCTATTAAACTCTTTTTAATAATCTAAACAGACTTTTAACAAATTTTTAATTAACAAAACAGTCTTTTAAATCAGTACTTATAAAATCAACTTTCATAATCCTAAGAAACAATAAAAACAGGAAACATTTATTTTTGCAATGGAAAAATGCGAGTTAATATTACCTACTTCTGTGTCTGAAAAAACGATCTAAGAAAACATATAGTGCTGATTGTACTACAGTTTTACATACCTACAGTTTTTTGCGTACATATTTTTTGCTTTACCGGATCCGCCACCGGATCCGGCGCCGACCCACCGGATCCGGTAGGTCCAAAAACACGCCGGATCCGCCGGATTACCGGATCCGCCGGACCGGATTGCAATCCCTAATTGGCAGTCATTTTCGACGAGCTTATGTATGTATAGTTGATAAAACTGAAAATTCAACGAATCTGCATGTGCACATCATCAAAATGGATATTTTTATATTTTTGGGTATCAACATTTAAGCACAATTACAGCGTGGTAAATAAGGATGATTTTAATCCACACACAAAAAATTGGGAGATGCCACTTTTACGTCACAAAATTTGTATCTATGTATACAAATTATGAATCCTTCCATTTACCATCGTTTTCCTACATAGCCAACTTTAACTTATAACAAAAGATAATAATAGAAAGATTTATTTAATAACAAAATAACTAAATTAATCAACTGAAAGATATATAAATTATAGAGCAGCTACCTTAGCAAAAAATATTTTAAAATGCAAAAAGGTATTGTTGTTCTTAATCCAAACATACTTTTAATTAATGTTTGACAAAAATAAAGATTATGTTGTATTTGATAAACATAGTTAGCTGAGAAACCTTCATATCGATAAACTTGTGGCACACTAAGCGTGCATAATAGCATCTTTGCCCAAGGTAGGATCGCGCCGAGCATTGCACTGCGCTTACCTGTACTGAGACAAGCGAACTCGAAATGAGGTAACTAACCCAATTTACTACTGAATAACTTCTACCTTAAGAATGCTATTGTGAAGCATCTTTTTCTATAACGTATCTATCTTTTTGTGGGAAACCTTACACGATACTTCAAGACCATAGTATCACAATACACCTGGGGAACTTCTGTGCATGGAAAATGTGGAAATCTTAGCACCTCCTGTTTAAGGAACAACTGTATGATTATAATTTTGCATAATTTTATCACTGTATTGCATCACTTAGTAAAAACTGAATTACTAAGTTTTATTCACGATATTAAAAACTTTGGTAAAGATGCGATTAATAAAGGATCTTTTCTTATAGTCAACAGATACGACACAATATAAAAATAAAGACCACGCTGGATTTGATAAATATAGTTAGCTGAGAAACCTTCATATCGATAAACTTGTGGCACACTAAACGTGCATAATAGCATCTTTGCCCAAGGTAGGATCGCGCCGAGCATTGCACTGCGCTTACCTGTACTGAGACAAGCAAACTGGAAATGAGGTAACTAACCCAATTTACTACTGAATAACTTGTACGTAAGAATGGCATTGTGAAGTATATTTTTGTAGAAAATATAAATAATAAATATCATATAATAAATATAATCTGAAAATTCTTCAGCCACTTTTGGAAGTTAGGTGAAAAAAATACTGTAAAGACGGTACACACATTGCTGTGTGCATGTTTATGAATAAAAAATATAGAACATATCAAAAGTTAAACTAAAAACTCAAACTCAACTTTGCACGCTACATATTCAGAGATATAAAAGCAATGGTTTTCCCTACCAAGCTGTTAAGGTTTAAAATTAGTCCGTTACGGAACCTGATCAAATTTACTATGCCTTAAAGTTAATATAAACAATCACTTCTGTTTGTTCCTAATTGATTAAAACGTTAATCTGTTAATTCATTTGTTTCGAGGAGCTAGCAATATTCAATACACTGATTTACTATTCGCCAGAACAGATTAGCAGAGCTATACGGTTTTATGACAGAAAAACCCACGAGGATTACTTCTAACTATATATACTACATACACACATATACTTAAATCCCTAAACGGGGTAGCCAGAGCTTTGGAATGAGGAATTCCTCAGCCACTTTTGGAAGTTGATTGGGGACAAGATGGTGAAATAAAGGTTGTTGGTGATGGATCTCCAACCGCATCGCCCAAAAATCCCTTAAAAGCCCCAATACCTTTAGTCACCTCTTACGTACATCCACCGTAAGAAATGGGGTAGTGCTATTCTAAGCCGACACAGCACACAGCTCTAATAATAGCTACACAGCTATTATTTAATCTAGTTTAAATATCTCTCATGATATTTTGGCTTAGAAAATAATCACTACAGTAAGAACTGTATGTATGGTGGTATGTAGCGACTGCATAGTATACGTAATTTTAAATGGCTAGAGGACCAGGTGATTCGTTTGGCCAATAAACACGATAAATCACTTGATTTGCTTTAACAAAGTTTAAAAAAGATGACATGTTTCTATAAAAAAGATCTTTCATAGTTTTAATAGATTTTCTAAGATAATCATTGAAGTAATTCTACATTTTGTGATATTGTGTCGGCTAATAATAACACTTATCCTTTTTTCTTGCGGATATCATAGAAGGCAACTAAGGGTATTGGGCGATGTGGCTAGAGACCCCTCACAAGCCAACCTTTATTTTACATTTCATTCCCTACTCAACTAACACAAGTATTATTAATTTACTAGTGGTCCGCCCCGGCTTCGCACGATGGTGTTAAATATTTTTACTGCTTACACCCTACGTTATTTAGCGTAATTATATATCCTATGTCCTTTTCCTGGTTCTCAGCTACCTCCCAATCAATTTTCAGCTTAATCGGTTCAGTTGTTGGTGAGTTATAAAAAGTGTAACTAGCACGACTTTCTTTTATATATATATATTTATTCGACACATAATCAGTATGGATGACATTGCATTAGTATACAAAATTGAAAAAGTAATACATATTCGGACATAATACCAAAAAACTGTGTACACAGCATGATATAATAAAAAGTTGAGATGGAGTATCTGGAGGTTTCTAGTTCTGGGGACTCTGTATGTCACTTCTTACGTCAACCGTGGGAAGAAACAGTTTAGTGCGATTCTCACAGCTCTTTAAACCGCCATCTATCCCCAAGTATCTAACCTCGGTGAAATTCATTTTCATTCAAACCTTTGAAAAAAAACTCAAACCTTTTTCATTCAATCTAGCATTTGAGACGCAAAATGTTCGTTACCATACCTCACTACATAAGGAAGAATCTTACCCTTCCAACAATTTCTATAAGAAATTGAACATAAATCTAAATAACCAAGTCTAAATGCTGAGTTTCTCACTTGAGATGTTATAAGTATGTCAAAGTGCACATTCTGACTCACACAATGAAATTGTCATTACAAGAACACGACTGCAACTTGCTTCCGTATAATAGTTTCGATAACTCACGGTGGGCTCCAACGGAGGACCCTACTTCCAGTCTATACACTGCAGTCACATATTTTGTCTCTCTCTATTTTGCTTACTAATAAACTCAACACAACTGAAACGTTCCTAGGGTTTGGCAGAGGTACTAATACTTCTGAACATTACATGACATTGCCACTTAGTGTCCAGAGCGTTTGAGTCTCTTTTTAAATAAAATCAAATAAACTATAATCGTATATGATATACACGCACATGATACTTAAATTGGCTGATGTTAAAGGTTCGTGATGATGTTCTTGTAATTTTAATAATTAACATAAAAGGTAAGTAATAACAAATTAATCTTGTCACGTGTGAGTATATGTATGTATTATTCCAGATTTTAGTTATTTTTTTTACGGACACAATGCTCTTTAGTAAAGTACTTTTGGTACGATCACTTACAATGATATCTTCTAGACCATCTTTGTATCGTAATACTACCAAATGAACTACTGCTGAGTAACATTGGTGAATCATAAATAACATAAGCCATCATCATAATATATTTTTATATATAGCTTTTAAAGCAAAACCGTGTAGTGCGACAAAGGGTATCGGGGCTTTTTATTAGATTTTTGGGCGATACGGTTGGAGACTCATCACCAAAAACCTTTATTTTACTTTAAAAGTGGCTGAGGAAGTTATAATTCCTTGGCTATGGCTACTCCTTCTAGGGAATTATAGCCGTGAGTATATGTATGTATGTAAAGAAAAACATATGAAAGAAGCAATTATAGCAAATTTTAATGGTTTAACCATAAAAAACTATTAAATGAATACTACTTATTTCAGCGCTTATTGATGGGCCCTATTCGGAATTTTTATCGCTACCAAGAATAATAAGGGTTTTTAGACATTATATATTAATGAGTTGCTTTAATGTTCAATGGTAAGATATAGAACCTTTCGAGGTTAGTTGTAAGTTCTTGTTAGGAAATTAGCATCTCCCGAGTTGCTTCGACAGTTTCCTGAACACCGGCTAACTTCACTTCGAACATTTGACGACATTTAGATAAGTCGGCGTCAATATTGTAGCTGGACTAGCAACTTACAATATTGCCTTGCAATTACTAGTTGCGTTATAGCGTTTGAGTCTCTCTTTAAATTGTACCTGCGCTGTGTAACTAGTTTGGAAACTTGAGTAATTTGCTTGAATTTTGCTTTTGATGGTTCCCATAATTTTGCGATTGCTTTGTAGTTTCGCTTAGAATAACTCTCGCCCTTTCGAATTAAGTCTGTAAAGTGGTGATTATATGAATGTAAAAGCAGTTTTTTGAGCTTATCGCATAACTTTGAAAATAACATTCGAAAATACGAACGATGCTAAGCTCTTAAAAAGTTGGTTAAAGCGTCAGAATTTTGGATTTAAACGAAAAAAAATCTTTTACTTCAGTTAACTTTACTTAAAAATCACTGGTAGTATGGAAGTAAGTGGAATGGGGGTAACAGTATCTGAAGCAAGAACTCTTGAAAAAGGTCAATCTTTATGACACTAATGTATCTTGTACAGAGAAGATTTTATAATAATCAAATCTAATAAATGTGTGTATAAATAAAAAGAATAGTATTTTTTTCCCTTTTTTTGAACAGTCCTTTTTTAGATACTGCTTTGATTGGCGGTTTTATTACGTATAGCAAGTCTCATTTATACACCATTTATATATACAACTTCTAAATCTAATTACTATTTGTGCATTATGTCTTGGCTATAAATCTTTAAACGTTTTTTAATCGACCAACTGTCCCGATTTACGTGCTTGGACATACTTTTATATTGCACGTAACAGTTGTGCAGTAGCCCAAGCTGCGTAGAAAAACATTAATATAGTCGAGACCTTCAATCGTAAGGCATTATTACCAGAAATAAAGAAAGTTAGATTCTTATCATTTTATTTTAAAATATATAGGGAATCTTAGTTCTTTCGCAATTTAGACTTTAATCTAAAACAAATTGAGCGAGGTACGTAACTGTTTGTGATTTTGTATGTTTTGTCCGCATATTCATTACGACTATAAAGATTAATAAAATAAAACAAATATATATTTACCGGAATGAGTCAATCAGAACCAAAAACTGAATCATCACATTGTACCGAAGTATTACGATCAACCCATAGTAATTAAACAATGCCACTCAATCAATTTCCGAAAAACCAACACTCATTTCCAACCCCCGCAACAACCAACCTGTTAATTTTGATTCCAAAGCTTTCAAACCAAAGATACCGCTGATTTATTTCATTATTATACTCGGAAAAGATGAATAAACTGAATCTCTCTCCACCTCCTTTCTGTCGTGTCAGTTTTCGAGAAGATTAGCAAAATCATTAATTATAAAGTTTGGCTAACATCCATCTACTAAACTTTGTTCTAGCTCGATTTGAATACGTTTGTATATAAATGCCAAGTCTGCTATAAATAATACTCAATAGATTTTAGGCGATACTTAGAATATTTAAGCATTACCATATTGTATTGTACAAAAAAGGAAAATTAATTGAAAAGTTTCTAGTAATTACGAAACTCGTTAAAAGTTTGATTACTTCTTTGGCCCGAAACTGATTGACAACCCGTCTCGACTTCCATTCGAATCTTTGAACAAACTCTGCGATATTTCGCTAAGTGACTCTTCCACACATTCGCTTTCAAATTACTCTTGCAGACGAAACAATTTAAAAGTACAAACTTATTAAATCAGTTCTATTAAAAATAACTAAATTTCACTAGCAAGTAATTAACGAGAAACTTGGCTAAGTGAATTGTTTTCATCTTAGATTATAACTTTTTAATTGAATAAATAATGAGGCACCAAATTAAACAACTAGGGAAAAGAGACTGCAACCGAGCGGAAAATTAATTCCGTTTGATTTTCGGAATAATGGATATAATCAAGTGTACTGGAACATTAGTGAATACTAAATATTATATTGAGATTATACATAAATTATTCTGTTCGTTAAATAAATCTGGTTTGTTTATATAAATCATGGTTAAAATAATTTATAAGCGAAAATAAACTATCCGCCCGTCTTTGCACTGGTAATCAAGCTTGGTACTGTTAAGGTGTTTTTTAAAACATATTGAAATTTTTAATAGACATATTATTCAAAAGACATATAGTTCTTTCTTTTATAGTTCTATTTAACGCACAAAAAGGTGATTAATTTTAGTCTCCTTATTTATCTTGTTTCCATGGGGATACCCGTTATAAATATTATTTTACCGATTACCAAACCTTGCACTAGTACCAAGACTAGTAACTTCATGCCCTAGTCTTATATCAGGATCATATCGCTCACAGGCATTGGCTATAGTAGAGCGGGAAATGTCTTTTATTTCTTACATACATACATACACTCACGGCTATAAATCCCTAAAAGGGGTAGCCATAGAATTAAATTAGAAAGCCATTAGAAAAAATACTCTGCCACTTTTGGAAGCTAAGTGGGAAAAATGTGGTAAAATAAAGGTTTCTGGTGATGGGACTCCAAAAGCATCGCCCAAATATCCATTGAAAAGCCCAAATACCCTTAGTCGCCTCTTACGTACACCCACGTAGAGAAACGGGGTAGTGTTATTCTAAGCCGACACTACACAGCGTCATATTCAATTTATTCTGTCTCATGATATGTTTGTCTCTGACAATTCCACCAGATGTGATAACAACTTGGCAATCCTCCTTCAGCATTCTTTTTTTTAATTATATTATTTTTTAAGTACATACGGCGATAGGCCTGCCCCCTATCACGTGAGTACACTGTCTAAGCAAAACGTGGGTACCTTCTCTGGAGACTAGATGGCGCTGCCATGTGAGTTCAGAAGTATGGTACCTCTGCGTGAACGTTTATGTTTAAGTACATACTATTTTATAACATTGATATAACAAATTTTTTTCAAGGTATAAGCGTGATTAGTTTTTCAAGGTTGAAATCAATATAAAACGTGAATGGTGAGGGAAAAAACAGTAAGGAAACCCACATGCATAAATTATGCTTAGTCGTGTGACAGTGTAGTAATAAAAATCGGCTATAAGTCTCCCTCCTAAGTTAGAGAGTTTGATGACTAGGAGAATGAGAACCACCTGTCGTTTCAGGAATATAAAGCATAAACTTAATATCTTATTTCGTCTATCCTTTAAAGAAGAAATAAATAATAAAACATACATACATACATATACATATACTCACGGCTATAAATCCCTAAAAGGGGTAGCCAGAGCTAAGGAATTAGAAATTTCCCAGCCACTTTTGGAAAGTTGAGTGGGGTAAAGATAGTGAAATAAAGGTTGTTGGTGATGGGTCTCCAACCGCATCGCCCAAAAATCCCTTAATAGCCCCAATACCGTTAGTCGCCTCTTACGTGCACCCACCGGAAGAAATGGGGTAGTGCTATTGTAAGCCGACACTACACAGCAACATAAAACATTAAATAAAAACCTTACCAACATACGGCAATCTTACTATAATAACATAAACCACTAATTTAATGTATTTAGTTCAGCAATATATTATTATACATGTATTTAGTGCTGATCTCTAACACCATTTTTATAATACAATGGTTTATAGCTATGTAGTGTCGGCTTAGAATAGCACTACCCCATTTCTTCCGGTGGGTGTACGTAAGATGCGTCTAACGATAGGACTTTTAAGGGATTTTTGGGCGATTGGTTTGAGACCCATTACCAACAACCTTCATTACGACAACTTTCCCCACGCAACTTCCAAAAGTGGCTGAGGAATTTCTGATTTTTTAGCTCTGGCTACCCCTTTAAGGGATTTATAGCCGTGAGTTTATGTATGTATGTTCAATGATTATAGTTTTGCAAAAAAGTGTTGTTAAGCAGATTAGAAAGGAAGCCACTCCATCTAAAAAAATAGGTGTTACATTTTTTACACACACATTTCGGTAGGCCATTGCACCCGTAACTACGGTACGAGAATCGCTGTGCCGTTTTAATAAACTGTTGAAAATTCACTCAATATTCGAACCGAATATGAGTGCTATGAAACGTGTAATAGCATTACAATGGGGAAGGCGTGATTCTCTACATGTCTTATCTTGAACTCGTTCGCGTTTTCATACCGTGCTGTGTTTAGAACAGTCTCTTCTATACTATGTAAATTTCTTTATTGACAAAATAATACTATCCAGTGTGTACTATAGCGTTTTGTTAAATTTATTTTTTTTCTTTTCAGGGATCGGAGAAGTCAAAGTGAAGAAGGATAGAAGAATTTCGCACTGGAAGCCATTGACACTGTAGCTTAATTGGCAGAGCGACGGGGGCGTATACCCGGAGGTCGCGGGTTCGATACCCGCCGGTGTCGAAAATTTTCTTTCCCTTACTTATCTTTTATTTATTAGTAACTAATGGATCGGCCCCGCTTCGCACGGGTAGCGTAGTTTAAAAATATCGGAGGTTTCTTCAATCACTGCTCAAGCGTTATGAAATTAGCGCCTTTATTACAACTTACAGCACTCATGTCTGAATATAGTGTAACTTTGTGCGTTTGAAAGCGCTTTTATGAACGGTTCAGATCAGTATCTCCGAAATTAAGCTAATTTTTAACACGCTTTTATTAGGTCGACCTGTATGTATGTAACTATGTAATCAAATCTAAGAAAACTAATTTAACCATCTTCTAAAGGTCATAGCGTTATGAAAATTGGCAGTTGTATGTGATTTCGATGACAATACAATAATATGGTTCTGTCGAGCTGATCTGATGATGGAGCCGGAAGATATGAACTGGAACTTCATGATGGATGATCGAATCATAGCCGTGTTTGGACTTGTTAAAAAGGGCTTGTAATGAACGTTGACCATGATTAGGTTTCAAGGTCTGATGATGAAGCCGGAAGATAGGCACAAGCATTCCGTGATGAAATATCGTATCATAGCCGTGTTTGGACTTGTTAGAAAGGTCTTGTAATGAACCTTGACCACGATTAGGTTTCAAGGTCTGAATACAATAATATGGTACTGTCGAGCTCATCTGATGATGGAGCCGGAAGATATTAACTGGAACTTAATGATGGATGATCGTATTATAGCCGTATTTGGACTTGTTAGAAAGGTCTTGTAATGAACTTTGACCACGAAATGAACTTTCACCACGATTAGGTTTCAAGGTCTGAATACAATAATATAGTACTATCGAACTGATCTGATGATGGAGCCGGAAGATTTGAACTGGAACTTCATTATGAATATTAGCATACGATGTATCGTTACCAACCCATAACGTCCCACTGCTGGGCACGGGTCTCTTCCGTGAGGAAGGTATTAGCCATACTTCACCACGGGGCCCAGCCGGGTTGGTGGAGGTTTGTAAGGCTAGTGGTCACCTTACCGTTAGTTGTTATCAAGCCGCCCGTTTGGGTCTCTGACGAAGCTTGACGACTGCTATCTCACGATAACAACCGGCACCAACGGCTTTACGTGCGTTGCGAAGCACGGTAGCGCCCTAGATAAATACCACTAGGCGGTTACCCATCCGTGGACGGACCGCAGCTCGCGTTGCTTAACTTGTAAATACGATCACATCAGTCCACCTGAGCTACAGGCGCTACTACGATACGATGTATATTGACGTGTAAATGGGTTAGTAGCTTGTTAAAGATCCCACCCAAGCCAAGGTGAGAAACGTGCCGAGGGCTGAATGGCATGAGGGTGGATAAAAATGTCATGTCGCTAGCGTCACCTCAGGGAACCGGGCGAAACCCTGTTGGTCTCCAGATTGAAGAGTTAGATTGTTCTAAGCTGACAGGTAAGACACCATGCAATACAGACGCACTGGCGGAGATGGAGAGGATGCGGGCTCATTCGTCTATTTGAAATAAATGTTTAAAATATGCCATTAGCAAAGACTAAAAAGCATAAAATAAATTAATAGTTTAAAAACACTAAAAAACACGCTTTTATAAGTGCACTTAAAAGTCAAAAATAAATTACGGGTCGTTCAAGTTGTCTCTATTTCTGGGCTGAAGTGTAAACTAACTAGAGTTGCAGCACCACTAGTTGGAGGCTCTATATTAAACAGTCTGTTCAAAGTACTAGTCAACAGTGGCAAAATGTAGAGTTCTTGTTCGTGTATTTGTTTACAAGAAAGTTTTTCCTGCTCCAGCGCCCCACGCTTTTACAATCAAATATTATAATTAAAAGCACATAGTTTACACTTCAGCCCAGAAATAGAGACAACTTGAACGACCCGTAATTTATTTTTGACTTTTAAGTGCACTTATAAAAGCGTGTTTTTTAGTGTTTTTAAACTATTAATTTATTAGGTTTCAATTAATGCATCTACTGGCGCCATCTAGTACGTAATATGTAAATTAGTAAGGATTTGGTTTAGATTTTGTGATAGTGGATGAAAGGCTAAGAGCAAAGGTTGTTGACACCAGAGTCCATAGGGGCATTAACGTTGGCACAGACCACTTTCTCGTGATATCACGATTGAGGGGACTGTGCACGCGTTGGCGTCACAGGGCCAAAGTGTCGACAACTGAATTTGCGAGAATAAAAGTGGAGAAATTGGAAGAGGATGAAAATATTAGAGATGAATATATGAAGAAATTGGACGACAGACTAAGTTGCGTGGAGATGAAGGATGAAATGGAAATAGAAGAAGTATGGGATGTGCTCAAATCGTCAATGGTTGAATGTGCGACGGAAGTATGTGGATTGAGTAAAAGAACAAATAGACCACCAACAAGTTGGTGGGATAAAGATGTGAAAGAGGCAGTTGGAGATAAGAAGAAAGCTTGGTTAGATTTACTAGCGATTAAAGCTAGTAAACGAATGGATGCGAGAGTAAAAGATGATGTAGTGAAGAATAGTGAAGATGAATATAAGAGAGTTAAGAATGAGGTTAAGAAGAAAATAGAAAAGAAAAAGCGTGATCTGATAGAATGGTGTGAGAGGAAACTCTCCGATAATTTCCGGAATAACCAAAAGTTGTTCTGGAAATATATCCGGAAAGAAAAGGGAGTTTCCCAAAACACGAGAGTGAATGTTGTGAGAGATGAACAGGGTGAATTGGCGACGGATGAAAGTAGCATAAGACGAGTATGGAAGAACTATTTTGAGGGACTCTTTGAAAAAGAGGATACATCCATTTCTTCGCCAATCGGCAGTAATGTTGATTGGAACGACGTTATGGGTGACTTTAGTGACAGTGAGATCAGTATGGAAGAAATAATGAAAGCAATGAAAAGTATGAAACTAGGGAAAGCGGTAGGGTATGACAGGATAAACACTGAAATGCTGAGGGCTGGTAAAGGGGTGGTGGCTTCCTGGTTGTACTTCCTTTTCCAAAAATGCTGGTCGAGTGGCAAAGTGCCACAAGACTGGTGCAAAGCGGTAATTGTGCCTTTATATAAAGGAAAGGGGTCACACCAGGAGGCTAGAAACTACCGTGGAATTAGCCTACTCAGCATTGTCGGTAAATTGTATGCAAAGGTTTTGATTGAAAGAGTGATGAATGAAACGGATGATAAAATTTGGGATGTGCAAGCAGGATTTAGAAAGGGAATGGGATGTATGGACCAAATCTTCTCTTTAAGGAGCATCACCGAAAAGTTCTTAGCTAAGAACCGAAAGGTGTATTGCTCCTTCATTGATTTAGAGAAGGCGTATGATAGGGTGGTAAGAAAGTGTTTATGGGAGGTGTTATCCAAGTTCGGTTTGGGGAGTCGACTTATACGTGCACTTGTATCACTCTATGAGGATTCCAGTGCATGTGTGAGAGTAAACGGGGAAAATACTGACTGGTTCGGGATCTCTCGGGGTGTCCGACAGGGTTGTGTAGCTTCCCCGTGGCTCTTCAATTTGTTCATGGATGACTGTTTAACAGAGTTGCGTGAAAGTGATTATGGATTGAGAATGGGTGGATTCATCATTAAATGCCTCTTATATGCCGACGATCAAGTGCTACTTGCATCATCGGTGGAAGAGCTGCAAGAGATGATGAATATTGCATGTGCGTCTTTTGAAAAAAAGGGAATGAGGGTGAATGTGGATAAAACAAAAACTATGGTTTTTGAAAGAGAGGTGAATATGACCGAATGCGTGATTGAGATTAATGGTAAGAAAGTGGAACAAGTGAAAGAGTTTGTGTATTTGGGAAGTTTGTTTACTAGGGATGGAAAGTGTGATGAAGATATCGAGAGAAGAGTGAAAAAGGGTAATGCGGTAAATGGAGCACTGGATAGTCTAATGTCTAGTCAGTCGGTGTCTGGAAAGGCCCGAATGGCTGTGCATGATGCTGTCCTCGTTCCTACGCTTATGTATGGCAGTGAATGTTGGGTGTGGCAGAAGAAGCATGAAAGTAGAGTGAATGCAGTAGAAATGAGATCCCTCAGAAAAGTGTGTAATGTAAGGTTATGTGATCGTGTGAGGAATGATGTGATTCGTGAAAGGTGTGGTGTAAAAGATGATATTGTAAGAAAGATAGAAAAAGGAATGTTGAGATGGTTTGGGCACATAGAGAGGATGGATGACAGTAAATTGGTGAAAGAGATATATAGAGCCAATGTGGAAGGTAATGTTAGTAGAGGACGACCTCGGAGGACACATTTGGATCAAATAGAAAATGTGCTCAAAAAGGCAGGTGTCCGCAGTATGAAGAATAAAAGAGCATGTATGAAAAGATTGATGGATGTAAACGAAGCCAGAGAGGTTTGCCAGGATCGTACAAAGTGGCGATCGATAGTCTCTGCCTACCCCAATGGGAACTAACGGCGTGAGAATATGTATGTATGTATGTATGTTGGTTTAGATCGCGTGCGACTATTATGTTTCATGTATAATTTTGGTGTTTCTGTACCGATTTCTATGATTATTTTTTTATTGAGTAGGCAAAAATGTAAACTTTTTATGTAACGGTGATTGAGAGTATTATAAACGTAAGAGAAAACAAATATAATCAGAATGCTCCGAACTGCTAAGCTATCAGGAGTTACACGTGTTGTTGTGAGTCAACCATAAAAGATAGACATATGCTGTTGAGGAATATTTTTTAGACAATTTTATGTAGAATATTTCCGCCATACGTGATTTCTATATAACTTTAATCATTAAGGCTGCACACGCGACGGAAGCTTAAAAATGGAGTAACTACTCCCGTTTTCCCAAAATTACCCTTCACTACTCTGCTGAAAAGTATACTATCATCAGCCCAGGAGTATGAAAAATAATTGTGCCAAGTTTCGTTGAAATCCGTCGAGTAGTTTTGTTTCCATAAAGAACATACAAACCGACAGACAGACAGAAAGACAGACAAAAATTTTACTGATTGCATTTGTGGCATCAGTGTCGATCCCTAATCACCCCCTGATAGTTATTTTGAAAATATATTTCATGTACAGAATTGACTTCTCTACAGATTTATTATAAGTATAAATAATCCCCACATGAGGTTTTCATGAACAAAAACATTAAAAAAAATTAAGTCATATTGGTTGACAAACTGGTATTCATAAAATATATAAAATAATATAATATAAATATATTATATATAAAAAAAATGTACTAATAGCCTCCCATAAGAATAGGTCTTGGAATGCATACATGCATAATTCTAACTCGTTGGTTATAAAACTCTTACACAACTTATTATGACCAAGTCATAGAAAATACGTTGACCGGCAAAAAATGTCAGCCACTTTAGTAAAAAAAAAGTGTAAAAGTGGAGTAACCCGGAGCCTGTAGTCTGTATTCGAATGAAAACGTTATGGCCAATCTTAACATGTCAGTATTGAACACGAGTATCCTACACGAATCCTTGCTGATTTCTAACACCACTTTTATAGTACAATGCAATGGTTTGTAATTGATCACGTAATTTAAATTGAATGTTTGGTTTTAGTTACAATTACATACATTATTAACTGAACAATATATAATTTTATTTGTAGAGCGTATTTCTACAGTGTTATTACTCAAAAATATTCAAATACAAATGAAAAATTATTGACTTTATTTTGTTTGAGAATATTCATAATTATTGTACAGATAGTTCATTTCGTTGCACTGAGATTTCTTCAACTCAAACTCAAACGTTTATGCGTACGGCCCCGAAGGTGTTGGCAGAGGTACTAATAATTCTGGACATCAAGTGACATTGTCTCTAGCTATTCAGAGTACCCTCGTTTTGCTTGGACAGTGTAATCACGTGACGTAAGCTGGCCTGTCGCCGTTTTGTACGAATACACTATCACATGACTAAGTTTAACTCAGCATTGTGGGTTTCCTCACTATGTTTACCCTTACCGTTAACAACCATGGTAAATTAACCACACATATATTAGGTTAGGGATCGAACCGACGCCTCTTTCCATTTTTTAACCTCTAGCCTAAGCGCATGTTCTAACCTCTGAGCTATCCTGCTACTGAGATTGTCCTATCGCAAAAACCTCATCAAATAAAACTTTGTTATACAATAATTTAAATATTTTTGTTCATGAAACCTCATGTGGGAATTATTACTAATAAATAAAGGAAATAAAAATTTCGACACAGGCGGGATTCGATCCCGCGACCTCGGGTATACGCCCCCGTCGCTCTTGCCAATTGAGCTACCGTGTCAATGGCTGCCAGCGCGAAATTCTTCTATCCTTTATTTCTTTTACACGTTTTAGTAGTGTTTGCGTTTCCTACCTCCGAATTTTTAGCTCAATTAGCAAGAGCGACGGGGGCGTATACCCGAGGTCGCGGGTTCGAATCCCGCCTGTGTCGAAATTCCGAGGTCGCGGGTTCAAATCCCGCCTGTGTCGAAATTTTTCTTTCCTTTATTTATTCTTTATTTATTTGTTATACAATACTTGCTATAGGGCCTGCAGCGGCTGACGCGACATATTAGTCTGATAAGTGAAGTAAGTTTAAGTTAGCTTACCACAAAACAAGTTCACTTGCTGACGTACTTTCTGTACCATGTTGTGTTTTATCCGCTCAAACACAAGCTCAGTCGATATCATTCGACTTTTTAGTGGATGAGAGAAGATCATGAGTTTATCTGACAAAACAGGTACACTTGTGTCGGTGCACTAATTTAACCTAAACCCGAAAAAGATTGCAAAAAGTACAATGTGTCATAGTCTCACGTTTATGCCGTATATCCCCGAAGGGATCGGCAAGGGTACTAATAATTCCAAACATCACGAGACGCTGTCATATTTTTTTTCAGAGTACCCACTGTCACATAACCAAGTACAACTTAGTAATAGTTACACGACGATGTTTTGCCTCACCGTTAACAACCAAGATAAATTTTTGAATATATAATAATGACTTTAGAAAAGTCACTTTGGTGTAGGTCCGACTCGAGGACCGAACCACTACTACTGACCGTTCTAACCACTACTGAGCTATCTTGGATGCTCACACTGTACACATACTGTCTTATTTAAATGTATTTCAAAAAAACATATCTTTATAAAACAGCTGAAATAAAATATACATATTTATTGATAACTGACGACAATAAATCCTTAAAAAGTGTAGCCAGAACTTAAAGGTTTAGAAATTTTTCTGCCACTTTGGAAACTTGAATAAGGGAAAGATATTTAAATAGAGGTATATTTCCCAAATCTAAATGAAATAGATTTTTTTAAACTTACTGATTACTAAACCATCTCTTTTTTTGTTAGTTTGTAACCGTTCCAACTTGAGACTAGCGCCAATTTCATTTTTAATATTTAAAGCCTTTGAATGAAGGCACACCGAGAAATCTCTCAAATTATTTTTGTGTCGTCAAGTATTTGCCAACTTTCATATTGTTGACAAACAGTACAGTACGTAATTATCTGGCATAGTTGATCTATAAGAACCTGAAAAGGTACAACTCAATCCGTACTGATAAGATAATTAAACTCCAAATAAAGCCCAAAGCTTATCCTAAAAGTTTAAGCAGAAAATTCTAACAAAGAATACAATGGTCATTAAATTCCCGAATCTCGACAGCTCACAAGTCAAGTGATTTAGGTGAAAATTTGCATTATTTGACATCATTTTGTAAGCGCACGAGCGAAAGACCCCAGAGCGAGAAGGAAGCCATAAATATCTGACGCGTCCTCACTATGGGCAAAACTTTACTTGCTGCACTTTATAAACCTGTCTCAATGTTGCCTGTCGGCTTTTCTAAACATTTTAGAGATTTTTCCCTCGAAAATATTCTCTCGAAATATTTCTGGTAACTTTTACTTTTACATGAATCACGAGCTTAAATATTTATTCTGAAATACTTTCTTTAAAGCATATTTTATTAGAACACGAAATATCACTAAACGACAAACAAAATGAATAAATATTAATTTTCTTCCAAAATAAGACTTGATTACCTCGGGGCGTGTTATTAACTCTAGTAATATTTCCCTTAATGTAAAATTATAAAGTGAAATGATTTCCTGGTTCGCGCGGGAAGGAAGCGGGGCTGGAATGGTCTCGGATGAGGAAAAAGAATAATGAGTTACTGCAGGAGGTGACTTATCCGCCGGAGATTATTTTAACTTATTTGTCTTCCGATGAACATCCATGATGTCCTTCTTCATGACCTTCCCAGGATTACCAAGATATATGAGGGAATATCGGCCGTCACCGCGCTGAGATGGGACGAAATAGAATCTCGATTTATAGGATTCCTCGCACATAAATTACGACTCTCTTTTTGCTCATGTTTAAATAGCCTTTGATTTCGTTATTTATATGAAGCCCTCTCGAAATGTGTCTTGAAATAATAAAATTATCCAGATTTCTTTTAAGCTTTACAAATATTAATGTATTATATAATTCTGTTAGAAATATTTCATCGTAGAGGTATTTCGTCGAGCTGTCCTAAACTCATTAGTTATTTAAGAGAAGTGTAATTACATCTAACAGCATTTTATCAAAAGATATTAGAAACTTAAATATTTTTATGTGTAGAAATCTGGAGTCTACTAGAAAATAAACTAAACACAACGGATATGAAAATGATAAATGTAGTTTGAAATATAGAAAATTGGATCTAAGTTTTCCTTATTATCACATGGTATTTGGTGATACAAACTTTTGGGTTTGCTATTAAGAAAGTTCAACATAGTAAAAACAAACCTATTAGAATTCCTGGCATATGCGTTTGGCAATAAACTTAACAGCATAAATAAATAAACTTTATGTCTTCACCGCATATTCTTTAAGATTTGGCAGAAGCGCTACTTCTGAGTATCACCTGATATTCTGTCACTTAGCATTTAAAGTAGCCATTTTTTACCTGTATAGTACAATCATTTGGCGCATAATGTGATGTTCCACAACAAACATAGATACAAAATTAGAAGGAGAAGGATTGATATTGACCCGATATTTGAACCCACCACGGCTCTATGTATTTAATTATTGGCTCTTTCCCACTGACCTCCCTAAATTACCAGGTGTTAAGGTGTGTTTTATGCCGTAATTAACTTTCAACAACCAAGATCTCTAAGAGTAAAACCTATGGTAACCACCTATCGTATTGAAATACCTTATCATAGAACCAGGTGTAATAAATGTGTTGTAGTATTTCCAAAAATTCAAGCTACTGTTGAGTAAAACTGAAAACCGAAAGTATCAAATTAATACAGAAACCAATATTTTACACTACATCTAATCGTGTATTCTTGGTAAAAAATTTTGCTTCCAATTAAATGATTAAGATAAACAGACTATGGGAGAGAACGCTTGGATTACGTTGTGAAACAAAAAGATCGAATGAAATTTTTCAATCTAAATTGGAGAAATGAGCTGGGATTAAGTTAATACGGATAGAAAACCACATCAATAATTCAAGTTTAAGTGTCCGGAAACTTCGCTCGTGGGACTCGCTATTCACTTAGCTTCGGAAATGTTTTTTATTGTTCTAATAAACTTTGTAGCTTATCTATAAATCTTACAAAAATACACAATTATAATTGTGTTTCTGGTTCCTCAATCTATTTATTTATATTAAATGAATTGTTTGTGGTGTAAAATTAATTATACAAAATAAAGATAATTACTAAAATTCCTCTAACATTAAAAAAAAAATACATATCTACTGTTTCTTCGGTAGGTGGTAACAAAAAGAAGAAGCAGGACAAGACACTTCTACATTAACGTGTCCTTCTTTTTCAAATATAATATATACTAGTGGGTAACCCTGGCGCGACTACGTCGCGTCCAAAAAACTGAGTTTATTTTGAAATTTTCTGACCAATCACAGCGTAGCTCTTTTGAATTTCTAGTGAATTTTTCTGATTTGCCGGTTTGAAAAAATTCCGACCAATCACAGCGCATCTCTGATTGACTAAAGTTTGCGCGCGCTTATGACACTCAAGCAAAGTCTATGGGCCAAAATCGAAACTTTGAAATTCTGTAACAATTGACTTAATCCAGTTACATCAGATGTCTGAATTTTGTGCACATCACGGCCGTGAACTGTACAATACGATACCTGAACCAAATTTCTAGCTTAACTCATCGCGTCACAGGCTTCCGGGCAAGAAAGAGGCTTATAGAAATAATATATAAAGATAATTTTACGTTTACCATTTTTTTTTGATGTAACCATGTGTTTTCTCGCACTATCTTTTTATATAATAGATTGAAAACACGAGGGCGTATAAGAATGATGAAGTTAGCCTTGTACTCGAGAACAAAGTTAATAATATACAATATAGGCTTATAACATCTTAATGAACTTGTACTTGTTTAACAATCGTACAAATTAGGGGCATCCTAATCAATCCATCAAATAAATTAAATTGAATTAAATTTTTACTTTAAACATTTATAAGGGTCAAGATAACCATATGTAATTACATTCCATTCTTATCAAACTAGGCTGGAATTGTAGCTTCGCATGTCGAAAATAGAACGTAGCTTCGATACTTTTGAACAATGAAAAATTGCTAGATTAGTTTACAATAGTTTCCATGGGAATATTTTAATGGTGATTATTTCTCAATTGTCACATTTTTTTGAAAAAATTCTTTATTACAACCTGGTACTCGATGCTTATGACCATTTAGGAGTAGTGATGTCACAAGCGAATAAAAAAAATCGGGGGTTAAGGGAGCTTCGCTCCAAAAACTGTTTAACGTTCGCAAATCACATGATTGCCATCGTGTCTCCTGTTGTATTGAATATCATTTATTTAAACACTTTATTTCATACAAAATAACACACAAACAGTATATTACAAAATAAGTACAACAGTATATGATCACAAAGGTGGACTTATCGCCTTAACGCGATTTCTTCCAGTCAACCTTTATGGTGAGGAACAAATAGACAACTCTTTAAAACATAATGTTCAAGTATATACGCAATTTAAACAGAACTTAATTAAACACAACTAATTTACAACCTGTGTATCAAATTATATATATAATTATTATTATATCAAATATACTACTTATTCGTAATTAAACATACTTATATAATATAATAAATACAAATATATACATATACCTAACTTTATAAAATCTACCAACCCAAGGTTTTAAAAAATGGGATTTTAGTTTAATTTTTAATAAATTTAGTATATTTTCTCCATAAAAATGATGTTTATCCTAGTTTGTTTAGTAAATTGCAAACTGAATCTCCTAATGGTCCGAAAAAACAAGACAAATTTGCCGTCTTGGTCAATGCTGATACTCGTATTTCGGCTTTATTCTTAATGGAGGAATAAATAAATTCGTATTTAATATCCATACATAAACTCACGGCTATGAATTTTTCAACGGGGAAGCCTGAGCTTCAGAATAAGGGATTCCTCAGTCCTTTTTGGTAGTTACCCAACCACCACTCCCAAAAACTACTATAAAGCTCTAATATCCTTTGTTGCCTTTTACAAAACCTACAGGAAAAATGGGGTTGTGCTATTTTTAGCCGGAAAAACATTCCTGGTATTTAAAACAGAAGAAACGGTAAGAAACAAGACTATTCGGCGATCCTTTATTACTGCTACACGTAATAGTGTCCTTTTCGTATGGTATGAATAAAACAAGTCAAGTTATATATGTTATATGTAGGTATTTATACATTTTATCTATAACACGCTTGCGTTACTGGCTGAGACGGAATGAACTGGCCTAAAAGCTAATATTTGGTATATTTATCCCTTAATAGGTATAGAGGACCGAGAACACAGCAAAGCTATTCTGGCCATTAAACCCCTCTGGGTATCTATTAAGATTTTTTATATATACTAAGGATGAGAAATTCTTTGATTGTGAGTGACGCTGCTTGAGTGTGTGGTTAATCTGCCTGTATGTGCGCCTGAGCTTACTCTTGATGCGCGGGCTAGTGGTCGCTACAACCTAGCTGTGTGCTATATGTTTGAGTTCTTAAGATCACGAGCTGATATTTCCTGATGATAAAGTTCACCAAAGTATAACCAGTAACAGGCAAATATAACTAATCAACAAACTCTTGAAATAATAGATTTATGCTCTGCATTACATAATTAATTACATCATAAGCTTTCAGTACATAAGATACAATATGAATATACTATTAGATACAATTTTCTCTACAAAACAATAGCAGCTGCATTGCTGTACATTTCAATACAAAGCCGACACAACATAAATAAATTACGACATCACAAAGCCAAGGCAAAGCAACATTAGGAGGAAAAATGTAGCCACAATGTAGTAATTGAGGTGCATTTATCCGGCAATTGGTCGCGTCCCCTGTGCTTCCCTTCGTTACGCGGCCAGGAAATGTCCCGGAAAATTGTTGCGATTCCAGAGCACCCTGTACATGCTAGCGTAAGATGAATGTACGCCGAAGTAATTTCGGTAAACCTAAATGACGATATCAAACGATTGTCTTGATTCCACTTCTGAAACTTCACAGGTTTATTCTCTGGGAAATTGCTTGAAGTCGCAACTTAGTACTGAATTTAGAAATTTAGAAAACGTATTACTATAGGGCTCAATTATATTACCAACTAATTTAATATCTTTTTGGTTTTCGTTTTTAAATAATGTCTAAATAATACTGCAGAAGTTAAGTCTTATATAAGCAAACCAAGAGAAGTGAGTTTATTTAGCATTTTGCAATATTCTAAATCTGCAATGTTTAATTAATGCCGGGTAGTGCCGGTTTAGAGTATCACTACCTTTTTCTACCTACAGGTGCCGTATGAGGCAACTAAGGGCATAAGGCTTTTAAAGTAGTTTTTAGGCGATGCGGTTGGAGATCCTTCACTAATGACACTTTATTTCTACCATCTTGTCCTATCGACTTCCAAATGTGGCTGAGGAGTTATTAGCTCTGAAGCTCTGGCTATCGTTTTTTGGGATTAACGGCCATGCCTATATGTATATTTAAAGCGCCCAGTACACAATTGCCCACGATAACCCACTGCACGCCATCGCCACTGTGTACAGGGGAGAATGGTGCATGATGGCGGACAATTGTCGATCGTGGCGCGCAATGGTGAAGTTGTCGGTTTTTTGGGCACACTTCAAAGGAATCGTGGCGTAGCGTGGCCGGTGGTGTTTCCAGCGTAGCCCATCACTGGCCATTGTGTACTGGGCGCTTAATTAATACAAGAAATTGTGTTTTGCAATCTTGGCAATTTATGTTTCGAGTATTATTTATTTAAAATCTTCGAGTATTACATTACAAAATAGTCGTGACATTTTCAGAGAATTCGGGCCCATCCCATACGTAATATGGTGTAGTTAATGGATCGAGTGGTAATGTACTTGAGTGTATTCAAAGTGTTGTCGCGTTATGTGCTCTGTTCTAAGTTGCCTAATCTTGTATTCGTCGAAGGCTGTTATTATTGAAGGAAATAACAGTAACATAAATTCCGCAAAAGCTTTATTGTTTCAAAATTCACAATGACTGTTAAACCTTTTTTATTTAGCTAACAGATATTTTTTACAATCTTGAGAGTGCAATGGGACATCAAAATGACCTCAAATTTAAAAGGCATTTGTTTCAAATATGTCTCGCACTAGAGTATCTTGGCTAGGTTCCATAAGAAATTCTATGGCTGTGTTGTGTCAGTATTTAACCAATAGTAGTGCTAACTACCCTTTTTACTTTGTGAGGGTATGGTACGAAGCGAATAAGGGATCAGGAGCTTTTAAATGATTGGTATGTGATGTAATGTATAACGAAACCATAATCAATGACACTTTAATTCGTATTATTTTAGTCTATGCAGCTCTGCTTACCCGTTTAAAATATGACAACCGTTGGTTACATGTGGAGATCATTGTTTACTTTTTAAATTGAAGATTTAGATATCTAAAATTTGTTATATCGGGTTTTGATTATATTTTTTAATAATTTGTGCTTGTAAAAGAATTAAAATTTTCCCATAAAAAGGTTAAATCGGGCGGTAAAGTTTATACCGAAATTGCGTCATTTCTGTACTTAAAAATTTGAAACTTTGTGTAGGGGTAATTTGAATGTTTTTGTTTATGAACACCTCATGTGGGAATTATTACTAATAAATAAAATTAAAACACAGAGCGACGGGGGCGTATACGAGAGGTCGCGGGTTCGATTCCCGCCTGTGTCGTAATTTTTCTTTCCTTTATTTATTTGTATAGGGATTTTAAAGTATTTAATAAGTTGTTTCAGGAACTCATCCTCTAAACAGGTAAGAGATAATATTTTTGGATGATTAGATTATGGTTCTTAATCACGCCTAATCTACAGAAACTAGGTCTTATGTCACATAATCTTTGCTCGGGTCGAGTAGTCATAATTTTTTTCCAAGTTTTGTCAATCGATTTCAAACCAATACAGGGTATGTTTTCAATGTTATAAACGTAGAAAACAGGAAACCAATAAACTGAAAACTCTTCAACATAAACCTTACTCAAAAACTCGATGTCGCTATTATAAACCGATTTTACTTGTGTTAAGAAGTAAGTTGGAGTTCGGAGTCTTTGTAGGTCTTCATGTTTGAAAATAAAGATTAAATATAATGTTCATAATTCAAGATTAATCTACACAAATAACGGCATTATTAGGATCTCAGACAATTAGATCTAACAGTTTGACAAAAACCTCCCTTTAAAGATCATCACATGATTTTAAATGGATGGGTTGGTTATGCAACGGTTGTGAAAGAGTTTTACGAATGTTTGGTAACCAAAAGATAAATTCTAAATAAATTATACATTTTAAAAGCTTTCAACAAAAATGGGTTTCAAGATGATATAGTCAGCCTTTTTTTATATAGTGTTTTTTCAAACATACAATATGAAAACAATGACAAGTATTGGCTTTAAGTATAAAGAATTAAGGATATTGGTATCGATATAAATTGTATAAATTCTATAACGTATCAGCTAGCTAGGATTTGTAGTGAAACAACCAATGTTTGCGTAGTACGAAGCACTTTGTCTGAACCAGGATAATCCTACGCTTAGGTATTAATTAAAATTCACTCAACACAACTCGTGTAAAATCTCACAACCACTCAAACCACAAACCTATCAAGTTGTTCCACTAATAGCTGAATATTTGTTTCAAGTTAGCCACTAATCATTTAACTTCACGCTTTTGGTCTGTATATAAAAGAGAAAATGTTTTCTCGTATATTAATAACTATGTGGTAGCTTATCTTTTTAACACGCTTATATTAGCTTCGGTTGTATATGTGTCTGTGTCTGTGAATCTTTAAGCATAATTTTCGCCAATTTTTATGTTTGTACCACATAATACACTGCTGGTTGTTATAACCCCTCCAATATAATTATTATTGATGGCTGCAGGTGGTCGGGCCTTGAGCTAATCACGGCTTTACTTTCGAACTCAATCACCTTTACTCTCGCTGCATATCTCCAAACCAGCCGGTCCTGTGACGGGTCAATGTGACATTTGGCTGCCTATTTTTCACTTACCATACCGTAATATTTAATGAAAGATGCGCTTAGCTACTCTGTCATCTGACATGCGGGACAACTGGCCTATCCATCGCAGTTGCTGCATCAGATACGTTTTAATTCCGCCAACATTTGCCTTTCACAGAGATTCCGTGTCGGCAACACGACGACACCAACGCATTTTCATAATATTGCGTAGGCATGTTAGATGGAATCCATCTAATGTGTAAATATGCTTACGATAAACCACACCCTCAGAGGCTTACAAGAGGTTTCATAAATACCTCTTTAAAAACGGATTTCTTCGGTACTACTAACATATTTTTGAACCTGTTTAATTGTTGAGTGTTTGTTCAATGTGCACAAAGTTATGGTGGTTAACTTATAAAAGAATTGGAATAAATAAATGTATGTTCTTCTCTACATCCGCTCATACCTAAACCAACAAACAACAACACCGCTTATTACTGCCCACACAGTTTCCCCTAAACATTATACTTAGTAATTAATTTCACAAGTAATTTAACTAGATCCTAACCATAATAAAGTGGACAGAGTGACCGGTGTTTGTTCGGTCGTAACAATAATCGCGTCAGACAGTCCACAGATGTTTCCTGTTTAATTAAAACTTTGAGCAATCGCTACCCAGGCCTTCTACAATATTGGTGCTGTCGCGATACCACTTTTACTTGTGCGAGTATAACTTTCAAGCTGGCTGGACCCTTTCCGAGAAACGGCCCCACTTAAAGTTTAATTTATGCAAATTTATTTACAGCTGAGTTTTGTTTCGTTTATGGATGTTGTTTAAAAATGTATTACCCTTTTCAAAACAAATAATGGATTTATTTTATCAGAGAGCAGAGAGAACAGAATATTATTATTATTTTAATCAATTAAGCGATTATTACTTTAATATATTTTGTATTCCCAATTTCGCAGTAACGTAGTCATGAATCATTACTAAACTGATCACAAAGAACATGTTTTAGCAACTGTGTCGAATCATTGTATGATATCTGACTATTGCACAGATTTTACTTTACTGCACTTTTCATATGTATTTACCACGTGTATTAAATATTTCTTAGTAGGTTTAATTTTCTGAGTTTTATTTATTTTAACCTGATTGATAAAATATTACACGTAAATAAAAAACCTGATTGGTAAACAAAAAAGCGTGAAATGAACGATCGCAAAAACATAAAGAAAAGTTTCTAAATTGTAATTGTCTTTTTCATCAAACGACCTAGATGTTAACTAAAATAAATGCAAATTACATAAAAATAACTGTCTTAAATATAATAAAAAAAAGGTTTTTAATGAAATAGCCATAAACATATCTATTCCCTCTCATACAACCAATTTCTATGGCTCTTCTTTTTCTGTACACGCTGCGCTGTACACCCTGTGGAGGTGCGATTGGCTAAATCACTGAATGTGTTCAAAGATCTGGTGAAACAACACTATCTCACTGAAGCGCTGTAATACTGTTGCTTTTTAAACTACATATATTAATTATATTTCTAAAACGTATATGTGTATTTTATTAAGGTATTTGTATTGCTTGTATTTATAAAATTATGTAGTTATATATGTATGTGTTCATATGTGTTAAATGTCTTTATTATTTTGTATGATTAATATTTATATTGTTTTTAAATTAAATAAGTTAGTTTTAAGTAAGCTTAATAGATCATTATGTTTTTTTTTGGCCTTGTTTTGTGCATCTACCCAAATAATTAATTTATCGATCTCACCTTCCAAAGGTTGTCTGGAAGAGATCGCTTTTAGCGATAAGACCGCCAATTGTACCTCACTGTAAACTGTTTGATCATATTATTATTTTTGTAAATTTGTGTTTGATGTACAATAAAAAGTTATTCTATTCTATTCTAAACATTAAATTATACCCGGTTTTAATTAAGATAAGTTCGCTCAATATACGGATCTTTTACATACCATTAATCTCCATGTGGCCTACACAATAGTAAAATTTTGTTTCTACATACATACATATACTCACGCCATTAGGTCCCATTGGGGTAGGCAGAGACTATCGATCGCCACTTTGTACGATCCTGACAAACCTCTCTAGCTTCGTTTACATCCATCAATCTTTTCATACATGCTCTTTTATTCTTCATACTTCGGACGCCCGCCTTTTTGAGCACACTCTTAATTTGGTCCATGTTTGTCCTCCGTGGTCGTCCTCTACTAACATTACAATCAACACTAGCTCTATAGATCCCTTTTACCAATTTTCTATCATCCATCCTCTCTATGTGCCCAAACCATCTCAACATTCCTTTTTCTATCTTTCTTACAATATCATCTCTCACACCACACTTTTCACGAATAATACTATTCTTCTGCCACACCCAACATTCGCTTCCATACATAAGCGTAGGAACAAGAACAGCATCATGCACAGCCATTCGGGCCTTTCCGGACAACGATTGACGGGCCATTATCCATGCTCAAAATTAGAAATTCCTTAGCCACCTTTGGAAGTTGAGTAAGGAAAATATGGTTGTTGGTGATGGGTCTCCAACCGCATCGCCCAACAATCCCGTAACAAGTACCAATACCCTTAGTCGCCTCTTACGTACACCCAAGGGTGGAAAAAGGGTAGTGCTATTCTAAGCTGACACGGCACAGCTAAATAACTTCTTCTTAAATGAGCTGAGAAATTTCTTATTCTGAAGTTACAGCCAATTTATAGTCGTTGAGATCAATAAATAAAGTGTGTTCTTAACAAACCATAATTTAAATTTTTCATTGATTGGGGACACTTTCGAGATACAATCTAAAATTAAATGTTGAACTGGGAATGCAGAATAGTTGGCCCAAGTGATATCAGAAACAGGAACACAAAATATGTCAATTATTTTGCTACAAGAATGTTATATTAACGTATAAACAAAATATTCACATTGGCTCATGATGCATGAAATTCATAAAGAGCCGATTTACCAGTGAATGTTTACGTCACACACAGACACAGGTAACCGCCAAAGGAACGGCTCTCGTGTTTTCATTATTCTCTGCAGCTCAGTAATACTGAACCGAAATTATGTTCGAATTTAGTGTTATATTGCTCAAGTAATTTGAAATTATGAAATGTCATTGGCACTTTCAGGAGCTGTTGGTTTGAAAATATTATGTGAAGCTAAGAACAATTTACGTTTTAATCCAAAAATAAAAATTATACCTAACTGTTACAATAGTTCTGGCAGGTGCTCATATTTTCCCGCGGATGCTATAAGCGGTGACTTATACATTTTGGGGCTATTTATGAGATTATCTGGTATAAGGGACGGATATCAATCACAAACCTTCCTTTTTTTTACTATTTTTTTCCAAACAATCTTCCGTAATTGGCTGATGAATTTTCAATTCCCAAGCTGTGACTACCCCTTTTTAAAATTTTTGACCATGTATATGTCGCAGGAAAATCGTCAAACTCGTTAACTTATAAGTTTCCTAGATAACTTGTAAGTTGACGGAAATCCGTCAAACAGCATGCGAATTTACATCTTTCCTGATAGTATTAAGGAAACTTGTAAAATAACGGACTCACCTCAGGAAACTTGTAAGTGGGGATCATTTTTGACAAGTTTCGTTTGACGGATTTCCGTCAACTTACAAGTTTCTTAGGAAACTTATAAGTTAACAAGTTTCACGATTTTCCTTAGACATATATATTATTATTCAGGCATGTGGGTTTCGTCACGACGAAATGCCATCTGTATTAACAACCACATTGATGTTCCCAATTCTGTATTACAAGTGAAGCTACTTAGTGGTTTTTCCTTACCGAAGCATATATATGTTGTTATATACCATTATTGTATATACCATGTTGTTGTACATCTATCTCACATGACTCTAATTTATTGACCTCTCCATTCAAAGGTTGTCTGGAAGAGATCGCTTTTAGTGATAAGACCGCCAATTGTACTTTTGTTAATTCATTCTGTGTATTTGTAATTGTTTTTCCATATTTGATGTACAATAAAGAGTTTTCTATTCTATTCTATTCTATTCTATATATGCATCAGGAGCATAATAATGTGTCGATCATGTATTTTTTTCCACCTTCAATATCCAAATAATAAATTAATAAACCAGCTTAATAACTAATTAAGCACTAATCCTATGAACCGCGCATCCAATCGTTGAATTTGCCTGGAAGCTTTGGTAATTGATTTGGCATTGAGAATGATCACGAAATTAAATAGCTCTCAAATTGATGACAAAATTGAGTGTTCGATTATCAATATATTTCAAGCTGCATAATTCATAACCACTTACTAGAACCTTACTGTTTAAAAATAAGGTATCCTTTTTGGCATTGAATTTTGGGTGTGGCAGGAGAAGCATCAGAGTAGAATTAATTCAATAGAGATGAGGTTCTTCGGAAAAAAATGTGATATTAGTATATGTGAGTGTGTGAGAAATGACGTGATTCGTGAAGGGTGCGGTTCGAAAGATAATATTGTCAAAAAGATAGAAAAAGGTATGTTGAGATACGAGTAGTTCGGGCACATAGAGAAGATGTATGATAGTGAATTGGCATTAGATAATTAATTAAAACTTCAATTTTAAATACGACATCTAAGTGATTTAGATTGATGTTAATAAAGGTGAAACATGTAAAAAAGATTTTACACCTGGAAAGTAGGGATAGACAGTGTAATGAAGGAATAAAAAAAGGGTAAATAATGGTAATGCGTTTAATGAAGCACTTAATTGTTTAATGTCTAGTGTTGTGTCCAAGGGTGTCCGAAAAAGGTGTCGGGTGTTGTAGAAGAAGCTTGAGAGTAGAGTGAATGAACTGAGAGATGAGTTTGCGTGATTGAGTTAGAAATACAGTGATTCGTCAAAGGTGAATTGTGAAAGATGGTATTGTATGAAAGATGGAAAAAGAAATGTTAAGATGGTTTGGGCACCTAAGGAGGATGGATGAAAGAAAGTTGAGACTACGAAGGACATATTTGGACCAAATAGAGAGTGTGCTCAAAAAGGCAGGTGACCGAAGTATGAAGAACAAAAAAGCATGTATAAAAGATTGATGAATGTGAACGAAGTTAAAGAGGTTTGCCAGGATCGTACAAAGTGGCGTGAAATTTTCTCACAGTGGTTTTGCTATATTATTAATTTTGATAAAACTACACATGTGTTGTAAGAAAATCCTTGGTCACCCGATTCATTATAAGCTAGGGTCCCTCACATCCGAGCTATCAAAGTGTCTAGCAGAATGAACCTGTTTATGAAATCAAATTAATATCGCAAGTTGACGACGAAGGTGTTATTCCAGCTTAGTGAGCGCCAGGCATCCTATTACACCAGTCAAGGGACAAAGGAACTTTGAAGTGGACATCAGATCTCTTCCGTTATTGTGTAATCATGACACAAAGCAATTTAGCACCACCGTTTAAAATGTCTGAAGTTATTTAATATTATCATAGTTCATGAAACTTAATCATGTTAAGCCGATACTGGTTAATGTCGGCTTACAATAGCCAATCAACAACAACCTTTATTATTCAATCTTTTCCCAACTCAAGTTCCAAAAGTAGCTAAGAAATTTTTAATGCTGAAGTATTGGCCACCCTTATTTCAGTTTTATTGCCGTGATTATATTTGTATTGCTGTGTAGTGTCAGCTTAGAAGCCCATTTTTCTGGTGGGTGTATGTGTAAGGTGACTTAGGGTTTGAGGCTTATTAAGTGATTGTTGGGCGATGCGGTTGGTGACCCATCACCAACGATGTTTATAGACTCCTTTCCCCTCTTAACTTCCAAAACTACCATCTATTACTACCAGTCAAGTGACAAAGGAACTTTGAAGTGGACATTAGATCTCTTCTTTTATTGCGTAATCATGACACGAATAAATTTAGCGCCGTTTGCAATGTTTGAAGTTATTTAAAAATTATATATGTATATGGTATATTAAATGGCACTTAATCATGTTTAGCTGATACTGCGTAGTGTCGGCTTATAATAGCACTCACCCACTTCTTCCCGCGGGTGTCGTAAGAGGCGACTTAGGGTATTGGGGCCTATTAAGTGATTGTGAGTTGAGCGATGCGCTTGCAGCTCCATTACCAAAACCTTTATTTCTAATCCTTTTCCCACTTAACTTCCAAAAGTTTTAATTCCTAAGCTCTGGCTACCCCTTTTTGGGATTTATGGGCGTAAGTATTTATGTATGTGATGTAATAAGCGATGGTCCCCAATTTCCAAACTATCAAAGTGGCTAGCAGAATGAACCTATTTATGAAATTATATTAATATTGTAAGTCGACGGCGAAGGTGTTATTCCAGGTTAGTGGGCGCATCCTATTACTACCAGTCAGTGACAAAGGAACTTTGAAGTGGATCTCTTCTTTTATTGTGTTATCATGACACAAATTTATTTAGCGCTTTTTGAAATGTTTTAAGTTATTTAAAAAATTTATAAGTACATGGTACTTGATTGGCTGATGCTGTGAGTGTGTCGGCTTAGAATATCACTATTCCAGTTCACTCCGTTCACACGATGCGACTAAGCGTAATTACGACTTTTAATCGTATGGTTTAGCGCCCCTAACTTGTTTATTTTAACATAAATACATACATAATATTATATTAACGCTGTTGCGTGCTATAGCGCGCCATTAGTTCCCATCAGGTTAAGCAGAGACTATCAGATTACTATTCTATTGTTTACTTTAAATATTTTATTTTTCAATAATGTTATTTAAGTACTCAACTTAAAACTCAACTGAACAATATAACTCAGTATTCTGTAAATATTGCAAGAATATATCTATTGCCGCTATCATATCTTGCTAAAATGACCAAAACTCTCATTTTTCGTATGCATGGAAACCTCTTTTTTATTTCACACTAGCTTTTTGCGCGCGACTTCGACCGCATGGACTACATTTTTTGCATCCGCTTTACATCCAAAACACCTAAACACTATCACAACTTCTGTTTTTTTATATTTATTTTCCCGCGGGCGTTATAAAGAATATAAAGGACATTGAGGCTTTTTAAGTGATTGTTGGGCGATGCAGTTGGTAACCAATCACTAACAACCCATATTTAACTATCTTTTCCCTAATCTATTTCCTAAAGTGGATGAAGAATTACTATCTCTGAAGCTATGGCTACCTTTTTATGAGATTTATGCCCGTTATTATATACTCATTAATGATGGATAGATGAATTAAATGGACATTTATTTTGATGAAAATGGATAAAACCCTTATTTTTTTCAAAAACACTATTAATGAAGAGTCTGATAAAGTCGGTCGATGAAAAAATTAATCGTGTAAATATGGGGAGCAATAAGTTGGTGATGTGAGAGAGATTGCAATCATCGGCCAATAGATGGCGGTCAGTACCGTAAAATTTAAATATTTACTATTATTTACAAACTATGCATTCTGAGGCTTAAACAGAATTAGTTAAAAATAGATAAATAAACAAAAGTTATAAACATATTCTCAAACCTACCAAATGAATACGCAAAATTCATACAATATGCTTTCAATTATCTTTATTCATACATATTCGCATAGTTGAATGTGAAAAAGAAGGATTAGTGCATCCTATTATTCTAACCAAACACAAAAGCAAAAAAAATACGCAAAAAGACTTTGACCACCCGGGATTCGAACCTGGGTCTTTCGTACTTAGTGTTTACCAAACGGTATACCGCTACGCCACGCAGACATTTGTGTAAGTCTCAAATTTGTGATATCCTATATATCTAGTAGTCATACTGTTGACAAACAATTAAATGGACAATTATTTTGATGAAAATGGATGAAACCCTTATTTTTCCAAAAAGACTATTAATGAAGAGTCCGATAAAGTCGGTCGATGAAAAAATTAATCGTGTAAATATGGGGAACCATATAAAAGTTATGTTTTTTTATGCTCCTGTGGGAATCCTTGCGAAATCCGGGATAAATTATATCCTATATGTTGGCCAGGTGTATAACCTACATTCATGCTAAATTTGATCAAGATCGGTCTGGTAGAATGAACGTGATGAACGGACATACAGACAGACAGACAGACAGACAGACAGACATTTTTTTCAAAAATAGCAAATTTGGCTTCAGTATCGAAAATAAAACATATTCCACCTGTTTTTATTTTTTTTTTCTTCAATGTACAGTTTCGACCTCGTTACAGTCTTATTATAGTATAGATAGATAGAAGATAGAAGAAGAAGATTAATTGCAACTTTATCACGATTCATGAGATACAGCCTGGTGACACACAGACACACACCTAAATCTTAGTAGAAGGGTCCTGTTACATAAACTGTAAGCCGTACTGTTCAATCTAACCAGGGGGGCAATTCTCGCACGGTAGATGCTATATCACTTTCGATATTTATCACTTTTGTGATATTTTGCGATCGATATTTGACTTGAGCTATTCTCACTTCATCCGATCGATATTTTTCTATTGAAAACCAGTCGATATGATGAAATATATCAAAGGATGATATCGAGTGGTCACGATCAGACGATATGATGATATATCGTGCGAACGGCAGCCATTTTGCTTTCAAAATAAAAATTTAGATAAATATATTAAATGGGTCATAGATCAAAGAGTCTTAGAAGTTGTAAATAATGTCTACTTGGAGCAACGTTAATTATATTATTAAATTATAAAAAAAAAATGGCATTATAAAATTTCTAAAACTAAATCCGGTTGCTGGATGGTCCAGTTGGGAATTCAGACTTTGCTAGTTACCGGCAAAGTGCCAGTTAAAGGAAAATTTAAACAAACCAAAACATGTGTAAGTATTGACAGATATGAAGACCTTTTCATAACTAAGATGACAGTTAAACTGACCTTTCATTCAATTCATTCGCTTGGATCATTGATTTCGGTCTTCATTCTTTAATGTCTAAGGAAAAATTACTACCGTATGCGAGAATACAGTTTCAATCTATCAATCATATTTCACTTTGTGATATTTTGCACACGACATTGAACACTTGATATAATTTCTATGATAGAAATGATATCGAACTTGCAAAAATTGCCCTTCAGGTCCTGTAATACGTAAATAGCGATAAAAACAGTAGAAATACTAAAAAGTATACCCAATACGCTCACTTCATAACATTTAAAGGGAGTGCACGATTGCAGACATGTGCAGCATTCAAATATTTTGCATTTACATTATTGCTAAAACCGAATGTTGTAAATAAAGTGCAGTTCACACTTATCGGATATTGGCTCGCGTGGAACAGCGTGAATTCCGTGCCCATTGAATGTAAGACCAATATATTTCTATAACAGCACACTCATGCTCTTGGTTAAATTTATTGTCGATTTCTCACACCGTCTCAGTTCTAATACGAAATTGTTAGTTGAAGGTGTCCATTAGCTCGATATATTATCAGCGATACTGTAAATCCTCTGGTGTGGATTAATTAGCTCATGTTCAGTAATAATGCTTTTAACCTGCAGCCTTTAATTAAATAAAAGTCCATAACATATGTGCTTATTTTGTTATCACTATCGTTTATTATGTATATCGATATGGCTTAGTTTGGAGCTTCTCCATTCATTATCGTGGTGCCTGAGATGGTGATGAAGGGTACTATCAGTGGCAGATTTGTCATGTAGTAAAAGCAGCAAATGTTTTTGACCCCGCGCATTTTGGGGACCCCGCAATTAGTGTAATAGCTTACCCAATAAATTTATTATCAGAAAAAAATATGTTTTTCTGCTCAAAACACGTTTTTACTAATAAGTGATGAAAACAACAAATAAAATAAACTATGCTATTACCAACATCTCTTACTTTTACACAAAATAAGGGTGCAAAGTTTTAATTTATTGCCGTTAAATAAGTCGAAGTTAATAAAAATACAAAACGAATAACGTAGCTGCGTAGCGTCAGCTAAGAATAGCTTTCCCCATTTCTTTGTGTGTCTGGAGGGGCGACTAAGGGTAGTGGGCTTTGAAAAATGATTATTAGGATATGCGGTTGGGGACGAATCACCATCCTCCTTTTTGCAATCGTTTCCCAGATTGACTTCTAAAGGTGACAGATATTTTTTTCTGAAGCTCTGCCCACCCCTTCTATGGATTTACAGCCATGAGTATTTGTATTTATGTACGAAGATGAGTTACTTTGACAAGCATTATTTCTAAATTAGAAACGTGAGGAAAGGTTTTGTTTTAATAACGTACTTTTTACGTTATACGTTTTAATACGACTTGCTACGGGTCCGGCTCAAGCTTAACCCGGCACTGTAACGTATTTAGTAATAGATGGATGATGTGATAAGCATTCCTAACCTACCCTTCCTTTTTCCTTTTCACTTTTTATCGCCTTAGGTGTTTTTGTTTTTGTGACTCTTACGAAACCGCTAATCCACTTTTTGTTATCCCAACCATTAGTGCAACGTTCGGCATATGGCCACCACTCAAAAATCTTTGGTCTCTTCAACTTGCCTTATGACCTTTCATGCTACTCGTACTTAAGTTTTGCAACAATAGGTAAACTAAAGTCATTTATTAACTCAGGCATTTGATACGAGTAAAATCAGAAACCCCGAAAACCTTCGCTATTTCGTCTGACCATAATTAGAGAAAAAGAGAGACTGCTTTCCTAAACCAACCCAATAGGACAAATTCTAACACTCATAAATTCTACCTGTTCGATACAAAATACTGGAGGAAAAAACCCATTACTTAAAGCTTATTATTTATTGCAATAAACCAAAATGAAATACTGTGAAGCTGAAACTTTAATCTGCGGATTAATATTTTGTTTACGATTCAAAACTCGTACCGAGCGTGCGACCGGTCGGGCGGGGCAACCAAGTTCGTACGAAATAGCGGTTCACTTTAAAAAAAACCGTAAATTATATTGCGAGTCTGCGAGAATTAAGAGCAATTCACTACTGGCTGTTTCCTGTCGTCGTCCCGTACATACGACAATCCAATTAATAAGCAAACCTTTCGGACTCACAGCGAATATCAAATGTTTGCACAGCGGTCAAATGGAGCCAACAAATAAAATATTCATTTTATAACTACGTCCGATGTAATTGTTACACGTACGCATCGGCCAACTATTTCGTAAATATTTACAAATTGCTGCGAAATCACCATTGGGATATGGCAATGAATTTTTATGAAACCTTTTTCGTAGACCCGCTTGGTTTTATAAGCGGTTTTACGAGCTGGCATTGAAAATCAGAGTCCTATATGGAAAAATCAGCTAAGTCTAGTTTTCCATTGCTCTACATTAAAATATTCAAAAATTGAGTAAATAAAAACAATTCTAAGAAGTTTAAAAATACATACATACATTTACTCACTACTTTACATTACTCTTCATTGCAATATGTCTTTAAGGGTCAGCCAGAGCTTCAGTATAAGAAATTCCCCAGTCTCTTTTGGAAGTTAAGTGGGGAAGGATAGATGGGTCTCCAACCGCATCGCCCAATAATCTCTTAAAGGGGCCCAATACTCGTCATCTCTTGAAAACACTATCGGGAATAAATGAGGTAGTGTAATTCTAAGCCGACACTTCACTCCCATATGAGAATAGCAATCACATTTATAAGTTAACTTTCGGCATAGTAAAAAAAAAACTACGATAACAGAGTGGGATAGCTACTGGCACATGAAAAGTTTACATATACATACATACATATACTCACGGCTTTAAATCCCTAGAAGGGATAGCCAGAGCTAAGGAATTCGAAATTTCTCAGCCACGTTTGGAAAGTTGAGTGGGGAAAAGATGGTAAAATAAAGGTTGTTGGTGATGGGTCTCAAACCACATCGCTCAAAAATCCCTTAAAAGCCCCAATACCGTTAGTCGCCTCTTACGTACACCCACCGGAAGAAATGGGGTAGTGCTATTCTAAGCCGACACTACACATGAAAAGTTTATAAATTTTAAATCTATATCAGTAGCACTGAGTATTTTAAAAGTATGTAAAATAAAATAAATGTAGGCCATGAACTCAAAAGACTCTAGAAATACTTATTAAGTCCTGATCGATTAAACTTAAGTTATTTTTGATATATATTTGAAAGAATGAAAAATAATTTATTCGGCAATAAATAAAATAACTGGTTTTGATCAAGGTAGACCAACAATGTACCTATATAACAACATCGCAGCATTCAGCACGAGACAGTCCTAGCAGATTGCTCGATCACAGGTCTCTTGATTTCCCTACAGATTACTTTTACAATGAGAAAAGTCAACCATAACTTTCTTTGCTTTGAGTGAATAAGTTTTGTATTTCTTTTAAAACAATAGCATTTGTGGTTTGTTGTGAACCAATCGTATATTACAGAGAAAATTTAATAATTGATGATAATAATAATATCTGACTAAGACAACAATGTTTATTGATTATAATTTATAAGTAACCAATTTATACTTTTATAATTATAACCCTTGTGAAAACTGAATTGAATATATTATTAACACAACAAAAAGTACATCTAATTCAGTGCATTTATGAGTTACATCCATAAAGTTGTTGTGTTCGGTATAAATGTTTTATGTAAACGTTTCTCCTCAAGGTATTACTTCCGCCACTCGGAGTTACTATGAATAAACACAAAATGTTGCAAACTGTTAAATCAAATGGCAAACGTAAAGAGTGGAAGACAGTAAAGTTTGCAAGTGAGCGAGCGTAGTTGGTCGCGAGCTTTGAGCCTCGCGAGGAGCTCTTTGTCGACCTCTCCCGCCCTGCCTCGCCCCGCCCTGCACGATACTCAGCCTCGTTAAACTTTTACGACCACATTCACATAAATTCACTAGAAACTGTCTTACAATAACTTGTCACAGTTAAAATTATGAGGAGAAATCAAGATCTTGAAATTTAATTTAGGGTTGCTTTGTTGAAAGATATTTTTGGGTTTGTTTGCTATTCCCAGCTACTGTTGGTAAAATTGCTTCAACGGAAAAAAAACACTCATAGGTAATGAATTTCTTATATCGGTTGAGAATATCAATACCACATTTGTTAACTTTTGCATCGTACGTGCGACAAAATAATCGAAACTGTTCAACTGTTCTTGCTAGGTGCCATGAGCCTCGAAAAATATTGGCTTCAAATCTCTGATTATTGCTATTATGAAATTAATTGCTGTGAGAGTATAGGTAAAAAATATAAAGCAAAGTCAAACCCCTTATTAACTTTTAGAAGAACATAACATAACATGAACGTTCACGCCGAATATCCCCGAAGGGGTTGGCAGAGGTACTAATAATTCTGAACATCACGTGACTTTTTCACCGGGTGTTCAGAGTACCCAAGTTGTGCATGGACAGTGTACTCACGTGATTGGGGGCAGGCCTATCGCCGTTTTAGAAGAACTTACTAAAAATAATTGCAAAACATACGTATAAACATATACTCATGGTTGCCGTATAGTGCCGGCTTAGAATGTTTCTACCCCTTTCTACCCACGGGTGGCGGAAGAGGAGACTACGGGTGTGGGAAATTTTAAGTGGTATTTGGGCGATGCGGTTGGAGAGCCTTCATCAACGATACTTTATTTCTACCATTTTCTCCCCTATTACTAGTAACTTCCAAATATGACTGGGGAGTTTCTAGCTCTGAAGCTCAGGCTACCCCTTTTTGGGATTTATGGCAGTGAGTATATGTATGTATGTCATGGTTATACATCCCAAAAAGGTACTACATCCAGAGATACATAATTAGGAGCTTTTCAAAACTGATTAACAATTAGTGACCCACATTGTACCCGTACACCAATCTGATGGCAGTTCAAGAACTATCGAACTAAAGAAGCGGTTCGTTCTTCATACAGGGAAGGCCCCTACAGTAGGTAGGTACAGTAGAAAGTAACTATCGTCCTTGTATGAGCTATGATAAGAGGTTCCTCTTAAACGTCCATTGGCCTCAAATAATAATGATTTATAGCTTTGGGTCCTTACAAAAAACAATTAAAAAAATACTGCCGAAATGAATCTTGATGATAAAATTCATGATCTTCAATGTGATCTTAGGAAAATCAAAACTTCACCCCAGGCTAATAAACCAGAAAATTGGGTTTTTCGATTTATTTCTCAACTTCTATTTTTATAATTGTCAGTTTCTTTCAATGATCGGGTCTACAGCTTATTTAAAGTTTTAATATTTAGATTGAAATTCTATTCTTAGTCTAACTCTCAATTGTGTTCGAGTTTTTTAGTCAAACATAACGTATATGGAATTTGGGTGAATGCAAAGGACTATTTTTAGTTGTATTATTTGGTGAGAGTTAACCACAATTAATTTAGTAAATACACAGATTCAGTTCGGTTCGGATGGGTGCCTTGTGTCAATGACATGTAAAGATAGCGGGAAGATGCTGGATAAGGTCAGCGCAAGACCCATCGTTGTCGATATACATACATTATCGCCAAGACTCAAATATTATGGTAGAAAACTACGTCTGTAATGAAAAAGATGGTTTTAAGCTACAATAAATACTTGCGCTATTAGTTCACATTAGGGTTGGCAGTGACTATCGATCGCCACTTTGTACGATACTGGAAAACCTCTCAAGCTTCATCTTTTATCAATGTTTTCACATACGGTCTATAATTCATCACGATGCGAACGCCTGCCTTTTTGATCATATTCTCTACTTGATCTAAATGTTCTTTTGTGGTCTTCCTCTTCTTACATTACCAACCACATTAGCTCTCACCAATTTACTTCCATACATCCTATCTAGGTGCCAAAACTATACTTACATTCCTTTCTAAAATACGAGGTTAATAAATATTATTATTACATACTAAAGCACTATGAAGCTCACATTTCACTTTAAAGCTCTAAAACTGAATACTGAAATTTAATACTAATAATAAATTAATAGTGAAAACTTGCGGCAGCCATTTTCAAAATAAATAACCTTGAGATCTTAGTGGTCTGAGCTTGAGATCATTACCAATACCAATGCTTCATCTAAGGCGACTGATTGTCGTGTCTCAATCACTCAATACATCTTCATATGACACTCAAGCTCACTGCACTCACAGAATGATTACGCAATAAAAATACCAGCGAGACGTGCTCCCTACTAAATTACTTTTATACACGCTAAGACCCTTTAATTTTCTGTCCTTGTTATTTATCATGATTCGGGAATTATACCGGCTTAATTCCGAGCCTGGGTTTCAAACATGTTGATTAATATTTATGTTACGAATTAGAAGAGTTCGATTAATTGTAAACATAAATTTTTGTGTATTTGTTGATCACTAAAAAGCTACCAATTTTACATTATATATATATATAATGTAAAATTGTATATATATATGTAGATTTTAGTATATGACGTTAATAACATCATGATGATCTTAAGATACATCAAACATGAAAATCCATATTATATTGGTAAAATTAAAATCTACATACATATATTCTTATATATGCTCGAAAATCCTCTTTCTAAAGCAGACGGATAGTAATTAATAATTTATTTATTAGCGAATTTTGCGAAGCTTGTTATTAGCCATGTTTAAAACTGTATTTATAGACATTAATTGTATAGTTTGCTGTTTGTATTCCAAACAAATAAAAATAAATATATAAGCAGGGGCTAATTGTCCGATAATTATTTTTTGATACATTTGTCTCGATACTTATTTTCTTGTAAAATAACACGAACTCTACTGCACAAATCGTTAACTAGCGCATTTTGAAAATAACTGAAGGCACACAAAAGTTGTGTTTCAGTCACTACCATGTAAAATGTAGAAGACTGTTACAAAGATAGTCCTAATAGCGGAAAAGAACAGAAACATAGTCCCATTAGAATGGAGAGCAACTATTGTCGAACAGTCGGGTCCTAATCGCAAATAAACCGGGGCTGAAACCGACCGGAAGGTAACTAACTGCACCTCTCACTGGTCGTTAGTGGCGGCCGTGTGGCTTCCTTAATACAGCCCTGCGTTATTATCTCACCGAAATTCTAAATATTTAGGGTTACATTCTACTTTTGTTTTGAAGTATACTCTAGTCCACTCAACATTCGCGCTGTGTATGTCCAAAGGGGTGGCTGACATACTAATTCTGATCTACACGTGTTATTTCTGTCTCCTGGAGGTAAGAGTATTTAAGTTTTGCTTGGACAATGTATTTACGATTTAGCGAAGGTACCTATAACCGCTATATTCGAATACACTGTTACATGACTAAGTGGGTTTCCTCACAATATTTTGCTCACCGTTAATAACTTTTCTGAATAAATTACTCATATGACTAAAAAAATATAAACTGTAGCCAAACTTCAAATATAATATATTATAAGATTTTGAAGTTTGAAGAAATTAAAGTATGATTTCGTATTTGAACGTAAAATGTTTTTAAAAAATGATCAGATTTCTAACATATCGTGTTCTAAAAGACGGTTTTCTATCAAGGAAGACCATTGTTTCTCACGCAGAAGACGTGAGTTCAAATCCTAAGTTGAGTCTATACCAATATGTCTTTTCTGTAGTCATATGTGTGATTTTTTATCAGGCTGCTAACGGTTAAGGTTAATAGTTGTAAGTCGTAGTAGTACTAGAAGTAGTAAGTAACAGTGGGAGCCGCGTAGCGGAGAGGTACTTAGTACTTAGTAGTATAAGAATCAATATAAAAAAGGTGAAAGGCCCGCCTTTTATCAGTGATACTCATTGATGTGACTGTGTATTCATACAAAAATAGATGATGAGCCAGCCTCTTACCATGTGGATACACTGTCTAAGCAAAACGGGAAAACTCTCAAAACCAAGTCACGAAACTGACATGCTTTGTTCAGAAATACTTTTGCCTCCCCTTAAGGGATATAAATATAAAGCAAATATAAATATTTACTTAGGTGCCATTAAAACAGGGACACTATGTCACAAATCTAATATTATTTATATTATATTACAAATTGTGCTGAGTATGGATTGTAACGTTAAATAAATTTTACAGATATTCACTCGTGTCAATTACTTTCATATGTAATAAAGGGAATGTCAAATCTGACATTGGCTTTCTGGAATAAATTTCACGCACAAAAATTTTAACAGAAGGGAAATTCTTTATAAAATTGAAACGTTACAATACAAACTCACTAAGATTTTAATGAAATTGGCCTCAAATTAAATATATATCCAGTTGTCCGTGTAATTCCGGCTTATATTGTCATAAGCCCTTTCTACCGACGGGTGTCGTACGAAGCGACCTTAGGGCGTGGGGCTTTATTAAGTTTTTTTTTGGGCGATGCGGTGGGAGACCCATCACCAAAGATATTTTATTTCTATCATCTTCTCCCCTATCAATTTCGAAATGTGGCTGAATAGTTTCTAGCTCTGAATCTCTGGCTACCCCTTTTTGGTATTAATGGCCGTGACTATGTGTATATATGTATTTATCCAGTGAACCAATTCGTATCTAATAATTATTTTTTTAACAACGTATATATTCAGTGAAATAATTCTTATCTATTATTAATAATAGTTGTAAATAGTTTTTTTCTCGTTTTATTTTTCTATAGAGGCTGATGAATTGTTGTCTTTAAGCTCTGCATACTTCTTAATACTAAAACCGGGAATGGGTTTAGTTGCTATTAATATTGATCAAAATTATTTTGTTAAGCGGAAATCAACCTGTTACTAACAATCAATCAAATTGATTCGTGGGTTTATCAGGTTTGTTAAAACTATATTACTTGTGTATTGTATGTATGTACTTATGATTGAAAAGTAACTTTTGCTGAATTGTCTAAGTAGAATAGTTCTATAGTGATTATCGTTTGTGTGAAAGAGGTCAAACAAAGTACTTTGAATGGTCCATAAGGGACGTAAATGTTACTTTTATTTCCACGTTATCCCGGTTGGATCCCAACCTACTAGTTTGGCCTTCCTTTTGACCGAACTCTCGTGAATATCAAAACTGTAGTTGTTTCATTGCTTTTTTGTTGTGGCTTTTTAGTATTTAGAATCATTTATGAAATGCACAGCCATCTACTTAATTAAAAAAGTATACTCCTTTATACATACATATATACATATACTCACGGCTATAAATCCCTAGAAGGGGTAGAAGGGAATTAAAAATTCCTCAGCCACTTTTGGAAGTTGCGTGGGGAAAAGATGGTAAAATAAAGGTTGTTGATGGGTCTCCAACCGCATCCCCCAAAAATCCCTTAAAAAGCCCCAATACCGTTAGTCGCCTCTTACGTACACCCACCGGAAGAAATGGGGTAGTGCTTTTCTAAAAAATAAACTATATCCTTTATAGTTTATTTTTAATGACTCTGTACATGATTTTGCCATTGAATACAATTAGTCAAAAATGAAATAAAATAGCTTTACACAGAGCATTGAGACAAGTAGCAAGGGCCCCAGACCCGAGAGATCTGTTAAACTGGGTACTACGTTTTACCCATAGATTTAGTATGCTGTACTTACGTATATATATTGGCAATATAAAGACGACAGGCGAGACCAAAAAAAGTACAGCGGTGGGCGTGAATGAGTGTGTGCGCGTGATATTAGTATGGCGGATTCTATGCTAGCCCTATTAAAGTTGATAAAATTGATTAATTTGTAAACTTTACAGTATTTGCAATATAATGACGATAGAAATTTTTTTTTAATCAAAATCTTGCATTGTAAAAGTTTGGTTAATGATCTACAATAAAGCATATAGACTGGTAATTATTACAGTCTTAATTTGGACATGAATGGCTTAAAATTTTATGTTTGCCAAAGTAGGAGTGAGATGTGTAAATGTGTGAGAGGGAGGGTGTGTGTATGTGTATGTGAGACAAATAAAGATATTTATTTAAAATTATTGGTAGTTTTAAAGAATTTCTGTGTCTTTATAATTTAGGTTATTGAGATATAAGGTAAGTTTTTGTTTTATTTCAGATACGGTAAAAGGTAAATTTCAGTAATCCTGTTTAATTGGTTGTATATGGATGAGGTTTGAAAGGGGAATTGTTTTTGAGCAAATGTTGTTCTTATTTTGTCTTTTTGGCAGACTATGTTCCTGCGTTTTAGCATGAAATGAGGGCTAAACTGTAATACTGTGTTTTCTTAATATACCATTCAAAATATACAAATGAAGTGTCGTAAGAATTTTTCACGTAGTGTGTAAAACAAACTTTCAAATCAAAAAAGTTAAATAGCCACATATAGTTTAGCGTCGTTGAGGTTAACAATTTGCTTGCTACATTTTGGGTTACTCTCTTTGAAATTTATATTCCTATTGTAGGCTAGGTTTATAAAAATACATCTTTCTATTTTATTATCAAATGGATATGCTTATTGTATTGGAGGTTTACTATTTTATAACATTAACGGCTATCCATATGCTTCGTAATAACAGGTAACATCGTTCCAAAATATTTTAAAATAAATTTTAACAAAAAGAAAACCGACTTTAAAGTTAAAAAAACAACCGAAAATAAACAATCATGTACTAAAATGTAAGAAATAAGTTTTCAAATAAATATGAGTACTGTGATTAACGCCTTAGGAATTTCTTTATTTCACACGCATCAGTTCAACCTACCTAAATCTTAAAATTCTCTTAAACTAATTTGCGAGTCGGTACCAGCCTGGGTGATAATTGATAATAATTGTGTATTTCGCACTTCATGTACATGTACAATGTAGGATACCTACATGGTAGAGCAAATAGATTTTCGTATGTATTACCATTTAAAACGTTAGGCGATAGACATATATTGTTTAGATAGTAATAATCAGAAATAGATAGTAGGGTGAATTTAATTTTGTTTGACTGGCACCGACTCAAAAATTAATTTAAGAAAATTTTAAGATTTAGGTAGGTTGAACTGATGTGGAATTAAGAAATTCCTTAGGTGTTAATCACAGTACTCATATTTATTTGAAAAACTTATTTCTTACTTTTTAGTACTTGATTGTTTATTTTCGGTTGTTTTTTCAACATTAAAGTCGGTTTTCTTCTTGTTAAAAAATATTTTATTTTACTAGTTTTAGAGATGGGTAGACCTGGCAAAGATGCCTCTCGGATGAGGAAGCGACGGTTACTGTATTTTTCTTCGTATTTCCGGTATTTCTATTATTGTATCAATTGAAGATTTTGGTATATTTCACAGTATTAAATAGGCTCAACCATATGTAACTTTACATTGTTCTTGAAATCCCTCGAAAAGCGATCTACAATTCTACATCTTGACTCAAAAACGACTCAAATGTTCACGCCGATGGGAAGATCCCCGAAGGGGTTAGCAGAGGTACTAATACTTCTGAACATCACGTGACATTGTCAGGCCTATCGGCGTTTTGAAGAAATACACTGTCACATGATTATAAGTTTCGACAGTCCCCTCGATTTCCTGGGATGCCGTCATCAGATCCTGGTCTCATGGTACTTTCTTGGTAATTTCATAACATTCATCACATCAATATACATAAATTCCATAACAAAAGAATCGTTTAGTGAACCTGTATTTCTCTTCATAAAAGCTATGAAGAGGAGTATAAAGTAGATTATAAAGTATTAATGTTGAATGAACTATTTCCTAACTCCAAGTGATTGAGGACCTACACCTTCGATCATCAGCTCAGCACCATAACATTATGATTTCCAGAAGCAAATGCCAATATAACTTCAGAAAATATTTAAAACGCGGTACATGTGCCTATAAAATTTGAGAGTTCCCCTCGATTTCTCCAGGATCCCATCAACAGACCCTGATATCCTCATCATTGTACCATTCCGGGAGTATCTTCTTTCTAATACAAAAATAATAATCAAAATCGGTTCATAAATGGCGAAGTAATCGGCGAACAAACATAAAAAGAAATAAAAAAAAATACGGTCAAATTGAAAACACTCCTTTTTTTGAAGTCGGTTAATGAAGCGGTTGTGCGAGAGGTATAATAAATTAAGTTTGTTTCCGCGAGACTCAAGATCCTGAAGTAGCAAAAAGAATCAGCCCCTCACAAAGTAAGAGTTGTGGAAAGCCGATTAATGCATATAGCACCAGAACAATCGTAGTGAAGAGTTTCAAAGAATAAATCCCAAAAAAGGTATTATGGGCACCCAGAGCTTCAGAACTAAAAACCTCTCAGCCACATTTGGAAGTTGATAGGGGACAAGATGGTAGAAATGAAGTATCGTTGGTGATGAGTCTCCAACCGCATCAACCAAAAACACTTAATAAAGGGCAAAAAGGGGTAGCGACATTCCAAGTTCGCACGGCTACACGGCTTATAATGCACCACCCATTACTACTTTAAAAAATGTTTTATTGATATATAAGCCATGACTAAAAATCATTTATTACCGACTAACTAAAGACGAGTTTGGTGTAGAAAAAACAAATTATTTCAACCAGAAAATGTATTGAAATATAAATAAAGCCTCAAATATGAAACGTAAACTCATTGAGCAAACCACCGACGTGAAAATATTTGAGCATAAATTACTTGAAAAAAGATTTCTCAAGTCTGCTTTCTTTATTCTTCAAGTGCAAACTTAATTTGAAATTCATTGGTTAGTTAATCTTCGTTCGCGTAGCATGTTGAATGAATATCGTGGAAAAGTATCTTTAAACGGCTTTTAACTATTTCTCAGGAAGAACGAGGAGCGAATACACCCGTATATTTTACATAACGGTTGAAAATTCAAGATTCTCTGCTTAACGTTTGCAGGAGAGTCCTATAAATATTTAAGTAGTGTATTTTGTTGTGGTAAGACGATTTGTCGTGCGTTGTCCTATTGGTGTGTGGGACGAGACGGCTGGGCGTACACGGATTACATTACGGATCTTCCTCTTGAAATGCAATGCGCACCGAGTGAGCAGCTTGCTTAGTTGCGGGTATCATTTGATCAAACAAAACAACGTTATTCATTGCTGTATTCCTGGAACACTGAAAAGCTTAGGTTTCTTGTTTATAATTTTATTTTGTTAAATATAATATCACATGTTTATTATGCCGTGTAGTATTAGGCTTAGAATAGCACTACCCCATTTCTTCCGGTGGGTGTACGTAAGAGGCGACTAACGGTTTTAGGGCTTTTAAGGGATTTTTGGGCGATGCGGTTGGAGACCTATCACCAAAAACCTTTATTTTACCATCTTTTCCCCACTCAACTTTCCGAAAGTGGCTGAGGAATTTATAATTCCTTAGCTCTGGCTACCCCTTTTAGGGATTAATAGCCGTGAGTATATGTATGTATGTATGTTTATTAATATGAGACGTTTAAGGTTTATTTCTTTCACTCTATAAAATTTATTAAGGGTTACCGTAGGGTAAGTGCTTTCAAATCTAGTAAATAAAAAAAAAGTATGTAATATGTTATTGTGCATATTGGCATATATTGAAGTATGGCATCGAATGTTGGTCGTGGCGGAAGAAGGATGGAAGTAGAGTGAATGCAGTAGAGGTGAGGTTCCTCAGAAAAGACTTTATTATGTTAGGTTGCCGTGTAGTGCCGGCTTAGAATGTCGCTACCCCTTTCTACCCACGGGTGTCGTAAGAGGCGACTAAGGGTATTGGGGCTTTTTATTGGATTTTTGGGCGATGCGGTTGGAGACCCATCACCAAAAACCTTTATTCTTACCATCTTTTCCCCACTCAACTTCCAAAAGTGGCTGAGGAATTTATAATTCCTTAGCTCTGGTTACCCCTTCTAGGGAAATATAGCCGTGAGTATATGTATGTATGTATGTTGTGACACAAACTTAATTTTTTATACCTCTCGCACAACCGCTTCATTAACCGACTTCAAAAAAAGGAGTGTTCTCAATTCGACCGTATTTTTATATGTTTGTTCGCCGATTACTTCGCTATTTATGAACCTATTTTGATTATTATTTTTGTATTAGAAAGAAGAAGATAGAAAAAGGAATGTTAAGATGGTCTGGGCACATAGAGAGGAGGGATGATAGTAAAATGGTATAATATTTCTATAGAGCAAATGTGTAAGGTAGAATGTAGTAAGTAGTAAACTAAGCTAGAGAGATTTGCTAGGATCGAACAAAGTGGATATAAATAAAAAACGTTCGTGGAGGTTATATTGCCACTTCGACAGCTAAATTATTCGCTGGTTGTAAATTTTATTTATTGAATATCACCAAAGTGTATCATTTGCCGCGTAGCGCCGGCTTAGAATGTCACTACCCCTCAAGGGCGTCGCCAGCCGATAGCGCAGGGGGGGGGCAAGTTGACTTTACCTACTACAATTCATACTTTTCTCATTCTCTATGAATGAGAAAAGTAAGTATGAATTGTAGGTAAAGTCGACAGCACAGGAAGCTTTTCACTTGTACTACGAGCCTTACATCTACAGCGATTGTAATTACAACAGTATCTTAGTTCTATATGTACATATATATTCTGTGACAGTACAGAGTCCAATGTGTAAAGCTACACGAGCACGAGCTCTTGACTATGCAATAAAAAACTTGTAAATAACATTTATTAGAAAAATAGAATGAATAGGAGTTTGAATTTGAATAAGTGTACGGCGTATTTTTTAAAATTACTAGATTTTAATATTATAGTGGTCGCTGTTTGTTTATATAAGGTTAATTAAAACATAATTTTCGAGGATTCATTGTAAACTTCTCGACCACCTTATTATTAAAATCCATCCAAGTTTCCATGTATAAGTTTTCGATGCACACTCATCATGGCCAAACCAAGGCTTGAACTTCAAGCAAATTAACTCAAAGACTTAAGACTTTGGTTGCATTATATTTGACAACTTTTTTAGAATCTCTAGGAGGGACAACTGCCCCTCCCTGCTCCCCCTTGGCGACGCCCTTGCTACCCCTTTCTACCCACGGGTTTCGTAAAAGACGACTAAGGGTATTTGGCTTTTTAAGCGATGCGGTTGGAATTCCATCACCAACGATACTTTATTTCTACCATCTTTTCCCCTATGAACTGCCAAATGTGCGTGAGGAGTTTCTAGCTCTGAAGCTCTGGCTATCCCTTTTTCGGATTTATGGCCGTGAGTATATGTATGGATCTATGTACTCAGAGCTTAATTAGATAATTCATAAAAAAACTTACGTCATATTTTGTTAAACAAAGGATATTATCGCAATTGACAGGAAAGTAAATATTCATTACTGCTGGAGTGTACATCAAACAAAGTTACGATGGAACTTTACGTCCCGTGTATGTTTAGTTTTTTAGTTTATGATTAGGGTTCTGCCTCAAAATAAATGTTTGATTTTAAATTTTTGTCTTTATCTATATTCTCTTTTTTGTTACCCGACAAAATTTATTATTCATGCAAACTTTCCTTCTCATCTTTATGGAAATAATATGGAATATATTGGATTAATGGAATTTCTTTAGATTACTAATGCCAGTTTCACGCATTTTGTAATACCTCAGATTATGAAGATTTAAAGTCCGTTTTAGTATTGAATAATGAAAATATATGTAGAAAATCTGATATCCATATCGATTTTTTACGTGTATGTTACCAGCAATCAGTATAATGCTAGTATTCTATATAATTCCTAGGCAATGAAAATTATACATGGAGCGTTTTGGCAATGTATGGCATTTTGGTATTATTTCCTCTAACCTAAACATTTAAAAAATTTCAAAAATTATAACTTAAATCATGTAAATTACTGTGAAAAATCCAAAAAACATCATTAATTGAAATGAAATAATTGGTGAAAATCAAAAACTATTTATTAATCATCTAGTCAACTTAAATTTTATTTTTCTTACTGATGCCAACTAAACATCTGGTACTAATAAATAAAGAATGAATAAAGGAAAGAAAAATTTCGACACAGGCGGGATTCGAACCCGCGACCTCGGGTATACGCCCCCGTCGCTCTTGCCAATTGAGCTACCGTGTCAATGGCTGCCAGCGCGAAATTCTTCTATCCTTTATTTCTTTTACACGTTTTAGTAGTGTTTGCGTTTCCTACCTCCGAATTTTTTACTAATTCGGAAGGCCACTTGTCTATCTTTTCAGATAGAATGCAAATGTTGAAAACGCCTAACTATCACATAATTTAAATTTCGAAATTTTTCTTTCCTTTATTTATTCTTTATTTATTAGTAATAATCCCCACATGAGGTTTTCATGAACAAAAAGATTTAAATTAAACATCTGGTATTTCACGTTAAAAAAAATACCTAATATACACTAAAAAAATACTACTGCCGTATTATGAAAGTAGAAACTTGTATATATGCTTATTATTTTGATTGTAATAAATTGAAATTAACAAACTGTTAAAAAAGATTTACAGAGCTTATGTGGATGGTAATGTTAGTAATGAACGATCTCGAAGGACATATTTGGATCAAATATACAGTGCGCTCAAAAAGGTAGGCACCCGTAGTGTGAAGAATAACAGAGCATGTATGAAAATATGGATGGATGTAAATGAAGCGAGAGTGGTTTGCCAGGATATCCGAATGGGAGCTGAAGGCGTGAGTATATCTATGTTAAGTTGTAAAACTGTAAAACTCGGCTTTCATATAAACTAAGTAATACTGGTAATAGTTTCAAAATTTACTCAACTGCAAAACGAAATCATGTTTGTTTTAAATAAACTACTCTGGGTTTTTGTTTACCACATCTAGATATCAAACATCAAAGTTTTACTAACAGGCAGTGTTGTTTTTGCAATAAGCTTTCATTTGAGGCAGTCAGACCCCTAAATAAGAGTTCATAAAATGTAACCATAATTGCATTGAATGAGTTGAAGTGCCCTCAGCCGTTTGTCGTGGGAAGGCCCAGGCTTACGAACTTTTTAATTGGCCAACGTTAAATTAAAAAATACGTCAAGGATTCCTCCAAGCTTAATTAAATAAACCTCAGTATTCCGCGATTTTCATACTTTTGTTCATTTTTATACTTTATCTTTTGTACAGGATTACTATAGTACCCAAATTTTTGTGCCCAAAACTTAAAGTAGCCGATGATAAAGCACTGAATTTATGTATGAATGAATGAATGAATGAATGAATGAATGAATGAAAATACATTTATTTCTATTAACTGCGACACAAAACGAACATACATTTAAAATTTACAAAATAAGTTGCAGAAAACTGAAAAAGGGTACGGCTCAGCATAGTGCCTGCCCTATAAAGTGCAGACGCTGTTATTCTGCCGCTCCCTTTGTCGACACAACTGTTCTTAACATTTTTGAGATTCAAATATTTAAATTATATAAAAGAAAAAACATAAATTAGTTACAACAAGAAATATCTTAGTAAGTAAGCTATAGTGAAAATATAAATAGTATTAATTTGTGATATTATTGAAATGGTAAAATAGATTAAATATAGTTATATACATATAAATATAGTAAATAAATTAAATTAACCGCTGGGTTATTCCAACACGATAAAACCAATAGTTTTTCTGAAATATAATAAACCTATATTTATATGAACATGCAATGAAAAAATTTTTATTAGTAATACTCATAATTGACTTTTGGGAGAAACCTCGACTATCATAACAATTTTTGCTTATCAAGTAATATTTTTTTAAATTGAGTTTTGAAAGAGATTTTGGAAATGGGACATTTAAGGGGTGGAGGAAGATTGTTCCAGCATTTTGTTGCCTGGTAGCGGAAGCTTCCCTCAAAAGCCCTAGTTTTGTGAAACGGTGTTACCAAAGTCATTGAATAAAGATTTATGTCTTGTATTGCGTTAACTTACAACTTTTGTAAAGTCCTAGACATAAGTAGTAATATTGTCAGTGCTCAGAATTCTTCTCATATAGCTGCTAGCAGGACTCTAGTGTAGTGATACATTTAGTAATTCAACTAAGTTTTTTATAAATATACATAGTTTTGATGCATTTCGAAAGAGAAAAAAACTCATATAAATGGGATATGCTTTCATGAATAATATACTTACATAAACTGGTGGGAGTAGACAGAGACTATTAAGTGCATACTTTCGGTGCATTCTAGTGTTACCTACATCACATTGATGTGAAATTAGAAAAGATAGTGTCTGCCTATCCCATTATGAAATAATGGTGTATGCTTATTATTATCTATCTATCTTATTTCGTACTCATAATCAACATAACATAACATAACATAAACGGTCACGCCGTTTATCCCCGAAGGGGTTGGCAGAGGTACCAATACTCCTGAACTCACATGGCAAGCGCCATCTAGTTTCCAGAGAAGGTACCCACGTTTTGCTTAGACAGTGTACTCACGTGACCCCTATCACCGTCGCAGGCCTATCGCCGTCAATAATCAAAACAATTGCAAATCGCTTAAAGTGAGTAAATGAGCAGTAAAGATAACTTTTAACGTATTTTTGTTCTTCTATTTTAGGATGATATTTGCGTGAGCCCTTCACATTACAAAATTTATTTGTAATGATTAAATGTTAAGAAATGGTTCTAATTTAAATATCTTGCACAAGGTTAAAACAACACAAACCAAAGTGTTCAAATAAAATGATGATATTTCTTTTGCGAATACTGGTGTTCCAATAAATTCACCAAGTATTCATACTGACATCAAATGTCTTTTACAAAATGCTCGCTGCAATGGTTTTGAAATATAAATGCTCGCCTGCCAAAATCGTAGAAATTTGGGAACATATAATTATTCTTTTTTCAAAATAAAAACTATTCGAATTTTATTTGCATTTACAATAAAATATATACATTCAATACAATTCAAAATTTAAACGGAAATGCTAGTTAATCAGAAACAAACTCAAATATTTATCAGTTACCTAAATTTTGATGTGATTTATAAAAATGAAATCCAAAAAAAGATATGGTTAGCTTTTAGAAAATATAGAAAATAACTTAGAGCCAAGAGTCAAACAAACCGAGGCAATCAACTACTTTTAAATACTAAACTTCACTGTTAAATGGTATCTTCCGCTTCACTTTGTGTATGCTGTGACATTACTATACAATGTAAGCAACTTAAGTAAACCAAGCAATAAGTAAACCAAGCACATAAGTAACATAACCTTCTCTTTTCCTTTATAGTGCAAAAAATAATTTTACTCGAAAAAACTCAACTCAAAACGTTTGTGCCGTATATCCCCAAAGGGGTTGGCAGAGGTACTAATACTTCTGAATATCACGTGATTCACTTGGTGTTCAGAGCACACACGCTTTGCTTGGACAGTGTACTTACGTGATAGGGGGCAAGCCTATCGCTGTTTTGTACAAATACACTGTCACATGATTAAGTAACTTACAACTAAGCCATGTGGTATTCCTGATGATGTTTTCCTTCACCTTTAACAACGAAGATAAATTAACCATACATATGACTTTAGAAAAGACACATTAGGGTAGGCCCAACTCGGGGATTGAACCGAACCTAATTTTAATATATAAACATATAACATAACATAAACGTTCACGCCGAATATCCCCGAAGGGGTTGGCAGAGGTACTAATACTTCTGAACATCACGTGACTTTGTCATCTGGTGTTCAGAGCACCCACGTTTTGCATGGACAGTGTACTCACGTGATAGGGGGCAGGCCTATCGCCGTTTTGTACAAATACACTGTCACATGACTAAGTACAACTCAGCCATGTGGGTTTCCTCACGATGTTTTCCCTCACCGTTAACAACCATGATAAATTAACCACACATATGTCTTTTTAGAAAAGACAAATTGGTGTAGGCCCGACCCGGGATTTGAACACTAGTCGCTTGCACGAGAACCGAGTGTTCTACCCACTGGGCTATCACGGTTGCATTTTAATAATACACATATTATTAAAGCATGTATTTAATCTTCAATTAATATTTCGAAAGTTAGTTCCTACTTGGTAGGAACAAATATTATGTGATTTGGTTATTGAAAATAAGCTTATTAGTTGATTGAAAAAATCACGCGAAACTTTAAACGGCTGCACAAAAGTAAATGAAATTCATAAATGTTAAAAGAAATCCATAATGTAGTACAATGTCCATAACGTAATATTCATGAGAATAAATTTACTATTTTGAACCATAACGCAATTGAAATTGAGGAAATATCAGCTGAAAATCAAAATAAGACCGTGTAGGTCTAACTCGTGTTAAGGGTCAATCATACCCACAGGCGGCTTCAATTCCAATAACTTCTCCACGTATTTGTGAAGTGCGAAGCATATCCTGTGAGAGTACTCAAGTGCGGTACAAATAGGTCGCATGCACGGAAATCGCAATTCAAAAGTGTCAGGGCCTGAACCGAATATTGAATTCAAATTTGGAATGCATAGCGAGCACTTTTCTTTATAGGACTTTTTTTTTCTTTGAGAAAATATATGGGATCCCCACTTTTGAGACATTTATATGATTTGGTCATAGCTCATAAGCTGTTAATATTATGTGGCTAGCTATTTAGTAAATTAGGCATCTTCAAACGCCCCTGACTCAAATCGATGTTTGAGAATATGAAAAAAACATACGCGCTTCTTAACCGATTATAATAAACAAGATGCTAATAGATACATCTTAATGGCGCGAATGTCATATGTCATATAAATTTTGTGATTTTTAATGTATGAGACTAATGTAAGTGAGTGAGTAAACTGTATCATATATGGTATGAAAGGAAAGGCTTGGCAAGCACATTAGACATTGTATATATTGCATTTTCAAAGTAAAAATAACGAACGACATAGGCAAATATTTGAATTATGGCGCACTATGATATGAATGTCATGCTTCTGATTCGCGCTATTTTAATTATTTGTTTTAAGATATTAAAAACTACGACAACTACCCTGTGAAATCAAAGGGGATCAAAAAAGGACGAAAACGAATGCAATTCAAAGATAAATTGAATTGTGGTTAAGGAAGAAGAAGAAGAAGAAAGAAGAAAAATAATTTATTTGGCAAAAACAAAATAAAAATTACAATAAAAAATCATACAAATATCATATTGCCAAATTGGTTCTGGCTCAGCATATGTGCCTCAGCCGCGTGTCTCGCAGGACACGTCAGCTGCTGCACGCTGGTTTTCAGCCAGCACCAGTTAGTCTGACAACATTAAAAACATGATGCTCTATGTAGCGTATATATTTATACAAATAAAAAACAAACATTTACCGTTAACATTCATACAGTCCAAATACATAAGGACACAAAAATAATTAGGTAAGAATGGAAATTGGTTCAAACATCAAACATAAAAGCACAATTGTTAAGTTTTATAAATAAATAACTCAGCAATATCTCCGCCTTGCACAAACGACACCATTCCATCAACCACATAAAATAAAACCAAATTCTGTTCCATTTCAAAAATAGCAAAAGATACTCGTGAAAATATTAAATATATTATAGTAATGAAATAAAAATTATAACAAAATGTGACGATTATATTTTGTGTATATATATGTCGTAGGATGATTTGATGTTTAGGTTTTTTGCAAAAAACCTAGGGATTTTGCGAAATTCCGGATAATTAGACAACGGTTATAATATTTTCTAATCTTACTAGTATTTTTGCAAAAAAACTAGTTGGTTTAGTATGATTCCGAAACGAAATGTCAGTTTTTATGAATACTGTACACTGATTGGTCGATTGCAGTTCCCTCATAAACAAGTCATCTCTGATTGGTTGTTAATTAAGACGTACTTACTTCATTGTCCCTACCTACATTTTATTTGATTGTTATTTTAAATTTTGGTTACAAAAAGTTCCTAAGTATAAAAATAGTATTGTCGTTTCCCTTTATAACTCTAGCTATAATACCTCAATTCTACAATTTAAAACGTACTTACTTAATGTTCCTACCTATATTGAAGAAGTCCGTGGCCGAGTGGATAGGTGACTAGCTTTTCGGTCTGGAGGTTGCGGGTTTGATCCCCGCTGAGAGCAACATTTATGTGATGAGCATAATTATATGTATTATATTATATTCAGTATATCCCATAATACAAGTGTTACTTAGTTTTGGGTAACTTGATCTGTGTATAATATATCCGAACGTGATTGTAATTGTAATTTTACTCCAACAAAAGAGTAAATAAAATTATTTAATTCCTAGTATCAAATAAGTATTGTCATTTCTTACCCTTTATAACTCTAGCTATAATATCTCAATACTACAATGACGAACCAATCAGAATAAGTGTAGCGAGCAATCAGAAATCAGCCAATCAGCATTAAAGAAGTACAATCTTACTAAACCAACTAGTTTTTTTGCAAAAAACCTAGTAAGATTAGACAATATTATAACCGTTGTCTAATTATCCGGATTTTTGCAAAATACCTAGGTTTTTTGCAAAAAACCTAAACATCAAATCATCCTACGACATATATAAAAAATAAAATAAAATGGGAATTTAAATTTATAATAGATAGGTGCTATATTATATGATATGAGGTACAACTATAGTAAAGATTGAAGTGATAATTATAATCATTTAAGTTTAAATTTAAAAGGCGCCGTTGGTTCAGCAAAAAATATCATCTCAGGGGGTGCGGCCCCCGCGGGCGAGGGGAAGCGCCTGCGCGCCGATCGAGCGGCCGTCTCCCCGACGCGACGCCGCGTGCGCGCGTTTTAAAAACATACAGTAGGGTAAGCAATACAGTTATTGTCAACTCGACAGTTTTAGCCATTCGCAAATATTTTCTATAGTATGGGTTCGGACATTTGTTTATGATTATTTACATTTTCTTTCTAAAATATTTACGAGTGGTTATAATAACAGTCAGGGTGACGATAACTGTATCGCTTACCCTAGGTTATCAATTTCAAAAATAGTGTCTACCATGGCCGTTTACAGTATGAAATGTAATGATACGATAGATTTGTCTACCCCTGTCAGTTTATACAAAATTATTACAGTGATAATTTCATAACTTTTGCCGCGTTGTGTCGGCTTAGAATAAGACTACCCCATTTCTACCCGTGATCGTAAGAGTGATTATTGGGCGATGTGGTTGGAGAACCGTTACCGAAATCATATATTATTACCATCTTTTCCCAAATCAACTTCCAAAAGTGGCTGAGGAATTTCTCATTCCAAAGCTCTGGCTATCCCGTTAAGGGATTTATAGCCGTGAGCATATGTATGTATATAATTTTTTAGTTTACACCTGTAACTATTTAATATAATTAATTGAAATTAGAAGTTACTTTAACGGTTTTGTTCTTTTTCCCATTCCTAATAAATTAAACAATAAAATATAAAAATGAGTGCAATCTATGAATTGAATGAATTCTTTTATATTTGCTAATGCTAACCGTACGCACGGTCACTCTCACGCCTACATTGACGCGCATCGTATACAGATAGGTCACTCGCCCACTAACGGCGCCGCACGCGCGTAAATTGTAAGATTTGTAACACAAGGCGCGCGCGACATAGGTCCATCCCCTAAAGCAGCTCGCCGAGCACTGAGCGGGCGGCGGGCGGCGCTCGGGCACGAGTAGGACTGCGAATATCGATGTTTTTAAAATATTTGTTTTATTGAATTTATTAAAAAAGAAAACTAATCGCCAATTATTATTAGAAATACAAATGCTCAAATTATGATGCAAGTTATATTTAAGTAGGTAAAATAAATAAAATATAAAACCATTTTAAAGAGTGTAATATATGTATGTTGACGTTTTTTTTCTATCGAGCGAAAATGTATTAACCATGTTTCGAATCGCCAATTTCACAGCAGAAAAGCCTCAAGATTTTGATGTATTTTTTTCAAAACCATATTTTTATAAACATACGCATTATAATGTTTCAAAAACTCTGTTCGCTGGACTAACGGCACCTTAAGGTAGAGCCATGATCAAAACTACTGTATGCCAATTATAATTATATATATGCCAGTACAAGCAAATTCGCCCAAACCCATTTAACTTCGTCAGTTATAATAAAAAAAAAACAGGAAAGAAAAGACATTATTTTTGAACATATGTTTTATTGGACGCGTTCAATATAGTTAGAAACTGCCAAAATAAGTAAAACGTATTAGTATAAGATCCCACTGCTGAATCTCTACGTTCATGGCGTACAGAGTCAAACACACATTTTAACATAAGTTTATGAATAGGAGATTATACTGACAGCACGCAGCCAGGCAAAAGTGGCCGCAAGTAATTTTAATTTAATTAATGTTTATTATTTTCTGGAGAAAAATTTCGTTCACTTGTTTTTCAAATATAATACCACCCACATGATAAAAATGTATATAGAGAATTTAAAAATCGATAGGTGCCGTTGCACATTTGGCCGCAACTACCTCGCAGCCAGGTATAAACAGGTTATATTTTGGTATGTTTTATACGTTCATATGTTACACGCATGTTTCTTATATGAAATTAAAGCTATTTTTTTCCTTATATGATGATATATGGCTGCCTGTGAAAAAATGGCCGCAAATCAGGGGTTGCCATCTTTTAAAAACGCGAGATTTCCAAGATAAGGAGAAAGAGTCCAAGGTACATTTATATACAAATAACAACGAAGTCCTTTCACGGCATAACCATTGTACCCAGTGACGCTAAAATGTTATGAAATAATATCATTTTTTTTATAAAAAAAAAGTTTATTGGTCAAGTGAAAATGAAAATAAGCTTAATTATAAAGTACAGAATTTTGTTTATGAATTTTTCTTGGCGATTTATCATGTTTAACAAGATGTATGCGGCAAAAGAGAATAAAGAAAAATTCATGAAAAAAATCAGAGGCTTTGATTCAACCCATATTTTACCGTGTTGGAAATCATTAAAAGAAAAGATACTACGGACCATTTTCGTCAATTCTATGTGGCTCAACGCAACTGAGATCGACTGTCTAAAGTTTAGTGCGGAAAATAATGGTTGGCTTCTTTTGGATGGTTTTCTGAAACCAACATGGTTTTTGGAAAGTTCAACTCCGACACAAGTTGAAAATGTGTTGTGTAACACAGATAATAAATCTGCTTATGATGAAGAAAATTCTGAATGCGACGACGATAATGACAACTGCGATTCTGAGAGCAATGGGGAATCTGACTTCGATTAAATATTAAGAAAATAATAATTATTTTCTGACAGTCTCCGTGGTCAAGCGTTTTGACTGAACGAACTGTAATTAAAAATAACTATTTTTTCAATTATACGCATACATAATTTTTTTTATAATATATTAACACATAAACAAAATTCTGTACTTTATAATTAAGCTTATTTTCATTTTCACTTGACCAATAAACTTTTTTTTATAAAAAAAATGTTATTTTTTCATAACATTTTAGCGTCACTGGGCACAATGGTTATGCCGTGAAAGGACTTCGTTGTTATTTGTATATAAATGTACCTTGGACTCTTTCTCCTTATCTTGGAAATCTCGCGTTTTTAAATAAATGCAACCCTGATTTGCGGCCATTTTTTCACAGGCAGCCATATAAGGAAAAAAATAGCTTTAATTTCATATAAGAAACATGCGTGTAACATATGAACGTATAAAACATACCAAAATTTAACCTGTTTATACCTGGCTGCGAGGTAGTTGCGGCCAAATGTGCAACGGCACCTATCGATTTTTAAATTCTCTATATACATTTTTATCATGTGGGTGGTATTATATTTGAAAAACAAGTGAACGAAATTTTTCTCCAGAAAATAATAAACATTAATTAAATTAAAATTACTTGCGGCCACTTTTGAATGGCTGCGTGCTGTCAGTATAATCTCCTATTCATAAACTTATGTTAAAATGTGTGTTTGACTCTGTACGCCATGAACGTAGAGATTCAGCAGTGGGATCTTATACTATATGTTGAAGGTCCTTAAATAGACATGGTAGGTTTGCAGCAGGTTGTCCAGAGCTCCGCCTTGACTATGTCGTACCTATACATAAGTGAATTTCCTCTGAATTGCTCTATTTTTTCATCCTCATTGGATGACTTTCAACTTCATTTTCAATTTTTTTAATCACATCTTGGACAACAATAAGATTTTCATTCATAGAATCGACCATTTCAGAAATAGATAGTCAATACAGAACGCACGTCAACGTCAACTGTTATCTCAAGTTCCTATTCAATGCTCTACGAAAATTGATATTGAATCTCATTATATAAGGTGTTTTCTCAATATCAAAATTGTGTGCCTCTTTTTATGAAAACACTTCAACGTCGCTGTTTCTATTACTCGTAATTATTCAAATGTACACCGAAAACCGACTTAAAAAGAAAAAACTTGTAGAGAACAAAGAATTGTGGAAAGGTTACAAAACTGGAAATAATATTTTATGCATTTAGACGTTTTTATGATAATACAACGTCGAGTTATATCTAATTAAACCAAGTTTTGGGACAAAATATGAATCATGAGTTTCGGAAAATGACATTAGCAATTTTACTAACATATAATGGTGTGATTATATACTAGCTATTCTATAAAAGAATGATCTTTATTGCTAATGCTGTAAAATCCTCAATTTATATCTTCTTATCCTATATTCAAGCCATTTTATCCAATAAGGGTAGCAAAAACTAGTCGATACCTACTTACTTATATTCAAGCCTTTAATTCTCATAAGAGGAAGGAAGAGACTATCGAATGCCATTTGCACGATCCTGTTTAAGCCCCCGCCTGACAATCATCAATAATCGTAATACGGACTCTTTAATTTAATCACATTGTACTTCTATCTTTTTTATCATTTTTCATCGCTTTTTCATTTAGGCGTTTTTATTTGTGGGACAAGACTGGGATAAAAGTAATTGACATAAGTATAGGAATACAATTATTTAAAAGGTTTTTGTCTGAGTTATTTCTGTAAGCTTATATCTTTACATATAAAAAGTACATTATTTTTAGAAGATTCTCAAAAAGATGTTTTTACCGCTTCAAAAAAAACCAAACACAAATCGAATACATTACTTCAAGTCAACTCAACGAAACAAGTTCATCATCACGATTAGGATTTTCGTTCTTTCTTCATATTTAAAGGCATATCCATATATTTCTGCCTCAAGTTGAAGAGACGAGCACACTCTATACCGAAGAGTAAAATGAAAGAATATGAAAATTCTATTCTGTATGAATTATTTATAGAAATCTTTATTAAAAAGACTATAAGCGGGTAATTTGAAACGCTCCTAACATCCGGTATCATTGGTATAAATACGATTTCCTTAATTCCAATAAACTTTTATCTTCGAATGATATTTTATCGATTAATTCAGTGAGATTGTGTATGATTATAAAGAGTAGGTTTACCTAAGTTTGCAATAAAGTCTGTTCAAACTTATATAAGGGTGTTTTAATATATATGAGATTATAGTCTTATTTTTATTTTCGTAAAGTTACCGTGTCGTGCCAATTCAGAATGTCACTACCCTTTCTACCCACGGGTGTCGTAAGAGGCGACTAAGGGTATGGGGCTTTTTTCAGTGGATTTCGGCAGATACGATTGGGGATCCATCACCAACGATATTTTATTTCTACCATCTTCTTCCCTATCAACTTCCAAGTGTGGCTGAGGAGTTTCTAGCTCCGAAGCTCTGGCTACCCCTTTCTAGGATTTATGTCCGTGAGTGTATGTACGTTTATAAAGGTGAAGTCGATACCACAAAAAATCTTACAGTAATGATTGTCTTACAAAATTGTTATAAAACACTAGTCAAGCTCATCAACTTGCTAAAACCGTTTAAAAAAACGCAAAAATTTGAATAGGAAAAAGATAAAGGATTTTATTGAAATTTTCCATTACAGCTCTATATCATTTCTGTAAATCTGTTAGTAAATCGATTTGGAACTCTTATTCTGGTGAATAAACCATTTTTATTTTGTATAATTATTTTTTAGATCTATTGTTTTTATTGAAAAGTCACTTCAATAAAATAAAAAACATTATTTTAAGGCTGCTTTGCGTTTACTTTATAGTTACGGCTACGTTTATAGTACGAGTAAAACAGTCAAATATGGACAATTTCTGCAGTTGCTAAAAATGGAATAAGTTACATTACATAAAAAATGACTATATATTTTAAGCTAAGCAAAGAAAACGAAATTAATAGTGGGACCATTAGTAAGTACACATTATATACTATTTTGGAGGCAACCAGACAAAAAGGTGTTATTAGGGAAATCATTATAAAACTTTTATAATGGGACGAAATGGGGTAGAGGAGATTAATTTGTCTCTTCTCCATACAAATCAGCTCAGTTCTGGTTGCAAAATGAACTGGAATCCGAAAAATAAAGTGGCCTAAATCTATTAGGTCCCATAGTATAACTAATTTAGAACGATCTCCCTCACAAACCACTTTTGGATTGTTACCCCCTTTTTACAAACTTTATACCGTTATAATTTCTTATATATAAACATTATTCTTGTTCATTGTTTAACTGATAACTTAATACTAAAACTGCGGCAAAAATATAGATACTGTTGTGGGAATAAACATATATCTAACGTTAAGTCGATCTAAATTCCTGCATACGCAAACTGTTTAAGCTTTTTCCTCTATAAATCAATGATAAATCGCGTCGAACAAGATAAACGAACTCTGCGATTTAGATATAGTTGTTTGCCCAAAAACATTCTTTATCGATTAATGTCAATTATAATGTTTCCTTTTCAATTTATTTCCAAAGATTTCGTTTAAAAGTTAAATAAAGAACAATCAACAATTGTCTGCGGGATCCCTCTTTGCTTCCATTTCTCATTGTTACGACGAAGGGTGACTTTCAAAAGATAGATTTACGAGAAACTCAATATTCTGTATTAATTTTATCAGGCTTCAGCTTATATCGATTCACAGGCACGAAGGGGTCCTCAATATCCGGGCGGCCGCGAGCTGTTTTCATCTGGACACCTTTGTACGGGAATCCGATAAAGGGATTGGGGCTACCCGCTCTGTACGTTTTCATTAAAATTGACAATACACCAACTTCTTTCCGTCCTATCTCATTTCACTTAATATTTACCCTAAAAAGATTTTCATAGAAGCGTTTGTGATAAACGGAACACTTAAAAGTTAAAACAAACGTTCTGAATGTGTTTGATATCTTCTGAACAGCTAATTAAGTTTCCGGCTGCTTTTAAAAGGGACAATTTCATAAAGAGTTTCACAGAGAGATTGCCTTCAACACAAAGCTAAAATGTATTTTAAATCTGAGTGCCCATTTAATCTTGAATGAAAACTGAGTAACGAGGCTTTCACAATAGGGTGATTATATTCGAAGGTAGGTTAGGCCTGGATCGCTGGCGTGGGTGAAACCGCGACTCCACGATTCAGTCAAGCGCTGCATAAAATGTATTCCTCTGACTACAACAAAGACAACCCTTTTTATTCGTTTTTGTCGTCCGCGAGCGGGACGCGGCGGCGGCGGCGACGTTGTAATTCTCGTCTTTTAGCAAATGGAAGACATTATCGCTGTCTGGCTTTTGTGTAAATTCATGTAGAACGAACGTTGTAAAAAACTTAAAAGCGCTTATGTCGCTGACTCTTAACTTTAACGGGGTTTTTGATCGATTGATAGCACGTAAGTCACCGATTGAGAATCACTTGATATTTTATTCGGCAGTATTTATGATAGTTAAATGCTTAGGTTTTGAACTCGAAGGTGTTAGATTTATGAGGTCTTCCTTGGTCTTCCTTCCGCTGTCTTTCTTCATCATCACTTTGTGTCATTATTTCCAAAAATAACCTTTTAAGTACGCTAACAAGTACCGCAGTATGGTACTCGGGAGCTGAGCTGATAGGATGTTTTTATTTAGACATTTAAAGACTGAATTTTCAAGAAGTTTTACTCTATATGCACTTATAAAAGTGGTATTATAAATTTGTATGAAAATTACCAATAATACACCGAGATAATAGGAAAGTAGCCAAGTTTTCTTGTTTTAAAACTAGTCCTTTCCAATCTTTTATACTGGCTACCTGCTAGTTAAAATACTAGTCGGTGAATTTTCATTTTAACCGCAATTTGACAAATCTTTTCCTTGAACTAAAGCTAATTTAAAAATCCTCCTAAGAACACAAATTACAAAGGTTTTGAATCAGTTCACTTAGTCCAGTTTGTTCATAGGCTCACATTGAAGTGTGTAAGTGTTGGCTCAAACATCACGTTTGCACGTACTTGTTTAGCACTAGAAGGGTTATAGACAGCTTGGCGCATTAGGCGCTAGATTAAGCGCTTTATTTTGATTTGAACCTTTAAATAATAACACTTTTATTAGCTAATTATTAAATAATATTGACAACGTTGTACATAATATATATAAAATTCATTAGTGAAGCAAAAATTAAAGCGTAGTTAATAGTTTTAATTAAATTTATTGAAACACTATTATCTGCTTGTTATAAAAGTATATTTGGAATTCCAAACGTAATCTAAGTAAATATTTTAAAAGAGAATCCAAATCTTTATGATTTTTAAGAATAGCGTGAACTGACGGTTTTTAAATGTTGCGCACTTACAGTTTATATACAGAATGAGTGCATAAGAAAAATTTTGAGTCTAATTTTCATAATAGGACGCTTTAGTAAATTACCAGAAGACTATTTTCTTATTAGGAAGTTATTTTATTGCATGGTATTTTAACATACATGTTAATGTTCTTAAGGCTATAAATTCAAAACTGTAAAATAGTACTACGATTTGTAAATTACAGTGAATAATAATGTAAAGTATATTATTTATTTATTTGAACACTGTATTGCATACAGATATAATGTTTTTTACAAAAGTACAATATAGAGCTTATATTTTATATTTTAGCTGTGTAGTGTCGGCGGGGCCGACCGCGGCGGCGCTGGGTGGACGACATCGTGCAGCTGGCCGGCGGCGTTTGGACGCGCCTCGCTGCTGACAGACACTGCTGGAAACGGATGGAGGAGGCCTACGTCCAACAATGGACGTCCCAAACATAGGATTGTATAATTATATCAATTGTAACATGCTTTGCTAATTGATTGGTGGGTTCATTTATAATAATTAATCTTGTATGTACTAACTATTTAATAACAATTAATAAAAATAAATAAAATAAAAAATAAAATAAAATAGCATGAATTTAAAACCTACCTTAAATATAATCTTGTATAACAATTTAAACATAGATGTAAGTTAAATTTGGGAAATAAAGGCTTTATTATTATTATTATTTTGGCATGACTTTTAGTTCCTCGCCTCTCCCATGGCCGAAAAAGAAAATATAAATTTTAAATGGGAGAGGCGGTACTCCCCGACAAAAGCACAGTCGGTCGGGGTCAGGGAGTCAGGTTCAAGAACCGACGGACGATCCGAGCCGTATCGAGCAGCACCGCTTTCTGCATTTGTGCTGGAACCGACACGCCACAGAAATCCAACCGCCTCAAGTTGGTCGCGAGGCTGGTTGGAATTAACCCGTTCGCGGACAAAACAATTGGGATTATTTCTGTCGAAGTCACACCCCACATGTCGGTGATCTCGTGAGCCAGATCGAGATATTTCCGACGCTTCTCGGTTTCGGCTTTCACGAGACCCTCGTCATGCGGGATAGTGACATCCACTAGAAACACCCTCGACTGCGACCGATCCCATACCACGATATCAGGCTTATTCGCTAGAATAGTCCTGTCGGTGATAACGGATCGGTCCCAATAGATTTTGGCTCGGTCGTTTTCTAGGATTGCCTCCGGCAGATACTTGTAATACGGCAGCCTCTGTTGCAAGAGTCCGTATTTCAGAGCGAGCTCCTGATGTAGGATTTTGGCTGCTTGGTTGTGTCTGTGCAAGTACTCAGTGTTAGCAAGAGCCGAACAACCGGCTTATTATTATTTTTAGTGTCGGCTTAGAATAGCACTACCCCATTTATGTGGTGTACGTAAGAGGCGACTAATGGTATTGGTACTTTTAAGTGATTTTTGGGCGATGCGGTTGGAGACCCATTTATTAACAACCTTTATTTTACTATCTTTTCCCCACACAACTTTCCAAAAGTGGCTGAGGAATTTCTAATTCCTTAGCTCTGGCTACCCCTTCTAGGGATTTAAGCCGTGAGTATATGTGTGTATGTATATTTTAGTCTAAGATAAAAAGGAATATTTGCAAAAAAATGAGAATGATATGTTGGCTAGAAACAAAAGGAATTAAAAAATGCGCGGTAAACCAATGCTGAATAATTAATGACGATTCCTGGAAAATTCCTGGAAAAGGGGAAGAGTAATTGCAATACAATGAACCGGCTTTTCGTTTACTTAAACAAAACTAAACTGGATATCATATTACACAGCATGGTACAAAGAGTACGGTAGTAACCAAATGTGGTGTGTTAAGCCAACATGGACTTAATAGGCCCTGTCGTCAATCGTAACATTACCCTATAACTTCACTTGCTACACAATACAATGTCTATAAAATAAAGGAAATTTGTTTTGTATTAATCATCACCGAAACAAAAGCACTAAGTCAATATCAATAATCAAAAAATATTTCTAGAGTTACTCAATTAATTTTTCCTTTATATTATTTTGTAGCGCGTTTGCACTAAATATGGCTAGTAGAGTAGTAGTAGGGAGGTGCTCGAAAAAGAGTATGCTTTATCAACATCTACTACAATATGGCGACAACGAAACCGATGTCGTGATTGAACTGTAACGCAATTACGTCATATAGGTCATGTAATAGGTTTTTAAGCTTGCAATGTGTGTAAGCAAGTATTCTTAAGTACTAACTTAAACTGATGATTTTAGTTCCATTTTGGCTAGATATTATTGATCGTTACTTTTACGATTATGACAAATCCCCGCTTCCGTTACTTTCATTCAATTGAAATCTTGCATTTTGATATTATGGCCGTTGTTTGCTCACAATAATATTCACGTTGACTCAGTATATGCCATTTTTTAAACTTAACTTTTATCTGCTACATATATTACCTACGTAAATCACTCCCAGAGTAGTTTCAGTGACCCTTACTTACAGATAATGGCGGTTATGTTTTGTTTGAGAAAGTGGTAAATGGTAAAAATATTATAAAATACCTTGTGTTTTTAAAAATTAAGTATTGTAGTATTATAAAGTCTCCACAAAATAATAAAATGCTAAAAAGAGAAACCAAAGTTGAAACAATAAAACAATCGTAATTGGGTGTAAAAATATTTTGGCACGCGATTCAATCCTTTTGGCACACAGCGATTTTTTCAGAACAAAAGGACAATTTATATTAAATTTTTAAAATTCATTATTTGAGCCCGTTCACTAGAGCGGACGAGCCAGCAAAAAGGGCTATACAGCAACATTACGATCAATTAAACAAAGTAAAAAAGTTATGAAACAAAGGGACTGAAAGTGCAAGTTTTGACGGCCGGAATACGATGCTTATTTATCGTTTCCCCTGAGAACACCAAAACAACGGCCCAAAACGTTCCCTACTAATATTGTAGATGTGAAAGTTACTAGATATTCATATAATAGATCAGTTCTTCTTCCATGGCGATATAAATTGCAAGTTTTCAAGATAATGGTTCTGACTTTGGATTATTGAATTAAGTCTGTTTCTGTGTAGTGTGTACATCTTAATTGATTTTATGATATGAATCCTGCCATTTACAATTAAATGTTTAATCTGCTCTACTGCGGTGCAAAATCCTGTTATATAAAATATAATACCATTTAAAAAAATATTTTCATATTTTCCGTCATTACTTTACATCATACATAATATAGGCTGTTTCATTTTATCATAGATAAATCAGAATGAAAAAATATCCATCATCAATCCAGCTTCTCTATTATACATAAAAAACACAACGTATAAACACGGGTTAATAAATAAATATCTAATTCCAAATCATGAGAACAGCTAGAACGGCCAATATACCCCACAGTAACGGTTAGGGGTATAACTTGGAATGAAAAAAAGGCTGCATAACGAAGTCTAAAATTTACGTAGGTAACACTGCGGGGCACAGCTAGAGTGTCTAAATGTTAACCGAAATCTCATTATCATAACAGCTCAAACGCACATTGAGAGATATGATACTACTAAAGTTTACCAAACATTAGCCGATAGGGATCCGCGTGCCCTCCTCAAAATAATACCAATTTGAATCAGATAAAATATCGTGAAACATTCATACAAAACTGTGATATGATATATCACAGACAAAAGTTTGTAGTCCTTAGGAATCGAACTCGAGACCTCTTGGTTGTGAATCGCACACTTTAACTTTTGGATCATGATGTTATTTAAATAAAACGGGTAAAAACAATTAAAAAAACGATTTGAATGTAGTTGTTTCATTGAATATTTCTGCGATGGCAAACATTTGTGTATTTTGTATTACACCCTATATTTTTGGAATGCTATCCGATACTGAAATATTTCAACAGTACGACAATTAAAATATTTCAGCTTGTTAAATTCGCTCTACAGTTTAACATCACACGATTCAATATCAAAAAAGAGACTTCAGCATATTTATGACAAACAAAATAAATTAAACATCCTTGCAATTTTATGTTCCGGTGAACTTTTCAATACATTGGCATTAATCTGAGCCAAGAGCTATACCTCAATTTAACAATATCGAATTAATCTAGACAGTAAAACCAAGTTTCTACAAATCTTGGGTCTCGAAATTGAGATTTCTTAGCCTATTTTTCCAGTTATTGTTTATTTAGTAGTGTTATAGTTAGTTTTAGTTAGTTATAGGTGGAGATTTTTAATTGGCATTGCATTGTTTACTTTATTGTTTACGCTGTAAATCTTCCAAATAAAATAAAATAGTTAGTGGAAAAAATGCTGAAGAATACATTTGTCTTATACTACAGCTGCGGGTTTAATAAGATAGTAGTAATGATTTACCATTTATGGTACAAAAGTATTCTGAGATAGTTATGTTTGCAGATGACACAGCTTTAATATTTAATGTAGCGAGATCCTCTACATCTCTTGACGACGTAAATAAAGCTATCTCACTGGTATTGCATTGGTTTACTGTAAATAACCTGGTTCTAAATGCCAAAAAAAACTAAATGTATTAAATTTACTTTACCGAATGTTAGGCAAGTTGATAACAATATTGTTATTTATAGTGAACAAGTAGAATTCGTGAAAGAAACAAAATTCCTAGGGATAATAATCGATTCTAAGTTGCAATGGGGACCCCATATACTAACACTTTCTAAAAGGCTGAGCTCAGCAGCGTATGCCGTGCGTAAGATTAGAGAAATAGCAGACGTAGAAACAGCTCGCATTGTGTATTTCAGTTATTTTCATAGTATTATGTCGTACGGTATTTTATTATGGGGTAAAGCGGCTGATGTTCATAAAGTTTTCGTCTTACAAAAGCGAGCTATCCGATCTATTTACATGTTGAGGTCGAGGTATTCGTTGCGCGAAAAATTTAAAGATATTGGCATTTTAACTGTCCCTTGCCAATACATATTTGAGAATTTAATGTATGCCAAAAAGAATATAGGCCAATTTAGTAAAGTTAGTGATAGGCATACTGTTAATACTCGAAATAAGGAGAAACTTAACGTACCGAAGTGGAGACTTAATAAAGTAAGTAACTCCTTTATGGGACTATCCCTGAAAATGTTCAACAAACTTCCTTCTGACATATTGGAATTGCCTGTGGCATCTTTTAAAAAGGCAATAAAAGCCATGCTTTTAAAGAAGTCTTACTACAGTGTTCAAGATTTTTTAAACGACAAGGACCCAACGCGCACATGACCCTGTCCGTAAAGCTATAAATCTTCCCTCGTTATTCCTAGGAATAATTGTCTGGTGAGGATTTTTCTTCTCACGTTATGTGATTGGTTTTTGTGATGGACAATTTATTTTAAATATGTCAAACTAGCGTTTGGTTTTGTCGCATAGAAAATCTTTTATAAAGTAAAAACATGTAGTGGAGCGCCGTAAGGTTTATACCTCGGAATCCAGGGCCAGTCAATAAATCTTTTTATAAACTTTGGCAATGTGTTTCTAATAGCATATAGAAAAATGTTAAAAAAAATATTTTGTGCGATCTTAATTTTTTAATAATTATTAAAAAATTAAGATCCCATCACCCAACAGCAGCTGTTGGGTGTTGTTAACGCGGGCCCTAACAGAATAGTACACGTGGCAACTTGCTAGGCTGGATACGTAGTTGTTGTTTGCTCCGAAACAAAAATAATAAAAAAAAAAGTATTATTGTGCAGTGAGTGTGATAAAAGTTAATTACTGAGTATTACAAACTTTGAAAATAGTGGCATAAATAGTAAGTATTTGTTTATTATTTATATTACATGGTTTTGAAAACAACTGTGAATATTCAATAGTATATTTTATAATAGATCGATTTTAAAAGTTAGAATGTAATTTTTCTTTAAAAAAAAGAAATTTCCAATCCTTACATCTGAAATTTTAATTAATTGTGATATAAAAGTTAGTTATTGATATTAGTAATATTTGTTGTTACAGCCTCGTATCAAAATGGGTGAACCATCGAATAGTAATAATATAAATAATGGTTGCCTCATTTGTGACAAAATTGGATGTAGTTCTGAATTAAGCTCTGAGCTAAGAGATATTATAAAAGTCACTAGAGGAATACCAACACTGAAAGCTGCTTCTGTGGAAAGAGGGGATGGAATTTCTCAGTATTTAAATACTTGCGAATTTGTCTACGTGCATTCAGTATGCAGACAAAAATATATCAATAAAGGATGTATTAATGCTTATTTAAAAAAAAAGAACACCACATCAACATGCTCTCCACCTAAAAAAAACTGCGAATGGCTACTTCTATTAATTTTGATTGGAAAAATAAGTGCTTTTTATGTGAAAAAGAAGCGGATGAAATGAAGGAAAGAAGAAAGTTCAAATCGGTAAGACAGCAAATCAGCTACGTAACTACTTCTGAGTTCAAGCAAACTATTTTAAATTTGATAAGCGAAGAGAAAAGCGAATATTGTCGCAATATCCATAAAAGAATTGTAGGTGTGTTAGATCTAGTAGCTCAGGACGCTAAGTATCACGCGGATTGTTATATGCGTTTGAAAACTACCGTAAAACAGAGCCAGAGGGATAAAAAAATTCATCCAGTCACAATACAAGTAGATGCAGCAATGGAGCAGATTTTCAAATATATTGAAGAAAATGATGACTGCCAGTTTTCACTGGCAGAATTAAAAAGTATTGTGACAATTGATCATATTCCTGACGATAAAACGATAAAAATGAGGTTAATGAACCATTATGAGGATAATATTGTATTCTCCAGTAAATTTGGATCTAATACAATCATATGTTTTAAAAAACAACAATATGAAATATTGTCCGATAACTGGTACAGTCAGAGGTCAAAAGATGATGAAGAAGAAGAATATCGTATTTTAAAGGCTGCTGGTGAAATTTTACGACGACACATTCGGACGCAGGTTTATGATAATAAAATGTATCCGGCTAGTGATAAAATGTTTAACCATGTTCATGAGACAATACCAAAATCTCTATCATTTTTTTTATCAGAAATAATTTTAAATGACAAAAGAGGTAAACCAGAGTTTATAAATCATTATCAAACGAAATGCGCCTCAATAGCTCATGCGATAATATCTGCAGTAAGGCCTCGTTCATTTATATCATCACTGCATGTGGCTTTAGCTGTTACTCTTCATAGAAAATTTGGCTCCAAAAAAATAATAGAAATATGTATCGCTTTAGGCTTTTGCGGATCATACAAAGAAGCAATAATTTATGAAGCTTCTGCAACATTCACAAGTCCTGTGAAAATAAAAGCAGGTACTTTTGTACAATTTGTGCACGATAACGCAGATTTTAACGTCAACACACTAGACGGCAAAGATACTTTTCATAATTTGGGTTCGATCGAAATTGTAACTCCGAGCGATCGAATAGAAACCAGGGAACCAATTAAACGTTTAGATAAGATTCCAACAGAGACAACTATTTCTGATCAAGCTCATATACCCCTTCAAATATATCCAGCTTCTGCTGGTGAAGGATTGAAAAAACTTCAAATCAAAATTTCGGAGCAAGAGCCCAATTTAACCCCCACAGTTTCTTCAAAATTGAACGTTCTCTGGATGTATCTAAAATTCAAAACCAATAATGACTTCCCGGGATGGAACGGATTCATGAATTTGTTAACAAGTACACATGATTTTGATACTTCGTGAATAATATTCTTACCATTAATTTATGCATCTCCAAGTGATTATAACACTTTGTATACGGCGATGAAAACATCAGTAGACAATGCAAAATCATTAAATATGAAGACATGTATCGTAACATTTGATCAACCTTTGTATATAAAATCGCACGATATAACTTCAGCTATATGTTTATCAGATGAGATGCTTACTGTTGTCCGATTGGGCTCTTTTCATACGCTAATGTCCTATATGGGATCTATTGGTTATATAATGGCTGGAAGTGGAATTAAGGAAGCCCTCTCGACGGTTTATGCCGAAAATTTAATCGATCATATCATGTCTGGACGTGCATATGCTAGAGCGGTACGTGCACATATACTCCTGCAGCTAACTTTATCTAGATTAATTTTCGATGATTTATTAAAAAATAATTCGGAATTCCAACCTTTAATTGCTGATGAGACGAATGCTAATATTTTTGAAATGTTCAATTACACGGAAATAACGTTAAAAATTTTGGATTTCAAAGTTTAAATGAAATTTTTGAAAAAAAATTACATGATATAGAGAGTAAAAATCAAACGTCCAGATTATGGATCAGCTATTTTCGAATGGTATCAGTGCTAAAAGATTTTATTGCAGCTGAGCGTATGGGTGATTGGAATCTGCATTTACAAACTATTGAGAGGATGATCCCATACTTCCATGCATCAGGACATTTTCCGTATGCAAAGTCCGCGCAACTGTACTTGCAAGACATGCAGGAATTATCTATCCAAATGGACCCAGAAGAGTTTCAAAATTTCACAGAGGGCTATTTCACTGCTAGACGTTCTGATGTATTTTTTTCTGGAATTTCCACGGAACAAACCATAGAACAAACATTAATGAAATCTATGAGTGTTGAAGGCGGACCTTTTAAACGTGGTGTAACGAAAAGTATTGTCTATAAATGGATAAAAGGTGTTATTTTTACAAAAGATATAATAGAAGGCATAGAGGAATTTTGTAATATATCTTTTAAAAAAAGTTATCAACACGCTGATTCAACCGATGCATGAATCAAAAGGGACGACATTGACGTGAAAAAATTGGAAGAATATTTTATTCAACATCCTCCATTCCCTGATGTTGGTGTCATTATGTCTATTGCAACTGGAATAACTGGGCAAGAAAACGTGAATTGCTACGCAGCTTTTGAGCAAGGTCTAAAAATAATGAAGAAAATTAATGGAATAAATTTCAAAGAAGTTAAGTTATCAAGGAAAGACAAGATCATTCCTTTGTTGGCATCGACTAGCAAAATCAAAGTGGATGATGATATTATTCCAATTGACCCGCTATTATTATTTCAGCGTATATGCGTATTAAAAAATTTTGATGAAGAACTAAAAAACTACTTGACTTATGAATTAGCTCCTTATCCTCTTGCTCTCTTTGAAGATGGTGAAATACGAAAAACAACAAAATCTACATTTTATGACATATTCCCAGAAGTGTCAGTGGATGTGAACGATGTACGAAAATTTTCCTACGTCATTGATGGAGGGATGTTATTACATCGTTGCAAGTGGCAATTAGATGAAAATTTCGGTACAATTTGTCAACATTATGTCAGATATCTACATAACAATTATGGAAACAACATTTATGTCGTATTTGATGGTTACAAGAAGAGCTGCACAAAATCAATGGAACGAACACGTCGCTGTAAAAAAAACGCATGTAATGACATAATATTTGATAAAACCATGCCACTAAAAACAGCGCAGGAAAAATTTTTATCGAATGCCAAAAATAAGAGTAGACTTATAGATATGCTACGAGAAACACTCACAGAAAATAAAATATTTTCTTGCCAAGCAGAAACTGATGCCGACAGACTAATAATTGAAACTGCTATTAATCTGCAATCTGAAAACATTGCTGTGGTATCCGAGGATGTAGATGCTTTAGTTTTATTGACTGCGCTCTCACCACCAGACCGAGAAATTTATTTTCGAAAACCATCCAAAGGCAAAATACTGCAAAGAACGTACTCTTCTAAGAGTTTAGAAAAAATATTACCAAAGTGTAAAGAGCATATTCTGTTCTTACATGCATTCACTGGATGTGACACGACGTCAGCTTTTTTTCAACGTGGCAAAAACGTGTTTGCAAAAAATTTCGAAAAACGAACGGATTTGCAAAATGCTGCGACAGTTTTTGAAAATGAATGCAAAGACATCGATGAAATTTTTAAGGCTGGTGTTACATGCACTCTTGCTTTATATAATGCCCCCCAAAAAACGAAAGATCTTAATGCATTGAGATATAACTCTTTTTTGAAAGCAACTGCCAAAAATACCTGCGTTAAACTGCCGTCTTTACCACCTACTGCAGATGCCGCTTTCGAACACTTCAAAAGAGTATATTTACAAGTTCAAACATGGCTCGGAAAAGAAATATTACCAGAAGAATGGGGTTGGAAAAATGAACGCGTAATATTGATACCGCAAACAATGACGCAGCGACCAGCTCCAGAATCTTTACTAAAAATTATTTTTTGCGCATGCAAAACAGGATGTGGAGCATCTTGTGGATGCAGGAAAAGTGGATTAAACTGTACTGCAGCTTGCTTAGAATGCAATGGTGATAGCTGTACTAATCCTTTACCTACAATCTACATCAACGAAATCGACGACGACGACGACAATAATGAACAATAATCGATATAGTTAAGGTTAAATTATCTTTTGTAAATCATTTTTTTTGCAAAAATCTAATAAATTAACATTGAATTTACTCTGCAAACATAATTTATTGCATATAAAATTAAGATCTTTAATGTAAACATTTTTTCCCCCTTCCGCCTTTCATTTTTCAGTAAATTGTTTATAAAAATTGTTGTAATCGAGATCGGCAATTTTTTTTTTTTTAACATTTTTATTTGAGGTTTTAATTATACAGTCAAACACTTGTTATACAGATTCATTGACTGGCCCTGGGTTCCGAGATTTTACCATTTTTATGTCTTACGGCGCTCCACTAATGTTAATAAACTGAAATTGTACAAACCATGTTTTGAAAAAATGAAAAAATGTGAATGTAAAGAGTTTCTTTGTTGCTTCTTCTCTTTACGAACACCTTCCGAAGCAACGGACTAATGATAAATTTAAAAAAAATTGACGTTCAAAAAATGTTAATTTTTAACTTAATTTTGAAAAATAAACTTTTTGACTTTTTTGACTTTTAGTAAGAATTTTCTACAAATGAGATAGTGCACTTAAAGTATGTACATTTTCAAATCTATTTCTAGATGTATGCTTCTTTTCTTAATAAGTTATTTTTGGACATGTGTTTATGTATTGCTTTAATAACAAATGCAATTTCTACGTCATGTTACACAATATTCATGCCTTCGTATGTCGTTTCACGCTGTGAGCATAATAGTAGTAAATCGATAATCATATTGCTAAGTCAATAGTTGCGTAGTTGTGAATGATTCCAAATGCATCGTTATTATAAGCAGTCAGCGGAGTGACACAGAATTATTTATAACACAAACAAACAACCCCTGTGTATCCATCACATGCACATATTGATTAAACAGATTGCATGCATATATTCCACTCCATTTTATTTATACCGTGCAAATGTGTGCCAATTCATTTGCTTATTGCTACAAGACTTACTATTAGTTATATTTTGATATCATGAAAATTAGATGTGATGTAAATTTAGGATGATAAAATTTTACATAGTGTTTAAGACATAAAATTTTACATAGTGTTTACTCTGTGTATGACATATGAAGTAAAGGGAAGAAGACCACACACAGTTTTTTTTTAAATTAAATTGAAATGATATGATATATGTTTTGGCTTATACTTATACTTCTAATCTGTGTAATAATTGACGCCATAAGTTTCATAGGGGGTCTACCTTTGTTCATATATAACCGCTTGAGTAAGATCAAAGTGCACCTTCCTAGCACCTTTCACTTTTTTTGTAAATAAGAGTGAAATTTGATGAGATTCTAATTGAACCAATTAATTATATTAAAATGTTACTTTGTTGCACTTTTAAGTTTTAATATGCTTTCTTAAATTAAAAAAAAATCTTAAAAATTTTTATACTATTTCATGTCATACTTGACATTCTAAAAAAACTCCCAGGAAGTAAAAAGATTATCATCATCAGCAGCCAATAATGTGAAAAACTTACTTAATACTATTTGTAAATAATGACTAACATTGCATGATATAAAAGACATGTAACTTTACAACCACCAATTGGAGTACCCCGCAGAGCCACATGTAAAATATATCGTAATAGAATAACAGGATCTAAATTCAGTTGTACAAATAATCGGGTAGTCGAATGCCAACAATACACTCTGGTATCACAGCCACGGTCTCACCACTCACTCCACCACAACCACCACGTATGTCACTTTTATTAATATTACTATAATATAATACTATTTATACTCGTGCAATTTTTGTGCTATCTTGTATAATTATCATATGTTTGTACTTGATCTTTGCAAGTAAAACTAGTGCACGGCATCTATACTTTATTTAATAGTGGATATGTCTGCGTGGTGGTTTATTTCTAATCACTATAGCCTGAAACCGCTCGAGATTCAGAAATTCTGGTACTAACTTTCTGCCTTGTTATGCAACAAATATGTTATGGGATTTTCCCACTTATTGCTGATCACATGATCATAATTTGTTAGCGTAAGAATTTAAAGCAGAACAATATTTCACCAGAAAGTTAAAAAACTAATGCAGTGTAGTTAATAACTTCTTTTTGTTTCAACATTTAATTTACTACAGGGTTCTCTTGTTTCTTTGTTAATGAGAACGTACACCGAGCGAAAGATTTACCGTGGCATACATTCAACCAAATAACTGTGCAAAGTAGTAACTCTGTGAATGTTTGTGTATCAAATATTTTGGCGCGAACGCTCTATACTTTTCATGATTGCTGTGGTGTTGACGCACAACAAAGACTCGTGTAATCATTAAAACTTTTACGCGCCATATCTTCCGCCCCACCTAATCGTCGCGGGATTGCTACATGTTAACACTCTACCAAATGTTCTTACATCGTTACTGACGTGTTATAGTCTTGTTTATTGCCCCTAAAATGCGATGCAAGCTCCGCAACATTATGGCTTGGCTCCCGCTTGAATTATGCCCTTAGTGTGTTGTGAAATTTTAATATCTCATGCACCACGATTATCTCGTAAAATGCCCCGAGACAGTCTAGGTGCACGCTGCTCGGTTACTTATCGGTTGCCTAAATTTTATGAGATAGGTAACATGTGCTTGAACTAGTGAAAAATGGGAAGACAAGAAGGATGGTAAAAAACATAAAATATAATATAGCAAAATGTAAAAATTGGCTTTAACTATAATTTCAATTCATACGTGTAACATCACATGTAATCAAACTATATGCAAACCTATTATTTCCTGGGATAAAATATTAGGTTGGTAGACCCAATAGCTACATCTGTTTTTTTTTAAATAATGGTAGTAAAGATTTATATTACCGTTAGACTATAATGCCAAATAAACTGCATTTAGTACCACAACTCTTTATGCTTAAAACATATTACACCCAAAAACTTATATGCATTAGTATCATTACCAAATTTAATGTGAAGCTATATTTGTTATGACTAAGTAAATATAGACTATTAAAAATATGCGACTATAAGGTGCCGTAATTAGAACTTTCGTTAAATTTATTGCCTACTGTAAAGTCGAAGGTAAATACTAAATACATAACTTGAATACAAAATGGTAAAAACCATCTTACCATCTTTTCCCCACTCAACTTCCAAAAGTGGCTGATGAATTTATAATTCCTTAGCTCTGGCTACCCCTTTTAGGGAAATATAGCCGTGAGCATATGTATGTATGTATGTATGAATACAAAATCACAGCTTATATCCTAAAAACATAAAAACTTGTTGTAAAAACAATTATAACTTTCCAATCACACCGTCAGCAAATTTATTTAAAAAAACATCAGTTTCCTTAATCACCTAGAACAAGTCTTGCAGAATGAGTTGGGGTATTGTTATACTAAACCAACACTCCCAACAACTCCGAAAGAAAACAAAACCGTAATATTATCTTTCAGATGTTATACGAACAATAAGTTTCTTTAAACCATTCTTTGTTTAGGATTCAGATCATTGTCGAGAAAGCATTGCACTTTAACTCGTGACGTAATACCTGCTGGAGTACATGTGGCTGCAGTATTCCATTCTGGTCGATAGACACGAACGCTCGTTTTCCAATAAGCACAATTCAATTATACCAGTTCTTCTACCAGACTTATCAAGTTAGCAGCCATCGGACGACAACTACATACAAAATAGAGAATTGGATTTTGTCCAAAAGACAAATAGGACTGTGATAAGAGAATACATTTTTGATTTATGTTCTAGAAAATCGAATTGATCATTTGATGAAGCGATTTATGGAAGAAGATATCTTACTAAGTTGCAAATCTTTTATTTTTTTCATTTATACATACATACAAATTAATTCTATCAGTTGTAACAGGGGTAGGCGGAGGCTATACTACAGATATCCGCTTTCCACGTTACTGGAAAAGCTCTCACGTTTTATTCAAATTCTCTATTTGAAATGTGTCCTGTTCGACTTTTACTGACTTTAAGGGCGATATATTAGCTCTATACATTTCCTTTTAGTCTGCGTAAATTAGTAAAATCGGCCCAAATAATTAATATTGTTTTGAAAGTTGGTACAGTTATTCGTTAAGGTGTCCATGAATATACTAAAAGTCCCCGAGCGAGGGACGTGAACCGGTGGTGGGATAGGGGGGAAAGATCTTATTTTTCAGTTTTTTGCTTGTGACTCGAAAACTATTTATAATATTACTTTAGTGACTTCTACAATCATTATCTGGACTAAATTCTCCACCAATTATATCTGCACATTGCTGTACGATCAATACTTTAGAAGATGAAGAGTATTAAAGGTCATAAAATACAGATTCTTCAGCTACTTTCTAGTGAGGAAAGGATGTAAAAAAACGATAGATGGGTTTTTTGCCACAACACCCAAAAATCATTTAAAAGCCAAAAAAAAACAATGTCTCATCTTACGACGCCTACGAGGAGAAATGGGTTAGTAAATATTCCTCACCTAAATATAAAACTCCGTTACATTATTTATCCGAGCTCCGTAAATATTTAGTAAAACAACAATATCAATTTATTTAGTTTCTCAGTAAAGCTAAATATCTTCAGGAGAAATAAATAGGCTTGCTACTTCTATGTCTTTAGGATAAGTTGAGTAAACGATCGTAAAAGTATTTTTTGAGGTCGGCGGAAGGTCGACGTTCGTTTACATTTGTTTTAAATACGAGTATGACATGACATGTGACTTGGAAAACGTGTCATCGGTATGTTTACGAATGAAGGCGAGCCAACGTAATTATTAGCTTTCTACGAAGTATTTTTTTTCAAGTTCATTATGTTTTAATTGTAATTTAACTGTAATGCGACAATGCGACATGATAGTCCAGTGGGTAGAACACCCGCCCGAAAACAGAAGGGCGTGAGTTCCAATCCTGGGTCGGGCCTACACCAATTTGTCTTTTCTAAAGCCATATGTGTGGTTAATTTATCATGGTTGTTAACGGTGAGGGAAAACATCGTGAGGAAACCCACATTGCTGAGTTGTACTTAGTCATGTGACAGTGTATTCGTACAAAACGGCGATAGGCCTGCCCCCTATCACGTGAGTACACTGTCTAAGCAAAACGTGGGTACCTTCTCTGGACACAAGATGGCGCTGCCATGTGAGTTCAGAAGTACTGGTACCTCTGCCAACCCCTTCGGGGATAAACGGCGTGAACGTTTATGTATGTTATGTATGTATTAACTGTAATGCAACCAATAAAATATTTTGGCGAATAAAAAAACAGTGGTAGAGTATTCCTTCATACACTTACATAGTCTCACAGCCATTAATCTTTAAAAAAGAGATGATGAAAAAAAATATAAATTATCGAAAATAAAAATGTTATATAAAGACTTTAATACAATGCAATTTATTTAATTTATATCTTTTTGTTCATGAAAACCTCATGTGGGGATTATTACTAATAAATAAAGGAAAGAAAAATTTCGACACAGGCGGGAATCGAACCCGCGACCTCGGGTATACGCCCCCGTCGCTCTGCCAATTGAGCTACCGTTTCAATGGCTGCCATCGCGAAATTCTGCTATCCTTTATTTCTTTTACACGTTTAAGTGTAAGTTTTCGTTCCCGCCTGAGTCGAAACTTTTCTTTCCTTTATTTATTCTTTATTTATTAACAATTTATTTAATTGTTTTTGTTCATGAAAACCTCACGTGGGGACTATTACTAATAAATAAAGGAAAGAAGAATTTTGCACTGGCAGCCATTGACACAGTAGCTCAATTCGGTATGCAAAGTTTTACTAAAGTGATGCTGATTACAAAACCATTTCGAGATATTATTGGTTATAAACAATATTTTCTTGAAATTATATCAATTGAAGCTAAGATGACTGTTATTTTATCAAAAATCTGTAACACTGTTTGACCTTCAATGTTGTTTCAAAGACATACGGTTTTGCAGTTTATTAATAAAATATCGAAAATCATAGGTTTGTTTAGTATAATATCGTAATAGTTTCATTTGACATCACAAATTCATGATATGTTTTGCAATCAGCAACATTTTTATAAAACATTTCGCTTCATTTGCATGTCGGTACAGTTATTCGTTAAGGTGTCCATGAATATACTAAAAGTCCCCGAGCGAGGGACGTGAACCGGTGGTGGGATAGGGGGGAAAGATCTTATTTTTCAGTTTTTTGCTTGTGACTCGAAAACTATTTATAATATTACTTTAGTGACTTCTACAATCATTATCTGGACTAAATTCTCCACCAATTATATCTGCACATTGCTGTACGATCAATACTTTAGAAGATGAAGAGTATTAAAGGTCATAAAATACAGATTCTTCAGCTACTTTCTAGTGAGGAAAGGATGTAAAAAAACGATAGATGGGTTTTTTGCCACAACACCCAAAAATCATTTAAAAGCCAAAAAAAAACAATGTCTCATCTTACGACGCCTACGAGGAGAAATGGGTTAGTAAATATTCCTCACCTAAATATAAAACTCCGTTACATTATTTATCCGAGCTCCGTAAATATTTAGTAAAACAACAATATCAATTTATTTAGTTTCTCAGTAAAGCTAAATATCTTCAGGAGAAATAAATAGGCTTGCTACTTCTATGTCTTTAGGATAAGTTGAGTACTCGTAAACGATCGTAAAAGTATTTTTTGAGGTCGGCGGAAGGTCGACGTTCGTTTACATTTGTTTTAAATATGACATGACATGTGACTTGGAAAACGTGTCATCGGTATGTTTACGAATGAAGGCGAGCCAACGTAATTATTAGCTTTCTACGAGGTATTTTTTTTCAAGTTCATTATGTTTTAATTGTAATTTAACTGTAATGCGACAATGCGACATGATAGTCCAGTGGGTAGAACACCCGCCCGAAAACAGAAGGGCGTGAGTTCCAATCCTGGGTCGGGCCTACACCAATTTGTCTTTTCTAAAGCCATATGTGTGGTTAATTTATCATGGTTGTTAACGGTGAGGGAAAACATCGTGAGGAAACCCACATTGCTGAGTTGTACTTAGTCATGTGACAGTGTATTCGTACAAAACGGCGATAGGCCTGCCCCCTATCACGTGAGTACACTGTCTAAGCAAAACGTGGGTACCTTCTCTGGACACAAGATGGCGCTGCCATGTGAGTTCAGAAGTACTGGTACCTCTGCCAACCCCTTCGGGGATAAACGGCGTGAACGTTTATGTATGTTATGTATGTATTAACTGTAATGCAACCAATAAAATATTTTGGCGAATAAAAAAACAGTGGTAGAGTATTCCTTCATACACTTACATAGTCTCACAGCCATTAATCTTTAAAAAAGAGATGATGAAAAAAAATATAAATTATCGAAAATAAAAATGTTATATAAAGACTTTAATACAATGCAATTTATTTAATTTATATCTTTTTGTTCATGAAAACCTCATGTGGGGATTATTACTAATAAATAAAGGAAAGAAAAATTTCGACACAGGCGGGAATCGAACCCGCGACCTCGGGTATACGCCCCCGTCGCTCTGCCAATTGAGCTACCGTTTCAATGGCTGCCAGCGCGAAATTCTGCTATCCTTTATTTCTTTTACACGTTTAAGTGTAAGTTTTCGTTCCCGCCTGAGTCGAAACTTTTCTTTCCTTTATTTATTCTTTATTTATTAACAATTTATTTAATTGTTTTTGTTCATGAAAACCTCACGTGGGGACTATTACTAATAAATAAAGGAAAGAAGAATTTTGCACTGGCAGCCATTGACACAGTAGCTCAATTCGGTATGCAAAGTTTTACTAAAGTGATGCTGATTACAAAACCATTTCGAGATATTATTGGTTATAAACAATATTTTCTTGAAATTATATCAATTGAAGCTAAGATGACTGTTATTTTATCAAAAATCTGTAACACTGTTTGACCTTCAATGTTGTTTCAAAGACATACGGTTTTGCAGTTTATTAATAAAATATCGAAAATCATAGGTTTGTTTAGTATAATATCGTAATAGTTTCATTTGACATCACAAATTCATGATATGTTTTGCAATCAGCAACATTTTTATAAAACATTTCGCTTCATTTGCATGTCGCTACGTGATTTTATCGATCGATGACGTCATTAAGTACAAAAGTTGAACAATCTTTAAAAAATCATAACTTTACAATTACTCATTTTACATGGAAAATATTCAAATTAGTCTTTTATTTTCGTGTTAACTATCAAATAAAAATATTTAATAAATACCAAAAAAAAACTTTGCATACCGAATTGGCAGAGCGACGGGGGCGTATACCCGAGGTCGCGGGTTCGATTCCCGCCTGTGTCGAAATTTTTCTTTCCTTTATATACAAAGTAAATTAAGTTGAAGCTAAAAACCTATTCTACAAATCTGCAGAGCTCCAGGTTACAGAATCAAAAATGTCTGCAGACCGAACTTTCCTAATTTGAAACTACAATAAATAAAACACTCAACGAAGTTTTTGCTACAGAAGATCTGGAACGGTTGGGGCAGCTGCAGCAAAGTGTAAAACAAGCGAGTGCCGGATTTACTGAAGATTGCAGGTCGCGTCTCTGAATGGGGCTTACACGGGCGTGTGCCCCGGGACTTCGGAGAAATCCTCAACAAAACTATTGGATTTGTTACCAAGACTTCGGTTTACACATTCACCTTCTACTCGAGTTTTATTTCTTATTCTTAAACTATTTGAGATACAAGAACAGTCAACCATAGATCAGCGAAATAGGCAAAAACATATTAGTGCAGTTGATTAAAAAGTTATGTCGTGATTAGATCGATTTTTTAATATCAAGTCAACGAATATTATATTTAGACATGATAATGAGAAATCTATTATACCAAAACTAGGGTTGCTGGGATAGGAATTTCTAAAACTTCCATTCCCTTAGGACAGACTCTATTATTATTTTTCATTGAATATTTCATATTCAAGAAGGTTGTTTATTTACGAAATTTATTCACTTAATACTATAAATTTTTATTCATTTTGTCTTATATTATAAATGTAATAAAAACTGACTCGTGCACGAAAGGTTCCATTACGTAATCGATAAAAACGGCAAAATTATAATGCCTGTTCTAAAATTTCTTTTAAATATTATTTTATGGCTCCATGATTTGTGAATGTTATCAATATCCACCAAAAATGAGCTAAAAAATTTACCTCTTGACGTTTTATCTGATACAATAAAGCAGACAATGAAGCTTAATAGGGTCCGGTTTAAGCTTTTCCGATTGGAACTTTAAAGTGAAGTGAAAAACACCTTTGTATTGTAATTTAACTGATAAATAGTACTAAGGATATATGCTTATCTCAACTGAACTCAAACGATTATACCGTATATCCCTGAAATTGTAGCAGAGATACTAATACCCATAAAACAGTTTGGGATGAATACGGATGCCGAGCCGACATTAAATATAACAATTCGGTATCCAAAGATTTTTTTTTGGTATTTATTAAATATTTTTATTCGATAGTAAACACGAAAATAAAAGACTAATTTGAATATTTTCCATTTAAAATAAGTAATTGTAAAGTTATGATTTTTTAAAGATTGTTCAACTTTTGTACTTAATGACGTCATCGATCGATAAAATCACGTAGCGACATGCAAATGAAGCGAAATGTTTTATAAAAATGTTGCTGATTGCACATATCACGAATTTGTGATCTCAGATGAAATTATTACGATATTATACTAAACAAACCTATGATTTTCGATATTTTATTAATAAACTGCAAAAATGTCTTTGAAACAACATTGAAGGTCAAACACTGTTACAGTTTTTTGATAAAATAACAGTCATCTTAGCTTCAATTGATATACATACATACATATACTCACGCCATTAATTCCCATTGAGGTAGGCAGAGACTATCGATCGCCACTTCGTACGATCCTGACAAACCTCTCTAGCTTCGTTTACATCCATCAATCTTTCCATACATGCTCTTTTATTCTTCATACTTCGGACGCCAGCCTTTTTGAGCACACTCTCAATTTGGTCCAAGTGTGTTCTCCGTGGTCGTCCTCTACTAACATTACCATCCACACTAGCTCTATAGATCCCTTTTACCAATTTTCTATCATCCATCCTCTCTATGTGCCCAAACCATCTCAACATTCCTTTTTCTATCTTTCTTACAATATCATCTTTCATACCACACTTTTCACGAATAACGCTATTTCTCACTCGGTCACACAATCTAACATTACAAATTTTTCTGAGGGACCTCATCTCTACTGCATTCACTCTGCTCTCATGCTTCTTCTGCCACACCCAACATTCGCTTCCATACATAAGCGTAGGAACAAGAACATCATCATGCACAGCCATTCGGGCCTTTTCAGACACCGATTGACTGATCATTAGGCTATTCATTGCTCCATTTACCGCATTACCCTTTTTCACTCTTCTTTCAATGTCTTCATCACAGAAATTATATCAATTGATATAATTTCAAGAAAATATTGTTTATATTATAACCATAATATCTCGAAATGGTTTTGTAATCAGCATCACTTTAGTAAAACTTTGCATACCGAATTGCAAAATAATCTATAATCATATCTATACGAGTGTTAATAATTTCATTACGGGGTACGGTAGACTCGATCGAAACCTTACCTGAATAATAGAACATAAAAAAATAATGTATTTGAGTCGACAACATATATCCGCTAAATTCGGATTGACGAGTATTGTGCCAAATTCTAATGGTGCTGACAGAAAAATTTCAGTCGCCATTTTGACTGACACCCGATGAGATAAACGTTTTATAAATGGTTACTTTTTTAAAGGAGGTTTCGATCGAATCTACCGTACTCCTTGATGAAATTTTTACTATCATAGAGTTAGTATGCTATATAATTATAGACACACTTTTCTTCAGTCGTTGACGTCTCGCGAAAATACTGTTTTTGACACTTTTTTATCCGCTGTAGTGCATCACTTCATTGTAGTGCGTGGACTTCCAAACTACAATTAGCCAAGCGCAAGCAGGAACTTTCAACACGTTTTTTCGAATTCAGTGGATAATTCATGGTTGACTTATATCTATTCCTTTTTGCTTTCAGTCAAACGGCTGGTGAAAAAAAGCTAAACGATTGTACTATAAAACAGTAAATGTGACATGAACAAAGCTATACGAATCTATGCCGTTTCTTAACACTACGCTACCTGACATAACAACACCAATGGCGAGTGGGCTGTTAAATTGTGAAGTTTTAAGTGAATTAAAGTTTGAAAACGTTATAAATATGTCAGTTAACAGTGACTTTCAGAAATAATTTCAATACAGATTTAAAATACAGATAATGCATTAAAGGTGCTCGCTTCGCTGCGCTCCGCTGCGCTTCGCTAGCTCTTTTATACATAACCTAACCTTTTTTTTCTTTTTTTTTTGTCGTGGGGAAATCCTCATCGTTCCGACGTCACCCGGCGGGGTGACGAAGGTATGTCGGACTCTTACCGACTAAAACCCCACGGTGGCCATCTTCGGTGCTTTGATGCGGGATTGGTGGAAACGCCCGTGGCAGTCTACCTCCAATCCCGCGCACCACGGCTCTCAGCGTCCATCTCGGGGGACTTGAAGTCCCCCACTCCCCCTTGTGCTTCCTCAGCACCGCAGACGTTTGGGCCACAAGTTCCAAACGCCCACCCTCTCGAGGTTCTCGTTGCGGAGTAGCAGACTGCAACCCGCCGGTCGCAGCCCACCGACTCACGGATTTTTTAACGAGGTTTTGTCCTCGGATTTTTGCGGAAGGTTTACTCCTCTTCCGATTTTTTATAGAGGTTTACTCCTCGCGGTCAAGCCTACACCACGGCAAGACCCTCGGCCCTAGAAGTGCAATACTGTCAGGGTTACGAGTTTCTCTCTTGCTCCCGTTCGCTCTCTACACCTCGAAAGGAAAACGGGAGCAACCCTACCCATGATTTTTAACGAGGTTTTCTCCTCCGATTTTTTATTGAGGTTGACTCTTTGCGACCTGCCGGTGACGGCAAAGCCCTCGGTCCCAGCAACAGCGGCTGCAACTGTCGCTAGGGTTACGATCTGCGTCGCTTCCCCTGTCCACTCTCCTAATGAGAGGGATACTGGGAGCGACGCCACCTCGGGGCATTAGCTTCACCCCGGATGCACCGTGTGGGGGATACATAACCTAACCTAACCTAGCTAAATGTGACCCAGCTTATCTTCCCCTGCGGAGGGCTTTCGCCCCCCGACCCACCCAAGCAGATTTTTTTATGAAGACTAATCATTATGATTTTAAATGGTATGTGAAATATTTTCGGACCTCCGATGATAGGAGTTAAAAAGTTATGTAAGAAAAAGCCCACCCGGCTAAACGTGAGCCGCCTTATTGAAGAACGTATCGGAATAACAATCCGGCTAATGCTTGAACCGCTGCATTACAAAACGGCGCTGTTTTAGATAACGGCTAGCCGTAATGTAAAACGGTGGATTATACAATCCGACTGCGACAGTTATACCAAAACGGCTAAGGACAGAAAGTAGTGTAAATCGTTTGAACGCGGTTTTGTTTGAAACCCTCTTTTATTTTAAACATGAGGGAATTCGTCAAGGTCCTTTAAAGCAGCAATTGGCTAATTGCTCCCCCAGTTAAAAGCTTATTAAAACGCAGTTTAATGGATGAAATATAAAAATCTATACAGTGGGTTTTTGATTGTTCCAAAGTTAACTTCTACTTTTTAATTTCCTTTTAGATACTCATATTGTGGATACACCCACCGGAAGAAATGTGGTAGTGCTATTCTAAGCCGACACTACACAGCAAATTTTTAATGTTACAAGTTATATGCATTTGTGTTTCCGTTATGGGTCTTATTGCAGGCAAAAAAAATCATACTCAGCCACTGACCCAGATTGATTAAATAAAATATAATCCCTCTATACATATGAATATATGCTATTGATTATATATATTCTGAAGTTTTCTCTCAGAACTGATCAAATAAGTTAAAATTACTCAATATAACTGTCTCAACCGCTCTACAGCATTGATTAAATGAAGCGATGTCACAAAATATCAGTCTAAAAACTCAGCAATATTCAAATTATACAAAAGAGACCTAATTAAACACATTGCTTTGTTAAGTAAGTTTCTGCTACTATTTTGTTTCAAAGTTTTAATTAGCTATGGTATAATGCAAACAATCAAACGTTGTTTTCTCTTGTTTATTCAGTTCTACTGCTAAATTGGAACTCTACTGGGCTGAACCTTTCGGTTCGGTTATCTTTTGTTTGTTTCGGATGCAACCCACAACCTTTAACTATTGTTTTGCACATTTTCAACCTTATAGTAGGGGAGGCCTGGATGCTAAATTTGCAGTTGCTCGAGCATCGTAGAAACCTATTGAATTTGATAGTTTATGTTCCAAAATAAAAAAAAAAGTATATTAAAAGTTTTTATTTTAATGGGGGAGAGAGCGTACAAATGTAAAAAAAAGAGTTGTAGAGAAATACTCGGGCGCGTCAGCCATTAGAAGTATAAATGCGATTTATATTGCTGATAACCATTTTATATTAATCTGATAATTTATGTAAGAAATATCGTTATTCCGGCCATTTTAAAGGAAATTTAACAACAATGTTCAGACTTAACGCCTGCACTAATATTACGTCAAAACACCATCACGGGAACATTGCCGTCACCCGCATCACGCGCTTGAAGATTCTTCACCATCTATTTTCTTAACGTCACGCCAAATAGTCAGATTATCCAGATATTCACTCTTCTAAATGTAATTAACTTACCTATACTTAATCTGACGCACTCGAGTTTTCCGGAGGATTGTTTTTTTTAAGCGACATGATAGTCCAGTGGGTAGAACACCCGCCCGAAAAACAGAAGGGCGTGAGTTCCAATCCTGGGACGGGCCTACACCAATTTGTCTTTTCTAAAGTCATATGTGTGGTTAATTTATCATGGTTGCTAACGGTGAGGGAAAACATCGTGAGGAAACCCACATGGCTGAGTTGTACTTAGTCATGTGACAGTGTATTCGTACAAAACGGCGATAGGCCTGCCCCCTATCACGTGAGTACACTGTCTAAGCAAAACGTGGGCACCTTCTCTGGAAACTAGATGGCGCTTGCCATGTGAGTTCAGGAGTATTGGTACCTCTGCCAACCCCTTCGGGGATAAACGGCGTGAACGTTTATGTTATTTTGTTTTTTTTACTAATCGGTCAGCATACCCCGCTATATGAAGGGTTAATACTCGGTAGACGTACATTAAAGGGAACAAGGATTCTCCCTATATAATAATCTGATATGCTCGAGTCACTTCAAAAATCCCCGATTCGCCTCCTCTACTATTGTACCCCTACTATTATATTCATAAACGAAATCGGTCTCATAAATCGTGCACATTACCTAATATTATTAGACTACTTGTTGATTAGTTATTTATTTTGCAAATACGACTAAAATCATGAATTATTTCCAATTAAAAGTATAGTGCCCAACAAACAATTAAAGCGGGGCGGTTTTATGCAAAGTAATCATAGTGAAACATTTAAGTATATTCCGACGATTTGTCTTCGTCATAGTGTTAATCATACAAGAGCATATTCTTCATCACTTGATGGACAACATCACTTATCCGAAACATTATTGAGGTAAATAAATAATTAACTTGTTCAATAGTTACTAAACTAAAAAAGAGAGGTTTGCCAGGATCGTACTAAGTTGCGATCTATAATCTTTGTCTACCCCAATAAAATTAACAGCGTGAGTAAATGTATGTATGTAATTACATAAATTAATCCCACTAAACCTAATTAAGTGTGATCGTCTTGCTTATATTGATTGATTATTATTGACGAATATTGCGAACTTGGCGTACACTAAATATCAACCACTAGCTGACCCCACAGACTTCGTACTGTCAAAAGTGTAGACTTTCACGGCGTCAGTCTGAAATATTTAACTAACCCGTTGAGGGTCTTTGTCATGCGATGAGAAAAACAGTGATTTCATTGTGTTTTCACAAATTTTTCACTTTATAAATTTAAGTTTATAAGTATAGTAGTTTCGGCTGAGCATTGATTCTGAGTCAGTCAGTCCGTCTTGTCTTGCGCTTCATGCACGCGTGTCAATTTTGTTGCGGAGTAATTTCAACATTGTATTATATTCTAAGATGTTCATTTAAATTAAGTTATGTGTAGGTCTAATGTCAATTTTGTTCACAATTAAATACTCTTAATCAACAACACATTTATTTGGGTAAGGATTAATAATATGTTGACAAAACATTATGGCAAATAATTGGCAATAGTGCATTAATTTCGACCAAATTTGATTACCATAAAAAATATAGTGATTCAATCTTAAAAGATTAGACATATACTGTCTCGGACATTTTTTTAGATCATTTAAAGAGGAATAATTCTTTTATACATACTTTTTGGGTAACTTAAACCGTTTACGCAGCGTACACACCGGAAGCCTTAAAATGTGAATAATTATCCCCGCTTTTGCAACATTTTTCGCTGATTTTTTGCTCCTATTGGTCGCAGCGTGATGATATATAGCCTAAAGCCTTCCTCAATAAATGGACTATCCAACACAAAAAGAATTTTTCAATTTGATTCGGCAGTTCCTGAGATCCTAGCGTTCAAACAAACAAACTCTTCAGCTTTATAATATTAGTATAGATTACTCCGCTGGTGTCGGTATACGTGAGCAATTTTACGTGATAACTACTAGTGCCATCTTTACGGATAACAACGCAACACAAGAACGGTTATCATTCGGAAATTCAACATGCCACCTAGATTACATACCGCTTTCTAGATGGCGCTACTGACAATCGTGGCTCACTTTCCTTCTTTCAGCGCTCTTATTAGCAGATCTTGAAACTACAACACTAATGATGTATGCATAATTTGTTTTTTACATGAAAACCTCATGTGGGGATTATTACTAATCAATCAAGCTAACAAAAATTTTCGACACCAGCAGGACTCGAACCTCCGACCTCGGATATACGCCCCCGCCGCTCTGCTAACTGAGCTATGGTATCGGGTGACCACTCGCGCGAAATTTGTGTTTGCTTGTTTCTTTTTCACCTTTATTAATGGTGTTAGCGCCATCTATTGCCTAATTTTTAAAACTGTGCAAGCACCCTGCACCTCTGCACCCGTCTATTCATTAATAATGTCGCAGTCGGATTGTATAATCCGCCGTTTTACATTACGGTTAGCCGTTATCTAAAACAGCGCCGTTTTGTAATGCGGCGCGGCGGTTCAAGCATTAGCCGGATTTTTATTGCGATACGTTCTTCAATAAGGCGGCCCACGTTTAGCCGCATCGTACTTATACTCGGGTGCGGTTTTTTTTACATAACTTTTTAACTCCTATCATCGGAGGTCCGAAAATATTTCACATACTATATAAATCATAATAATTAGTATCCATAAAAAAATTAAGTTCTGCTTGGGTGGGTCGGGGGGCGAAAGGCCCCTGCAGGGGAAGAAGAGCTAGGTCACATTTAGCTAGGTTATGTATAAAACGAGCTAGAGAAGCGCTGTGGAGCGAGCACCTTTAATGCATTATCTGTATTTGAAATCTGTATTGAAATTGTTTTTCAAAGTCACTGTTCACCGACATATTTATAACGTTTTCATAGTTTAATTCACTCAAAACTTCACAATTTAACAACCCACTCGCCATTGTTGTTATTATGTCATCTAGCGCTACGAGTGTTAAGAATCGGAACTAAAAACTTTGAAGGTGGCGGCTAATCTCTCGCTTTTATACATTATGGCTAGCCGTGTTGAATGACATATGGTGCCGAATGCAAAACGGTTTTATATCTAGCCGCATCCAATCCGGCTAATGCTTGAACCGCCACATTACAAAACGGCGGCGCTGTTTAAGATAACGGCTAGCCGTGATGTAAAACGGCGGGTTATACAAGCCGACTGCGACAAATAATTAATTTCTTTGTTATATATTATTTCTGTAAGCCTCTTTCTTGCCCGGAAGCCTGTGACGCGATGAGTTAAGCTAGAAATTTGGTTCAGGTATCGTTTTGTACAGTTCGCGGCCGTGGTGTGCACAAAATTCAGACATCTGATGTAACTGGATTAAGTTAATTGTTACAGAATTTCAAAGTTTCGATTTTGGCCCATAGACTTTGCTTGAGTGTCATAAGCGCGCGCAAACTTTAGTCGATCAGAGATGCGCTGTGATTTGTCGGAATTTTTTCAAACCGGCCAATCAGAAAAAATCTTTAGAAATTCAAAAGAGCTGCGCTCTGATTGGTCGGAAAATTTCAAAATAAACTCATTTTATAGGACGCGACGTAGTCGCGCCAGGGTTACCCACTAGTTACTAACTAATAACTCCGCATAACTCCGCTAAATAACTGCAGTCTTCATGCGGCATGCGCTATGCACCGCCCGCCCTCCCACTTTCGTGAAACCCAAAAGCATTCATATTCCTTACTAAATAATGTTTTCAAATTTCAACGGTAAGCATTCGTTTTTTACGTTACTCCATTTCATGCAAATATTTCATCAGCAATGCTGAGTAAAAAACAGTCTAAGTCATAGAGAAATTATATTATAACAATGGTCTAATGGTCAAGCTATTTGTTTTGATCCTTTTCCTTTATATTTGTACAAATAACTTACACCTTTCTTTCTTTAGCCTTTACAAAAAACTTAATCTAGCTTTTGACCAGGCCTCAGCATTTCGATTAGTTATAATACCCTGCCGCTTTTTGTAGATTTATACCTTTCAGCAATTATACGATTTTCCAATATTTATTATACTTTCACGCTTTCTTTGTCTCGCCACCATAGCTGAAGAAATGGAATCTTTCAATTTGACGCAGAGTGTTTTATAACTTTTCTTCCGTTCACATTTTACTCTTATTCAGTTAGCAACTAATACGCCCTTTTTATCTCGCAGCTCGCAGCACATTACTATGATGTTATATTATTATTTTTTATTATTTTCGAATGGATTGGTTTCTGCTGGCCCTGTCGCTCGTGCGGCTTCACCATCACGGGCCGGGCAGCTGTGGGCCGCTCTGACGGGGCAAAGGTTGTGTACCTAAGCTTAATCGGATATATAGGAGAAAGGAGCCCTAACAAGGTGACCAAACGGGAGACTTATGTCATACAAAACAGTGAGAACTCTTATGTTCATCGGGAGGCCTATGTGCCAGTGGCAAGCAAGGGAGGTTCTAATTTAGGCAGACCAGTATAAATAGTCGTCTATGAATTTAGGGTTCTACGACCGCGCCAACACGGTCGGTGTCTGGTGAGGTAAGGCCTTACGTTCGCGGGTGATCTGTAAGCGGATTGCGAGTTTTATCGAATCGTTAACTTTACGCCGTAGCAGGAGTAAAAGCGACACAGATATGTATTTTTTTCACTCAGATGTATGAAACTGATGAATGAGAATTATCGATTCTGATCGAAAACGAGATTTCGATTGATACTCGCATTCAGCCTACACGGGTCTATATATTATTTAAATTCCAGAAGCCCCTTTGTAGGTCTGTGCTTTAAAAAACAAATATTTTTTTATTAGGGTAACACCTCGTTGTCATCTTGACGTTGCGCTGTATGTGTATGACAATGACTGACAGTGACATGACAGTGTGATATAGGAAGGAATTTTGTTTGTGTTTGTGGTTCGTGTTGCAAGAGCACATCGTGAACGTGAAATCAATTTTTATGTAACCACCCCTGTGTTATATCATAACTGTCTAATAGGGCGGAGCCAGTCAAACCTTATTACTTGTGCCAGTATGGGTGACACAAAGAAAAATAAGAAATTCTACTACCGTAAAAGTCGCAATAAGTATTACTTGGAACCCGGCTTCAAAGGATACTTTTGCACGTGTAACTTCAGAGAAAAGGATTGTGTGAAGGAAGCCTACAACATCTTGAATGAATATGCGTCAAAACTGTATTTGGAAAATACGGTCGATGATCAACCGGTAGATGAAGATGACAGATCAGAAACATGTTCTGAAGATGAGACTGATATCGGTGACTTGTTGAAAAAAGAAGTGGAACAGATAAAAAAAGGCTCTCAGAGGTCTTTAAAGCATAAAAGATTTCAAGCAGTTGAGACTGGGGCCTCAAATTGTATTTTTATCAAAACTAACTTACCTAGTCCAGAAAAGATTACTTCTGCCATATTGAAGGACCTGTCAATGACAAAAACACAGAAAACAAGACATTTACTTCGCCTAGTCCCAATAATGGCAACATGCAAAGCTAATTTGCCAGACATTATGGAGTGTGCAGGGAAATTGTTTGACAAATACTTCCTGAAGGAGTCATCTACATTTGCCATAATATTTAGCAAAAGATTTAATAGTAGTGTTTCTCGAGAACTTATTATTAAAGAGTTGGCTGAGTTGATAGTCTTGAAAAACGGTGACAATAAGGCTGATCTGAAGAACCCAAAGTTGTGTGTTATTATTGAAATAATTAAGGGAATATGCCTGGTTAGTATTGTAGAAGATTACTACAAATACAAGAAATATAATTTGATAGAAATTTGTAAAGATGAGACGAGCAATGACGCAGGTGAAAGTCAAGCCAAAAAATTAAAAACTGATCCGACTATTCCAGCTGAAAGTGAAGTAATAGCTTGAGCTATTCTATGTTATCTTATATTCTCTATGTGTAATAATATTCTGTGAGCTAAGCCCCAAATGTTTGTCTATATTCCTACCTTTGAATAAACCATTTCCTATGTTACTTCTTGAGCCTTATTTATACCACAACCATATTATGCAAGATGCATGCTAATAATATTAATATGACTTTACAAGTTCTGTGCTAATCGTACTCATACTCTACTCACAATTGGAAAGCAAAGCCAAAGCTTTAGATTCCACATTTAGCCTCTATTGGAAGTTGAGAGAGGAAAATATGCGAAATTAATACCTGCTGGCATACATAAAAAATAACTGAGAAACAGGTCATGTGTTCACGCCGACTATCCCCGAAGGGGTTGGCAGAGGTACTAATACTTCTGAACATCACCTCAACCTGAAAACCTCATGTGGGGATTATTACTAATAAATAAAGGAAAGAAAAATTTCGACACAGGCGGGAATCGAACCCGCGACCTCGGGTATACGCCCCGACGCTCTGCCAATTGAGCCACCGTGTCAATGGCTGCCAGCGCGAAATTCTTCTATCCTTTATTTCTTTTACACGTTTAAGTAGTGTTTGCGTTTCCTACCTCCGAATTTTAACTAATTCAGAAGGCCATTTGTCCATCTTTTCAGATAGAATGCATATGTTGAAAACGCCTAACTATCACATAATTTAAATATTTTTGTTCATGAAAACCTCATGTGGGGATTATTATACTAATAAATAAAGGAAAGAAAAATTTCGACACAGGCGGGAATCGAACCCGCGACCTCGGGTATACGCCCCGACGCTCTGCCAATCGAGCCACCGTGTCAATGGCTGCCAGCGCGAAAAAAAATATTTTTCTTTTCTTTATTTATTCTTTATTTATTAGTAATAATCCCCACATGAGGTTTTCATGAACAAAAAGATTTAAAATGTAGCTCCATTTTGAACTCGAAAACTTTTTGGTTTGAAACTTAAATAAACATATAGCGTTTTCTGATTTTGCTTGTAACAGACACGACAAGTCCTCTCTGAGAGGCTTGAGACTACCCCAAATAAAGTGATTTTACCATATTCCACCATTCTAGCTGGGTTGCAAGCAATAAGGGGTTTTAGTTGCCTTCAAATAATAGTTTATACGTGAAAGAAGGGATAGGTCAATGAAAGGAATGTTTTTCTACCATCATCTTATTTATTATTACTTAAAAACTATATATTTTATACAAAAAACTAACTAACTACAACTAATTAATTTAAAATACTTTCATGAAAACAAACATTTCAATTTGTTAACACATTGATTTCAGATTTCTTTGAAAATTTGCTCTCATAGAATATATATTAATCCCATTCCGTTTATTGAAATAAAATGACTGAATATGTAACATTACTTTCGCACAGGGGTTCGTATTTAAAATGTGCGAAATTTAATTATAATTTTCAAGATAAATAGATAAACATTTTATTTCCACTACTAAGACACACAAATTATAACAACATGATCAAATACATCAACAGTAATCAACACTTATATCTTATGTTTATCATTGAAAATTAACATCAAATGAGATTTACCGTAACATTGTAATTATGAACTGCCTAGAACTTTTTCATGGCAGACCCGATTTTTCGACCCAGATCAGTCAAAAATGAAACAAAACTGTTCATCTGTTTAAACAATCCATTCATATTAAATATGTTTATTTACTTAACAAACTCCTATTAACAATCGCATCTAAATACACAGTATGTGTTCTTAATAAGCATAGAGGTTTTATTTTATAACCTCATTTTACAACAACCTCTTCAGGGACCCAATCCACGGGTATACTTGTTATAGAGAGGAATGATTTATTAATCAAAAGAACTATGTACATAGACATATGACTACCATTTACTGATTGATGAATTTCTCCACAAATAAAACCTGCCGTAACCTACAGTAGTATGTTATTTATGGTGAAAATGCGACCTTGGTTTTAAAACTTATTATTTAGTCCGTTAGATCTTCACAGCTTGGAATAGGTGGTACCGTACACTGGGTTACTAACTACATATACTTTTGTAGTATTTTTACTACTTTGTAACAAATATGTATATTTTCTTATACATAAATACATTTTGTTTTCAACAGAGCGTGAATATTCGCTTTGCGAAACGATTCATTTTGTTATATATAGTATTTAGCAATATTCAAATTGTGGTGTAATCATATAATTTTGTCACAAAATGGAAAGGCTCCCATTTTGAATCTCTCATATAACTAACATAGGAAATTCTGATTTCAAACACTTCAGAGACTCTTTAGGACTACCTCTGTTAGAAATAACAGAAACCCTAATCTAGAAATAAGTACTTACCTGTTATTAACTACCTTTTAGTAAAAGTAGGTTACATAGGAAAATATCTTTAATCTAAAGACATTTCCGACATCTATGAATTAAGATGATATGAATGACTATATTATCGTGGTAACGGTAACAACTTGTTGGTAAGACCTTCTTAGCAACATTGTATATCCTTAAAGTTTAGAAATTCAAGTACAGTATTCGAATTTCATACATACATATTTTTTTATAAACTTAGACTTTACAATATTTTGGCTTCATTAACATCGGCATGTTGGCTACGATGGGTTTGTTTTGCTTCGGGCACACGGTTATCCTGGAAGGTAAAAGAAAATGTAAGTACATACATACATACATATACTCACGGCTATAAATCCCTAGAAGGGGTAGCCAGAGCTAAGGAATTAGAAATCCCTCAGCCACTTTTGGAAGTTGCGTGGGGAAAAGGTGGTAAAAATAAAGGTTGTTGGTGATGGGTCTCCAACCGCATCGCCCAAAAATCCAATAAAAAGCCCCAATACCTTTAGTCGCCTCTTACGACACCCGTGGTTAGAAAGGGGTAGCGACATTCTAAGCCGGCACTACACGGCAATCACTATCACTAGGTTTGTATATGTTAATTTTAAGTATTGTGTATTAAGAGTTGAAGGTACATATTAAAATGCTAACCACCAACTTACTTTCACGGCTATGGCCTACTACGGCTATAATTTCTTGGTCAATTTTGAAGTTGATTGGAGTAAACGTGGTAAATAAAATCCAAGAAGGGCTAACTTTTGAAACCCCCAAAAAGGGATAAAGTTAGACATTTTCAGCCACTTTTGGAAATAAAATGAGGAAAACACTACGTTATAAAGAATTGTTAGTGATAGCTTAAAAATCACTTAATCACAACGCCTTCGTCATTTCTTTCGAGACTCTGGGGAAGAAATGGCGTTTACACAACAAATTTGATAGTTATATTTTATTTTGCTTGTGAAATAAACTCGGTAGAGAACAATATTCGTGCAACTAAATGTTGTAACCGATCGATTGTGTAATAGTTTTACATTTTCACCGTTTTTCTTTACATAAGTGTTCTATGAAAATTTCACAAGTTTAAGTTACAGTTACATAAGCTGTAATCCGGTTATCCTATTTAGCGATTGAAACCATGAGCATAAGAAAGTTTGGGTATGAAACTGAAACTTTTACCTAATTTTGCATTGACAGAGCACCTACGGGGTTCGGGCGAGCCTTATCGCTAAATATGAACTTATTTTATGCCTTTTTGAAAAAAAAAAAAAAAAAAAAAAAAAAAAAAAAAAAAAAAAAAAGGCAGGTGTCCGCAGTATGAAGAATAAAAGAGCATATATGAAAAGATTGATGGATGTAAACGAAGCCAGAGAGGTTTGCCAGGATCGTACAAAGTGGCGATAGTCTCTGCCTACCCCAATGGGAACTAACGGCGTGAGAATATGTATGTATGTATGTATGTATGAACTTATTTTTGATTGAATCTGAGATACCAATGCACGTATATAACCGATCTACTAATACAAAAGGCTACTACCCTATCATACGCCTTTTGATTAACTTTTCGGTGATGCGTCTTAAAGAAAAGATTTGATCCAAACTTCCCTTTTTTAAATCCCGCTTTCACATCCCATATTTCATTCATTTTTTGTTCAATTTTTTGATGGCAAGTAGTAAAAACCAGTACGAATCCTTAAAAGTCCCGTATATAATTATATATATCATTACATCACCAGCGTTGTGGCAGCGGCCGAACAAGCCCTGTCATAACATTAAGTTGAAGTGTACGCCGATTCGTTTCCAGTTATTTATATTGATATTATCTATAAGATCTGATTGTTTTGTTTTCATATGTGTTTTGTGGTAATTAATATATTATATGTGTATTTCTAATGTATTTGTATGTAATATGTATTTCTTTTCTTTACTATATTTTCCGGCGAAACCACGGCCTCCAAAAGATTGAACAACGCCTCGTAAGCTATTATATCGTTTGGTTATTCTCTACACCGCAGCAGTCCAAGTTGAAGCCGATCTGTAATGAAGTAACCCAGGGAAGTTGCGTTTTTTAACGCGCACACCGTTTATCCTCCCTCTCTCTCAAGGGAGACACGCAATACAAAAAAGAGATTCGCTATCAACGTCAGAAAGACGCCCGCCATTACATTTCAGCTTTTCCGTTTTGTGTCCTGTGATTGAATCACGTTTGAAACTGCGCGATAAATTGTGCATAACAATGATGATTTTACATTGGTTTTTGCTAATATAAGTTTCCATTTCAGAGAATCTCCGCAAGCGTTGTTCTAAACAGATACTAATGTTAATTATATCGACATAACTTACTCCATGCGACATGATAGTCCAGTGGGTAGAACACCCGCCCGAAAACAGAAGGGCGTGAGTTCCAATCCTGGGTCAGGCCTACACCAATTTATCTTTTCTAAAGTCATACGCGTGGTTCTTGTATCATGGTTGTTAACGGTGAGGGAAAACATCGTGAGGAAACCCACATGGCTGAGTTGTACTTAGTCATGTGATAGTGTATTCGTACAAAAAAGGCGATAGGCCTGCCCCCTATCACGTGAGTACACTGTCTAAGCAAAACGTGGGTACCTTCTCTGGACACTAGATGGCGCTGCCATGTGAGTTCAGAAGTATTGGTACCTCGAACGGCGTAAACTTTTATGTTATGTTTTGTTATAACTTACTCCGTATTGTACTCCAAAGACGATATCTTTATGTATTCGATGAAAATGCTCGGAGAAGCGAGTAACCTCCAAGACAGAGGATTGAATAGGTTCATTTCATATTCCCAACCAACTAGGACTGCTACGGGAGGGTGGTCCGTCCCTTGGATTGGGATCATTTTGGTCTCGATATCACCTGGCTTGTAGATTTTGCTGTGGAAAAATGCATTACTTTATAATTCGGTATGCAAAGTTTTACTAAAGTGATGCTGATTACAAAACCATTTCGAGATATTATGGTTATAAACAATATTTTCTTGAAATTATATCAATCGAAGTTAAGATGACTGTTATTTTATCAAAAAACTGTAACAGTGTTTGACCTTTAATGTTGTTTCAAAGACATACGGTTTTGCAGTTTATTAATAAAATATCGGAAATCATAGGTTTGTTTAGTATAATATCGTAATAATTTCATTTGACATCACAAATTCGTGATATGTTTTGCAATCAGCAACATTTTTATAAAAACATTTCGCTTCATATACATGTCGCTACGTGATTTTATCAATCGATGACGTCATTAAGTACAAAAGTTGAACAATCTTTAAAAAATCATAACTTTACAATTACTCATTTTAAATGGAAAATATTCAAATTTGTCTTTTATTTTCGTGTTTACTATCGAATAAAAATATTTAATAAATACCAAAAAAAAACTTTGCATACCGAATTCTCTGTATATATTAATATGTTCGCATTTGTTATAACTTATGGAAAAAAATACGTTGTGAAATTATAACAAATCATTGCAGCGGGTTTAAATGGTATTTTATTGTTATTTTTTAAGGGATAAAAATGCGATTTATTTTTATTATTTCATTTTCAATCCTTGGGGAGTATACTCAACACCATTTTATGAGAGAATTTTAGTTTTGATCACGTCATCGAGGCTAAATTCCCTGCTTATTTATTTATTAATTGTTTGCTTAGGAGGGCACGTTAAACTACCCTGATCAGTATATGTTCAAACTCTTCAGTAGTGTAGGGACATATATGAAATGTGATGATTTTTGAATAACACTTATACTTACGGGTCGTGATTAAGTAGATTAGTGTCAGTTCGGTTGTTGTTTTTATCAATTAAAGTTATTGATATCCTTCCAACGTCCGGCCCGTGGACTCTGCTTTCTGTTGCATTTGATACTTTCAGTGTAACTCTGAATTGCATTCCTGAAATAATTTATTTTAAACACATTAGTAACCGTTCATGAGGCTACTACAAAATACCAAATATACAGGGCGTCCAATAACTATGCCACGTAAAGGAAAAGTATCTTATATATTGTGGATGGAAAATGTTCCCAAAAAGTAATTGTATTTTGAATTAAAAAGCAATTTTAACTGCATTCATAAATTTTTCAATGATTATAAGGTTGCACCAGTAATCGAACACGCAATACATGAAAAGATACAATCCATTATAATCAATATACTCTAGGGAGGTAAGTACAGCTTAAGAGTTGCAATATACTTGAGGGTATTCGGGAATTTGCTGTGTAGTGTCGGCTTAGAATAACACTACCCCTTTCTTCCGGTGAGTGTACGTAAGAGGCGACTAACGGTATTGGGGCTTTTTAAGGGATTTTTGGGCGATGCGGTGGGAGACCCATCACCAATAACCTTTATTTTACCATCTTTTCCCCACGCAACTTCCAAAAGTGGCTGAGGAATTTCTGATTCGTTAGCTCTGGCTACCCCTTCTAGGGATTTATAGCCGTGAGTATATGTATGTATGTATGTATTCGGAAATGTTACATTACTTAAAACAAAGCACATGAATACAATCATGTGCATTGCCTATAAAATGTATGCTAAATGTATTCCCAATAAGCATATCTATCAAATTGTCACATGGCCGTAGGTACAGCACACTGGAATATAATTCAGTAGGTACCCACCAAAACTCCTAGATACCTCAATAAGGTATTGAGGCTGTATCAATTATTGTTTAGTAATGAATAAATAATATCCTAACTAATATTATAAATCGGAAAGTAAGTTTGTTTTTTTGTTCCGCTTACACGCCGTAAATAGATACTTTTTATCCCGGAAAAAAAACCAGAGGGAATGAGAAGATTTATTGGCACAAAAAAGAGTATGGGTAATTTGATTACTTCATACAGATAGGTCTAGTTCCGCTAGTGTTAGTATACAAAGCATCATTAGACTGCCCCTGTGGGATGAGGTGATGGGATGAGGTGATGGGATGATTGAGAATTAACCTCTACCAGTATCTCACTTTTTCTGTGACATATACGATCTCAGACACCACATTTTATCTATACTGATATCAACGAGACCAGCCACCTGCAGTCGTTGGTAGAGACGGCAAGAATGGTAGCCCAGAATTAAAGTGACTGCTACAACATAATAATATATTAATCTACTAAATTTGTATTTAATGGAATGTTGCACGTAAAGATACTTACTACAGAACGGTCTAGTGCCTCCAGTGTTGGCATACAAAGCAATATTAGAGTTGGTATCGACGAGACCGGCCGCTTGTAATCGTTGGTAGGAGCGGTAGGAATGGTAGCCCATCGGAATGCAGAAGTGGCGGTTGTCGCAACTTGAACAGTTACCTGCTCCGAAGGACTGGAAAATATTTTGTAAGATTAATTTACGGTTGGATTGAATAATCGCTATGCAGCTATTATAAAAATACTGCACTACTGGTATTTGTAAATAAATATTGCTTATTATTATTATAAACAAAATCGATGGACGTCGAGGCTCGAAGATTCAAGTTGAAGTGCAAGTTCCTGCTAGTTTTAACACTTCTAAGATTATAAAGAAAAATAACATCAATCGTTCAAACTGCGATTCAATACGATTTTGAAAAAAAAATATCTAATGACTGCAACTGACAGATTTTACCAGCCATTAATTTTAATACATTGTAATTACTATATCATACTCATTGACTAAATCATTAAATTATTTTGCCCTGAGTATCAACACCTTTTTGCTTGTCAAGCAATCAAATTATGTTTGAGCAAAATATTGCCTACCTAACAAGATTACTTTTGATTTTGGAAAAACCGATACCCTTCCAGTACTTATCACAAATTTCTATACAAACCTCATAAGAGTCACATTTCACAGCCAAAAACGGACACGACGGCGCAATACTCTCAGTGAACAGCACATAGCTTCTCTCGTGACTGCAACTGACAGATTTCACCAACCACTTGTACATTTCATCGTTCACGGCCGTCCCTTTGTTAGTTTCCTTCTTACAACCTGGTTGTTCTGCGCCTCCGTTAGGGTAGAAATCTACGTGGCCTATGGCTTCTGATATACCGAGACCTGAAAATTTAATATGGTTTTGTTATAATTTTGTAAATGGGTTAGAATAGCAGTTGGCATGGTTTCTCATAAGTGTCGAGTAAGGCGACTAAAAGACTGCTGTATAAGATGTTGAAAAGAGATTTGAGACATTCATCATCACTAATCGAGAGTAGCTAAAGAATCAGTTTTTAAGTATTCACTTGGAATTTTTTATTGAGAGAGACTTTATATAAAAGGTCACGATACGTTAAAATTAGGTTGTTTATCTACGCTTTTTATATGGTAAGCACTGTTTCACTGACAGTCGCGCGCTAGATCTTGCAATAAATAATAGGTTTAAATAAAATGCGGTAAAGTAAACTGTAGAAAAATTAATATTAATCTTTTGTGCGATGAATTTGTATGGAGTGCGGCATCTTCGGTATATATATGATCGAAGTTTGCAGCACTCGATTGACTTACATGTCAAAAAGCGGGAACAAACTCGACTACTTTAGTAACGAAGTTATGGTTTAAATTCATTTGGTACTTTACTGTCAATCGCCGTGTAGAATTGCAGGCTTAGAATGACACTACCTCTTTCCACCCACGGGTGTCGTAAGATGCGACTAAGGGTATCGGGCTTTTTTTAAGTAGTTTCTGGGCGATGCGGTTGGAAACCCTCTCCCATATCCGTAGATAAATAAAAGTTGGAAGTTTCCAAATGCAGCTGTGGAGTTTCCCTTTTAGGGATTTATGGCCGTGAGTTAATGTATGTATGTACTATCAAAAGCATGTTAGCACTAACTTCCAATCTACTATTTTTCTGTTACGTTTCTAAAATTAAATATTTAATTTAACTGGAAATGTCCACTGTATCGAAATGTCTTCTTTATAACCCATAGGCTATGTAATTAAAATTTCCCTTGCGAAATCCCCAAAAAAATAATAAACAAGCAAGTCACCTGCAAAATACAATGGCATAGCATTACTGTGAATGATATCGACATATTTGGCGTCGGACCTATCGAGCCGGACCAATGTCACAGTTTTACTGAAGTATGGCGCTGCAGGGTCCAGCCCTGTTATTCGTCCTAGTTTTAAATTAAATTTCTGAAATGCAAAGGTATTAGTTAGAACTTGTCGTAGAATTATATTTAGAAGAGCTTTCATAATTTTTATTAACCATTTATGTATGTATGTGTGTATTAGCCTTTTTAGTCTTATTGAAGTGAATCTTCAGCTAAATCTCAGTGGGTGTTATAAGAAAATAAACCAAGTATAATAAATAAGGGATAAATATATAATTACGCATAAAAAACCATGCAATCAATACAAAATAAATAGGAGCATCAACGCCAGACACCAAAACACCTTAAAACAGAAACATTATTCTATATTAACCTTAGAGCAATATGAAATATTAGTTACCTTCTGCAATGCATGTCCACAGTAACCAGCTAAATGTGCGCCTAACGAATGCCCAATGAAGTGGAAGTTATCCAGATTCGGAAGCTGGAGAACGGACTGAAATAAAATATAAAAACTTTAATACATACATATACTCACGCCGTTAATTCCCATTGGGGTAGGCAGAGACTATCAATCGCCACTTCGTACGATCCTGGTAAACCTCTCTTGCTTCGTCTACATCCATCAATCTTTTCATAAATGCTCTTTTATTCTTTAGATATCTTTAGTAAGATATGAAACTATGACGTCTTGTGCAGCGTCAGTATGGAATAGCATTTACCCATTTCTTCCCACTGGTGCCGTATCAGGCAACTTAGTGATTTGATCTCATTGATTCCAATGTTATAATCATTTCTCCACTCACCTGCTAGAAGTGACAAAGAAATTCATATCTTCCAGGACTCCGAATTTCTGGCTATCCTATATGGGTTATAAGGCCATAATTATACACAGATTTCACCTACTAAATGTACTCACATTTATATGCTTAGCAAGATGTGCAGTCATGACGCCCACAAGTCGTAGGGTGCGTTGCCACCTATGCTACGGATGCGTTTGATATCCACCAATCATATTACTTGGTGGGCGCAGCATATACATAGCAAGGAATATGATTGGTGGATACCATACGCATCCATAGCATATCACTGGTGGAAGGCACCCATATTTTGGCAACCATAATGCTAACAAACTTGGTACAAATAAGACAATTACTATTCTTTGTCACTTAAAATATTGGAATAAATACCACCTGTTTTAAAATAGAGATCCAACATCATCACTATTTAAATATATACCAAAATATCAATTTACCAAATTTGCCAACTTTAGTTGCGGGTGTACGCCGGCCTCGGCATCCTCTGTATGTGCTGTGATGTTTTGCCATTGCGGTGCGATAAAAGAGCGACACTATCTAAGCGAATGAACTATACCGATACTTGTAGCGATTTGTATATATTTACAGAGATTCGCTAACAAACTCACATGTATATGCTTAACAAGATGTGCCGCCATGACGCCCACAAGTCGTATATTGGCGACCGCCTGTCCGTACGGCGGCTGCGACCCGCCGCGCCAGTCTACCACCAGCACTGTGGCTGCCTCATTGCCTTGTAGCGATAGGAGGGCTAGGGCCATGTTTTGGATCTGTGAATATCATTTATATGTACTTGTAAAATTAATATGTACTTGTATTGTTACTTCATTTGCCTGACTTTTCAGAAAGGGCATCACCACAAGTAGTCATTTACTTCCTAAGTGCTTTTTATGACAGACCTGCGTGTATAAATTGGTATACGTAGGTAGGTCTTGTTTTTTTTATCAAAGTTATTAACGATGATGAGAAATTTCGCAAGGAAATCTGTTTATAGTGTCATACTTATGTGAAAAAGCATTCAGAAAAAGTGGCGCATGGTTTGCCCTATGTTATAGAGGGAAAAATTCTATCACTAAGGAGAGCTACGTACCCGATAGGTACAAGGTCCAATCAAAAGGTGAGTATTTAAATATTTAGTTTATAGAATTCTGCGTTTAAAGATGATTCTGGTCACATTCTTCGTTCTTCAGCCTAAAACCGCGAAACTGATATGAAACAGACATGGTAGGTTTCTAATTTCTCAGCTCTGGCTACCCCTTTTAGGGATTTATAGCCGTGAGTATATGTATGTATGGTAGGTTTTATCCCAAATATCATCAACAAAGGGGGTACAATAAGGTAGGATGTTTCAATAGTTGACCAATTATATTAGAACCAATTTGTGGTATTGAGCCAATTTGTGGTATTGATATAATTTAAGTTGTGAAGAAGAATATGGCGTAATGTTAATTTAAAAACCATATTTTCCATCGAACCTTCGCTGACACGCATAAAGTCGTTTGAAAAACTTTTGCGCCATTTTGGTATCGATATTTTTTATGCCATAACTTAGTAGGTGTACTCAGTTACCAATACACATTTATAGTATTTATTGTTTTAGTTTTAAGTAGTCCTAAGTAGCTTATTTACTTACCCATGTTTTATCGCCTCCTTCCAGGAAACCGTGTGATATAAGATAAAAAGGGCCCCGTGGATCCAAATTAGCATTCTGTACTTTTTCTACGTTGTTTGCTTCTAACATCACTGGTATCTTGAGATTCCTTCTAGTGAAGGCTGGAAATCTGGAATCAAAAAAAAATATGGTAAGATTTAATTAAAATAAATATTCATATTGCTAACGGTTAGAGAAAACAGTGTAAGGAAACCAGAGTTATACTTAGTCATCTGACAGTCAACTAAACGTAAATAGGCTTAATTTAATGTTTTTTGACATGAATTCCTCATGTGGGGATTATTACTCATAAATAAAAGATGTTATTAAAACACTACTTGAACGTGTAAAAAAGAAACAAAGGATAGAGAAATTTCGCGCTGGATGCCAACTGACACTGTAGCTCAGTTGGCAGAGCGACGGGGGCGTATACCCGAAGGTCGCGGGTTCAAACCCCGCCAGTGTCGAAATTTTTCTTTCCTTTAATAACATCTTTTATTTATGAGTAATAATCCCCACATGAGGAATTCATGTCAAAAAACATTAAATTATGTGATAGTTAGGCGTTTCCAACATTTGCATTCTATCTGAAAAGGTAGACAAGTGGCCGTCCGAATTAGTTAAAATTCGGAGGTAGGAAACGCAAACACTACTTGAACGTGTAAAAAAGACACAAAGGATAGAGAAATTTCGCGCTGGATGCCAACTGACACTGTAGCTCAGTTGGCAGAGCGACGGGGGCGTATACCCGAAGGTCGCGGGTTCGAACCCCGCCAGTGTCGAAATTTTTCTTTCCTTTAATAACATCTTTTATTTATGAGTAAATAGGCTTGTCTCCTACTCAATGCCCTGTCCAGCCAATAGGTGACTCTCAACACCGGATTTAAAATTTCACATTATGGCAATTCCACCCCTTTGTGTGTCTACGGAACAAAGATGAGGATGAGAAATGAAAACTTATCCTGTCATTATTACTTATTTTAGAAGAAAGAATGGAGTTTAAAATTAAGAAACATGGTGAACTTAGGTATTCGCTGATATTTTATGTTTGTAAATTCCAAATCGTTTTAGCATTTTATAGATAAGTTTTTGTTAGCAGAATTATTTTTCATATTTGGAATTTCTTCAAAATGCCCTCGTTAGTTCCTTTTTAAGTCCTGTTCCTAAAAGTAAATACAGGACCCTATTACTAAGACGTTACTGTATGTCGGTCTGTTTTTCTGTCTACAGGCTACAGACTGGTGATAGACAGAACTATCAGATACAGCTAATGGACTGTGATAGCTATACAGTTAATATTATTACAGATTAAGTATTTTATATTATTTGCTGTGTAGTATCGGTTTAGAATAGCACTACCCCACTTCCGGTGGGTGTACGTAAGAGGCGACTAACGGTATTGGGGCTTTTAACGGACTTTTGGGCGATGCGGTTGGAGACCCATCACCAAGAACCTTTATTTCACCATCTATTCCCCACGCACCTTCTAAAAGTGGCTGAGGAATTTCTAATTCCTTAGCTCCCTTGGCTACCCCTTTCTTGGGATTAATAGCCGTGAGTATATGTATGTATGTATGTATGTATTAAGTATTTCTGTTGCCGCTACAAAAACATACTAAAATATGAATAAAATTTTGCTTTGACGGCATAGGATAAACTAAGATAATAGCTACATTATACAATGTATTACATAGTATAGATGATGCTGCAATACCCTTCGCGAGCTGACTCGTACTTGGCCGGTTTTATTTTATCACTTATAGCATTATTATATATATTATAGCATTATTATTTACCAAGGTTAACACCTTGCGCATACTGATCGAGCAGTGTGTTGAATGGCAGTCGGAACTACTGCTGGCATTCGTCGATTTCGAAAAAGCCTTCGACACCGTGAACTGGGGCGCGTTGTGGTCCAGCCTTAGTCGCAGGGGCATCCCGCAGTGTATTATTGAGATAATCCGCGCCCTGTACGAAGGTAACACGTGCCGGGTGATTCATGAAAAGGAGCTGGGAGCACCAATATGCATCTCTGCGGGCGTCAAGCAAGGATGCCTCTTATCGCCGCTTCTCTTCATTATTCTGTTGGACGACGTCATGAGAGCGGTCACCCAAACACCTCGAGGTGTGAAGTGGGGCGCTTTTGTCTTAGAAGACTTGGACTACGCGAACGACATTGTGTTAATATCGCCAACTCTAGCCCATTTAGAAGCTAAACTTGAGAGCCTTAGAAAGCAAGCAGAAGTCATGGGCCTGCGAATTAATAAACGCAAAACCGTCGACATGCGGATAAATCCTTCAACGACAAAACCATTGAAGCTTCAAGATACCCCCCTAGAATCCGCTCGTAAGTTTGTTTACCTCGGTAGTGTTATTACGTGTCAAGGAGGTGCAGACGAGGATGTTGAAAGCAGGATACGGAAGGCAAACGCGGCCTTTGCCCAACTGAGACCTGTCTGGGAGTCAAATGTCCTTTCCCGTCGAGTAAAGATCTCCCTCTTCGAATCCGTGGTGAAATCCGTTCTGCTCTTTGGCTGTGAAACGTGGAGAGTGACAAAGGGGCTGACGAATAAGCTTCAAGTCTTCGTCAACAAGTCCCTGAGGTCAATCCTCCGCATTTACTGGCCAATGACAATCCGGAACGTGGACCTGTGGAACCAATGCCAGCAGACTCCAGTTGTGACTGACATCGCACTGAGAAAATGGAGGTGGATGGGGCACACATTTCGAAGAGGGACCACAAACGCCAGCATCGCATTCGAGTGGAAACCACCGGACGGCAAGCGAGCCCGCGGCCGTCCCGTACACACTTGGCGCCGGAGCGTGGAGAGCGAGCTGCGAGCGGCGGGACTGAGTTGGAGTGCGGCCAGGGAAGTCGCGGCAGACAGGAAGGCGTGGCGGGAGCTTGTGCAGGCCCTGTGCACCAGTGGGGTGCCATAGGACAACAACAACATTTACCAAGGTTACATAATATTTTGTATTCCTGTGTAGTTCTTCTCTGCACTATGCTTTATTAAATGATTTCTTTGATTTAAATTAGCTATTCACTTTAGCTCTTATACTCAATTAATCTTAACAAAATGAATTTATCTTCCACCATGATTGTCACTATTCCTCATTCTGTGATATAAATATACAATACAAATATTTTCTGCAAGGAATCATCTCCACTGCAATATAGTAGCACTTGCTTCTTGGGTTATTCCCAAAGACATCTACCAGATTTCCATGGAGAAAAGAGCAGTGTGATAATGCATGCATTTGACCGCGAAATCCTACAGACTTTAAACGACTTTTATGTCAACTATTGAATTCATATTTTTCCCTCCACATACAAGACGTGGCAACGCATGGAAACCATAGGTAGCTGAGTATCCACTTTAGGAGTTAACATAGGTTAACTTTGTGTCATGATGTTATTTTATTTATACCTTTCTACGTTATCCTGTAAACTTAAAGGAACAAACACACGTACGCCCACGGACAAATCGAGGTTGGATGGCAACGAGTGCGAATTCGACAGTGTTGAAAGTTATCGGCGAACATAATTATAATCTCAATTGCTATGATAATTTGAACATGAATACGATAATTATTATTTTTGGGTGTAGCAGAAGGTAAAAATAGCTTTATATTATTTGTTGCCTTGCTATGTATGGGTTGGCTGGTGATCGGGTGTGAATACTTAAAGGGGTCATGTGGTGAGTACTCAGTTTAGGGCTGGATAGTTCATTTTCGTTTTAGGGGGCAGGCTAAGAATAGAATACACTGTTTCCTGAAACTGATTACCCTCATCGTTAAGATCCTAGAAAAATAAACCACATACGTGAATTAATAAAGGCTCGATTCTCAATTTAATCTTCGCCTCTCTGCAGCAAAGGCGTTGCTCTTATTCATTCATTTATTGTCAGTCTAGCTCATACAGATAAAGACTAGTCAGTGGCGTTGAATAATAAATGCAGTTGCAATTTAAATGATAAATGAACTAATTAAGAGCGAGACAAACAAGACTCAGACAGATCAAAGTCCGAAACTCAAATCCGTTTGCAGATAAACAGGTCGAAGTACCGAAATTAAATATAAGAGTGAGCATCGCACACATTATAAGGATTGATATTCAAATGTATGATAACAGAATAGGCGATATTATTAGAAGCAAAGTAGCAAAATTACATCTTAATTAGATTTGTGACCGCTAGTGTCTCTAAGTTTACATTTATTACGTGTCGCTTCGCTCAATCGTTAGCATAATTATAATTACCGACGAACAGGGTATTTTCATGTATTATATACAATACTGATATAAGAAGATATTGAGGAACTTATAATCTCCGTCCCTAAAAAATGATTTATATTTTACTCATAAATTTTTGAAATCGACAGTACTGTATATCTAATCGTACAAGATTTAGACGTTGCAAAGTTTAACCATACTTAATTTCACTACTGACAATATCAAGTAACTTTTGAATATGTGACGTCACAAGGGTAAATGGGTTTAAAAATTTACTAAGTCTTAATGGTACACCCGAAAATCTTTTAAGTAGTTTCTTATGAAATGTTAATGGAAATAAAAGCGCCCATTATTTTTTTAAGTTTGTCCTAGTTCAATTATTACAACTCATACGAGATGATGACTGCCGATTTTACTCCTTAAATAATATAAAAAAAAAATATAAGAATACCATCCCTGCATATTATTTATTGAGCCATTACATCCATACGTCACAATCAACAACAATCAGTAATTATAAATATTTGTTTTGTCTCGACACTTGATGTCACGGACGAGCCCCTCATTTATCAGAACGTGGACTTTAAAACTCAATGCGGATCTTGAAATGTGAGTGAATACAAGTTACTGATAAAATAAACGGAGATAAATGTATAGGATATTATTTTAAACTTTTAGTCTATTTTTATAAATGCTTCGCGGTCAATGACTTAAAAGAGGGGTTGAGGCAGAAAAAAATAAATATAGTTAAAAAATCTGAAAAACACACTTCAAAGCACTTCTACTAAAAAGTAAAAAGCGTGAGTCGTTCTGTGCCATATTTTCCTCTATCGAGCATCATATGATCAGTCACATGCAGTGTGGCTATATAATAAGCAATTTGGATAATACAAACATATTTATATTGCCGTGCCGTGTAGTGTCGGCTTAGAATAACACTACCCCATTTCTACACGTGGGTAATCGTAGGAGCCGACTAAGGGTATAGGGGCTTTTTAAGTGATTTTTGGGCGATGTGGTTGGAGACCCGTCACCAAAAACATTTATTATTACCATCTGTTCCCCAATCAACTTCCAAAAGTGGCTGAGGAATTTTTCATTCCAAAGCTCTGGCTACCCCGTTAAGGCATTTATAGCCGTGAGTATATGTATGTATGTATGTATTTATATTACATTTGTATTATTGGATACATCTTAAACTGGCTATTAAATTAACAAGTTATCATGTGCCATCATATTAAAAACCATTTTTTTCAGCTTTAAAATCGTCCAACTTTTGTAAATATCAATTAATCTGAAGTATTACTATCTAAATGTATAGTGCCTACCTTATGTGCATTCTATCGGGCATTTCGGGAAAATAGTTGTCGGGTCTATTCTCAGTCCAGGGGTAACCTTTGGAGAAACAACCGTAGATACCGTAACATCTCTCGACCTCCGCATCGTCTGGAATTAAGAATATGTAAAGTTTTACATTAATTCCATTAAATAATGGACTACAATAAAGCTCCTGGGAAAGTTTGAAGTACATAAATAAATCAGTCAACTCGCTCCTAAATTTCGTTCGGTTTCGTTAGAATAGGTAAGTGAACAGAAAATCAAGAACAGTATGTTTATTTTCTTAACGCAGCCTTAACTATGATTTTTAGAGTGTATGTATGAAATACAAAGTGTTTGCAGATTAGTAAAATTACGCTCAATAAAATTATGCTAATTATGTCTTCAAAATTACTCACTGTATCTTCTTCAAACAATTCTCGTTGATAGCATTTTTTGAGATCTACTGCATATATTTTATTTGATTTTATACTTTCTTATTTTAAAAGGTAGAGGGGGTGGGACACATACTTTTACCACTATGGGAGATTATCTTTTAAACTATTCATTTTGAGAAAATGTGGTTGTAAAACCTCGAAGTCTTTTAGGAGATCTATGCACCCCACATGTACGGGATGACCGTTTTTTATTCACATGTACCAAAACAAGAGACACCATATATTTTTGATATTGTCTTAAAACCTAGAAACAGTTTACATGTAGCTATCACTTTCAACTATATTGTCTCAATAGTTTCGGAAATACATAGCTGTGATACATGGACATACACACAGACGGGGCATAACTATAAGGGGTAGCCAGAGCTTTAGAATTAGAAATTCATCAGCCACTTTTGGAAGCTGAGTTGGAAAAAAAGTGCTAAAAAATGATTGATGATGGGTCTTCAGCCACGTAGAAAAAACCATATAGTACCCTAATACTATATACCAAATACGCTTTTACGACACCCCCGGGAAGAATATACATACATACATACATACATATACTCACGGCTGTAAATCCCTTAATGGGGTAGCCAGAGCTTTGGAATTAGAAATTCCTCAGCCACTTTGGAAGTTGATAGGGGAAAAGGTGGTAATAATAAATGTTCTGGTGATGGGTCTCCAACCACAGCGCCCAAAAATCACTTAAAAAGCCCCTTTACCCTTTTTAAATTTTTCTTTCCTTTAATAACATCTTTTATTTATGAGTTATAATCCCCACATGAGGAATTCATGTCAAAAAACATTAAATTATGTCATAGTTAGGCGTTTCCAACATTTGCATTCTATCTGAAAAGGTAGACAAGTGGCCGTCCGAATTAGTTAAAATTCGGAGGTAGGAAACGCAAACACTACTTGAACGTGTAAAAAAGAAACAAAGGATAGAGAAATTTCGCGCTGGATGCCAACTGACACTGTAGCTCAGTTGGCAGAGCGACGGGGGCGTATACCCGAAGGTCGCGGGTTCGAGCCCCGCCAGTGTCGAAATTTTTCTTTCCTTTAATAACATCTTTTATTTATGAGTTATAATCCCCAGATGAGGAATTCATGTCAAAAAACATTAAATTATGTCATAGTTAGGCGTTTCCAACATTTGCATTCTATCTGAAAAGGTAGACAAGTGGCCGTCCGAATTAGTTAAAATTCGGAGGTAGGAAACGCAAACACTACTTGAACGTGTAAAAAAGAAACAAAGGATAGAGAAATTTCGCGCTGGATGCCAACTGACACTGTAGCTCAGTTGGCAGAGCGACGGGGGCGTATACCCGAAGGTCGCGGGTTCGAGCCCCGCCAGTGTCGAAATTTTTCTTTCCTTTAATAACATCTTTTATTTAGAAGATTAATTTTACAAAATTCAATTTATTTGAAATGCTTACATACAGCTCTTACTATTGTACGATTGTAGTTATGAAAATTTAATATTAGATAAATATTAGTAATTAACTATAATATATTTATTTTAATAACAAAAAATAATATTTTACTTAAATGGTTTGTGATGGTTTTAATCTCCTAGTACTAGTTGAACCCGTGCAACTTCATCTGCGTGCCATAAGAGCTAGTGTCTGTAGTGTCTGTAGCACGACGTGATAGCTCAATGGGTAGAACGCTGGTTATCGTGCAAACGACTAGTGTTCAAATCCCGGGTCGGGCCTACACCAATTTGTCTTTTTTCTAAAGATATATGTGTGGTTAATTTATCACGGTTGATAACGGTGAGGGAAAACATCGTGAGGAAACCCACATGGCTGAGTTGTACTTAGTCATGTGACAGTGTATTCGTACAAAGCGGCGATAGGCCTGCCCCCTATCACGTGAGTACACTGTCCATGCAAAACATGGGTACTCTAAACACCAGGTGACAAAGTCACGTGATGTTCAGAAGTACTAGTACCTCTGCCAACCCCTTGGGGGATATTCGGCGTGAACGTTTATGTTTATGTTATGTATGTTTATGTTTCTGTAGTTCCGGCGTGTAGTATACCAAACCGTAACCATCCAAAAAATATACTTCCATTTTACCCCTTTAGGGAAGAATTTTCTCCCTGTTACATAAGTAGTTGGTTTTAAATTGAAAATCGAAAACAAACATATCGATTTTACGTTATTAATCTATCAAGTGATGTGAGTAAATAATAAGAAAGTAATAATTTTGACATCAATCTTATACTGTTGTAAAATGTTAAAAACCGCAATTAATAGCGATTAAAGAACCTTTTCTATATTTAATGATTTGACGACGTCCGTGGCCGAGTCGATAGGTGAACAGCTTCTCGGTCCGGTGGAGGTTACGGGTTCGATTCCCGCTAGGAGCAACATTTATGTGATGAGCATAAATGATTGTGTATTATATACTATCAAATATATGTTAGTATCCCTTAATACAAGTGTTACTAAGTTTGCGGCTAACTTGATCTGTGTAAAATATGTCCGTATATTTATTTTAACGGTAATTCGCGAAATGAGTTAATGACCTAATAACAATAAGCACTAAGATAACAATTATTGCAAAATACAATGTTATTTGTTTTTAAGCTTAGCTGCGATGTTAATGATTTTGTCAATAATATTTACACAGTGAGGGTAATAGGGCAGGTTAAACATAAGTTGGGGAGAAATTACAACTAGAGCGGATAGAGTAGCTAGGAGACAGAGTTTTAAATAAAAATATAGTAAGGAGACATTTTAGCTGTCTAGTATCGGCTTAGAAAAGCACTGCTTCATTTCTACTCGTGGGTGTTCGTAAGTGGCACCTAAAGGTATTGAGGCTTTTTAAGTGGTAGTTGGGCGATGTGGTTGGACACATCATCAATAAGCTTTATTGTAAAATGTTTTTTAATAATTTCTTAATCCGAACTTGCTACCCCTTCTAGGGATTTATAGTCGTGAGTATCTGTATTTATGTAAATTTTGCATACATATACAAACTGACACTGTAGCTCAGTTGGCAGAGCGACAGGGGCGTATACCCGAAGGTCACGGGTTCGAACCCCGCCAGTGTCGAAATTTTTCTTTCCTTTAATAACATCTTTTATTTATATACAAACTGTCATAAATCCCTAAACGGGATAGCCAGAGCGTAAAATTATGAAATTCCTTAGCCAGCTTTGGAATAAAATGAAATTAAACAAAGTGAATGGTATGTGATGGGTCTCCAGTAAAAGCACCTGACCATCAATGAAAAAGCCCCAAAACCCTTAGTCGCCTCGTACGGCATGGATAGTGAATTGGGTGGCCCATTTACCTTATCTGGACTTCTATTTGCATGAACCATTAGGAAACTGCTAACCCGATCGGCTCCACAAAATATCTTCTTTTCAAGCCATATACGCATTTTTCGAATTGATTATATGCCGTGTAGTGTCGGCTTAGAATAGCACTACCCCGTTTCTACCGATGGGTGTACGTAAGAGGCGACTAACGGTATTGGGGCTTTTAAGGGATTTTTGGGCGATGCGGCTGGAGACCCATCACCAACAACCTTTACTTTACCATATCTTCCCCACTCAATTTCCAAAAGTGGCTGAGGAATTTCTAATTCTTTAGCTCTGGCTACCCCTTCTAGGGATTTATAGCCGTGAGTATATGTTATGTTATTACTTGAAATTATGTATTTTGTTATAAAACCGGCACCAGGAAGCTTAATTTGAATGACCAAATGTCGTTACACTTAGAAACACGATTATCTCTATTATCTCTATGAGAAGAAAGCGTGAAATCGCAATACCTATAATAGTGTTGTTGATATTTGTCGTCGCATTAAAATATAGAAATGTGTTACTAAGCAAAAAAAGAAACGCTTAATATAAATGTTGTTTTTCGCAGATTCTACAGTAAATTAGGTATGACTTATAAATAGTATTTTCTAAGATTTTCACGATTGCACATTATAATTGAAACAACTTTTGATTTTCGGATATTTTAATCGCGTATTATTACATTATTTAATATATTTTATGTAACAGACAAAATTAGTACTGTGTTACAGCGTGCTTCCATTAAGACCTACTTCAAGCCGCACCAAAAGATAAGTCAGTTTCTAAGACCTATCAAATGTCAGATCCCTTTACAAGATGCAGGCGTTTATAAACTAGACTGTGAGTGTGGTCTTTCATACATCGGCCAAACAAAGCGTAGTGTAGCAACTCGCGTTAGAGAACATATTGCTGATATGAAGAATAGGCGTCCTGGAAGATCTGCTTTGTGTGAACACACCTTCGATAAGCCAAACCACCACATGCGTTTTGACAAACCTACAATTCTAGCAAAAGAGAATCGATTGATACCTAGAATGATACGCGAGTCTATTGAAATAAAGAAACATCCAAACTTCAATAGAGATGATGGTTGGCAATTACCACCTGCTTGGAACCCGATCATTAGCACAACCAAGCGAGGGAAGAACACTAGCAAGACTCCAGATAACATTAGCTCTTTTTGTACATAGCAAATATTAAACGCAAATGTAACTTAAAATTTTGTGAAGGTAGTTAGTATTAATAATTTTATAGTACTGTATAATGACAAATAACACCTCAGTCTTCCCGTGACCATGATAACTGAAAAGTTTTCGAAACGTCGGGCTTTAAAAATAATGTAATAATACGCGATTAAAATATCCGAAAATCAAAAGTTGTTTCAATTATAATGACTTATAAATGTTTATTTATCAAAAACAACCTATCATTGGACGAATTAAAATAGCATGTCTTAAAAGTTGTTCGAGTTATCTCTACCTGCTCAGGAATTTCTTCCCTTTTTACCAAGAAATTTAATGAATCAGTGGTAGGTATTTAATTATTAAGGAAGCGCTTTACAACTCATTCTTTTCTCTACAATAATGATTAGAAGAGGCAGTATTGAATGCAAACCTCTTGCTCCTCTTTTTTGAAAAAAGAGCTGTAGCTTTGTGTATCTTAGTAGATTTGAAATTAACATGTCTAGTACACAGGTACAAAAACAACTTAAATTACAGAAATAAGTAAAACAACTTACCATTAAAACTCCGCGGAAAATTAGTGGCATCCATACTCGAATTCTGTTTATCCATCAACACCATTATCGTCTGCAACATCAACGTCGCACTGGTTTTGTTATACATCTTGACAATAACTCTTCACAGCTCTACAAATTCACGAAACTGCATCAATACGTGTGACACTGCAAGACATACGCTGTGTACTGAGTAATGGCTATTTAGCAACTACTACTCGATAGTTCATACGACTGTCCGCAGACAGCCAGGATATGATAACTGGGGTTATCTTATACAAAAATACAATTGACGCACGAGATGTGTCTGGCTTGTGCTCGAAATAGCGTACTTATTTGCAATTAATATTGAGATTAGTGTCACTTGATAGGGGTTAAATAATAGGATTAAATATAATTAATTGTTAGAATATACTAGTTTTCAACTTTTAGCATGGTCGTTAAGTATATTTTCTACTCTTTACGAAATAAATAACATTTTTTTTCTGTCAACCTAACATTTTATTTTTGTTGTATATTCATATTTCATTAAAAATGAAGTTTTTTTCTAAGCTAAAAAATGAAAATAGTGGGCCTATGATATTTTTGACAATCTCTTGAGGTTTTGGGTTAGATTCCCAGCAAGTAGTATTAAAAATGTTTGAATGTGATTCAAATGTATGTTGTATGCATTAAATACAGCAGCGTCAGTAAATAGTAAATCTATACTAAAAAAATAAATAAGAACTTCACTTACCTTAACTTTAACTTGTATTCTCTGCAATGCAAGCAGTTTCAAAATTCATCATCACGAATTTCCATTAGAAGCGACGCGAAAATTTTAACCACTTGAGCCCCCGCAGCATGAGGCGTGTCAGATCGAGTATGAAATGTGAGAAGTGAGATACTGGCAGATTTTGTATGAGCAATCTGTCAGTTTCTCATTTCTTATGTGACATACGCGCTCTCACAAACCTCATGCTACTAGTGCAGCTTGGTAATAAAGCTTGTTGTACTTAATTAAAACACCCGTGTAAAAATTACAATTGAAATTAATTTTGTCCGCTTTCGGGATAATGTATTGCAGTGATAGGTTCAGCCAATTGCAGTGTTATTTTTCTATTAGAATTTAAGTACCAAATTATGGAGTCAGTATAATTTAGAACTTGCCTTTTGTACTCATTTAAGAAAAACTAGGGTCATATAAAAGTGCCTAAACGAAAAAATATGCAAAGGCAAATATTACCATTATAAATAAAGATGTCACAGATGCAAACAAAGTTTTCAAATGAGATAAGAAATCGCGTTAGAAATTAATATTTTGTAAAGTATACGGTAAGTACAAAAAGTAAAAGTTAATAAAAAATACACATTGAGTTACACATACAGAATGCACAACACAACACACAAACGTTCACGCCGTATAATCCCGAAGAGGTTGGCAGAGGTACTAATACTTCTGAACATCACGTGACTTTGACACCTGGTGTTTAGAGTACCCACGTTTTGCGTGAACAGTGTACTCACGTGATAGGGAGCAGGCCCATCGCCGTTTTGTACGAATACACTGTCACATGACTGACGATGTTTTCCCTCACCGTTAACAACCATGATGATTAACCGATCGCCGTTTTGTACGAATACACTGTCACATGACTGACGATGTTTTCCCTCACCGTTAACAACCATGATGATTAACCACATATATTCTGCGAGACTCAATTTTCTTTTTTGGAAAATCCTGCAAAATCTTTTCGTTATCCCAGCATACGGGGGATGACATGTTTCACTCCCCTTCCCCTTTTTTCAATACACAGAATGTAACGAAAGGTGGGTAAGAACCTTAGAACCCAAAAGGGACTGCCATACATTTTTGTTAAGATCATTCTGAAAAGAATGGAAAGAAAAGAGAGGAAACTGACTCCTGAATTACAGGTTTGCCTAGTTTAGGAGCCAGGGACATAAAAATGTAAAAATGAATGCTGAAATAATTTATTCTTATTATGAACAACATTACGGGACCAAATTGATATAAAGTAAATTTATTTTTCTCTTTTTGATATAAAACAGTTGTTCTCCCCTCAGACTATGTCACGTAAGAAAAAAATAAGTTGCTCTATACATGTTTCTCACATAGTAAGAGTTGTGTAGAATGATCTTCCTAACAGCCCCCTTTTTGATTATTAACTCTTTTTTTATATTCTGTATGCGTATTTTTATTATTTATTGGTCTAGTTTGTGCGGTAACGTATTTCCAGCGCGAGCGCTAATTCAAATTAGATTCTTATTAATATAACTATTACTATTGAGCATTTTATACTAATTCCCGCGTCTTATTTTTGACAATTTCACCATGATTCCTAACATTCCTACGGACACATTAATAGAGCTGCTTCAGTTGTCCAACTCTCAGTTCAGAGCGACATCGGGCAAAAATTATTTTTAGAAACTGTTTTAACAAATGTGAGGATTGAAAAGTAATTATGAGAACCTTCTTCCTCTAATCACGGCTATGCTAAAAAGGCATAAGCCAGATCTTCTGAATTAGAAATTTCGGGGTACTTATGGAAGATGAGTGAGGAAAGAATTTTAAAATAAAGAGTTCATGGTCACGGGTCGGTGATGGGACTTTGAGCCACATCGTCCAACAACCCCAAAAAAAATTCGTCAAAAGATGTAAAAATCGTCATTTTTAGTTATCTAAAGGCAAAGAGAACTTAAGTAAATAGATCGCAAACCAAACGCAGTTTAGTATAAAAATTGCTAAAAAAATTCGCCAAATACTAACTGTCAAAATCATTAGTACCTACGCCCTGATTGGTTGATTGAATGTTCTGAATTTTGTTGGAATTTGCTCCGCTTAAGTCAGTGGTCATTCTTGGTTTCTTTTCTATTTAGTTAGGTTCTTTATGTCTAGTGGTTTATGCCCCGAAGTTCAATTTTATGGGCTCCACACCATCTGCACTTAGGAATAACAAATTAAACAAGTTATAATTTGGAAATGCATTCAAATGTGTTGTTTTATTTTTGTAAAGATTCTATGAACTTAAAGTAGAAAATTATAGCAGTTTAGGGGGTTAGCATCCCTCTGTTTAATCTTCCTTTTTTAGTTCAATAACATTTAAATACAGATTCAGACACAATCAAGACATAATTCATTTAAACTTGTGGCATTTCAATATCAAAGTACAAATCTATTTGACATTGAGATATGGCATATCTCGCATTTATATAATTCATTCTATATAATCTGAACCTATTTAAGTGATGATAGTTTATTGTTATACAATTTTATCAGTGATAATTAAGTAGATAGGGGTCACTATATCTCTAAGGGTAACTGTTGAATGGGAATAACGAAAATTAAAACATCACCAAAAAGCACAAGAAACAAATTCAATTTTATAAAGTTCTTAATTCCTATGATACTTCAAGCGAACACAGGAATTTAATAATATCAAAATTTATACAAAACATTGCATTAGTCGAAACAGTTTTAATGATATTTAAATATATGATACATTATTATTTTTTTCATCTAAGTTATTAAATTATTATTTTTAGAAATTTTGAGGTATAAATATTTTCTATCATATAAGAACATGATGAGTAATGTTTTATTAGATTTTGGTTTGTTGGATATAAAATATAATCTCACTTAGTTTCATTCTCCTCCTTCACTATCTCTAAAGAGGTTTTCAGTTGGTTTCTATAGAAGTTGTATGTATACTTTACATAATAGTATAAGATCCCGCTGCTAAATCTCTACGTTCATATGTTATAAAGTCAAACACACATTTTAACATAAGTTTAGGAATAGGAGAATACACTGACAAGACGCAGCCAGGCAAAAGTGGCCACAAGTAATTTTAATTTAATTTATGTTTATTATTTTTCGGAGAAAAATTTCGTTCACTTGTTTTCGAAATATAATAACATCCCCATCATAGCATTGTATATAAATAATATAAAATCCATAGGTGCCGTTGCAAATTCGACCGCAACTACCTCGCAGCCAGGTGTTAGTAGGTTATATTTTGTTGTGTTTTATACGCTCATAAGTTACACGCATATTTCACTTTACTTGTCAGTGTATTCTCCTATTCATAAACTTATGTTAAAATGTGTGTTTGACTTTATAACATATGAACGTAGAGATTTAGCAGCGGGATCTTATACTATAAGTCAATCAGACAAAACTAGCGGCGGTATCTTGTTGTTTATTTTTATCGTTTTATTGCTTGCTATAAAATACACTTACAAAAATTTCGCATACTCATACATTCAGTCTCAACAGTGAGGTTTGATAAAAAGATATGTATGATTCAATAAGTATGATAACAAACGCGGAATCAATTACTAACATTATCTATTTTCGATTAAATTAATGTATTAAAAACGTTTAAAGTAAAAAAAAATAAGATGATAAAATAATATTTTTATTACTTTCATAATGAGAACACATCATCAAATACATAATTTCATAACAAATTATTATTTTGCATAAAGACATAAATGCATATTACAAATCATACAACGCAATTACCTAAAAAGCATCTTAAATAAATCCACAATAATGAATTTAAGTCAAAACATTAATCTACCTAATTGTAAATAACCGCATATAAAATCCGATTTTTAATTATCCCTAGAAAATTCTAACTAAATTACTTATAAAAGTTGAGCAACACTGCTAAGAATTACATTTCCGTCCTTTACTTTTGGAAGGGGTTGACGAAAAGTTACAATTAAATGTCAAATCATCGGTGAAGATATCTGATATCGACATAGCTTCACTCTTGTTCGTTTGTAATAAAAACTTATCAAAATCGTTTTCTTTGTCGTCATACTTAGGAGCTGAAAATACAAATTCGTGCGGAGTTTTCAGCGAGTTCTCGCTATAATAAAACTGTACATTGTCAGCAGAATTTTCATCTTTAAACCCGCTATCGACCCTCATCCAATTCACATTAGTAATCTCTTTCAAAGCAGTGTTGCCGGAATCAGCCTTCGATACATTAGTAACAGTCAACTCTGACGGTTTTATGGCACTCTCGTAATAACTAGACGCATTCGTACAAAAAGTATTCTCATTGTATCCACTGTCCACTCTCTTGAAACTTGTGGAACTATCGCTAACAGTCTTGGTTACATTCGCGGTGTAATCAAAGCGAGAAACCTCGCTCAATAGTTTGAGATCAACATTATTGAAATCTATTTTCTTATTTTCTAAATCTAAGCTATTTATTATGCCATCGGAACTGGCATCCAAAGACATCCGAGTGGGACTGGCGGGGGCCCTTATCTTACTTATTTCGTGAGACAAAATAGTACTTTTACACTTTCCTTTAATTGGTGTTTCGTGCATTATCTTGTCGATTTGAATAGATGGTGTGTTGTGTGATACTTGTGGTCTTGTATTAAATTGTTGATTAAGGGTTGGTTCATCCACTAAAGACCACGTTTGGGCTTCAAGCTGCCATTGGGTTGGACTCGACTCGGAATCCGCTGAAAATAATATACATGTTACCTACAATTGAATAAGTTTTTATGGATCCCTCAAAATAAGACATAAATACTATTTTTACTCTGCGATATGGTCTTAAGAAGAGATAGTTGCAAAATAAAAATAGAAAAAGCAGGGCAGTCGCTTCTAGGAAGAAAAAACAAATCATCTTGGAAGAGATGACAGCGATTCTATTATTTCCAAAATTCAAGTGGCCTTTTTGCCAGGAGGTAGTCTAATGTAAATCTACTGTTACAGAACGACGTATAACAGTGAGGTGGCTTTCATCACTATGATTCTACTCAATGTTAACAACTTATATGAATGAACTTAACCACACAAATGACTTTGGAAAGGTCACAAGACTCAGGCTGGATTCAGTACCTGTTGAGTATATGAAGGAACCAGGTATATGACTAGAAAAGAAACAAAACATGGGCTCCACTCAGTACTCTTTACTTACAGTAACTGAATGAGACAAAACGATACTTAAGTCGTTCTCAGCTTGAATACTCAATTCAGAAATCGGGCGTTAGAAAGACAAAACACAGGCTTCATGCAGTAATTACTTGTACCTATGTTTTTCAGGATTTTCTGTAGGAACAAATATTGCATTGCAAACTGCATTAAGACACAAAAATATGGTACATGTTTGAACCGAACGAATTTTCAAGGTTAGAATTATCCAGTCCACGTTGAACTATTGAAAGTGAATAAAAATAAGGATGGAAATGTTTCGTTATTATGTATTTATCAAATGAAAAACACGTTTAATGCATTTGTTTCTAAGGTGTGCGGTGAAGAAGAGAAGCATGACTACTATAAAATACATACATATAATCACGGCTGTGAATAAAAAAAGAGGTAGCCAGAGCAACAGAATTGTAAATTCCACAGTCAGTGTTGGAAGTTGAGTGGGGAAAAGTTTGTGAAATGAATAATAGTATAGCCACCTTGTCCAACAATCACTTAAAAAGCCCTCCTAAACCTCTAAGCCACCTCTTACGAAACTCGCAGGAATAAATGGGTTAGTGTAACTCTAAGCCAACACTATTATCATATCATTTTTAACTCTTATTATTATCTCTACGTATTAAACTGAAAACTTTAAAACCAATCAAAACATTTATATTATTTGTGGGTGTGTATTAATTCTGAAGTAAATCAATATTAACTTTACTATAGGTACTTCAAACTTAGAGTAATAAGGAAAGCATGTGGCCATTTTAAAACGGTTTATTTATTTACGTGAGATATAAAAGTTAAAAAAAACTATTAGGGGTTTTCCAAAAGTGTCAAAAGAGTAAAAAAAAGGCAACATAAAAAAGTTGAGAAGATTTTCACATAATTAGCAGCAGGATATCTAATAGTTTGAGCTACTATAAAAAAGCCTATCGGACAGAGCATATGGAATAATTCAGGTCACTCTAGCAATCGAAATACTGATCTGACTGGGCACTGATCGATATACATAATTGCGGATACAAATAAAGACAGTCCATCAAGACTTCATAATCGTGCGCGCTCGGAGGCAGATGTTTGCAATGCTGTAAAACTAGGTATTACCTCACATTTTTGCAATACAACGACAGACACAATATATCCTTATATCCTTCCTATAACGAGTTTCACATAAATTACGTAGAAAGTTCGCAAAAACTTACCTTGCGAATGATTATGCGCAGACCCCTCCATACTAACATCCATACTGAAATCAAGTTTCTGACAAGATCGGCTTCTATGCAGACTCGACATACTTAAACTGCGTTTCTCTGATAAAGAACCTTTTCTACTTCGTGGTGGCGAATCTTTTAATGAGGCACTGCGTTTTAATATTGATTTCTCAGGCGTTTCTCTGTTATAGCAAAGACGCTTATTTTCCTTGTCTGCGTCAGTTGCCAAGTAATCGACGCATGAGACCATTTCGTCTGATTCTGGTGATGTGAAATTGTTTTTCTAAAATGAAAAATTATAATAAGTGAGTACAAATTATTGTTTAATGTAGACGAAGCTGTATAGGTTTGTTAGGATCCTACTAAGTAGCAATCAATAGACCCAGACAGTGTCCCAATGGGTAATAACGGCGTAAGTATAGATGTCTGTAATAAATGGTGTTTTGTGATTATTTGCTAAATACAAATAGCTTTAATCCTCCTTTTCTAATACAATATAAATATCGCGTAAATATATCCATGAACAAATTAAAGTTTCTCAAAGAAGCCTATCGGAAATCCCGTGATATACCGAGCAGTCTGTGTTGAGCAGTGTAGTGTCGGATTAGAATAGTACTACCCCATTTTTTCCCAGTGGGTGCTCGTAAGAGACGGCGAAGGGGCTTTTTAAGAGATTCTTGGGCAATGTGGTAGGATACCTGTCACCAAAAACCTTTTATTTTATAATTATTTGCCACACAATTACCAAAAAAGGCTGAAGAATGTCTCATTTTGAAGGTCTGGCTACCCTTATTAGGGATTTATAGTCGTGAGTCTATGTATGTATGTTTGTGATTTTCTCATTTACACTTCTCTATTTTTCTTATTGCCCTGAATCCCTTGTTATATTACTCTAATACATATACAGGGTGTTTGTTAGAGGGTTTAATACGGGAAAATGACAGATAGAAGGTGTCATCTGTCTGCTACATCTCATACAATGTAATTAAAATCAATTTGGACCAACACTAACGCCCGATTTCTGAATTGAGTATTCCAGCTGAGAACAACTTAAGTATCGTTCTGTCACATTGAAATCTCAACAACTGAATGAGACAAAACGATACTTAAGTCGTTCTCAGCTTGAATACTCAATTCAGAAATCGGGCGTTACAGTGCTTGCTTTTTATACCACTTTAGCGGTTAATAAATTACATTAACCTAATAAGTTTCATATGTAAAGTCTTAACAGTTTAATATATAAATTATTGTGACATACGCACAAAGGCAAACAGGTTTTTATTTGGTTACGAACCCTAAAAATGCGTTACAGCTGGTATTTCATAAATCCTACTTTCCGGTATTAAAAGGAAGCTGTAGCATTACACGCCCAAACTATAAAAAATGAAACCAATACTCACATCTTCATCAGAAATAGTCTTAGTAACAGGTGAAATAGAGGCAGAAGCAAACGAAGAGGCGACAGAGCTTTGGTCTGATCTCACAGGCGTCTTGAATTGTATCGGACTGAAACATGGTTCTCCAAAATCCACTACATCAAGTATTTTGTTGCGATAATTTGACTTCTTATATTTGTTAAGTGGTGTACCAAATGTACGCTTCATACTCGTCGAGACGATATCTCGGCTCTGAAATTAGATGTTTTTTAGCTGATTATTATCTTATTAACACCCCATGTATAATGTTTGAATATTGATTACCTTATAGCAGCCCATATATTATAATGTGTAATGTATATGTAAAGAGCATAGGTCTATTACTAAATTCCATGTAAATAAATACCTATTTCTGCGTCTAGCTCTTTTGTACTCTATTATCTCTGTTCTAATAATTTGATTTTCACACATCTAAATTGTTATATAGTGCCGACTTATAATGTCACTACCCCCTTTCTACCCACGAGCGCCGTAACAGGCCACTTAGGGTATGGGGCCTTTTTAAATGGTTTTTGAGCGATGCTGTTTGAGACGATGAACGATACTATATTTCTAACATCTTCTCCTCTATCAACTTCCAAATGTGGCTGAGGAGTTTCTAGCTCAGAAGCTCTGGCTACCCCTTTTTCGGATTTATGGCCGTGATTATATGAATGTATGTATTTTCTACAAATCATTTGTGGCACGGAGGTAACGATGTTTAGTTATCATTCATCAGAAGCAAAGTACTTAATGTTATGTAAAATCTATCTTCTTCTATCTTCTATACTATAATAAGACTGTAACGAGGTCAAAACTGTACATTGAAGAAAAAAAAATTATGACCGGTGGAATATGTTTTATTTTCGATACTGAAGCCAAATTTGCTATTTTTGAAAAAAAATTCTGTCTGTCTGTCTGTCTGTATGTCCGTTCATCACGTTAATTCTACCGGACCGATTTTGATCAAATTTGGCATGAATGTAGGTTATACACCTGGCCAACATATAGGATATAATTTATCCCGGATTTCGCAAGGGTTCCCACAGGAGCATAAAAAAACGTAACTTTTATATGGTTCCCCATATTTACACGATTAATTTTTTCATCGACCGACTTTATCGGACTCTTCATTAATAGTCTTTTTGGAAAAAATAAGGGTTTCATCCATTTTCATCAAAATAATTGTCCATTTAATTGTTTCTCAATCGTATGACTACTAGATATATAGGATATCACAAATTTGAGACTTACTCCAATGTCTGCGTGGCGTAGCGGTATACCGTTTGGTAAACACTGAGAACGAAAGACCCAGGTTCGAACGAATCCCGGGTGGTCAAAGTCTATTTGCGTATTTTTTTTGCTTTTGTGTTAGGTTAGAATAATAGGATGTACTAATCCTTCTTTTTCACATTCAACTATGCGAATATGTATGAATAAAGATAATTGAAAGCATATTGTATGAATTTTGCGTATTCATTTGGTAGGTTTGAGAATATGTTTATAACTTTTGTTTATTTAACTATTTTTAACTAATATTCTCATAGATATATTATACTTCACTTACGCATAAATTAATATTCTGTTTAGGCCTCAGAATGCATAGTTTGTTTGTAAATAATAGTAAATTTGTCAATTTTAATTCAGTACCGCCATCTATTTGCCAGCCTCAGAATGCATAGTTTGCAAAGTTTTTGTTTTGGTATTTATTAAATTATGAATTCGGTAGCAAACACGAAAATAAAAGACTAATTTGAATATTTTTCATTTAAAATGAGTAATTGTAAAGTTATGATTTTTCAAAGATTGTTCAACTTTTGTACTTAATGACGTCATCAATCGAAAATATCACGTAGCGACATGCAAATAAAGCGAAATGTGTAATAAAAATGTTGCTAATTGCAAAACGTTTCACGAATTTGTGATCTCAAATGAAATTATTACGATATTATACTAAAGAAACGTATGATTTTTGACATTTTATTAATAAACTGCAAACACAAATGTCTTTGAAATAACTCTTAAGGTCAAATACTGTTACAGTTTTTTGATAAAATAACGGTCATCTTAGCTTTGTTTGATTTAATTTCAAGAAAATATTGTTTAAAAACATAATATCTCGAAATGGTTTCGTAATCAGCACCACTTTTGTAAAACTTTGCATACCGAATTGTAAATATCTCAATTTTAATTCAGTACCGCCATCTATTGGCCGATGATTGTAATCTCTTGATAATGAATACATCACCAACTTATTGCTCCCCATATTTACACGATTAATTTTTTCATCGACCGACTTTATCAGACTCTTCATTAATAGTGTTTTTGAAAAATATAAGGGTTTTATCCATTTTCATCAAAATAAATGTCCATTTAATGAATTGCTGTGTAGTGTCGGCTTAGAATAACACTACCCCATTTCTTCCGGTGGGTGAACGTAAGAGGCGACTAACGGTATTGGGGCTTTTAAGGGATTTTTGGGCGATGTGGTTGGAGATCCATCACCAACAACCTTTATTTCACTATCTTTTCCCGACGCAACTTCCAAAAATGGCTGAGGAACTTCAAGTTCCTTAGCTTTGGCTACCCCTTCTTGGGATTTATAGCCGTGAGTATATGTATGTATGTATTTAATTGTTTGTCAATAGTATGGCTACTAGATATATACCATATCACAAATTTGACATCATTACTAATGTTTTTGTGGCGTAGCTGTATACCGTTTGGTTAAAACTAAACTAACAGATGACCCAGGTTCGAATCCCGGGTGATTAATGTCTTTTTGAGTTTTTTTGCTTTTGTGTTAGGTTAGAATAATAGGATGCACTAATCCTTCTTTTTCACATTCAACTACGCGAATATGTATGAATAAAGATAATTGAAAGTATATTGTATGAATTTTGCGTATTCATTTGGTAGGTTTGAGAGTATGTTTATAGCTTTTGTTTTTTTAACTATTTTCTATAAAATGGTTTGTTTCATGATTCGTATGAACAATTAAAAAGGTTTTTTGGAACTCATCCCCTAAGGGATTGAAATATAGTATACAGATTTTTGATCTATAAATATACTGTATTAGAAATTTGAAACTTGATCTGATTGACTGATATAACCACTACAAAAAGGAATTTATAAAATTCATCCATCAATCAATCATGACTATATACTAACGGCTATAAATCCCAAAAAATGGTAGCCACAGCTTCAGAGATAGTAATTCTCTATCCACTTTTGGAAGTTGAATAAGGAAAAGGTAGTCAAATGGGTCTCCAACTGCATCGCCCAACAATCACTTAAAAATATTTCTTTCCTTTTTATTATATTTTAGGGTTGTGAGTATATTATGTAAGTAAAAACTTTTAATACTTTAGCTCTTCATTTCTTCATTTACATGAAAAATATTTGTGGAAGTATTGACGAAGTATGTTGGAGTTTCCTACTGATTCAACTAGATGGCGCTGTACATTGATTTATTGTATTTATGTTCAAGCGATAGTGGTGTAAGTTTTATCTATTTATATACTACTGGAGTATTCATACTTACCGAAGATATTCTTATTACTGAACATAGAAACTTGGTACAAAATGGTTTGTTTCATGATTTTTCTGAACAATTAAAAAGGATTTTGTGAAATAGCAAATGAAAGTTAATATAGAGATTTTTGTAATTTATTTATCTAGAAACATAATACATGGTGCGATTGAATTAATGAAATTCATCTATCCATCATTAATAAGTATATATTAACGGGCATAAATCTCATAAAAGGGTAGCCATAGCTTAAGAGATAGTAATTCTTGATCCACTTTTGGAAATAGATCAGGGAAAAGATAGTTAAATAAGGGTTGTTAGTGATGGGTGACCAACTACATCGCCCAACAATCACTTAAAAAGCCTCAATGTCCTTTATATTCTTTACAACGCCCGCGGGAATATAAATATAAAAAAACAGAAGTTGTGATAGTGTTTAGGTGTTTTGGATGTAAAGCGGATGCAAAAAATGTAGTCCACGCGGACGAAGTCGCGGGCAAAAAGCTAGTTTATCAATATTTAAATAGGAAGCTGGGTAGAATAACTCCAATTTTCTTGCAGTTGGAATACGAGGCAACTAAGAGTACGAAGCTTTTTGTTGGGCGATGTGGCGGTAGACCCATCATCTACGCTTATTTATTTTCACTATCATCTCCCTAATCAACTTCTGCTTGCTTGTGGCTGATTAAATTCCAAATATGAAGCTCTGGCAACCCTTTTTAGAACTTATAGCCGTAAGTGAGTGTATGTATATATGAATAGTAAATTAACAAATATGTTAAATCAAAATATTTCTTACCAAATCTGGGCTAAAAACAACGGGCGAGTGATGTTCATATCGGGATTTCGGTCTCTTATCTATATGGACTTCATCATCAGTCTGCTCAGAATCATAATGCTCCATATCACTGTGCTCCTCGAACATCAACTTTCTACATAAAGACCCGTTTGCGGTAATTTCATACTCATCCGATATATTTTGTTCCTGGAATCAGATGTTGTATTTAATTTTGTATTAGTTTGTACATTATAATTAAAACAACTATTGATTTTCAGATATTTTAATCGCGTGTAGGTACATAGCAAATATAAAACGCAAATGTAACTTAAATTTTGTGAAGGTAGTTAGTATTAAAATGTTATAGTACTGTATAATGACAAATAACACCTCAGTCTTCCCGTGACCATAATAACTGAAAAGTTTTCGAAACGTCGGGCTTTAAAAACAATAAGTAATACTTAAAAAGGTACCCTAAGTAAGTAGCCTCTAACGACACCGTCCGGGGGCTGATTACGTATCTTTTGCGACTGACGATTGTGTCGCAAGTTGCACGATTGTCGCTGTCAATGTCATAATTTGTATGCGAATTGACACTTTTGACAGCGACAATATTGCGACTTACGAAACAATCGCGTTCGCTAAAGATACATAATCAGACCACCACGGAAGAAATGGGTTAGTGCTATTACACTAAAATTATAATGGACGTAAAAAAGATGTATGTTGAAGAGTTCCTTACGGGTTCTTCTGTCAACAAAACACCTTCCGAATCCGAAGTAGACTTAGTTAGTTAGTATTAAGTTGAAATTTGACGTTCGAAAAACAAAGATTTAAACTTTCTCTTTGCAATAAATGATTATTTTATTTTATTTTTATTTTACAAGCAGTATACAGCTATTAACTAGTAATAGCTTGCTAAGCATTTGATTTGTGGTCAGAAATTGCACACTTTATATATTTTGCCTACCAACATAATGATCAAATATGAAAACAAAACGTTTTAGCTCATATTCACCATGGTTGTTACAGCACATGAAGTCCGCAAAAAAAAATATTTTAATAAATTTGTTGATAGCGTCACTTTTTGGGTACAAATAATTCACATTGTTACAAATTGAATTAATTTTCCAATCAGTAGGACTAAATGGAAATTTAAAAAATCCCATAGAAAAATCCGAATACCTATCGACCAAGGTTAAGAAATATTTTACAATATTTCCATTATCAAAATTATATCAAGTGAGTGGAAATACATTATTGGTCGTCTAATTCTCAGACAGTACGATCTTGAAATATATTGTACATGCCATGTTCACGCATTTTCATTACAGTATTTTTTTATTCCAGCGGAACCAACAACGGTATTGCGGAGCAGCAATTCGCTTTAAAATTATGCGAAATAGTCTTGAATCTAGACAGGAGAAAACTAGGGCACTACCCACTAAACAAAAACTACTTTACATTATGAATTACAGACAGTACACTGTGCAGAGCCTGCATGGAGGAAGGAGAAAAATCACGAAATGCTCGAATGCAACATCTTGAACAATCAACACCACACAACCTTCGAATAATTAGGTAGATAACAAATCACTGGAAAGATATAAGACACCATGTTAACTTCTGGATAGAGCTAGAGTAAATGCAATGATGGCCGTGGCCCCGTGAAAAGGCCCTGTAGTGACAATTATGGATACCACCTTTCTAATTAATCTATCTATATTCGAAAACTGAATGTCTGAAAATTTCTATAAATAATATATTTACCTGTGTAAAAATGCAGTACTTTTGTAACATTTGTTCAAGCTCCTGAGGTAATTGCGGTGGAAGTGTTAAAACTGTTTGAGCTGAAACTGCATAAATTAAAATTAGGTTTAATGTCACTGATAAGGTAATTTCAGTACAGGTTTTTGGTACATTAAGTAAGATAATTATATAAAAATTATACTTTTAGCTGTTTTTTTACTTACTTAGTAATATTCAAATTCACACCCATTATTCCCATCAGGGTAGGCAGAGACCATTTATAACCATTTCAAAACTCTCGAGTTTCAATAACATATTAACAAAAAGGTCTATTCAAGTACTGCAGTACAGTTCCCATTATTTACATGTGGTAATTGAGACTTTGCTGTTTATATTCCTATTGTGATTATTTCTATGCAATTGTGATTTAACATAATAGTGTTGTTTAGAGCTAACAAAATATCCTAGTTTTGAGGCAACTCATGGGTACAGGGAATTAAATTGTGTTAGCAGATAGATCCTTTACCATAAAAAATGATAGAGGTTCATTAACTTTAGAGTTATCTTTTCAGATCAAAGATTATTTATTGCTTCAGGACATTAAAAACAAACATGTGGATTTACTCTTGACAATAATAATATACTTCATACATAAAAAAGCTTCAGATACAATTCACTTATTTATGCAGCACTTACAACTTGAACAAAATTATTCAAACATATTTTAGGAAGAATCAGAACTGATTGATTCCTTTTGTTAAGTATATCAAGCCAGTAACCCAAATATTGGTCTGAATCTTGCTGAGGGCAATTTTTATATGAGGAATATACATAATACCACAAGTCTTTAATGTACTTTTCTAGGGTCTAACTTGATCTGTGTAACATATCAGTAAATTTTTATTTACAAAGTCTCATTAATTGGTCCACACACAATGGCCTGCCATGCCAGGCTCAGTGCGGAAACCCGTGGCGTTTACCGCCCATCTAATAATAATAATAGTCTCATTTATTTTAAGTATTGTTATTTAATCCATTATACCAAAAAAAAGGTTTATATTTCTTAGTCTGATAATACTATGCAACTGATATAAAATGATAAATGTAGGTATATATTCGGCAACCACAAGTTAAGTATCCTCTGCTATCTAATCTCCTAGTGTAGTAAAAGTAATTGATTTGTTGCATATCTTCAACTAACAATAGAAGATAATAAGTATTAAAGTATTTAAATAATCCGTAATTATATTTGTGGAATTTCTACTGGTCATCAAAAAGAGATTCCATAATATGGTTTTAAAAGTTCTTATTTCTGTTGTAGGTTCAGGGATCAGAAGCAGCTAAAACTTGAGTTTTGAACATAAATCTCTTTATTAGCTTTATAACAAATGTACTGAACTGTGAGCACATGGTGATCAGCCCTCTGAAGAATACAGATAGATATAGCTAAGATGTACAATAGAAGAGTGAATTAATTATTTAAATTACATTAAATTTGCATTTTTTACACTACTTGGGTGCGGTAAAACCACATTAGCCCCTAAAATAGAATTATAAATTAGAATTCGTCTTCTAAAAAGCCAACATTTTCGATAATGATCATACAGTATGTGGAAACACCTTTTTAGTGCAGCCATTTTAAAACATACTTACCATTTTTCATTACAACTGCTTCCTGTTTCACAACACTAGTTATCTGTAAACTGGCATCATATGGTGCTATCAAAGGTTTTACTTTCTTGGAAGACTCTAAAGGACTAGGTATCACCATTTCCTGGGAGAAAAATCTGCAAAGTTTAAATAAATTTTCATTCCCAAACCACAAATAATAAAACCAGGAGGAATGCTACTTGGTTGTCTGTATTTAATCTTTTTCTGCCTGTCCTACTGATTTTTTTAATACCATAGCAGCTGCATGGTGTTTGAAAATGAGCTACTAAAAGTATTTATTTTCTGCACAATTGTAAAAAACATATGTACTGTAATTGAAATAAATATGTACCATTCAGTTCCAGAAAAGTGAATAAATATACTATTCACTTGCCTTAGGATTTCTTATTTTTTCATATACTGGACTACGTTATACATTATTTTTCTTTATGTCAGATTAGAATAACATTATATATAATAATAATTGGGTTTAACCAACAAATATTTTTAAAACCACTTATGTGATATGTTTGCCCAACGTTTTGGCACACCTACTGGTGCCGTGGTCATGATTACATTGGTTAATCCCAATTGTTATTACATATAATGTCTACAAACCTCGAGAGTTTAAAAAGTGTATTAAAATAACATTATCACATTTCTTCTTTCAGTTTTTTTCTGGATACCCCTTCTAGGGATTTATAGCCGTGAGTATATGTATGTATGTATGTATGTAATAAATACAGAATTATTACTTATCAATTAAGAAAATTTAAAATTAGCATCAGCAGGACTCAAACCCACCAAAAACCAGTATTTGTGTAAAGACACAGGCAAATACAAAGCGCATGAGTGGTTACCTGATACCATAGCTCAGTTGGCAGAGTGACACCCAAGTAACATTTTTTTCGGGCCTAGGTTGTAAAAAAATCCTTAAGGTTTTAAAAGGGTCGTAAAAAGGTTAATTCTTTGCTATCTAGTCATATTGAGTACTTGAGATTGATTAATAAGTCCTAAAACTTATTGTTTATTAATACAACCTTGGAGCCGCTTATAAGAGTTTAAATTAACGTTATTTTAACTTTTATTTCAAGAGCATATAGTCCTAGGATCATAAAGTTATCGTAGACTCCTAATGAAGTTCTAAACAAGCTTGCATTATGCTAAAGTGAGAGCATACGGTTGATTTTTTTACTTTGATATAACCATAAAGTTATGGAATGTTGAAATAACTTATAAGTAATTTTTAATACCTATCTTTAACCTTTAGGCTGTATGAGAGTTTTTTTGGCAAACAATTAAGGACTGCGCGGTTGAAACTAAAACCATTAAGTCACTGGCTATGAGCTAAAGGCATGATTTAAGTCCTTCTAGATTTTTTCAAAACTTTAGAGGCATCCTCAAAAGAAATCAGTTATTTCTGCAACTTCAAAGCATTACGTTGTCTAGCAAGATGAACCGAAACAGGGTGATGTCAAAAATACGAAATGGAAATTTTAAACGGATTGGAAACGGAACGCATTGGAATACAGAAAGTACTGAAAGGGAGCTACGAGATTACTTTGTTAATGTATTATAGAAATTAAAGAAGCATATATTTTAATCATCTAGGAGTTCTAATTGTTTTCATTTTAATAACTACCAGCCCAAGACAAAGAGATGTTGTGCTTGAAAATAATTGCAAGTCCTGACATAGGTATAAAATATATTCTATGGTATGGGTAATAGATAAGTCAAATACCTACCTACCAAAATAAATAAACCATAAAATGTTTTTTTATAGGAACTACCTTAACTTTTAAGAGCAGCCTGTTGCTGTCAGTTCCGCACTCTTGTCAAAGCTCCAAATGCACTCCTACAACCAGGAGTTAAAAGCAAGTAACTGTGCTCAGCGGTTGTCTTCGCGACTCTTAAGTCTTAAACTACTCCTGGCGGTAACCTTATGGCTACGAAAACAGCCTAGTAGTTTTAAGTAGCTCCACAACATAACCTTTAGGTTTTATGTAGTTCTGAGTAGGTAAATTTTAATGCTTTAAAGTAATTTCCTAAATCCGCCATATTTATTCACTGAAAGAAAAATAAAACTAAGCAAAAGGATAAATTTTAATTCATTACAGCCACATTCAGTGGCGTGCGCTATACTATTCCAAATACATGTTTTATTATAAAAACAGTACTTTTATTTCTAATTTTACTTTCCACCAAACATAAAATTTTATATATATATTTTAATTAAAATATATTTAAATTTATAATTTACGTAAGGCCCGTCAAGTATACAACACTATGATCCTAAAGTATCGCGATAAAGTGCCAGTCGCACTATCTTTTCATGATACTAACTCCAGCAAAACTACTTACTCATTATTTCATATGAATACAACACTTACAAGTTAACCATTTTGAAACTTGTAAAGTGACAGGTAATGGCGCCATTATTATATTATTATATACCATTGATGTTCTGTGCAAATATTACACAGAAACATTTTAAAACTTAAGAGTCTTGGAAAGGCATTATTCATATCCATCAAATATCTTTCAAGTTATAATAGAGTTAGAATTTAGAACTTAAAAGCTGCCATCCAAGGTTATATTAACGTTAAATTAAGGTTGTGAAGGTTATATTTAGGTTCTGCGTAGTTAGTTCAAAAGGTTCTGGATTTGAGCTATAGGTTTTGCTGTAGCTCTCAGATAGGTTCTTAAACGTGGGCCCTTTTTGCACTCAGGAGGTAAATATAAGGTTAACATAACGTTAGTGAGCCTTCTAAGACTTACATTGAGATTTCCATACAAAGGTTCTAGAACCTTTTCAATACCTTTTTAAAACCAAAAATGTTACTTGGGCAGGAGCGTATACCCGGATATGATGGGTTCAAGTCCCACTGGTGATTAAAATTGTTTATTTGCTGAAGTGATTAGTAATAATCTCTTGTATTTATTCATTCATTACTTGTTTAGTAAAAATTTGATTTTCATGCAAAAGAAAACCTAATTAAACATCGAAGAGTTGTTATTTTAACTTTGCTTTACCTATGTCTAATCACTTTAGAAGAAAAGGAACACAGTAAAAACAAATATCACACAGACTTTATTCCTAACAAATAAAATAAACTTAAATTCAGCTAAGAAAACCACCATAAACTAGTAAGGGTACTAATAGAGAATAGTGAAAAAACAGAGTGGCTATTGACTTACGCATCACAATTCTAGCTTCATTAAAATTATATCTTGATACTCTTACCTTTCACTCGCGTCTTCGACAATCCTCTCTAAAGCAGGATCTGGTGAAGGTTCAAACTGACTATTGCATGGAGTGATATCAGCTGGCACTAATTCGCAAGCTTGGTCTATGTCCCAATGAAACCCATTACATTTCTTTTTATAGATTTTGCACATTCCAGGGCTTAAAATAAGATTTTCAATTATTTTCATTACTATAACAATGAAGACATGACAAAATCGAAAACAGCTTATCAAAAAATATTCAAAATTACTTACCTGCAAATAGGTTTGTGCAGATGGCCTATAAGAACTCTATCAAACGGATTTCGCACTTTGCGATTAGCAGGGGGAGTTGATTTATCACTACATTTGGGGCTCTCATTTTCAACATTCATATTGTGAAAATGAAAACAAAACAATATTATTTCAAAAATAACGATTACGCGACATAAGTTCAATTTCAACTATTCAACAACCTAAAAGCTAAACAATACACTCAAAAAAAAAAGTACGATAAAACAAACTACAGAAACCTGTGGTCTGTGGTAAGCTGTTTTGTACCCATGTAAACTGAATCCTAGTGCGGTTTTACATAGCTGCTACTCGGATAGGGCGCAGTTAGCTTTTACTTGGATTGGATACCAGTAGATTACGAGACAGTCAAACTGAAATCGTTTAATTTTTACATCGAATAAGAAAAGTGACAAAAAGAAGTGTTTGTTTCACTACACCAGTAGTATTTACTCAGCACACTACTACAACGACATTTAAACTTAATAACGCGTGGTATAAAACAGCCATTTCTTTCGCACTTGCTTAGTATCGTATACTTTTATCTTATTCTAGCCGACAGAGTAACGATAAAATGACGCTTGTGCTAGGCTAGGCCTCTTGGACTTGGATCATTTAATCTGCAATATGGATTAGCTACCGATTGATCTACATATGAATTTACGTACTTTAACGTCCTATCATCGAAATTCCAAATTTATCTCAAACTCAACTCGGTCGCCGCAGTATATCCCCGTACACTTCTGAACATCACGTGACATTTTCATCTGATGTTCAGAGAAACTACGTTTTGCTTGAACAGTGTACTCACACGAACATCTAATGGTGGAAATTGGGTAGTTCTATTCTAATCCTACACTCTACTTTCTACGCAATTTATTCTTTATTTTAGGGAAAGTATAGAAATCATTAGGGCTTAGGTCGGGGCTGTAAGGCTGATGGGCTAATAATTGTGTTCTGTTTTGTTCTATGCGTGCTCGCGCGTCGTGATGAAGGACGATACGGCGGTTGCAGTTCTCTTTACGGAGTTCAGAAACGATCTGTGGCATCAAATGCTAGCACACAATTCTGCATTAACCGTTCTTTGTACCTCAAGAGGATTAGTCGTAACATGGCCGGTTTTGGAGACAAGCGTAGCCATAATTTTTTTTAGCAACACTCCGTGAATAAACAATTTTCGAACACCCAAACTCATGGCAGGTTTTTTGTTTCGGTTTCGTACGCATATATCCAGGATTCGTCACCTGATACAATGTCGTACACAGCATTTGAGGATCCTGCGTGGAATCTTTCGAGAGTTTCGACGCAAAGCAACCACAAAGCAAAGCTGAGGCTGGCTTCAGATTTCTTGTGGATTCAGAGGCTACTATTTTCAATGTGAAAATGACTGTAAGTAAAAGTAAGTAGTACTATTTTGTGTGAGATTGAGTCTACTAAATAAACAGGTAGTCATGCAAATAACTATTTTTATTTTATTTTATTTAAAAATTTCTTTCATTTCCAAAGCTAGCGTAGCGAGCGGAGCTCAGCACCATTTACCCCAACCTTTCTATTTTGCATGTAATCTAACTCGTCCAAAACGGTATAGCCGACCTTAACCAAATTTTATAGGATGGTCAAAGGCATCAAGGACTTGGTTGTGACGGAGAAATTTTTCGAATAAATGTTACCATTGAAGAATGATCACCGTCTAAAGTTTCCCATGTCTATAGGAAACTGTTGTAAACAAATCTGCTATCTCTTTTATTTTGTTCAGTTTCGCTCCAAATTTCGGTATGCGATTACTGCCCACCTAGTTAAATACTCAATATTTTAAACACTCATAAAACTACAAACTACACAATAGAAATGAAATCAAAATTAAAGTTTAATCACATGAAAAATTAGCATTGCAGTGCAAAGACGGAGGTCCAACGATAGCTGCAAAGTATCATATAATAAGTGCTATCATATTTTAACAAGTAATGGATTGTTTTATTCAAGAATAATAAAAAATATTAACATAGACAATTTACAACCTAAATTAAAATATAAAACTAAATAAATATATATATATATAAATTTTAAATTTTTAGTGTAGTGTCGGCTTAGAATAACACTACCCCATTTCTAACCGTGGGTGATCGTAAGAGGCGACTAAGGGTATAGGGGCTTATTAAGTGATGTGGTTGGGACCCGTCACCAAAAACATTTATTATTACCATCTTTTCCCCACTCAACTTCCAAAAGTGGCTGAGGAAAATATATATTCCTTGGCTCTGGCTACCCCGTTAAGGGATTTATAGCCGTGAGTATATGTACGTATGTTAAATTTTATTCATATTTTAATATATTTGGATCACTACTCGGATCGATCTGTAATCGACTCGGCATAACCCGGCGTTAGGGCGTGGAAATCTGTCTAGCTATAGCTAGGCTTGTCTTTATGTTTTAATTTTTTATCAATATTAGGGTTTTGTATACTCTTTGATCAATATTTTATCAATAGCGCCAACTTAAAAAAAAAAACATATTGTTTTGTGTTTGTGTTTTGTTGATTTGAGTTTGAATACTTTTGTTTGAAATACAAAATTGGATTTAGTTACTAAACTAACTATTTAATGTTATGTAAAAACGTTCTAATGTTTATTTTAGAAGATATATCTGTCTTTTTTCTTGATGAAGTAATCATTAAATTATTCAGAAATTTATTTTAAGCTTATTACGATCTAGCTAGAGAATCACTGATCTTATTGAAGTGAAAATTTTGAAATAGCGTTTCAATGAATAGGAAAATCTTCAAGAGAAGAAAAGAAGAAAACTAATAGAGTGCACAACGCTTGCATTACTTAAGATTGTTTTGTTATAAGTTCGTTATTCTTTCTGACTTAATCAAAGAGGCATTAATAAAATCATGGAACTAGAAACAGACACAGTTGATTGTAGCTATGAGCCAATGGATGTAGATTTAAGCATAAAATCAGAACAAAATACTGATATTTCTGTAAAAGACGAAGTTGGTGGCACAACCATAAAAATAAATAAATATCATTTAAAACGAAACCAAAATGCAGAAAGAAATTTTTGTTTAAAGTTAATGTATATATCATTCATAGCTCTCTTTATATCATTTATTTCACACCATTACATAAAATCTTCTTGCATAGACTGTTTTCAAAACATTAGTGCAATTGAAAAGCAATTAAGGATTAATTTGTATGGGCAAGACAAAGCTATTAAAAGTATTATCAAAGAAATGCAAGTGGAGGCCCAAAATAAAATATATATTTTTTATGGAGGAACTGGTGTGGGCAAAACATTTTCAACCTCTGTTATATTTAACAACACATGGAATTATTGGAATATTTATCACTACACCATGCCCACATTTCCACAGATTTTTTCTGTTAAACACTTATTTGGATTATTTGCTTGCAAGACTTTTGTACTCATAGTAGACAATTTGAGAAGTGACATTGATATTAGTACCCAAATAAATGAGGTGATTCAAGAGAGTGAAAATCTAGGACATTCCTCGACTGTGTTCTTAATATACAACTGTGATATTGTCAGTTCTAACTTTGTCAAAAATTGTGATCCTTTAATAACCAAGAAGTTAGAACAACAATTTAACAAGGTCAATGCTTATAAAGTATTTGTTAAGTTTGAACCACTAACAAATGAGGAACTTAGAAAATGCATTGAAAATGAAATTCTTCGTAATGGTATAAGTTTAGAAAATATTGATATATACAGAATTATGAGAGACTTTGATGTTGTTTCTGATGGGTGCAAAGGAATCCATGGAAAAATAAACACTATGAATATTACATAAGGTACCGATACTGTACATTTGTGTTAGAAAGTAGTTAATGTAGTATAGTTTTAAATTGTTTGCTCAATTAAAAGTATGTAATATGTTATTAGAATTTTTCAATGTATTTAAGTATTATTGTTATGTATCAATAATGGTAGTATGAAATAATGATTGTGAAAAACTTGGAAATCAATAAATATATAAGAAGTAGATTATCAGTAGTTTATTATTCAATTAGATATAAATATGAAAATAATTTAAAATATAATTATTTGAAATTTGAGATGCTTGACCCCTTCCTTAATTGACTGATTTCTCAAATACATACATACATATATTCACCTCATTTGTTCCCATTGGGGTAGGCAGAGACTATCAACTGCCATTTGTACAATCCTGGCAAACCGTTCCAGCTTCGTCTACATTCATAAATCTTTTCATTCATGCTCTTTTATTCTTTCCACTTCCAACAACTAGGTACCTTTTTAAACACATTCTCTATTTGATCTTAATCTCAAATAGTGACCAGGAAAGATAATAAAGCTATACTCTTGGCACCTTTGTGACATTGGTTTTATTTTAGTAGTTTTCAAAATCTGTTAGTATGTTGTTGACGGGACTCAAATTTCTTCTTGTTCTTTGAAACTTAGAATAGCACTACCCCATTTCTTCCGGTGGGTGTACGTAAGAGGCCACTTACGGTATAGGGGCATTTAAGGGATTGTTGGGCGATGCGGTTGGAGACCCATCACCAACAACCTTTATTTTTACCATCTTTTCCCCACTCACATTTCCAAAAGTGGCTGAGGAATTTCTAATTCCTTAGCTCTGGCTACCCCTTCTAGGGATTTATAGCCGTGAGTATATGTATGTATGTATGTATGTGAGTATATGTATGTATGTGTGTTCTTTGAAATTTAAACTTTTCTTGTTTATCATTTTGTACAAAATTGAACATATTTGATTTGAATGTGAATTTTTTTAATAAGATAGGCAGCAACTGTTGATCGCACTTTGTATGATACCTATGACCTAGCAAACTTCTCAAGTTTTGTTTATAGTCGTCACTCTTTTCACATATGTTTTTTTATTCTTAATATGAATGAATCCCCTTCAACAATATAATTTGGAAAAAGCTGCCTTAAGAGATTTCTACTTCACACACATGTTTTCACTATCTGTAACTCATACTGAATTAATGTAAGACTGAGTGCAATGGCGTTTTTATTCTGGCACTGCCTCTAAGTTGTGTGCAATTTTTTGCCTTTTTATTGATCAATTTATATATCAGTTACACCATCACTCCTTAATAGGCTGGTTGGTAGTAAACTGGCTAAAATCTAGAGGAAATACTTCTCCAAACATTATTCAATTCTTAAAAATCATAACATTCCATAGTTGTATTAATCTAAGATGCCTACTTACTATTTACCATACTAATAAAAGATAAATTTATGTGTAATTTATCTTAAGATGTTGGGCATTTGTAAATGTGATAATTAATAATATAAGAAATTAAATTTTTAGAAGAACTCAGTTTTTCTAGACCATATTTTTAATTGATCTTCTCATATATTAATACGAGAAAAGAAAAAAAAGAGTATTTCAGGAACACTTAAATGCTATGTATGGCTTCGAATAACAATACCCAGTACCCATGGGTGTTTATAAAAGGTGACAAAGGGTTGTGGGGCTTTTAAAGAAGTGGTTGGGCAATGCATTTGGAGACCCATCACCAACAACCTTTAGTTTACAATCTTTTCACAAAATCAATTTCCAAAAGTAGCTGCGGAATTTCTGGCTACCCTTTTGAGGGATTTATAGCCGTGAGTATATGTATGTATGAATGATAAACAAAACAATGTTGCACATTATAATATGTAGAAGTAAAAAGCCAAATTAAGTAGAATTTTACCAAAATAATGGATCGAAGCGTAAAGGCCTATAAGTGAGATTATCTAATAGTTTGAAATATTTATATAATTATCTGCAATTCAGTGCTGTTCTAATTTGTTAGATAAACTTATTCACATATTAAACCTATTCTAACAGTTAAATTCCACGTATTTCACAGAATGAACTGAATTTATGTAGGAGTTATTCATTCTATCAGCAAAACATAAATTACTGTGGCTTACTATACAGATGGCTTTGCACAGATGGTGTTAAGTATTGTTCTTAGCTAAACCCCTTTAATATTTAGTGTAATAATACATACATACATATACTCACCGCTATAAATCCCGAGAAGGGGTAGCCAGAGCTAAGGAATTAGAAATTCCTCAGCCACTTTTGGAAAGTTGAGTGGGGAAAAGATGGTAAAGTAAAGGGCGTTGGTGATGGGTCTCCAACCGCTTCGCCCAAAAATCCCTTAAAAGCCCCAATACCGTTAGTCGCCTTTTACGTACACCCACCGGAAGAAATGGGGTAGTGCTATTATAAGCCGACACTACACAACAAAGTGTGATAATATACCGCATATATAACTTGAAAGTTTTAGCTTCCCATTGGAGTATTGAAATTGGTTGAGCTGTTTTTGAAGCCAATTTTTCATTACAAACCAATATTTCCTCTTTATAATATTATGAAAACCATCATTTATCCTTTTCCTGGTTCTAAGTACCTCTAATTTTTTTAAGCCATTCCAGTTAAATTGTTTGTAAGTTATAAATAGTGTAACAAACACACTTTATTTTATTTATATATAGTTATTAATCTTCAGTGAATTTTCTGACCCAATGGATTTACCCTTTTATGTAAAGAATAATGAATGTTTATGGAACTCAGAATGTTTGGCAGGATAGTTCAAAGTGGCGTGGCGATCAATAGCCTGCCTACCAATGGGAGTTAATAGCATGAATACATACAATGTATTTCTCATACTAGGTTTAAGTAAAAGCTAATATAGATCAAAAGAACTTTATTTAAGATAATTTTACATGATATCGACAAATTGTTGCAGAGGTTTGAGAAAATATGTTAAATACAAATTTAATGACAATTTTAATACACCTACACTTGCATATAAGGAAAAAATTGGAACGCTAGATAAACATCGCATCCTTAACAATTCACTGAGACAAACAATTTTTGGTGCATCAAAATATGTAATAGGTTAAGACTTTGGTATTAATTCATAGCTACAAATAATATAATTATGTTAACAATTTTGGGTGCAGTTCAGTTTTAAATATATTTTTTCTAGTAAGATCACTCCCATTACCATTAACCACCCTATTTTTATATATTTTAGGGGGCTCATTACAAAATACCCTATGTGACCTTATCGCATCACAATTCATATTTCTGATGTACATGGTCTAAATATTTCTAGCTGAATGGTCAAAATTTTAACAAGATATTTCTGAAAATAATTTGAAATTTATTTAATGAAAGCAGACAAAGTAGGTTATTATTTTGGATTTTGTACCACTATCTAAATAAGAATGTGCAATACAAAATTTAAATTATAGTGAAATTTAGTATTATTTAAGTAGATTTGATTTATGGATACTCAAGTATAGTAATAGATTTGAAATAGTTGTTTAAACCTGAAAATTTGATATTATTCTGGTTAAATAGATTCTAAAAGAGCTTGAATCTCGATTAATGATTTTTTAAATACATATTATACCTTTCACCTGATAAAAATGGACCTTTTGTTACAAAGCAAAATTGTGAAAATCCAGAGAAATTTAGAACGGAAAGAATCCATCGGATATATTAACCATTGAAAATTAAGCTTGATATTATTGTGAAAATCTATTTTAAAACAAGCTAGTTTGCGAACTAAACAAAAAAAAAGTAAAATATAAGTACTCAGCGTATTTTATTATTTCACCATTCAGTTAGGCCTATATGGGCTCAGGAGAAACACACAAAGATCATTAGTTATTATTTATAGTCCACATTGACATACAATACAAACAATTTTGATTATCATATAAATATGTAAGTATATTCAATCCAAATCACACTAAAAGCTACAATATTGTGTGATGTTAAGAGGGAAATCTGGAGCTGGGGTCGACTAGACTGATAATGGCACTACCTACTCGCCTTTGCCTAAAGACAGGTACATTTAACATACAACATAAATTAGTTTCAATAGCCTAAATAATTCATCGGGCTAGTGAGCTCAGCTCTCATAACTAATCCTAAAAAGTTAGTAGATATCCAAGGTAACATTGTGTAAACGCCAAAATCTCGAAAACGATAAATATATTTGGGTGTGAACCCTCCAAATAATTTAAAAGTAATAACAATTACAATATATTACTCTAAAACAAAACAGTTATAATATTGATACTCGCATGAAAAACGAAGTGCGCAAAATGGTAACTATTTACATTTTGTTAGATGCTATTATATAGTTGTATGCCGAAAATTAATTAAACACATTGATTATATACTACGTATGCGTAACAATAGAGACTAGAATACATCTTTAGTTGTTTCAGTTATTGGCACTAAAGTCAATCAGATGGCACAACTTTGTAACTAATGTGTACATAATGATTTACTAAGACACCCTAACATATAAAAATCTTATTTAATTTATATTAAGCAGCTTATACAATTCCAGCTTTTATTTGGTTTAACATTCAATAGATACCAACTATACTATAAAATGTATGTTACAAAACTTGGGAAATCAAAATACTTTATTTACTAGTCAATACTGAGTTCATTACGGACTTACAATTATAGATTGAACTGCTAAAGCACAATTTTTAAGTGAAACTGTGCAAAAAAGCTAACAAATTAATATCACCAATCGCGAAGCTCCTTTTTTATCTAAATAGATTTATTCAGTCAGACCTTATTCTCTTGCACAGTTATCACTTTATGAGATTATTTTGCTGCATCAGTGGGCATTTAAACCTCTGACTGAAAGGCACGCGATACTGATTTAGGAAAACTCAATTTACGATTTAACCTGATCTAAAATTATATAACTTAAATCAAAAGAATGATGTTACAATACAACAAATCTAGTCTAAAATTGACAAAAGTTGATAAATTCACTTAAACGTACATGAGGTCTCCTAAAACTGATGATGATGATGATATAATGAGGTTAAAAGATGTGGAACATGAAATTGGCGTAAATTATTTTCATTAAAGTATAGTAATACTGCACCTTATAAATAGTGCCAATAACTGCCTAACTTCTTACTTAAATCTAAGTATTTTGATAACAAAGAACACCTTTTTAAGCACGACAAAACATTAATAGTTAAAATTGTAGAGAGACTTATTGAGAAAAAAGCTAATTTTTTATTCTTTAAAAGCGTGAATGAGATTTCACCTTCATTATCAGATCTGACATGCTGGGATCAACATTGTGTTTCATATTCGTTGACAACATTCGATTGTGACTTAGTAAATCCGTGAACAAATAATTTAATTTTTCTGTCACTTCATGTTGCTGGTAAGCAGAATTTAAAATTAAATTAATGACCAAATGCCATGTTTTGGTATAGACAACGATTAACTATACCTAACTTAGTAATGACTGAGATTACAAAGATCAGTAAAATTCGTGTAGTGTTCATAATAGCGTTGCACAATGCATTATACTCTCAACGTAAATATCTAACTGGCTCCATGGGGGAAAGATAGCTTGCATTTAATACTATATTTCATCAATCAATGCTTTAGAGTTGCAATAGTTGAAGTAATATCCCCATTACAAACAGTTTTTTTCTTTAGACTATGCTCAAGTCTGATGAAGGAATGGCTTGAGTTGTCTGGTGTAGGGCCTAGTTAGGAGCGATGGAAGTGAACTGCTGTCCACTTGTTGTGGCGTTTATGCCAAATACGAGTCTCTTGAGTTTGATTAGTAGCGCGTCTACCTTCGCCATCAACGCTTTGTGTAACGCAAACATACGCTATAATAGCTACATCATCTCCAAGAAGGTGTACCCTGGGATTCAGTATTGTAGTATTAGTCTTCATGTGAGTAGGCGTATTATCAATGAAAAATTTATGAAATTCGACACCTTCAATCAAATTCCCTAGTGCATCAGGATCGAATGAGGTAACATTTGGATCACATAGCTTGGAGAAAGTATCATAATCTCCATTATTGATTGCATCAATCAGCACCTCAGTCACCTTTATAACTTCAGCTTTACGCAAAGAGGCAGTGCTGTCGCCACGAGTTTTTGCGAATGAATCTGCCTTCGTTAAACCTTCATCATCATGGTCTTTTGAGATAACTGTACACGCTCTGTCAACTCCCTTTTTATCTTTATCTATGTCATCATCCTCGAGTGTGGTACTACTATCAGTTGATTCTTTTACTTGAGACCCATCGCCTTTCTTATTTACCATCGATTTCCCCGAAAAGTTTCTTGTAGCTAACATAGTAGTTAGAATGGCACCTTTCAACTTGCGGCGAGCATTGAATTTCTTCAAGCAATCCACAGTTTCTTGCCTGTGCATGACAGAGGCAACACGTTCGCGGTGGCAAATCCATGGGTGCTTCAATGCCTCAGATGCAGTAATTCTCTTGCTGGGATTAACCGTCAACATTTGGTTTATTAGACTCTTAGCTTCTGGTGTTACTGTATCCCATTCAGGTGAGGGATAGTCATAGGCACCAGCTTTTATTTGACCATAGAGCCGATGTTGGTCTTCATCCCAGAATGGTGGGTAACCCACCAGTAATATATAAAGGATTACCCCACAGGCCCATATATCTACTGGCTTTCCATAAGGCTCTTTCTTGAGTACCTCTGGTGATAAGTATCCTGGTGTTCCCGCGAACCCAAACCACGCCTGTTGTTCACCTTGAACTTCAATAGCTAAACCAAAATCAGCTAGCTTGACGGCGGCACCTTTAGCTTTGCTAGCTAGCAATAGATTTTCTGGTTTCAAATCCCTGTGCACAACACCATTGTGATGACAATGATGTACAGACTCTAAAATTTGCTGAATACAATGTGATGCATCAGCTTCTGAATAAAATTCTCGTGCAACAATGTCTTCGAAAAGTTCACCGCCAGTGACTAAATCAAACACAAGATAGTGAAAATGCTCTTCTTGGATAGAATCATGCAGTCTTACAATATTTGGATGTTGTAACTTACGGCAAATGCGGGCTTCACGTTCTAATTTTTGAAAATCTCTTGCAGATAATTTCTTCGTATTTATAATTTTGGCTGCAAATTCATATCCAGTTGATTTTTGTACGGCTCTTCTAACAATGGAAAAGGCACCTTTCCCAAGCTCTTCTTTCAAATCATAATTATCAGAAAACCTTGTAGTAACACCATCGCGAATGGGGTTGGCCATCTTACAAGTTTTTGTTTGATTTCGGGTGGAGATTTTCGGTTTCAGTCAAGACACACACACACTTTTTCTGCGGAATATCTGAAATAAAAAATACACAACATTAGAAAATGTCAAAATTGCCATATTTTATTTATGAGGATTACGAAAAGAGGGGTACTTGAACAAGTACTCATACCAACTAATTAAAACTATCTAAGCTTACTAAACTATCATCCATAGTTGACGCATATTACCAACCTCTATTTGAACATCTTTTGCTCTAGCCACTTATTAAAATGGCTGAGGAATTTATTGATTCCGAAGCTCTGACTACCCCTTGCTAGGATTACAGCTGTTACATTGATATTTACCGATAATATGAAAATTATTGCGTAGATACCCCACAGTATCAAAATTCCGATTAAGGCACACTATTTAATTAAACACTACTGATATATTATCATTATTTTCAAACGTTTAATATAATTTCTCATCTCATTATCGATTAACGTTAAATAAATTGGCTAAATGTGTCACGAGCACCAGATCAAAAAATAGACTATCAAAAGATCGTGGTTACCTACATTTATCTAAATTAGAATCTAAGCACTATTTCTGTCTTTCACTCGTAATCTTTTTGATTTGACAATATGAGAACAATTGGTATCGAATTCAACTATTGTTACCGAGATCAACTAGTTTTCAACGAATATTAATACATCGGCTCACACTGGGGATGACATTTCGTTACCGTAAAATAATCGATATGCCATTGTCTCAACAATTTTACACGGACTATTTTCGTTAAACTAAAATGGATGTCACAACTGTCTCTTTACGGCAATAAGAATGCATCTCATTCTCAATACACGAACAATGATATTTCAAGAACCAAGAATATCTCCGTTTCAGATATTCTTAGAAAAGTCAATTTCATGGCACTGCACGTTGCATTTAATTAAAATATTTTTTCACATAGCACTTCACTCCAACGAATCCCAACACATAATGTTAATAAATATTATTTAAGGTATTATTATTACCTATTACGTTCCCATTTTATTCAATTTCCAGCGAGATGAAGATAAAAAATGAAGGGCCGGGCCCTACACCAGACTATTCTTTTGCCCGGACATGAGCCTCGGGGTCAAATTCATAGACACAGAATGTTGCCAGTATTATTTACTACAATCCTCAGACCAGTTTTATCTATAGAAATTCAATTTTTTTGGTACTGTGATTACAAATATCTGCACAATAACGTGTAATGGACAATAGTGTGCAATTAAAACTTATCACTTCTTTTTTCCACGGCTAAAATCATTTATGGTGAGAGATATTTTCACTCGTGTTAATACTGTGCTTCGAACGTAAAATCGATAGACTAGCGCAGATGGCAAGCGCCAAAGCCGTACTGCCATCTGTAGGCGCACAGGAGATTTAATGATATTCACGCTAAAACAAAACGCTGTATGTTGGACGGACTGATGGAATAGCTCTTCTAATTGTTCATACTCTGAACTAATTAACTAGTAATACAGGGAAGTATTTGAAATGCAGTTTTTGTTGATTGATGGATAGTTGGTCATTGTTATCGTCACGTGCAGGTTTTTATACATGATAAATTACCCTTGATTTATGTTGCCAATGATATTGTTAATCCACATTTGTTAAGTTAATCGACGGTAAATAATAATACTTAATTCGAACAGAATATTGAAAGGGTATTATATGAACATAATATTCTCGTAAAATAAATAAGACATTTTTTTAAAGTATAACGCTGATTTTATATTGTTTATCTAGCATAATTTTTTGTTATACACTTACACAATACCCACACACAACAAACATATTATATTTCAGCATGCATTGTTAAGATACTTATTCAAAATAAGGGTCATTTTGTTGTAGAACAAAAAATTAAACTCAATGAACTAACGGCGAATATTATACTGTTGCTTTTTAATTCCTTCGATGATAACTATGCTTGTATCGTGGTCTACTTGCGATAGTTTCCATGCTTTTTTAAATGTTAAACCTCCCTTAATATGATAAGTTGATAAGTAACATTCTTATTAGAATCCCAGAATAGTATATTAATATAGTAGTAGATCAATGTAATACAAACTTCTATGTTACTTGTTATATTTATGTACTATTTTATGTTGTTAGTTAGTAGGAAAGTTTTATCGATTAGAATTAAGATTAATGTTTTTTTACGTTTGTTTCTTTGAACACAATAATGACGCCAACAATTTAATATCTTATATTTATGCTAACTATCGAACTGTTTGGCGACCCCTTTCTACGTAGCTTATGTGATGGTTAATTCACAAAATCCAAACTGGTTCACATCTTGCGCAAAAGAGGGGACTTAACAAGGGCATTGAACGGGCCCTTCCGAATTTCGCCGGTGCACTGTGCACCCTTCATACCATCCCCACGCTCGTTCTTATTGCTTGAGGGCTTCGTAAGCTAAATCCCAATATTGTTCAGATTATTTTGTTTCCGTACTCGAAAGCTTCCTAACGGTATTTTTGCTGTTAGAATAAATAAATACATTAATAATTATAACTAAAGATATAGTCTCTTAAAACAAACAGTGTTAGAAAGTACTATAAATATTTAGTGTAAATAATTACGTAGCGCGGTCACCCTTGTCTACATCGGTGCCAGATATCCAATATTTGCAGCGAAGGGAAGTATTAAGGTTTCGATCGCTGCGGTCGTCTCAGGTTGCTTTTCTCATGAGTGGATTCGAGGTGCGTGTAAAATAATAACTTGAGAATAATATGTGTGGTAGACGTTCTGATGGACGCACGGTGGAGCGTTCGTGCGGGGCGCTGTGGAGTGTACGCGCGTATCGATCCGCCCCTGACCGCCCTCCGCTCGCTGCATGACGCGTTCGTGCTTCCACTCGATTCAATTTGGCGGGATGCTGAATTTATAACGGTAAGTCAACCAAATATATCTACTATACTGTAAAACGAAGCTTATAGAGAAACAAATTAATAGTTCTCGTTTATGGCATTGAAATTTTGATTTTATTGTATTTAAATTAGGCTACGGTGTACAAACAAACTAGCATAGCAACAGGAATGTTTACGTAAACTTTGTAGCTTGAGTTTAGAGTAACTTCTAATACGTTTTGTATTAGGAGTAATTGTCGATATTAATTTATTGAATTGTTAAAAACTAAACTTCACTTGTGTAACCCTCCGTACTAACTTACCATTAATTCTAGAGATTTGAATAAGTCACAATTTATATGTCTTATCTACTCATTTCTTTAACTTTTATCCAATGAAGTATAATTGAAATGCATAGTCAATAAAAATGAATACAAAGACACATTTTCCTTAGGAATAGTTTATTCGAGAACGGTATAACAATGTGAATCTTTTCTCGCTGAGATGTTTGCTGGCTTTGTTGTCGAGTGCGCATGACACGACGCCCGTACCACTCACATTGCTCTTAATTCATAATACGTACAAGCAAAGGTACGCCATTTGTTCTTATTGAATAATCTTTCAATACAGCCTTACTATTATTCAAAAAGAAAAACCTATAAAAGGTTTTATGATTTAAATTTATTTGACGCAAATATGCCTTGTATTAGCAGATAGCTTTTTATTTCAGACGAATAATGTATATTAGTTCCAAAACATCTATTATTAAATCTGTGACCATTTGAGTATCCATTTGCTTAATACTGAGTGCATTTTACAAACTTAACTTATGTAAGTCAGAGGAAATCTTTAAATCTTAATTAATATCTATGTTTATTCGATAAATTTTCTAATCGTCTTACTCAATCAAGAAAAACAAAATCGTCACGAAATTCTACTAAGTCTTAAATAGATTAATTATGAAAAAAAAATGTTATCTATTTGTATTCATAATTACTCTTCTGAACTTATATGTCAATTAAATTAATTGCTTGCCTGTTGCGTTTCCTCTGTGAAGAGACGGGCGCGGCTAGCTAAATTATTTATGAAACTATTAAAAACTTGTTTATCATAGTCACTTTGACGATTAACGGCTTTGGCTTTGAATGATTTATTATGATAGTAAATTGGTGAAAAAGATCTATAGAGCCAATGTGGAAGGTAATGTTAGTAGAGGACTACCTCGGAGGACACATTAGGACCAAATAGAAAGTGTACTGAAAAAGGCAGTCGTCCGAAGTATGATAAAAAAAGAGCATGTATGAAAAGACGGATGTGAACGAAGCTAGGGCGATTTGTCAGGATTGTCCAAAGTGGCGATCGATAGTGTCTGCCTACCCCAATGAGAACTAACGGCGTGAGTATATGTGTGTATGGTTTATTCCCAAATCATTGTTCACTATTATCCCAGTTTCTCACCACGTCGATGGAGTAACTTTGGCGGGCCAACTTGATCCACGGGATTTTGTCGTCCTGTTTGATACGTTTCAGCAAAGGTTTAAGGGATCAAAGGTTTTCAGAGGGATGGTAACAAATAAGTCATCTGGTGACTACAATTGACTCTTAATAGCTAAACCTGTGCATGTGTCATGGTAGGTTTCGTGTAAAGAAATAAGATAATATCACATTTATATTTTGTATTTGACCAGCACACAACTTCTTACCCAACGGTGTTCCCAATAACTTGGTTTTGTTTCTCCTCAGGGGAGATTTTAAATATGCAATGTTATAAATTGCATGCATATAAAAATACATACACTTTTGTTATTCTAGAAATGAAACTAGTGCTTAATCACTTTTTTAACAAATTAACTAATTCTTTATGTATGGTAGCTATATTTTAGCAATCGAATAAGCGTAATAAGAAACATAAATGATTTTCTGTAATCATTCAATTTTAACGTCGTTGGTGCAAATCATGTTTGTTAAATTAAATGAAATGAAAGTCGACAAAAAAGTTAATATAATACAAAAAATAATAATATGATTGTGCTGAGCTTCAAGTCTCGTTTAATAATTACAAATATTCGATGTGTAATACACTAAAAAGACGCTGCACTAATAAATGAATAATTATAACTTATTAATGCTACTTTGTTTTAACTACTAATTCTGTGCTCGAAGTTTTACGTATACGATGAAGTAAATTTGTAATTAAAATAACAAGAAGTTGCTCTTTGTTCTTAACAGTATTCTCTTACCTCATTATTATGGCTGGCGAGCTACTACACTAATTAGGTCTCCTAGCGATAAGTTTATTGTTTAGGTCGCAATAATAGGGGTACTTATTATACCATTTATATAATTATATTCATATCTCATTATCACATACTAGGCACTCGAAACAAATAAGATGTTTAAAATAAGTGAGATGGGACGACACTGATTTGGATCGAAGTGTATACCCGATAGTTAATTCCAAAATAATATAGTAAATCTGTTCATTACTTACAGTTTTTTAAGTGCAAATTTCGGACCATCTCTTCGCACTTACTTACTATCGCATATTGTCATCTCATTCAAACCGATATCGTGGCGATTAAATAGCGTTCGTGCTAGGCATCCTCTGTAAAGAAGTCTTTATCTTTCTGAATCATTTGTACCATCAAAATCGATAAGCTAAAACAAGTTATTTTCGTCCGATCAATGCCCTATATTTATAAATAGAGGTGCCACAGTTTTGTTATGTTGTGGTCTTCTTAAATTTGTAATATGCACGGTCATTCTGGGAATTGCCTTTTGATTTGATTTATTTTTACTTCGTTCGAGTAGTGTTGGTGTTTGGTTCAGTCGAGCTAATGTCAAAATTGTCATGAGTTTGCATCGTCGGTCGTTCCTATCTAGAGACATCAATTGATTAAATTTTATTGAATTTTACTTTGTTTGGTCGTCGTAAATTTTAATCGAAATATAGTTCATGTGTTTCAAACATGTGCTGGTAGAGTCGGCTTAGAATAGCAATACCCCATTTCTTCCCATGGGTGATCGTAAGTGGTGACTTAGGTTTTGGGTGATGCTTTTGGAGATCCATCACCAAAAACATTAATAAATTTCAAAAGTGGCTGAAGAATTTTCTGATTCTAAAGCTCTGGCTACCCCTTTTAGGGATTTATAGCCGTATATTATGTATGTATTTCAAACACATGCTTTTCGAAAAGAACAAATGAAAGTATAACCACCTACTTGTATATTTGTTATAGAATGGTAATAGTACCTATGAGCTGAATACTCACTTATGTGTAGCTGTATACTCTCTGTATCATCCAGTAGGTATCTTGTTGAATAATTAAGAGCAGGTCACCCAATTTCGAGCGAGAGGTTACTTCTGTAGTAATGTGTGCACTGTCCTTTGAGAATTTGTGCGATGCTTGAATAATAAGTATAGCATCGGCTACTACAAAATGCATTTGTATGTGCGGTCTTTGAGAATACCATTTGTTGCATAAATATAAGTTTCACACACCGTCCCATAAGTTAAGCGATAAATAACCGTAAAATTTCTGTGAAGAGTGCTGTGAATAAAAATGTATTTATTAGCATTTGGGAATTTACTTGTTGCTTGGTTTATTGATATTTCAGAAACAATATGCTTATAATTTTTTCTTTGTACCAATCGTCTTAAATGTGTTTCGGCATTGCCTTTATTTTATACTGTGGTAAAATACTTCTTCAAATGATATGAAATAATTAAATGATTATTAATTTAGATACATAATTGTAATGGCTGGTAGAATTTTATTTCAATGATTTATTAAACCAGATTATGTGCTCAGTCTATTAATATTGGTGAATGATTTGAGCCAAAGCACAGCGCCATTTTTCTGATTTCTGCGATACACTTCAGAAGCTTTCAACCGGCGAAAGCTAAGCTTAACGATAAATGGTCTGCCCATTAGTGTTAGTTTTCGATTTACTACTATAATATTTTTGACTTGAGTTATTATTTATTAAGGAATGTAGTAATTAAAATAATATATTTTTCATAAATAAAATTTAATTTAACCTTACTTGTTTATTAGCAAAAATGCTAGGCTCGAAGTATCAAAAAAATCATAGTTAAAATCTTTGGCCATTAGGGTATGTAAAGGGTTTAAAAAACCAGTGAGCTGAGTTACTATTTGCTACATCAGCTACCTGCCAGTGAAGTCCCTTTAAAATCGTAACTTATCTATATCCGGTATATCTATATCATTTTGGTATGTGTGCTTAAAAGTGGTGATTGTAATAATATAAACAGACAATCCAGTTTTTTCAAGTGTACAGACGAGCCAGGTAATATAAAGAGACAGATGAGAGTGGAAATGAGAAAATGTGTGACCACTGTTACGCCATAACAACTATGTATTACTTGCTAGTCTAGTTTCATAATAGAGCTCATGATTTCGCTCCAGTATATGGCTAGATACATTCGTATACGTGTATATGACTGTTCACGGCAACGTAGCTAAATTGAAATGTTCATTATGATGCCCGCACATCACTACGTGACAAATTAATTCATGTTATGTTGTACTCGTATATGTATGCAAACATACATGACCTAACAGCTAACTGAGGGATCAAAAGGCGTTTAGCCTCAAATTAACATACATGCATAAATTTACGCGACTGTATTTCTCATGATTGTTTAGTTGGATCTAGAAAATCTTGGATTTATTTAAGCATTTCGTTTTCCTTCTTTGTATAAAGCTAGAAGCACTCAACTAATGGCTAAAGATATCTCCGTTTGGCTACGAAGGATGGTTAAGTTGACTCTTATTTCCATCAGTCTTATTAACAGTCTATTTCACTATTGCGGCTTCTAAGATTTTCTTTTACTTTTCCCTTTCAACGATTGCAGACTTCATTCAAAGGCTAACATCAAAATCACAGTTAAAGTAGTAAGAGGTTTCATAATAATAAAAAAGTGTATTTAACGCTTTTGACTGTTTTTTTCATTAGGAAGATTGTGCAAGGTTTGTTGCTAATGTATTAAAGAAGTGTTAAGATAGTTTGGGAGTCATCATCATAGTGAGGATGGATAAAAGTTGATTATTAAAAGAGATATATAAAGCCAATACATACATACATATACTCACGGCTATAAGCCAGAGCTAAGGAATTAGAAATTCCTCAGCCACTTTTGGAAAGTTGAGTGGGGAAAAGATGATAAAATAAAGGTTGTTGGTGATGGGTCTCCAAACGCATCGACCAAAAATCCCTTCATAGCCCCAATACCGTTAGTCGCCTCTTACGTACACCCACCGGAAGAAATGGGGTAGTGTTATTCTAAGCCGACACTACACAGCATAAAGCCAATGTGGAAGGTAATATCAGGATGGTCACGGAGGACAGGACACATTTATAAAGAACAGACAAACACATACACATCTAAAGTATAAAAATGCACGTATGAAAAGATTTATCAATTTATTCATTAATTAATAATCGTACAAAATAGCGATCAATACCCTCTGCTCATCCCGATTGCAACTGATGACGTGAATACATGTATGTTTGTATGTTGTGTTAAAATAATAAAGTCATCCAATAATCACGAGGACGGTTGATTCGAAATGAAGCCTCCGGAGACCGGTTGAAATTGTATACTCAGGTTCCTATTACACGTCGGTGTTGCCAGCTACTTGCGAGACGTCAACTGTATCGATGTTACCAGCAGTATTACATGTTGCGAGATATATTTAGTGTTGCATAGTTCTGAAATGTTTGATTGTGAAACTCTTTGAGGGTAGGTTAATAGTTACTTGTTGGAAAGAGGACTAATTTATTTGATTGTGTGCTTGTCTATAATCAATATGCTCGAAAACTCTCAAGAAACATAGGCTAAATAACATCTTGCTAAACTTCATAAGAAGTGAGCAGACCCTTGCAAGGTCCACTTCATAGTTAAAATGCTAACGATGCTTTCTATGGTTTAATTTTTGTTAGTTTATTCTTATTCTGTGCACATGGGGAAGTCGTGCATATTAACAATTAATGAGGTTTTGATTACATTCTTTATTAATAAGGTATTCGTTTCTTGCATTGGTTTTAAATCCTCGAAAATATTTTTATAAGAAGCACCTTTGCAGAGGTTCCTATTCCTAAAATAAATTACAATACGATTCACAAAATGTCTTACTGTGTATGAATCCATATCGGAATCAAAATCTTTCATGGCCTGGTTTCGTAAGATTACACTTAATTCTCGTATATGCTACTTTAAATATTGCATAGCAATGATACGATGTAAGATTACGCTATATTGTGTTTTTTAGAAACTGAAAATTTTATAAAAGATGTTATTAAAGGAAAGAAAAATTTCGACACTGGCGGGGTTCGAACTCGCGACCTTCGGGTATACGCCCCCGTCGCTTTGCCAACTGAGCTACAGTGTCAGTTGGCATCCAGCGCGAAATTTCTCTATCCTTTGTTTCTTTTTTACACGTTCAAGTAGTGTTTGCGTTTCCTACCTCCGAATTTTAACTAATTCGGACGGCCACTTGTCTACCTTTTCAGATAGAATGCAAATGTTGGAAACGCCTAACTATCACATAATTTAATGTTTTTTGACATGAATTCCTCATGTGGGGATTATTACTCATAAATAAAAGATGTTATTAAAGGTTAGAGTTCGAACCCCGCCAGTGTCGAAATTTTTCTTTCCTTTAATAACATCTTTTATTTATGAGTAAATTATGAAAATTTTATATTTACTGTCCGCGGAAAGTCGGTTGTTATAAAATTCAATTTTGTAGGCTTATTCCCTCCGTTTAATTATAAACGATGTAAAAGATCAATCGACTAATTAATATTAATTACACTTAAAATGTTATTAGTTTAAATTGCAAAAGAAAACTCTCAAGCTTGGGAAGGAATGAAGTACATAGATGACATTTAAAAACTGTCTGCGGCGTTCTGTCGTCCTAGCAATAATTTAAGTTTATTTTCTACGTCGAATGCCGTAGAAGCCTATTAAAATGCGAGCTGAGGACTTCAGGGAGGAAAGAAAATAATATAGCTGTACACAGCAGGCGCCATTAAATATTTGATTGCGAAGATATTACAACTAAATTAAAATTTGTAAGTGATAAGTACAGTAATGTTTCTAAGATATAGGTTTTAGTAAATAAGAACTTTTGCTACTTTGAATAGCATCAGCCTATCTCTGTCTGTGATTTACAATATCTAAAGTTTTTTTTAGTTTGTGGGTGTTGTGGCAGGAAATTAGTATTTCTCCTGACTGCCCTGCCCATGCCCATATATGTCTTCACCGAGGGGCTCAATCTGGGCCATAATTCATGGCCGCGTGTAGGTTGGCAGACTAACCACTACTACCGTGATAGTGGCTGGGGCGGACCATTGAACGTCCCTCCGAAGCAAGGAATTATCTTAATTGTCGGATAATCAGAAGATTCAAGCCTGCAATATCCTTTCAAACATGATAACAATATAATTAGTAGTTTAACACCATAAATAAAACCTTTGTTGTCTTAAAGTGTTGGCTATTACTTATTGAGATTGAAGCGGTGATCAAAATTCTCTGCCTACCCCAATGGGAACTAATGGCATGAGTATGTGTATGTATGTATGTAATTAACTTTTGACGTGAACATGATTCGATAATATTATTGAAATCTGGTGTCATAACTTTCTAAAAACGTGCTCATACGCTATTTACGCTTATCGTTGGAGCAAATCAATAATATCATTATTAAATTTTATTATTTATATAAGCGGTTCCATGGTGTAACGGTTAGCACTCTGGACTTTGAATCCAGCGATCCGAGTTCAAATCTCGGTGGAACCTGCATTTTTTTTAGTAATTGGATAATTTTTAAAACCATTGTGTTTATTTCAATTGAGTTTTGCATCATAAATAATGCGTTTCCTAACTACGGAACCAAATAAGAAAAAGCTATAATTAAATAAGCCACTAATACACTGCTAGCTACAAAGAAATCGAAATAAAGCTGAAAATATCACTCATTACTATTTAATTTGGTTGAGTAAGTAGCTTCATAATTTACCTAGAAGAGAAGGGAAAGTGCTGAGAATGGATAACGAACTTTCATTCGTACTAAACTTTGATACAGCTATTTAAAACAATCCTAGAAGAGTGTAGGTTAAAAGGTAAGAAAGCCATAAAAATTTAATCGTTGATAGTCTGCCGATTCGTTTACAATATTCATGATTACTTGGGTTTTTGATTAACGAAATGACATCCTCTGATCGGTCGTTTGATTCGATCTAGAACGACAGTTGTACTAACAATTCAATCGTTCCATAAATGGGGCCCATCAAAATCAAATATTGACTATTAAATTTTGCTTACATCACTTTCGCATACTGTTACAATAATGTACACATGCAAATATTTTTGCATTATCATCAATTAAGTATTGAAACACTTGCTCATATTGCCTCCGGTTGGCGGTACGTGCTTTATCTCTGTAAGATCTGCTTTGGATTCTTAAGGGGTCACAAATTCTACGCAAGGGCTTTTTTTTATTTCAAAGAAAAATTCACGCCAGTATCAAATTAAAATGCGGATCTCTTAGTTTAATACACCTTTTGTTTAACTTGATTAAATAAAAATACTTTGTTTAACCTACACCAATATCGGACCACATCTTCCTATTCATACTGAAGTGAGGAACCTAATTCGCTAGTTTATATTCAGCTCGGACAGGCCTTACGCTCAAAACATTGTTGTTATAAAATAGTGTGTTTTTGTGTTCGTTTTTTAAGAAGACTTGAAATGAAACTTCAAAGATCTTTTGTTGGTTTCAAAATAGCAATAATTAAATATAATAAATTATTAGTAATAAAATGTTCGTTAGACGAAGCCAAAACGTTCTAACTAAATTCTAAATAGTTTGTAAAAAAAACAAAAAACGCGTGTTCTAGAGCGTAGTGAGTGGTAAAGCAGAAGTCACAGTTTTGGTGATAAGATGTTTTACATGCCTAAATTCAGTACAGTATACGTCATTTTATAAGCAGGTGTGTTAAATAAATAATATTGTACGAGTAACCAACTGTTTTTTTTGTAATTTTTGTTATTTTTAGATATACAACGAAGTAACTAACCTGTTTTTTTTTTCGTGGGGATATCCTCATGGATTCGACGACACCCGGCGGGGTGACGAAGGTATGTCGGACTCTTACCGACTAAAACCCCACGGTGGCCATCTATGGTACACATGTGTGGAGTCCCTGGCGAGTTTACCATAGGCAACATTCACAGACTCCACGCACCTGCTGCAAAAAACAGCCCATCTCGGGGAACTTTAAGTACCCACTCCTCCTTGTACTTCCTCAGTACCGCAGGCGTTTGGGCCAAAAGTTCCAAACGCCCACCTCCTCGAGGTTCTCCTTGCGGAGTAGCAGGCTGCAACCCACCGGTCACACCACCACTTCACGTATTTTTTAACGAGGTTTTGTCCTCGGATTTTTGCGGAAGGTTTACTCCTCTTCCGAATTTTTATAGAGGTTTACTCCTCGCGGTCAAGCCCTACGCCGCGGCAAGACCCTCGGCCCTGGAAGTGCAAAACTGCCAGGGTTACGAGATCCCTTGATTTTTTAACGAGGTTTTCTCCTCTCCCAGTCCGCTTACTACTCACTCTGAAAACAGAGGAGAGAAGCGGACCCTTGGTGCATTGGCTTTACCCCGGGTGACCAGCCCGGGGCTACTGAGCCCCCACGCCACGACAAGGCTGCACCGTGTGGGGGACAAGGCTGCACCGTGTGGGGGGAAGTAACTAACCTGGCTTAAGTCAATTAAAAAATGTTTAGTTAATAATTGCTTAAATAAACTAGCGACAATGTGTTACAATATTTTTGTAATAATACGAGTAGTTGCACCAGCAATGGTTTCCAGTTAGCAAGTAGTGACGTATATACATACATACATACATACATATACTCACGCCATTAATTCCCATTGGGGTAGGCAGAGACTATCGATCGCCACTTCGCACTAAAGGCTGGCGTCCGAAGTATGAAGAATAAAAGAGCATGTATGAAAAGATTGATGGATGTAAACGAAGCTAGAGAGGTTTGTCAGGATCGTGACGTATATAGTTATAAAAATGTATAAGTATAAAAATGTAACACGTTTTGTAAGCAAAAAAGCTTCATAGCGATAAAACCCCAAGCACCCCAGCGTAACAGACGCAAATACGCAGCAAAAATAAAAACTTTACACAAAAATTCAAGCTCGTCCTGCTGTCGGGTTTCATAAAATGTTAAAACGTAGTTAAACGTGTGTAAAGGTAGGTTCGGCTAAATGCGGGGAGTGCCAAAATGCGTGCCAGTTTATGATAAGGGCACTTGTTTGTTTTACACGATAAAACAAATGTATATTTCATGCGTTCAGTGATTTCCGATAGTCGCTATCGTACCAGTTAATGTTACTGAATGTTTGCTTAGCTGGACCCTCCTGCTATAACCATGAAACTACAACATTTGCACTACGAGTACGAGTATGAAATTGTAGGATGTTTTGGGTTGGATTGAAGTTTAGCTATCCCATGTCTTTATGGGAATCAAACAATGCGACTGAGAGACTTCAGGATTTTTTAAATGACGCTTTAGCGATGTAAACTTATCCTAAACAATCTTTTATTTTGCCTTCTTTTCCCCACCCACTTTTGAAAAGAATCTAACGAATTATTAATTTTATAGATCTGGCTACCTTTTGAGATTAATATCCGTAGTGAGTATAGATGGACTGATAAGTTCTAGGATGGGTCTAGGTATGATGATACATAGAAATTGATTTGAAATGTTTTGATGTAGGATTCAGCAGCTGACAGTCTGCATCGACCTAGTGGCGTTATTACGTAAATAAATAATGGCAACTTTTTATATTGATTTTATATTTTCATACAAATTATAGGATACAAGAATGCTTTTCAATTAAATACAACGAAGGCATTGTATTTTTTCCAATCACTTTGCTTAGTTCATGCATTACTTTGTTCATTTAATCGAATGTTCATTAGTATAAAAGTGTTATTATTTGTATCTTCCTGCTAGCTAGTCCGAGCGACTTTTTAACTAGATATCGAGTGGTATAAAACAGCCATCTCTTTTGAACTTACTTAGTATAGTATGCTGTCATCTCATTTTAACCGATATCGTGAAGATAAATTAGCGCTCGTTGAACAGGGTTATCATGGTTACAACAACAAAAGAATAAGGTTTTATATATAAAGATTTTCCTGTATCGGTCACCGTTTAAAGTTATTTATAGTTATAGTTAATGTTCATAATTAATTACTTTATAAAATTAAATAAAGGTTAAACCCCGGTAATTTGCACATTACGTAGTTAATTTCTCATTTTAACGGTAACGTTTACATATCTGATGTTTGGGTATGAAATTAACTAATATCATTTGTAAGGGCAGGTTATGGTAACGCATGTCGTTTATTTTGAGTACATTCATATTTATCAAAGTAGAATACACTGGGTACTACGAGCATATATGCTAGGGAATACGGAAGTCCCTTTATGACGGCACAATAATCGTATATACGATACCCTCCTGAATAGCGTTTTCGGAATGGAATGATTGCCGTGCTAGGGATTCCTTGAGCTCCTTTGAACTTCATTGTATGGCAAATAACACCCTATATTTAACAATGGCAAGGTACCTTTGTCAAATATAATCATTATTGCGAATTGTGTTTTGTAGACTTTTGAGGACTCATAATATTACGTTTCCCAGTATAAGTTTCTAATAAAGATGGAGTATATGCACACTATATAGGGTAAACAAAAGATCCGCAAGAAGAGGGTTGTGTTAACTGATGAATGCAAAAAGGGAACATTGCTGGCATATCATCAGGTCCCTGTATTTCATCATGCCAAGAGTGTACAACGTGTTTGTCATTCCGAAATTCAATTACATTCTTTATAGAACTACTATTCTGTTTCATTATTCTTATATAAGTATTGAAGTTAAATGGTTCTAAGTGAACTTAATATTGTATTGCAAAACTCTCTATCGTTTGCTACTGATATTCCATTTCAAACAAATTCCACTATCCGCGATGTATTTGTTTTATCTGCAATAAAAAGTCCCAATTGTCGTAAGTAACTTAAGCAAGCTGCCCAAGTTCCGACGATTTATATTTAGTGTCTTGCTCTGCAAATGTTTGTATAGGCGACGAAGTGTCTCGCTTGAAGGCTTATTCGCGATATGAACGCGCTTCCAGCAACGTTTCTTGATACAAACATGTTTTATGTACGCAAAACGTTCCAGCCTTTAATGTTACATTTGTTTACGACCTTTTCAAACATCCCATTCGTTCGTCTGTCAATACGAATTTATGTTATGTGCGCCAAAAATTGTGGTCGCTCCGAATTTGGATGTTTGTCATTACGATGGTGGAATATTCATATATATTTTTTGTATTTATACATATATAATAAGAATATTTTATTAATGAAAACCTCATGTGGGGATTATTACTAATCAATTATTTGACAGTGTGAGTCATATGGTCATGCATATACTATCTACAACTTATACAACCTCCTGAAATAATTTACACTTAATTGTACTCCAATTCCAGATACTCGATTTAATATTTAATATTAAATCGAGTATCTAATAATATTTAATATTTAATAAGACATATCAGTTTAATTATACTATAGCAAAAAACTCAAAGCGTTATGTGTGTTTATAACTTCCAATATTTCAATCATAAAAACTAATAATGAATAAAATGAGATGCTCCCCGATCACGAAAAAAAATCATTAAGTCGGTCACACTCCGTGGCAAGAGCCTCTGGCGTACGTTCCGTCGGAGATTGGAAGTTTAGTTCGGCGATGCGTTAACTTGGCTCTGGTAGCTTTTTATTTACACCAAAATTGAACCCAAGACTAAGATCACACATTTCTTATCATATATGAAGGTGTAAAGTATGTGAAGATAGAACTTGTACGAGTGGAGTTAGCTTGGCTTTACATGTGATCTGATTCTGATTTCTGTATTTTTGACAATGCGAGTCATATGGTCTCGTTTTGGCAACATTTTACATAAAAATGTTTTTGTTGAGATCCAACTAACAGCATATATATTATATATTCTAAAAAAATCTGTATTCTAAAAAAATACTTTTTTCACTTACAAGAAGAGTTTTTAAAATAATGAGTAAATAAAAACAAACATGCCTGATAAAACGGGACCCAATTGCTCAGGCTTTACTGTTTACCCGCCCGTCGTTCCATCTGGACCAGGCTTGATCTCGTATACCGTGCTACTTACAGAGTTGGAATGAAATTGTAACAGATGATGTAGTTCTGTTCAAGCAAAACGTAGGTACTCTGCCACCAGGTGACAATATCACGTGACATTAGTGCCTCTGCCAACCCCTTCGGGGATATGCGGCGTGAAAAATTTAGTTGAGTCCCATATACATATGGGCATAACGGTGCGGAACTTTTACTACGTGAACCAACTCGCACTTGTACTGTGCTTGATTAACCTTTTAAAACCACTGCAAATATTAAAGAATAGGAGTAAACTATTTAATGTTCATATCATATACAAAACTAACTGAAATAATTCTTCACTTATTTATTTATTGAACACCAACAGCGACAACAACAAACATGGTACAGATTATATAATTGTTTCATAAAGCCAATGACAGGTGATCATAATTACAAGTTACAAATATAATAACAGAACGAAACTAAAAGAATTAAAACATTGAGTTTAAGTTTGAATATTTATTCAAAATATCTCACTTTTGCCCTCTCTTATAGAGGAAAATTCTTACGTCGGAGGTAACACGGGTTCACAAATACATACGAGTACGTCGCCCGTGTGTAGAACACGTAACTTAGTTTCCTGATATTCCGAGTATTCACTTGTTGCCATGGCGATAGATTCACGTCAGGGACATGTCCTTGGTATATTTTAAAGGCACTTTCTTGGGTAATTCTGTTTTGAGTATATCCTTTTATGTAATATAAACTGGTTTTTCATTAGAAAATTCTGATGCTTCTGATTTGTGGATGTACTGATAGGTATAGCAACCATACGTTGAATGTATTTGTTAAATAACAAAGGGAAAAGATCGTAATTTTTTTTCTTTGTGATGGGCCTCCAATAGGAAATAATGGGTTCTATTCTAAGCCGAAACTACACAGCGACATAATACTAGTGACAATCATACTATATTATATTTTTTACTACAGGGTTTGTCAATAATAATTTAGTAAATGCGCATGGACACACATGGCATGGTAGTGATATGTTTTTTATTTTTTTTATATCTTTTCATGCATAATAAAAGATAAAACCCGTTGCATGCACTTCTTCTCTACATAAACTATAAGTGTGTTCACACTAGTAAATAAAGTTCATATCTCGTAAAATGGGATCCATCCTATTTGTCAATTTAATTGTAATATTTTATAAAATAGAACTTAATTTTGTGACAGACTCTAAAATATATTCATGTGAAGAGCATGCAACAACGTAGCTTACTTGGCACAGAGAAGCGGTCAATGCACTTTGTGTCAAACATTTTGGCTAGACTTTTATCCAGAAGTGATCTGATTCGTTGGCCGTTTTATAACTTTTTTATCTTAACTCAGTTGCGGTTTATGTTACCCATCAAGTGATAATCTTGATGCCTTCATTTTGCAATTTGTGCGTATACTTACTTTAATTTTAACTGAATCTCACAATATTTATAGTTTTTGTATTTTGATTATTAAAAATGTGGTTCTAGGTGATGTTTTAATAATATCTCGTTTATGTCATGTATATTGAATTACTTAGCTCTCAGATAGATTAAAATTCAGAAATGGAGTAGAATCAGAGAGTACAATAGAGTATTACAAACTGGAAAATGTATCGCCGATGATAGGCATCCATTTAATAATTATAAAAATATAGCAGTTCATGGAGTGGAAAGAGTCCAAGAAAAAATATAGTTTAAATCTCGTCTATGACTCAACAATAATAGACACTTGTTATAAACGGCTTTAGGTAACATAAAGGCTAATTGTGTCTAAATTAGGTCAGCAGCAATGTACCCTCGCTTCTCGTATAGCCGGGATGAATAAATGAGTTATATAAGTAATTTGTATGCAACATGAATAATAAAATGGGCCGCTCCATGATAAAGATCACTTACTCAGTCGTAGCCAGCGTGTGGCTACGGGAAACTGCTCGTAGTCGTAGTTCAACCGTTACGAGGCTACTACGACCGTAGCAGCTTTATGCTTGTTTAAAAGTTCTTACCTAATCACTTTTGCAGCATATTCTAATACAATAACCCTTTACCATTCTTATGTAATAAGTACAGTTTTTATATCTACCAGATTATATCCTCTAAGAAATAAATTGCTTTCATTACCTTTAGTAACAAATTTATTTAGTTTCGAGCCCCAAATTTGATTAAGATACCACTTTCGCTTTCATTTCAGCGACCAGCTTAACCTATTTGTACACTAGAGAATCGCGAAATAACTAGGTTTAATTCATTTACTCGCAAATGAGTTATACCGTTACTTCGAATCCTTTTTCATTAGAAAGTACAAGTATCGTAGTAATAATATACCAAGCCTTTATTGCAAACATACATTGATCTACACACAAGTGAAGAGTTAATGTGTGTCGCGTCGCATTTAATATACAAGTTGCAAATTGACTGTTGACACGATATCGAACAGTAATTGATCGACCTTCACGTGTAATAACTGTTCATATTCGATATAATTGGTGGCCGCGGTCTTGTTATTCATTATAGTTTTACGCGATGTTATGATAGGAAATAATCATTGAAAATATCTACTATTTGTTCTCTGCTTAGGCATTTAAAATTAATATTCTACTTAGACAACTAAACGGGATGTAGATGAGGCTTATTAAATGACGTTTGCCTTCACGTTTCTAGTCCCAGTACTTTTATTGTTTAGCTATCTTCGATTCATTCTGAAGTGCCAATCTTTCCTTAAACATTGTATATATTGTATTCAAACATTTATCAGATAATACTGACGAAAATATTAAACAAGCTTACTTGTACAGAGAATTTCATAATACAAAATAACAAGCCACTTTTAACCTTGATCGAAACTTTCCTTTTTGCTGAAAATCTTCTTAATCTAAAATGGATGCGGCCGCGAAGACGGTGCGCACATTTTGAATTATTTATTGGTAATTGAAGGCAGTGGGCTTCTTGGCAGAATATTATCCGACAGACACAGTTTAGGTCTATGAATAAATCTCGAAACATTTGAATTTTCGCTTAAACTCGCTTGTCTTGTTTTTTTTTCACTTACTAGAATGGGCGTAAATGTAGTGCTTTTCCACTATTTAGCTACTAGATTCACGTTTAATTCACCGAGTGGAGGTTTAATTCCTTTCGCGACCCATTACTTTCAATTCAGGATGTTTGTCGTTTTATTAAATGCTAGAAGAGATACTTTAAATATTTTTTTTCCATAAATAACTCTTAAAATTCATAAGCTGCATTTTGTACCGACTGCCTAATCATGTAACAGCCTTACACAACGTTCTATCTCCCGAAAGGAGTTATTCATTGGAGCCAGTCAGTCTGCAGTAATGAAGTTGCATTAAACTTGTTTACGTTTATTAAGGTTAATTAGACAGCAGAAGGCTGCAGCGGAGTCGCGGCGGTGTCAGCCCCGACCGGAACTGGGTCAATGGCAACCTGGCCCGGAATAGCCGGCTGCGGCCACAATGCCTTCTATTGTCGCATTTGATGCTCCGGAAAACTTCAAAAGCAAGTGACGCTTCATGAGATAATTGCTTTCCGAGCGACATCTGTACGACTCAGTTTGAGCTGTGGAGCTGATAAAGCGATTTTGCAGCTAACAGTCTGATGACTAATGCTTATAAATTTTCTCAATTTTAACAGGCTTATATTAGCTTTGGTTGTATCTATGTATGGTACAGAATCTTTGAGCATATATTTTTTAAAATATTACTTTTTTTGCCGAGAATGGCATATTCAGTTATTGTTATAGTCGAGGATACATCTTCATGCGTCATCATCATATACACCAGCTTCAAGTCATAGTGTAAAATAATGTTTTCCATTAAAGCAAGATACACCCTTCTTACGAAATGCTATAAAAAGAGCGCTTTTATCGTTTACTTCTAATAAAGGTAGCAGCTGCAGCTAAATATCATTCCTATATAAAACTATAATAAAAGTGATAGCGAATATGAAACTAGCCTTCACAGCCATTAACTAGAGCTAGTTAACATGAAGTTATGCTAGGGTCTTACGGGAACCGGTAGCGATACTAAATTAACATAAAGGTTTACTTTATTCTACACCAGAATACCTTTTGTGGAATAAAACGTTTACACAGATGTTTTACGCAGCCCAGTTTTGAACTTCCATCATATTCCCGGAAGATATTTTTACCTGCAAAAAAAACATTGCAAGAAATAATATTTTGTTCTTTGGAATCGATGTGTTTTCGAATAGTATTTCTGACTATAAATGTTTAGATAGCAAATTTTACAGAAAAAGGAAAATGTTAAGTTTAATACTTTGAAAATATCTCGCTCGTTTAAGTAAAAACGAACTGTGCCGTATTTCTCTAGCGACCAGTACTGTGCCACGATAATAATAATTTCGTTATTGAGCTCTGGTGGGAACTATCTTTATATTGTTAAGTCGTCAGATGTAGGGAGATTAGTTCACATCTGTTTGTACCGGTTCTTGGGCTAGACATGAAGGGTGAAGAGGATTATAGAAATCATGTGTGGTTTGTTACTATGTTAAAGTTATCAGTATGTTAACCCTTAAAAAAGGCAGAAGTATAATCATAATTTATTGTCTTTAATAAACTTCGAGGGATGGTTAAAAAGCTTTGGCTTTTGATAATACATACGTATTTTATATATCTATTCTTAAATTTTAGCCGATTGTATAATATGCATGATGTTCTAAAAAGATGAGGAGAAGAACAAATGGAACTGTTAATAAAATTATATAGAAAAATAACATATACAGTTCCGAATTTACATCGCGAAACTTTGTAATTACAAATACATTTGTCAACTTAAATAATTTGTCAGCAATGTCCTTCAGTTCAAATAATTCCATTTCGTCGTGTAATAGAAATATGTCATGCAACAAACTTTTGACAAAAACATTGGCGAACAAATACTATTAATATTTCATTTGACATCATTATACTCCATTATTCGAGAATTTTGAGAATTCATTTAAATAATCATTTGCATAATGGCGCGAAGTCAATATGACTTTTCACTTATTTTTCGCTTTTTAGCGACATGATAGTCCAGTGGGTAGAACACCCGCCCGAAAATAGAAGGGCGTGAGTTCCAATCCTGGGTCGGGCCTACACCAATTTGTCTTTTCTAAAGTCATATATGTGGTTAATTTATCATGGTCGTTAACGGTGAGGGAAAACATCGTGAGGAAACCCACATGGCTGAGTTGTACTTAGTCATGTGACAGTGTATTCGTACAAAACGGCGATAGGCCTGCCCCCTATCACGTGAGTACACTGTCCAAGCAAAACGTGGGTACCTTCTCTGGACACTAGATGGCGTTGCCATGTGAGTTCAGAAGTATTGGTACCTCTGCCAACCCCTTCGGGGATAAGCGGCGTGAACGTTTATGTTATGTTATGTTATGTTATGTTTATGTTTTCGCTTTTTAATTTCAAAAACTGCCAGTAAAAATGTAAGTTTTGTCTTTTTCTATATGAGATTATAGCCGTGAGTTTAGGTGGCTAAACCAATTAAGTAGAAAACATTAGACCCAAAACGTGCACACGTGAAAATTAAAAGGCTACCACATTTAATTTGAGCTTCACATCCTTGATATACGCGGAACGTGCCTTGAATGCGTCCTTGCGCCCCATTTTATCCTGAACTCAGTATAAGTTACCACATAAAAGTTTATTATTAAATTTTAATCTGCTCGCAACACACCTAGCTGCAGTGCAGACTTAGGGTCTTTGCACACCACGACTTTTTTAAGACGACAGCGCGCTTTTGTATGTCATAAATGTTTGGGCTGGGTATTAAGTCCTTAAAAAAAGTAAGAAATGTATTCGTCGTTATTATAGCACAAATATAACACATTACAATTTGAAACGAAAATTAAGCATAAAAGACATCAAAAACATTTAAAACTACGAAAAAACCCATTAATTAAAGAAAATCACCCCGGTTGAAAAGAATGAAATAAAACACAAAAAGTTTGCACCTTTCAGCAGCAAAAAGGCACTGACAGCAAAAAGTTACGAGGTTTTTCCTCACAGCACTGATTTTCAGTCGGTGCCATCACTAGTGGCAACACGAGTGTCATACTTTTCTTCAACATTAATGTATGAGCTGCGTCTGACTAGCGCATGTATCGCGGCTGTATCGTACAAACGCGCGTCGACGTCACGCTTTTCTTCATGTGGCTAGGTCAGATTTGCGTTTGTATCGCTACAACCGCTTAAAAATGCGTTTTCTTCGACAAAATTGTATGGATGTTGGGTCTACTTGTATGTGTATCGCTAAAAACGCGCGTCGATGGCGCGGCAAAAGGTTGTGGTGTGTAAAAGCTCTTAGCCGAGCCCGCTATCTGCGCTCAAGGTTGAAGGCAAGAATAAGTGTGTTTGAATTGAATCAATAAAGCGTCGCTTCTGTTTCAACAAGAGTATTGTACGGTTATTATGTGCTGTACAAACAATTTAGTTTTACGAGTGATTTTGTTAATACTTTTATCGTGTTTTCACATACTTACTTATACTCACGCCCATTGTTCCCATTGGGGTAGGCAGAGACTGTCGATCGCCACTTAGCACGATCTTGACAAACCTCTCTTTCTTCCCTTACATTAATTATTCTTCTCATACATGCTCTTTTATTCTTCTCACTTGACATACTGTACTTTGCTAAGTAGTAATGGTACGATTCGCTGACTTACTACTAGTTATAAGTTGGGTGTATAGGTTTCAGTACTATAATAGATCGATTTTGTACTATTTACATATTTTATTCCGGTATGTTGGGCCGCTGAAATTGTGGCGTAGTTAATTGGCCATTAGTTCTAACATTTTGGTCTAACGTTAATATTAGTGAATGTTACGTAGCTTTGTAGCAGCGCATTTACTTATTTATAGATGACTAGCTGACCCCACAGACTTCGTACTGTCAAAAGTGTAGACTTTCACGTCGTCAAACTGAAATATTTAACTGACCTTGTTGAGGGTCTCTGTCATGCGATGAGAAAAAAGGTGTTTTTCATAGTGTCCTCACAATTTTTTCACTTTACAAATTTTAAGTTTATTAGTATAGTAGTTTCGGCTGAGCATTGATTCTTAGTCTGTTTAACCATTTTTTAAGAATATTTATTGATCTCTTAATTTTTCTGGGATAAAAAGTGTCCTATTGTGTTAATTGGGATCATTATCTGGCTTCCTGTAAATTTTATTTTAAATACGTTCTGTGAATTAGTCTTCATTAAGCTACAAACACACAAACATCTAAACTTTCACATTTATAATATTAATAGGATAAGGCTTAAACATAAGCTTCTCGCGCAGGTGACCCGCTCGCCGGCCAGCGCAGCGTCTTGTCTTGCGCTTCATGCACGCGTGTAAATTTTGTTACGGAGTAATTAAAAAATTGTATTATCTTCTAAGATGTTTATTTAAATTAAGTGATGTCAAGGACAATTTTGTTCTCAATTAAATACTCTCAATCAACAACATATTTATTTGGATAAAGATTAATATTATGTTGATAAAACATTATGGCAATTATGCATTAAATTCGATCAAATTTATTTACCATAAAAAATGGTTATAGTAAGTAAAACTTAAAAGTTAGACGTATACTGTCCCAGGCATTTTTTTTAGATCATTTAAAGAGAAATAATTCTTTAGTACATTTTTTTTGGGTAACTTAAACCGTTTACGCAGCGCACACAACGGAAGCCATAGTATGAATAATTATCCCCGTTTTTGCAACATTATTCGCTGATAGTTTGCTCCTGTTGGTCGCAGCGTGATGATATATAGCCTAAAACCTTCCTCAATAAATGGACTATCCAACACAAAAAGAATTTTTCAATTTGATCGGGTAGTTCCTGAGATGCTAGCGTTCAAACAAACAAACTCTTCAGCTTTATAATATTAGTATAGATGAGCTAGACTAATAATGCTATGTGCTCAGAATTCAGCACTTAGCCAATTTTCTTTGTCTAAATAGTAAAATCTTTAAAGAAAAAAAACTCTGTGTTAATCATTTAGTCTCTTAATTTAAGAATTATCTTTCACTCTGAAAATCCGCAATGTATGTTAGACCCCTAATTCCATTCTAAAATTTCCGTACAAAATGTTTGTAACATAGTAGTTACCCACTAGTATGATGGTGGAGGCTGTGTGTAATAATTCGCAACCTCGGCAGCACTATCGCCTGCGGTTCGTCGCAGAAACCACGAAACCGAATAGACCACAGCTCTGTGAATATGTTGTGTAATGGAAAGCTGAACTCTAGTTGTCTTTATAATATGATATGTATGGAAAAAATAGATTCTACAATTCCGACAGAATCTGCATATGAATAATATTAAGAAAATTTCGGTAATTGAAATCAATTCATATTATGTAACATAAATATTAACTTAAAATAAACATACAGATAGAATTACACTCTCTTTATTCCACATCCAAATAAAAAGACATATTACTGAATAGAGAAGTACCATTAGCGGTCTTATCATTTAAAGCTGTAAAGCTTAAATATACTTATTGTGCTTGAAAACAAAGCACTTTTAGATAATATGTATAATGAAGTTAATTTTCCGCTCTTAACTGGGGATGGTAAACCCTGTTATACAAACCTTATAAATAAAGGTTATATAGATATATTTTTGTAGGGGGCTAAAATAGTAAACTAAAATCAGATCACATTTCCAACTAAATGAACCGTGATAGCCCAGTGGGTAGAACACTCGGTTATCGTGCAAACGACTAGTGTTCAAATCCTGGGTCGGGCCTACACCAATTTGTCTTTTCTAAAGACATATGTGTGGTTAATTTATCATGGTTGTTAACGGTGAGGGAAAACATCGTGAGGAAACCCACATGGCTGAGTTGTACTTAGTCATGTGACAGTGTATTCGTACAAAACGGCGATAGGCCTGCCCCCTATCACGTCAGTACACTGTCCATGCAAAACGTGGGTACTCTGAACACCAGGTGACAAAGTCACGTGATGTTCAGAAGTATTAGTACCTCTGCCAACCCCTTCGGCGATATTCGGCGTGAACGTTTATGTTATGTTATGTTATGTTATTTCCAACTAACTTGAAGAACTGCAATCTTATAATTCTCTCACAATATAAAAGAAACTCCGAAGCCATGAGCCACGTATTGCTCTTTTACAAGCCGAAGACAGTCCCAGCATTACAGACGAGTTGTCGCGTTTGTAATTCTAGTACAAAAGTGCTCTTTCAGGTACTCCGAACAGCAACGCGCTTCCTGTTTCCGGAGAGGTTCTATGAAAATTTGCATATAAAAGACCCGACTACGGTTGACTTATCACTCTCTAGTTGGTACGAAAAATGAAGCGAATAAAAAGTTGCTTACTTTATTTTTATGAATTAGTCATTTTTGATTTTAAAGTAATAATTATGTGGTAAAAGTATTTTTTATTATGAAGTACAGCTTTTCGTTTTCGAAAATTGCTCTCAGTTTATTAAGGTTAAATCTAATTGGATTGCAATCTGTAAGGAAAAATTGGTTTCTCCTTTCTCCGTTATCTTTGAATATGACACATAAATAAAAAGAGAGCAACACAAACTAGTTTATTATGGAATCGATATCAGAAGATTTCAGAAGATAAACATTATTTTAAAAAACCCATTACCTAGAAAAACTCCACAGAAAAAAGATTGTCTCTAACTTATATCTTACATGCTAGACGAGGTAGAAATTGGATCCGGATCAGAAAGAGCTTACAGTCTATTTCAAAGACGTTGCAGAGAGTATGACGATGAACAATATTTATTGAACCGCTATTGTTAGTTCGGTCAGTAACATAGCGATCCAATTCTTCATTTATAGAAAGACATTTTAACAAATTCAATGTTCCTTAGATGCGTTATCTTTATTCCCTATATACATATTTGTTTTAAATAGTGAATAGTAGTCTATTTAAGTTAAACTACAGAAACTTTCCGATACCAAAATTGAAATGCAAAACTTCGATTAAGTTTCCTATTTACTGCTTTCAAAATCGAAAGCTCAAACCACAGCTGATAGAAACATCACGGAGGGAATTTCAATCTCGAATGGTAAACATAAATTGGACATTTCTGCGGAGTGGATAATTGGATCGATACCTCCGCCACAACTTGTTCATAACATGTTGCGCCAACGTTCCGGAGCTAATTATTCATGAGCCGAAACGTGCACCACCTTGGACAGCGGTATAACTGAACTCTGATTTATGTATAGCGTGAAATGATAGTGACTTTTGAGGTAAATATAAAAAATGTGTTTCCAGGTGAAATAGAGGTCCAATCCATTCGTCCAACTCTTAAAAGTGACTGAGAAATTATTAATTTCTGGCTACCCCTTTTTGGGATTTATAGCTAAGAGTTAAATAAATGCAGATGTATAATTAAAAAATAAGTTAAATAATTGAATTACTCATACAAGATTCTATATTGACTTCAGTGCATTTTAATTGATTTCTTTCCATACACCTACTGATACTATTCAAAAGTACCATAATGCCCCAGTGATACCCCATAGTTTCTTTATTTCACACTATTAACATCGCTTTGGTAACTTAACCCATATGTTACTGAAGACTGTTCTATTATCTCGTATTACGTACATTAAACATAGAATACTAATAAGTACTTCGCAATAGCATAGAATACAAATAACCAAATAAGTGATACAAACACTAGAATACAAATAAGGACGAGTAATTAGCACTTCTAGTTGTAGTAGTAGAAGATATTACAGTGTACAGCAAAGATTATGTTGCGGTTTTCAATATCAGAAGTCCAACGAAAAGTTTTAGATCGATGATAGTAAGTTGTAAGGTTATTTGTGTCGCAGCAATGTGTAACTAAATAACAGTCAAAGAGTAAATAAAGTTAAGAAGTAAACTTTGCTTAGCTTGGAAAGAACCTCTCGGTCGAAAGAAAACTTTTTGAATGTACGAATAAATGTAGTATTTTAGCAAAAAATAATTCGATTGACAATAAAATAAAAAATTTACTGTTAAGTGTTAAATCTTATTGTGATTTATTACTTCAATTAAACACGTTATATTGTATGTGTATTCATCCATATAAAACTGGATGTGGTTCATAAGGCCCTTAGAAGTTTCTATTATGTTGTATGAAATATTAATTTTTAAGAAAAGTTTTCCTTATTCTTGCTTACTCAAATGCTAATGATATGGCAGCTTATATTTTGCTCGCTCGCAAAGATTTTCTCATGAATACTATAATAACCAACACCAGCACTTCTGCAAATAAGCACATGGAACTTTTTTTACCAAACTACAACTACAAATGCTTCTCATAACATATTAAATCTATCTGTATAGATGATCGGGGTATTTATAAATTTTTTTCTTCTTTATAATACTCTTTTCTTACACAAAACCCTGGGTCATGGTTTATGTGCACTCTAAAACTCATATCGTACAAAGATTTTTCATAGCTAATATCTAAATTTCTTCCTTCATTAAAAATAAATCCTTTAATGGTTTAATAAATATAAATCCTTTAATGGTTTGATAAACCCGGAAAATGTTCTTGTGCTTCCATTTAAGTTCAATCAGCAGCGGTAGTAGAGCATATAATTGAAATGGCATTCAAATTCAGTTGCATGTCAACGTCGAACACCTGTCAAATTCAGAGTGATCAATGTTGTTTGTTACCTACGTGAATCAGCCCCGAAATCTGCGTTACGATTTATTTAGTTATTAATACAATTCAAGTATTTAAAGTTCAAATGAATAAAAAATGACAGAAATCATCATTATATCAGCTGTTTATCGTATTTGACCTGCTAGACAAGGCAGGAAATGATAAACTTTAAGTTTTTATGAAATAAGGTTAGTCTGGAATGAGGGGGTGGCCTTTAAGATAAATTTACGTCTATTAATAAATCTAAAATAGTTTTGTCCCTAATGCATGGCAAACTATTTTCATTTTCGTCTTGGATGCACATAAAAGGAAAACAAAATTGTGATTGTATTGAAAATCTTAATTTTACTACGCTGGTCTCTTTGAAATACACTGCACAAATAACAATACGCAATGCAAGAAAAAGTCTAATTAAATTTGTTTATATCTAATGAGCATTTATTTTGTTCACAGGTAGAACATAATGTGAACGCTGAGGGGGAAACGTATGGAAACGAAACCATTGTTACAAACATTTTATACGAATGATTTATAAACAAGACTACTGGTAACATTTTGGTCATCATCTTTCATAAATTTTATCCACTCACTGCACACTTCATCATCATATCGGGAAGGTATGTACAACTTAATTTCATATTGAAATCAATGTATCAATAAATTCGTTTCGTCTTTAACTCAATTCGATATGCATTGTTTTCCGCATTAAGCATAGTTATTGGATAAAAATATATTGAATGTTTTACATTACAATAACTGTAAAATTGATTTTCCATAAATTACTTAATTCATTACTATTTGGCATTTTTTTAACGAGTTTTGTTCATAAGAAAACTATTTAGACTATAAGCCTTGTTCAATTCAACTTATCTCAAAACGTAAATGTTGGCTTAGAATAGCACTAACTTATTTTGCCCATGTGTATCATACGAGGTTACTTAGAGTAATGAGGATTTTTAAGAGTTTGTTGAGTGATGTGCCTGAAACCTATCATAACCGGGAGAAATGATTGTAAAAAAATATATTTTTACAATCATTTCTTCATTTTATTTTCAAAGAGTACCATATAATGCTTTAAAAATAATTTTTACTAAATGTACAGAAACAACTAAAGGTTTAATACGTTATTTTATGTAATCTAACATCTTAAATATTAAAAAACCATTTGCTGTTAAATGAATGCATTAATCTTACCATACAACTGTTGAATATTTTCTCCTAAAGCAAGCTTTTAAATATATATACGGAAACGAATTTTATTCTATGAATCGATACGATATCACCGATATGCATAAGTTATTTCCGTCTTGCAAGTCAAGCTCCTACATTGACTTTATATAAATATTCAGCTCCTGAAGCGACACGATAAAGTTTCGAATAGATACTGAAAATTGAGTTGCAAACCGAATGAATATAAAAGTTGTGTACCCACTGAAAAGTTTTATTAACATATTTCATTTCAGTTTGAATAAGCAAAGTTGTTACGCAAGAACGCAAGTAAAGGGTTGGTAATATTTTTATATTATGTTGTATGTAGCATTTTTACTCGAAGAACTTTACGTTGTGAAAATTGGCTGAAGTATTTTTCATACCGTGGCTCTGGCATCATACCCTTTTCCTTAATTAATTTAGCATGTTAAACGAGGCATACACATTTTAGGTGTTATTGAATATAAATAATTCTAATTAAATAGATACAGTCAGATAGTTTTCATTTACAAACTATATCATCAGAAACTTACCAACCAGGACCATCAATCAATATTCATATAAAAACTCTTCTGTTATTGACTGACCAAATGACCGATATAAAACTCATACCTTTGTTGTTGGGATGAAGAATGTATCAAATGTATTCATTAAAATAATGGTACAAAATAAACTCTGATTATTTCACGAGAAACAGATACTACAATATAAAAGAGTCCGTGTATTATATTTCTTTGTTCGACGTACGAATGCTTTCAGTAAGTCAAAGTTAAAATAAGTATCTGTGAAAAGAAGACATGTGTTATGAGACTTCGACTTATTTCTCGTGGTTAAATAAGTGGAAAAATACCTTTGTGAAGCGCATGAAATATGTGTAAAGGAAAACGGTGTATTAAATGTTTCATCTCGGGAGAATTCTGTGGGTATAAGTCTTTGTTATTTGTACCAGTCTGTAGTTCTTATTATGAAAAATGCAAAAAAATGTTTATTTAGACATGTAGGTTGTATTGTATATAATTACTTTAATGTCATTAAGGTTTCTGTTTTGGGCGATTTTAGAAATTATATTAATAACGTTACAGATATAACTCCTGATAACTAAATATTGATGGATCGAAGAACTTTATTCGAATCATACAAAATTAAAATACATTATGTTTGTCATATTCTATAACATCTACTATTTTAATTGAACGGTCAAGTGTTTACCAGAATCTTATAAATAGGTTAAAAAACAACCGTTATCAGCCAATGTATTTCATGGTGCTTCTTGCAACTTAAGATTGCCAATTTGCAACTTAAAAGACAGTCTTTTAAAACGTAGAAGTTGGAAATTAAAAATTGAAGTGTAATTTCCCACGCAAACCGTTCTGTTGGAAGCGAACTTGGTATTGTTCGGCCGACGCATCAAATAGATCGATTTTCCAAATGGATTGTTGCAATATTAATGCAGGCTCTTCGATATAAAGTTCAATCAAATGCTTTTGTGTTTGTGTATCGTCTAGAAATGTTTGAGTATTGAAAGGGCGTCTTTTAACGTATCACGCCTACATTTTATAATACGATTGTATGAGCAATCTTTTGACTAGATATCGAGTAGGTGTAAAATAGCTGCATCTTTCGTACTTACTTACTATCTAACTCATTCTAACCGATATGATGACGATAAAAAATCACTCGTGCTTGGCCTCCAGCTTGCTTTACATAATCGTTGATAATTTCAGAAAATTTTATCCTTGCTATTCCAGGATATCTAATGTGAATGTAAATCCTGATTCAAGTACATTACAAAAATAATTATATCTTCTTGATGTTAATTGAAAATATGTATTTTTCTTTTTCACGATTTTACAATTCAAATAGCATTCTCTTCTGAAACTTTCATTATTTTCTTTAAGTAAAGTGCTGAGTGCACTAGAAAGTCGTTAGCCAACGCAAACAAGGAATAAAAGCTGCGAAGGAATTTCATAACTGTTATTGCAACAGGATCGCTGAGCGTGAAACACTCTTTGTTATTTTATGTGAAACAAAAACTTGTGCGTTTATGAACCAAGCACAGATAGCATATACATTTCGTATGTTATTATAACTTGAGTTTGAGCAAAGGGATTTCTATACACTGCTACTACTGGGATCGAATATCATGGCTCCTTTCAAGGAAGCTCAACTCAACTCAAACTCAAACGCTCACGCTGTATATCCTCGAAGGTGTTGGCAGAGATAATAATACTTCTAAATTTCATGTAACGTTGATACCTGGGTTCCAACCCTTACTAGATCAGTGTAGGTGGCTATTGTTAACTTACCGTATTCAGGGAGTTTCGAGCCCCTCAGTAAGGACATAAAAAAAAATTATATGAAAATTTGAAACTATTTATTTTAAAGGTTTGTTAACATTTATAATTATAACACAGAGGGGTATTAATCTATACTTATAAACTAGATGGTGGCCCCTGGGGAGTCTAATAGGGCTGTATATAAATAATGTAAATATTAGGTAGGCCTGGCCCCCTAATACGTGAGTACACTGTCCAACTGTCGATCTGAACACTAGGTGACAACGTCACGTGATGTTCGGAAGTATTAGTAACTCTACTAACCCCTTCGGCCATGTACGGTGTGAACGTCTGAGTTTAAGATTAGTATGTGCTATATTTTTTAGCATCAGAATACTTTTACTATAAGAACTCAAAAGAAAATAAAAAACAATTAGATTTCCATGTTCCTTAACTTTGATTATGCAAATAGGGGCTAAATAGCACGACTCGTTATAACACGATAATATGAACATGCTTGTTCTAATTTATTAGCGTAGCGTTGGTAAATGCTGGTTTATGTTGACCTAGGGTGTTTTATTAGGTCACCCAAGATGCCTTCCAATTCCAGTATTGTTATTAAAGTAGTACTTTTATAATTCAAATTTTACTTCTTGCTTATTTTGGTGTCGTAGAATTTAGAATGGTTCTTTGAATACTAAGTTAAAGTTCGGAATGAAAACGTTATTCTAAATCAGCACAAATATATAAATAAAAATAAGGTACTAAATTGTGCCATTAAATCTAACATAAACAAAAGTATCCAAATTATTAAGTATAAACTAGCGTATTTAAGAGGTTTGTCAGGGTAATAGAAAGTGGTGGAATCAATAGACGCTGTCTACCCCAAATTGTAACTATTAGCGTAGCTATAAGTAGGTTTAAAATACATACATACATATATATTCACGGCTATAACCACGGGTTACCAGATCTGAGGAATTAGAAATTCCTCAGCCACTTTTTGAAGTGGACTGGGGAAAAGATGGTAAAATAAAGGTTGTTGGTGACGGGTCTCCAACCACATCGCCCAGAAATCACTTAAAAAGCCCCTATACCCTTAGTCGCCTGTTACGATCACTCACGGATAGAAATGGGTTAGTATTATTCAAAGCCGACACTACACGGCGTTAAGCACGGCACGTAGGTGGATCAATATGGATGTAATAATCTAGATAATTCCAGCTTTTGGTTTAGTTGAATTTGACTCCTGACCGGCTTAGTACGAGGTGTGATAACTCAGGGGAGGTGCTTTGCCCATATGCGTTATATAATATAAAGTGCTTGGGGAAGTAAAATTTTCACTATAAAACTTTTATGGCTCATGACGTGTTAAACTGAAGGAAGGACGATAAGACATTCAATGCATAAGAACGTAAGTTTTAGTCATATATGTTTTATTGCCATTAAGAAACTACATAATATCTGTCAAAAAGTTTAGTAATTTAGCCTTATTTACCAATGGCTTCCGATATGGTGGCTTTAAAAACGACAACTTTTTCAGAACTACAAGCCGAACAGTTAGTTTTTTTTTATTTATTTATTTTATTTATTAAATTGTCTACAACACTCATATTTATCCTATTTGTGGTTAACTCGTATAATAAACTTTAACCATAGAATTTATTTAAAGAGGGTACTATTTTACAATTTTAGAGCACAATCAACGTCCGAATCTAATTTCACAAAACTTAAATGTTATTGTGTTGCTTTAGAATTATTGTGGATGCATATAATTCGTGTAACATGACTTAGCACTTATCGAACCGGCCATCTAATTGTGAAATTAAAACAATAGATGCGAGCAACAATTGAGAAATAATGTGTACTGCCATTTTCTCCTAGATAGACTCAATTTCTAACTCATCGTTAATAACCATGATAAATTAACCACACTCATGTCTTGAGAAAACACAAATTGTAGGCCGGCCCGGGATTTGAACACTCATCGTCTGCACGATAGCGGAGTTCTACCCACTGAGCTATCACGGCTACTAAATGTACATCATTTATCACTTTTGGTGCCCAAGTTTATAAAAAAATTGGTCTCTAATCTGGTAACGTTGAATATATTCAAAATTATACGTATAATAGCATAAAACATTCTTATTTATTTATTTATTTATTTATTATTGAGTAAAACAAACAGCACTTAATCTATTAACAAACATTTTTAAATATAACAATTTATCGTGCCAATTATATGTTTCACAAATTACATTATATAAACTGAGCATTTATTTGTAACAGAAATATGTATGGACAAATAAAATATAATTATTTTTCTCTAATGTGTGTTTCATGTGTGTTTGTGTGTGTGTGAGAGTGTGTGTGTGTGATTATGTGTGTTAGAACTTTAATGGGCATGAAATATATAGTATTGGACGAATACATAATACTTATCAAGTAGTTTCCTTAAGTAACACCGTTTTAACCTTTTTTAAGAATGATAGTTTAGTTTCCGCGAACAGATCTATTTCCTTATGCCAAATAATCATCATGATGCGTTTTATGCGAAACTTTTCGACTTTCCGACTTCCGCTCTGAAAAACTGCGCTCCCTTGTGTGATAGACACCATCTCTAAAAGAGTACGTACAGACGAAGTCACACACGACTCATACGTTCTCAGATAAGCAGACTAAATGACGATAGGGGTAGTTCCAATAATAGTTATCATGTTCCACGCTAGCTAGATACCCTACACCTGCACAGAAGTAATAAATGTCACAATCAACTAAGTGCTCCGAGCTGAATAGACGTTATAGCTGTATGATTCAATTAGCAAGCTGTTGCAATTGTCTCGTTCTATCTGGCTCTATAATTTGATATAAAAGACAACTAATAAAAAAAGGCTGTCCGTGGGAATATTTTTTGCTTGCTGTGCTTTTACTATTAAATCTACTACCTATACATATTTACTATTAAATTTACTATTTATATAGAAAACAGAGACGGAGAGAACAATACTAAGGGGTGTACAAATTTTGTTATGGTTTTTGTTGTAAATATCTTTATCAAAACTTGATAACTATATTGTTAACGCAACTGAAAAGTTATGCGTCTAAAACGGAAACCTTAACTTATATCACCGGAAACACTAATCATTTAAGCCCAAACACCGGATGTCGACTGATTTTAGCTACTTGATTCTGTAAAATATGTTTTATTTTTGTTTTAAAGTATTTACTCTTAAATTAACTGGAACTATAGTCTTCAACTATGTGTGCACTAAGGTTTTGGTAACTTTTGTACAATAATACTTATTATAAAGATGAATTCTAATTTGAAAATACAAGAAATTAAATTAAGAAACTTTATCTTCAAACGTCCTCATTGCAACCCAAAAATAGTATAAAATATGCATATGAGTTAATAAGTAAGAATTTCCATGCAAGATGTTTGAAACTAGTATTACGAAATTCGCGTAAAATGCAATTTCAGAACGGTGAAACCTAAGTAAGAGGGACAACTAGACGCTGATCAAATCACGCCGAATCGAGGTCGTTCGATATAGTCGCGCGAATTGGCTCTGTGCTCGTATGGAGGATGCATTTTGTTGGTACATATATAAAGCATCTACCAGCAACACTTTTGATGTGTGATGGCTCAGGGAATTTTTACATTCACGGCTCTTATTCCTGAAATAAGTAGCTTGTAAAGTTTGAAATTAACAGTTAATCAGTCACATTTTTATGATGATATGTTAGAAGATGGTGAAATAAAGGATTGCAAAAGTATTCATAGGAAAAGATCTGATAGGATTATTCAAAGTCGGCAGTAAACAGCTGCCCAAATAAGGGTGTGGCATTCAAAAGAATCTAGGTAGATATATAAAAATGTATGCCTTCATTCATTTAATTTTACCTCGAAATAAATTTTGGTGCTATATATTCTCATAGGAATTACTCTTATTTTCACGCTATTAGTACTCATTAGTGTTGAGGTAAGCAGAGACAATCGATCGTCTTTCACGATACTGGATGGCTCTTACGCTTCGTTTTCATTCATCAATATTTTTATGTATCCTCTTTTTATTTTACCCTTTGGATGCCTACGCTATTTGATTTAAATGTGTCCTCGTACTCTACAAATATTATTCTTCTCTCTGAAATTTCAAAAGATGGCACTAATATAATAGGCTATTTGACTGTAATAAAAATATACATTTCTTTTATTTCATTAGTCTTAATATTTCTTTTTTGGAGCAATATGTAATAATGCGAGATAATAATATTGCATTATTTCACTAAAATCCGTCTTCTAAAATAAGTATTTTTGATGCAACTGTCACGTGACTAAAAACGACCGTGATTGGCTATTTCTATAATGACGTAGATCGCGCATAAACAGTCAGTGTATCGCTTCGCTCATTGGTGTTTAATGCGGAATTGACGTCATTTGTGCTTACAGCCGCCATATTACTAAAAGTGGCGTTTTCGCGGCACATTTGAATATTGCATTTTCTTTTTCGATTTTTAATAAAATAGCTAAAATGAAGACAGAAAAATTCATTTTTAGGGCTCCTTATAAACAAATTAACACCGTAAGATAGTTTTCAAAACTTAGTCAAATAGCCTATTGTTATTTATCATAACGATTTCACTAACATGATAATCCAGTGGATAGAACACCCGCCCGGAAAACAGAAGGGCGTGAGTTCCAATCCTGGGACGGGCCTACACCAATTTGTCTTTTCTAAAGTCATATGTGTGGTTAATTTATCATGGTTGCTAACGGTGAGGGAAAACATCGTGAGGAAACCCACATGGCTGAGTTGTACTTAGTCATGTGACAGTGTATTCGTACAAAACGGCGATAGGCCTGCCCCCTATCACGTGAGTACACTGTCTTAGCAAAACGTGGGTACCTTCTCTGGAAACTAGATGGCGCTTGCCATGTGAGTTCAGGAGTATTGGTACCTCTGCCAACCCCTTCGGGGATAAACGGCGTGAACGTTTATGTTATATTCAATTCAATTCAATTCAAATCATTTATTTCAGATAATAATAATCCATATTACATAATAGAAGAATTTAAGTATTAATGTCAAATATAAGATTAATTTAATAATAATAATAAAACAATTCATGATTACAAATAACAAAAAATAATAATAAATTAAATCAATTAAACAAAACTTCTAAAACATTAATTAAATTACAATTATAAAATAAAACATACACGATTAAAATTTAATATTCAGATGTAGGAGGAACCACTAGCATGCAGTCGCATCCACCTCACAAACATCAGCGAATCCCACCGCTCAGCCAATACGCTCAGGATACCATTCGAACCGCCACGCATTCGCCGCATCAACGAAGCGCATCTTTTCCTCATGATTGCATGGAAATCATCAACATGAGCCTGTGCAAACATTGCTGAAGCGCTGCAAAAACGTGGCATCCCCAACAATATCCTGAATGCATTGTTATACTGAATGTTCAGATCCTTGTATGCCCGATTTGTAAAGCTGGCCCATAGGCTGCACGTGTAAAAGGTCTGGCAGTATGCCTTAAATAATGTTAATTTCACTTGTCTAGTACAACGCGCAAACCTGCGCGCCAGCATATTACAACGGACGGACAAGGACCTACGCTCCCTCTCAATGTCAACATTATCACACAAGTCATCGGTAACCCAGTGACCCAGATACTTAAATTATATGTATGTTATGATTTCACTAAGTCAAAGCAAAGTAAATGCAACTCGTCTTTAGGTGTGTTAGACTCACACAAGAGTACTTGAAATTTACTTTGTTCTACTGTTATAACGGATTTGTGGTTGAGCTATCCTTTTACGTGGTTTCATTGTAGCCGTTGAGCTATTATACTCGTAGATACAGCTCAGCTTAGCTCCTTTGATAAATTATTAAGAGAGATGCAAATGTTTGAGTCATTATTTTACTTCAGAATTTTCGTTTTGGTTCTGAAAATAGAAACGTTTTTAAAAAGGCAGTTTTATTCGGAGGGACTTAAAAAGTCAAGAAAGCTATGATTCGTAATTATCATTTTCATTAGTTTCTAAATTAAGACTACGAAACCCTTCTTTATGCGTGGTCCGACAGGCTCTTTTGCTATTTTTGTTGTAAGCGATAAAATATCTCCTGTTGCATAATAAAGTGTGAGGTGTTAAATAAAATAATTGATAGGTATATGAATAAATTGCATAATTGTACAATCAAAAGTGTACAAGCCATTGCAGTTTCACAACGAAAGTAATTATTTTCGCATTCATCAGTCCCCGGTGGCCTAGTTTTGATTGGGTTGGTCCGCCACGTGACAGGTTGCTATGGAGTCGCCGTTTACCTGAATATTGCTATTCAAATCACTTCATTTACATAACACACAAAACTCATGCTATGTATAAGATACTGCCTTAGGAAATTCGAATATTTTTTCCTGTTTTATATGTTCGAATGCATACTTATAAATAATTACGGCTTTAAGTCCCAAAAAAGAGATAGCTGTGAAGCTTGAAAATCAGGAATTCCTTAGTCCCTTATGGAAGATTAGTGTCGAAGATTGTAAAACTCAAAGTGTGCCTTTCAATAAGGCTAAGTTTTCTTGAAGGGGCGTTGCTGATTGTACCATTCTCTTTTTGTTTACTACAATTGACTAGACTTGTATATAGACCTTAAGGCTAGTAGTTACTAGTATGTCATAAACCTATAGGCTACTATTCACTATACAAAATTATAAAACCAAATGCGTATTTTAAATCTTTTTGTTCATGAAACCTCATGTGGGGATTATTACTAATAAATAAAGAATAAATAAAGGAAAGAAAAATTTCGACACAGGCTGGATTTTTCTTTCCTTTATTTATTCTTTATTTATTACCAAATGCGTATCTCTATCGGAATTATTTAAATTGAAAAAGTTACGATTTGTTCACTAAAATATTAATTAACAGGCTTGGAGCTTTACTAGCGATTTTGTTACTTGAACGAAACGAGAAAGGTCACGTGGCTTCGATAATTCCTGGCCGTATGAAAGGGTCTGCTTCGTACGTAACGGGCTTGAGCTCACGTGGCCAAGGGTCTGTTTCGTAACGAGCTCACATTGCCTGACACTCACTCACGTGTCAAAGAAAGCAAAAGCTGAGCATATATTTAATTATATAGAAAATATATGATTGTTTAGGAACGTATAAGTATAATCTATGTAAAATTTAAGTATTTGGTACCATTTTAATGACAGAATTGTAATGCTATACTGGTAAATTGCAAATGCAAAACAAATCAAAAGGTTCACCAAAATCTTAAAAAGTGAGAATTAATGGTGTCTACATACCCTAATTTGAAATAAGGGCGTAACAATATGAATGTTTGCTTTTCAACTAAAGCTTACTTAAATTACTGAAAAATTTAAATGGCGCTAGTAGTAACAGGGCTCAAAGTAATATCCTCGCAAAATATTTTATAACGTGAACAGTTTTGCGCATGTTTAATTAATTTGGTATGTTTACTCAAAGTTTACATCATTTTCTCTCCTCTTTAATGTCAGAACTTTGTGTTAGACTCAATTTTGTAAATTAATTGCTTTTGAACAAGCAAAAATTTTAAAATATATTTTTCTTTTTGATCCAGGAGTTATCACAATAGTCTAATTGCTCAAAATAACACAAACTGATTTGGTTTGACTGTTGATTTTATATGAGTCACGATAGGGATTTTATGATTTCTGTAAATGACTGAAACTGCTTTTGACTGTTTTTGTAAAAAATCAAGCAATGAATAATTAAAATAACTAATTAAAACTACAAAGAATAAATACTTCTATAAATTGAAATATTCCAGTATAGGCACGTCACTTAAAGCAATTACGTCGCCATTTCCCTCGCGAGTTAAATGATATTTGCATATTAAATTGGAAGTTAAATATAGTTTCAGCTTGTATTGGTAGGTTTTAGTATAAACATATACGCAAGGTTGTACTCCTAAAAGGATACTCAGACATAAAATGCCGATTGGATAACCTGCTAACCTATTGTCGACCCTATATAAAAAAAACTCAAAACTCATAAAATCATTGTAAATTGTGGGTTAGTGCTACGGCTATACTCAACTGATCCTGCTCTATTCATATAAATTGTCCGTTATATAAACTGAGTTTACGACCAACAATTGTTAAACCGACATTTTGTACAGAACCCACAATGAGAATACTTACAAATTATTACTAATCTTACTACTTATATAAATACTAAATTATCATGGTCCTTAACGGTGAGGGAAACCATCGTATCGTAAGGAAATGCACATGGCTAAGTTGTACTTAACCATTGTATTCATCATAGATATATTATGGTATAGGTATAAGCATAATAAAGCATAAACGTTCACGCCGAATATCCCCGAAGGGGTTGGCAGAGGTACTAATACTTCTGAACATCACGTGACTTTGTCACCTGGTGTTCAGAGTACCCACGTTTTGCATGGACAGTGTACTCACGTGATAGGGGGCAGGCCTATCGCCGTTTTGTACGAATACACTGTCACATGACTAAGTACAACTCAGCCATGTGGGTTTCCTCACGATGTTTTCCCTTTATGGTATAGGTATTCGTACAAAACGGCGAAGCTTGGGTCTTCTAACACCAGGTGACAATTTTACGTGATGTTCAAAAGTATTTGTATCTCTGCCACCCTTTTCAGGGATATAGGCGTGAACGTTTGAGTTGAGTACTTCTATAAAGTACAAAGCGTAAAATGGATCGCATCTTCGTATATCCATCCACTTAGAGATTATCTGTATTTCAGCTCGTATAAAATTGCTATTGACAAGCGAACACGTAAATTCGTTTTGGCGCCACGAAAGAGGAATAATAACTACGTGACGAGGTCCTCTTCAACCCTCTTCAGGAAACGCTGACATTCGCTTTCGTTGCCTTTATACTGATCACGATGCATATTGTTATGTACGGAGTTTTGGATTTGATTATATTGGCGCTTTACCTATAGTTTTTTTTACATCCTATTAATATAGTAAATGTGAAAGCTTATGTTTGGATGTTTGTGTGTTTGAGGTAAAAAGGCTTCTCAATTACAGAATTTATATGAATGAAATTTAGCAGAATGCTAGATAATGATCCAAATTATAACATAGGATACTTTTTTCTGTGTAGTGTCGGCTTAGAATAGCACTAGGCGACTTACGGTATTGAGGCTTTTTAAGGGATTTTTGGGCGATGCGGTTGGAGACACATCACCAACAACAACCTTTATTTTACCTTATTTTCCCCACGCAACTTCCAAAAGTGGCTGAGGAATTTCTAATTAAAAAACATGATGATATGACATACTCATTTGTAAAGCGTGGAAGCGCATTTGTAAGGAGTGGTAAAGATAAAAGTTCCTTAAGTCCTGTTAGCAGCACTTCATTGACATGTTATGTTAACACTGGCATAGTTCGACTGGGGTAGAGAAGACTTCTTGATCATTCAAATAAATGAAAGCAAGCAATCTCGTATAAACATCCATTACATATTAACGCACCTAAAGGGATATTTTTGAACTCCCAAATTATATGCGTTATTTTTCCATATTCTAATCATTTAGTCGTTCTAAAAGTATCCATACCCCTCGTAGGATATAGAGTGGGTGTATTCAAATAGCTTTTAAGAGTCTTAAAAAGAATGAACAAAAGCTCTGGTCTCCCATTCTCTTACACTTTGTTTGATGTGAAATATCTTACTGGGAAAGGGAACATTGTTCAAATCAGGAGCTTTCAAAATCAATTGAAATACTTCTGTCTATTTTGAATACCACAACGCTATCTTAAATGAAACGAAGCTTTATTGAAAATTGAAGCTCTTAACGTTTTCAATTAAATGAAATCCTTTTTGCGTACAGTTCATATTTATGAATGATTGATTGATTTAAATTCTGAATTATATTATCATATAGAGTTCTTGGCTTTTGAGCGTTTAATTTATCTCGCTATGATTAGAACTGCGTCCTGGGTCTAACGTTGAAAGCGTAATACTCACAACTCGGAGGTTCCGGGTTGTCGTTTCTGGTGGTTTAAATTGCAGGCTCTTTTAGTTGATTATACCAAAATTAAAGTAGGCACGCTAAGCCGTCGGTGTCGGCTACGTTCAATAGTACAATTCATTAATGTTTTTGAAACTGCAACGAATGAACACTATATATTAAATGCGTCGTCGCCTCGTCATAATCTTACAAAAATAACCAAATTCATAGTCTGGTTAGTGCTGCTAAAATCATTAATTGAATAGCAGATGCTAAAGATGTTAGTAAAAGTTTAAATGAGGTGCACAACAAAGTTGACTGCAGCGACGAGGAGTTGTTTCTTTGTTCTCACTGCTGTAGCCAAGATGCCTCCAACGGTACGAGTTTCGCAACTGACTGGTACGACCCTTGTCATAATATCGGGAGACTTGTTTCTCTGTTAATTTGGTAGTTTATTGTGTCGTCTTCACAATTATATTGTAGAGTTTTCCAATTCAAATATCGATAATTTAGTTTAAGAACTAAACTTCAAAGGAATCGTAATTGATCTTGCTCAGATTATAAACGACGACCAACTTCGAAAACCATATATTTTATCCACTTTTGTCTTACTTAACTAAGACTCAAATATAAGCAAATGTTCACTATATACTCAATACTCAATAGATTTATTGCGTTCCACAATATGGTATATCCAAACGCGATGTCACCTTCTTACAACAATAATCAAAGTCGCACTCTAGTTTCTGCTACTGAAAACATTAATTGAATAGCAGATGCTAAAGATGTTAGTAAAAGTTGAAATGAGGTGCACAACAAAGTTGACTGCAGCAACCGAGGAGTTGTTTCTTTGTTCTCACTGCTGGAGCCAAGATGCTTACAACTGTACGAGTTTCGCAACTAACTGGTAGGACCCTTGTCATAATATCGGGAGACTTGTTTCTCTGTTAATTTGGTACTATGATCATTAAGGACGAAAGGTCGAAATTATTCATGATTAAAATATTGCCGTGTATTGCCGGCTTAGAATAGCACTACCCCATTTCTTCCAGTGGGTGTACGTAAGAGGCGACTAACGGTCTTAGGGCTTTTAAGGGATTTTTGGGCGATGCGGTTGGAGACCCATCACCGAAAACCTTTATTTCACCATCTTTTCCCCGCGCAACTTCCAAAAGTGGCTGAGGAACTTCTAATTCCCTAGCTCTGGCTACCCCTTTATGGGATTTATGGCCGTGAGTATATGTATGTATTAAAATATTCGATAATTTAGTTAACAAACGCTGTATGGTTAAACTAAGATAGCCTAACCCTTTGTTTCTCTAATGCAGAATACAATTTTGTTTTTAGATTACTGTTGAGATCAAGTTGGTAGATTGACATCGTTATCAGATCGGAGCGCGTTGAACAGTTTGCAGAAGTTGGAGAGTTTTATGCAACCCTCGCTTATTGGTGTCATTATGATCGATACATGTATGTTGGTAATGAAATGTTCAAACAGTCAAAATATCACGCTTAAAATATTTAAATCTGTAATTGGAGGTTTTTTAATTTGTACAAAAGCTTTTCCAACTCATCATGAACAAATTATTAAGATTTTCTTTATAAAACAATCATACAAGACATATTGTAAAAAGGTAACTACTTATTAATATGATTTTTATCACAAGGTTTTTCTTGGTTTTTAAAAAGTTTTTCTGAAACGCTGCTTATATATGTTATTACATATGATAATACTACATATTTACTCACAAAGCTGTATGGTTAAAGTAAGATAGCCTAACCCTTCGTCCCTATAATACAGAATATCACTTCATTTTTACACGAGTCTATTGAGATCAACTTAGTAGATTGTCATCGTTATCAGATCGGACGCGTTGAACAGTTTGCACAAGTTGAAGAGTTTTATGCAACCCCGCTTATTGGTTGCATTATGGTCGATACAAGTATGTCAGTTGGTTGGTAATGAAATGTGGCAAAGAGTAAAAATTACGCATGGAATATTTTTATATGTGAGATTAGTATCAGTGGTTTTTTTTTATTTTATAGCTTTTTTCAATTTTCTTTCTAACACTAAAGATCACCTAATAGTGACTTAGTCATAAACTTTTTGACATTTAAGAAGTTTTATTTCTTACGCAACTACCGTGAACACATTTGTAGAACAAAAGAGGTACAAAGTGGCGATCGATAGTCCACTAATATATTTATTGGCAGCCTATCGTTCTAAAACACTAATGGATCGTGGCGCAGCTAGCAATAAATTAGGTCTATGACATTTAATCATGAATACGAGAATATTTAAGGGTTGCCTATTAACTTGGTAAAATGTATAGTTCCTATTTTGTTACAAGTAAATGTTTCGTGTACGATTTAAAACGCTTAATAAAGTCAAAACATTGGTATATTATTATTGGGCATGATAAGAAATAGACTGCAATTAAACCTTGTTACACTGTTGCTGACTGTAAGCTTCATCCGTAGCTATCTGTTTACCATGTTTCCGATATTGAAGTGTAGGCAAAATGTAAAGCTAGGAATATACATCCGTTTCTATCTAAGCGCATTGAGATAGCATGTAAGCATAAAATAACGAGTCTATCAAGTTCTATGTCCATTTGCGCTATTGTTAAAGGAAATATCGTGTTACACGTTGTCCCGTGCTCGTCTTGCAGGATGCTTTACCAGAGAATTGTCCTGGTTCTCTCGTGTGGAACTAGCTGTGCCTTAAAATGACCAACTCTTGACGGATATGATCAGTGCCCTCGGGATGAAGAAGGAAGACTCACAGTTTGATTGTGCCTCTGTAACGTGACTTTTTGGATCTTATTCGATGGCAAGTTACTTTGTTGGTATTGTTTTGGAATCATATATACAATTATTGAAAAACTGTGTGTGTGTTAAATTAAATTTAGCCTGTATAAGGTTTTAGCATATATAAATAATTAGGTTAAAACATGTTTAATACGAAATTGAGTTGAGTGTATTCCCTTGCACTATAGACTGTTCTTCCGCGTGTTTGAATAGTTAAGTTAAATGTTAGTAAAGTGATTTCATAAATTAGTGATCTGAAATTGGTCTGATCGATTGCGTTCGTTTAATCGCTTAAAACAGATATTTTGTGGTAATTCATTTTTATTATCTAAAGAATAATCATATAAAAAAACAACAAAAAGAACCATGGGTTATTGTGTCATAAAGTAGAAAAAAAAACTATACACATCGGAAAATCACAGATAGTGAAATAATAGTCATACCGTTTTGCCTAAATAACATTGTAACAGTTGAACCTTCCCTAATATTTCATGTTCCAGAAAAGTCGTACAATGAGTTAATTTATTTAAAGCAGTATGTAACGCACACGGGTGGAATTTTGTCACGGCATGAATTATTAAAACACTCATGAAACGCGGGAGCTAATCCGCGAACATATTTCACTTTACAAAAAAATGATTTTCTGTGTTACGAACAAAAACAACAAAGGTCGTATAACTTGATTAATATTATTCAAAGAGTTTTAATTACTTAAGGCCTAAATCCGAGTGAATTAATTACCATTACCAGTGTATTTAGGGCCTACAAATTCACTTTTTCGAAGTCTTTATTTAAATTTACCGTTTCATAAGACTGAGATGCAAAGTTCAAAGCATCTTTTTTTAGATCTTAATATTATAAAAAAAAAGATATAGGTTAGGAAAGAATTGAGTGAGAAATATCCTCAAAAGTTTTAGAGTCGGACAGAATACTGTCTACCACATCATTTTAATAGGTGTAAATCTTGGTCTAAACCTTTAGGTTATTCCTATAAGCTAAGTCAAACAAAAAGACCCCAAATCGAGCTTTGTAAACGCCTCTGACAGTAATTAATAGACATACTCGTTACTCGATCGAATCTGTTTGTCTTTAGTTATCAGAACTAAGAGCAAATTAGCTAACATTACAATTTCATCATAACATTTCCATGTGTGTACGCCGATATTAAAAAGTAATATCTATCAATAGAAAATATAATTTTTAGGTGATTTTGACATTCGAAAAAGTAGTAAAAAACAATGTCTTATTTGTAACTCATAAATAAAAGATGTTATTAAAGGAAAGAAAAATTTCGACACTGGCGGGGTTCGAACCCGCGACCTTCGGGTATACGCCCCCGTCGCTCTGCCAACTGAGCTACAGTGTCAGTTGGCATCCAGCGCGAAATTTCTCTATCCTTTGTTTCTTTTTTACACGTTCAAGTAGTGTTTGCGTTTCCTACCTCCGAATTTTAACTAATTCGGACGGCCACTTGTCTACCTTTTCAGATAGAATGCAAATGTTGGAAACGCCTAACTATCACATAATTTAATGTTTTTTGACATGAATTCCTTATGTGGGGATTATTACTCATAAATAAAAGATGTTATTAAAGGAAAGAAAAATTTCGACACTGGCGGGGTTCCAACCCGCGACCTTCGGGTATACGCCCCCGTCGCTCTGCCAACTGAGCTACAGTGTCAGTTGGCATCCAGCGCGAAATTTCTCTATCCTTTGTTTCTTTTTTACACGTTCAAGTAGTGTTTGCGTTTCCTACCTCCGAATTTTAACTAATTCGGACGGCCACTTGTCTACCTTTTCAGATAGAATGCAAATGTTGGAAACGCCTAACTATCACATAATTTAATGTTTTTTGACATGAATTCCTCATGTGGCAGAGCGACGGGGGCGTATACCCGAAGGTCGCGGGTTCAAACCCCGCCAGTGTCGAAATTTTTCTTTCCTTTAATAACATCTTTTATTTATGAGTAATAATCCCCACATGAGGAATTCATGTCAAAAAACATTAAATTTTGTCTTATTTGTAATTTTATGAAAATAAAACTATTTAGTCTCATTTTGACTTTCATTTCATAAGATATTTAGAACACATATTCTACACAGTTGTCCTTAAAACTGCTAAAAATTGTATAGGTAACAAGAATAATACGTTGAAATGCGAACAACTGTCCAATATAATAGTTGTGTTTAATATAAACTGATTAAAATCCCAAGGAGATTAACGCCTATCATAACAAAACAAGTGAATTGCGTACAATCCTGAATGATGATATAAAAATAATAATTAAATACATAAAAAATATTGTTAACTTGTTAAGAAAGCAAAATAATATATACATTTTTAACAAGAACTCGTCAACACAGTTCTGCTAATAAATCTTACCGTTCTTGTAATTAGTATTGTTCAAAGGATAACGTTTCATCTTTCAAAGTAAGGTAAAACACTGTTTTATCTTTTCTACTCACAAACGACTTACGAAGTTAAAACTATTTATTTAGAAAACTTTCTAATTGAAAATAAAGTGTTAGTGCATAAATATAAATTATAAGTAAACACCATGTTATAAATAATTTGTAAAGTCGCATAAAACGGAAAAGTGTTAAAAGGATGCGGGAAGCTATTGGTCGTTGTAGAGATTGAATGTAATATGCTGATAAGAGGGTGTTAATATAAGTATGCATAAACGTTCACGCCGCATATCCCCGAAGGGGTTGGCAGAGGTACTTATACTTCTGAACATCACGTGACTTTGTCATCTGGTGTTCAGAGTACCCACGTTTTGCATGGACAGTGTACTCACGTGATAGGGGGCAGGCCTATCGCCGTTTTGTACGAATACACTGTCACATGACTAAGTACAACTCAGCCATGTGGGTTTCCTCACGATGTTTTCCCTCACCGTTAACAACCATGATAAATTAACCACACATATGTCTTTAGAAAAGACAAATTGGTGTAGGCCCCGACCCGGGATTTGAACACTAGTCGCTTGCACGTTAACCGAGTGTTCTACCCACTGGGCTATCACGGCTGTATAAGTATGGTCTCCAATATTTTGTAAATATGGAATGGAAGCAACTCATAGTGATACGAAGATTTAACAAAAAGTAAAAAGACAGAATAAATAATTGTAGGTATTTTTTATTAATATAAAAACTAGGAAACATGAATAGTTACGTTGTTAAATATACATGATTTTCACAGATTTAAGGAATCAACATAAGGACTTAACCATTAGTAGAATATAATTGGGAAACTCTTTTTTGCACATAAAATCTGAAAACATTTACAATAAAATATTAAATCAGTGTTATAAAAAAGTTCTTACCATTAACGGTCTTATATACTACTCATGTCTATTGTTCCAAATAGTCGCCCGCTTCGACCGTCACGAAAAATATAAGGCTTGTAAATTTCAACTTCAACAAATTTTACAACTAAAATTTTATAGCGATTAAACGACAGTCTGATTTTATATGACTTTGTTTCAGTCTCTACTGCCAAAATTTCTAATGTAATAATATAAGTAAATTATTTCATAAATTTGTTATGTTTTTAAATATTTATTTGTGACAACATTAAAACGTCTAAAATAATATTATTTGCCTAACTGAAAGCTTAATAAAATAGAAACATTAAAATGGATAGCCATAATGATAAGAGTCAGATTGATATGGTAACTCGAATGTATATTGAAAGTGGTGACGCATGATAAGGCTTAATGATTATCAAGCCACGGCTATATAATAATAGTTTCTGTGACATTTTCTACTACCTAGTTAATAAATACGAGGGCTGCTATTTATGTATCCGGAACTGGCCACTTACAGAACAATAATTTAAAAAGTAATTACATCATTTAAAAATAGAACTCTTTAGCTTTAGAATACATTTATTTTTATGTGACTGTCAATTGTTTTCACATCGTAGCGTCATTTTGAAAATTGCGTGTCTTCACCACCATGGATTTAACTCGTGAACATTTTCGTGCCATGATTTTTTACGATTTTCGGCGTGGTCTAACTCAAAAACAGTGCATCGATCAGCTTACTTCGACTTTTGGGGATGAAGCACCCTCAAAGACCACTGTGTATCACTGGTTTAGCGAGTTTAATCGTGGACGATCTAAGCTTACTGATGAAATTAAAGAAGGTCGCCCTAAAACGGTCGTTGTACCTCAAAACATCGATGCTGTCCGGGAACTAATAACTCAAGATCGTCATGTTACATATCGTGAGATAGAGGCATCTCTGGGCATTAGTATGACGAGCATACATAAGATACTTCATGAACATTTAGCTGTAAAAAAAATTTGCTCCCGTTGGATTCCGCACAACTTGAGTATTGATCAAAAACAGGCTCGTGTCGATTGGTGCAAAGAAATGTTAAAAAAATACAACCGTGGTGCGTCAAAAGCTGTTTATAATATCTACACAGGTGACGAATCTTGGATCTACGCTTACGACCCCGAAACTAAGCAGCAGTCCACGGTGTGGGTGTTCCAAGATGAGCCGAACCCAACAAAAGTTATTCGTGCAAAAAGCACATTGAAGCAAATGGTCGCTTGTTTTTTTGGTATAAATGGCCATGTAGCTACAGTGCCTTTAGAGAATCGTAAAACTGTTAATTCGGAGTGGTATACGACCATTTGTTTGCCGGAAGTCTTTGAACAAATAAGAAAGACTAACCGACAACGTAGAATCATTCTGCATCACGACAATGCTAGCTGTCACAGGTCGGCCGTCACAACTCAGTTTTTAGAAGCTCAAAAGATCGAATTGACAGGTCATCCGCCGTACAGCCCTGATTTGGCACCCAATGATTTTTATTTATTTCCAAATGTGAAGAAAAAATTACGTGGTCAACGTTTTTCGAGCCGCGAAGAGGCAGTCGATGCGTTCAAAATGCACGTTTTGGAGATACCTCAGTCTGAGTGGAAAAAGTGCTATGAAAATTGGTTTCAACGCATGCAAAAGTGTATAGATCTGAGCGGCGAATATTTTGAGAAGCAATAAAACCATATTAATTGATATATGTTTGTTTCTTTTTTTTATTCCGGATACATAAATAGCAGCCCTCGTACCTAGTTCTTTTATTGAACCTGATTCTAAGACAATTGATTGCCGTGTAGAGCCTGGCTTAGAATATCACTACCCCTTTCTATCCACGGGTGTTGTGAGAGGCGACTAACGGTAAAGAGCTTTTTTAAGTGGTTTTTCAGCGATGCGGTTGGAGACCCATTACTAAGGATACTTTATTTCTAACATCTTGTCCCCTATCAACTTCCATACGTCGCTGAGCAGTTTTTTTGTTCTGAAGCTCTGGCTACCCCTTTTTGGGATTTATGATATACAAACATACATATATATTTATATGTATGTATAAGACAAAAGATTTTTGTAATATCGCTACGTCAGCGAACGTTTAGAAGTCATTGCTTTAATCCAATTTTCCGCATCACGTAACTTTGGATCATCGTGAAACCTGTAACGTTGCTGGTAATGCGAATAGGCATATTTTAATAGCTTGCCTAAGTTTTATGTTATTACTGCTGAAATGAGCATAGCTATCACTTTTAGTTTTAAATCTATGTGATTAGCGTTGAAAAGATAATATGTTATGCAGGGAAGGTTCAGAACTATAAAAACCATTCAATAAGCAGCTTTTCCTCAAATGATATTTTATGGACATGTATGGTACAAACAGAGCATTATTTTAATTATTTTATTGTCAACAGTGTATTAAAAAAGGGTATTATATATAATAAATATAGATTATTATAAAAAAGTATTGATGTACGTGATTATTTATATTATACATTCGTGAAGATCCGGAGCATACCAAAATATCAAAAGAAAACGGACGCGAAATATCACCCCCTGAGTTGCCTAAAACATTGAAGACTGAAGAAAGAAATACATTTATTCGCTGTACCGATTTATCAGAGGAAGTACAAAAGAATAATAAAGAAGAAACAGAATTAACACTTGAGATTGAAGAAATCATCACCCCCAATTTGACTACTGTATTCGAATGAGTGGAAAGAGTGTTACATTCTCTAGCACCATTCGAATTCAGTGCTTGAATGTGGGGTTTCATCGGACACGGCTGAACTGCGAACATGGCGGGCCAATTTCTATGCGAAAACGAACTTTCATTTCTGGATCCTCGTAATTTGACTGAGCCAAATGTATGAAGCGAAAACATTGGATAAATTAGATTTAAATTTTAAAATACGGAGGCAGGGAACGCAAACACTACTTAAAAGTGTAAAAAAACAAAGGAGAGAAGAATTTCGCACTGGAAGCCACTGATACTGTAGCTCAATTGGCAGAGCGACGAGGGCGTATACCCGGAGGTCGCAGGTTCGATCCCCGCCGGTGTCGAAATTTAACTTTCCTTTATTTATTAGTAAATATTCCCCTCATAAGGTTTTCATGAACAAAAACATTCAAATTAAAATAGGTTTATTTGTGCACACTAAACCCATATTCTTTATAAAATGGTTTAAAAAAAACAAATTTGCAAAACTCAAAAACTCATTCTCTGGCTACCCCATTATGGAATTTATGGCCGTGAATATGTATGTATGTAAAATTTGCTTGTTGGTATTGTATTAAGTAGGTACAAGTCAAGTAAATGAATAGGAAGGTTTATCGTAGTTCAAAAATAAAGAGTTATTCTTAATTTAAACCAGAAAATTCATGACTTAATTTCGCTTGACAAAACAACATGGTGTAGAATTAAGTAATTGAAGCCTCTTTTCGTATTCGGGACTCGTCCTGACATGTCAGGAGGTGTTTTATTGAAAATGAAATAAGTACGTGCACAGATAATATAATACCACAGATAATATAATACTATGGTACGTGACTGTGTATTTTAATGCTGTTTTTCTTTGCATGATTTCATATGTATCTTTTTTCGAGGATATGATAAAAAACACTGTGTCGTTGAAAAACTGTAAACTCCTAGGTGCGTTCAATAAAAAGTGAGAATGAGTATGAAGCAATTATATTTTTTTGAATGTTATTTTACTTGGTATATCTTTTTTGAAAACCTAAAATTCCCTTACTAAAATCTCCTTCTTGGTCCCTAAAATAATCACGTACGGCGGCGATTACTTCGTCATCATGTTCAAATTTCTGGATGTTCCTTTAACCGCGGAAACAGGTAAAAATAACTGGGAGCAAAATCTGGCTCATACGCAGGATGTTCCATCAATTCGAAGCCAGCTTCTTTAATTGCAGCCATCGCAACTCTGGACTTGTGCGCGGGGGCGTTATCTTGATGAAACAAAACAAATTTAGCTAGTTTGCGACGCCGATTCTGGCGTATTTCCTCACGAAACTTTTTTATTTGTTCTACATTTCTATGTCCCCGTAACAATGGCCCTATCATTCAGATTCGATTCGATCATTACCACTGCCTGCCAGTAATTGTTTTTTTTTCTATCCTAGAAGTATATATCTCATTCTCACTATTTATTGAACACCCCTCGTAATGTTGCATACTAAATAAAATATTTTTGGGTATCAATTATTAGAGCAAGAGCCCACAAGGGCTTCCTATAATAATAAAAGCTGAGGGTTTTTTATGTGTGCCTATATGAAAGGTAAGACTGATCCACCCCATAATGGCTGGCTAGTGGTGGCTTTGGCAGGTAACAGGTAATAAAGGTGTATTAAAATTTATTATGTATATTTATATGTATGTATCCAAAAGTGGCTGAGAAATTTCTTATTCCTTGGCTCTGGCTACCCCTTCTAGGGATTTATAGCCGTGAGTATATGTATAAAATTTATTAATTTGAAATTAATTGTTATAAATTTTGTTTAATAACATTATCAGAACTTACGGTATACATTACCAGACGCATTTTACGGTTCCAACCCTTTGCCAGACACCCCTAAACTATAATATTTTGTAATTTTACATGCGTTATTTATTAAAGGCTGAATTTTGTTTATGTTCATTGGGGAACTGTTAAACGATATGTTTCTTTAATAGCCAGACACATTCGAGGGTTCTATCATTCCGCCAGACGCATTACAGTGCGTAGAAAATCTGAGAACGATGATAAAATTTGTTGCTACTTTTGATCAATTTATCAATCCAATCAGTGCAGATGTGCCTAAGAACGAATTAGTAAATATTTCATCACGGAAGTCCGAATTACCGCCAGTAGAATTTATTTTTCTTTAATGTAGAAGGCAATGGACAAATCCTTCGAAATGCATTTGTTTATGAATGTCAATCTGATATACAACGATTTGTAAAAGCTATTAAAAATACATCCATTAATAATTTTGTTTAACTATTAGTATTATGTGCATGTAAAGGAGTTTGTAAATAATGATAAATAACTAAATAAATATTGAATAATATCGTCGCCGTAGAAGTCAAGGGAGCCAAGCCACAAATTTAGAGAAAATGAGTAAATTATCAAAAATGCTATGGTAAAAGGATTTGGGTCTAAAAATATATTCGTTTCAGTTATTTAAAATTACCAATTGTCTACTGCGAAATATGTAGAATCCTTCAAATTATATAGAGTGGTCAATGGTACTAACACACAATATCTTTGGAAGTATAACTGTTTTGCAATTGTTTTTTTGGTCTTTATTGAAATACATAATTTAATAAGTGTGTGTTAAAGTTTCAAATAATGATCATGAAATGCAAAAATAATACGTAGGAAATAACGTCTCAAATTGCATCACAATTGTTTGCGCGCCATTTTCTCGAATAACTTATTTTGTGGACTGGTTCCCTTGACTTCTACGGCGACGATATATGCAAATTGTAAGAAAGGTACATTAAAATAGTAATATGTACGTATATTTTACGATTAATAATTTGGTTTTAAATAGAATTTTGAAAAGAAGTTAGTATATAAATGAGCTAAATTATTACACATTGAATCACTTAATTTTATTGACCTTGCCATCCATAGGTTGTCTAGAAGAGAGTCAGTGACGAAATTACCAAGAATCCTCCTAAACATAAAATAATAAACTAAATGTTATAACCGTGATAGCCCAGTGGGTAGAACACTCGGTTATCGTGCAAACGACTAGTGTTCAAATCCTGGGTCGGGCCTACACCAATTTGTCTTTTCTAAAGACATATGTGTGGTTAATTTATCATGGTTGTTAACGGTGAGGGAAAACATCGTGAGGAAACCCACATGGCTGAGTTGTACTTAGTCATGTGACAGTGTATTCGTACAAAACGGCGATAGGCCTGCCCCCTATCACGTGAGTACACTGTCCATGCAGAACGTGGGTACTCTGAACACCAGGTGACAAAGTCACGTGATGTTCAGAAGTATTAGTACCTCTGCCAACCCCTTCGGGGATATTTGGCGTGAACGTATATGTTATGTTATGTTATGTAAATGTTATAAAGATTGGTCGTGTCTGTATTACTTTGTCGTGTCTATTTATTCTGATATATTTTTCGTTTCCGTGTATATCCCTGAATAGCTGGAAGCGTTATATCTCTCACACTAAAAGTCACTTGGGTTCCAGAGGATCCACTTTTTGCCTAGACAGTTTATTCAAGTGATAGATGGCAGGGCTATCACCGCTTTGTTAACTCTTTAACTGTCCATGCATTACACTGAAAAGCTGGTTTGATACGTCCGTGCATGACAAATAATGTATCAGTGTATTTATCTAGATTCTGGGAATGATTACGGGACATCAAGTGCTGGGAAAGTAAAATAGCCATGGGACGGTTATAGTGTTAAAATATACCGCCACTGGTCAATGTATAACTCAGCTGTGTAATTTCATCCTTATGAACCACTTCGATGTGTGTGAAATAAAACCAACATAAATATGATCAAGAATGTATTTTCACATTTATAATTTTCCAATGTGTACATTACTTACAACTAACAGCATAAATAGTTTATCAATATTTACATAGATACAAGTAAAACGAGACAGCCTGCTGTCTGCAGAATTCTATTTTTCATTTAACTCACTAACAACGATTGCATTGCACAATCTCTTTATCCAAATTTCTAATTGCAACTCTACATTTGAGCTAACACTACTATTATATAGACAACACAATAATTACGTATATATTTACAGAGGAACATAAAAACAACTCACAAAACATTCCAACTCATCACAATTCCCAAACACATTTCAAGATATATTTTATAATATTCAACGTGGAATAAAGAATAAAATTGTATGCCATTAAATAAAGGAATTAATTGATTTACATTATTATATTCCTAACCTAAAGTGTGACGACGTGCAAAAGCGTTTGAATTGAGGTAATAACTTATCGTGTTTAATTGGTGATAACTAATTGACTAAATCGCTTACAAACTATCTTTAATATTAACCTTCCAAGGTAACCATACAACGTCATGGATATCGGACAAAGAAAGGAGTCTTAGTGAATTTTAAGAGCTCTTGATATCAATAGAAGATGTGCAACAAATGTCAATTTATTGATACCTTAGTACAGTTTGAGAGTGCCTCGTAAAATTTAAAGGCAATAAAATTTCTACCAAAGAGTTTCATTGAAACATTTATATGACGACGCCGCTCCTTGAAATTATTTTATTCGACTGCTCGTTAACTGTGTCCGAGGACTTTGGCTCAATATTTAGATTTGACGATTGTATTTTCTTCCACGTATCTCCTAGTGCTTTGCTGAAATGGTCATCAACGATGCCTTTCGGTGATGTCATAATTTTGTTCTTTTCTTCCTTTTGTCTGGAAGTTTGTAGTTGTTTCCATGTGTCGCCAAGAGCTTTGGCAAAGTGGTCGTCTACTGAAACACTGGCGTCGTCTACTTCCATTGCTATGATTTTGGACGGTTTAACTGGCTCTTCTTTTGTGAACAGTATGGGGCTGCTCGCACGGTCTTTCATGTTTGGTTTTATGGTTCCCGGGGCGGGTTCCGGAGCGTTTTTCTTAAATAAGTTCATGTAGTCGTCTCCTAGAGACCTTCTAAAGTGCTCATCTATCACTGGGTCGCACATCGACATTGAACCTGCAAGGAAATAAAACAATCAATAAAAAGGCTTGAAACACACTGAAAATGGTCAGACATAATTTGGAGAAATGTACAAGTGGCGTATTACGTATTCTCACAGGTCATTACTAATACATACTAATGACTCATTAGGTAAGTGCAATATTTTGGATATTACGAGTTATGTACCACTTTTCTGAACTAAATGTAAGTATCTAGGATACAATTAGAAGTTTTATTACTATTTTTTTAAGTCATTGGGATACGATTCGATTTCTTAAATATTTCTCACTCAACCGAAGTTTTTCCAAACTGTTAGGTACAATAGCTGAAAATCATTTCATGTCAGATAAGGGCAGATTAATTTGCAATTCTATAAAGTAGGTAAACGCTTCTAAATTGTTTACTTCCCGTCGGATTAAGTTGGAAATAGTGAACTTGGAACTAACAGACCTAAACAATCAAAACTTGACATGACCTCGTGGCAGGCGCAAATTAGGTCATCACTTATGTTTATTCAAAGTGGAAATATCAAAAGATAGCCTTGTCAAGTACAGGCATTACGTCAGTTAATATTTTCGAGAGAATTTGAAGGAAACTGAGAATACACTTAGAATAAACTAAGACACGAGTAAAAGCTTGCAAAAGTAATAATAAAGGTTTTATAATTACAATTTTTCAAACTGTATCCTAAATGTATGTAGCAACTATGGTAATGCACAATGGTTTCCAAACGCATCGCCCATCAATCTCTTTCCTACAATTCAAAATTCATATTTGCTTTATCAGATCAGTAAAATGTTACAGATGTTACCTCCTACAAACTATGAAACATAAGCTCTAGATAGAAAAGTTTCATCTAATATTTTTACATTTTCGTATCAGCGTTCGTAACAAAAAACTTTCGAAACGACAAACCCAAATTTTATTAATCATAAGTCGTGTATTTGGCAGGTCTACGATTACAATTAGCAAATTTTGACATCCCAATAACATAAACCCATACAAAAACTAACGCCAGAAAATTTCCAATAAGGGATAGCTACAGCTCCTCAGCTACTCGTGGAAGTTAAAAGGGAAAGGAGTGTTTAAATTAAGGTTGATCAATGATCATGTTTCTTCAGCTATTAAATCCCCCTAACACTCTAAGTCGATTGGTACGACATCCACGGGAAGAACCCATTTCTTAGCCGATATTACACGGCTTTCCTTTTTGGTATCTTTCCAAACATGTAACTAAAAATTTCTAGTTAATTGTGATATAAAAGAAACTAGATAATAATAATTTGTTATTATTTATTATCTTTAATAATACTACCCCAATAATACTAATATCACTACCCCATTTCTTCCGGTGGGTGAACGTAAGAGGCGACTAACGGTATTGGGGCTTTTAAAGGATTTTTGGGCGATGCGGTTGGAGACCCATCACCAACAACCTTTATTTCACCATCTATTCCCCACTCAACTTTCCTAAAGTGGCTGAGGAATTTATCATTCCAAAGCTCTGGCTACCCCGTTAAGGGCTTTATAGCCGTGAGTATATGCATGTATGTATGTTATTATTTATTATCTTTTTTATTTACTACTAAAAGTATTTTATAACTTACCAGGCGGGGTTTCACTGTTCTTAGTGATGACCGACGGTCTGCAATATGGCGGCGGGGCGGGCCGCGACCGCAGCCGCATGTCGATGGGGGCTTCGTTGCGCACTGGGTACTCTGGCGGGGCTGAAAATAATGATATTTTGTTAGCCAATTTGTGTTGGGGCATCGGAGGAAAATGGTGCTTTTAGTTTAAACGGATTGGATTTGGAGAGAGAACTGCTATTTTGAGTAAGAGGTGTTGTAGTTATGAATATCCAAACTTGATTTTGTAAATATACTGGGAAGATTCGCCTAAGGATTCATCATTAGTCTTAAAATAACCGATTATGTTATGATAAGTTTATGTACCGATTATGTTAACGTTGTTGCTGTAAAGAGACGAATCTTGCCCAAAGTTTAAAAGCTTACTAAAAGTCATTCATGTCATATTAATGATAATTGATAGGATAAGTAACTTGAAACCTAATTAATAGACTACGGTTTAAATCGAAAATTAAACTTCATTTACTCGCGACAACCGCCACCGAACAATTAGATAAAGTCACTCAAACGAGATCAAACGAAGAACAGAAAACCTATTTGCAGGAATACTGCAAAGAGTTTGAAATAGACAAATGCTTCGTCTAAACCAAATTACAGAACAGAAACACGTTTAAAGAGCTTAGCCGACTGCAAAGTAGACTTAAACTAACTTACTATAACTCGATTTATTACCAAGAAACGGAGTTAAAAACGTCTATAGAACCGAAGCATTGGATCACTTTATCTTGTTTAATCGAAAATAAAGCAAATTCACTCAGCTGATTAGATTTTCAAGCTAGTGCAGTTTACTTAAAGAACAGCAAATCGCTTGGAAGATAGGTAATTTAAACAATTGCTTGTAATTGGCGCATTACACTTAACGAAGGCATGACATGCAATCTAGTAACTTAGTGTTTTTATCGTCAGTCATTTTATTAGGCGCCGTTCTATGCTATAAAGTTTTTCTCTAGAATTAACATGACAATTTCTGGTTTGTAAACACAATTATAAACCATATAGGATAACAGGACAAAGGTCACAAGTAAAAACAAACCCAGATTAAAACGATGCTAATATTTGTTTTAATAATTATCCCACCAAAAACATTTTCATGTAAAATGTTGCCAAGACGAGCCCATATGACTCGCACTTTCAAAAAGTTATCAGATCTCATGTAGAGCCAAGCTTCTAACACTACACGCCCTAACTCTACAAGGCCTAACTTCGCAAACTCTACACCTTAGTCAAAATATGTGGCTTGGCCATTTCGCTACATTCATATCGACGTAAGGTGAAAAATCAATTCACTGTTCATTACTTTTGTGTTATACAATAGTTCTTGTAGTAACGAACGGCCAAGCCACATATTTTGACTAAGGTGTAGAGTTTGTGAAGTTAGGCCTTGTAGAGTTAGGGCGTGTAGTGTTAGAAGCTTGGCTCTACATGAGATCTGATAACTTTTTGACAGTGCGAGTCATATGGGCTCGTCTTGGCAACATTTTACATGAAAATGTTTTTGGTGGGATTTCATTTCTTTTTGTAAGTTGTTTGTAACAATATTTGTTTTTATTTTTTTCTTCTTTTTTTGGGGTGTATTTCTTGCACATCAGAGACGCCTTTTTTATAGCCCACTCTCTATCTTTGCCTTTTTTCTTTGTTGATTTACTGTTTATAATAAGTGATAGATCAGATACTGTCGATATGTCTCAATATATGTCGATTAATTTTTTATATTTTTATAATATAATAATAATAAAAATATATAATAATAAATTAGATTAGACCTCTAGCGTCATCAAAATTTAATCTTTTAAAATTACAGGTCTCATACAAACTCCCATCCCCTAGTTTAAGGGGTTGGAGGATGAAAGTTACAAGTTTTATAATTTTTTTGTTGTTTGTGTGCTAATACTAGCTTACATACAAAATTTCAGCTTTCTAGGACATTAGGAAATACCTTAATAATTTTGATGATCATCAGTGAGTCAGTGACGAAATCAGCGTTTTTTAGATATAAATAAAATCTGAAGTATAAAAGCTAATGTAATTAAAACTTAATATGTTTAATAAGTCCGCTATTGACAATATATCCCGAAAATTTTGTTGATCTAGCATAACCCAAACCCAAGTTATAAGGGTTCAAAAAAACGACGAAGCGCTTCGAGAAAAGGTAGGTAGTGCCCGTGCGCTTCGCTTGGCTCGTCTTGGCGGGGGCACTACTGTGCCCCCCGATTGGATCTTTTTCAGTAAGTGTTCTGGATGTCCTACCAACTCATATCCAACCATTTATAATTTTTCTTTCTCCAAAATTCCGACAATACTACATTTTTAAAGTGGTTACCTGGCTCTTTTTTTCCTCATCCAGGAACCTTTAGAATAAAACGCATAGGCGCTAACATAAATAAGAAAGAGGTGTAGTTATTGAGAAAAAAAATCATCCTAACCTTTTCCATTGACTGTCAGATTGGCGGGCACATCGTCCACCTCATCAGAGAACTCCCCATCACTATGGTTCTGCGGACGTGACGCGGAGCCCGGGGCGGGCCTGCGCTCGTTGAATGATTGGGAGCGGAGCGCCATCTTGCCGTTCTCTCTGTTCAAAAAAAATAGTTTTTATAATAATGTATAGATTAATCTATTGTTGACGTGTCATGTGTATAATTTTCAACACAAATGTTCAGAAGTATTATATACATATCCATACATATACTCACACTATTCGTTTTGAGATAGGCACGAAATTATCGATCGCCTTGTGCGATCCTGGCAAAACTCTCGAATCTTTTCATACATGGACTTTAATTTTCCCTACTTCGAACACCTGCCTTTTTGAGAATGTTCTTTATTTATTCCAAATTTGTCTTTCGTAATCGTATATTATATTGTCAATACTATCCAAATTGGATGTATATGTTACGGCTAATAGCCGAAGTGCGGCTGCACCTAGGTTTAGCCGGCTAAAACTAGGTGCAGCCTTATGTTATGTTGAAAATATTGAATAAGAATAATACTTTTTCTATAAAACATTTTCCATATATTTAAAATACAGATTATGCATTTAAGAGTGCTCGCTCCGCTGCGCTTCGCTCGCTCGTTTTATACATAGCCTAACCTAACCTAACCTAAGCTAACCAACCCTGGCTAAATGTGACTAGCTGGCTAAACCTAGGTGCAGCCGCACTTCGGCTATTAGCCGTAACATATATACGTATTATGTATTTATATAGGCCTTCTAGCAACTTTCTTTCATCCATCCTTTCTGACATTCGGTATTCTATTTTTCAATATCATGATTCACACCGCACTGCTCACGAAGCACACATTTTTTCACACTCTCTCATTAACTAACTTTATTATCATTTAAGCTGAGTTTAACTTTGCAGTATTTACTCTGTGTTCTTGCTTGTTCTACCTCATCCAACATGGCTGCTACCGCCATAAATAAGCATAGAAACTAATACAGTATCATCATGAAATTATCGGGCCTTCAAGGGCAGCATCTAACTTTATATTAAGCCAGGTACAGCTCTATTTACCGCTTAACCCTTTTCATTATTCCTTTACGGTCTTACAAGGCGTAAACAGTGTAAATACTTTTTATAACTTTCTGGTATTGTCACAACATTTGGGGATATTGCAGCCGTGAGGATAAAAAAATAATGTTGAACATATATGTAGTTGTAGTTATCAATGTAGAAAACATTCATGTAAGGAAACATCATGAAACCCTATTTACACTATTAAAAGCACATAAAACAGATCAGTTATGAGGAAAATATTATTTTATTAATTCAAATGATGTCTCGTTTTCCTCAAACAAATCTGAAATAAGTAATATTGGAATGTAAATATTTGTGTGCTTCTATTTACAGAGAGATGCGAACTCTCTTTCAGAAGCCTATTTCTAAGCAATAAATTTTACTCTTCAGCGCTTTCAGAAAACTTAAAATTAATTACGGTTTTCAATACAGTCGTTTCAAATTATATACTAAAACACATACAGAGAAGAAACCCAGAGTTATGGATTATTATTTCCACAGCCACTATAGTTTTCGATAGTTTCTGCCTACCCCAATGGAAACAATGGGCGGGAGTATAAGTAAGTAGGTAATATTCATTTAAAAAGTATATGAAATTGTTGATATGGGTTGTCTATGCATTCCCATACTTTGATTGACTCTATCTCCTCCAGTTTTACCAACACCCATATTGGATAAAATCTTCCCTTTTCGAGTTGACGGGTGAATATAAGCTGAATGGCTTACAATTTAAAGAACTAAGAAGTTATTTTTACGACATTGATTGCAAATAGAATTTGTTCATAAGCAAGGTACATCCACCAATTGGCAGTCCAGTTACTACTGGTGGCTGTATCTTGTAAATTACTAGTAGAACTAAGTCGTGAGTTCTTCTATTGATATATTAAACTATTTCATTATATTTTCCACTTATTTGTCCAAAAACACAAGTTGTATTTCTAACCACTATTCATTGTCAGACAGACTTGTTCAAAACTGTCGCATTGACAAACTCATTGAAGCGGCAAGATTATATCTTCCATTAGTTTTTCATCTTATTTTGTTAAGACGCATTATTGTTTGAAACGCATACAAAAAGTAAAGAATATACCGATTCCTAAACTCAATAATGCCATCAACCCAAACTCTTTCTCAACCATCTTTTCTACCAAAGCCTGCCTACCTCGGTCTATACTTTGGCAGTCTGGTAGAGCTTCAGTCTCTCATTCAAAAAACAAGGAAAATTTCGATTCAATAATATCATCTTCTCTATCAAATCTAGCCTACCTCGGTCCAAACTCTGACGATCTGGTAGAGTGTCGATCTGTCATTCAAAAATCTTATTCTAATTCCTATAACTTTTCTTAATAATATCATCAATTCAAAATCCACTTTTCTACCACCTTCTCAATCAATTTTTTCCTACCTCGGCCAATATTCCGGCAGTCTGGTAGAGCGTCGGCCTCTCATTCAAAAAACAAAGCAAATTTCGACTTCTATAACCAATAACTTCATCAATCTAAACTCTATTCCTCAATCGTCTTCTCTATCAAATCTTGCATACCTCGGTCTATATTCTGCCAGTCTGGTAGAGCATCGGTTTCTCATGAAAAATCAAAGCAAATTCCTATTCCTAAAATCATAAAACCTTCAATCCAATTTTCACTTTTATCCTACTTATCTATCAAATCTTGCCAACCTCGGTCTATATCCTGGCATATTCTGGCATCTGGTAGAGAGTCGATCTCTCATTCAAAAATCTTATTCTAATTCCTATTACTAAAATCAATAATATCTATTCTAATTCCTATTACTAATATCATTTTCTTTTCATCACTAACAAGTCAATCAAATCTTGCCTACCTCGGCCTATACTCCGGCAGTCTGGTAGAGCGTCGGTCTCGCCGCCATTTTCCCGTAACCTCCTTGGGGTGCGGCAGTTGCGGGGCCTCCGGAGACATGGTGCGGTCCCCCTCGGACTCCCCGCTCGACGCCGTGCTTGGGGTCTCTGGAGCAAGACAACTTTCATTACATACAACGTCAGTTATTGATCGATTTATTTAGGCTTTGAATTTGAGTTTAAGGTGGATAATTCTTTGAGAAAATAGACCGCTCTGGATGCTGAGATGCTTGCTGCTTTATGGTCTGGATGATAAGAATGAAGATAGAGTAACTATGCACTGATCCATCTTGAGAGGTGATTTTTTTAAAGGTTAACAAATGCGGTACTTATTTAAACCTTTATTGTTATTTTGCATGATTAAAAATATGTTTACGTAACTTTATATTATAAAAGCCAAGCAAGTTCGTATCATACTAGTTTAAAATGTAAGGAATATCCTAATAAAATATTATTATATAATAAAAGAAAGATCAAAAAAGATTATCTAGCATGAATCCAATTGAGGTACCTTTTTGCGGAGAACATAGCCACGGTTGCCAAAGAGGTAAATTGAATTTGGGTGATTGAGGCGGTTCCATTGGTAGTTGCAGATCACAAAAGGTAGTCCTAGTCGTCAGCAAATACAAATAGTGAGGTAAATCCATCATCACAATTCCTAAACAACACAATCGACACTACACCACTGTCACACAATAACTATAACTCTTTTTTGAATCCACTCAACACATAATGTTAAGCCAACGTTCTATTAAAAATGCACATGATAATCCAATTGCCGAGTTCTAAGTAGACACTTCCTAATCCAGCGGCAGCTACTGATACGGATTGCTGCGTCCTGCCACAAGTAAGACTGAAGACTGAATAAAAAACCAACTGGAAGAGATTACATCGGAATAAATAAATGAGATGAACAAAAACCAAAACGAAAAAAAGGAATCATCACGCTACATCCACGGGCCGGACGTTGCGGCGCTTCCTTCGAACCCTTCGCATACAGCGTGCTCCAAATTATCACCTATCGAGACACGCTCGTTCTCAGAACTAAATGCCAAATACCTAAGTATCATTCAAAAGATATTTTGTTACGAGAAACGTGACGATAACAATGGCGTGAAGAGGCAAAAGATTAATTTGTCGCTAACCTCAGTCACCGTACAATCAATATGAACAAAATCTCCAATCTTTGACCCGTATCTGGCAAACACAAAGAAAACGATTACTTTGTAAAATTTGCAAGTTAATTAGATGGCAGACAGTGAACGTTGAATATGTGAATTCGCATTGTGATTCAGAATTCGAAATCAGATGACAATATTACAATTGCATAGTCCGTTAGAATGTTAAATTTTCCCCTTATATTCTAGTTAGAATAGTACTATTTCTTTGTTAACTTTGTCAAAAGATGAAAATAAACAGCATGTATACAGAACACATCAACCTGTTCGGTCCATTCATGAAAGTGCGTGAGCGCAGGGCGAGGGGATTAATGGACCCCCTTTACTCTGCTCTCTTCCTTCACCTACACAGCCTCTGATACCATTTAGAACAACCGGATTTTAAACTCTATATCTTAAACACTAAGATACTAATTCCGTCTTATAAAAGCGGATTCTGAGTTTGAATGAGAATTTTCAACCTTATTCTGATAAGAGGAAAGATATGGTTGGCCCGACTGGTTCTGGACATTGAATTTAAAATTACGGTGGTTGTATCCTTGGAAGGTTGTTTTTTTGTCCGGCGTGTGCGGGGCGCGGGAGGGGGGAGGTGGACTGGATCAAGTTGAACTGTGAGAAGTTTTGCCGCGTCTTTGAGGAGGCGTATAGGCATTAGTTTTTATTGTCTAATAGACCAAAGAAGCCCCGACAACAGGTATATGGAGTTTGGCGCCGTACTTTTAATTAAGTCTGGATGTTCGCCGAATATCAATAGACAAAACGATCTAATGATTATTAAACTTTTCTCATATTGCTTTCGGTAATGTGACGTTGGCTACCTGTGTTTTGATAGCATTGTAGGAATGCCAGCATGTTATAGATTCAGTTAAGTTAATCAACAGTAATCTCGTAGCATTAATTAAGTTCTGCCTGAAGACGTCTTGATGGTCAAATGCTCAACTACAGTTAGGGTTTTATTAAAAACATTTTAAATTAGGCAAACAAACATTCAAGGCTTTTACAGTGTGAATTATTTTACGATTTTCCATGTTTTCAGCCATTTATTTTAAGCGTATAGTCGCTTTTTTTCTCACGATGAATGATATTCTCCGACAAAATTGAGTTTGTGGAAGGTGTTTAATCTTCAAATATGTCTTTTATATGTTATATCATTATAACTATTTTTATAACTCCGCCTTATCTTTTATTAAGACATAAGATGTAATTCCATATTCATAATTATTTACATCCAAACCATAGTACATCTAGACCGTAGTCTCCAAACCATGACCTTACAAAATTTGAATTTCATCCCCATTAATCTTCAATTTATCTCAACTCAGTAGAATATAATTAAAAAAAGCTTCGTTACGTTGATTTTTATAAGCTTTTTTGTATTTCCCTCGATTGTTCGCCGCCGATGAACTTGATTGGCAAAGACTTTGTAAGTCCAACGTTAGATTGAGGATTATTGTAACGCGAGGCGAAACAGTCTTGGTTTGATCTCGGAGACAACTGCTGAGAGAAAAAGGATTACTATTGTACAAAGCAGAATAACTGATGTAGAAAAGTAGATATAATGTCACGACTCAAATAAGTATATTAGAATTGTTCTTTGCTTATTTTTAGTAAAATAATGATGTATCTAAATATACTTTTTAAGATAATATATTTTGTGCGACAGGGTTCTAGCCGGCAAATATATCATTTCAAATAGAAAGGAGATATCTGACTATGATTATCATAAACAGATGAGAACTGTGACAACTAAGGGTAACTATCCTTTTAAATGCAGATTTTGAGTCAATTCAATTCCTTTTCTTAAATGACAGAGTCAACATGCTGTTATCCACATTACAATTTAGTAAGTTGACACGCTATAATTTATTACTTATACTTTTAAGTAGTCTTAATATTCCAGTTCAAAATTTTTCTCTCATATCTAATCGTGCTAATATTTCATTCAAATTCATCCAGCTAAGTCTGTCGGTAATGTATAAACACAAGAACGGGTGTGGTTGGTGTAACTCGGTGTGTCTGATGTAAGCAGCCCCGAGGCTCGCATCCGGCGATGGGAGCTACATGCCACGCTTCTCTCCGCGTTTACTGGCACGCAGATTTTGTTGCTTATTAATAATGGGATCTTTTACTACAATGTTACGTATAATGAAGTTTTGTAAGTGTAAGTATGAGAGACTCAAAAGGCCTTTTAAATGGCAATTTAAAGTCTTTGCAATTATGATTGTCACTCTTTTCGACAGAATGCAACGCCGATATTTTAAAAGATTTATAAAGATCGCAGAAAATCTATAATTTCGAGTTTCATGACAAAACTCGAGGTATATTAGAAGAGACTTTGCCTGCAAATAAAATAAGATATTTTTTTTCATGTTTGTTTCGTGGGCAGTGTAAACAAAGACAAAACTTTCAGACTGAATTTGAAGTCAAATTCGATTTTACGTTTTGTGATCCTGCTGCTTACATCAGTCTAAGTTCCAATATGTATTGCTTAAAATGCTCCTTCGTGTTAACAATATTTGATGGATAAGAAAATAAACGAGACGATAAAATGGAAAATAAATTATAATAAAGAGAATATGAGATTCCGGCACGAGTAGCACGCAACAAAATATGTTATTTTGTGTTTGTAAGCACAGTAGCTCCGTCCGTACCTTCAGGCGTTATATCAGTATTCAAGGGAGCACATCCGTTTTCAAATCAAATGCAAATGTAACATATTTAGCCCCCGGCAAGTAATTACACTACGCTATGGATATTATAATGCAATTATATAAAATAAACTTTAGAATTTTGTTTTTGAGGATGTGAAATGAGATTTTGTTAGAATAGTTTCCTTTGAAACACACGCGCTGCTTTGAAATTAAAAGCCCTGAGGGTATAAGTGCGGTTTAAAGCGCATTCGAGTTTGGGGATCATAAAGATTCGTAGTCAGATATTCACAGAATTATAGTTAAATATTAAAGTAGTGTAGTGTCGTCCCATGGGTGATCGCAAGAGGCGACTAAAGAGAGTGGCGGGGCTATTTAAGTAATTTTTGGATGGTGTTGCTCAGGACGCATCAATGACCATTTTTATTTTTACAATCTTGTCTCCGCTCAAGTTCGTAGTAACTGTTTTTATTTCACTTTTTAAAATCACGCTTGCCCTAACCAGGATTTATAACTATGAGTATCGAAAGTTAGATTTTTATACAGAGCGAATGTATATGGTAATATTAGAAGAGGAATACCAAAAAGGACACACTTTGATCAAATAGAAAATCTTGCCTTTATAAGCTAAAGGCAAGGAAATTAAGTTTGTATAAAAAACACCTCAAGAGCTTAGTCAGGTTCGTGCAAACTTAACTATCAGGAAATATTAGTAGTAAATGTAACGTTTCGAATGAAGAAGGTATTAAAATAATAAGAGGTCATCATAATCATTCTTCAAAGCAAAACGAATAGAACAGAATTTACAGAACAGAACACAAGTTCAAAGATAAGAATAGCATGATAATTTAGCATTTCTACAACAGAAACGGAATACCAAGAGTTAAGTGTTCTAACCTTAGAAACTAGGTGATGTCAAAACTTTTAACAAGCATTGAATTATTTTGTGGTCGACACAAGGACTTAGTAAAATATGGCATCGTGGTCATATATAGGACAAGGTCCACCTTTAAATGCAACGATACTGAGGGTTTCATTCATTCCAACGATATGTTATACGGTTTATTGAGCTGAGTACTAAGAAGCATTAAAACGAACCCATTTCGGTGTTTTACTTAACTACATAGACACGAACAAACTATCATATCACAAAACACGCAAAATATCACATACTATTGACCAGACATGTAATAACATAAACCAATAATAATAGCTAATGTATATTATTTAACATTATAGATATACATAGTAATATTTTTTTTTGTTTTACTTTCACAGCGTGTATAATTTGTAACTTTTCTTTATGTCAATATTAATATTAATGATCTATCCTATATATGTATAGTAACACTCATTATAAAACTTATCTCCAAAAAAACTATCACTAATTCACTAAAAAAACTCAGAGTGATTTAAGAACTTATCACTAAAAAGTATAAAATAAAAAACAAAAACAAAAACTTCAAATTAAAAACTAAACAGAAAAAATAAATATTATTATTTTTTATTTAAAAAAGAACCGCCTTCAAAAATCCAACTGAAAAGTATAAAATAATTTTAATTTATTTTATTATGTACAACTCTATTCAACTTCTTCTTTTTGAAGTCGGTGCCAAACCAATTTTCATGACAAAGAAGAACGAATATTAGTGGCCCGCCCAAGTTGAGTGAGTTCTCCACCCCATCAGCGTATGTCATCCTTATAAACCTTCCTTTTTAATCAATTAATAAAAAAATTCGCATCAAAATTCATTTCGTAGTTTTACAGATAAAAGTATACATAAAGATGTCCCTATATCCCAGACAGGGAGAGAGAAAGCGACTTTGTTTTATACTATGTAGTGATTTAGATTCTCGATCGTCTTTTTACAAAGTGTTAGAAGTATTGGTTGTGCCAACTCGGTGCATGCATGTCTCTGTCGAATTGTTAATTCCGTTAGTTTGAAATCTGATAATCTTACATAACCTAACCTAACGTTAGTTTACTATCTCGCTATCTATCTAAAATTATAATTTACTAGTATTTACAGTTTTACGGTGACATGTATATTATGATAATTTCTTTGAGGAGTGCGACGCATGCACACCAGGCTAAGCACCGCTCACTGTCCCCCAATTTCATCCTTTATAAAGCGACGTCGTTGCGAGCGGATGAAATTTCTTGATTTTTGAGCGCGATTGTGTTACCTACTGTTGTTGAGGCACTATCGATTGATTTATTATTCGTATGGTTTTCTCTATGTAGCAATTTTCATTTTGGATTTGTCTGTTTGGCACCGACTTCAAAAAGAAGAAGTTGAATAGAGTTGTACATAATAAAATAAATTAAAATTATTTTATACTTTTCAGTTGGATTTTTGAAGGCGGTTCTTTTTTAAATAAAAAATAATAATATTTATTTTTTCTGTTTAGTTTTTAATTTGAAGTTTTTGTTTTTGTTTTTTATTTTATACTTTTTAGTGATAAGTTCTTAAATCACTCTGAGTTTTTTTAGTGAATTAGTGATAGTTTTTTTGGAGATAGATAAGTTTTACTGTCCGTTTATTTTATAGTTTTTTTAAGAGGTAGTTATAATACTTGTTATTATGACTTTAGCTTACTTGTTACTATTTTGTTTACCTGCGGGCCTAGATAGAAAATCAAAGGATGCTTTAAGGAAAAGTCGCGTAAGGGAGAACGAAACACCCATCGAAAAAAAACAAAGACTTCAGCAGGGCAAGCACGAGCCGTATTTAAACTAGTTATCGCGTGGGATAAAGCAGCCATCTTTTACGCACTTACTTAGTATCGTATACTGCCATCTCATTCTAACCGTTAACGTGTCGATAAAATAGCGCTCGTGCTTGCCCTACAGAATGAGAGACATCGTCAGCGTGCTGCTCTTGCTGCCGAAATAGATGATGGCTTTAAGTGATATAGATTCAAAGAAATTCCTTAACCATCCCCATGACTTGATTGAAATGACCAGGATGAAAAACATGATGTTGCAATATATATTTTTTTCTTCAATATAATTAAGAGTAATTTATTCATATTTTTATATACTTTTTTGTTTAATAATTTAGTAACTCTGTTTATTGCTAATAAAAAAACTTTATTAACATATATTGATAAATCTCTGTCTAGTATCTGTAACTTTACATACATAAACCTCCTTTTTTTCGAGTCGGTTAAAGAACTTAAACCTTCTCCTGAATGTAATAACATAAACTGATAACTCTTTGTCTAATAATAACTAAGAACCTTCAAACTTACATACATACTTATAGGTGAAACTCAGAAACTCCTCTTTTGAGACGGTTAGATCACTAATACCTTGTCCTGAAAGTAACAAGTAGTTTTCTGAAAATCGCATCCAAATAGCTTAAGCGAAACGCGAGATAATCGCCGACCAACATACATAAATGCTGGTTAAACACAGAACCTCCTTTCTTTTAGAGTCGGTTAAATCACTTAACCCATCTTCTAAATGTAACGAATACTTTTCTGAAAACCGCATCCAAATAGCTTAAGCCAAACGTGAGATAATCGCGGACCAACAGACATACATACAGCTCAAACACAGAACCTCCTTTCTTTTTTTGGTCGGTTAAGGCACTAAAACCTTCTCCTAAATGTAACTAATACTTTTCTGAAAACCGCATCCAAATAGCTTAAGCCAAACGTGAGATAATCGCGGACCAACAGACATACATACAGGTCAAACACAGAACCTCCTTTCTTTTTTTGGTCGGTTAAGGCACTAAAACCTTCTCCTAAATGTAACGAATACTGTTCTGAAAACCGCATCCAAATAGCTTAAGCCAAACTCGAGATAATCGCGGACCAACAGACATACATACAGCTCAAACACAGAACCTCCTTTCTTTTTTTGGTCGGTTAAGGCACTAAAACCTTCTCCTAAATGTAACGAATACTGTTCTGAAAACCGCATCCAAATAGCTTAAGCCAAACTCGAGATAATCGCGGACAATTATACATACATACATACAAACAATCGAACTGAGAACCTCCTTTTTTGAAGTCGGTTAAAAAGTTATAATTATAATGTGCTATAAACAGTTTTCCACAACTTTGATATAGTGACGGCGATACGCAAGATTCAGCTGAAATTCGACAGTAGGGAAACTAGTGTTGGTTACATCAGCATGGTAAAACGATATACATATTTCTAAAAAACTTTCAATAGATGCAGATTACCTAAAATGTATTTTTGTTCTATGGTCAATGTTTTTGGAGTACAGAGGCGGATAACTCCACGATCTTCAATCACATATCGTTAGGCAACAGAACTTTACTATATTTTGATCAGAGTACATAATTAGTACAAAATACATTACATTACCCTGATAGCTTAGAGGGGGGCGCCACCGTCTCTCGTGCATAGAGGCGTGGGTTTAAGTCTTAAGTCAGGCCTACACCTATATGTGTTTCCCAAAGTCAGTGAGGGAATACATGCCAAGGACTTCCAAGTTTTACTCAATCATGCCACAATGTATTCGCAGAAATGCAGCACGCTCATTTTTATGTGAGTACAAGCAAAACTAAATACTTATGAATACAGCTTGAACGTTTGAGTTTGAGTTTAAATCATATGGCTACGGTATCTAGATAAAATGCCTGAACAAGGAACAGGTGACAAATATCACGTGCTGTTCGAAAGGATCATGATCGTCAGTAAAACTTGTACCTATGCCAACTATTCGGTACAACGTGACGCTATAACTACACCTTATACAAGACATTACGATAAAGTGTACATTTTAGTAAAGGAATGCGGAACACTCCAACTCTTCCTGTACTTTCGCTTCAACATCCGCTCACATCGCACGACTGTTGACAAACATTGTTAGTATAGTACCAACGACATACATGTGAGTTGTTGGCACAATCTATACTTACTCTGATCATCATGTAATAAGACTTCAAGTGAAATTCAGAGAAAATGACTTTTATAACAGTTCATACAGGTATACATAGTGTAAAAGTTAGATATTGTGTTACGCAGAAGTGGCAAAAAGTACAAATAATTCTGAACACCACAAGACATTTTGTCACCTGTGGTTTCCTTCAACGGTTAGGCTTAGGATCCACCAGAGCAGCCGAGTAAAATGTTTTTTTTAGGAGCCAATTGAATTGTTATTACAAATACGATTATATTGGTTATTAAAACAGTTATTAACATACACAGCTCTGGTGGATTCATACCCTAATGCTTGCTTAATAAACTACACTTTAGAAAATACCATTAGCCATACCCTCGGGAAGACAATAGGTACGTCTGGGAGTATATGATGACTAATGGCATCAAATGTTTATTATTCTAATTTAGTATGTGTTTTAAGAGAAAAAGCCAAATTAGAATATTGATTTCTGATATGGTAAACAAATGATAAAATTGATAAATCAACCCGGCCGGATTTGAGATTTACTTTGAACTTGAGATAACCCATTGTCTAATCCAATCGTCTCTATCTGTAAAATTAGAAGTGTCTTACAAATATGCAAAGTGTATAATATAAAAAAACCCTTTCCGTGTCAAACAAATTCTAAGAGTTAAGATACCCTCTATAGAACTGATAATACTTATTTCCAAAACAAAGATAACGTAAATCCCATTGATGAACGTTTGGTATGCAGAATTCAGCTATAAAATTCTTAACGACTATGAGATAACTTGGATGCAAGCCAAGCAAGCAACTTGCTCGTATTCCTATAGTATTATAATACATTCTAAGCTACAAATAAAATAAGACTACTCACGTTCGGCAACCTACAGTAAACGAGAAATGTGTAGCGTAGCGCTATCTATATTTAAATATTAGAACTAAACATCACAGCGCCATCTCTTAGATAAGTATTTAACAAGTAAATCAAACCAGAAGTTATCAAAGAGCTGCCCGTTAATAATGTCACGTAGAGGGAGACACTGCTCCAGTAAAATCGGGGGTGATAAAAGTGGGGTCCTAAAAAATATCAAATCCACTATTGCCATATTAATAATTGGACTAATAAAAGTAACGTTTATATTGCCTCATAAATAACAAAAAATACGTAACTAATAACTATAATAGTGTTATTTTTACTCAGTGAAATTGATCAATAAAATGTTTTTTTTAATACACATGCTATTCCTTTAAAATTTCAGATGGTCCTATATGATATCTACACTTAAGTTTACCTAATTTCTTGTTCCAAGAACCATAAAATATGCATTCATTACTCTCTACCACAAACTTAGCTCTCTACTCTACTCTCTTTTGTAATAATAATTTAAAAATATTATTTTATTTCGTTCGCAGTTTATTCGATTATGACATTAACATTTTTAAATTGCCTATAATATAGAACCAATGTGATTTTTTTAACTTTTCAAATTTAGCGAAGCCTTTGAGGCGCTTCTGAATTAGGTAAGAATTAATTTAATTTTTTCAAATGGACAAACAAGTGAAGTGTTTGAGGCGATTTTGAATAAGGTAAGTATTACCTACATATTTTTTTATTGCCTTTTTTATAGAAACGCATTCCTCTGGTCACTTTGTCGAAGTTAGCAACTATCTCCCACTCCGTCAGTCCTAAGTGAGGCGTGACGACGGATATGTATCAGTGCGCTCCGTTGCGTAACATGCACTTCACCCAAGAACCTCGTGCCAAGGAACTCATGCTAATGCTAAATCATTTGTACAACTGCATCACGCTATGTGCTATGAAATCATTTTGCGGGCGTACGCAACGGACTGCATTGTAAAACATTTGAATGCAATGGATGGTACTTTGGAACGCACCTTACATAAGTTTCGGTAGATGTATCAGCTGAATGCGACACATGCTTGGATTTGGTAAAATCTGCGATAATCTTATTTATACTCAGGTGATTTCGTTTTATCTAGATAATATGTTATTTGATGTATAACGGAGAATGTTTTCAGCCATTATTGGCTATTGTATGCATCTGAATTGTGTATAAAATAAGAACTAAATGTTAAATAAAATAAGTACGACATTTGAGCTCGCGAACTGAGCTACAGTGTCAGTTGGCATCCAGTGCAGTTCTTACAGTTTTTGGTTTAAAGTAAAACTTACGGAATATGCGTATAATAAGGCTCGCATTGAAATATAATAAAAGCTATTCAAAAAAAGAAGGAAAATTTACTTTTACTTCCAACTACTATATAGTGACCTTCCTGTAACGTTGTTATTAATGAATAGTTATCCTCGTGCTACTAAACGACTGATTAAAGTTCTCCTTAATAAAAAAATACGAACTATTTGATAAAAAATCGATGTCCTTGACTCAAAAGTGATTATAAACATAATAATTTTAATTTAAGTTAAATATACAGGACACATATTTTCTTAAATAGTTATAACTCAGGGAAAATACCACATCTTGTGGGACTTCCATACTCTACATTTCATAAGTTACATAAAATATGAATCTAGTTTAAACTCTCTATTAAATTCTTCGAGTATTAGTGATTGCGATATTTTATTTTACAATTCTACCACCTAACATAAACATAAGAATCGAGTACTAATTAATTATTGGCTGAAAATACATAATTAACCATTTAAAATCCATCTAGCGGATGAATGATCAATTTATAATGGTAAAATGACCAAGTTGTGTATTAGTAGGAGAAAAATACAAGTTGGGCGGCTAAAAAACCCGAAAATGGTTAAGTCATACATAATTATACATACATACGGCTATAAATCCCTTAACGGGGTAGCCAGAGCTTTGGAATGATAAATTCCTCAGCCACTTTTGGAAGTTGATTGGGGAAAAGATGATAATAATAAACGTTTTTGGTGACGGGTATCCAACCACATCGCCCAAAAATCACTTAAAAAGCCCCTATACCCTTAGTCGCCTAGAAATGGGGTAGTGTTATTCTAAGCCGACACTACACGGCACATTAATTATAGAAAGTTTCTATTCTATTTTAGAAATTAAGTGCGGAAAAGAATCAAAACTAAATGATGTAAAATACATACGTTTAATGCTAAAGAATACTCATTGGACCTTCTGCATTTGAATCGGTAATAATGTCAGCGCACGTCCAGCGAGCACGTGACAGCCCTGACACATTTTTGTAATGTTTGACTATCAACCGGATTCCATGTGTGGAAACGAAGCCGAACGATAAAGACTATTTATTATGTCATCGTATCACTCACTACAATGTTCAGGCTGTCAATCGTTGGAATGCCGAAATAAAATGTAGTATTTCGTAGTAATTTGTGGGATTTCAAATTACATACATACATACATACATATTCTCACGGCTATAAATCCCTAGAATGGGTAGCCAGAGCTAAGGAATTAGAAATTCCTCAGCCACTTTTGGAAGTTGAGAGGGGAAATGATAGTAAAATAAAGGTTTTTGGTGATGGGTCTCCAACCGCATCGCCCAAAAATCCAATAAAAAGCCCCAATACCCTTAGTCGCCTCTTACGACACCCGTGGGTAGAAAGGGGTAGCGACATTCTAAGCCGGCACTACACGGCAATTCAAATAGGTAACTATTTACATTTTTTTTTTTGAGTACAACAAAGACCCGAAGAATAGAAATAATCAGAAGTACTGATGAATATATTGTAATTGACACTATTTATCCCTGTATTTTTTTTAGAAGTTGGTATGTATTAAAGGTTAAAGATTATTTATTCAGAAAAAAGACAAATGGATAAGACTTAAATAAAATACAACATAAAAAGTTTACAAAAGAAAAATATGGTCGTTTACACACGCTGATATTATAGGTTGGTTTTTTGTATTTGTCTCGAATCCTATATAAATGTATTTAAATTAATCGTATCATAATCAAATTACTATCCTGTGCCAAATATCATAATTGTTTACTTAAGGGCTTACTTCATGTGTCTGCTGGGGACGTATCATTCTTTTTCAAAGTGACTTTCAATATTAAAATGGTAGCCAAATATCTCATTTTGTAACTCTTGCATACCGTTTGTATAAAGTTTTATAATATTTCTACAAGTTCTCAAAGAAAAATCTCAACTCTTTGGAATGCATTGCTATTACTAATTCATAGGTATGCGCAAGGGAGTATTGTAGGACACACACCTACAGATATCATTTAGCGTAGGATACGAATGGATACAGAAGTATTCAAAGTATGTCAGCTATTTTTTAAACACATAATATTGTACTGAGCTTCATTAAATACCTAAGATTGTCACTGTATTCGCAGAAACTATGAGTTTAAACTGGAAATTATGGATGGATTGTCCACAGTATAAAATAAAAAATAAGGACAGCGTGGTCTTACATGCATAATATATAAATTAGACTTCTAATTCACTCATTCTTAATATCAATTAACAAAAAGTTACGAACAAGCTGTAGAAACTCAAAGAACAAGTCAAAGTCCGAGTAAGAAATAGTAATTAAGAAAGTATTTGATTAGTAGTCATTCAGGACTGCAAGAATGAAATAAATAAAGCATTGCATTGTCATTGCATTGGAATTTGAAGAGTATTAGTGTTTATGCTTCAATTTGTAGTTGGTAATTTGTTAACGGTTCTAAATTCCAAGACTGAATTGTAGTGATTATATCAAACATGTGGTTAGCGTGAGCGCGAGTGCGTTATGTTTTCACGTTGTGTGCGTTCCTAACATTCTATTGGCCAAAGACGAGTGCGCCTGCGCGAAATCATATCACAGAGGAATGTGATCGTATGACGGATGAACCAGTAAACGTCCTCGCCGCACTCATTGTGAAACTCTTTGACCAACATGACTCGCTGGAGATCAAGCAAGAATTTTAACAATGTAGCCTCTGGCTTACCTGTACCGGTTACACCCGATACGAAATCCTCCGTGCATTTCTATATTTGTAAGTGAACTTTCAAGGAATAAGTATGTAGAGGAATTTTTATAGCCCTTATGAATGTGACGTGGAAGAGACTCAAGTATCTGTTACTTGATTATATAAATAAAATCTGTTTTTATTGATTAAAGTCGGTTTCGTATTATAAGATACTTATCCTTATTAAATAACTAAATCAAAGTTTATTTTCGTGTTTTCTCAATATACTATAACAAACACTTTCATTTAATTATGAATGCGACGTGGAAGAGATTCAAGTATCTGTTACTTGATTTCATAAATAAAATCTGTTTGTATTGATTAAAGTCGGTTTCGTATTATAAGATACTTATCCTTATCAAATAACTAAATCAAAGTTTATTTTCGTGTTTTCTCAATATATTATACACTTTCATTTAATTATGAATGCGACGTGGAAGAGATTCAAGTATCTGTTACTTGATTTCATAAATAAAATCTGTTTGTATTGATTTAAGTCTGTTTCGAGATACTCATTATTAAATATCTGAAATCAAAGTATTTTTTGCGCATAATTTCAATATGCTATAACAAAAACGTTCATTAAATACAAACATACATATACTCACGGCTGTAAATCCCTAGAAGGGGTAACCAGAGCTAAGGAATTAGAAATTTCCTCAGCCACTTTTGGAAGTTACGTGGGGAAGAGATGGTAAAATAAAGGTTGTTAGTGATGGGTCTCCAACCGCATCGCCCAAAAATCCCCTAAAAATCCCCAATACCGTTAGTCGCCTTTAACGAACACCCACCGGAAGAAATGGGGTAGTGCTATTCTAAGCCGACACTACACAGCAAAATTTCAATAAATATTACTCACTATTACAACAACAAAAGTTATAATTCGAATATATAATTTCCTGGGCAAACATCTTATTGCTTAATTGGTTGAATTCCGCCTCCACACAAATAATTGGCCTAGACCTCGCTTTTTTAACATACCCTTTTTATATTATAAATCGATAAAGGACATCAAACTAAACAACTTTGCCCATGGAATGCCTATCTAAAATATTGTAATTTTCAAAATATAATAATAATTAAAAATTGTCGTACCTAGTTCAAACTGAGAATGTATACAATGAGATTCCTTGCTTCAGTGAAAATAAAAAATAAAAAAAAAACATTTGATATATGCTTTTCGCTCTGTAAACAAAAATATAACTTCTTTCTGTATTTTCCAGTTGTATTGATCGTCGTTGAAAAATAATATCATGAAAATAAACCGGTAAGCGAGCGATTGAACTGGAAAATACCGAAAGAGGTTATGTTTTTGTTTACACCATAGATCAAATGTTTTTTTTTATTTCTTATTTTCACTGAAGCAAGGAATCTCATGCTATACATTCTCAGTTTGAACTAGGTACGACAATTTTTTATTATTATTATTTTTTGAAAATTACAATATTTTAGATAGGCATTCCATAGGCAAAGTTGTTAAGTTTGATGTCCTTTATCGATTTATAATATAAAAAAGGTATGTTAAAAAAGCGAGGTCTAGGCCAATTGTAGGTAGGTACGTTGGATGAGAATGCGTGAAACTATTTTAATTTGGATAAAACAAAAGGAATTGGTGTTATACGTATAAAAGTTCACGGTAACTGTAATTCACATCTCAACCCACATTCTACATTCTTTCTAAAATGGTAACACGCCTCGCTGCAGATACTCTTACCTTTGGAAACTTTAAACTCAAGTGAATATTTTACCATTGAATTTTTTATAGCTAAAATAAAGATCGTAACAATGACAGAGTGACCCTGGCACTCTTGTTTGCAAACACCACGAGATTTATTAGCATTTTATGAGCGTTCATTTAATTAGTTATTGTAATAAATAAGAGACTGAGTCGAATAAATAGCCGTGTTTTATTGGCAACACAACTTTCAAGAGTAAGTGGTAGTAAGATACATGCATGTTTCGTTTTAGTTATAAAGAATTCCTTAACACTTTCACTAGTATATATTGCATTTGGTGATGCGCGCACGCATCTAGCTGCTTTACACGCAGGCGAATGAAAGTGAGCGTGGTGTGTTGACGCCGTTGAAGCGGTTCCACCAAAGGCGACCATCGTTGACATTTTATTGCATAACTTCAAACACATACTCTATTGTTTGTAAACATAGGTTCAAAGATGAAACTAAAAAGATAATAAATTGTCACTTTACATGAATACTCAAAATATTAATAAATATGAGAATAAAATTTTCTATCTTTTAATCTGCGGGAAAATTTCTCACGTTTCTGCAATTTTATTGTTTGATGTTGTCGCATATAATATTCTCAAGGAAACTGGCGACTTCATTCAATGCAGTTTTAAAGTTGGCAATAGTTTTCGCAAATTCACTCAACCCGGATCTAAAGGCTGGTGTAAGTTAAAAAAAGTTGATCAAAATCGTTGGCGTGACGGTCACATTCCGATGGCGTCCGCGAGTTGCGAGGAAGATCGGCCGGGGGCGACTACAATTTGGTATTGTTGCTACGAAATCAGACGACGACAATGGCCTCTTTATACCTATGCTTGGACTCGGATTGTTTCGGCACAATGTTTTGGTGAGGTACCGTTGAGTTTTGAAAGTTCGTGACATTTGATACTCAAAATATTATTTATTAAACAATGTTTAAAGAGGTTGCTTATAAACAGCTGAGATATTAAACAGTCATTGTATTCATACCTTAAATTAAACACGAATGGTTAATGGAATGAGACCTAACCTAGTGGCCGAAAATATGAATATATTAATTAATTAAATATTTGATAACTCTTTCTTTACTCACCGAAGCCTTCTGAGTCACTGTTCGGGTATGCAGGACATGGTTGAACCATTGTAGCTGCCCGAGAAAGTACGTCCAAGGCAGATTCTATCTTCTCCATATTTGATCTGCGAAGCATACATAAGAAAATTAGAATAAATGTTGGCGTCATCCAACATGCCAGCCAAGTAGTTTTGGAATGCGACCGCGATGGAAAGGCAATTCCTTTTGGCACGTGAATGGTTAGACGGTAAAGAGACATACGCCGGCCGATCAGTCGCATTCGTGTATGATGATAAGTAATAGGTAAAAATCAGAGAACATCTGGCGGGTGGATCAAACAAAGAGTTGTGAAACGTAGCGCATCGACCGCATACCTCACCTCGGTCGGGAACTCGGCCAATGGACCACTTTATGAGCGAAATACATGCTTCACTCATTACTCTTTTATAGCATGATCAACCTACGAGACCAAATTGAATTCTTCACCGTCTTCTTAAATCATTAAGTACCTTATTGAAACTTCTATGATACCCTTAACATCAATTATAGCAAACATTTGGTTACTAAAATGTTGACAGTTAAATAACAAATTATTTACATAATGACGCTTTAGTAAGAAGTACGATATTGAGCATGGAATAACTGAAATTTTTAAGATCTCATCAGTAATGAGAAAGATAGTGCCGTGGCGGGCGTTCTGTACAAAGAATGTCTCAAGCAAACATTTAACTCCCACTAACTGGTGAATCTTGACGAATATAATGAATGTTACATTCTTCAATTTGGAATTGATCACAGAACACAGTTTCGTCTCGTAGGAGGACCAGATTCCTTTCATCGGCCACTCGTAGCTTTGTGAAGGTGTAAATGAAACATCATATAAACAGCATAATAAAGTATAAGCTGGTTATAATGACGAGGAATTTGGTACTACATTCGGTGATCACAATGGTATTTTTTGTAGTAGGTGGAGTTTGAAATTTCCTGCTTCGCCGGTCATTCCACTCTTCATCGGAAAGATAAATAATTTGACACATACCGAGTTAGTCACGTACAGAACTACTTTAGCTTAATTTGTTAGATAACTGTGTCACATTTATTATGATCTTGGTTTATATTCTCTACAGTTGGCGATAATGTATAAAATTAGAACTTTCGACTGTTTTCGCAGTAATAACCATTAGACAATGGTTGGAGTTGAGTATCAAAAATATCATAGCCTGAATCGCCTATTACTGACAATAAGTTAAAATACTGTTGGGTGAATATGTCAGATACATGCTCAACTTTACAAATATGAAAGTTTGTATCCTAGTTTTAAGATAGTATAGAATGCGGATCGCTCGTGCCCTGGAGTAATATGTAGGTAGCAAGCCTTTATTCCGGCTTCGAATTACCAGGGGTTGTTTTTTTTGGAATGATATAATATACGCACTTACTACTGCCAAATATGTAAATATTTTTAAGTGACTGTTATTTTAATAGTTTAGACATAAATTATTGATTAATTGACAATCAGTTATTCAGTTATCGCCAACCATAAAGCTTGAAGTATCCAGAGGCTCAATTTAAAAAATATCATCAGCAATATAAATACAAGTCTTCTTGAAAAACCCCAAAGACGTACAATTTTATCAAAGGAGGTTTTAATGAATTCCACCGTTTTAAGCATGAGGCAACTCAAATAGAAGGGTTCGAAATTTCAATCACCAGGTGCAAGCCAGGTGCAAAAATTTAAGGAAGATAGACAATGTTAAGTTTCCTGTCGTCTACTATATAAGAACACAAAATTATGGATCTAAATATTCTAGCTTCAAATAACGTTATTTCTGTGCTTAGTAATCTATAGCCAATTAGTTGCGTCAAAACAACGGCACTTCTAGATCTTCATCGTGAGTGATTGTCTTCTATATGCGAACCACATGGTGGTGGAGCCTTGACATTCCGTGGGTTTAAAAATAAAATTCTATTTTCGTTGACAAAAAGGAATCACCGAATTTGAGTCTTAACGCTTTACGGTAAGACTCAGTTTGGAAAGTTGGTCAATGTTTGATTTCACCCGCATTATTGGGGTGCCAGAGTAGAGCGTTGGTACTCGCTACCCCTGCTGCGACTGCGCATGCGCACGTGGCCCTAGCTAGCTTAGGAGGGTAGAGATGGGAAGCCGGCAGATGTTCGCTCTCTATTATGTGAAGGGTTGCATCGGATTCTATACAAAACTGGCATCGGATTATCCGACAAATTGCGATTTCACTCCTTCATTTGAGTAAGGAACGAAATAACTTTTGCAAAATGTAGAGTATAGTTTAGATAACTTATAGATATATAATATGGTACCTATATGGATATGTATTTTATAATAAATAAATGGTCATACGATTAACAAAGTTCATTATTTATTTTATATCAGTATGTAGATTTAAAAAATACCCATATAAAAAATATGATCAGCTGATAAAGATGGTTTGTGACATAAACATCATTGATTATAATAAAATGATTAAAAGTTAATTTAAAAATAAATTCAACAATATAATTATAATGACTTATTTATAGAATAAATGTTTTTGTATCTTTATTATATTCAAACATTGTTGATTAAGTCTTGAATAGGGTTATCGATATTATTTATAATAACGACAAAAATATTTGTGTAGTAATTTACAGTGTTATATTTTACTCACCAATAAATAAGTAAACGTTAATTTAATTGAAACGAAACAAGCCGTACATCAGATGTCCTTAAGAACTACAACTTGATAACAATGTTGTTTCAACCGGCGAGACGACGAAAAAAATCAATATTGAATCGCATAAACTCCGCACTTCAACACAAGCCAACTCTAATACATAACTAACTCGGCACGACTACTAAATTAACTGAAATATATGTTTTATCAACATTGTCTGGTAATTATCACAGCGGACACTATTTTGTTGTTATTATTTCTCAAAATCCAACTATCGCGCCACGGTTTTGTTGACGAAATAATCGTGTTTGACATTTGAGCCGAGCCCACAACAATCGGAATGCTTGGAATGTCAAATATTTTCAGTGCTGCCATCTGTCCATCGGAATGCAAAAAGTATGAGAGGCGGCACGATTGGAGGGTTAGCTGTATGAGGAGCCGATAGTTGTCTCTTATATTTAAAATATACTTGAGAAAGATAAAGATACTTTTTAAAATGTATATAACTCATAACATTCTTTAGCACAATGTTTTTTTTAATTTCTAACTTAGGTTTCAAATAAGAACGAGAAATGGAATGTTCAATTGAAAGTGGGTAAAGAACCGTGCACAAATCAAATGGAATGTGTCCAGTTTAACGCCGCCTCTGGTAGACGTCAGTCACGCAGGCGCACTCGCCGTGCTAGCAGCAGGGTTATCGACACGGGAGGTAGGGTCGTGCGCGAAGTCTTCGCGAGCACTTACCGTAACTTTTGGACTGATAAAAACCATCGAACGATAAATAAAATTTTCTACTCTATTCAATTAATATTGTTCAGATTTCTTCTATTCACCACTACTATGATCGTATAAGTGCATTCAAAGTAACACAAAAACTCAATATAGGTATAACGTGTGAGGGCGGTTAACATTTTTTTCGTAAAATAAGACATGTAATAGAAGTTAGATATGTATAAATTATATAACATCTGTATTCTTTTCCCGTTTTACTCAAATTCTTGATTTTTAAATAAAGATAATTAATTAACCATCTTGTAAATTTTAGCAGCTGCTAAGAATGATAAACGATATTTTGTTCATTAATTAATAGTGTTTTTGTATTGAATTCCTATTCAGGATTTTGAATTTTTGATACGTATAACGCCCTCTACCTTTTGTGTTTTAAACTAGGTAAATTTGAACATATAAATGAAAACTACTTCTTAGTTAAGGTACTTCTTACTAGATGTCGCTATAGATAGAGCATTTGTTAAATTTATCTGTGAAGTGTCGGCCCAGAATAGCACTAACCCATTTCTTCCCACGGGTAAGAGGCGACTTAGGGTATTGGGAGTTATAAGTAATGATCTTTTGAATTAATTTCCCTATCAACTTCCTGACAAATGAGACTGAAGAATTATCAAATCTTAAAAATCTGGCAACCCCCATTTTAGAATTAATAGCCATGAGTGTAGGTAGGTAGCTTTAATAAGTATATATTTAAAACGTAGAAGCATTATAATTGCAGTTAATAGGCATTTCTTATAGTCATGGGTGATGGTCATAAGTTTATCAAAATTACGTCTTTCCTATTACTCAGAATAGCTGATGAATGGTTTTGCGATTCGGTTACAAACATGGCATGAATGCTTCGCATGCCGAAATTTGGACCGAAGCCGGACAAAGTCAAACATGTGTTGATTTAAATTGTATTAATGCAATTTTCGAAACGTGAAAAAAAATTAGCATAGCTTCGCTGAATTGGAACAATGAAAAAATTCTTTGAGCGCGTGCGGGTTGTGTTTACACTCGTTTCCCATAGACTAACATGGGTAACTTTCAAGGGTGATTATTCCTCAACGGTAACATCTGTCTAATATTTCTCTTTGTTAAAACTTTGTCCTTGATGTTTTAAACAATCGCGAAACATTTGGCTGTTATCGGATCAACCGTTTAGGAGGAGTTCTGTGACAAGCCTAATAAGAAGTCGGGGGTAAATGGAGCTTCGCTCCAATAAAGGTTTTCACTTCCATTTATATAAAAAATAATCTACTCGTATAGTCTTCCAAAATCTGCTTATCTCCATCTACTCAAGTCACTTATAAAGTACTGTAAAAGATCTATCGCTTTGTTGCGATCAACTATACTCCTTGATTCAAATTAGCTCTTTAATTGAGAGCGGGCATTCAATGTGGATGCCAATAGGGTTTTTTAACCAGTTAACTGCGAAATATATATTATTAGTAGTTAAACCGGCAAACTTTGTTTTGCCATATTACATATTTCTAGGGAAAAAAAACCAACAAAATACCAGGCTACTCAGAAAGTTTTGCGAAACAATATTATTTTATTTGGAATACTGGCCAGTTATATTTTATTTTGCATAACTGGTTTCTTGGGTGTAAAAAGACAACAAAAGTTCCAATTTCAAATTTCCCTTTCGACAACGCGCCGGTATCACTCCGCGCTCAAGACAAATGACTTCCTCGACACTACGCCTGTTAAAACTTTTGGTCACCCACTTTACAGTCTGGGCTTAGCCCCGTGTGAATCCTTTTTATTCCCAAAAAATAAAAATCTGCTCCAAGGAATACCTTGTCATCGCCGGAAGACGCGCTCGAAGCGTTTAAAAAGGCCGCAGGGGTATCAGCGGCGGAATGGAAAAAGTGCTATGAAAATTGGTTTAGGCGTATGAAATTATGTGTTGATGCTGATGAGGTATATTTTGAAAAGATGTAATAAAAATGTGGCAGTATTGCCATAACAAAATATCTTTTTTCGCATAATTTTCTGAGTGCCCCACGTATGTTAGGGATGTACAACACTTATCACTTATGACTATAAAAATGGTTATAAACCTACCAAATGTGTATGCAATATATTACATTTAAATTGGTTGAGCATTTTTTCGGAGGAGTTCGGTGAGAAACACTGTGACACGTAAATTTTATATAAGTATAATATATTTATATTGCCCATAAACAATAACTCTTTATCTTAGCAGCTTAGTTAGTACCTCCATGTCAGCAGGTTTATTAATAGACAATACACATTCATATACTCACGCTATTAAATCCCATTGTATTAGACAGGCCTGTCTTTTGAAGCACATTCTCTATTCAATCTAAACGTGTCCTCCGTGTTCATCCACTACTTACATTACCATTAACATTGCCTCTATATATCTCTTTCACCAATTTTGCTTTATCCAGCCTCGCTATGTGCCCAAAACATCTCAACATTCCTTACTGCTACTAGAAAATAAAAAAAAACTGTTGTTTTAATATGTATTTATTTGTAGACACTAACAAAATTTCCATATAAATCTTTGATTGAAGATGCATCCATAACAAAATACTCAAAAGCGTTGCGCAAGTATCAAATAAATAATTGTCTTTGACAATATTTCCATCGAGTAAATATAGAGATCATTTGTCACAAATAAATCTATACCACATTTTATTGTTATACTTTAGTACTAGATATATCCGACTTCTATATTTTGGACTTTGTATAAATAGCTCATAAGGTACATTCAGGTTTTCGTAATTATTTCTAAGATGTGATAACAGTAAGAACATGATTTACCAACAGTACTTTATAGTTTTTTAATCCGAAACCTGGGTTATTGAAACTAAAATACATTTACAGGATTCCCTTGTCACGGAGACATTTTATAATTTACCACTATCAAAAGGCGGTTTTATGGTGGTGAACCAACACCATAGTTATTTATATTTAAATAAAAGGTTCCTCATGAAATCAAAGGCATTCATTCATGATGTAAAACACATTCAAAACACTATTTAATAATAATATTCAACAACTCATATAAACACACCAAACCAAAGTGGCTTATCAAAAACCGAAAATGACTTGTACTTTGAAAAAAAATATACTGATTTACACTTGAGATCAGATTCTGAAATGCAAATTAGTATAATAAAGGCTATCGAATTATCTCTTATAGATACTGATAGTATATTACAGAAAATGACAAAATCCGGGAGAACGAATAATTCTTTTTTTATAAATGCTCTGAGTCTAATAAATAATGGGTGTCGACAAAGACCTGCCAAAAATGTTTATCAATCCATAGTGCAGTGCGTTATTTTCATTCTGAGCTTTGCATTTCGTCTTAATATCATACTGTATCGGTTCAAGAACAATAAATTAAAAAGGTATATAGACCATAAGCAATGACGTTGAATATTTTTGCAAATCTTTACAATTTCCTTCGTTTGATCTGATATCTTAGGAAAATAAAGTGTGATATAAAAAATATAAATAGACAAATCATGTTCAAACGTTTATCACACTTTTAGTACACAATAATTTCTATTTCCTAATTACTTTTAGTTCGTGACATCTTACACTCAATACATTAGTTTAGCTAAGTATTATAATACACATCACAGGTTTGGGTAAAACATCGTGTGGTTTGGGAAAACACGCCGGGAAAGGTACACTTAGTTTTGGTGCACTATTATAGCAAATAGTATTATATTATATGAATGTCTATAAAAATCTTATCTATTAAACATTTGCCAACATGGATGTTTGTAACTTGTTTGATGCAAAGTCCTATTTAATAAAATTCAACACTCACAAAAAGTATTGTAAGTCACTCGATATCAGGCGTATCAAATGAGTCACAAAAAAATATGAAATGCGGTAGGGTTCAATTGTATAATTTGTACAAGTTTGCTTAAGAATTTTTCAAAGTTTTGGACAAAAGATAAAAAACAATGTATTTTGGTTCCTGGTTTATTTTATAATGAATTAGCAGCTAAAACCATAGGAAACAAAATACTCGTTTGAACTTTACCCAAAAAGGGTAAATCGCACATGAGTACACAGATATAAAATTATATTATCAATCTGCAATAATAAATTCGAAAAACTGTTTTAGCACGTTCAAAAGAACCAAGTTTTAAATAACTCATCAATGTATATTAAAAAGAGATCAAGGGGACGGTTTTTTACCTTATCTGGGTATTTAGCACATGAGATTTATTTGCGATAAACAAAAATACACACTGGGTTCCTAAAATAAACCTATAAGTACTGAGGGCGAAGAATTCTGATTTTAAACTTATTACCATAGGAGTTTTAACGACTTTTTAATCCTCCTTCTAATAGATGACATGTAAGGGACTACACCTGCCTCCTGCCTAATGTCTAAGTTAAATTAATTCTACTTGCATACTTTCTACCTACAACAAAGATAACCAAGAAATGAATTATTGCCTAGCAAATTAGTGACTACAACATATTAAATATTACTACAGTAATGTGAGTCTATATCTACAATATAATGTCATTAAAAAGAGATTACCCTCTCGCGTACCTTATACAACATTGATTTCATATCATACTTTTAATGATGGATGAATAAATATATGGGTCTCCAATCCAATACGTTAACATTTAAAATTACTTTCTGTTTCTTTAAAATTTTCTCCATTATCCCTTTTACCGCCGCGCCCCGGTTACTTTTTAGGTCGGTTTAGGAATAGTACTTTCTCAATTTACAATCTTCTACTATGACGCCTTTCCCGTGGTAAAAAATACTTCCTCGAACAAGGTGCCTACGTCATAAAAAATGGTGCTTCTGCAACCCATCACTAATTATATTGTATATTCCTATCATTTACCATCTCTAGCTCAAAACAAGCTGTAGCTCTCCCTCAAAAATTGTGCGCGCTATCGGTAGTCCCTTCTTAAGGACTGAAAATGTCTTTAATGACAATACTTAGGCCTTAAACGCTACAACATTCAATAATCAGTATTTTAGTCCAAGAGCCCGCGACGGCCAGACCTTCCTGTAATAATAAAAGCTAAAAGTTTTTCTATGTGTGCCTATAGTAAAGGTAAGAACGATCCCCACCCGTGATACCTGGCTAGTGGTGGCTTTGGCAGGTAACAGGTAATAAAGGTGTATACAATTTTATCTTAAATTTATTAATTTATAAAACTAATTTTTTATATATTTGAATTATTTAAAACTTATTTTTTGATAGAACCCTTGAATGTGTCTGGCTATTAAAGAAACATCATTTAATAGTTCCCCAATTAACATATATAAAAATTCAGCTTTTAAAACATAACGTAAGTAAAATTACAAAATATTATAGTTTAGGGGTGTCTGGCAAGGGGTTGGAACCGTATAAAGCGTCTGGTAATGCGTGACGTAAGTTCTGATATTGTTATAAGTAAAATATATAAGACATAAGTTTTATAAATTAATAAATTTAAGATAAAATTGTATACACCTTTATTACCTGTTACCTGCCAAAGCCACCACTAGCCAGGTATCACGGGTGGGGATCGTTCTTACCTTTACTATAGGCACACATAGAAAAACTTTTAGCTTTTATTATTACAGGAAGGTCTGGCCGTCGCGGGCTCTTGCTCTATTTATATAGTTGCCAAAAAATATTTTTTTGACATCGGATTATCAAAGGCTAGAATAATATATTATTATGATTTGGTCAATGCACAAGTTAAGAAAAAACAATACCCATTTGTGGTTCAAATGCGACTTATATATGAGAAAAAACATATTTCCTTAAACTAAAGTAAGGGATTTTTGAAATAGTGCCATGAAACGACCTCATTTTTGAAAATTCTTCATTTTTGTACTTAAATGAAATATATCTACCACTTTTATTCAACATATGTTATGTAACACAAACTGTTTCACTTTTATAACCTCTTTACTTGGATTGATGGATACGTTAACGACCAAATCAAATTTTAGGAATTGATACGAATGTTTGTGATCAGCATGGTTAGTACGAGCGACCTTTGAACTAGATACCGCGCGGTATTAAAACAGCCATCTCTTACGTACTTACTTAGTATCGTATACTGTTATCTCATTCTACCCGATATCGTGGCGATGATATAGCGCTCGTGCTAGGCCTCCGTATGTGATGTTATATTAATATATTACCTACAAGGTGCCTCGAATATTGCAAATGTTTTATAACGGTCGCTGCGTATCTTTTGGCGGTTCAAAATTTTATAAGCAGGAAAAGAAGATAAGCAATTTCATTTGGTCAGATACAATACACAACATCAAAAATCAAGCAATTGCTAATAAATAAAGGAAAGAAAAATTTTGACACAGGCGGGAATCGAACCCGCGACCTCGGGTATACTTTCCTTTATTTATTCTTTATTTATTAGTAATAATCCTTACATGAGGTTTTCATGAACAAAAAGATTTTAATTACTAAGCAATTGATTGAATTGGTAATTCAACAATTGTTAAACATCCAATCGATAATTATAATTAATATAATATTACATAAGACATACGCTTTACGTCATACGATTTTAATTGTGAGAAATACTAATTCGATTTTATCGATCTATAAATTCTTTGGGTGCTTCTAACATCAACTTAAATTACTAACTACAAACGACAAAGTTGTTAAATATTTGAATTCAATAGATACTTAAGTTGTATACTATATTACATCATACAATAATTTATTAAAGAAGTTACAATCCGTCGAACATAGAGCAAAGCATTAAATACAAAATGATATGTCTATACCTATAATAATAATAATTTAGAATGTTAAAATGCCTCCAATGAGTATTTTTTCACAGCATCCTTGTACATATAGTCAGTTTTTTAGAGGTTAAGAAAGCATTACAATATTTCATAAGATTTTTTCGTCATAAGATACAATTTGTCGATGAAGGCAAATTGAAGAACATATATTAAGCAGAATTGAAATATCTAAAGATGACTGAATGATCTTCTACTTTTTATAAATAAAAATACCGTTTCTAAATTTACTTCACGAGAAGTAATGGTCGGTTTTTCGACAGTAAGGGTCGATCAAAAATTTCTGCCTCGTTTTGAGTGATTCCTGCACAAGGTATTATTCGTAGAGGTCTTGTCTCTGAGCATGCACCACATCTTCGGCATTTGGTTCTTCGAACTCCTAAGGGTCTAGTCCACCACCAGAAACCATCATTCAGTTCGGTTTTCATTTGAATTTGCTCTTGTTTGTCAGGCCATAGTGGATCCGGATTGTCACATGGAGTAGTTGGTGCGCTTTCAGTGTGGAGACTTTGGTGAGTTTGGTAGTTCGAGGGTAACGGGAGCTGGAAGTTTAGAAATATTATTTCGAATGATATATAAGAGAGCTATATTTATTGTATATAAGTATCTTATCACGGGGTCAAAACCGTGTAACGATATGAGCCAAATTATTGTGTCTCTAACACTTGTACATTATTTTGTACAAGTGTTAGAGAATTGTACACCTATCCTTTCATACAGAAATTTAATAAAAGTAGCGTCCACATTAACTTGGACTTAAGTGATTGTTGAAAAACGATACATGGCTTAACATCTTATTACAGAAACTATCATCACCATACTACCATGTATTATCATGAAAACTTGGCATGCGATTCTCGCATCTGCAATGCTTTTAAGTCCGCTATGTAAGTTTAATTCTAAATTGAACTATTGATTTGTTTCTGTTTCTATCCTAATTTGGAACCTGGTGGCCCATAGAATACTGAGTAATGGCTCGTATAGTATTATATTTTCAGTGGTAATGGTGATGAATATATAATTGCTTTATTTATTTCCACATAAAATTACATGAAGCGAACGTTTTTATATATGTATTTTGTCAAGCTGCATCTTTTTAAATTGTTTAATTTGCAACGAATACATGCTTTTAAAGCTCAACCTAACTATTTGTGGTATATTGGTGACAGCAATTATGGGCAACATGTTATGAAGTTTTAGGTTCTATGTTATATAAATAAAAGATTCACAGTCTTCGAAGTCATATAAGAGTCATAACAAAGAGATAATATTTTTGGGACCAATAATTCGTAATATATTATTGCAAATTTAAAGGGGTTCTACTGGTAAAAATAAAAGATAGCCAGTGATGAGGTCGCATCTCCGGCAATATCACCTAAATATGCAGATATTGGCTCCCCTTATAAAGTAGAAAGTGTGTGGCGTCTTATAATTTAGGCTGAACGTTGAAAACAAAACAGTATTTAAGATATAATTTCTTACAATAGATTCTTGAATTTCGGGTCGCGAAGGTCACACTTCTTGAAGAAACTTTATAGGGCAAACTCCTTGTCGATTGTCACCAGAGCGGATCATCACCATGCCGTCCACCTCGTCTCCAACTTGGATGACGATCTGGTCTCGAAGAAGCATGAGACCATTGTCACCGTCTGACACCTGAAAATAATTTGCGAATGCATTCTTTAATACAAGAAATGACTAAACTAGAAATGAAAAAATGTTATTAAGTAATCAAGTTTTAAAAATATGAAAATTATCTTAACTCATTAAAATATGATAAATTACAAGAGATACTAAGTTCTTTCATTTAAAGGTTTAATGTTTGTCGGTCTAGATCACAGATGTCTTTACAATGAGAGGTTTTCCATTTTTTCTTTTTTTCTTCTTCCCGGTTCTCAGGATAGATGGCGCCAGACTTGCTATGTTACTGGTAGGAACGGAACGTTTTTCACACTTTGATGTAATGATATCGTAAAACGGAACGTACACAAAAACGTTCTGATTTGAAAGTCTAAATAAATATCAGTTTAAACCAAGATAGCTTAAAAGTAAATAAACAAAGACGATATTTATATTTAACATTCTTTTTGTTGTTTTCACTCGCCAAAAAGAAAATGTCCCTAGAAAAAAAGAAGAGGAGTCTGTGCCTTGTAGATTTATGTAAAAATGAAGGAATACATCTTTTTCCTAAAGATGAAAATCGTAAAGCGCAATGGGTACATGGTGATGTGACACATGTTTTTAAAGTTGACATTGGCGAAATTATTGTAGCAACACGACTGACGCCACGAAGAAAGTTTGAAGTAAGTAACGTAGTTACATCAACGTCATCTACAGAGCTCTAGGGAACTATGTTGTTTTTTTATTTCTCAAAAAGAAAACCTCTCATTCTTTGACTATGAACACTATAGACAGAGTCATAATGCAACGGGAGAGTACCTCTTTTAGATAGCAATATTTTTCCCTGTAATGTTGCGATCAATAGAAAACAATTACCCCAAAATAGTATAATCACCATTCTAAAAGCTACTTTTTAATTTAAAATTGATTACGTCAATTTATTGTTACGTCGTTTTATTTATTGTAAAGGTTTACTGTTTACTATATTATTTCCTGCAATCATATAATTATACATACTTGCTCCTAGTATTATACAATCTTTTTTGTTTAATTTTACTATTTATACTGATGTTTAATACACCGTGAAATCTAAAGCATTTTACTAACTATCAGGGATGAATCTTCCCATGATTACGAATAAATTTTTGTACGGGACTAACTTTGTTACTGGACAAAAAAAACAGCTGTTCCATAAGTGCAAGTTATGTAAATATCATACGGGTCATCATGGGTATAGTGGGGTCTATGTTTGTATTTTGAAAAATAAAAGACAGCACTATTTTGTACATGAGTTTTATTGCATTATTTACTATTGACCTTTAAACAAAATCAGTTTCGTGTGAAAATTTCGAATTCATTCGTCTATTTCAGTCACATTTTTCAAAAGATGATGTATTCGTACATCTAAGTATTTTATATTTGGTTGATTTCCAATTGCATCTTCCAGTGGCCGCAATCCATTTTTCTCGTAGATTCGGGTCTTTAGGAAAACTGTAATGAATACGAAGAAATTAAATAAATATAACAAATTTATTACTTACTAATTCCGTAGATAACAATTGGAAATCATTCAGCGTCGCTATAGCGCGACGAAATTCATAATATACTCACTCATTAACATCAGTTTACTAATTTGAAAATTTTACCCTAACGACAGGGTAGGATGAAAAACGTGAATTATGGGAACACTGAGATACTGCATATTTTTAGGTTATGCTATTAAAAAATTGCTCAAAATAACTAAAGAAAATGCTAGTAATCTAGTTCAACGTAATTAACATTTGAATCACTTTTTTTCTGATCGCGCAATGTATTTATTATGTATTTATCTGTAGAAAAACATTAAAAAACTCACTCACTTCAGAAAGTCAATCCTTCGATGTGTTTTTCGCTGCGGCTTCCGCAGCCAAGCACGCTACACCCAACCATACCTCACTAAATAATAAGTTTGACTAATGGAGTCTCTTTTATCACAATAACAATATACAAATGAATAAAATCTTTCTCAAAATCAAAAGACAACCAAAATCGCTCACAAGTCGACGCTTTGTTTGTCAAGCTTTAAAAGCGTGACATCAACAAAATGGGTTACGCGATAGAGATGACAATAAAGATTTTGTGTCTCTTTTTAACATATAAGAACTTAAATAAGGGCTTCTCTTTTTAAAATGGATGACGTAACATCGCTCTATCTATAGTGTTCATAATCAAAGCTCTCATTGAATACGTTGACACACCGTAGGACGACATTTTTTTATAAAATATGTGACAGACTTTCTTCTTTTTTCTAACGAACAAAAAAACAAACTATACATAATAACATAATTTTATATTGATGGATAAGACTGTTATATCTCTTGCAATCCTCTATAGATCTTAAAACTCTATATAGTAAATACATTTCGAGTTTAACTCATTGGTACTATCGACACTTACGTCTCCCACCGACAATGAAACGGATTCTTAAATCAAACAGTTATAGCGAAAAGACAGTTTAAAAAAAGTGGACCGAAAAAGTTTAAATCCTATGGTTACAAAACCAACACTGAATAGAGACAATGAAATAAGTGGAAGTGTAAAAGATAGTAAAAAGTTTTATTATAAGATTACATTGAACTTCACCTGTTTCTTTTTATGTGAACATAAATAGGTATATAATTAAAAATATTATACTAAAACATGCTGTGTAGTGTCGGCTTAGAATAGCACTACCCCATTTCTACCCGTGGGTGATCGTAAGAGGCGACTAAGGGTATAGGGGCTTTTTAAGTAACTTTTGGGCGATGTGGTTGGAGACCCGTCACCAACAATTATTTATTATTACCATCTTTTCCCCATTTAACTTCCAAAAGTGGCTGAGGAATATTTTATTTCCAAAGCTCTGGCTACCCCGTTTAGGGATATATAGCCGTGAGCATATGTATGTATGTATGTATGTATACTAAAACAAGACTTGGAGTCCATTTGGTTACAAAATCTGTGGATATAACCTTGTGCAGGAATCGCAGGGCTAGCTGAAATTTTTGATAGACCCTTGGTATCGAAATATCGTCTATTACTTCTCGTAAAGTAAAGTTACAAATTATTTTTTATAATTGAAATTCATTCTTATTTGTCATTATAAAGATTTGACGCATTATGTAATTTGTGTAAGACGAGCGTCTGTGAAATATTGATTAAAAAAGATAAAACATCAGTTTGACCCAGTAAGTATGGGTCATATCATACTGGATGTTAACTTATTCAAATGAAAATATATTTTTGAGCATAAATACATACATACATACAATACAGCTTCATAGTAAGCCATTCGAGACCACTTATGAAGCACTGCAGTATAAATTTATCTATGACCTTATCTGTACTAAAAACATTTTCGTACCATAAACTAGAACATTTGAAGGTTGCATCGAAAAGTAGTTTACAGTTTCTAGATTTTGTAATATTTTTTTAACGCTTTTGTTGCGCTATAGTAATTTTATGTAGAACAATTACCTGCAGATTATGTGTAACTTGCAGGGGTCTTTCTCCCGCTTGCAGTTTTGTGCAGTACTTCGATGGAAAGAAGCCTATTTTGCCCAAACATTTTCCCTTCCACCAGTCAGGGTCTGACGTGTCTATCACCGTCACTTTGTAGCCAGCTTTTAGATCCAGTTCGTCAACATGGCGAGATTTGAAGTTGTACAATATCACGTACAGGTTTGTGGGGAGAAGCCTTTGGTGTTTCTGGAATATGTAATTTACTAATTAAATCACTATTTATATCACCGCCTAGGTCAGTATATTTTGTATACATAATGATAATATTGTTTTATAACAATTGATATGTTAAGATAATCAAGAAACCTAACTTTGACAATCTTTCATGCCATGACAAAGTCAAATTACTGTTATAAACATCATCTAAGAATCACCATACTCGAGCAATTAGCCAATCATCGACGTATACGAACGGCTTGAGATATCTCTAGTAACTGTTTGAAACTTTCATAGAATACGGAGCTTGACAACCGCATGAAACAGAAGCTCAACGAGTTTGTACATAGAACAGATTAGTTTACTATGCAGTTGCTGCTTGCCGTCAATTTTGACTGCTTCAAGTAGTACAGTTATTGCGACCCTTAGAATAAGAAACATTAATCCGTATTCATCATACTAATACAAAACCACTTTTAAACCAAAGAATTACGGCAGGCGCTACGCCTCGAGCCTTTACTCTCCAGAAATATATTAGAACGACTATCTGAAAAAACTAACTAGCTAACTAGTTCAAGCTCAAGCTTATATTTTTCTCAGTAATGTAATTTTCCTCATTTCTCAGTTTGTACGCAGTTGCTTACATTAAAATTATAAACACAACCTAATAACAAAAGTAATCATGATATTAAATTTCGAAGAAGTTTTTCTCTCTGAACTTAACATTGAAAAGGTACTTACATTCAATTGTTTGACAGGTGATGGACAAGGGCTAGCGCTGTTTGAAGACAAGCTCTTGTCATGATCATCTGGTAACTCCACACTGCTCATGCGGCCTAAGCGAGCATTGAGCAATCGTTTGCCATGTACAGGGGATGATGGAGCTATAATGCGATCAGAAATGATATACAAACTTGTATCACATTTTTGATTTCCATTGGGGTAGGATCCCAGAGAATGCGTTCATAATGGAAGTGCGAAGGAAGAAGAAAATAAAACATATAAGAGAAGATTCAGGAATGTGCGTGAAGCGGAGAGGATTGCCAGGAAAGTGGCGATTGATAATATTTACCTAACCTAACGGAATATGGTACACATAAAATTATATAGAGGTATTTTTAAATATTTACCAGATATATGTTTGCGCAATGAACTGTCGCGATCGTTAAAAACTAAAGTAGTAGAAAAAGTTAATAATTGAAATGTTGTTATGGGAAAAAAATGAGAAGTTAGTCATAATCATTAAAATTATTACTATAGAATAAGATCACCACGCCCAGAAAATCCATTATTTTAATTGTCGTGTCTCATTTTTTTCTAAATCCCGATTTCGAATAACATAGTTATACAAATAAGATAGGACATACAGTAAAGTAAAAACACGTTATTCTATTTTCACTTCATTGTTCAAACCTCTTCAGCTAGTACCGTAAATATTGCCAATAGATTATATATCGAGGACATAACGACATGCAATAACAACACTACTTGAACTGAAGCTATAAATATGAATGCAATACATACTCTATATTCTAATACCGAGCATTATCTAAATAAACAAGGTTTGCATAAGGGCAGATAAGAGCGATAAAATTATTATGTGATCTGGGATCTATTGGATGATTGTTATAAATTCTATCAACAGTATAGGATACAATTTATGTTGTAAGTTCACGACTAAAACCTTATGATTTTAGAACATTTTAATTTTACATTGTTGAAATTATTTGTAGTAAAATACAATTAGATAACGTCGAAATTTTCATGCGTTTTAAGTGCATGACCGTTTTTAATACTTTCATAGTAAAATGCAAGAGAAACGTTTAATTAGTGAGAAGGGAACCAATTGTAAATAATTGCTTATAGTTAAACGTTATGAATACATACATTTAATAAGGAAACCACACAAACAATACCATTAAAATATAAATAAAATGAAAAAAGTTACACAACACATATTTAGGATACAGACAGAGGCAGTTTTGTATGCTGTTCAGATCGGACTCTAAGAAATATATTTGTATCATACACAAGACTCTGCTGCCATGTGCTGTATGTTGGTCCCTCGCTGGCCGTCGTCTCAACTCCCCACATTCAGGAGAATCCAAGGAGAGACTCTTCATCCTAAGATTCAACTTTTGGCGTCTCGGTGAATGCGGTGCTACAACATTCGGTTAAAATGAGCATGATTATTCTAAATGAAGCATGCAAAAAATATTAGTGAATCCATAAGTTGCTATTATAAATTGTGACTTGTATTACTAAGTTCAAGGTTAGTTGTGTCCAATAAAATTGTTTTTATTGTAATTTTAGTAAAAAAGCTGAATGGTTTATAATTAAAAAAATGAGGGTATATATTGATTTTGAATGTGAATTAACCAGTTGATAAATAATTTCTTTGTGATAGTTGCATTGCATAAAAGTTGCATTTAATTCAGTGATATCAGTGGTAAGTTGGGTTTGTGTCTTTATATCTAAGTTAGTAAAAATCACTAACAAACACTCGTACACGTAAAAACGAACACTGTGCAAAGCTCCGCAAATTAAATCAATTAAAAAATAGCATAAACATCGTTGATGAAAGCGCCACAGAAAGTAGAAAAGAAAGAAAAGATTTGAAAAAACTATACCTAGAATTGAGAATCTAAACGCAACATCACTGACGTTGTTCTACTTCGATTCGTTCCAGATGCAGGGAACTATTATTCTAATCAATCATTAATATTTTCTACAAATAAAAGTAAGGACATTTAAACATTTGAACTTTTTACAGAGTCTATATATCGTCAAAATAAAAATATGCGTATAATTTATAATAATCTGAATGATGCAAATATTCTACAGGGCTTTGATGCAGTGCCTGTACCAGGTAAATAATGAGTACCAGGTAAGGGACCAGTGCCAGGTATCGGACTGGCGCGATCGACCTGCCTCAACAATTGAGCACTCTTCGAGTTCTTCATTAAACCTGTTTGGACAAAGTAGAGAAGAAGATATTGAGAATACCTAGTGATTCTTAGTTTCTAGGAGGGTGATCATTATCAGATTATCTCTGACGACTGTTCAAGAGAAGATAAGTAAGTTGGAAAAATAAACAAATTAAATAAATCAAGCGATATCAATCAAAGTGCAGAGCGTGATGTTTCAATAGATTTTTGTTGATATGTATGAAGTGTAAAAGCTGTGTTGAGTTTAGTTAACAAGTTATTATTTGGTATTAATCAGTACATGCAACCGTTAACGCAACTGCCAAGCCATGCGCCACTTACATTATGATATGAGCCTCTGCGTGAAGTGTTCTGAGGCATAAATTCTTTAGGTGATAAAGATTTAAAATAAAAATTGATATTTAGTGAAAAAAAGACTGAATTAATTTATATTTTTATTGTAACATTAACAATACAATTTATCACAGTACGCGGGGCTCTTCTGGGGTAACTAAAACTGGCATCTACAACGGGCGGGAACGTTAATAAGAAACTCTCTCTGGATATCAGAGTTAGATAACGCCTTCGAGGCTTTGTGATTTGATCTCATCCTCTTAATTCGAGATGAATGATCATTTTTTCTTTCGCACGCTGTCTGTGGACTTCAATATTGAAGGAAGTGCATCACCACCACCGTTCTCATTCACAAAACAGAGTGGCTGTCCGAAAGGTCGCGTCGTAGTCTCTTCAGACTCTGTAATAATAATGCAAATAAAAGTAAAAATAAAAAAAGCGATGTACAGTAAAAAAACTTAACAAATGTAAAGTAAAAAAATATGGGATTCACACAAAAATAAAAAATAAATATTGGCGACTCTGATTTTCTTCAAGCTTCTACAAACATGGAATGTCGACCTTGTCTAGACACATACCTAAGTGCTAGGCTAACACTGCAAACAAAGTACCAAAAGAAAACAGATTGAACCAGCTCCAGATCAAAATAATAATTGGCAAGTGGATAAAAAGCGGCATAACGCAACGAAGGCGTCAGACAACGGGACAGCGAGAAACACATCGGTCGTGGGCGCGTACTTTCCGGCAGCGAAATGGACCGGTGCTGCGGCGAGCCGCGGCGCGACCGCGAGCCCCACATGGACAGACTCTTGACGCCGGCGAACAGTCGCCGCCGCACGCCGCCATCGCGCTGCTCGCGCCCGCCGGCCCCGCTGGCCCCGGCCCCGGCCCCGCCTAATGACAAGCAACGTCAGTACCCGCGCACCGACCGCTCCTCGCCCCCACCCACCCGCGTACAGCGCCCCGCGCCTAATTAAACTATTGTATAAAAGATACGTGCAAAAATAAGTTAAACTACTAAAAACGAGTGATCTGAGAGAAGCAATACCACGTAGTCGACACGTGGCGTTTTTGGGAACGTCACGCGTCGGCCAGCAGCATAAGACGCAGCTCCAGCAGAGATAGAAATGAACGAGCTCTGCGCAGACCTGAGCTGGAGGAGATGGGCTGCGGCGCGACGGCCAGGCCGGCGGTGGGCCGCGCGGGCGAACGCGGCGGCGGGGTTTCGTCGCTCACCGGCGCCGAAACGCGCACTACTGGGCCCCCCGGCTTCGCTATTTCGTTGGCCCGCTTCAGCACTTGATACGTCTGATCCACTTCCTCCTCTGAGCATTGAGCGAACATGCAGTTAGGCACGAGTGTCTTTTCACAAAGGGAGCAATGCACTCCGATGAAGGGATTTGATTGGTGGTACGTCAAAGTCATACTTATCTAAGTGTGTTAGTGAAACAATAGAACTTTGGAAATGACGCTACATGTAAGAGCAAGACTGTTTGATGTATTAAATTTTCTTGTACACTTTTCAGAAGGTCATGACTAGGATTTACTAGAAAAGATAGAAAACACTGTTTTTTAAGTGTTCCGACCTAAGGACACATTACTTTCTAACCTAAATATGATTATTATATCTATGGGCATGTGTTATGTACGCATTTGGATGGGGGCCAAGGGATCACTCTTGACAGCCAATTAGTACTATACCCTCGCAGTAGCTATCAAATTCATCATCGAATTCCACAGATCCCTTGAATGAAATTTTCGTGAGTCTTTGTCCTGGTAGCCAGCCGTCTTCGTATCCTAAAGAATGTTTTTATTAGCTTCGCTGATAAATGTTAAAGATTTAGATGATTTTTCGACCTGATGAAGAAATAATGTGTACCTATATTATATTTCAGCGAGAAGTATATGGCACAAAATTACCGTGTTTTTAGACATTTATTTGATGTTTTGGGTTATTTGAAATATTTCATACATGAATTCATATTTGCATTAAGATTAGATGTTTTTTTTACGCTATCTAATAGAAATGTTCTAGACAATAAAACGAATGAGACTGAGTGTCTTTTTCCATATCTAAATAACTAAATCATGGTAGAGAATAACTGACCGAAAATCTTAGTTCTCTACAAAGAATAATAGTAATTGGTCTAAAATATAGTACTATTGATAGTCATTTTTTGCTCAAGGTAAACAGAATTATATTATTCTGACCCTGTTGATATTAATATCATCATTGAAACTTTGTATGTTTAATTTTCAATCACTCAAAAAGATCTATGGAGATTTAAACAAAATTGGGCTCAGAGGTCACATGTAGCGTGGTTTAATAATATGTTTCATTGTGTCGTGTCGGCATAGAATAGCACTAACCTATTGTTCCCATGCGTGACATATGAGGTGACTAAGGGTGCTAGGGCTTTTTAAGTGATGATTTGGCATTCTGGCTGAAGGATCCAACCATCTTTTATTAAACAATATTTTCCCTGCTCAAATTCCAAAAGTTGCTAACAGTTATCTTATTCTTATGTCTCGGCTTGCCCCTTTATGGGACTTATAGCCGCAATTATATGTATGTACGTGTATTCATCGCACCTAATATATAAAGTTTAGAAATCGGAAACAGAAGTTTATTACTTAATAAAATCACGAGTGTTCAAACGTATGATTAGTCTTAATATTATATCATTATTGCCAATTCAAGTGGTGAATTTATACTACTTCCGCCTTCAAATCCCAAATGTAATATCAATGCAATCTAATGAACTGCTCGAATGCCCATGGATTCCAGTGAATACTCATCCTTACGGTTGCTCATGAATAGCTCAGATGATACCTTTATTTAACAAATACAAACATTATTCGGTATAAAAATGGAAATCATTATTTATAGTTTTGTATATGTGTAATTTCGGATAGAACAATAGTAGATATGCTACCTATACCAAGTCTAGGTACTAGTCCTACACGTCGGCTTTATGCCAAGTGACTTTGCAATCTTAAGATTTTGATTAATAAACAGGTGGGTGAATAAGTCTTCTCAAATATAAAAAATGCTATAGAATTCCTTCTTTGCTCTGATTACTTGACTTTATTGATGTTAGTTAGATATATAAATTATCTGATGATAAACTTACTTTCATCCTCGAAGGCTGTTTCGTGAACCCTGTGAGCTTCGATCTCTGAAGTACTCTTCTGTCGTCGCAATAACCGCGACTTTGTTTGACACTTCCCAACCTGATTCATGCAGTCAGCGTGCACATTCATCTTGCATAAGCGACATCGTAAGCCTTGGCGCGTGTGACCTTTTGGAAATGTACACTTAGTTAATGGAAATTCATGTTAATTTTATACGGTTATGTCTGTTTTTGCCGTGTATGTTGACTTCTACATTTGAATAGCATAAAATACTGGTGGAATGATGCAGTTTAGTGAAGTCGTAGTTGTTGTAGAATTTTCGTGAAATACAACATTTAATTACGAAAACAATTACTTTAACTATTTAATTTAATTGTTGCGCTTTACTAGTGTTTTCGTTTTTTAATAATAATTTACTTCACTTCAGATAAACACATCAAGACAGAAGTCACAGAACTACATGACCTTTCATACTAAAATACTACGAGTTACAACAGTAAAGAAGGTGCAAGGTCATAAAAACAAGTGTTTATAAAGTAATTACATACATACATGTACACACTGCCACGAATCCCAAAAAATGGGGGTAGCCAGAGTTTCAGAGCTAGAAATTCGAAATAAAGTATCGTTGGTGATGGGTCTCTAACCGCATCGCCGAAAAATCACTTAGGGCCAGTTTTTTGATCCGTGGTTAACTCAACAATTTGTTAAATATCGTAACTATTAGTTAGATATCAGCAAAATGCATTTTTTGACCCGTGGTTAGAGTAACTAATGGTCAAATATCGAACCAAAATGGATTTACGATTTAACTACTGGTTAGTCATATAACTATAGTCAATGTAACAAATGGTTATATTTTTAACCACGGATCAAAAAACTGGCCCTTAGAAGGCCCCATACCCTTAGTCGCCTCTTACGACACCCGTGGGTAGAAAGGGGTAGTCACATTCTAAGCAGGCACTAAACATGTATGTATGTATTTAACATATTTTGATATGCCATAGTTTTATGAGTGGCTCAGCTAGTCTGTTCTTCATCCTTTGTAAAAGCACAAAAGAATATTCAAACATTTTGTTGTGCGAAATCGTTATTCGGAACGTTCGGAGCAAGGCACAATCTGAGAAAATTGCTTACATTTCCAGCAAATATCGTTTGATCATGGAAAAACAGCATAATATTTTATTTGTTAAAGCCTTTATCATATCGTGAAAATATTCGATACAATTTAAAATGATTGACACCAACAATTTTCAACAACAGAAGCAGCAGTGAAAATTATGGGGTTGTATTGTAAAGTTCAGTTTTCCTATGAATAAATATGTTATGCTGTGTAGTGTCGGCATAGAATAGCACTACCCCATTTCTTCCCGTGGGTGTTTCGTAGGAGTCGACTAAGGGAACAGGGCTTCTACCATCTTCGCCCTTACACCAATCCAAGGTCTGCCGCGCCGAGGGATGCGTGGCCAGGGGTGAGCCTGGTCGCTAGCGTGCCGCCGTCCCGGAGCTTGGTGCACTCCGGGTACTAAATAACCTTACCTAGTCATGCGGGGCTCTGGCTAGGTGGACAGTTTATTTCCCTTGCTTATCGTGGGGCCAAAATGTGTGCAACTAAAAATAAACACGGAGGCGGCGATGCAGCTCGCCACTCATCACGCCGTGGTTCCTCGCGGGGCGAAATGTGGGCTAGAGAGACCCGCTTCAGTACGTTGAATGTGTGTGGAGGGATGCATGAAAAATTAGATGAAGTATGTATGATAATGGATGAAAGAAAAATAGATTTTCTGTGTGTGAATGAAACGAAGCGAAAGGAAAAAGAGGTTTCACAACTTGGCAACATTACAGCGATCTGGTCAGGCGTGGCTGACAGCGACAGGGCTTGCCAAGGCGTGGGACTTCTGATATCTGAAAGGATGGCTCAGTGTATGAAAGGTTACGAATGTGTGAGTCCAAGGCTCCTGTGGCTAAAGGTGAAAATAGGGCTTGTCCGGATGCGCATAATTTGTGTGTATGCTCCGGACATGTCTAAGTCACTTTCCGAGAGGAAGGAGTTTTGGAATTTGTTATATGATGTTGTGAATGGGTGTGATCAGAATGAGAGAATTGTAATGTTAGGAGATTTTAATGGCTGGGTTGGTGCGTCACGCAACGGTTGTGAAAAGGTTTTAGGAAAGTACGGTGATCAAAGGGTGAACGAAAATGGCGAGAAAGTTATTGAGGTATGTTTGGCGAGGAATCTTTGTGTTACAAACACATTGTTTGAACACAAAGATATCCATATGTATACAAGACAGAGAGGAAACGAGAGAAGTATGATTGATTTTGTGATTGTTGATGAAAGGCTGAGAGCAAAGGTTGTTGACACCAGAGTCTATAGGGGCACGAATGTTGGCACAGATCACTTCCTTGTTATATCCCGAGTAAGAGGTCTGTGCACGCGTTGGCGTCATAGGGCCAAAGTGTCAACAACGGATCTTGCGAGAATAAAAGTGGAGAAATTGCAAGATGATGGAAAGATCAGTGATGAATACGTGAAGAAATTGGATGATAGACTAAGTTGCGTGGAGATGAGGGATGAAATGGAAATAGAAGAAGTATGGAATGTGCTCAAATCGACAATGGTTGAATGTGCGACGGAAGTATGTGGATTGTGTAAAAGGTCAAATAGACCACCAACAAGTTGGTGGGATAAGAGTGTGAAAGAGGCAGTCGAAGATAAGAAGAAAGCTTGGTTAGATTTACTAGCGGTCAGAGCTAGTAAACGAATGGATGCGAGAGTAACAGATGATGTAGTGAAAAATAGTGAAGATGAATATAAGAGAGTTAAGAATGAGGTTAAGAAGAAAATAGAAAAGAAAAAGCGTGATCTGATAGAATGGTGTGAGAGGAAACTCTCTGATAATTTCCGGAATAACCAAAAGTTGTTCTGGAAATATGTCCGGAAAGAAAAGGGAGTTTCCCAAAACACGAGAGTGAATGTAGTGAAAGATGATCAGGGTGAATTGGCGACGGATGAAAGTAGCATGAAACGAGTATGGAAGAACTATTTTGAGGGACTTTTTGAAAAAGAGGACGCATCCGTTTCTTCGCCAATCGACAGTAATGTTGATTGGAACGATGCGATGGGTGCCTTGGGTGAAAGTGAGATCAGTATGGAAGAAATAATGAAAGCAATGAAGAGTATGAAAATAGGGAAGGCGGCAGGGTATGATAGGATAACTATCGAAATGCTGAGGGCTGGTAAAGGGTTGGTGGCTTCTTGGTTGTACTTCCTTTTCCAAAAGTGCTGGTCGAGTGGCAAAGTACCACAAGACTGGTGCAAGGCGGTGATTGTGCCCCTGTATAAAGGAAAAGGGTCACGCCAGGAGGCTAAAAACTACCGCGGCATTAGCCTACTCAGCATTGTCGGTAAATTGTATGCTAAGGTACTGATTGAAAGAGTGATGAATGTAACTGATGAGAAAATATGGGATGTGCAAGCAGGATTTAGGAAAGGAATGGGATGTATGGATCAAATCTTCTCTCTAAGGAGCATCACCGAAAAGTTCTTAGCTAAGAACCAAAAGGTGTATTGCTCCTTCATTGATTTAGAGAAGGCGTATGATAGGGTGGTAAGAAAGTGTTTATGGGAGGTGTTATCCAAGTTCGGTTTGGGGAGTCAACTTATACGTGCATTGGTATCACTTTATGAGGATTCTAGTGCATGTGTAAGAGTAAACGGGGAAAACACTGACTGGTTCGGAATCTCTAGGGGTGTCCGACAGGGATGTGTAGCTTCTCCGTGGCTCTTCAATTTGTTCATGGATGACTGTTTGACAGAGTTGCGTGAAAGTGATTATGGACTAAAAATGGGTGGATTCATCATTAAATGCCTCTTGTATGCTGACGATCAAGTGCTACTTGCATCATCGGCAGAAGAGTTGCAAGAGATGATGAATATTGCATGTAAGTCTTTTGTAAGAAAGGGAATGAGGGTGAATGTGGATAAGACCAAAACGATGGTTTTTGAGAGACAGGAAGATGTGACAGAATGCGTGATTGCGATTGATGGTAAGGATGTGGAACAGGTGAAGGAGTTTGTATATCTGGGAAGTTTGTTTACAAGGGATGGAAAATGTGATGAAGATATTGAGAGAAGAGTGAAAAAGGGTAATGCGATTAATGGAGCATTGGAGAGCCTAATGTCTAGTCAATCGGTATCCGAAAGGGCCCGAATGGCTGTGCATGATGCCGTTCTTGTTCCTACGCTTATGTATGGCAGTGAATGTTGGGTGTGGCAGAAGAAGCATGAAAGCAGAGTGAATGCAGTAGAAATGAGGTCCCTCAGAAAAGTATGTAATGTTAGGTTATGTGATCGTGTGAGGAACGATGTGATTCGTAAAAGGTGTGGTGTAAAAGATGATATTGTAAGTAAGATAGAAAAAGGAATGTTGAGATGGTTTGGGCACATCGAGAGGATGGATGATAGGAAATTGGTAAAAGGTATCTATAGAGCTAATGTGGAAGGTAATGTTAGTAGAGGACGGCCACGAAAGACACACTTGGACCAAATTGAAAGTCTGCTCAAAAAGGCAGGCGTCCGAAGTATGAAGAATAAAAGAGCATGTATGAAAAGATTGATGGATGTAGACGAAGCAAGAGAGGTTTGCCAGGATCGTACGAAGTGGCGATCGATAGTCTCTGCCTACCCCAATGGGAATTAACGGCGTGAGTATATGTATGTATATATGTATGTATGTTTGCCGGACATATATTTTATTGCTATAGCATTATTTAGACCCGGTTGTCGTTCACTTCAGATATGATATACTTTATATTAATTTTCTGAATAAATTCATACGTGTCGTTAGTTTTATAGATCAAAGAAGAAATGGTGAATCTCTCATTAACACGGATGAATGATCAAATATATGAAACAATATTTATTGTTACAACACTTATTGTAACAGTACTTATTGTTTCATATTCAGTTGTTGGTGAACATGAATATGGTCTAATGTTGTTTACTTTAGAAAATATTCGTATATTTGTATTATTCATAATAATTGTACCATTCACTTACATACATACATTTACTCACGGCCATAAATCACAAAGAGGTAGCCAGAGATTTGGAGCTAGAAACTGCTTAGCCACATTTAGAATATGATAGGGTACAAGAAGGTAGAAATAAAGTATCGTTAATGACGGGTCTCAAACCACATCGCTCAAAAAACACTTGAAAAAGCGCCATACTACCCCACATAAGGGATAGTGATATTCTTAGCCGGTACTACACGGCAAATTTACAGTTCAATTAAACATGATCCAGTATAAGTGTATTTATTATATGAAAAGCCATACCTCTAAGTACTTGAGAGCACACATCGCAAGGTGTGATCTTTTTGTAGGTGTACTCTTGGAAATTGTGAACATCTGAATCACCGCCAGTCCTCACGGCTTCTCTGGCAGCTCCATTCCTCCTAAAAGATAAATCAGATTAATCTACTGGTAATTTTTATTCATATAAACTTAACAGTTTATTGAGACATATTATCCATAACACGATTGTAAACATTGCTCTTTTTTATGTTTTATTTTACGATCTTTAGTTTGACTTGATTTGAAAATTTTGCGATTACATGCTGTACAGAAATTTACATTTCATTGAATGATACTGAATTATTGAGTTCTGTTTTTCCTGATAAATTTAATATTACATCATATCTGACTTGATCATTCCGTTAAAGCCAAATGCACTTTTTACTATATCAAGTCAATCGAGTCTTTGTATTAAAGGGTTATTTTTTTAAACTCTACCTTCTAATTTACTAAACTGTACATGGTTATAAGCTATGAGTTTCATTATTTGTCATTCATATACTAAAGCTTAATGTGACATACATAGACCTACGCTACGTGTAAAATATCTATGACGTCATATAAAAACCATGTCTTAATAAAAATGCAAAGGTAATTTTAATATTTCAAAAGAAACCCTCGAAAACACGAATTAATCATTGTATCAGATTCAAATCACGTAGGCGAAGATTGCATGAACGCTTCACGAAGATAAATGACTGAAATGTCAATAAGATCTAATAAAGGGTGCTACAAGTACGCAGCTCGTTTGTCACTGTTTACACATCGCGTTATTGGAAAGTTATATTTAAATGATATCACCAATCAATAGGGTAAGTTCAAGGTCGAGGATGGTGGACGTCAAGCCAGATATATAGTGGGTGCGATGTATTTGAGTTACTATCACGCTACGAAGGTCGTGTATATTGATTGGACTATTACAATTTAGGTACGTCTACTTCAAACCTGTCGTATCGTTTGCCACAGGTTTTCTTACAACTATAGGTTTTCACGCCTATTTGTTTATGATAACGTTAATCGCATGCATATGCATCTACTATCAAGCCAGGAAAACGAAGCTATGTTTTTTTTTTGTGTTTTCAATGGGTTGGTGCTATGGGGTCTCTAGGTTAAGGTAGGTACATGCTATTTAGGGAAGAAATAGCAGTTTCCATAAACACACCAGATTGAAAAGTGATGACTGATGTTGACAACTCTAGTGTGTTTGCGGAAACAAAGTAGGAAAGAGTTCACTAAATATTCGGAGCAACACATCGACCAAACAAAGATCCACACCTACGGGGTCATTTACCTCATCGCCATTATTGTCGACACCGCGTGGAACATTTGATTTTTTCTTTTAATGAGGCAAGAAGAAAGAAACATCAAAGTGAACAACACAAATTTGACAACATATAACACTCAGAAAATCGGCATTCACTTTTTTGCAACAATGGGAAAAACAGAAATGCTATTATGAGACAACATGTTTTGTTGCGAAAACATAAAAAAATCACAAAAACCACGGATATAATAAAGTTACAAGTGTATTTTGTATTTTTTCCTCAAAATATTTTCCCTTAGATGAAATTGAAGGTTAGTAGAGTGCAAGGCCTTTTTATGTGTTTATTGGTTTATACGGTTGGTCTTCTAGCACCATTTTCATTTTTCAATGCTATTTATCCTTTTATAGTTAGTCTTTCGAAGTTAAAGGAATGCCGATTTCAAAATTGAAGTTGTATCATATAATCGATTGTATACTACAACATTGAGTATTAAAACTATTAAAAGTGAATGATACATTCGATAAAAGACATAAATGAAATAAAAGTGATCAAGTCCAAGTACATAATTATACCGATGTAATATAATATAAAGCTTGCGTAATTGTTCTTATCATCGTATATTACACAAAATGTACTCATAACTTGCATTTGACCACTTTTCAGATAACAATGTATAAAAATATATTCTTATGAACGTTTTGAAGGAAATAATCCTTCACAACAGAAGCTTTTTATTTTTTTGCTATTTGTATGTTTGTGTGAATTATGTCTATGCAAAAAGTTGATATGGATCCCGATTAGCAGGTAACAAGTCAAAATATCAGAAAAAAAACATATATATTGATAATATGGATTTTCCTTATTAACCGATCTTAAAAATATAGGACAAAAAAGACAAGTTACCTAAATTTTAAAAAGCACGGATGCCTAAATTGTCAAAGTGTCATATAAATGTGTCCTTCGTAGAATTACTCGGTGTGAACAAGAATCAAGGAAAGCGAAGTCTCTGTGGAAAATAAACTTAAGAGAGCCCGTATGTTTATCTCGTTATCTGCTAGACTCGTTGCTTTCAGTTTACTTTGGAGAGAAGACGACCTTGATTCGTTTACAGTATTCAAGACAAAACCAAATAGAAGTGTCTTAACTCTTACCATTCGGTTTGATTTTAATAGATGTCACTATTATATTAAACATTATAAATCTAAAGCAAATAAATGAAGTTTCAACTTTCACTTAATCAAGACTAGATCGCATGTAACAAGACTATTCTACACATATTTATTTCTTTTATAGACCGTGTAAAAGTTGAAACCAAATGCCTATTCGCATAAAAAAATCGACGCAAAAGTAGGCTGCCAATGCGTGTATCCAAACGAAATATGAAAATAATAAATAAGTTGCTCAATGCTGGGTTATATCGTGAAATGTATTTATTCAAACGGTCGAATCGCCGAATCAAGTGAAATTATAATTATATTAGGGAGATGATCCCTGAAAGCTGCAGAAATAAATCTTCTTACCAATAACAGGGTTATTTTACTTCATTCTAAAGAGTTATATACTGTCTACGTACAAAATTTATACAGAGCCCCTTATAATTCTGCGATTGTCGATTATGATTTGTGAAATGAAAGTACACGGATAGAATTATTGTATTTACCTACCCTAGTAGGAACTAATGGCGTAGATGGTTATGTATGTACGCTGACAAAAGTAAAGTCGTTTTGTACAGGGGTTTTGATTTAAACATACGGATATACTTATACTCACGGTAATAATTCCCAGAAGGGGTAGCCAGAGCTGAGAAATTAAATATTCCTTAGCCACTTTTGAAAGTTGAGTGGGAAAAATATGGTAAAATAAGGGTTGTTGGTAATGTGTCTCCAAACGCATCGCCCAAAAATCATTTAAAAGCCCCAATACCGTAAGTCGCCCTTACGTACAACCACCGGAAGAAACGGGGTAGTGGTATTCTAAACCGACCTTACACAGATTTTGATTTAAAGCAGTGTGTATCTGCTTACAGTAGCAATACCCATTTAATTCCGTGAGGGCCGCTCAAGACTATTAACATATTTCTGGCAGTTAGCGATGCACGTGGCATCTCTAATGGGTTATTTGCTGAACAAATTATCTTGAGTTAACCAAGTCTCTCTTGGATTCTAAGAATGTAATTCATATCGGGTTGATAGATGCAATTTCATCGTACACATTTACCTTTACATATGCAATTTATTATCTATAATATTTCTATCGATGTAGCCGTAGACTTGCTATTTATTTGTTCGATCATTACTAACTTCCTCGCTTCCTGCACGTTCCTGTTATATTCATCATACTTGTATATTTTTTTCTGATTTAAGACTTCTTTTTCTAAAACGTTTCCTTCACTAGTCTTGAAACGACTTGAGTGGCTTTGCTCTTCTAACAATAAATTAACTTCACTTTTATCCGGCCTTTATATTTGCCAAACCAGCTAACAATCCCTTCATCTATTTTTCTAGTAACATGCATACATACATACATACATATACTCACGGCTATAAATCCTTTAACGGGGTAGCCAGAGCTGTAGAATGGGAAATTCATCAGCCACTTTTGGAAGTTGATTGGGGAAAAGATGGTAATAATAAATAATTTTGGTGACGGGTCTCCAACCACATCGCCCAAAAATCACTTAAAAAGGCCCTAAACCCTTAGTCGCCTCCTGCGATCACCCACGGGTAGAAATGGGGTAGCGTTATTCTAAGCCGACACTACACGGCTAGTTTTCTAGTAACATGACTACATTAAATATATTTACTACTTGACAAAAAGCCATTTCATAAAATAATAAATAAAATTTAAGGAATAAGGTAATTATGACATAATAGTATAGAATGCTGACTAGTTCATTGTTGAATATGAAACCGTATAATAGTTAAGCGCATGGAACTGCTTTGCTTGGTCATTAAGTACTTGAGAGTCTTCAGTAAGTCTTATTCGCTAACAAGAATGTGATATACTATTTTAAAGATTTATTTCAATGCAAGAATTAATTAAGAAGGTTCCTAAGTATAGCCAGCCTTAGAGTCACTCAACAGGCAATTGAAAGGGGGTCATTACAAGTTTCACTTTGTCTACGAGAAGATTCGTAGAAGAGCCGGAGTAACTAACGTAGCCTAAGGAGTTGCAAAATTTATGTGGCAATGTTTGGGGCACATTGCACGTAGAAGCAACGGGTGTTGGTAGTCAAAGTTTCTAGAGTGGCGGCAACGTGTCGAATTATTATACTGATAGCTCTGGCTACCCCTTTTAAGGAATTTATAGCCGTGAGTATATGTACGTACGTAATTATGTGTTTCATTTGATCTTTAAACGCACGTTTTCCGTAGTCATCTTTTACTAAGATTTTTCCTTGTGTCCTCTTGCTCCGATGTATTTTCAGCTTCTCCTTTTCAACTGCATTCTTATAAGCTTTCTATTTTGCTTACTACAATATTTAAATTCCTTTTTGAATGTTTCTTTTACAACACAAGAAACACTTTGCCTTTGGTATAACATACTAATTTTTCGATAAATCTATTTGCACGAAACTATTTCAGTCATCTACGAACAAATTAAGAACCACAGAGAAGCTACAAATTTTTGTCACCTAATATTATTGCCTACTAATCCTATACTTTCTTAATCCCATTAAGTAATTTTACAATGATTTCCCCAATCAACTTTCATAAATAAAGAATACCAAAGCTTTGGCTACCCCTTTTTGGATTTTCTAACCGTGAGAATATGAATGTAAAACATACACAACGATGATAACTAACACTAATATTTTCAAACATCCATTATGAAATACACTATTTGTTCACAGCTAGGATTTAAAACTTAATGCGTCTATGATTTTACTAGTTTAATAAGCCCAAAACAGTCGGAAAACTCTATTAAATTCAAATGTTACATAAACAAAAGATATATTGAGATGTCAATGTCACGTTTGTTTTTTGTCCGATAGCTTTACACGAGTAGCCCATTGTTTTATTAACCTACAGCGCAATGTTGCTAGGCATTAATGATTCCGCTTGCAGCGAACAATATTTAGCTATGCAGCGCATGTACACTCTGCTAAACCGTACGGCTCAACAATCTTGTTCAATTAACTTGAACAATTTAGCCGCCATTTGACGTGGAGCCATAGTGTACCTACCAAAATTTGCTCGATATCATCGGGTTTGTCGAAGAGATCTGGTGATAATTTATGTAATACTTTTCGCTTTAAGGGTACTGTTACGGGGTAGGTCAGGAATAGCTTTTGAAAACAAAGTTTTAAGAAGAAAAACCCTTTATTAAATAGAATAAAAATCAACTACAAATATTCTTAACCCGACAAAAGTCCAATCCAATCTGAATAATGCACTAATTAATAAATTATGAGTAAACAGTTTTCATTGACGTCAATGCAAACTGTTTAGCAATCTATCTAAACTGCAAACTATCGTCAGCACTTTTATTCTATGCTGACGGTGTAATTACCAATATAACAACCCCCCCGTTAAGATTGATCATCACGGATAGGGGTGATGAGAGATTCAACTAACTACTAAACGTTAATGACTTGGACGATTGTTTGGCTTTTACAGTTACCTGTGGAAATAAAACATAATTAAAACAATTAAATTACACTTACGGAATTAAAACATATTTAAAAATCTCCCCGAAAATTTTACACTAACTCTAAAATATTCTTTAACTATTTAAATCATTTAATCATGTTTATATTGCAAAATCACAAAGTATTATTTGTAATTAAAATATTCCGTCTAATTGGAGCTGGAGTGGAACTACGCTCTAATTCTTCAGAGGAAGATTCTGACTTATCTTTAATGTCATCCATCACGATTGATTGTGTTGGAGGTTTATTGCTTACATTCTTATTGTGGCACTGGTTGAACATGTGAACACATACATTCGGGTCATTTTTACAAAATCTACGGCATTTATAAATTACAAAAAGAAACAAGACAAAGCTGAACGCAGAGCTAAAAGACAAATAATGAATACCGTATTTTTCAAAGTGTGAAGCATTGCCTAATTTATTTAATTTATTCTCTAACGTCTGTAGGTGTAGACTGGCATGCAATAAAGAATCTAGGTTATTAACATGTTCAAGTTTCCTGAATGGCAAATTGGCCAGAGTTTGATTTAATTTTGATTTCTCACAACAATCGTCCATTAATATATTAAAATTAGAAATGGAATTATAAATTTTGCCAACAAGAATATCATTAGTGGGATTAAACTGCAATGTTTTATAAAACGCTTTGCATTCTCGTGGCAGTGATAAAATGCCAGTTGCGAAAAGTATGACATCATAATTATCCGGTTTGCTGTTACAAGTAATGTGACATTTTCCAGGTTCAGATTGTACAAAAATCCACCTATTAGAACTTATTTTATGAAAGACGTCGATAGAGCCATATAGAAATTTGGTGACACAATTTTCGGGTAATTTATTAACAACTTCACTTAAGAGAATTGTTTCACATATTGGATTTGCTATAGTCGAGTACACATTGTTTGAATCGCACACATAACACTTCTCACTGATCACTTTACATTTCTCTAGGTCCTGAATCAGTGAGTAGAACATATGATCCACTGTTATCGCTACGTATGGTGTAGTTGGCGCGATAAGAACGAAGGTGTTAGGCTTTGATACATCATACGGTACCGGCAGAGGTATAACATTAAACAAATTATAAACTTGGGGTAATACTAATGGAATTTTCGTAACAATTATTATTTTATTCATGTGATAGAAACAAATAAGTTTTGATATGTCTATTATGTCGTGAATGTTTTGTAATGTTAAGGAAACGGGGAGTTCATGGTGCCTTGGAAGCTCATTTCTGTGTTTATCTAATTCAATATACAACTGGTGCGGATTGAGTACTGTCGGATGTAAAATATTTAATTTTGCAAAAAGAATAGCATTATTAATATTGTCAATATCTAATGATAACGAAAATATAATTGCTTCTAATGCATTTAGCAAAGAATTAAGATTACTATTTATTTCTAGTTTATTATTTGAGTCGGATATTTTCATTACAATTTCATGTATGATTTCCATATTTTTTAGTAAATGTTTTTCGTTCTCGTCGACCTTCGAAATGGAGTTATTAAATGAGCAAATAGTGGACTTTATAACGTGTATATTATCTTTCATTAGGTGTGCTAATCTCTGTTCATCCGACTGTACATCATTAATAGCTTGAGAGTATTTGATCGCGTCATCGACGTTTAATGTGCCAAACAATGTTTTTAGTATTGACCCTCCAACGTCCATTAGTCCCCTTCTAGAACGATTACTTGAGTTTTCACTGACTAGTAAATATGATATGGAAGAGAATTTATTAATATTGCTCAAATGTCGGTTCTGTAAAACGGAAAGTGAGGTGAAGCAATCATTTTGAATCTTTGACGACACAAATGATTTACATATTAGACTAACCTTCTCTAATAAAAACTCAGTTTTATCCAAGTTTGGCTGAATACGGCTAATATCTAGATAAGAGATAACATTCCAATCATTGTTTGTGAATTTGACATCTAATAATTTATCGAAGTATAATCCAGTGCTTCCATTAATGGGTGTGACATATTCACACTTGACCGACAATGGCACTGACCTGTAAGAGATAGAGAATGCATTAGGTTATAGCGGTGACGTCGTATTGGCAGCGAGTTTGATTTCGTCATAGTGATGACGGACGTGCTTGCGTCCTATGAGAAGTATGACCGTATGATTGCCGCTCAGCTTAATGATTTTGTACGGGCCTTTCCATACTGGTAATAATCCCTTGTTTTGCTTATGATGACATCGGACATACACTATATCACCAACATTGTATGTAATTGGCTTAGTGTGTGTATCATAGTATGTCTTAGATCTTTCTTTGGAAGATTGTACATTTTGTAAGGCTTTTTGGCGACTATAATAGAGTCTATGGTTGAGTGCACGAATATAATCAGTATATGTATTAGTATCTAAGGTATCTATGCTAGTAGGGATGTAAGGCTTAAACCCGAATAATAATTCTAAGGGTGAAAATCCTGTTGTACTATGTATATTTGAGTTATAAGCTATCATAGCACTTGGGATGTAAAGGTCCCAAGTGTGTTGGTTTTCACCAATATAGGATCTTAAATATTCTTTAAGGGTAGAATGACTTCGCTCTAGACTACCACACGTTTGTGGGTGATATGAACAAGCGAATATGTGTTTTATACTAAATAATTTCTCTAATTGCTTAAAAACATCGGAGGTAAAGTTTGTCCCTTGATCGGTTACGATAAGCTTAGGTATTCCTAAATGAGATATGTAGCTAACAAAGTTTTGAGCTGTTTCTTCAGCGGAACAAGTTCGCATAGGGTAGGCCTGAGAGTATTTAGTCAGGTCATCTTGTAGAGTAAGAATAAATTTATAGCTATTAGTGTGGGATTCCGGAAGTGGGCCGACGAGGTCGAGATAAACCTTTTCGTTAGGACGAGTAGCTGTAGAAGTAATTATCATAGGAGCTCGGTTTGTTAACCTAAGTGGCTTATTAATTTGACAGGAGCGGCAGTTTTTCACATAATCTGTTATATCCTGTCGCATGTTTTTCCACCAAAATTGTGATTTAATTCTGTCTATCATTCGTGAGATGCCGGGATGGCCAGCTGAAGATGAATCATGGTTATCTCTTAAGATTTGTTTTATTTCGTCGGGGGATGGATACTTTATGGAGTTGCGGTAAATATTGACTTTAATTCCGGAACCATGGAAAAGGAACGCTATTATATTGTAAATTTTCGTGAACAATAATTTATTAAAAGGATCTGAAAAGTCAGATATTGAAAACTCTTTTTCTTCTGAATAATAGAACTTAATCATATCTCGGTAATCTCTAAGTATATTAAAAATATCTTTGTAACTCATTTCGTCGTAATGATTTACTCTTAGAAACAAATGGGTAAATAAATGCCTATCATTTGAAGTCGAATAGTGAGTGTAAAGTTCACGTTCAATATTTCGAATATCGGGCTGGCTATTAGAAAGGCTCAGTATATCGGAACAATATGGGACAGACTCATCTAAATCGATCGATGCAGGATATACAATTAATTTGCATTTCGTCCTAAGAAGTGGTTCATTATGAATTTGAATCACCGTATCATAAGAAGAACCTGTCTTTTTATTCATTTGTAGGAACTGTTCATACGTTTCTGAAATAGAAGGCAAGTCATTGTTAGCTAAGGGTATCGGATTACGCGGCGAAGTAGGGTCAATGTTTTTGTTATCGTTATCTAGTATGTTCACGGGGAAACGAGATAAGGCGTCGGCATTGGCATTCAATTTGCCTTGTTTGTATACTATTTTATAATCATATTCTTCGAGTTTTAGGCGCCATCGGATTAGCCTAGAGCCTGGATCTTTCACATTAAATAACCAAACGAGAGGACGGTGATCAGTGACGATCTGAAAACTTCTACCATAAATGTAGGGACGGAATGTTTTTACACCGAATAAGATGGCTAACAATTCCTTTTCGATGGTCGAATAGTTTCCCTCGGCTTTGTTAAGTGTTCGTGATGCATAGGCAATGGGCTTATCTTTTCCTATCTCGCCCTGTGATAGAATGGCACCTACCGCATAATTAGAGGCATCGGTGGTAAGGATGAATGGTTTATTGAAGTCAGGGTATTGTAGAAGAGGCGCGGTAGTCAATTTGTGTTTAAGAGTATTGAACGATTCTTGTTGGTCGTAACACCAAATAAATTTTGCATCTTTTTTTAAGAGTGAAGTTAACGGTTTCGTTAACTTGGAGAAGTTTTCTATGAATCGCCTATAGTAACCAACAAGGCCTAAGAAAGATTTTATGTCTTTAGGATTTTTTGGTATGGGGAAGTCAGTGACGGCTTTTATTTTATCGGGATTGGGGGACACGCCTTTGTCAGTAATTACGTGTCCCAGATAGGCGACTTCGCGCCTTAGAAATTCGCACTTGGCGGGCTGTAGTTTTAAATTGAATTGCCGGAACCGGTCAAAAACGAGTCTTAGTTTATCTATATGCGAAGGGAGATCATGGGAATAGAGGATACAATCATCTATATATATATAGCAATGGAGGCCCTGAAGGCCTGAAAGGACGGTGTTCATCAATTTTTGAAAAGTTGATGGCGCATTTTTTAAGCCAAAGGGCATTCTTGTAAATTCATAATGTCCCGACGTTCCATTCGTGATAACAGTGAAACCTGTCTTGGGGGCATCTTCTTTTTTGAGATTGCATTGCCAAAATCCGGATACTAAGTCCAGGGTTGAGAAGTATTTGGAGTGTCCTAGCTGGTCCAATATGTCCGTAATCAACGGAAGTGGGTAAATTTCAGTCACAGTGATATCATTCAACTTCCTATAATCAATCACTATTCTCCATTTCTGTTTTCCGGAAGAGTCTTTCTTTTTCGGTACAACCCATACAGGGGCACTCCATGGGGAAATAGATGGACGGATAATGTTTTGTTCTAACATGCTCTTAATTTGTGTCTCAACCTCTTCTTTGTGACACTCGGGAAAACGATACGACTTTACATGGATTGGGGCAGCATCTTTCGTATTTATGGAATGCTCTAAGGCATCAGTACATGTCAATGGCTCCCCTTCTAAATAAAATATGTCGGTGTACTGGGAACAGCACTCTAGGAGGAATTTGGTCTCTTCGTCGTTTAAATGAGACGTTCGAATGGTATCTAATACCTTTTGCGACCTATCATATGATGCGGGTTGGATATTATAAATGTTTTCAGAAGTACTGGTTTGAGTTAAGATTTTACTATCAAAAAGAGTTAAATGCACGGAATAATTATTTACACATATTTCAGAGTTAGTTGTGTTTAAAATAGAAACATTTACTCGCCGATTCGGCTTAATGGAGACGATGGAGTTAGCCACATAGACACCTTGTGAAATTTGGTGATCCAGAACCAAGCCCTCCGTTGTGTTCTCGACTTCAGAGGAAGGGTTGGATATTAAACATTCTATAACTGCCTCTGACCTAGGGGGAATAATATAAGATGGTTGGTTAAAAATAATTGGATAAGAATTGCCTTCAATGAAAAGAGCGTTTTTAGAATATTGAATGTCAGCGTTTACCTTTTTTAGGAAATCGCTTCCCAATATACCATCGTAATTAAGATGAACATCATCTGAAATGACATGAAACTTATACTTAAACATAGTTGATTCTAAGGAGGTATCTGTAGGAGAACATTTGAATGAGAAAAAGAAAGATCCTATTGTTTTGCAAAAAGAATTGTTGTTGTTCAATCCTTTCAAATTTATTATATCATTTAAAAGAGGGGGTTTGGTTATGAAGTTTTTTAATTTAATTATACTGACGCTAGAGCCGGTATCAACTAAAAAACAGAGCGGTTTCTTAGCAAGGTCAGAATATAAGTAAATATGGGGTAGAGATATTTTATTATAGGATGAACTTATCTCGTAAATTGGAATAGGAACTTGACATTTGTCGCTCTTATTATATGGAGGCTTAGAAGTAGAACTCAACGAAACAGAGGTTCCCGAAGGAATGTGTTGAGGTTTTGGATTATCACTCAATGAAACAGAGGTTCCCGAAGGAATGTGTTGAGGTTTTGGATTATCACTCAACGAAACAGCGGTTCCCGAAGGAATGTGTTGAGGTTTTGGATTATCACTCAACGAAACAGAGGTTCCCGAAGGAATTTGTTGAGGTTTTGAATTATCACTCAACGAAACAGCGGTTCCCGAAGGAATGTATTGAGGATTTGAATTAATGTTTTTGTTACACCCAAAATGGTTTGAAGATTGAATGTTATTGACACGCTTGGCCTTAGTGGTTATGCCTTTGAAACGAGGGCTACGTCGGCACGGAACTGTAGCCCGATTATTCAGTTTAAATGAGGTTGAGTGAGGAATGAGTTCTCAAATGTGGTTTCATCAGCGGGAGTTGGCGATGGCGCGCCGGACTGCGGCGCGTATAAAATATGATGTGCCGCCTGATTATTGTTGCCTCTATATTTTTCATTATTATATTTCCTTTTACGGCATTGCGAAATATCATGGCCGGGAGATTTGCAATACCTGCAGAAAACGTGTGATTTCGTTTGTTGCGAAGCGGATGGCTGAGACTCAGTAAATATACGTGGTTGTAATACACGTTTTTGCCTGCTAAAACATTCGGTTTCGGAATGCCCAGGTTTTCCACAGGTTTTGCAGTTTACTTTGGTGGAAGCAGTTTTATATAAAAGATTTTGAATTTTTTCTTCCTCAATGGCTACATTAATAGCATAATTTAAAGTTTTTGGGTCTCTACATCGGACGTTATTACCAAGTCTTGGATGTAACCCTAAACAAAAAGTATAGAGCGCTAAGTCTTCCGTCATCGCTATGCGGCCGGGTAAATCTTTTTTTAACGAGTCCGAATTATGTACTTCAGACTGTAAATCCGTAAGGCAACTCTCTATTCTCAAACCGAATTCAGAAACAGTCTCATTTGGCTGTTGTCTACATGTTTGTAGGTCGAGTAGTAAATGATTGTAATGTTTTCTCTCACCGAAATTTTGTTTGAGAAAGGTCTTAAGAGATTCGAAATTATCAAATATTTTATTCGAACATGCTACTTGCGCTTTTCCTTCTAAACGGGCTATTATATATTTAAATAGAAGGGTCTTTTGAGTCGCTGATGCTAGATCCAATGCGTTTTGACAGTTTGTCAGAAACGCGGTGAGTGTTTCTCTGTCTCCTCTATACGGGTTAATAAAATTGCATAACACTCCAATGGGAAATGGTTCAGTGTTTGCCGTTTCGACCAATTTTTGATTATCCATTTTGCTTACAGACATAATTATGATATTAAATATAGAAAAATACTATTATTATGTCGGTAATGTATGATGTGCCTGAACTACCGAGAAAAATATAGAAATAAGGAATAAAAATGGCGATAACAGAAAATAATAATGTAAGACTCACAAAAGTGTCAGGATCAGAAGAACTCTTAACATGTCTTGTATTGTATAGTCTTGAAATTGATGTAGTGATAGTAGCACGAAGATAGTAGCACGGCGATGGTGATCGCGTCAGCAGCAACGAGACGGCGATTACGAAGTAGTAACACGGTGTAGTGGCACGGAGGTAGTGGCACGACGATGGTGAATGCGTCGGCAGCGACGAGACGGCGATTACCATGTAGTGACACGGTGATGAAAAGAGACACCTCGTAATTTATTCTGGAGCTTGTCGAGGCGCAGTCTAAGAGTTGGCACAAAAAGTCGCCCCGGAGATTGGACGGCGGCGGTAGACAGAGATAACAAAACTTTTTTTTGTGACCCGATAGGAAGTCCAGCGGTGCTATGCGGAGCACACGACTTAAACGCTGGAATCTCACTTCTGACACCACTGTTACGGGGTAGGTCAGGAATAGCTTTTGAAAACAAAGTTTTAAGAAGAAAAACCCTTTATTAAATAGAATAAAAATCAACTACAAATATTCTTAACCCGACAAAAGTCCAATCCAATCTGAATAATGCACTAATTAATAAATTATGAGTAAACAGTTTTCATTGACGTCAATGCAAACTGTTTAGCAATCTATCTAAACTGCAAACTATCGTCAGCACTTTTATTCTATGCTGACGGTGTAATTACCAATATAACAGTACCCCGGTTTGTTTACTTCAGCTAGAATTTAATGTTTAGTTTTTAATATTTAGAAGCATGTTTTTGAAATATTATTGCGATATAGGCGACGAGAAAATATGCAGCCATAAAGCTATTACGATTAATGATGTGAGCGATGTTGACTGATAAACTTGTTTGCGCAGGAGAAATCCAATTTTCTTTTAAATTTTATATCAGTATGATGCATATTTTCAACATCGGCAGTATATAATATCGTTGTCGGACGGAAGTTGAAAAAAAATTGTGAGACTTAAAGCATGATGAATTTTGTTGGCGTTATTTATTATATTCTGAAAATGTCCGAATTATACATGAGAGTGTTAGTAAATTATTTCGTACTATAAGTATCAAGTAAGGTAATTATGCAATGTGTTTAAAAACCAAATAAATAATAGAACTTACCTTTCAGGTGGTGCAGCATGCGGAGGTGGGGCACTAGGTGGTTTCAGGCTTCTGAAAGCCTTAAGCCATTTATTCTTCATACTTCCGGCTGATGAAGAAGACAGTTTACGATCAGCCGCGCCCGCCCCGCTTTCTGCTTTAGCAGCGAACAAGTCTCTCTGGTAACAAACATATACCAAGTCAAGCATCAACTTTTACTACAATCGAAAATAAGGGAAATAAACTTGACTTTATATTGAATAGTATAACAATTGAACTATTATTTAATTACTTCTTTTTTAGGTCAAATGTTTAAAAACCAGAAGAAGGGATTCAATGTTATACTTTGATTGGCCATCTTTACCATATGGCAAACTGCCCCGGAATCACCCGAATTAGAAAGAAAGACATTTATTCGCCATAACTGAAGTTTTGAACTGAAGAACGTATTGAAGAAGATTAAAACGAGAATATTAAAATATTAAAACAAATATTGAAGCTAATAGAAACGTTAATATCGAATTTAATTTTTTACAAGGCACTGACTCGGAAAAACACAGAGAGTCACCTTAGAGCTCTGATTTTCAGTAAGCACCAACAGTGTATCGCGTGTCAAAAATCAATTATGTTTCGTTTACTGTTTGGCCTTGTAATGTAATAAAGAAATGATTCATTTCTCAAAGGTATTTATATACTGTTATCTAATAAAAGTATAAATTAATGAAACGAAATCTTTCAATGTTCACCAGTTTGTTCTAGCTGTAATATTTATTCTATCTTCTATTTTTTCTTTCACCGTTATCAAGCATGATAAATTAACCACACATATGACTTTGGAAAAGACGAATTGTTGTAGGCCCGAAGTGGGATTTGAACTCACATAGTATGCACGATAAGCGGTGTTCTACCCACTGAGCTATCACGGTTTATGTACTCCTTTATAACGGAAGTGCACAAATGTATACTATATTCATATTTATTGTAGTATTAGTATGTAAAATATCCTTTCACAAGCAAACTTATGGAAATACTTACATATTCTATAAGAGAAGCCGTGTAGTGCCGGCTTAGAATGTCGCTACCCCTTTCTACCCACGGGTGTCGTAAGAGGCGACTAAGGATATCGGGGCTTTTAATTGGATTTTTGGGCGATGCGGTTGGAGACCCATCACCAAGAACCTTTATTTTACCGCCTTTTCCCCACTCAACTTCCAAAAGTGCCTGAGGAATTTATAACTCCTTGGCTCTGGCTACCCCTTCTAGGGAATTATAGCCGTGAGTATATATGTGTGTCCCTAATTAAGTGATTGTAAGCTTTATTTGCTTCTGTTCGATCGCCCTCCTTATTGACAATGACTGGTCTTGATTTACCGAGCAAAGACAATAGGCGAAAGCAAATATGTACAAGAAATTAGCCGAATAGAAAAGAAGCGAAAATAATCTCGTAATTTATCGTCGAGGACAAATATTTGAAGTGATTCTGCCTTCAATATTTGTTTGTAACTTGGGGCTCCGATTATGAGGATTGTTATCGGCAATTTGACGGCACCAGCAGTCATGTAAAATTGTATTCATTACAAACTTTGTAATGAATACTTAATATGACTATATGATATATACTATATGATATATACTATACAGTAAAACTATAAGTACATGAATAATGACTTTGTAATACAAAGTCCTTTTTTCTATTTAGATTAGTGTTGCATATCGATAGCCCACTATCGATAGACAATCGATAGTCTATCGATAGTTTTCGTAAAAGTAATTGTATCGATAGTCTATCGATAGTATCGACAGTTCTCAATACTATCGATACTATCGATAGTATCGATAGTATTGCCAGTATCAAAAGTATTGCTCATAAAGTGATATCTATACTATCGATAGGATCGATAGTATTGCTAAGTGGTGATACTATCGATAGTAGTATCGATATCCTGAATAGTTTTCGAGGTCAACTATCGATAGTCAAACTATCGATGGTTCTGCAACACTAATTTAGATAAGTTATAGCTCAGTGGACAAATCACCGCTTATGGTGCAGACGATGAGGGTTCAAATCCTGGGTCGGGCCTACCAACTATACATATTTAATTTGAATACTATGTTACATTACTATTCATCTAAAACAACCACTCGTTGTTGTAAAAGGTTAAGTACTACTTGGAATTCACAATTTATTCAAGAGTAATGTATGGATTTTTGATACAACAGAATCTAAAGGAGCTAGCTTAGTTTTCTTATTGTATTTTATTTTTCTTCAGAGATAACTTTGCTTATCCATAAACTAGGTACTTCGTATTTTAATCATGCATGAATAAGAAGCATTTTTTAATAAATAGTAATAATTCACGAGCTGCAAATATAAAACTGCTAAGTATCAATAATAGGGAAATATTGTAATTATGAAAAATTACTTGAACTATATAAATACTCTCCTTGTGTAAGTTAAAATAAAGTGCATGTTTTTGCTCAACAACATTAGATGACATTTCGAAAAGCATGATCCATGTAGCATTTGATAAATGGTACACTCTTTAGTAGTAACTGACATAACGTTAAAATTTAAAGCTTAAATACAGCATTAAGTTTCAAAACAAGAACATAGCGAGTATTTCACAAAAATAAAGTTAAAATTCTTTCATAGACCTGTTGGTACAATTTCATTTATAAGCCTTCTATCATGTAACCATTGGAACAACAAAGTTTTACCAGTTTTATGACGTCAAAGTTCCATCCTACTAATGGAAGTTACCGAAGTAAATAATGTTTTATAAAACTGTGTTATAGTACACGAGCGCTCGTCAAACGATGCTGATGTAAATTGAGTAATTTACATGCCTTTCGTTAGCAGACTTCTCCAACTTTTTAGGATGCTCTTAGCGTTTTTATTGAAGTCATCAGTGGGATGCTACCTATTGAATATTTAAGCGGGATTGAGAACATTCATGAGAATTTCCATCTAACCGCGGGGCTGAGGTAAATGTGGCGCCTCGTGACTACACGTTAATTCTCCCATACAAAGGATTTCAGGTGTCGGTTCCTTGTAGAACCCTTTAATCGATAGAGGGAAAATAGTTGCCATCATAATTTAAACCTAATATAACTCCAAATTATTTTTTTTTCTATACTTGAATTTGAGATGTACCTGTGTCATCCGCAAATTCAGGCTTTGTTAACATTCATCCTACGTCTGTGCATTCCTCTATCTCTTCGTACAGTTTTAGTAACGTTTGTGAGCTAATACAATATTTATCATTATCATCATTCAATTAATAAAAGATATTCATAACGATTGGTTCTGTGCCGGCTCGGCAAAAAAAAAATAATAATTTATATATTTTATTGCCGAGCCGGAATAAATTATTTATTCACCATTAAATGGATATAGCACGATTGGACTAAGAGATCTAATTTATGTAAGGAGCGGTATGATCAAAATCATAGCTACTGAATTAAATGCATATTTTTTTGTGTTCCCCGTAATGGCTAGACCGCTTGTTACAGAATTTGTGCGTAAATTCAGAAGGCCAGAGCATATGTAGTTTTCTACTTTTAAATACCAATACTGTATGTATTTATATAGCAAGATACGTTAGGTATGTATAAACCGGCTTACATATATATTATCATGAATCTTTTGGCGACCTGTAATTTTTATAATGAATCAAATGCAGTAACTCTAAAATAACAGCTCAAAGCAGCCAGTCAAAATGCTTCCAAATTTAAGAAACATGTTTACGTCGTTTTCTTGGTAAGAACCAAATAAATATTAGTGAAGCCTACTAAGCATACGTTCCAAGCATTCGGATATTAAGGCTTATGCTCGAAAAACTACAACAAAGTTCATGACCCACTAATTGCATTAGGTATATCTCTAGTAATAGAGTATTTTAGATTGATGAATATTATTTACACAGATATGATAATTATGGAAGTAAATTGGTTGAAGATAAAAATAGAGCTAACGTCATTGGTAATTACAGTAGAGGACGACTAGATCACCACATTTAGATCAAATAGAGAATGTGCTCTAAAAGGCAGGCATCCGTAGTGTGAAAAATAAAACAGCGTGAATGAAAAGATTGATGAATGTAGACGAAGCTCGCGAGGTTTGCCAGGAACATACGATGGCGATCGATTGTCTCTGCCTACCTCAATGGGAACTAATGGCGTGAGTATATGTATGTATTATTCACAAATTTGATCAACGTTAATGCCGGATAAAAATAAATAAGTTCAATAAAATTGTGTCAGGCACTACGATTGTACAAACTGAGGGCAGATTGCCTCTTAACCGAATGGGATTTAGATGCGTGAGTATATAATGTTATTGTCGATATTTCATCCTTCAATATGTATGATACATAATGTGTAGAAAGTTTATAAGGCTATACATCCGTAATTATACTAAAACCTATAATAACTTGCCTATTACCTTTATTTTTCAATCTCATCTCCACTCAACGTCATAAAGTGGCTGTTTAATTTAAATTCTGAAGCTCTGGCAAACCCTTTTTGGGATTTGTGGCCGTGAATTTATCGATGAATGTACAATAGGAAATCTTATGGGCAAGCCCATGTCAAGCAATGGATATTTATAGACTGATAAAGGAGCTTTTTATAGGTGGTTTAAAATTTCTGTATATTATAGTTTAGAATAGCACCAACGCAACCGTAATAAATCCGTGGGGGTCGACCGAGGCGACTAACAGAACATGGGGCCTTTTAAGGTATTGTAAGACGAAGTGACATGATAGTCCAGTGGGTAGAACACCCGCCCGAAAACAGAAGGGCGTGAGTTCCAATCCTGGGACGGGCCTACACCAATTTGTCTTTTCTAAAGTCATATGTGTGGTTAATTTATCATGGTTGCTAACGGTGAGGGAAAACATCGTGAGGAAACCCACATGGCTGAGTTGTACTTAGTCATGTGACAGTGTATTCGTACAAAACGGCGACAGGCCTGCCCCCTATCACGTGAGTACACTGTCTAAGCAAAACGTGGGTACCTTCTCTGGTAACTAGATGGCGCTTGCCATGTGAGTTCAGGAGTATTGGTTCCTCTGCCAACCCCTTCGGGGATAAACGGCGTGAACGTTTATGTTATGTTATGTTATGTAAGACGATGTGGCTGCTGACTTATCACTAACGGAACTTTATTTTTTCTATCTTTTAGTTTCTGAAGCTTTAGTTGCTGTGTAGTGTCGGCATAGAATAGCACTACCCCATGTCTTCCGGTGGGTGTACGTAAGAGGCGACTAACGGTATTGGGGCTTTTAAGGGATTTTTGGGCGATGCGGTTGAAGACTCATCACCAACAACCTTTATTCTACCATCTTTTCCCCACTCAACTTCCAAAAGTGGCTGAGGAATTTGTAATTCCTTAGCTCTGGCTACCCCTACTAGGGATTTATAGCCGTGAGTATATGTATGTATGTATGTTTCTGAAGCATTGGCTGCCCCTTTTTCTGATCAATTGCCGTGAGTCTATACTATGTTAATCTATGTTAGGTATGAATATACTAAATAATAAAAGAGTAATTGCAGTGTAGTGTTGGCTTAGAATAGCACTACCCCATTTCTTCCCGTGGGTGATCGTAAGAGGCGACTAAGAATATTGGGGTATTTTAAGTGATTTTGGGCGATGTGGTTAGAGACCCATCACCAATAACCCTAATATTAGTATCTTCTCTCAACTCAACTTCGAAAAGTGGCTCAAGAATTTCTTATTCCGAAGCCCTTTTAGGTATTTATAGCCGTAAGTAATATTATAGCCGTATGTATGTAAATTATATGTCCCTACATGTTGATTTAATATAGTTAAGCACCAAATAAGAAAATAATTTATCTGTGCATGTTAGCATTATAATTTAAGTTTCGACAGCATAATAGCTCAAGTTTTCCCTGTCAGTGACATGAAATGTAAGTTCATAAAACTAGTTCTTCGACACCGCTGGCCAAAGTTTTTCATTCCTGAAGTAGAGTCTCCTAGGTATGACGCCCACTGAGTGAGAGTTCATGGTAGTTATTATTGGAATTGAATTTCTTGCAGTTACTTCGATGTTCTATTTGAAAGCTATTTCAATAGTTTTTGCACTTACATGGCTTTTGATTGAATATATCGTATACGAACTCGAACAAAGCATTATTTACGTTTTCAGAAATAGATGGCAACTTGCAGATAGCGTAAGGTTTAGTTGAACGCGACTTTTATTACTTCCACGGTGTAGAACTCTGTGTAGTATCGGCTTAATAGCACTACCCCATTTCTCCTCGTGGGTGTTCCTAAGAGGCGAGTAAGAGTATTGGCGATTTCAGAGTGATTTATGGGCGATGCGGGCGTTGGAAACCTATCACAAAAAATCCTATACTTTATAAAATTTCACCTACTTAATGTCTAAAATTGGTTGAGGGATTACTTAATTCGAAGCTCTAGCTACCTCATATGCATGTTACTACTTCAAAGCAGAGCTAAGAACTTGTATTTAACAAACTATAAAAAATACATGCACGCATATACTCAAAATAATACATACATGCATACATATACTCACGGCTATAAATCCCTTAACGGGGTAGCCAGAGCTTTGGAATGATAAATTCCTCAGCCACTTTTGGAAGTTGATTGGGGAAAAGATGATAATAATAAACGTTTTTGGTGATGGGTCTCCAACCACATCGCCCAAAAATCACTTAAAAAGCCCCTATACCCTTAGTTGCCTCTCCACGGGTAGAAATGGGGTAGTGCTATTCTAAGCCGGCACTACACGGCTAATACAAAATAATACATTCCAAAATAGGGTAACCAGAGCTTTATTATTAAAAAATCCTCAGCCACTTTTGGTTTTGGAAAAGTAGATGATGGCTCTCCAGCCACGTCGCCCAACAATTACTTAACAAGCCACTATACAGTGAGTCGCTTATGACATCTGCGGAAAAAATGAGTAGTGCTATTCAAAGCAATCATGACAAAGCCCCTTAATTTATTAAAACAATACATATACATACTCACAGCTATATTTCCCTAGAAGGGGTAACCAGAGCTAAGGAATTATAAATTCCTCAGCCACTTTTGGAAGTTTAGTGGGGAAAAAATGGTAAAAATAAAGGTTTTTAGTGATGGGTCTCCAACCGCATCGCCCAAAAATCCAATAAAAAGCCCCAATATCCTTAGCCTCGCCCCTTACGACACCCGTGGGTAGAAATGGGTAGCGACACTCTAAGCCGGCACTACACGGCAAAAAATAATAATAATCATGAAATAAATTCTTAATCTTATCGCTTGATTGCATGTCTAGACGTTTACTATAAATCCGCCTATACCTTGCCCCGGGGGCTGTGGGCGTCAGGTCTTAGCACTTCGTTCGTTTGTTCAACATTTTATTGTGCAGCTCTTGAGCTAGCAGATTACTTTTGTATGCACCACAGTTTCTTTTCAATTCGATTATGCTAAAGGGTTTTGTAAAGCTTAGTTGTCTAGACGACAGCGGATTTTTCAGTTCTTGGATATCAGACATTATTTGCATGCGATTTTCGTGAGTATGCTATTTTCTTTTTGTACTGAGAAATGTAAATGAAAAACGTCTTTTATTGTTCTTACATATATTTTATGCCATTCCGATAGATTTTATTATTTTTTTCTATTAAACGGATGGATTGTTATAACTGTAGTTAATACACACGTTTATATATTCTATTCAGAATATAAATACAGATGTTTAAAAAAAACAACATAGATTAAACAAAACCAGAGTTATTTTCTCTTCAATAATTTATATTCTCAGTTCGTTCAAAATCTGTAAATTACTGAGATTTTTTTACAAATGGACGGTTTGCTAATCTTGGATGACTGGCTGAATTATTTTTGAAATAAGTGATTTCCTTCCAAGGACTAAAGTCTTAAGGAAATTTCATGCGCAAATATTGTGCAATACTTGAGTGACTCACATCAAATAATTTTCGACGTTAATTTTCAGAAACGCATTAAAAACACTTGAGTGAAGTTAAATATTAAAAAGCTAGAGAAAACTTGGTATTGGAAGGTTGTAAAAATGAGATTTTCGCATTAGAGCGTCAACAACAACAAAGTTATTAAGTTCTAAGCCAAAAGTAATAAAATGTCACGTAATGTTCAGCTGTACCACCCCTTCAGTGATATAACACGTACATCTGCGCTTGTTTCTTTCTTTAGTTTCAAACTCTAAGCATTGTAACTTCTAAACGTGCAACGTAAATATGGCGACCAGCTTATGTTAACATATACTGTAAAATGTTTTTTTTACATTCATTTACATACATACATACATACATATACTCACGCCATTAATTCCCATTGGGGTAGGCAGAGACTATCGATCGCCACTTCGTACGATCCTGACAAACCTCTCTAGCTTCGTTTACATCCATCAATCTTTTCATACATGCTCTTTCATTCTTCATACTTCGGACGCCAGCCTTTTTGAGCACACTCTCAATTTGGTCCAAGTGTGTTCTCCGTGGTCGTCCTCTACTAACATTACCATCCACGCTAGCTCTATAGATACATTCATTTACTTGCTTTAATTTAGAATGGAAAGAAAGTGAAAAAGTCAGGTTGATTTTGCAATAAAACAAAACCATTGTTATTGAGATAGGAAACTGTGATAAGTTGCGTGATTGAGATGGGTAGTAAGAAATTGAAACAAGTCAAATAGTTAGTAGATCTGAAAAGTTTGTTTACTAGGGATGGGAAGTGTGACGATGACATTGAAATGAGAGTGAAAAAGAGAAATGCCGTAAATGGAGTAGTAATTTGTGGAATGGCGCTTCTAAATCGGTGTAATTGTGAAGATTATTTGATCGAATGAGAAATAGTAAGATTGGCAAAAAAACAATGCGAAAAATATTTTTAAAAACATAGAAAAGCCTTAGTTATACTCACTTTTATATCAATTCATACAAATGTTTTTCATCAAAGAGAGTTCACGTGTTTTATATCAATATTAATATTCTATTTAGCGAGAAAATTACATATAAGAATTGCTTATTACTTTCTTTGCGAGTAAAGCAACTAGTTTCAGTTGAAGAAAATTTATTTTCCTTTGATAAAACTTTCCAACTATATTTTTTATCAACGTTTTGCGTAAACAAACGGAAATTGCGTTCAAATAGGGAAATTAAATTAGCTTTTCTTGTTGAGCATCTCATATGGGTAAGTAATTCAATCTTGTCGTAACAAGGCAACGAGTAAAATATGGTGTTAGAAAACGACTACACTTTTGTCATTATAAGATTTTTCATAATTAAGCGTCACTTGGTTAGATATTCTCATTGCTATTAATTATGGTGATCTATCCGATTTGGTAGGGATTTTTATAATATTTTTAAAGAGAGAAAAACAAAGTTTTATTTATTACATAACTGGTAAAGTATTAACATTTAATATAAATAATTTGGCTAAATAATACTTATTTCTGATTTATGCCGAAAAATGCACATTCGGATCTGACTATATAATATAACTATAATCTAATCGCACCTCAGTTGAATCTTTAAGTTAAAACATTAATGAGCCAAAATTACTATAAAATTATTATTGTCTTTAAAGAACATCACAAAAATATTTAAAATATTTCAGATTAATTTACTATGCAAATAAAGCAAAATCGTTAAAATGTGAGAACAAACTATAAGACATGCCTCTGTTTTTTTTGTTCTTTGAAAAAGAAAATGCGTTTGCGTTCACGTATCGGCAATTTTTCAAGTTGAAAGATAATAATATCAGGCTTAAGGGATTTTTTCAAAGGCACCAGGTATACCAAATAGCGGAGGAAGTACTATTCTCATATCAGTGACATTTGGAATCAAATTACAAGCACATCTAATTGAGTAATCAGACCATGTTTCAGTAAAGCAAAGTTCAAATTATCACAGCAGGAAAAGAGAGGTAATATTACGAATACAAAATTGTATTAAAACCGCTAGGACTGATTGATAAATTGGCCCATATAAATGTGTATGGAACACTAAATTTGAATTATCAATACATAGTATAAAACAAAGTCGCTTTCGCTGTATGTCCGTATGTATGCTTAGATCTTTAAAACTACGCAACGGATTTTGATGCGGTTTTTTTTAATAGATAGAGTAATTCTTAAGGAAGGTTTGTATGTATAATAAATGCATAATATAGTAGAAAAACACTGATAAATTTAAAGGTTTCTAATGTGATGTCGTAAATAAGCACGTTTTTTTGCGCTTATATTGCAAACGCTGGCTGAACCCTACGAGATAGACAAAAATAATGTACTACAGTATTGTTTACCTTAAAAAGTTCAACAAAAAGTCCGCGATAGTATATGTCTATCTCTTAGGGATAACCCAGCATAACCATTTTTATTCTTTACTAAATAATGGTTATTTACGAAGTGATTTTAAACAATACAGCATTAATCCTTATCCAATTAAGTAAGTTAAAAAAAATGTGCATTTATTATAGATCAATATGCTTTTTACAGCATGTAATTTAAGTGAATATTACCGAAGATATTACAAATTTAAAATGCAGGGTCGTAGTTGTTTGCGCCGGGCGGCGCGTGCCTATAAATAGCGCGTCGATGGCCGCGCTTCGCCTTATAGCACTTTATGATTTGCAGCGATCGCATGCGTTTATCGGAGCTCTCTAGCGAGGAAAATATCAAGAATTAAACATGTTTGTATTGGCTAATGACAAAAAAGCTGTGAACGTTGTGTATAAGGACATTCTGTAGTAGGTATATTTTGCATTGCACCCGTGCGAAGCCGGGGCGGGTCGCTAGTATCGTATAAATATAATATCCACGGGATGACCTAGAACTTTCTAAGTACAATTTTCTTTACAATAAAAAGGAACAACATTTTTGCAGTATTACAGTATTACGTATTTAGAGGAAAAACGAAGAAACTAATCAAAGCTACGCTTGAAAGGATTTAAGTTAGTTTTGCTCCTGAATTAAGTTTGTACGATTTATAGAGAAACATATTGGGAATGCGGCGGAACATTTTCAGCAGATTATGGTATTATTCTGGATGTATGACTATGACTATTCTAAGGGGTTTTAATAAAACAAACTGTAATAACGGTTGCTGTGTAGTGTCGGCTTAGAATAGCACTACCCCATTTCTTCCGGAGGGTGTACGTAAGAGGCGACTAACAGTATTGGGGCTTTTAAGGGATTTTTGGGCGATGCGGTTGGAGACCCATCACCAACAACCTTTATTTTAATGTTTTTTGACATGAATTCCTCATGTGGGGATTATTACTCATAAATAAAAGATGTTATTAAAGGAAAGAAAAATTTCGACACTGGCGGGGTTCGAACCCCGCCAGTGTCGAAATTTTTCTTTCCTTTAATAACATCTTTTATTTATGAGTAACCTTTATTTTACCATCTTTTCCCCACGCAACTTCCAAAAGTGGCTGAGGAATTTCAAATTCCCTAGCTCTGGCTACCCCTTCTAGAGATTAGTGAGTCGGGAGTATATGTATGTATGCAATAACGGCTATAGCAAAGTACTAGACTGAATATATCGAGGTAGAAGGAAATATTCTGAAAATAAATTTATTTGTATTTACATACAAATATTCACGGCTACACAAATTCCAAAAAGGGGCAGCCGGAGCTTTAGAGATAAAAAATTGTGAGCCGCTTATTAAAGTTGAATGGGGATAAAGGATAGTTGGGTCTCCAGCCACATCGCCCAACAATCACTTCCAACACCCTAATAACCTTAGTCGCCTCCTACGGCACCTGTGAGATGAAATGGCTTAGTGATATTCTAAGCGAACACTATATATTTACATACATATACTACCGGCTGTAAAACCCAATAAGGAGTAACCGTACGAAAAATAAAAGAGCATGTATGAAAAGATTGATGGATGTGAATGAAGCTAGAGAGGTTTGCCAGCATCGTACAAAGTGGCGATCGATAGTCTCTGCCTACCCCAATGGGAACTAACGGCGTGAGAATATGTATGTATGTATGATTCAGCCAAGTTGAGTAGGGGATGAAATATTAGAACAAAGGATGGTTGGTGATGGGTCTCTCTAGCCACATCGCATAAAAATCGCGTACAAAGCTTTAAAACCCTTAGTCGCCTCAAGAGACACCCGCGGGAAATTTTTGCGTCATACTACAAAGCCCTTCATTTTGCGTTAACAAAAAGAGTAGTACAAAAATTTTCACTGTTCGATAGAGCTACCTAATTCGTTTAGCATACAGCCCATGTCCCAATTTCAACGCAATATAAATTTAAGTGGTTCCATATAAAAATTACGTAAGTACTCACTTGGTTTTATCGTTCCAAAATGGAAAACGAAGATCAGGGCCACGCAAATAAATTAAAAGTTTTCTTTGCCGGTTGCGAAGTGGCGCAGTTTTAATTCGAAAACAAAAGAGTTTTAAAGGGCTTTACTAGATTGTCGTGCAAAGATAGAATAAAGGCTGAAGCCGTAAGCCCTTATCGCGAACTGCCCTGAGTGAGCCACCTTATCAGTGGTGGCCTTTGTAGGCTACTATTTGGTTTACTTGAGCGATTCGTTGTTTCCATTTCTAATTTAATTACTGACCGAAATAACTACTTTTATTACTATTTATTTGAGGTCGACTTGACGAATATTTTTCGTAGACGAAACGCTCGACTCATAGCACTACGAGTATTATGTAATGACATCTATGGCTGATGACCGATTAGTGGGCTTCAAAGTATTTAGTTCATGTTCATACATAGATTTGTTGAAGAACAGCGAGTAAGATTGATGAACTATTTATTATATACGTACGAATTCATTTCGTTCCAAAATAGATTAACTTAAATGATGAATTAACACTTTGTCTACGAAAAAAATACTACGATTAGTGAATGTTGGAACAGACATTTAAAAATTTCTAATTTAACTTTAAATAAGGGATCTAGAATCTTTTACACTAAGTTTTACGGATGAAAATTATTGTCTTACCATTAGTTTTATAAATGAATAATCTATGAAATAAAAGCGACGACGATTTGTGAATATCACATCAAAAAATTGTCTATCTGGATTTTGCGTAGTTTAACTACTTATATACAAAGGGTCTAGAAACTTTTACTCGTATGTATGCAAATTTCATTTTATGTCGGAATCTGGAAATATTCATTAAAAATATAGTTTATTTATAAACTAGGACCATAGAATTTATAAGAATCCGCGTGTATATGTACGCATAAGTATAATATACTTCTGTACTATGGTATAACATTAAAAGAAGAAGTTATTGTCTAATGTAAACAAAATTTTTGCATTAATGAGAAAAAAACTTACGTCATTAAAATACGCTTGCTCTAGTCTTTGCCGCGATTTGTTTGCTTTGCTATATTCAGGAAGACTGGACTGTCGCCTCACACGGAGCCTCTGCTCTCGTTCCATGGTCAGCAGATCAGATTTTTGGGAAAGCACTAAATAGTGCAGTCTGTGTACTATATCCATTGTTATTTTTAATTAAATTTACAAAAAACACAACTAGTTCACTAACATTCAGAAAACCACTAAGTACTGTTTTCAAAAAGTGCAAATAACATGTTTATATTATTTAAAAATTAATAGTTTGTTTAAGTAATTGATTGCAGATTTATCAATGTACTGTACTCTGAAGAGAGGTTGGCGCGTGACTGACGGAAGGAATGAAGGATGCCGGCCGGATGTACGAATGAAGTTTCATCGTCGCCTAGCAACGCCTGGCAAACATCCTTGGTGGAACTTATTTGATTCGCATGCAAACTTCATAAAGTTTCTTGATGTACTAGCTTAGTTATATAATGTAGAAAGCTCTAATGAATTTTAATTACTCGAAACGTAGAACATGTAAAATGACTTAATAATATAGAAAATGTTCTTTGACTTCAATAAAAAAAACGGGAAACTGCGTGAAATCTACGCTCTTAAATTTGGTTATTTTATATTAAAGCAGAAAAACGTTTGTGTTAGTTTCCTACTATTGAATGAACGGACTTTACGTTGGTTTCGGAGCACATGGCTATTGATAGGGTATTTAAAAAGCGGAACTATCAAGTTTTGGAGCTAGAAACTTTAGTACTACTTTTGGAGCAAGAAAAAGGCCAATAAACCAACTTACCTAGAAAAAATGTTCGAAACTGCTTTGGACACTTAAATTCCGTAATTAATATTTTTAGTCTAATTTGATAGATGTGTCGTGATACGTCTAAGCAGGGGGGAGGCTTTTGCTTATACTATGGATATTCCATCAGGTCTTAACTTCGTGTAAAAAACTATCATATCTATCCTCTAAGTGGACTCCCAGAAATTGACGTCACCAAAACGAATTTTAATTAAAATATTAAAATACAAGGTAAACATAATTTATTTTTCGTTCAAGTAAACAGACAAAATATATTTCTAAATAAATGTAAAATAAAAAATATATGCGTTTCAACTAAGCTTATTTATAAATTGAGCGTCTTAGTATTATTTTGAGGTACAGATAACGATGTGCAATTCATAAGCCAACTAGTGGGCAAAACATAATTAAAAACAATTTAATAACCTTTTTTAAACCTGGCCTTAAAGCTGTAGAGCTTTTATACAAAACAGGGGTTGCCAGAGCTTAAGATTAAGCGATTTCTCAGCTCCAGCACCGTTTCCAGCATCCATACACTAACTTGTTGTAAATTAATACTAGGCCGTCATTTTGTTTAGTAATATCTTGAACAGAAAGCAAAAACAAACATCGAGATTCTACGTTGAATTGCTGTGCTTTTAAATTGTATAAGCAGTATTTTATATAAAAGACAAAAAAATGTAAATATGTTTTAAATTCAACTAAAATATTGTAACAATATGTGTTCAAACTCATTTGAAACGCATAGTCGCACTAAATACAAATTGCAAGTAAATTATTATGAACAGTGTTTTGTAGAGACCATCAAAGAAAAAAAACACACTTCAAAAATACAACAAAATATTTGTATGAATTAAACCAATATAAATTATACTGATTTAATTATTTTCTAAAGGCCGCGGCACACATGGAGTGAAAGCACAGCACATATTAATTAATATCAGATTACTCCATTTGTCTCTTCGTTACGCGGCAACTAATAAACCTGAGAACAGCAAAGTTGGATGCTTCGGTTGGATTGATAAATTATTGGTAGTATCGTAACTAGCAGCCATAGTGTCATGAAAGCACGCAATTAAAAGAAAACTCGCGCATCTAGGATTAAGCACCATTAGTAGTTTTTTGGTCTAAAATTGACAATTTTAGAGAAATTAATATAGATTGGTTCGAAAAAAATCATACTGCGATGAAAGTCAGGCAAAGGGAAGATACAAGAATTAATCTTACCATAAGTACCAAAGCCACATCTAAAAATCGTTTATATTTATATTTTATAGCGGCAATAGAAATACATATTTGTAACAATTTAATTTTTTTAGCTATCACGTTTAAGTAGATACAACCTGCTGACAGACAGACAAACAACGGAGTTTGAGTAATACGGTCCTGATTTACTTTTAGGTACAGAACCTCATATACAAGTAGTTAAATAAAGGTGTAAATCGAAAGACATTCTCTATTATATACGACATGTTTCTGTGCTTTTCTTCATATGTGCGTTAGCCGTTAACAACGTTTTGTGCGCAAAACAAAATGTAACATATCACAGATATGAACAAACGTAACATTTTAGACATTAATAGGGTAATGGAACAATACATAAGGTTATATACAAAAATATGTAGTCAAAACATTTATGAAATAGCACTAAGATGACGGTAAATAAGTAATATTGTTTAACAACTACAAAATCTTTTGAATATTGAATTTGTCAATATAACCAGACACAATTCTAAAAGTCTATTAAATTGCAAATTTTTAAACTTAATTTATACATGTGTGCATACCTATTTAATGTTATCTTCTCTTATGCAAGAACTTTTAATAAATACAAGACAATATTCTATTTGCAGCTTTAAATAATTTTAACTGTAATATAATGTGCTGTATACTTGGTTGCAGTACTAGACCATTTATTTCCTTAGTTTGATTAAATATTGTTACTATGTAATAATATAACATAGAGGCAGTATGAACATTCAACCTAGTACAAAGGTCAAAAATAATTTTAACATAAATTATCAAGTATCAGAACATGTAACAATAAGTTGTACTTAAGTTTTTCTGTACTCAACAGATAAAATTAATACAGACTTAACTAATTATTGCTTTCTTGTCAAACACAAATAATATATACCAAAGGTTGAGTTACTTGTTAGAGGTTTAAGAACAATCTATGTGCAATAATTTTATCTTTTATATTTATGTTATTAGATGTGAAAGCCGCACAAATTTTATTATAAGTATGCCATTTTTATGACGTAGCAGTATTAATACCCTGTCCAGCACACCATATGAAAATAAAAATAACTAATAGCTTGATAATGTACTCAACAGAAGGGATAAAGATATGTTTTAGTTTAGTTAAAGGTTAATCCACAGCTCATACAACTAGAAATTTTACCTCCAACATTGTGCTGACTGCATGCCGCACAATTTTATACACTTCAAAAAATTCAACACACATAACTTATCAAAATTATAGGTTTAATAATTTATAGCACACAATAAGTTAACATTGTTATCTTTTGTTCCACTTTTATTTTCAACACATTTATAGAATAAATATATTAACTAAGAAATATTTATTATCTTAAGGCTTTTAATTTTTAATAGTAAGATTTCCCACCAAGCTTTGTAATTATCAAAATGCTTGATAGAAAATCATGAGATATTGATAAAGAGCTCTGACATGCAATAGCTGAGCCTAAAAAAAATACCTTATTTTAAAATACTCAAATATATGATGTTGAGGACCTAAAGCCAATTCATAAATCAGAAAACGGCACAATGAAAAAAGTTGCTTGAGTGTATGAACATAACTGCAATAATTTTATATAAATACATAATATTTTTCAAGCTCATATACAAAATGCTTTTGAGTAAATGGTGCCTTAATATAGAGTAAGACATGCCAGTATATATCTAGTAAAAATATATAACAAAACAAAAAACGGTTACCATTTAAAATATTTGAAGAACCATTTTTGATCATTTGGTTTTTTTTTTCTGTGTTACATTAAACTAGATTTAGCATTGTCATGTTTAAATATTATCACTGATTGTACATGATATTTTTTAGTAAAGCACTTTAATATGTTAAATTATCTGATTTTATGAGCTTGCAATTATTCAATAAAGTAACATTAATCAGTTATGAAATAAGGTAACCAATCCATTTAATTTCAACTATTTACATGCAAATACTCTTCTTCAATCATCTCACTTTAGTTAGCACTATATTATAATTATTTTCTAGACATCAGCAATCCTTGATTTTCCATTTAGTTTGCCAAACTGGCCCAGCATTAAAACTGTGTTAATTAAATTCTCAGAATAGATCCGTTGGTTAGTTTCCATTCGTCTTAATTTATGTACCACATATTTGGTGAAAAATTCTAACTCATTCTCGTTTGGCTCAGATCTGTTAACATCAGGACTATTTCTTTTCTTGCTTTTAGGACTTGTTTGGGTTGTAGAACTTCTTGATTTCTGTTTAGTCATGTTTCCATATTGATGATTATTGACAGTTGCCGAGTTGAGATCATCACGTAATTCATTTGCTTCTTCTTCATTCAAATTGATAGTTAATTCATCGGGAACGGTAACCATAGGTATATGATTTTCAGTAAATATTGGTGTGGGTAGGAAAGAAACTCGCTTTCGTACTTTAACAGGTTTAGAATTTTCTGATTTCTGAGCAGGGGTGCATATAGTGTGCCTTCTTGATATTTGCCCCTCTTTCCCTTTATTTTTCTGAACTCGATTAACGGTATTTTTATTGCTCCAAAAATTCACTTTGATCTTCTGTTTGGGTTTTATTGTTTTAGTAAGTGGTTTAGTATCTGGAAACTTGTAGAACACATTATGTTCTTCATTATCAGTTGGAGGTAGGATAGAAGGTCGCTTTGTTTCTTTAACTTTAACAAAATTTGTTCCATTTTGATTGTTGAAATACTGTAAATTAAGTTTATACCTCACGTTTTCTTCATCTGAATGAGAGCTTCCTTTTTTATTTGGTTTCATTTTGTTTGTTTGTATGATTAACTCAAAGCAGTCTAGGCCAAGGTCAACTGCAGTCTGAAAATCAATAACATTTCAATTATCAACACGTGTATATCATTCTATGAAATGAAACAATCAAGCTTGTCAGATTTAAAACTACGATTTACTTTACTTACTAAACAGATTTACATAAAACAAAACAATGCGTCCTGACATAAAGGTTATCGAAAATTTAATGACAACAAAGGAGAAGTGTTTAAAAGATATTCATCGCAGATAGGTCAAAGCTAAAAGTTCACTGCAGTATAATTTTTTTCAGCATTGTTCGTCACTTTAACTCAAATTTCAGTTATCCCTCCAAAAGTATGTTTCGTCATCAACTTATCGCATTAACTCACAAGGCTAAATGTCTTATATAATAAGTAACCAAAAATATCCAATATCAACTTACCCGACAATATTTCTTCAAGATAACAATAGAATATCATGTATTAAAACTCGATTTACACTAAAATTATGAAGAAAACCAGCACTGTGCAACAGCGTAACCCCAAGCTATGCTTGTTTTTTGACAGTTGTTAGTTCCGATTTCTATCATCCGCAGTTTTATGGCGCGCAGCGCTGCTGTGCTTCGGTTACTACTTCAATTCAGTCAGTTTCATATCTTTCAGTTCTGGTCTGACTTCAGAGTTCAGATCGGTATTTCAGATTCTGAGTTGTTTAAGGGCAATCATATGGAGGCAATAATAAAATTAAAATTATGTACCAAATGCAATACGAATACAGGCAAAAATAATTTTAGAAGAAAATCAATCATTCATTAGATTTAATATCTTTGTTTTATGCGCCAGATGAGAAATTGTTAGTTATCATAAGCAAAGAAAGATTTTTCTTAGCCCTTACATACTTATTAAAGACTTCTATATCACTGGGTAGCATAAGCAACGCTCTGCTGGCCAATAAGCCTTATTTAATTACTAGCTGTGCCCACGACTTCGTTCGCGTGATTGTCGAGAACAAAAAAACGACGTTTAGTTAAGAGTATATCACCTTTTTGAAATAAAATAAAGAACCAATAAAATCTAATGCGGACACTTATTGTGATGTAGGAACTATTGAGTATTTTATAATGATATTTAATTAATTACAGTAGCCATTATCCAGTTGAAATAATAAAAGGTCGTAACTGTGTGTATCTCATTTGAATTAGTGTTTATTTAGATACAGTTACAGGGTTAGCCAAAGATTATGGATCGCTACCTTGTACGATCCTAGCAGAGCTGCATAATGCATCAATATATTTATAAAGCCCTTTTGTTTTTAACACTTCGGAATTTTGCATATAGATCATATATCAATCCCGCCCGATTTCGGCCGCAGCAACTTCTGGTATCCGGCTATTAAGAGTGTGTTCATGTGCTCTCATGTGACTGACATAGCCAATATTTCCGACAAATGTTCTATGACGTATGTTGAAAAATCAGTAACCCTCCAATATATAGGTAGTTATTATTGATGGCCGCAGGTGGTCGGGCCTTGAGCTCATCACTCTTTGCTTCGAGCTAATCACGTCTTTTCCTTCCGAAAAGAAATATTACCCGGTTGACAGGAAGGGGGTGAAATTTAAATTACTAAATTTCACTCAAGAAATAATAAAACAAACGGGGTAAGGTAAATAAAACCGCTCAAAAAAGGCACTTTACTATTATTAGGGTTTACGGTTGTTGGTTGTACTATGATAATACATTGAATTAAATCGATTTATCAGTGGCATAATATGCACTGTAATAGCTGTGTAGTGTCGGCTTAGAATAGCACTACCCCATTTCTTCCGGTGGATGTACGTAAGAGGCGACTAACGGTATTGGGGGTTTTTAAGGGATTTTTGGGCGATGCGGTTGGAGACCCATCACCAACAACCTTTATTTTACCATCTTTTCCCCACTCAATTTTCCAAAAGTGGCTGAGGAATTTCTAATTCCTTAGCTCTGGCTACCCCTTCTAAGGATTTATAGTCGTGAGTATATGTATGTATAATATGCAAATTTAACTAAATTAAGGTTAGTCACTAAGGTCACTACATCATTTTAGTGTTTAAAAAAGTAGAACTTAAAAGATGTCTTATGTTTCTGGTGTTTAATACATACATATTCTCACGCTGTTAGTTCCCATTGGGGTAGGCAGAGACTATCGATCGCCACTTTGTACTTTACACTTTTTTTATCGCCAATGTGGAAGGTAATGTTAGTAGAGGACGACCTCGGAGGACACATTTGGATCAAATAGAAAACGTGCTCAAAAAGGCAGGTGTCCGCAGTATGAAGAATAAAAGAGCATGTATGAAAAGATTGATGGATATAAACGAAACCAGAGAGGTTTGGTGTTTAATGTAGACCAAAATTCAGTTTTTTATTATAAACGTTCACGAAAACTGGTTGTGAAGTGACGAGCATTTGAAGAATGGCTAAGAATTTCAAAATTCTGCTCACCAAATTATATATTAATATTATATATACTATTAATTTACATAATATATTAATATTAATAAGCCTAATTTAAGAAACTAAGTAAAGATAATATTTAAAAGCATTTTAGTTATTTTCATAGTCGGCGAATTCACTTGACATTGGCAGCTTGTATTAATTTCGTCTTGCTTGTTTCCTGTAGCTTCTATTACTTTAACCGACTTTAAAATAAGGGGTTAAAGGGGCTAAAAAATGCAAATTTTATTTTTGCTTTATTTTATTTTGTTCTTTATTTTATTTTTGCTCAACGCCATCTATCGGACTTTGGATTCCAACTATCAACATTAGTTCTATATTTAGACTTAAGATGTCGTTGCAAGTACTATACTGAATTGCGTAACGTAATATTTTTCTTCTTGAACTCACAAAATTAATCATATCTTTTGATAGAGTGAACCGATTTCGATGAAACAAAAACTAAGTTATACCTCAAGTTACGTATAATTTTTGTATATAAACATTTTCAGCATTGAATTCGTAGATTTTACGTGGTGTGCGCACAAACAAACATATAAACAGACAAACAGACAAAAATAGAAAAAATGATGGAAATGGGTTCTGTTACTTATCTGTTCACACGCTGGCTATTTTTTTTTTTCAATTTCTTCAATGTACAAAAATGACTTTTCTACAGATTTATTATACATACATACATACATATTACTCGCGGCTATAAATCCCTTAATGGGGTAGCCAGAGCTTTGGAATGAAAAATTCCTCAGCCACTTTTGGAAGTTGATTGGGAAAAGATGGTTATAATAAATGTTTTTGGTGACGGGTCTCCAACCACATCACCCAAAAATCACTTAAAAAGCCCCCTATACCCTTAATCGCCTCTTACGATCACCCACGGGTAGAAATGGGGTAGTGTTATTCTAAGCCGACACTACACGGCTATATGTATAGATAATATATCAATCGGTAGCGGTAAAATTTTATCTGGTTATATATATGTGTTTTTATAAAAATATACTTAAATATATTTTTACAAAATTATTTAAACCTGTTATCAAAGGAGGATGGGCACAAATGTATGGCACCTGGTCCCAGCACCAATCAGATGAGTGATACGTCGTTGGAAAGGTTATTTTTGTACAACAGAAATAACTAAAGCGCTTGTCCTAAATTGCTGCTGTTTTGAGAAAGATTACTTACTTTAAAAGTTTTTTTTTGACAAGGCTGCTCGTCATGTTTGTTTCATGTTTTTGATACATTTTCGATTTAATTATGACAACTTATTGCAAACTTTGACAGTTTTTACAATGTCGCTTCAGCATTGAGATGTTTTAAGTATAACATAATTAAGTTACACCAGATGGTCATCAATTTTATTGCAAATCTGGTCAGATTTGCAAAAAACTGTACATCAAAATCGGCAGCTCTAACAAAATTGCTCCTAAAGTCTTTTTTTTCTACACTAACAGGGCTTTAGAATGATATATGATTCAACTTGATTGAGAGACATTTAACATGGGGACCAAAATGCCCATCCTCATTTGACATGACCTTATTTACCTTAGTTATTTCCCGTCATCCCGTGAGCTACTACTTAAAGTAAGTAGACTTTAAATACCTAGTATGGTAAAGTACTCGTACAATTGGCGGTCTAATAAGGAAAAGTGATCCCGTGTAGTTAACCTTTGGTTGGTTGGTATGGTAATAATTTATGGTCATTATTAGGGCATGGTGAAACAAATGATTTAGCTAGTTACTAATTGAAATTTATGTATTGAATGCAAAAAAAATAAACAGTAGAAAAAACCTCTATTTTAGATTTCAGAATTAAAACAAAACATAATAATTTAAATAGTAGATTTTTTTTTATTGCAGTCATGCTTACATCTTCGTTTAGCTGGCCAAGCGACACTAAATAGGTGGACAACACTGTTTGCTCTACACACTGTTAAGACAGCCTTCCAGAAGCAGACGTGCATTTCAACACACTATCTCAACATAACACAATGCACCATCCAGAAACATCAATTGAAAGTCAAGTATTTGACGAAGGATCGGTCTTGAACTTTGTAGTTAGTCTACTTAACAAAATTCATCAACGATGTTTAAAATCATCTTCCCAATTAATTTCTCAAACTCTGGCTACCCCATTTTGTGCATGATAGCCGTGGGTATATTGTATGAATTTAGTAAGATGAGGTCCCTCAGAAAATAAAACAATATTAGGCTATAATAATAGAGTGCGATGTGAAAGATGATATTGTAATAGCAAAGTATAATAATAATAGATTGGCAAAGGAATGTTAAGATGGTTTGGCCACATAGAGTGGATGAAGGCAAGTATTTTTTTATAGAGCAATGTGTCCTAACGCCAGAAACAGACGACACGGAGGACAAAATTAGATTAAACAGGGAATAGCCTCCGTATTCTGAAGAATAAATTAGCATTTTTCTGAATATAGACGAAAGTCGAAGGGTTTGCCAGGATCGTACAAAGAGGCGATCAATAGTCTCTGCCTGCCACAATGAAACTTATGGCGTAAATATATGAGGCATATGTATGTATGCTCCTAACTAACTTTGTTTTTATTATTTGTAAATACAAACGACAATCTCGCGGAAGTTGTAACACATACTTATGTCTATGAATCTCAAAAAGGGATGAGCAAATTTCTATTTAAAAATTACTAATCTGCTTTTGTAATTGAATAGCTGGTGGTGAGTCTCCAGCCATATCGCGCAACAATCGCTAAAAAGCCCTAATACCCTTGGTCGTCTCGTATGACACAGGGGAACATACAGGGAAGTAATTAGTCAGCGCTTTCCTATCGCATCTTAAACACCGGTTACTGTTTTTTGGGATTTCCGTGAATGTAGGCAGTGTTCAATGTGTTTGTTTTGAATTTATCAAGCTGAATGAATATAGAGGATGGACAAAATCAATTAAGTGAAAGGGAATATAGAGCCACTGCAAATGGTAATTAATTTCAAAACAGTTAGGTCGAAAAGAGATTTTTCGCCTCGGTAGCCCCTTATTTGAATATAGCACAATTATATTGAGTTTATTGATACTTTTGTACATTCCTGCATTAAGTTGATCATAATGTTTCATCTCATTACTTAATAGCACAATAATAATTTGATTTTATCTTGAATTATTAAGTATGATAAAACAAAACACAATTGACAACAATTAAAGTAATTGTAGCAATAAAATTAAGTTTACGACTTTGTACGCACCATATGATTTTTCATGCTCAACCACCCCATAATAACACTAAACACACACTAGCACTCTAGTCAATGAATAAAATTAGTCTTTTGTTTGATAAAAGAGATACTGGACGGATAATAAACAATTTATTACGTAAAATCAAGAGAGATCTGGTTCGGAGGCGACTGACAAGTTAAACAAAGATCTTCTGTCAGATGAAAATGGGATGGGAAGCTGCGCACTCCGCAACCCGCGAAGGACTTGGCTAGGTCAAATGTGATATGATAACAGCTATTGTTATAAATTCTATCTATTTAATAATATGTATCTAGTATGTATTTATTTAAAGAATAAATTATTTTACACAATAAATCTAATTTAAATTTTATTTTCTATAATTCCCATTATTTTTGCTGAGCAGGCTAAAGAAGTTGAAAGTGCGGTATCATAATCAAAAATGTCAGAAATCAAGACATATTCTTTATAAAAGCATCATTAATTCATCATCGTTGTTTGTTTTGTGTAGTTGGCCTATTTCTTTATCGAACGCTGCTGTAACTTTTGTCGTTTTCGTTCACTACAAAATAGGCATGCGCAGAAGTGACCTGCTTTTTACGAGTTTACAGGTGGTTTTTAACCTAATTTTGAAGTAGAAAAAACTGTCAAACTAAGTAACCATTATTGATGTTTTTACAGAAAAAGATGGAAGCATTTAGCATCATCGGTTAATCTATCCGATCTACCGTAAAGTATTTTACTTTACGGTCCTTTTTAATTTAAGTTGGTGAACATAGCGCCATCTAGTCTCATTCTTCTGAAGCTCCAACAATACTTGTACAACTCAAACCTTTTCCTGTATTCAGTGTGTGGATATTAACAATACGTATTTGCTACACACTCACCTGAGTGCGAACTGCTGCTAGATGTAGCTGTGCGGCTCTGTAGTCATATTTCTTCAGTAAAATTTCCTCCTAGAGAGAAACAAGAAAAGTAATGAAAATAAAGTACTATTAAGTTTAACCGAGATTTCCGTTGTGTTACCTTCTAAGATATAGTAATTAGTTTTATGCCACTCAGAACTTTAGTTTATATACGGTTATTACTTCAATACGGTTGTTGGGTTATTGGACCTCTAGTTAATTTGATAATTTATGCTTGCTTCGATTAGCAGAGAACCTAAATCAGTACTTTGATCAATCACGCTTCCGTTGAACGAATTTAAGCAATGAAAGGAGCATCTTTAGATATACTTATCTTAAGACTTATCTTAACAGGGACTAAGATTAACCACCAAAATTACTTTAAATGGGTTCCTAACAGCGAGATATGGCAGTTGGATCGGCCCAATGAACGTAATTTTCAGCTATAATTATTATAACTGGAAAACGAGTTAAGGGATCCGTCTGAATCTTGGCAGATATTAGCTCCAAACCAAAACAGGGTGTACAACAATAGCTCTGCAACTAACTGAAGCTTTTTGGGACATAATGGAAGTTCTTAATATCGAGAAAAAATAAAGCGAATATACTAATTGTAAGTTAAGTTTACTCTATCATTAATGTGTTGATTTTGTGGCATCCATGCTAAAATTAAATTCTCTGAAAACCAGTTAAAAAACCTCCCTAATGACGTTCAAAAGAAATAAAAAAAACAAAGGTGTATGCTATAACGTATCTAAATATACCTGAAACCCAAAGACTAAAAGAAAAGTACGTCAAACGACGTTTGTATTAAAACGTGAGATGCACAAGTAGTAACTAAATGACGCAAGGGTCAGGGAGTTGTAAAGAAAGTGTAATAGAAAAGCGACCTTTTATAAAGTTTTACCTGTATTTCATTAACTTTGCTGTAGAGGTTGCCCTCCAGGCTTCTGCTTTGTATGCGGGCTAGCGAGTCCAGGCTGTCCTGTGGGTAGAGCAGACAATTTCAACTTAGTTTGCACTGGTGGATTAATATTTTTTAAATTAAAGTTTAAAAGTAAAAGAAAATATTTTTCTATTATTTCATGTCTGAGTATTTTAGTTTAACTTTTGAGTTTAAAAATAGGCAACCATTAAATAAAAAGATAGGAAAAGCTAAATAATCAACCATTGTGTTTTCACCTCTACGTTATACGTACGTTATACGTTATTAAAGAAAATTTAATGTAAGTTCCTTTACTTTCGCGGTTATGAGTTGACGCCTAACGATCAAGTCTAAAAGAGAATGTTGTTTTTTTTGTTGAATTTGGTGATTTAATTCTGTGTATTGATTGTTTGGCTCCGGTTTTATAATCACAAAGGGAAACTAACATTATATTCTTATTTCTTTTTTTCGGCGGTTGACATTATTTTATAATATATTATAATATAATTTTTATATTATACATACATACATACATACATATTCTCACGCCGTTAGTTCCCATTGGGGTAGGCAGAGACTATCGATCGCCACTTTGTACGATCCTGGCAAACCTCTCTAGCTTCATTCACATCCATCAGTCTTTTCATACATGCTCTTTTATTCTTCGTACTACGGACACCTGCCTTTTTGAGTACATTTTCTATTTGATCCAAATGTGTCCTCCGAGGTCGTCCTCTACTAACATTACCTTCCACATTGGCTCTATAGATCTCTTTTACCAATTTACTGTCATCCATCCTCTCTATATGCCCAAACCATCTCAACATTCCTTTCTCTATCTTTCTTACAATATCATCTTTTACACCACATCTTTCACGAATCACGTCATTCCTTACACAATCACATAACCTCACATTACAAACTTTTCTGAGGGACCTCATTTCTACTGCATTCACTCTGCTTTCATGCTTCTTCTGCCACACCCAACATTCACTACCATACATAAGCGTAGGAACGAGGACAGCATCATGCACAGCCATTCGAGCCTTTTCGGACACCGATTGACTAGACATGAGACTATCCAGTGCTCCATTTACCGCATTACCCTTTTTTACTCTTCTTTCAATGTCTTCATCACACTTTCCATCCCTAGTGAACAAACTTCCCAGATATACGAACTCTTTCACTTGTTCCACTTTCTTACCATCGATCTCAATCACGCATTCAGTCATATTCTCCTCTCTCTCAAAAACCATGGTTTTGGTTTTATCTACATTCACTCTCATTCCTTTTCTTTCAAACGACGTACATGCAATATTCATCATCTCTTGCAACTCTTCAACCGACGATGCAAGTAACACTTGATCATCAGCATATAAGAGGCATTTGATGACGAATCCACCCATTCTCAGTCCATACTCACTTTCACGCAACTCTATCAGACAGTCATCCATGAACAAATTGAAGAGCCACGGAGAAGCTACACATCCCTGTCGGACACCTCTAGAGATACCGAACCAGTCTGTGTTTTCCCCGTTTATTCTTACACATGCACTAGAATCCTCATAGAGTGATACCAATGCACGTATAAGTTGGCTCCCCAAGCCGAACTTGGATAACACCTCCCACAAATACTTCCTTACCACCCTATCATACGCCTTCTCTAAATCTATGAAGGAGCAATACACCTTTCGATTCTTGGCTAAGAACTTTTCAGTGATGCTCCTTAAAGAGAAGATTTGATCCATACATCCCATTCCCTTTCTAAATCCTGCTTGCACATCCCAAATTTTGTCATCTGTTTCATTCATCACTCTTTCAATCAATACCTTTGCATACAATTTACCGACAACACTGAGTAGGCTGATTCCGCGGTAGATTTTAGCTTCCTGGTGTGACCCTTTTCCTTTATATAAGGGCACAATTACTGCCCTGCACCAATCTCGTGGTACTTTACCACTCGACCAACACTTTTGAAAAAGGAAGTACAGCCAGGAAGCCACCAACCCTTTACCAGCCCTCAGCATTTCGATACTTATCCTATCATACCCTGCCGCTTTCCCTACTTTCATACTTTTCAATGCTTTTATTACTTCTTCCATACTAATCTCACTGTCACTACTGTCACCCATTGCCTCATTCCAGTCAACATTGCTGCCCATTGGCGAAGAAATAGGTGAATCCTCTTTTTCAAACAGTCCCTCAAAATAGTTCTTCCATACTCGTCTTATGCTACTTTCATCCGTCGCCAATTCACCCTGTTCATCTCTCACTACATTCACTCTCGTGTTTTGGGAAACTCCCTTTTCTTTCCGGATATATTTCCAGAATAACTTTTGGTTATCCCGGAAATTATCAGAAAGTTTCCTCTCACACCACTCTTGCAGATCTCGCTTTTTCTTTTCTATTTTCTTCTTTACCTCATTCTTAACTCTCTTATATTCATCTTCACTTTTCTGCACTACATCGTCAGTTACACTCGCATCCATTCGTTTACTAGCTTTAATCGCTAGTAAATCCAACCAAGCTTTCTTCTTATCTCCAACTGCCTCTTTCACATCTTTATCCCACCAACTTGTTGGTGGTCTATTTGTCCTCTTACTCAATCCACACACTTCCGTCGCACATTCAACCATTGACGATTTGAGCATATCCCATGCTTCTTCTATTTCCAATTCATCCTTCATCTCCACGCAACGTAGTCTCTCGTCCAGTTTCTTCATGTATTCATCTCTAATGTTTACATCCTCTTCCAATTTCTCCACTTTAATTCTCGCAAATTCAGTTGTTGACACTTTGGCCCTGTGACGCCAACGCGTGCACAGTCCCCTCAATCGTGATATCACGAGGAAGTGATCTGTGCCAACGTTAATGCCCCTATAGACTCTGGTGTCAACAACCTTTGCTCTTAGCCTTTCATCCACTATCACAAAATCTATCATACTTCTCTCGCTTCCCCTCTGTCTAGTATACATATGGATATCTTTGTGTTCAAACAACGTGTTCGTAACACAAAGATTCCTCCCCAAACATACATCAATCAATTTCTCCCCATTCTCGTTCACTCTTTTATCACCAAACTTTCCTAAAACTCTTTCACAACCGTTGCGTGACACCCCAACCCAACCATTAAAATCTCCTAACATAACAATTCTCTCATTCTGATCACACCCATTCGCAACATCGTCTAACAAATTCCAAAACTCCTCCCTCTCGGATAATGGTTTGGACATGTCCGGAGCATACACGCAAATTATGCGCATCCGGACAAGCCCTACCTTCACCTTTATCCATAGGAGCCTTGGACTCACACATGCATAATCTTTCATGCACTTAGCCATCCTTTCAGATATTAGAAGTCCCACGCCTTGGCAAGCTCTGTCACTCTCGGCAACTCCCGACCAGATAGCAGTAAATGGGCCAAGTTGTGAAACCTCTTTTTCCTTGCGCTTCGTTTCATTCACACACAGAAAATCTAGGTTTCTTTCTTCCATAATCAAACATACTTCATCTAATTTTTCATGCATCCCTCCACACACATTCATCGTACCAAAGCGGGTCTCTTCAGCCCACTTTTCGCCCCGCGAGGAACCACGGCGTGACAGGTGGCGAGCCACATCGCCGCCATCGTGTTTAATTTTTGTTCTGAAACACATTTGGACCCCACGAAAAGCAAGGGAAATAAACTGTCCGCCTAGCCAGAGCCCCGCTTGACTAGGTAAGGTTATTTAGTACCCGGAGTGCACCAAGCTCCGGGACGGCGGCACGCTAGCGACCAGGCTCACCCCTGGCCATGCATCCCTCGGCGCGGCAGACCTTGGATTGGTGTAAGGGCGAAGATGGAAAAGCCCTGTTCCCTTAGTCGACTCCTACGAAACACCCACGGGAAGAGATGGGGTAGTGCTATTCTATGCCGACACTACACAGCAAATATTATATTATATTATATTATAATGATATCAAAAAATATTTAATATACATTTTACTTATTGCTAATCAGGTTTTTTAGTCTCATCATCTTATTCAATGCATTATTGATTATCATCAAATTAAATAAGTTAAAATTTATCAAATTATACTCTGCCTTGACCAATTCAACCTCAGTAAGGACCTTAAAAATTCCAGCACATTCTTTTATATTTGGACACAAGAAAATTTTGGATACTAAAAATAGCCCTATGGTGGTGGGGCGGTGGTAACTTATAAAAACAATATACTATCTCATCCCAACTCCCGTTTTAGATGAAGCGATTTAGGCCCTGGGTTATTAAGTGATTAGTGAGCGATGGACACCAAAAACTTTACACAATACCTTTTATCTTTACTTCTGCCAAAATTGTCTATAAAAATATTCGCTCATTCTTTAAGTTGGGTGATCAGATCCTCTTTATCAGATTTATCGTCATAATTATTTTTATGAAAACCTGTTAATATTTTTCTTTGAAAATGAACTAAGCTAATAGCATTTCCAGTGCTCCACAATCATTTTACATTTATTTTATGAAATTTTGTTATTGTGCGTGCGCTGTATTTACACTGTTTTGTGAAGGAAACCAAAAGTAAAATTAATTATGAAAACAAACGTAATCTTATTTAATGAAGATTCAGGGGTTTTCGTTGTAACGTATATTTTAATTGTGCTGTAGTCCATTATTATAATTTTGTGAGAAATGTAAGACGAAAATTCCGTGTAGATTAGTGGTGGGAACTTGATCTTTTATTCTGGGAGACTATTTTAGAATATCTAATTAATGCCAAACCCTTCATATTATTAACTTTTTTTTTATTTAATACCGTGAATTTAATGAGAAACAACAGTTTTATTTTTTAAATGAACAAGAACTATATAATATATAATAAGAATATTTACTCTTATGCCGTGTAGTGTCGGCTTAGAATAGCACTACCCCATTTCTTCCGGTGGGTGAACGAAAGAGGCGACTAACGGTATTGGGGCTTTAAAAGGATTTTTGGGCGATGCGGTTGGAGACCCATCACCAACAACCTTTATTTTACCATCTTTTCCCCACTCAACTTTCCAAATGTGGCTGAGGAATTTTTAATTCCTTAGCTCTGGCTACCCCTTCTAGGGATTTATAGCCGTGAGTATAAGTAAGTAAGTAAGTAATATTTACTCTTAACATATCTTGTCGTATCATAATCAAATTAGCGGAGTAAATCGGAATTGTAAAAGTGGCTTTTTTTATTATTATTGCGATATTTTTTCCTTTTATTTCTGTAAAGGGACAATGTGTTTTCTTTATTTCCTGACTAACTTTCAGGTGTTGATCATGATAGCGAACATACATGAATCTTATGTGGATGTGTCCTATCTTAATCAAAATATCCATATTAATATTAGTTTTACCACAGAGACACAGAACCTTCGTCGTATTTAAGTAATCAGGTAAATTCAGCTTGCAATTTCCTAAGCAAACAGAGATAAATCTGAGTGATTTTGTGAGGGCAACCCCTGTGGGATTACAACCCGGAGACTTCCGGTTCATGAATCTAAGGCTGTAACCGATAGACCATGAACGCAGTTATAAATTATACATATACAATTCTGACGTATTTACTCGGTTACATACATACTCACGGCTATTAATCCCTAAACGGGGAAGCCAGAGCTTTGGAATAAGAAATTTTTCAGCTACTTTCGGAAGTTGAGTGGGGAAAAGATGGTAAAAATAAATAATTGTTGGTGACGGGTCTCTAACGACATCGCCCAAAAAATACTTAAAAAGTCTCTACACTAGTCGCCTCTTACGATCACCCACGGGTAGAAATAGGGTAGTGCTATTCTAAACCTAGACTACACAGCTTTTTACTCGGGTAATTTTTCGGATATGTACATATGTCAAAGCATTGATTGTCCCGGAAGATGAATAAATACAAAATTTTCGAATACACATAATCTATTCTTACATTACAAAGCTGATGAAAACGCTTGTGGTCAATTTAAAAAAATGTTTAAATTGAGAATCCGGAAGTTATTTATTATATCCGAAGCAGCTCTGGTCCGTTTGTCTGTACCACTATTGAGAGTTTGTTTAAAAGCGTTGATTTTATAATTTACTGGTCGGATTTCTAAAAGTGTAGGAACGTCTAACTATTGAAGAAGTATTATCATTCCAAATACGATGATCGAAAACATTACATCCTGACCTATGCAAGGCCAGGACGGATCTAAAAAGATACGATCATGACATACAAACTAAAAAAACACGAATACTTTATACTGAAAATTCTCTACTTAAAAGTAAAAACCGGATCAATGACCCTTGGCGTCTATTAGAAGCTATTTTTTTTAAAAGACTTAGAAAGAGGTTTTGTTTTTTACTATATATAATGTATTTATGATACCTGAAGTTGTTTAATTTGAAGCTCAAGGTCTTGTGCATCTTTCCTGAGCTGCTCGTAGCTCAGCCTGGCCTGCGGTCCTCCCATCCTGTCCAGGAGCATCTCACAGCGTAATACTGGCGGCATGCTTTCCTGAACATTCAAAAGCAATATATTTATGAATATGTACGAGTATTTAGTGTAGCAATAATAAATATTCCCCATGGGTGTTGTGCGCGATGACACACATACATACGTGCATATACTATGAATCCCAAATAGGGGTAGACACAGTATGGGAATCAACAATTCTTCAGCTATTTTGAAAATAAATTATGCGATATGACTTAGGGGCGATGTGTTCTGGTTTGCCCCTTTTTTAAGTTGTACTGATATAGTTAAAAACGATATGTTTAAATTTTCATTACTTAGCCCTTTTTTATTGTTATAATAAAACGTTCAATATTAATAATGAACGTCCGTTGCACGCTCTTTTACTCGTGATATTGTTTGTGTCTAATTATACCTTAGCATATAACTGTAAGAGCACTGAACAGGAAAGTTCATTGGCTAAATATGGATGAAAATAAGATAGGTAAACGCGTAGCCCATGGGTTGCAATATGAGAAATTGAAACCCAACAACAACGACAATGTCAAGATGTATTAAATACTAGAAGTCAATGGAAATAGATGCATAATTAGCGGTATAAGTTGAACTATTCATAAAGATATATCTAATCGTAATGTATCTGTAAATAAATGAATATAGGTATACGGACATATTAATACACAGATCAAGTTAGCCCCAAACTAAGTAGAACATGTTAATGGGATACTAATTCAATGCTATATTTAATATTATATAATACACATATAAATAACATCCAAGACCAAGAAATAATATTTTATGGTCATCACATAGATGTTGCTCTGAGCGGGGATTGAACTCACAACCTCCGGACCGTGAAGCTAGTCACCTATCAACTCGGCAACGGACGTCGTCATATGTATAGCTTATACACATATTAACATACCTTACCCATTTTCGTTCCTGCCCGGCTAGAATATATAAGCCGAGTATATTTTATGGCACTTAGCAATGAATTGTGAGCACGCAATCACTTGGCATCCTACACGACATGCAGATTGTACTGAACCCGCAGCCATTTTATTTCCTTGACAAAAATAAAGACGGCAAGAGTTGCAATTCGATTACCCAGTTGAACACAAAAATATATAGTAAAAAATATTATGATTTTTGAACTAAAGTACTTATTCACGTATATAAATTCCAAAAAGGGGTAGCTAGGGTGGGGGAAGCTTCTAAATTAAAGTTAAAATTGGTTTTAAAACGCAGCGTCCAAAAAGTAATTAAAATTACCCAATTAGCAACCTCTTACTAGAACCCCTCTTACACCCCCGGGAAAGGAATGGGGTAGAACCATTCTATGCCGACACTCTTACGCACATCCCCGTAAAAGAAATGGGGTAGAGCTATAATATACCGATTGCCGACACTACACAGCTACCACTTGTAGCAAACACACCGTGGTGTACGTATTTCACCAATAATAACCACCACACGCAAGCACGTCTTCACATGTACATCATATATTTGTTTAATTTGTAACCAGTCTCTGTAAGTGATTGTGCCTATGTGATTTATATTCAATCAATAAACCATCATTGCTGTGTAGTGCTGGCTTAGAATGTCACTTCCCCTTTCTACCTATAGGTGTCGTAAGAGGCGACTAATGGTATGGGGCTTTTGAAAGTGGTTTTTGGGCGATGTGGTTGGAGACCCATATATATACTTTATTTCCACTATCTTGTTCCCTATCAACTTCCAAATGTGGCTTAGGAGTTTCTAACTCTGAAGCTCTGGCTACTCCTTTTTGGAAATTATGGCCGTGAGTATATGTATGTATGTAATCCATCAAAAAATGGCAGGAAAAGTTTCATTTATGTTTCTGTATCTCCCATAAACTGTTCTAGGATCTCAAGTACAATGCAACATGACCGATTTAAGCAACATACGGAGCCACCGTTTTCTTTGAAGTGCTTTGGAAATGAACAACTTTGTCGGCTTTGGCTCATATTGCAAGAAATTGTAGATTTTCTTCACAATTTGGGAAGTAGCCATAATTCAAACTTACTACTTACCATTCCACGTGGGCTTCTAGATAATTACTACATAAAATAAGTTTTGTTGCATATCAATCGAACCTAAATTCTAAATATACTTGGTACAGACCTTAAAAGGCATCACATTGTGCTTTTTTTTGTTTATAATGAATAGGCGCCGAAAGCACAAAACTTCTCTTTTTTTATCAATGAATAAATATGTGGACGTATTATGCACATATCAAGTAAGTCCTAAATTTTCTTGAACTATCCTTGCGAAGCTGGTGGGATACGGTAAATAGTAAATAAAAATTGTTGATAAAGGTGCATTTCTGAAAAATTTAATTTGAATTATTTGAAGTATAGTTTAATTCTAAATCCAGCAGCGTTGAATAAGATGTTAAGTAATTATCATGTCAAATTATAAAGAGTAATTTGATAATCTTGACTTATGTGTGGAATGGCTTCGATTGTGCTAAATTAGGTTTGTACGATGACACTGATCTAGTTAGGTAGGTTAACGAACTAAACTGTAATTGGACTAATGACTAATAGATATCTCATGTTATAGATCAAATACTTGTAGATTATTTAAAACTAGTGGGTCGGCCCGCCTTCGCACGGGTAGCGTTGGTTTTTAAATATCCGAGGTTTCTTCGATCACTGCTCAAGGTTTGTGATATTTAGAGCAGCATTTAGCACACCTGAACAGTGTAGCTTTAAGATTTTGAATGCGCTTTAATGAACGGTACAGTATCTACGTTATTAACCAAATTTTCTGGTTGAGTTGAAGTGGAGTTAAACGCTATAAAGAATTTTAACAATCTAAAACAAAAACCATCCCGCGATGTAGGATGCAACTACTGGCGCCATCTAGTATGTAATATGTAAGTAAATTAGTAAGGATTTGGTTTTGGTCACGGGCGCGATGGCTTATTTCATGTATAATTTCGGTGTTTCTGTACCGATTTCTATGATTCCTTTTTTATTGAATAGGTTATAATGTTAACTTTTTTAAATTATGGATGAATGAGAGTATTATAAGCGTAAGAGTAAACAAATATATTCAGAATGCTCCGAAAGAATGTTATTGTAAGTCAACCATAAGAGATAGACATATGGTGTTGAGGGATATTTTCAGACAATTTTATGAAGAATATTTCCGTCATACATGATTTCTATGTAACTTTAACCATTAAGGCTGCACATGCGACAGAAGCTTAAAAAATGGAGTAACTTCTCCCGTTTTCCCAAAATTCCCCTTCACTACTCTGCTGAAAAGTATACTATAACCTGCCCAGGAGTATGAAGAATAATTGTGCTAAGTTTCGTTAAAATCTGTCGAGTAGTATTTGTTTCCATAAGGAACATACAAACCGACTGACAGACAGACAGACAAAAATTTTACTGATTGCATTTTTGGCATCAGTATCGATCCCCAATTACCCCCTAATATTTATTTTGAAAATATATTTCTGAATAGAAGATATATGATGCCTTCGATTTGAGATAGTAAGATTCTAATTGGCTATAGATTCTTTAATATTCACCAAATGACACAAAAATATACTAAAGCCGCAAAACATATGAAATAATAGTAGTTCGCCCCGGTTTCACACGGATAATGCTAAGTATTTTTTACAGCTTACTCCCTAAGATACTTAGCGTTATGATATATAATCTATGTTGCATCTAAAAGTTTTATCTTTCCAGTCATAAAATATTTTTAAAATGCGGTTAAATTGTTGCGGTTATTGTTGCCTATCCAAGACATGTATACGAAAATATCTTGCCTCCTATATTATAAAAATCCCATGTCCTTTTCCTGGTTCTAATCTATGTCTCCTCCAATTTCCGGCCAAATCGATTAATCCGTTCCTGAGTTTTAAATAGTGTATCTTAACACCACTTTCTTTTATAAATATAGATGTGGATAATAAAAGGGGCCTAGCTGACTCTAATACTGACTTTATCTATAAAACTACTAAGTTATTGGCAGATATACTCGTAGATATCGCAATCGATTGCAATGCTCTGTTTGCTTTGTATTGGCCCTATTAAGTTTGATGAATATTTAATTGTATTTTTAGTAAAAAACTCTTTTTATACACAACAGTGCCATATTGTATTTCTTTATAAAATGTAGATGGTGTTATTTTTAAAAGCACAAACGGTGAAATGACGTTGTGAACATAAGGATAACAAAATAATAATTCATTTTTTACAGAATGTGATCTATACGTAAACTTCAATAAAATCTGATAGAATAAATATGATTTCACCTACCAAAGCAACATAATACAACAGTCAACAAGACTCCGTTTCCGTATCTTATACACGAGAAGATAGAAACGTGCGTTGTGGATTCAAGGATTTATTTCGAGCATCAAATTTATATTCATAACAATATAATCCGGGCTAATCCTGTTTTAGCGAAATAGGGCAAGCGTTTGACATATCTGTTTATCTATCTTTACTGCTGGAAGAGGGACGATTTATTTGTGTACTTGCATAAAGAACTTAACACTAAATTGAGCGGAAACCAAACGTAGTTTAGTACAAAAAATACTGTACAATTGCGCTACAAACAAATTGTGATAATAAAGTATCTCTACACCTTGATTGGTTCATTCAATGTTCTGAATTTTGTTGGTCATGCATTTTGTTTCGCTAAGTCAGTGCCGATAAACTGAACCCATTGAAGTAATGACTGAACCCTGAACCCCTTACGGAAAATGTCATTCTTTGTTTATTCTCTAGTTTAGATAAGTTCTCTATGGTGTATTATTGCCACTGACTTAGCGAAGCAGATGTATGACCAATAAAATTTAGACCATTTAATCAACCAATCAGAATGTAGGAGCAATAAATTTTGACACTTAGGTTTTACGGAATTATTTTAGCAATTCGGTATGCAAAGTTTTACTAAAGTGATGCTGATTACAAAAACATTTCGAGATATTATAGTTATAAACTATATTTTCTTGAAATTATATCAATTGAAGCTAAGATGACTGTTATTTTATCGAAAAACTGTAACAGTGTTTGACCTTCAATGTTGTTTCAAAGACATACGGTTTTGCAGTTTATTAATAAAATATCGAAAATCATAGGTTTGTTTAGTATAATCGTAATAGTTTCATTTGACATCACAAATTCGTGATATGTTTTGCAATCAGCAACATTTTTATAAAACATTTCGCTTTATTCGCATGTCGCTACGTGATTTTATCGATCGATGACGTCATTAAGTACAAAAGTAGAACAATCTTTAAAAAATCATAACTTTACAATTACTCATTTTAAATAAAAAAAAATTCAAATAAGTCTTTTATTTTCGTGTTTACTATCGAATAAAAATATTTAATAAATACCAAAAAAAAACTTTGCATACCGAATTATTGTACTGGATTACGTTTGGATTCCGCTCTATTTAGTTAAGATCTCGTTTGTTTGCCATAGCACCCGATTGCTTTTAGTTTTAATCACATTTAGCGTTATCAGGTTTCTGTCAGCATATATAAAGTATTGTTTAATACAGGCGTACAATAATGCATTCACCCATTCTCAGACCAACCTAAACAATTTCATATTAGGTACCTAGTTTGTCAAGCAATCATTTCTATCGGACACCCCTAAAAACTAAACATAGCTGACAAACGCAACTAAATATACATAAAAGTAAGGATCTGATTATTTCCGCAGGCACATCCATACGAGGATCTCCGGGCTCCGGCGGGTAAAGAGGTAGGAATTAACTATGTGGCCTCAACATAGCTAACAAAAGAAACTAAATGAACATATAACTAAACATCGTATTCTTACCGCAGGCACATCCATAGGCGGATCTTCGGGCTCCGGCGGGTAAGGAGGTAGAAACTGTCGCCGCGGACTCTTCGCTGGTGCCGGCTGAGCTGTCAGAATCGTCCGCGCGAGGTGTGCTAGGTCCGCAGTGCTCGATATAGCGCGGGATTGGGCACAGAGCGACTCGTAGCGGCGCAGTTGGTTGTTACTCTGTAAATAATTTATTCTTTTAGTTGTATTAACTTACGGTTATAAATCCCAATAAGGGGTATATAGAGCATCTGAATAAAATAATAATTAGACACTATTGCAAGTTATAGGGGGAAAGATTGTAAATAAATGTAATTGAAGATAGGATCTAATCGAATCGATCATAAAACCCGAACTTACCTCTTTAACGACAACTGCGAGAAGAAATGTATAAGTGCTATTCTAAGCTGACAATACACAGCAAATCTAATAGTCAACGCCCAGTATTATCGTTACAGACCCGCCAGCTTTTCAGTTGAATGTAGCGTGGAGCCTCGATCGAAAAGGGTTACCACTTTTTATAAAGGTTACTGACCTTTGTTTTTTTCTATAGCTCATAACTTCACGATCAAGTATTAAATATATGCCCTGCCACTATAATCTCTTTGTTTTCTTTACATACAAAAGACTTATATCAGGTAATGTTATGCCACATATGTTCTACGTTATATGAGAATATTAAATGTGGAAACAACAGCAGCTGAAGGAAATGCTATACCCATTTCTATTTAAATTTTTTAAACTTTCTATTTCTAATCTTTGAGAAAAAATGTGGGTATATTCTAAATTTAAGTGACATTCCACAAGAGCATAAGATAGACTTTAATTTATGTCGGAACTCATATATATATTTATCCTGAATACAAAGTTGATAGTATCAATAAAATACATAACCGACTTTATATTTAAAAAGAATACAAGACTATAAGGGACAACACATTAAACTTATAAATTGTAACATTATAAACAAAAAACTAAAACAAAATTATGACCTCACCATTATTTAAAAATAACGACACATAATATTCAACAAGACGTTTAAAAAATAAAGGAGCACATGCGAAAATTGATGATCATGAAAGAGAAGATTGATGGATGTGAATGAAGCTCGAGATTTTTGCCAGGATTATACAAAGTGATGATTAGTAGGCAGATGCTTTGTAAAAACCTAAGCACATCTACCTGTATGTGTAGCACATATTATGCAGTAAAAAGTAACAGATTGACTTCAAAGAATTTATATTCTTACCTTGAAACCTAAAACTTTAAATTTCAAAACAAAACTTTTACTTTATAAATTTCAGTTTATTAATTATACTATAGATATCAACTTCAAAATGTGGCAGAGGATTTTCTAGCTCTCAAGCTCTGGCTACCCTCCTTTTGGGATTTATTGCCGTGAGTATATCTATGTATCTTATCGAGGATTTTAATCGTTATCCTTTATAATACGAGGGCTGCTATTTATGTATCCGGAACTGGCCACTTACAGAACAATAATTTAAAAAGTAATTACATCATTTAAAAATAGAACTCTTTAGCTTTAGAATACATTTATTTTTATGTGACTGTCAATTGTTTTCATATCGTAGCGTCATTTTGAAAATTGCGTGTCTTCACCACCATGGATTTAACTCGTGAACATTTTCGTGCCATGATTTTTTACGATTTTCGGCGTGGTCTAACTCAAAAACAGTGCATCGATCAGCTTACTTCGACTTTTGGGGATGAAGCACCCTCAAAGACCACTGTGTATCACTGGTTTAGCGAGTTTAATCGTGGACGATCTAAGCTTACTGATGAAATTAAAGAAGGTCGCCCTAAAACGGTCGTTGTACCTCAAAACATCGATGCTGTCCGGGAACTAATAACTCAAGATCGTCATGTTACATATCGTGAGATAGAGGCATCTCTGGGCATTAGTATGACGAGCATACATAAGATACTTCATGAACATTTAGCTGTAAAAAAAATTTGCTCCCGTTGGATTCCGCACAACTTGAGTATTGATCAAAAACAGGCTCGTGTCGATTGGTGCAAAGAAATGTTAAAAAAATACAACCGTGGTGCGTCAAAAGCTGTTTATAATATCTACACAGGTGACGAATCTTGGATCTACGCTTACGACCCCGAAACTAAGCAGCAGTCCACGGTGTGGGTGTTCCAAGATGAGCCGAACCCAACAAAAGTTATTCGTGCAAAAAGCACATTGAAGCAAATGGTCGCTTGTTTTTTTGGTATAAATGGCCATGTAGCTACAGTGCCTTTAGAGAATCGTAAAACTGTTAATTCGGAGTGGTATACGACCATTTGTTTGCCGGAAGTCTTTGAACAAATAAGAAAGACTAACCGACAACGTAGAATCATTCTGCATCACGACAATGCTAGCTGTCACAGGTCGGCCGTCACAACTCAGTTTTTAGAAGCTCAAAAGATCGAATTGACAGGTCATCCGCCGTACAGCCCTGATTTGGCACCCAATGATTTTTATTTATTTCCAAATGTGAAGAAAAAATTACGTGGTCAACGTTTTTCGAGCCGCGAAGAGGCAGTCGATGCGTTCAAAATGCACGTTTTGGAGATACCTCAGTCTGAGTGGAAAAAGTGCTATGAAAATTGGTTTCAACGCATGCAAAAGTGTATAGATCTGAGCGGCGAATATTTTGAGAAGCAATAAAACCATATTAATTGATATATGTTTGTTTCTTTTTTTTATTCCGGATACATAAATAGCAGCCCTCGTACGTATCAGATTTGACTTACACAAAATCATTAGAGAGCTATAATAATTTTCGCATTCAGCACCAAACAGCTGTCCTACCATTGTAATTTTCATTAATACTAAACCGTTAGGGCTTTAATCGACCTTAAAGCTAAAATTAATAATTTTGCAATTTGTAGGCGACCATTTGAAATCTCGAATTGAATGTTTTTCTCGTAGCATTGATTTTCAGCCAACTTTTATATTCTCTAAATGTTCTTATAACTATTTCTTTTATATACTTCTTACTACCTACTGGAAATAAGAGAACATAGTGAAGCGAGCATATTGTTTTAGAATATATTTTTTTTTCCAATAGACGCATTTACGAATTGAACCTAGGCTCTCTAGCATATCAGACAATGCTTTCTCCTCTAACCTACCAAAGTCTCGTTATTACAATGTTACGATTTATATTAGACCATAAAAACCTTTTCTGTGACTATTTCTCCATTCTGAGTGATTGCTTCGCTTGTGGCAGTTGTGACGTCAGTCAACACTTCTTCTAGCTCCTGAAACAATTTGAAAATAAATTAAAATATAATACAAGTACACTGTTAACCGAATTAGAAAAAAAACCCCAGTAATCCTGGCTTATTTACCGTCAAAATAAAACTAAAAACACACTGTACTATTTCATGAAACTATTAAACGGATACTTTCACGTTTTTAATTTAATTTAGTGTTCACATAGAGACTATGGATGAAAATAAAGTAGCGAAAGAGGTATATAGAGCCAATGTTATTGTTAGTAGAGTACGGCCTCGTAAAACGTGTCTTGACCAGATAGAAAACATTCTTGTAAAGGCGAGAGTCCGAAGTGAGAAGATTAAAAGAGCATGCATAATAAAGAATCTAAAGGAAGCAAGAGAGGTTTGTCAAGATCGTACTAAGAGGCGATCGATAGTCTCTACCTACCTCAATGGGAATAATGGGCGTGAATATAAGTAAGTGAGTTAACGTTTCGGACACTTTTACCTTGATCACAAGACACCGTAAGTGCAATATGTTTATATCCAAACAATATTTAATTTCATATTATATTAAAGACTGTAGGCATAAATAACTTATGTGAACGTTTCTCAAATTATTTGACATTTAACATCTAGTCTTGGGTAATGAAAAGTGACCGAAAAGTTAGAACTAAATTAAATTTCCTCAACATAAATTGGACAAAATGGTCATGGACAAAAAATTAAAAGAGATGTAAATAAATTTTGTTTTCAGTCATATACGTGGCACGTTTGTTAGCAAACGTAGAGTATAATATTTCGATCAAAGATTCTTTAAGTTGTGAAAGTTTGTACTAAAAGTACTTGCTCTCAATGGGTATTGTACTGCTCTAGTGGTACTTAATGCAGAATTCTATGTTGTTAGTACCCAAACTAGGCTTGAGTCTGTGTAGTACTATTGGAATAATTAGGTGTGCATTTATTTATCAATAGTAGAGAATTGATAAACATATCTGGGTTCATGAATTGTTATTTTTTGCAAATACTTCAACAATGTTAATAACACAATAAAATTTCACGAATCAATCAGTATCGGAACATTAATTGGTTTCATATTTCGAATATCAGTAGTATCTGGAACGCAGATTAAACCAGTTAATTAATTAATTTAAATCACAATAAAAGGAGAACTGCATTTTTTTTGCTTGTTTTTCAAGCAGCTCAACTGAGAGGTCTGTGTATAATGGTATAAGTGTACGCTTAAGACTGTATTTCACGGGTAGTCGCAGCTAAGACCAGTCATTAGTGACTGCTCAAGCTGTCCGTATGGCTTTCTTAAGATATGTATTGACGTTTAATCAATAAAGTAACTAGTAACACAAACACATATTCAGGCCATTATTTACCACTGGGTTAGGCCTCTGCCTAGTCGAAAATCGATAAATTGATAGTCTCTACTATCGATTGCGAGTTCACGACACCCATTTATCACGTTACCCTTTCCCAGTCTTGTTTCGATGTTTTCATTATGCCAACATCGTGAGAAATGAAAACTGTAATGAAAACATCGAAACAAGACTGGGAAACGGTAACGTGATAAATAGGTGTCGTGAACTCGCAATGGCTGAGTTGTACTAAGTCATGTGACAGTCTATTCGTACAAAACGGCGATAGGCCTGCCCCCTATCACGTGAGTACACTGTCCATGCAAAACGTGGGTACTCTGAACAACAGGTGACAAAGTAACGTGATGTTGAGAAGTATTAGTACCTCTGCCAACCCCTTCGGGGATATTCGGCGTGAACGTTTATGTTATGTTATGTTATGTTTTCATTTCTATCCCTACTAAATAAAGTTCTCAAATACTTTTAACAAGTTAAACTGTCTTACCTTCAATTTCTATAAATTTTGTATTCTAATTACATTTAGAACTATATGTTAACCATACTTTTTGTTTATTTTTCAAATACTCATTCTCTTTCTTTTAAGGCTTATATGATATATTCAATGCAAATCATATTTATCGTCAACATTTAAGAGGCATTTAATGAAGAATCCACCCATTCTCAGTCCAGCATCTTAGCTCTCACACACAAAAATGGAAGAGTTATTTTTATATATAGTATATTTTAGTACAACGGAATCGTCATAGATTGACACCAATGGACATTATTAAATTCCGAACCACTTACAAATTTAATAGTAAACGAGGATTCATAATAGTAGAGTTGAATGCGGATACAGAATACTGAAAGTGAATAATTTTACATGTTTTGTAACTCGAACGCCTCGGATAAATGTGAACTGACTGTTTTATTCTCGAAAGTTTCAAAAAGTTAATTTAACTTTGGCGTTAGTACTCAAAAATTCTGTATTGTTTATCTTACCCTCATATTGAGTTTGAAGAATAAAAGGGCATGTATAAAGAGATTGATCGATGTATATGAAGCTAGACAGGTTTGCCAGGATCGTACAAAGTGGCGATCGATAGGCTCTGCCCACCCCTATGCGAACTGATGGCGTGAGGGTATGTATGTAGTAGTTAAACCGACAAACTTTGTTTTGCCATATTACCTATTTCTAGGGAAAAAAAAATTAGAATAAGAATTTAGTTTCCTCGTAACAATGATAATTATACCCGCTTTTAATAGAACTGACATGTATGGATAACACGGATATTGAAAACGGTGTTCAATGCAAAAAACAGTTTCCAATCTATTTGTTACTACAAACTTATATATTGTGATTAAAAACATGTTTTTCTTCCATGATGGCATTGTCAGCGTTTATAATAAAAAAAGATGATAGTAAGAAGCGTAGAAGGTTGTGACAGCTAATCGCATCTTCCAATTGTTTTTTTTTTCACAAGATAATAATATTACCTTGTGTTTTCAGAATATAATATTGCACAAGCGTTATTTTATTTACCCTGTCGATGTCGGTTAGAATGAGATAAAAGTATACTATACTATGTAAGTGCCAAAGAGGTAGCTGGTAGATATCTAGTTAAAAGGTCGCTCGTGCCAGCCATGTTACTAGAGCTGTGTTACTCTAAGACTACCCAGCTGTTGTAACCAGTTTAAAAAACGATAGCAATTACATTGCCTAAACAAAATACCCAACTGAAAACCAAGTATACCGATTGCTACTTTTTTAGTTTTATAAAATGACAAAGTAAATATAAAATTGTAAAAAACCTAGGAAAAATTACATATTTCCGTTCATTAATCTCTGTTTAAAATAATCCGTTAAATATTCGCTACAAGATATTTTAATATAAATAAGGGTGCGAGATCGATATTTCCATCGCCTACACCGTACGCTTGGGATATTTGAAAAAAACATTACGAAAAATGTGTCACTCTCTCTCAACGAAAACGAATCCAATTTTGTCAAAGAAAGAAGAATGTAAACATTAAAATTCTCAAAAAGAACGTTTCTTGAAAGAATCAATAGGAGGATAAACGTTACAGGTAGACTCAAAGAAATTCACTAGTGTTAGAAAAGTTTCCAACTTATTTAAACTTATACCTGCAATTGATTGAATTTATTTTACTCTCTATTGATTGGTTGATGTTACTCTACAAACGCCTCAACGAAACTTTGTATCCGAAGTCAATGTAATATTAAATTCTGTGTTCTTTAATTAAATACTGAGATGCACTTCAAAAGTATCTACAGTATATAACTTTTGAATTCCGAACGTCCCGTTCCAAACTCAATTAAATCTGAGTCAGCTTACGAGCTGAATGAAAGCAGATGTTCTTCGTATTTCCAGTCGAATGTAACTACTGAATGAATGAAGTTATTCGTAACATTTCTCCTATTTGAGATTAAGTCTTGATGAATCTTTGATTAGAAATTCAGACAGATTATGCCACTAGTGATAGAAAGTTATATAGAATGTCTTATTTATTTTGAATGACATAGTTTTGTGGATTTATGGCCAATCACAATTATTATGTTTATAGAAAACAGTGGACCTTAAATGGATCCAAGGGGTCCAAATGGTAAGAAGTATTAAAATTCATGAATCAATTCTAGTAGATTTTGCATGAATTATATTGCGGGTACGCAGAACAATGATATAAATGTAACGTGACATTCGGGAGTACCTTTGCCACGGGGATACAGTATGAAAGTTGAGTTTGAGTTACAGCTAATAATTTTGTCAAGTATAGTATGAAATTTAAAAATTATAAATGTATGCATAGCATGGAAATTTGAAGTTTGAAAAAGTGGCAGAATGAAGGATTATTTTTATTGAATTCAGTTAAAATATTATATACATACATATAAAATTATATAAATTAAATAAATGAAAGTGAAGAAAATTGATAATACGTGTTTTACAGAGAAATGCGGGTGATTCACCAATATTTACCCCCAATAGCATTCTCTTCAAGAGATATGTGCCATGCCATAAACCGATTTACAAGATAGGTGAGCGAAGGCAAGTCACTCAAAGCTTCGGAGTTTCCAACTGGAATTGAATATGTCGTTTGCATTGAAGTCACTTGAAATGAAATTTGAAGACTGCATTATACATGTATGTATACTATGTGCATCGCTTGAAGGTAAACGATGAATGAGACATTGCTTTTAAAAATTGTAGGTGACGGTATCTGTAAAAACATGACGGTAGCATTTACAGAAAATCACGAATAAATAATTAAATAAATATGTACGGATATGAATGACCTATGGTAAAGAATACTAACTCGAATATATTAGGATTCGAATCTGTGACCTTCAGACCCAGAAGCTAGTCGTCTGCATGCTCGGCAACGAATATCGTCATTAAAGCTTTTTCTGTAAACCCCAGTTAAAGAGAAAAAAATCAAAGATTTTTACTTTAAAATTACCCATAGAAACCCTTCCCGTATATTTAAACTGCATTGAATATATCCTATGTTTTTTTGTTTTCTAAGCTAAAATCTATCTTGAATCAGAAAAACTACAGTATGTACTTTTTTCATGGATCAACGTCAACGATCAACGAATAACGTGAAACATAGGCCTCAAATCGTCTCAAAAAAGACAGAAATTAAGTGGCGTGAAGAAAAAGCAAATTACTTTTTGGTCACGGAAAATGGCCCGCCCAATGTGGTGAAATGAGGTGATCAATCTTATGAGATGACTCTTAAAATCCTAGTCAAGAATCATTGGCTATATATTTTATCTCAGCCTGCAATTACTTCTGCGATGTTGTTTTAGCTGGATATTTTTGAAAGCTATTTGAATCTTATAGGTTATGTATGGTAATTAATCTCATATTCACGTTAGAATAAGAATTTTATTATTTATACACGAATGAAAATTTATATTTATCCGATAATTTATTTTACTATTTATCATCGTCACGATTCTATCTTAACAGCAAAAAAATGCCAAGGTAAATTAAAGGTATACGTTTTGCAAGGACGCATTTTTAATCAATATTCAATTCATTACGTGAACCGTCTATATGTAGATGCGGAAAGAAGAAGCTTTAGACCACTATAAACGAAAATTGTACGGATTACAATAAACCTTTGCTCAAAGTAATGCATTTTGCAAATATTTTATTAAATTCTGCATAACAAAAACATTAAATAAATTAAAAGTACCAATAAACAACAACAATAAATATAATCTGTTATATGGTGAAGTTACCCAATAAAGTATTGTTGGTGGGAGGTATCCATATATATCTTTATTTATTTAGCTGTTAGAGCAAAGAGTTCTAGAGTGGCAGCAGATCATAACTATATGATGATGAAACACTTACCTACAAACACCTATTCTTGTCATTAGTCCCTATTAATATGACACCTCAAATTATTCATAGCTACAGTCTGTGGTTTCCAAACATTCATATGTAATTGACTATCTCGACGTAGTTAGTAATTCGTGGTATTGTTCGAATCCTCAAATAAGCCTGTTAATACAGGGAATTACGTTTAACTAAACATTATATTTACTTAAGCGTCAGTGATTTTCGTAACTATATGATGATGAAACACTTACCTACAAACACCTATTCTTGTCATTAGTCCCTATTAATATGACACCTCAAATTATTCATAGCTACAGTCTGTGGTTTCCAAACATTCATATGTAATTGACTATCTCGACGTAGTTAGTAATTCGTGGTATTGTTCGAATCCTCAAATAAGCCTGTTAATACAGGGAATTACGTTTAACTAAACATTATATTTACTTAAGCGTCAGTGATTTTCGTAACTATATGATGATGAAACACTTACCTACAAACACCTATTCTTGTCATTAGTCCCTATTAATATGACACCTCAAATTATTCATAGCTACAGTCTGTGGTTTCCAAACATTCATATGTAATTGACTATCTCGACGTAGTTAGTAATTCGTGGTATTGTTCGAATCCTCAAATAAGCCTGTTAATACAGGGAATTACGTTTAACTAAACATTATATTTACTTAAGCGTCAGTGATTTTCGTTAGAATTAATTTATTTGTTCAAAGATGTAGGCAAATATAATGTTACAAACATATATACATATACGCACGGCTATAAATCCCAAAAAGAGGTAGCCAGAGCTTCAGAGTTAGAAATTCTGGCAGAAAAACGGGCAAGATTACAAAATAAAGGCTTCTTAGTGAAGGGTCTCTAGCCACATCATCTGATAATTATTTGAAAAGTCCGAATACCCGAAGTTACTTCTTACAATACCCTCGGGAAGAAATGCGTTAGTACTATTCTAAGCTGACACTACACAGCATATATTTAATGTAACAAAACGAAATTAAATATATTGGTTTTTGTAAATATATTTCCAATTTTAATGGCTCTCAAAATTTTATCTTAAAAGGGGTCTTAAAATGTGTACAAAAACTAGTCCTCAATTTGAAGTATTAAATAGCATAAAGTGTTACGATTCCCTCCTCTAAAATAAAATGACTAGAAATTCGTAATTAACTATTTATTACATATTTTTTGGAAGTTTGGAGCGCAACAGAATTTCAATTAATTATGTATTTCCAGCCACATTGAATATCATACTACAAACTTAAACACAAAGTTTTTTTTTATAATAAGTTCACACCGAATTGGGATATATTGTAATGTATGTCTGGGTTTAATTACAAATTTGCTATGGTAAAGTAACAGTGTATTCGTAAAAAACAGAAATAGGCCTGCTTACAATCAATTGAATGCATTGTGCAATAAAAAACGTGATGCTCAGAAGTATTACTACCTCTGCCACTCTTTCAAGGATACGTTTTGTTACGGTTTGAACGTTTGTTACTAAAAAATAAAGAATAAATAAAGGAAAGAAAAATTTCGACACAGGCGGGAATCGAACCCGCGACCTCGGGTAAATACGAATTTACGAAAAAAAAAACAATACGATAAGACGAATGATTGCGAGGACGAAAGCTAGTATACCCACAATAAGGCAACAAAATTGCTAACTTAAAATATATGAAACTGCTAGTGACAACCCCTAGCTTCGCACGGGTATTCAAAGCATAAAACATAGCTTTTGTGAGATCGTAGTTACTTCTTACTAAATCAGCTATATACAAGTCAAAGTCCCATCATAATGGCTGGAGCCAACAAACAGATATATTGACAGACAAAATAATAAAATGATGGCTTGGTATATGTAAATAATTAATTTATCGATCTCACCTTCCAAAACTGTTTATCATATTATTATCATAGTCTATTCTGTATAAACCGTTTAAAGATGCAAGAATATGCACTTAGTTAAAAGTGAATATTTGAATATTACAAACAAACACTCCTATTGTATTTTGTGTAAAGATTTATTGCAACGGAAACTCTTTAATTGAAGTAAAATTGAAGAGCCTCAAATTACCGTAAATTGCTTAAAAACATCGTTTTTCCATTCGTTCAATCATGTAATATTCAATGGACCATACACGATTGCATGATGAAAATCACTCAGGATTTTTTTCGATAGTTTAATTTTACGATACGTTTTTCAAGTGATATACCAACGTAAAATATTTCAAGTTATATACATGTGATATATAACGTATTTTAAAAGAAATTATGCCATATTTTTATATATGCGATATTATTTTATAACTGAGTAACAGCCGTGATAGATCAGTGTTATAACCGCAGAATCTCATTTAAGAGACGCGAATTCAAAATTTGAGGCAGGCCTACGCCATTGTGTATTTTCTTAATTCATATGTGGGGTTATTTGTCGAGATTTGTAATGGTGAGGGAAAACATCATTAGAAAATCAACATGTCTAAGTTGTATTAAGTGGAATTAGTTGTGTGGCCATCACGTGAATGCATTATCCAAGCAAAACGTGGATACTCTGAATAACAGGTGACTCAAATTTCACGTGTTGTTCAGCAGTGTTAGTCTCTGTCACCCCACCCCTTCGTGGATATACGGAGAGAAAGTTTAGTTTGAGTTGAGCAGTCCGCAGTCCAGAGTTTGATCCCCGGTAAGTAAAGTCACAAATTTCATTTGTAAGATTTAACCAAGTTTCGAAGGATGTAACAGACTTGAATTATCTGACTATCCGAAAATTAAGATGATTCTGTGCTTCGGAGGGCACACTAACCTTTGGTCTCGGTAGTAATCGTGAGTCGGCCAACCAACAAATGGTAGTTGGCAGAGGTACTAATACTTTTGATCATCACGTGACATTGCCATCTGATATTCAGAGTACTCACGCTTGGATAGTGTACTTCACAAGATAATGGGCAGACCCCTCGCCATTAGGAACGAATACACTGACACACTAAGTACAACTTCGCTATGTGGGTTTCCTCACGATGTTTACCCTCACTGTTAACAACCATGATAAATTAACCACACATATGACTTTCGAAAAGACAAATTGGTGTAGGCTGACCCAAGATTTGAACTCACGCTTGTCTGCATTGACGGGCGGTCGTATTACCCATTAGACTATCACGGTTGCTTAACACGTTTTGCATTCACAAATTTATCATGATACCATTGAGTTGTGCTACGATGATGGTATGGTATGGTATATTCGAATTTGCTGCGAAATTATATACAGCAAATATTAATTCGCTCGCTCAACCAATCAGCAACGCCCAATGCAAAGGGCACACGAATGAGAGTTTACGAATTGTCTACCGCGGCAAGTGTAATGGCTGCTTCCCGTGCGTGTGCAGCGATTCAAATTGCCCGTTAGAAAATTTAATATTTTCCCAAGATCTTTCAATTATTTTCGTACTATTTGGGTTATGCTAATATCTGTGCAAGAATCTTTAACCTGAACGTGTGTGTGTGTGTTGCTGAATATAACGTCCCCAGTTGGGTCGACTGTCGACGGCCGCGTGGTGTGAAGAATACCTATCGTTTGCTGCCAATATCCACTCGTACTGTGAATAAGCCTGCTCCTGCTGGTGAGTAATTTGCTTATTTGTATTTGGGCGGGCGAACTGTGGATCGTGCAATTATCGCCAGAGCCTCCACCAGAGGTTCCGACCCAGAGTATCATCAACCAGCCGATCGGCTGGGTCATTTTGATACAATACCCTCAGTATAGTAGGCATGGTGAACTTATGGTACTGGTCCAGCATTGGTGGCGGTCAGCTACTGCTCATAGTTGTTGTCGGAGTATTTGCTTTTGTAAAACTGTGTTTTTGTAAATATTAATTTTATTTTATTTTCTTTCCACTTCATCTGAATTTGTGGGTACAGACAGATTCCATCATTATTAAAGATGTTATCTAAAACAGATTTTATCATAGCATAGTATATATGAACGATTGATTTAATGTTTAGACTTTTGTTTGTCATACATTTACTTCGCTGTCAGTCGCAGTACTGAATCTTTTACGATACATAATAATCTTTGTTGCTTTAGTTCTCTATATACATATATAAAACCGACAATTACCTGTAGTATAGTAGGCAGAGTAAACTTATGATACTGGTCCAGCATAGCGTTGGTCGCGGTCAGCTGTTGCACGTAGTTGTTGTGAGAGTCGTAGTAGGTGGCCAACGCGGCCGGGGTCGGCGCCAGGCTGTAGTTCAGGAAGGCTGTGCGGTATTCTTGGCGACTCTGGAAGTTGAGGTATGGGACTTTCAGTTAAAGTGAAACTTTATGCGACAGAATAAATACGAACTATAATAATATATAGTACAGATAGATACTAAGAAAGCTGGCTTTGGAAATAAAGGTGGGAAAAAATGGATATAAGTAAGTAAATTAGGACAGTTCTTAAATTGTTTCCAGTCATTATTTCACCCATCAAAAAGTTATACTTTGAAAGTATTTTTCATTTTCGTTTAATTATTAAAGTATTTTCATCATATTTTCCACATGTATTTCGATTCTAATAAACAAAAAATGATTTCATTTCATTGGCTGTAAAGTCAAACAAATAAGTCAATTAGCAAAATAAGATGTAATAAAAAGTAAACCATATAAGTAAATAATACTAGCTTCTAAACAATAGTAAATTCAAAATTCATAGTACATCGGGTGTTCTAAAAGTAACTCGATGCTTCCATCACTTTTGTTATTTTAAAAGTAGCTACCAAAGTTTCTATGTTACAAATTGAATTTGTGAGTTTACCCTGTTCTAAGCGAACTGATTAACTCCAGATCGAACGCCGAATTATCTAATCAATACCAAGAAAGTCGCTGTAACAAGTTGTTGTAAAAAGGTTCTACTTCTGCTGTGTAGTGCCGGCTTAGAATAGCACTACCCCATTTCTTCTGGTGGGTGTACGTAAAAGGCGACTAACGGTATAGGGGCTTTAAAGGGATTTTAGGGCGATGCGGTTGGTGACCCATCACCAACAACCTTTATTTCACCATCTAATCGTACCCCACGTAACTTCCAAAAGTGGCTGAGGAATTTCTAAGTCCTTAGCTCTGGCTACCCCTTCTAGGGATTTATAGCCGTGAGTATATGTATGTATGTTCAGCCCTAGGTCCTGCTACTTTAGGTGATATTGCCTAATCGTAGTTTTGCTTGGCCTATATCTTATTTTTATTGTTAGAATATCTATTTTGATTCTGATAAATCTTTTACTGATTAATCGCCAAGTAAACAATCTTTTTAATAATTTATTTCAATCACAGAAGGGAAATCATAAGGTAAGTATGTAAATTTTTACTGGATGACTTTTTGTTAATTTATGTGCGTCTCAAAGAAAAATGTGTTAATGCCAACTTGTAGTGAACAAAAAGAATATTGAATTATGTGCTCATAAATTTAATATATATACTCAAAATATGATAAATAAATTGTATATTAAATATATTGAAAATAAAGTAAAGCACTTTGACATTAACCATTTTACTCAATACTCAATAGATTTATTGCGTTCCACAATGGTTTTCTTAGATGGTAAGTATGTAAATATGTTACAGCATTGTGGACCCTGTTGGGCACAGCAATTAGAGGAGAGGACGAAGTAATTATAATTTATCATTGAGATATTCACTTAGACTATAATAGCATTTATTTATTAGTAGCTCCTTAAGATTTTTTGAGAAATTAGCTATAGTGGCTTCCTCTCTTAGAGGTTTTGGCAGTTTATTATAAATTTTTATTGTCATAGAATGTGGACTAGATGCGTGCATTACAAGGTTAGAGGAAGGCAGAGTCAACTTGTCTCTGTTACGAAGTGTAATGCTAATAGGTACATTTTGCTTGGTAGGAAATAGATTAGGGTTATTTTTCACATGTTTGCAGATCTCAAATATGTAGATGGAAGGTAGTGTTAGCAATTTGAGTTCTTTGCAATGGGGTCTACAGCATATTTTCTATTCCGCATATTCTTTATTTCATGAATATAAACTAACACGAGCGTGTATTGATAATGAGTTAGTTTCCACGTAATTTCCCTGCGGTACAACGAAATAGTTTTTGATAATTAGGGACAGGAAGTTTTAATTAAGTATATCATTCGTGTACCTGTCATGGTGCGGCCGTTGACAAGGTCACCTTAATTATTACGCGCTCTATTTTAAAACGTCCAAGGACTTCGAAATGTCACTAGAAAAATCAACAGCACGAAATGTTAAAATTTCTTTGATAATTTTGCTATTACTTACTTTATGTTGAAAAGACACTATAAGAACAAAATACTTTAGCCCCATAAGTTTGTCCTTTGGTTTCTGTATAAGTATAATGGTATAATATAATATATAAATGTATGATGTTACTACTAAAGATCGCACTGCAGCTAGACTCATCATCATCAGACAGTTAATCGTCCAGAATGTATGGTTTTGTTTTATATTGACGAATACTTCGTCAATACCGTTAGTCGCCTCTTACGTACACCCACCGGAAGAAATGGGGTAGTGCTATTCTAAGCCGGCACTACACAGCAATAATTTAAATTATATTAAAAAGCCCTTCGGGCTTTCGGTCTTCTTGTATTTCTGATAATGGAGTATATAGACGAAGTCGGTGGTCGAGGAGATAGGTGACTAGCTTCTTGGTCCAGGGGTAGGTGTATTATATAATATTAACATTTCTTTCAGTTAGTATCCCATAATACAAGTCTTACTTAGTTTGGGACTAAATTAATCTGTGTATATTATGTCCTTATATTTACTTATTTATTATATCTATGCTGTGTAGTGTCGGCTTAAAATAGCACTACCCCATTTCTTCCGGTGGGTGTACGTAAGAGGCGACTAACGGTATTGGGGCTATTGAGGGATTTTTGGGCGATGCGGTTGGAGACCCATCACCAACAACCTTTATTTCACCATCTTTACCCCACTCAATTTTCCAAAAGTGGCTGGGGAATTTCTAATTCATTAGCTCTGGCTACCCCTTTTAGGGATTTATAGCCGTGAGTATATGTATGTATGTTATTATATCTATATTGATCGTTTTATTGGAAATGTTCACCGTCAGTGGTATTTGAATCAATAGCTTCCGTGAAAGATACAATATATATTTCAAATTAATCAAATATATTATCAATTGTACACTTGATATGAATATATAATTATTTTCTAATCCAACTAATTTTAATTTAAATTTAACCGGGCTTACGAATTTTCAGATATTTCAAATTGCAATTGGAATATACTTTGCATAATAAGCAGTCTCTGGGGAACCAAAGAATATGTATACCCATAGAGATATAATATTATATTTATGTGGGTATACCAGTATATGTAGAATTCAAAGTCTTTGTCGAATTCTTCTTTCTATTGAGATGTTACTAGGAGAGTTTTTTTTTTAATTTATATCTAGAAAACAACACAGGATGGATGAACGAAAATTGGCAAAAGAGATATAAAGAGCCAATGTGAATGGTGTTGTTAGTAGAGGACGGCCGAGTAAGACGTTTGAAAACTAAATAGAAAATGTTCTTACGAAGGCGAATGTCTGTAGTTAAGAATAAAAGAGCAAGTATGAGGAGAATTACGAATGTGACAGAAGCAATAGAGATTTGTCAGTCTTGTAAAAAGTGGCGATCGATAGTCTAGTCTAGTCTAGCCAACCCTAATGGTAACAACGGGCGTGAGTATAAGAAAGTAAGGGGTTCCGTACCGTTTTCATTTAGTAGTTAATTTTCTCTGGCTACTTTAAAAGTCTGTGGTCGTTATTAATATCGTGTTAAAAATAAGTTGCCGTGTAGTGTCGGCTTAGAATAACACTACCGCATTTCTACCCGTGGGTGATCGTAAGAGGCGACGCGACTAAGGGTATAGGGGCTTTTTAAGTGATTTTTAGGCGATGTGGTTGGAGACCCGTCACCAAAAACGTTTATTATCTTTTCCCCAATCAACTTCCAAAAGTGGCTGAGGAATTTATCATTCCAAATTGAATCGTTCTCGTAGTTCGTTGTATGGGAGCCGCCTTTAATTATTTAGATATATTTTTTTGTATTTTTTGTAGGTCATCTAGCTTTTGGGTCCGGAAGTGGTGGGTCCTAATCCCTTTGCGAGCATTCATTGTTAATGATGAAAGTTAATGTGTGTTTCTTAGTCTTTGATGATAATGTGTATTATTTTGTTATTTACCTTTCCAACTAATTTGATCTGTGGCAAAGTAAACCGTTTATCACAATATGAAATTTATATCGTTAGTAAGTACGTTGCTGTCCCGCTATTTTCCTACGACAATGTGTCCCAGGGCGAGCAATGTAGCCATTCGTTCATTTAACATGAACTGAGTTAAACTTCTTAGCGTTGTAAAGACAAAGGCCCCTGACCTGAAATACTTAAAGTTACTGCTTATATCTATCTGCTATATACATTCATATGTAAGGGCTTAGAAAAAAGTAGTTATACAGCGCTTCAAAATCATTAATTTCATAGCTTTTTATGCCAGCAAAAAAATAATACAATAGTAAATGATACATACATATATACATATACCCACACCGTTATGTTCCATTGGGGTAGGCAGAGACTTTCGGTCATCACTTTGTACAAACCTGGCGAACCTTTCAAGCTTTTATTTGCTCTTTTATTTTTCGTTATGTGAACGCCGGGTTTTTTAAGAACATTCTTTATTAGATCTAAATGGGTCCAGTGATCACCAATTGTATAGCAAAAATTTTAGTTTAAAACGTCCCTTGCACCCATTATAACAAATGCAAAATAACAAACTATTTAACATTGTCGTGAAATTAATTGTTACGACAAAGAAAGCGCTGGGCTGCCATTTTAAAATGTTTCTTTTATTTAGGTGCGATAACAGTACCTTCTTTATCTTCTTGGTGATTGGTTAGTTCATACCAGCTTCTTAGAAACTGATATCAAACAACCAATCAAAATCACAACATCGGTAAAAAAACTGTTTAAAGAAAATTTTGAAAAGTTTTATACAATTGTTTCAAAAAGTAAACGTAAAATTTGAGGTAATTAGCTTTATTGTTTTGACCAAGACTACTATGCGCCTGTGGGTTGTTTCCATGTAAAAAGTCAGCGTCTTTCTGATTTAAATATTTATGTAGTTGTTTTGAAACCCCACGCCAAAGTAACTTGCAGGAAATGTTTAGCTTGAAATTCATTATTTAGAATCTAAATTTATGTCTTTGTTTTTATTTCAAAACAATATTTTTAAAAGCTTTTTGTGATTGTACTGAGGAATTTTTTATTATTTCTAACGTTGGGGGTTTAGTGAGTAACAATGTTGCATACTATATATTGAACATTTTAGAGATCAGCAGCCATTTATAGCGTCTTTTTTTCTTCATCGTTCCCTAATTATTATTATTAAAAGTTTATGGGCTGTTTGTGATGATGTGCAATTATATGAATAGAAAATTCATAACTTTTCCGATTACTTCTTTCCGCTAAAAAACAAAGTTGCGCTATTAAAAGTTTTGCCACTAGCAGCGGTTTAACTTCCTTTCATAACATCAATGACGAAAGAAAACTACTAAAAGAAGCCAATACATTGTTAGGAAGAAAAGCCAGAGCATTTTCCTTCTTGTTTGCTTATGACAGGAGGCGAATAATTGGTTTCGATTATAAATCGTTGATCGAACGCTGCAGCATGGCTTGGAGCTTTGCGGTGATCCGGCACGTTGGGACGATTTAATGGCCTGATTTATTGGTATATCCTAATTATTACTATAAGGTAACAATACAATTTGTGTGTGTACCAAACTTTTAACTGGAGATATAATTTTCTACCGATCGTAAGAGGCGACTAAGGGTATATGGGCTTTTAAAGTGATTTTTGGGCGATGTGGTTGGAGACCCGTCACCCAAAACATTTATTATTACATCTTTTCCCAAATCACTTCCAAAAGTGGCTGAGGAATTTCCCATTCCATAGCTCTGGCTACCCCGTTAAGGGATTTATAGCCGTGAGTATATGTATGTATGTATGTATATAATATATAACCCCATATATAACCTTTGATGCAGAGAGCATGGGTGCATACCTTCAATAGGGAAAATGTTGCATAAATATTCATAATTGTGATTTATTTATCCAGGATAAGTGGAAATTATCGATACGAAACCTAAAGGATAAGCGACGATAGGCCTGCCTCCAGTCATGAGAATTCAAAGTATGTCCCAAAGTCACATTTATAATTGCATGATAGCTTATTTTCTACATACATTAAACAAAGTAACCTTTATGTATAAGACATCAATCAACCATCAATGCACTAAACTGATATACTCGTAAAATACATAACTTCCTTTCACCCTTCAATATTTAAGATAAACCGTACACCTAGTAAAGTGAAGAACCAAGTGCCGTGTCGTGAATAAGCGATAAAATATACAGCTTTTAAGATTATTGAATGAACTTAGACGGTGAAGTCATGTGACGTATATATACGATCCGAGTATATACATATATATTTACTTTATAGCGTTCTATGCAACAGTAAGTCTTTAAATATATATGACTTTCACAAAGACATCCTCTCACGAGCCGTCTCGGATGCATTATGTACGAGTTTCCTCTTGAATTTCCACTTGTGAATTATTAATCAGTTTCGAGTCACGAAATTGTTTTACTGGGCATAACCTCAGGCTATTCGACTTTGTTCACTTTATAAAACAATTCGGTGGGTCGACTTGATTTTTTATTTAAGGCCAGAGAAACTTGAACTGTTTGTTTTATTCTGTTTCGTAATGCTATTCTCGCCGGTCGGATAGTCTTTGATCGGTCTTGTTTATTTAATATTAATGTGCCACAATGAAACTGTAATTCATGTAATCTATATAATAAAAATGGGTCACTCAATGTGTTGCTAAGCGCAAAACTCGAAAACAGCTAGACCAATTTGACTTATTTTTGTTCAGTGTTACTTAACATTTGGAGAAGGTTTTAGTTATAGAAAAAGTGGAAAAATAGTGAGGATAATATTATACACATATTTTTTCTCATTGCATGATAGAAACCCTCTGTGGGTCGCTAAAACAAATAAATCTTTGGTCTTAAACTGCGAGGTCAATGTGGTAAACATCACTTTCTAAATATTGATTGTTCTCAAATCAATGATGCAACTAAAAAATAAAGCGTGAGGAGCCTTTCTGTTTAGTTTCTTTATCAATGCATGTTTTACGCTAGTTGAGAACAAAGTGTCACCCCGGACAAATATTCATGAAAATTTATAGAATGAAGGTAGCCTATCTTCGGTCGGGTCACATTACATCATCTTTTTGCGAATTGCATCTAGAGTTACTTTATTAACCGACTTCAAAAAAGGAGTGTTCTCAATTCGACCGTATATATATATATATATATATATATATATATATATATATATTTTATGTTTTTTTGATTTGATTTAGAGCTTAAGCAGGATCTGCTCTTGTTAAACTTTTGAATTAATTCCTGTATTAATTAACTCACTTTGAGACATTTTCATGTTATGTAAGCGGTAGGTAGTAGATATTGGTGTAAGTTAGTAATAGGTATTTCTGAAGTTCGTTTATCTAGCCTGTCTAAAATATGCCTATCAATAAATGAACCAATTTTAAATTGAATTTATTGTTTAGTGGTTTTAACTTTTTACTTGATATATAAATTTGAGGCAGTAAATTTAACGATGTACAACATACATACATATACTCACGACCATAAATCCCAAAAAGTGTAGCCGGAGCTTCATAGGTAGAAAATCCTTAGCCACTTTTGGTAGTTGATAGGGGACAAGATGGTAGAAATAAAGTATCGTTAAAAAAACCTCGCACCCTTAGATGCCTCTTACGACACCCTTGGGTAGAAAGGGGTAGTGATGGTGATATTCCAAGCCCGCACAACACGGCGTAACGATCTACAAATTATACTTTAAATAAAAACTTTTAGAATGACGGCATTCGATAAATAGATAGTTTTGTATGTAATCATAGAAATATAATGTTATAATTACATATAAAAAAAATAAAAATGCGCATTAGATTTGCATAATCCATTTTTAGACAAAATTATATATAACAAATAAACCAGTTGTCTGTTGCTCTAAGGATTATAAACTACAAAGATGTTTCCGAAATCGTTCCAATTTATACGTTTTTAGACAAGATTTTGATGTTTTATCATTCTTTTATGTTCTCACAACTCTCCGAAAGACGGATCCCATTAAAATTCGTAAGGAATGGTAAAGCGAAAGAATACACGTTCAACGTTTGGAAAAACGATTTGAGAAAATTACGTTTACATAACGATGCGAATTTATTTCTAAAATAATGTGAAATCGTTTTTGAGTTTACAACTGAGGACACATACGAAAAGCTGGAAAACGTTAAACAGAAAATGGTGAAATCTTAATAAAATTAAACATACATACATATAGACTCGGCTATAAATCCCAAAAAGGGGTAGATAGAGCTTCAGTATTAAAAGTTCCTCAGACTGTTTGGGAAGTTATGTGGTCGAAAGATTGTATAATAAGGAATTGTTGGTGATGAGTCTCTAGCCACATCAAAATTACTCTTAAAGCTTTACTACAATGATTTATCTAATAGAACAACTGTAGGCAGAAATAGGTTTGTGCTATTCTGAGCCGACACTACATACTAAAAAATAGAAACTGATCAGAGACCAATATAGCAAGTTAGTAATGTTAAAACATATATTAGTGGTCCACCCCTTTTATTTTGAAATAATATTATATGTCGTTTTTTAATTTATAAAATCTGTCAGTAAAAATCGAACCCCTACTCTTTCTACTAAAACCTTTTCGTATTCTGATAGATTTTCATTACATAGTCCAAATTAACTTAAACCCTTTTACAAACATTTTAGACTATTGACCGCTTTCACCAAATCACTTCTTCAACTCACCAACTTAGCACTATTTGGGTTGGCCTTATCGTTACTGTAGCGATTGATTATATGCGTAACATGCCCTTAGGATCTCCGCGACACAACTTTGACAACTAAGTCAATTAATCTGCCATATTTGTCTACGGCTCTATTTAGGATGGATTCCATCTTCATGTTGAACTACTAATAAAACTTTGGCTGTCATGAACGACAAACATTTTAGATGGTTTTATAAAATAAATGCATACATAAGACTCACTGCTACGAATCCCAAATAGAGGCAGCCCGAGCCTCGGTATTAACAATTCCTCTGCCACTTTTATAAGTTAATTGGGGAAAAGATAACATAACATAACATAAACGTTCACGCCGAATATCCCCGAAGGGGTTGGCAGAGGTACTAATACTTCTGAACATCACGTGACTTTGTCACCTGGTGTTCAGAGTACCCACGTTTTGCATGGACAGTGTACTCACGTGATAGGGGGCAGGCCGGTTTTGGTCGAATACACTGTCACATGACTAAGTACAACTCAGTCATGTGGGTTTCCTCACGATGTTTTCCCTCGCCGTTAACAACCATGATAAATTAACCACACATATGTCTTTAAAAAAGACAAATTGGTGTAGGCCTGACCCGGGATTTGAACACTAGTCGCTTGCACGCTAACCGGTGTTCTACCCATTGAGCTATCACGCGTTTTTCCTCTCAATTCCTCTGCCACTTTTATAAGTTAATTGGGGAAAAGATAAGAACAGAAAAAAATTTTTGGTGATTGGTCTCTAGCTACATCTTCTTCTTCTTAAAGTGCCGCTCCATCATTGGAGGTTGGCAATCAGCTCTTTGCAACGCTCTCTGTTCATGCATGTTCGAACAATTCTTCCACGGTTTTTAAGCCGGTCCATTCTTTGATGTTGCACAACCATGACATCTTCCTTCTTCCTGGCCTTCTTTTTCCTTCTATATCTAGCTACATCTACCAACAGACTTTTAAAAGGCCCGGTGCCTTTGTTGCCTGCTCCGCCGCCCACGTCAAGTAATGGGCTAGTGCAATTCTATACCAACACTAAACAGCAGACAAATACCTTATTCAACTGATCGTCAGCCTTCGCAAGTATGATCTCGCACCCGTCTCGATGCGCGAACAGTTTCCGAGCTTGCATCTTCATGTGGTAGGTTTTCTCGATGAGCGGTGTGGCAACTATACGCTCCAGTGATGTGGCTGCGTTGCTGTAGCAGTGGACATCGGCTTCTACTTCTTGGAGCAACGTTTCCCACGTGTGGAACAGCGATGATGGACATGATGCCCTGAAAAAGAAAGGAATGAGTATGGGTTATATGATGATGATATCAATTTATTTTAGCTGAAATTAGCTGTGTAGTGTCGGCTTAGAATAGCACTACCCCATTTCTTCCGGTGGGTGTACGTAAGAGGCGACTAACGGTATTGGGGCTTTTAAGGGATTCTTGGGCGATGCGGCTGGAGACCCATCACCAACAACCTTTAGTTTACCATCTTTTCCCCACGCAACTTCCAAAAGTGGCTGAGGAATTTCTAATTCCTTGGCTCTGGCTACCCCTTTTAGGGATTTATAGCCGTGAGTATATGTAGGTATGATATCAATTTACATAATGGTTACTCGTACTGTGTGTCTATTACTCGTAGACATTTGGCGACACTTTAGACGTGAAGGGATTTAATTAAAGTAAAAGTGTAAAGTTGTCTTTTGTATCGAAGGTATGGCCTAACAGTTAAGACTTTAAAGACATTTCGAGTTTGCAAATACTAATGTAAATATGAGTCCAAAGATAAATAAAGGTGTGTTTTAAATCTAAAAGTTACAAATTTCCACAATCCTTACGGATTTCAGATACATATGAGAGCCGCTAAAATAGTTTTCTTTGTAAAATGCTACTATTAGTTCTCCCCGGCTCTGCATGGGTAGTGTTACACGATCACTACTAACCCCCATGAAAGTGAGCATGATGTTTCAAAGGGTTTATTATCTAACGACGTTTACCATAGCTGAAAAAAATGTGAAATGATTCGAACGGTTTCGAAGCCTGAACGATTCCGAAGCCCATCCATTCCAAACTTGTAAATAAATAATTCCTCTTTATAATATTGGTATATATGATATGCCATAATGATAACGCATTTCGTGAGGTAGCTCATAAATTGTGTAAAGAAATGTTTGTGAAGGGCTTATAACATTAACGTCAATAAAGAAAGTAATGTGGAGGGACTAATATCAATAATGGCCTATCCGAGACACAAGTACAAGTTCGAAGATATCTTATTTTATTATTCCTTTTTATCCCTTTAATCCATAATTCCCTACGGCAAGAAGGTTTAAAAATAGATGAAGTCTTTGAGTTGAAACGAAATTAATTTGAAATATTTTTGTTTATTTCTATATTTTTGTAGTTGGTCTATTTGGGGATCCTAGGGTTAGCACATACTTTGCTCAAAATATAAGCGTTGCCGTACAAAGGGGCAATGCAGATTTCTATCTTTTGTATATATATTTAAAACTCATTCTATACAAATAATTATTTCCTAAGTTATTTTATATAACTGTACCGTTAATTAATTGAAATAAATTGTTAGTTAACCGTCTATTTAATAAAATGAGGTTAACTATGAAGGTTTACTTATTAAAATTAGTAAGGCTCAAGCCCCAAATGGTTTTTTGTTTTATGCGTGATATATTCAATAATGATTATTTTCTTCACAAACAATTAGGTCTACTTTTAAATTTTATTTTTTGCTAAGAAACACGTATTAGTTAAGCCTATTGATTTCAAATATGATTATTAATAACTTATGACTATTTGTTAACTTAAACAACAAAATACTAACGAACAGAAAGTTGTATAAATCTGTGAAAGTAAAGATTGATGTTCAGTTATTTGAATTATTAAAATAGATGCGCAGTATTTTAAAATCTTTTTGTTCATGAAAACCTCATGTGGGGATTATTACTAATAAATAAAGAATATATATACACCGGTATACGGGGGCGTATACCCGAGGTCGCGGGTTCGATTCCCGCCTGTGTCGAAATTTTTCTTTCCTTTATTTATTCTTTATTTATTAGATGTGCAGTATTGACTTAGAATAGCACTTTCCTATGTCTTTTCAAGGGTGTCGTAAGAGGGGTCTTACGTTTATTTTTTCACTGAGAAATATCTAAATCAGAAGTTTTTGCTGCCCCTATTTCAGATGAATGTATGTTTTATTCTAAAAATATTTCAGAGGCCACAAAATAAGGTAATATTTTCCATTGACGAATCATACAAGTGCACTTTTCAATCCACTCACGCTGGTAGTCAAAGGCAGAGCTTTTATCGAAAGTAAAATACAATTTGTTATACCTTAGTGAAGTGCTACTGGATTGGATTGACAAAATGATGAAGTCAGTGGTCTAGTAGTTAGAATGCAACCAGGTTTGTTTAAGGGTTATATGTTGATTCTCCGCTGAGAGCAACATTATTAATGATTTACTACAACGGTGGAACCCTTTACATAGTTTTATTTATTGTGCAGTTGAAGGACGTTATTACACTGAATTATGAGACTATTAACAATAATAAAAAATTAGGTATTGTTTCTGTAACCTTATATTAAAAAACCAGTGTAGAATATGAAATTTATTATCTATTATAATATAATCCACAAATATTATATTGTAGGGCCGACCCAATCTTTTTGGGAGTAAATGATGATTTAAGGATATTCGCAATCAGTCTTATAACAAAAGAAAGGGGTCAAGTGGAAAAACAAGGAAGCTGAAATGAGGTTAACATCGCCAATATCCCTATGTTTAAATATACTGAAGTAGAATCTTTTTTTGCATCGGACGAAGGGGTATCCAGAGGTACACATGAAAAGCTACAAAAGTTTTTTTACAGATATTAGTATAGATTAGGTTATGATATCATCAAAGCTCATAAAAAAGCTTAGCATTAATAAATTTTTACGTCCGTGGCCAAGTTTATTTTATTTATTTATTTATTTATTTATTCATACATGATAACCATCATTACAGGCACAGCCTAATGCAATGGCATCGGAAAACATAAAATCTTATAAAATACATTCATAATAAATTATTAACATTAATAAAAAATAACTTATTCTAACACATATGTAATTTCTTCACTTGTAGCAAATTATGTTCATTGCTACTATTGTGAATTCATTCAGAGTACACCAAAACAAGTCTACATCCTCAGCAATTAAATTTAATGTACTAAGAGCCCGAGTGACTGGAGCCTCCCCTAGTAGCTTGGTGCGTGCGAACGGTACAGCCAATAGGGCAGGTCGTCGCCTACGACCCATGTACCTGTCTGGTATGTTGAGGCGAAGCTGCTCCAGTACAACTGGATTGTCTAACTTACCTCTGAGCACTTTGAATAGGTACAACACTAAAGAAAGCTGTCTCCTAACCCTCAGCTCAGTATATCCTACCATACCCAACACAAATAGAGTTGGGTAGTTAAGTGGGTAAAATGGGTATGCCCCATAGTATTTGAGATATAGATACCTTACAAATTTATTCTGTATTCGTTCCAACATAAGACTATATTTAATTTCATGAGGGGACCAGACAAGTGCATTAAATTCCAAATTACTTCTAACTAAAGCATTGTATAATGCTACAATAGCTTTAATATTAGTAAAATTTCGCACATTGCGCAGAATAAAACCTAACTGACCAAAAGCCTTTTTAGAAATATTGACAATATGTTCCCTAAAATGCAATTTATCACAAAATTTAACCCCTAGATCTTTAACTTCAGTGACCCTGACCATGGATGAACCCCCAATGACATACTCCTGCTGGATAGGTGTTAATGCCCTAGTGAAGGATATCACTGCACATTTGGATTTGTTAAATTGCAGCTTGTTATCTATACTCCACTTTTCTATTCTATCAATGTCCTCTTGCAGTCTAATACAGTCACTTTGAGACCTAATTTGTTGGTATAATTTGAGGTCATCCGCAAATAATAGACTTGAAGCATATTTTACTACTGATGGTAGGTCGTTTATCATCAGAATAAATAGTAATGGGCCAAGGTTTGAACCCTGGCTAACGCCAGATCTAGTAAAATATGACTCACTTTTAAATTCAACCCACTCTACATATTGCATTCTGTCCTTCATGTAACTTGCGAAAGTTGGTAGGTGACTAGCTTTTCGGTCCGGAGATTGGGGGTTCGATCACTTTTAAGAGTAACCTTTATGTGTTGAGCATATATGATTGTTTTTTTAGTCTTGGATGTTATTTATATGTGTATTATATAATATTAAATATACATACATACATACATATACTCACGGCTATAAATCCCTTAACGGGGTAGCCAGAGCTTTGGAATGAGAAATTTCTCAGCCACTTTTGGAAGTTGAGTGGGGAAAAGATGGTAATAATAAATGTTTTTGGTGACGGGTCTCCAACCAAATCGCCCAAAAACCACTTAAAAAGCCCCTATACCTTAGTCACCTCTTACGATCACCCACGGGTAGAAATGGGGTAGTGTTATTCTAAGCCGACACTACACGGAAATATTAAATATATCGTTGAGTTAGTATCCCATAATACAAGTCATACTTAGTTTGGGGCTAACTTAATCTGTGTAGTATAAGTCCGTATATTTTTTTTTTATATAATTACCAATATTAAGTCTTTAAATATCTTGCAAGGATTTTAATAAAACAAAACATTCATAACCTAAGCTGCAAACGGAACAATTAGCATTCTTATTCTGAGGCGTAAATTCGCTCGGTGAAATAATGGGATCTAACTTTTAATACTTGTTGCTGTTTTGAACAGCTGTTTATTGCATTTAGTGACTTAACAAATTGTTTTAAAAGCATTCTGTTGCTTTCACTCGTTAACTGACACCCTCCCATTAAGTTGGGTATAAAATATATGTTTTGAGAAAACTGAGCAGCGAGAAGATGTTGTGGGCTTATGATTTTTATTTAAAATATACGCTGTCACATGACTAAGTACAACTAAGCCGTGTGGGTTTCCCCACGATTTTTTCCCTCATCGTTAACAATCATACATACATATATACATACATATACACACGGCTGTAAATCCCTAGAAGGGGTAGCCAGAGCTAAGGAATCAGAAATTCCTTAGCCACTTTTGGAAAGTTGAGTGGGTAGAAGATGGTAAAATAAAGGTTGTTGGTGATGGGTCTCCAACCGCATCGCCCAAAAATCCCTTAAAAACCCCAATACCGTTAGTCGCCTCTTACCTACACCCACCGGAAGAAATGGGGTAGTGCTATTCTAAGCCGACACTACACGTTAACTATCATGATAAATTAACACCTATGCCTTTAGAAAAGACAAATTTGGGTAGGCCTGACCCGGGATTTGGACCATAGTAGTCTGCACTGAGCTATCACGGTTATCATCATGAAACTTGCTTTAAGACGTATTCATAACATAGGGGGCAAAGTTCTCTTGGATAGAAATACACATACATACATACATACATATGCTCACGGCTATAAATCCCTAGAAGGGGTAGCCAGAGCTAAGGAATTAGAAATTCCTCAGGCACGTTTGGAAATTTTAGTGGGGAAAATATGGTAAAATAAAGGTTTTCGGTGATGGGTCTCCAACCACATCGCCCAAAAATCCCTTAAAAGCTCCAAATCCGTTAGTCGCCTCTTACGTACACCCACCGGAAGAAATGGGGTAGTGTTATTCTATGCCGACACTACACAGCAAAATATAATGTCTAACTACGAGTTAGGTACTGTAAAATGTTGAGACGTTTCCTCGCCTGCCCTTCTTCCTCATCATCACTCTTAGTAACAGTCACAACAAAACCCACCAAAGTGTAATATGCACATTAATATAAATTAATTAAGCTCAAACATCAACAAGTCACCGTTGTGAGTTTTAACAGTTCCCCTCGATTTCGTGAGATGCCATCATCAGATCCTGGTCTCATGGTACTTTCTCGGTAACAATAACATAACAGAAGAAATGTTTAGTGAACCTGTACTTCTCTTCATAAAAGCTACGAAGAGGAGTATAAATCCATATATGAATGTTGAAAGAACTATTTCTTAACTCCTAGTAATTGAGGACCTACACATTCCATTATCAGCTCAGCAGCATAACATTATGATTTTCAGAAGCAAATGCCAATATAACTTCAGAAAATATGTAAAACGCGGTACATGTGCCTACAAAATTTTAGGGTTCCCCTCGGTTCCTCCAGGATCCCATCATCAGACCCTGATATCCTCATCATACTACTGTACGGTACTATTCTGGGAGTATCTTCTTTCTAATAAAAAAATAATAATCAAAATCGGTTCGTAAATGGCGAAGTAATCGGTGATCAAATATAAAAAAATATCAAAAAAATAAACGGTCGCATTGAGAACACTCCTTTTTTTGAAGTCGGTTAAAAACTAATAAAACCCACATGGCTAAGTTGTACTTTGTCTCTTGACAGTATATTCGAATAAAACGGGATAATCCTGCCCCTTATCACGTAAGTACACTGTCCAAGCAAAACGTGGGTACTCTGAACACCACGTGATAATGTCACGTGATATTCAGAAGTATTAGTACCTCTGCCAATCTCTTAGGAGACATACGGTGTGAACGTTTGCAATTTGTGAATAAAATAAGCATAAGTATATTTTCGGAAATTTTATTTTTGGTTTTTAAAGCACGACGTTAATGAATAGTTGTTTTAATTAACACGCTTTTATTAGGTCGACCTGTATGTATGTAACTATGTAATCAAATCTAAGAAAACTAATTTAACCATCTTCTAAAGGTCATAGCGTTATGAAAATTGGCAGTTGTATGTGATTTCGATGACAATACAATAATATGGTACTGTCGAGCTGATCTGATGATGGAGCCGGAAGATATGAACTGGAACTTCATGATGGATGGTCGTATCATAGCCGTGTTTGGACTTGTTAAAAAGGTCTTGTAATGAACGTTGACCATGATTAGGTTTCAAGGTCTGATGATGAAGCCGGAAGATAGGCACTAGCATTCCATGATGAAATATCGTATCATAGCCGTGTTTGGACTTGTTAGAAAGGTCTTGTAATGAACCTTGACCACGATTAGGTTTTAAGGTCTGAATACAATAATATGGTACTGTCGAGCTCATCTGATGATGGAGCCGGAAGATATTAACTGGAACTTAATGATGGATGATCGTATTATAGCCGTATTTGGACTTGTTAGAAAGGTCTTGTAATGAACTTTGACCACGAAATGAAGTTTGACCACGATTAGGTTTCAAGGTCTGAATACAATAATATGGTACTATCAAACTGATCTGATGATGGAGCCGGAAGATTTGAACTGGAACTTCATTATGAATATTAGCATACGATGTATCGTTACCAACCCATAACGTCCCACTGCACTGCTGGGCACGGGTCTCTTGCGTGAGGAAGATATTAGCCATACTTCACCACGGGGGCCAGCCGGGTTGGTGGAGGTTTGTAAGGCTAGTGGTCACCTTACCGTTAGATGTTATCAAGCCGCCCGTTTGGGTCTCTGACAAAGCTTCACGACTGCTAACTTACAATAACAACCGGCACCAACGGCTTTACGTGCCTTGCGAAGCACGGTAGCGCCCGAGATAAATACCACTAGGCGGTTACCCATCCGTGGACGGACCGCAGCTCGCGTTGCTTAACTTGTAAATACGATCACATCAGTCCAACTGAGCTACAGGCGCTACTACGATACGATGTATATCGAAGAGTAATAAACTGAATATATGATGATAAATTAATAAATGTTTAAAATATGCCATTAGCAAAGACTAAAAAGCATAAAATAAATTAATAGTTTAAAAAACACTAAAAAACACGCTTTTATAAGTGCACTTAAAAGTCAAAAATAAATTACGGGTCGTTCAAGTTGTCTCTATTTCTGAGCTGAAGTGTAAACTATGTGCTTTTAATTATAATATTTGATTGTAAAAGCGTGGGGCGCTGGAGCAGGAAAAACTTTCTTGTAAACAAATACACGAACAAGAACTCTACATTTTGCCACTGTTGACTAGTACTTTGAACAGACTGTTTAATATAGAGCCTCCAACTAGTGGTGCTGCAACTCTAGTTAGAGTGCCGATCTCTGTAACTTGCTTCCCGAAACATCGCTTAACTTGATTTCTTAGCAAGGTAAACTAAAAATCTTTCCTTTTCCAGCGCCCCACGCTTTTACAATCAAATATTATAATTAAAAGCACATAGTTTACACTTCAGCTCAGAAATAGAGACAACTTGAACGACCCGTAATTTATTTTTGACTTTTAAGTGCACTTATAAAAGCGTGTTTTTTAGTGTTTTTTAAACTATTAATTTTTATAATCTATAATCATGAAAGTCTGTTTTGAAAAATGAAAGCAAAAATCTGCAGCAGTTGTGATCGTCAGCCACCTGTAGCAGAATTGGAAAAGAGTAACAATTTAGTTTGAATACCAACTTTATGAAATCGTTCAAAAGTGCTAGATTTTTTAGCCGTATCGTACGTTACTCAGGAATAGGCAACGTGTAGCCCATAAATAAATTAATAAGGTATAATTCTTTGATTTAATAACAGTAGCAGTATAAAAGTTTATGTTTTTGTGTATTTCATCCTTAATATTTTTTTAAATGTCCTTCGTTCCGAACCACTTGCTAAATGCTGGATTCGATATCCTTGCCGTGAGAGGTCATTTGGCTGATAGACGTGCTCAAGTGCGAAACTGAGGTACTAGTCAACCCAACTCCACTTGACTGCCTCAGTCTTGACCGCTATTCGTCTTACTTACGACTGTCCGGCTTGACATTTCCAATTTAATGCACATCTAGGAAACTTAACTCAATTATCCACCCTTGAATAATTTATACCACCCTAGAATAGCTTGAGACCAAAGTTGTTTACAGAATTTAAAAGTAGATTAAAGTTGTGTCAAACTGATTGTAAAAATTTCCATAAAATCGACTTGGTGGTTAATAAAGAACGCTAACCACTTTGCATACATATATATATACTCACGGCCATAAATCCCAAAGGTCGTCTAGGCTTATTCCGTATATCCACCCTAAAACAGCCACCCTAAGGCGCATATTCGTTAACGCGTGTCCTTCTATCCACCCTGAACGGGGTGGATATCCGTAATGCATATATATGTTTCTTCCGATTTTCTACCCTGCCTACGTACTGTCATTTACAGAAAAAAGGCCCTAAGTTTTAATTTGTCACTTTTTTGTTAGCAGTTTCTTCCTTGTTATGGTTTCATTTGTCACATCAGTTATTTTAAAAAACATATTACATAAACATATTATTACGAATTGTTACGTATTATTACGCGTGACCTTCAATCCACCCTGTTTAGGGTGGATTGAAGGACACGCGTTTCCGAGTTTCTGACTTAGGGAGGCTGTTTTAGGGTGGATAAACGGAATAAGCTGTCGTCAAAGGCAGTCAGAGCTTCAGAGCTATAATCTCCTCAGGCACATTTGGAAGTTGTTAGGGGACATGATGGTACAAATAAAGTATCGTAATTTTTTATAAGTATAATTAAAAGTTTTTTTTTAATACTTTTTGTTGAGTGGTATGGTAAAGTAACATTAACGGGCAAGCTTGTATAATGATACATTATTTCTTATGAGCAGAGAAAATGAAATTATGCAAAAACTAATGCATTCATTTTATTCAATTCAGAGAAGACTAGGAGATACCTTAATACAGAGAGTGATCGAGATAGTTTCAAATGTAAATATTTCGTCTGTGCCTACTACATTTTGCAAAATTTTTGAGAAATGAAATGCTGACTTGAAATATGAGTTATCGGTTCCTTAATTACTGTACTTGACAATGTTTACACCTTAGGGCCAGCGCTGACTGCCGGCATGGCATGGCATGGCATGGCAAAGGATTTCGGTACAGATATAGCATTTTTAATCTTATTACCATGAGTATAGAATTCATTTTACTTCATTTTGACACAACGATGCCGACGTTCTGTCCTACCGCGGCCTCCCTCGGCATCGTTGTGTCAAAATGAATTCTGTACGCATGGCAATAAGATTAAAAATGCTGTATCTGTACCGAAATCCTTTGCCATGCCATGCCGGCAGTGAGCGCCGGCCCTTAATATACCCTGTGAATACACCTAACTATTTTTTCAATTTTCTGCAATGAAAAGACCCAGGAGACAAATAAAATATAACATCGCCTGATAGTGATACCTGTTTATTTAATTTAGGATTAAAATTACACAGGATATAGAATTACGATAGTCTGCCTACACCACTGGGGACTAACAGCTTGAGATATGTGTATGTTATGTTGCATTTTTATGTTGAAAATGTTTAATAAGCTTATATTAATAGGAGTAGAATTATGAGGATCAGATTTTCATCGTATAATAAAATATGAACCCCAAGTAATTATTTCCAAGGGTTATTTATGACTATGATTAAAAACGTTAATAAAACGTACACGTAACTTTAGGAAACTTCCATATTGCAGCAGTCATGGATGATTAGAACGATGTTCGAAAATCATATTTCATTAGTAAATCAAGAATAAATAAAGGAAAGAAAAATTTTGACACAGGCGGGAAACGAACCCGCGACCTCGGGTATAGGCCCTCGTTGCTCTGCCAATTGAGCTACCGTGTCAATGACTGCCAGCGCAAAATTCTTCTATCCTTTGTTTCTTTTACACTTTTTTAAGTAGTGTTTAATAATCCCCACATGAGGTTTTCATGAACAAAAACATTTAAATCATACTTCATTAGGTTTTACTATTATTTAGTGGGTAAATTATGTTTTCTGTAAATTTTTTTGGTTTTATTACAAAAAAATAAATTTTTAATACAATTGCTCAAAAAGTGGCGTATTACAGGGACGTATAGCGTTCGGGAAGTGGGCTATTACACACTCGTGCTTTTTCTTTACCTTTCCCGCACTAGTGCGTTTTCTTTCCCAACTGTCAAAATAATGTCTATTTTAAAGAAAAACCAACCATAAAGATTTTACTAAAAAAATCAAAGAAGTTTTTATGATTCATGTTAATACGTGGCATAGGTCGTATTAACATGAATCAACAACAACAAAATAATAGGCAAAATCGACTAATTTGTTTCGATATCTGATTTAATGATTTGATAGAATTAGTGAGGTTAGGTTTCATTACATTATAACTCATTAAATTTCATTTTCATTTCATATCAACAAAAAAATTATACATAAGACTTGGCTGTATGGGCATAGTTTCCTTTGCCTACCACAATAAGTGAAGAAAAAATGTCGCCATTTTCCAGAAATAATCTTTGGGAGTTTAGTTGTTTTGTTAAATTGCTTAATTTTTTCGCAACTGTATTAAAAATAGTCGTTCAGTACACGTACGGAACCGTCATTGCAACTCGTTCCGACTGTCAACCCTCGCCTTCGGCTCGGGTAGACATTTGTCGGAACTCTTTGCAATGACAGCCATTCCGTACTAGTAATGAAATATACTATATGGGTTGTGCGCCAAACAATCGTTCGTAAATAAGTACACGACCGCCAAAGTGATTTAATTGCATTACGTTTCTATAGTTTTTAAAATAGTTTTACAGGTTTAATCTACAATAATTATAAGTCACCTAGCACCTATCTACATTTTTCAAAACTAACTCAATAGATCAAAACCATTTCTTTTCTAGTCTTTTTTGCGACACAGATATTTTTCATAGATTTCTTTGATGCTTTAGAATCGTGATTGAATTTTAATTAACCATAAATATTCAATACCTTACAAAATAAAATAAAATTTTATCACAAATCAGCACCAATAAACGATCAGTCAATATTTAGCTAACAACGTAAAGGGTTTAATAAATGGATCGAGCACTTAATTGGTAAATTGAGTGTGTTTGGTTAGGTCTCGTTGGCTATTTGTAATTTCTATGTTCACAATTCTGATTGGTGTGAAATAAATCATCTTCGTCTTTTTTGTACAATCTCGTGTAAAGGTGAAATAATAATAAAAACATTTTTTTTTTTTTTAAATATAAAATTATTTTTCTTTATTTTATGATTACACATAATGCGAGTGAGTTACCTTAAAAAAGTACATGTAACTATTACATTTGTAATACTGAGCATACCGCAAATTCCAGAGGTGAAATTCTAACGTCACCTTAGAAAATTTTCATATGACAGTATACCGGCAGAATGAAATGTACAAAAAACTAAATGTCTGCCAAAGTCGTAAGCCACGTGCAACTTAAATGTTGGAACAAGTAGTATTCTGATCGTTGTCGTAATACAGTTTCGCCACAATATGACACAATGTCAGGTTGAAATTGTGGAGCGAGAGCGTTCGCCGCGGTAATGTACATCAGAGGTTATGTAAAGTGGTGAAATCCTTATAACATTATATTTTTATAAAATATAAATATTTATTTATATAATATTATAATTTGAGCCGGATGCAAATTTTAGTGATTAAAAATAATGACACGTTGGAAGAATTCAAAAACTGACAGAATTGAGTTTAAAAATAAACTCAATTTTTACATAGGAAAAGTCACAAATTCATGTCCATTCTAAATGATGTTACTTGATTCTGAAGTTTGGGCTTAATTTTAATGGCACTATAAAAAAATTCAAAACCTAATACAATTTAATTTACAATGATCTCAATTTCTACATAGGATAGTCACAAACTCATGCCCATTCTAAATGATGTAACTAGTAGTGTTCTGGCGATGTAATAGAGTTTTGCCACAATATGACACAATGTCAGGCCGAAATTGTGGAGCGAGTGCGGTCGCCGCGGTAATATACATCAGAGGTTAAAAGCATTTTAGTTCTCAGACGGTTATAACTTAAACCATTAAGTATTAATGGCTCTATGATTCCTGAGATACTTCATCTTGATATTTGGGTGGAGTGTTGATTAATTTACATGTATATAGATGTAATAAATGGAGCTCTAGTTTTGCTGTTCGGCTAAGTTGTACCGCCGATTTGAAAGATTAAATCATCATATTGCTCAGCAATATGATGATATAATCTTTCAAATCGGCGATAGGCCTGTTCACATGTCCACTGTTCAAGCAAAATGAGAATACTCTGAACACCGGGTGATAATAATATCCCGTAAAACTATGAATAACTAAGTATAGAAGTTAATATTTAAAAAAAGAAAATCTTTTTTATTGTTGTCTCTAAAATTATAGTCATGTAGTTCCGGCTTAGAATGTAACTACCCTTTTCTACCTACGAGTGCTGTCAGGGTATAGGGCTTTTTAACTTATTTTTGGGCGATGCGATTAGAGACCTATCACCCTTGATACTTTATTTCTACATCTTGTTCAGTTTCTAGCTCTTAAGCTCTGGCTACACCTTTTTGGGATTTATGGCCGTGAGTGTATGTTTTCATGTATGTTTCTAAACTTCTTGGCATTGTGGTTTCATTTTGTGGTAGTGGACAGTACACTTTTACATACTATCTTTCGAAACCTGTATAGCTAGTACGAGCGGCCTTTTAGCTAGATATCGCGTGGTATAAAACAGCCATCTCTTACGCACTTACTTCGTAACGTATATTGTCATCTCATTCTAACTGTTATCGTGTTGATAAAACAGCGCTCGTGCTAGGCTTTTGATCGTTATTCCACAATCCAAATCTAAACCACATTTTTTTTGGCTTATTCAGTTAGCTCGAGATTTTCGGAGATTTCTTTGTGATCGATTCTATTACGGTATGGTACCCCTTTTTAGTGTTCTTGGGTGATTTAAACCTTTATATTAGGCCCATTGGAAAAGGATATATTACTTTTAGTTACTAGAGTCCTTGTGAGAGATTGTTTAAGTCGTAGATGGTGTATTGTGACGACACGCAAAAAGTAGGTAAAAGGTATAGTGAAATCATGGTACTATGATTAAAGTCTTATTGTGAAAGATCGCCTGACTAGTTACAAGTAATCTAGGTAGACACTTCTTATGCTACATAACTTATTAATTAATGTCATAAAAGACATTAGGCCTATTGCATATACAAATATATCATTATAATTAAAAACCACAATAAAAAGGTAAGATATAACTTCTGATTTAGAAAATAAAAATTGATTGGGGTAAAAGATTGTAAAAAAATAGAATATTTCTGATGGGTCTCCAGCAAAATATCCAAACAAACACTTAAAAACCTCAAATCCCTCAGAACCTCAGAGATATAATATATACTACGTAGGTATCTCTATGCTCATGCTCAGAAATCTTTATAGCACTCACGGTAATAAATTGGTAAGTACCATTTTAAATCAATGCTACACAGCAAAAATGAAAAAACCTGTTTCCTTAAATAAATTAAACGTTACAAACAAACGAATAAACAAATCATAAACATTGCAAAGCGTTCAAAATAGGCAGTAACATTATTGCCGAACAAAAGTTTCTTGCAACAAATATCTCGGAAGTTCGATAACGTCTAAACCAATTTGAGAAGTAGGTAGTCGTATCAGAGAATAGTTAACCATCAAGAGAATTTCGTTTCAAAGTGGGACCGCTCTTTGTGATTGGTTTCGAACGGGTCGAGTGCTGGAATATATATCATAAAAGGCACTTTTATTTGACCCTGCAGAATAATGGAAATAGCGTATTCACTTTTAGAAGAATATTGAATGTAATGTTAAAATAGAAATTTAAATATATATAGCGAAACAAAGAAGGGATTTGCTAATGATACTGTTTTACGTATCATAAATACTAATGTAAATATGTTTAAATCAAGTGTAACCTTTTAAATTTTATACAATAAATTACGAATCGTAATCATTCAATAAGGTGACGACAGTCTCTGTCCATCCTTGTGGGAATGAATGGCGTAAGTATGGATATTTCTCTTTCAGCCAACATCTAAATTTTATAAGTTTAACAAAACGTGAACAATGAATTAAAATTATTTTTATAAGATACTATTTAGATTTTATGACGTTTACTGTTGGATTTAGTCCTCCTTCAAAGATATCCAAAAAGACAATAGATTTATAATAGATGCAAAGAGTGGGTAGAACTTGCACCTTATGCAGAAATATTGAAGTTTTAAGATTGAGTTTAATCAATCTGTCATTGAAATCTCCGCGTTGCAATTAGTGCGAAAATCGAGAGGTCACGTTATTATTACACGTAAATATTTAGGTTAATATAATTTTGAGTATAAGTAATTAATTTATTACTTGTTAATATATATAAAGCATTTGACATCATAAAAAGTTATAGAAAGCAATGAACTATGAAAACAAACGAGTTTTACCAACTATACATAAGCAAAATACAATTTAACGCAACATACAATAGTATTTATAGTTACAAACATTATTATAGTTTTCAATCCTAGGAACACTTGTCAAGATGTTGTTGTATGGAAGATTGTTGTTTACAGCTTGTAACAGCACATTAAGATATTATATGGAAGAAAAATCTAAGTTGTATTACTTCAGCTGTATTTGTCTAAACAATTTTTCTCCGACTGTCAATCCGCATTAGATTTAGGTACCATTGGGATTTGGAAACATGTAACAACCTTGGCCTTAACCAAGTTAGACTTTGAATAAGTTTCTGTTTTGGTGTTCCGCGTAGAGAGTTTAGCCTTTTTTCTTAGTTTGAGGGAGAATCGATTGTATACTTCACATTTATCCACCCGTGTATTAAGCTACTGTGATAGCTCAGTGGGTAGAACACCGCTTGTCGTGTTGGTGTTATTGGCTGTAAACGGTGAGGGAAAACTACGAGAGGAAAGCTACATGACTAAGTTGTACTTAAACATGTGACAGTGTATTGGTACATAACGACGATAGGCCTGCCCCCTATCACGTAAGTACACTGTTCAAGCAAAACGTAGGTATTCTGAACACCAGGTGACAACGTCACGTGATGTTCAGAAGTGTTAGTACCTCTGCCAACGCCTTCGGGGAAATACGGCGTGAACGTTTCAGTTATTCCACAACGGATAAATTCGTTTGTGTGTTTATTAGATGATTTCTATAAATTAATAACGAAATATAATTCTTTGCCTGTTAGGACAGTTCATGAAAGTTAATTTTACTTATAGTTATAAAATAGAAAGAAGAAAGTCGACAAAACATTTCACGTGTACGTTGTATGTCGCGCTCTTCTACTCCAATACATCGGCCGGTGAAGTGGAAAAGAGATAGACGCGTCTTTTGTTCCGAGCTCTTGCTTTTGTGCGAGACACTTCTTCGTGCATGCACTAGTTGCTCATGGAATTATTTATAGTACATAGTAAGCCAGCCTATCAAAATTAAATATTTATTGGCCACTTTTGGAAGATTAATGGGGAAATGATTTAAAATACAAGTCTCTAACCACATGCCACAGCCCAACTATCACATGTTAAGACACTCACGAATAGGTTAGTGCTATGCTTAGCAGACACAGCATACATAAATACATACATTATACTCACGGCTATAAATCCCAGGAAGGGGTAGCCAGAGCTAAAAAATTAGAAATATCTTAGCCACTTTTGGAAATTTGAGTGGGGAAAAGATAGTAAAAATAAAGGTTGTTGGTGATGGGTCTCCAACCGCATCGCCCAAAAATCCCTTAATAGCCCCATACCGTTAGTCGCCTCTTACGTACACCCACCGGAAGAAATGGGGTAGTGCTATTCTAAACAGACACAGCACAGCCAAATAAAAATAGTTTAATAACACGGGCCCAATCGGTTCGCATTTGAACATTGTGTGAGTACTTTCACTGGTTATTGGTGCTGATTGCGATACTGAGCCATATCTCATTTCAGGCAGGCTAAATTTAAGCAAATAATTTGATATTACACCTTTTACTTTTATACAAATCATATTATGCCATGTACTTTTGACCAGGATCAGGCTGTTTTCTAGGCTTAAACTTTAGCGTTAAGTGTGCACCGGATCACCAAAATATTCATGTAAATTTCATTTTTTATTCATAAATCCAGTTCACGTTTTTTCTTTTATGTGTCACCTGGATTGCGCTGTGGGAAGTAAAAATAAAATTCTGAATATAACAGATCTAAAATAGAACCTCTGAACCTCGACCTTTCTCGGAAGTTGATTTAATATTTGTTTTATGATTCCGTTGGATACAATCCATCACTTATATATCCTTCAAAAATATAATTAACATGGACTAAAGATTTCCTGTCATTAACGTACATATACTCACGGCCATAAAAATCCCAAAAAGGGGTAGCCAGAGTTTCAGAGCTAGAAACTCCTCAGCCACATTACGAAGCTCATAGGAAACAAGATGATAGAAATAAAGGGTCGTTGTAAAACGTTCTTATAAAGGCGGGGGTCCGAAGTGAGAAGAATAAAAGAGCATGTATGAGAAGGATAATGAATGTAAGGGAAGCAAGAGAGGTTTGTCAAGATCGTACTAAGTGGCGATCGATAGTCTCTGCCTACCCCAATGGGAATAATGGGCGTGAGTATAAGTAAGTAAGTAAAGTGTCGTTGGTGATGGGTCTTCAACCGCATCGCCAAAAAACCACTTAAAAAAGCCATACCCTTGGCGCCTCTTACGGCACCTGTGGGTAGAAAGGGATATAGTGAAATGTTAAGCCGGCACTACACGGCACTGGCTGGTCATTAACTAATGTTTGTAATTAAACATATTGTATACACAAACATTTATCGTTACTATAATTTATTAATTTACATATAATTTTAAGGATCCTTGAACAAAAACGGTTTAAAAAATTCATCTCTAGAGATAGTATACGTTTTTAATAAATAATTTATGTATATATGCTCACATATATTTAACTATATATATATATATAGTAATCCTTTTTGTAGAAATATTTTAAATAGTATTCCTTTCGCATTAGGTATTTATCCGTCACTATTTTACAATAACAAATTTATCAATTTACATTTATTTTAAAAATTAAAACTATAATTTTATCTTCGGCGAATAACGATCAAACTTAACAAGAATATTTAATATTTTTTTTCAAATTATATGTATTAAATTATAAAATATGCAAAAAAGGGTTAATATTAACGGAAAGCGTATAGACATTGACCATATTAATATTATTTAAGCTCAAGAGATGTTACCCAATGGAAACTAACAATAATTGATATTTGTGACAAAGATTAATAAGACACACTACATTTCTTTATTCCCAAAGTTCTTAGGTTTTAAACCCACATATTTTCGGTATCATCATGCTGCAATAATTTCATAAAGAAAACTCTACTAACATTTAGAATTGGGTCCTGTCCTGTCGTGTCCTGTCGAATCCCATTCATATTTTGAACTTTTATATGCCACTTTATCTGTTTATCAATAAAAAAACAAAAAATGTGATATATTTAACTATATGAATTAAAAATATTTTGTATATGTGTTATACTTCTTGTATACATTTATTTGCAAATATTTGTTATTGACCAAGTTTATAACTGTATTTATAAACATTAACTGTATAGTTCGCTGTTAGTATTCCAAACAAATAAAAATAAACTAATATAATAAATATAAGCTTTGTGAATACCACTGAAACTGAAAGCCTTTCAAAATGCCAAGCAAACTTGACGAGCTGTCGACTATACATGTGAACATATGCTGGTTTCATCATAAGGGTGTGGTTCCTCTGATCTTCCAGAGAGTTAATCCTTTGATATTGATTCAGTAAACAGGTAGAACTAGACATTTCTCGGTTCTAAAATATACCTACGGTTAAATGAAAGTAAGTCAGTTTTTAGTGACGTATCTGACGTTCTGAACAGAATAATTTAAGTTTATTTTTAAGCGAGGCACAGCATAGGAGATTATCTATTCGACGCCCATATTCTTTTATGTCGGATCACTCATAATTTTTTACTTGGTATTTTCTTATTTTTATATTGAATGATTTTGGTTCAACCAACTAATATGTTTTATTAATAAATCAACGAGAAAAGTCCGACGCAATAAATTAAGCAGAGAGAACTGTTTTAATGCTCGTATAAGAGCAATAAAGAGGCTTCCGCTTCATCGCTTATACAGCTGAAAATCTAATTAGCCGCGCCTACCTTACATTTTGCTTCCGTCTTAACAGTACTTAATTCTTCATTCAATTTGTGATAAAATATATTATTAATTTTAATTTTCCTAAAATTTATTTGGTTTCTATAAGGATTTTGTTTTAATAATTAGGTACGCGGTCCTTAATAATTTGACCATATCTTTTTCGCAAAACATTTCATAAATTTTCAACTAAGTTACTTTTAACAATTATACATTAATTTTATCGTCATTCAGTAAACCATCGCCACCAACACAAACATCGAAAACACAGACAGTTCAGAAGAGAAAAAATCTGTATTTACATAGCTGCCACATTAAATAAAATATAATTTAAGAAATATAACCGATTCTACGACCATCCCTCAGAACGTAAATGGGCCGAAATATAACAGCGGAAACTGGTAAAACGGAATAAAAATAATTTTTAGTACGATTGTTTGAGTTCACAAAGTAAGAAACGCATATCTCCACTTAGGTCCACAAAAACACTTTCTTTTAGTACTCAGAAGCATTTAGCGTATCCAACTGAAAATGGAAAACTGTGAAATAGGACAAGGCACTCGGAATATAAGTAGAATAAGTAAGAAACAATGAATTCGCCTTATGAAAATGCTGCAAATTTCATAGGACAAAGCTCAAAACCACCCAGAGAAAGACAGGTTAGTTAGTGTAATTTAAAGTCAAAATTACACAAGTACCGATTAATTTAATTGCAGGATCAGATATGAATACTAAATATTCATGAAAAACTTAATTATTTTTTAAAGTTTTAATTAAAGTTACAGGAAGGCCAGATGTAACTGTAGAAATTAATAAAGTTATTAATATTCAACCCCTTCGGGGATAAAACGGCGTGAACGTTTATGTTTATGTTTATTTATTAATATTGTAAGTATGTAATATTAACTCGATGTATACGCACACGTCTGATCACACGTGATAAAGAGTAACATTATTGTCATAAAAACATACAAATTCGCGCTAAACGTTTGATATTCTGTCATCAGAGCCTTTCTGTGTTATCTTCAATTATGAATAATATTTGAAATACCTCGTTGATGAATTTTTTAATGATTTTATCGATCTTTCATACAAAACCAGGCCATTGACACTCCGACAGTTACCAACGCGTAGTTAATAATTGGTCGTAAAGTACAATTGATGGCGATGTTTCATTTAAAATTCACATTTCAGTGTATGGAACTGCGAGCCTTTCTATTTGTCCTCGTATTGATCCGTCGATGCCTGTATGCCGTTACAAATTGTACGTCAAATATTAAAGATACGGTTTTGCTGCATGAGTTACATAAATTTGCATAATGAAAGAAAATAAGTGTATATAAAACTATCCCGTGTAGAATTGGTTTACAATAGCCATTTTTGCTCGTGGGTGTCGCAATGATATTGCTTGTTTAATAAGTAATTCATGGGTAATGCGGATAGAGCGGAAATATATCAATAATAATTTATAGTTTTTGTGGATGGACATCATTCTCATGATATATTTTTTTTTATTATAACAGCAAGTCAGTTAAATATTTAGGAATATGAAGCCAAAACTACAGAATTAGTAATTATTCCCTAACTATAAAATTTTTGATATATATATAACATAAACGTTCACGCCGTTTATCCCCGAAGGGGTTGGCAGAGGTACCAATACTCCTGAACTCACATGGCAAGCGCCATCTAGTTTCCAGAGAAGGTACCCACGTTTTGCTTAGACAGTGTACTCACGTGATAGGGGGCAGGCCTATCGCCGTTTTGTACGAATACACTGTCACATGACTAAGTACAACTCAGCCATGTGGGTTTCCTCACGATGTTTTCCCTCACCGTTAGCAACCATGATAAATTAACCACACATATGACTTTAGAAAAGACAAATTGGTGTAGGCCCGTCCCAGGATTGGAACTCACGCCTTTCTGTTTTTCGGGCGGGTGTTCTACCCACTGGACTATCATGTCGCTAATAAATGAATATATAAATTATAACCATATACCGCATCAGATTAATTATATATACACTACAAATATGGTTTATTTGTTCATGAAATCTACTTGTTAACCATTTAGATAATAATAAAATGAGATATTCATGGAAGGAAGCAAAATCGTCCTTTGAGACGTTAACGTCAAACCCTTTTCAAGTTTCACGAAAAATCAAATTACAAAAGCTGAGAAATTAATGGTATGTGATCATGTTGCACAAGAAGTTATCTGTCAACTTTAACGCCTTAAATTCTCAGGCTTTGAAGAGGTACTAATAATTTGAAATATTTCTTGACCATTGATAAATTATGGACGTCCCTTTGAGTAATCTAGGCTATATATTGCTATGAAGGAATGAATTTCAAAGCATGGGAGTATAAATTTTAGACACTTGTTTTTTTTGTATACTTTTACAGTGAACACTGTCAATAGATATTTTATTGTATTGTATTTTATATTGTATTCATCTTTTTCAAGGTATTATTTTACGGTACAACAGTCCATTTTAAAATTTGTAATCAAACCCCTCTGTCATCCCCTTTAAAGTTTATGTCACTATTTTTAATTTTACACTTAGGAGTGTGCAAATGTTTTCGATCACATTTTTAGATGATTTGTGTAGTAGAAGAAAAAAAAAACTTTCGCTCAAGGGGTAAAATCGTAAGAGTTTATACGAAAATTATCTTATCTCTGAACTTAAAGACTTGAAATTGTATGTAGGTTTTCCTTTTATGACATAAATAATCAGTGCAATGGAATTTCAGGGAATCAACCCCTAAAGGGGTAAAGATGGCGGAGTTTACAGATTATTCGCATTTTTCCTCAATTCTAGAATTAGAATAGAATAGACTAACTCTTTATTGCACATCAAACACAAATTTACAAAAATAATAATATGATCAAACAGTTTACAGTGAGGTACAATTGAATTATTATAATGATAATGAGAATTAGCAGTATAAAAATGGTTATGTTTGTTTTCTATTACAATGTAAAGTAAGCAAAGGTGGGAAGGTGGGAAACCCATTTTTTTCCTTAAACGGGTAAAATGGGGGGGGGGGGCTATATTTGGATGATTAGATGTTTGGTACTCAATCACGTCTAAACTATAGAAGCTAGGTATTACGTCACACAGATGAAGTTGGGCGGGTCAAAAAGTATTTTATTAACTCCACTAGAGTCCCACCCAAGAAATATCGTCTTCAGTAAATGAAAAACGGTCTGATTAACAAAGGAATGTTAAGTTTTATTAATTTATTAGGTCACACAGTTTTTTTTTAATTCACTGCCACTTATCAAAACTGTCTTATCGTTGAGACAAAAAAAATATTTAGGATAAATATCTAAAGGATAAATTTCGGTATTAAATGGGTGCAATTAGGGGTAAAATCTAATCTACTCGTAGTATACTGAATATAACTGTCGTGAAGCTCTGAAGAGCCTGAATAAAATTGGTCAAAGACGTATTATATAATTGACAAATATCCTGTAGTATTGAGATTAAGTTTAAACTAAATTGCTGCAAAATTTTGGATTCAACACACCTGCTAATGCATAATGTAATGCACCGGCTATAAAATGAAACAGCTCCTCTTTAAAGCAGAAGCTAATACGGTACAATTCAAAATTTACTAGTAGATTATACACACACACTCGTAACTCGTAACGTAACCCTTAACTATCTTATAATAAAATTAGCCGCGGACGAACTAATCCTTAACTGAAATAAGCTGCTAAGCACATCAATCCAAATTAAATTATGAAACATGAGGGACTCTCAAAAAGTTTTATCGTGTATTGATTATCAAATGCGCAAATAGAATTTGAATTCGGACAACGAAAAGTTATTTCCGTTTTTAGCAGATTCGTTTTCAGACGAGTTCTCCCGAATAATTTCAATGTGACAAATGAATCCATTTAGATTTCATTTGCAAAACAGTTATATCTATCAAGAAAAAATAATATATGTTTTTTTGACTAACGAGGACACAATTTTCAAAGCTTTGTAAACTGTCAATAAATATGTCTTTTACCTGTTTTGTATTTTTAATTGTCAAAGACAGTATTAAAACAATTAGACCCGTTTTCAGAAGATTGGCGGACAGAAACAGAATTGAGTAATACTATTTATTTTTGAAAGTAGAGTCGGGAAAAGGTTATAAAACAAAGAATGATTGAACTGCATCAACCAAAACAATTTTTAAGATACTAACTCTATGTCACATTGTGCATCAGTCTATCAACCATAAGAATAAATAAGTAAGCACTTGTTGTAACCTAAACTTTACATTTAAAGCTAGATTTGTTAATTTGTATAAAATTGATTTTTGCTTGCAATGTAGTCAAAAAGTACCAAAAATGTAGTAGAAAATCGACAATAAAATAAAGTGTATTTTCAGGAGCCCATATGGAACCTTTTCCTAACAAAAGTGTCTCCTTAATATTCGTCAGATTACAGCAGGTGAACATCCCGACGGATTTCCTATTAAAATATCGGGACCGTTAGTTTTCCCTTTAGCTAGAAAACTGTAAAAGAGGCACATATTGAAGACTGATTTTTGCGAAAAGTAATATTAGGGGTCCTGCTAGTCTAAGTCGCAATGTTATTTCGTCAGTTTTCATACAGTTTTAATAATTTATAGTACTTTATAGTCTAACATAATAAAAATAGTCGAATATTTTAATAATACATACATATACTCATTGTAGTGGCGTCTTAGAATAGCACCCCATTTCTTCCGGTGGGTGTACGTAAGAGGCGACTAACGGTATTGGGGCTTTTAAGGGATTTTTGGGCGGTTTGGAGACCCATCACGAACAACCTTTATTTTACCATCTTTTCCCCACGCAACTTCCAAAAGTGGCTGAGGAATTTCTAATTCCTTAGCTCTGGCTACCCTTTCTAGGGATTTATAGCCGTGAGTATATGTATGTATGTATGTATATACTCATTGCTGTATGTCTCTAACAGAGGTAGCCAGAGTTTCAAAATCAGAATAATTGACTATTCAAACATCCACATGAAAGAAAAGGAAAATCCCATGCACATCCAATTCGTAATTATGTTTTTTTTTTGTTCCGTATCAGCGTTTACCAATTTGTATTCAAATGGTTGGTGGAATTCACTTGAATAAATCTCTGAAGCTCGATCACGGAAATGTGGACAGGAATCTTTTACGTCACGTGCTTCTATTGCTCTATATCGTTGCATTATATTTATAATTTATGTATATGAATAATATAAGTATAACATAACATAACATAAACGTTCACGCCGAATATCCCCGAAGGGGTTGGCAGAGGTACTAATACTTCTGAACATCACGTGACTTTCTCACCTGGTGTTCAGAGTACCCACGTTTTGCATGGACAGTGTACTCACGTGATAGGGGGCAGGCCTATCGCCGTTTTGTACGAATACACTGTCACATGACTAAGTACAACTCAGCCATGTGGGTTTCCTCACGATGTTTTCCCTCACCGTTAACAACCATGATAAATTAACCACACATATGTCTTTAGAAAAGACAAATTGGTGTAGGCCCGACCCAGGATTTGAACACTAGTCGTTTGCACGATAACTGAGTGTTCTACCCACTGGGCTATCACGGTTGGTTAATATAAGTATGTTGTGTGATTTTCTATGTAAGTTTGTATTGGTTAAATTTGTTTATAATTTTAAAACTATTTCAAGCAAAATCATTAGTCTCACCATGTTTTTTAAAATATACTTAACATGTCTAAAATTTATAGATTACTAGCTGACCCCACAGACTTCGTACTGTCAAAAGTGTAGACTTTCACGTCGTCAAACGGAAATATTTAACTGACCTGTTGAGGGTCTCTGTCATGCGATGAGAAAAAAAGGTGTTTTTCATAGTGTCCTCACAATTTTTTCACTTTATAAGTTTTAAGTTTATAAGTATAGTAGTTTCGGCTGAGCATTGATTCTTAGTCAGATAGTCTATTTAACCATTTTTTTAAGAAAATTTATTGATCTCTTAATTTTTCTGGGATAAAAAGTGTCCTATTGTGTTAATTAGATCATTATCTGGCTTCCTGTAAATTTTATTTTAAATGCGTTCTGTGAATTAGTCTTCCTTTAGCTACAAACACACAAACATCTAAACTTTCACATTTATAATATTAATAGGATTAGGCTTAAACATAAGCTTCTCGCGCAGGTGACCTCGCTCGCCGGCCAGGGCAGCGTCTTGTCTTGCGCTTCAGGCACGCGTGTAAATTTTGTTACGGCGTAATTTTAAAATAATTGTATTAACTCCTAAGATGTTTATTTAAATTAAGTGATGTCAAGGACAATTTTGTTCTCAATTAAATACTCTCAATAAACAACATATTTATTTGGATAAAGATTAATATTATGTTGATAAAACATTATGGCAATTATGCATTAAATTCGACCAAATTTATTTACCATAAAAATGGTTATAGTAAGTGAAACTTAAAAGTTAGACGTATACTGTCGCGGGCATTTTTTTAGATTATTTAAAGAGAAATAATTCTTTAATACATTTTTTTTGGGTAACTTAAACCGTTTACGCAGCGCACGCACACAACAGAAGCCTTAGTATGAATAATTATCCCCGTTTTTGCAACATTATTCGCTGATAGTTTGCTCCTGTTGGCCGCAGCGTGATGATATATAGCTTAAAACCTTCCTCAATAAATGGAATATCCAACACAAAAAGAATTTTTCAATTTGATTGGGTAGTTCCTGAGATCCTAGCGTTCAAACAAACAAACTCTTCAGATTTATAATATTAGTATAGATTACATTCAGCGGTTTTTTGGAATTGCTTATGTTATATTTTATTCTAAAAATAATAAGTATATGCATAATTTTAAACAAATAATACTTAGTAATATAATCTATAATTTCATTAATTTGCAAATTACAGTCTGCTAAAGCTAATAAATATCAGGTCAAATCAGTCCTAAAATGAGAACAATAAATGATTGCACAATGGGCTTTAACTAAAACGATTTGAACTAAACGACATGTATAATAACAAATATATATAAATGAAATAATTAAACTTATGCAACCATAACTTTATATTAAACAGCGTTTAAGCCGCATTTCTCTTGAGGGGCGGATATATTGATACTCCCAACATCAGCCCGGCCAGTACGAGCCGTGTTTAAACTAGTTATCGCGTGGGATAAAGCAGCCATCTCTTACGCACTTACTTAGTATCGTATACTGCCATCTCATTCTAACCGTTATCGTGTCGCTAAAATAGCGCTCGTGCTTTCCCTTCTGGTGTAATATTTCTCATCCGATATTCAGGGAATAGTGTATTCACCAGATAGACAGACGTATCGCCACTTTGTTAGAATAACACATGGCTGAGCACGACTTCGCGATGTGGGTTTCCTCGCAATGTTTTCCCTCACCGGTGACAGTTTGCAGATTCTAACATAATCTAAGTGGCAACACGATGATCTTACATATTGATATTATTGGATTTTTTTTTTATTGTTTGTTGCAAATACTTCTTGTCATTAGGCATTGTGTTATATCATTACTAATGAACTACCTCAGCTTCGCACCTTTAAGTGCTATCCAAACAACTGATGTTTCTTTTCACTGCACATCCTTATACAATTTAGCGTGCGTGATGTTGTATATCCTAAAATATAACATCACGCTAATTTTATAAGGATATTGGTATAGGTTCAGGAGTGCTATAGGCAGCACTACTGTATTGTGTAACTTTCTGATTGTGAAAAAGTTTTCATGATCGGATCAGTATTTCTGAAGATAAGCCCTTACAAATGAACTATTGTTTATACAAACCTTTGTACTATAAAACATCTCTTCTATCATATCTCTTTGCACTATAAAATACACAGAGTGCTGTTTAAATTATGGTCATATAAGATCACTAGATCACTTTCATCCCGATATAATTCATATTTTTATTGAGGACCGCTTTTTTATACTTTGCTTATTAAGGCAGAAACAATATTTGCCTATATTTCCTAAAATGCCTTAATTATTTACTGATATTATTTTATAAAGGCAAAAAAGTTATTTCAACCAATATAATTCTCACTGCACATGATCTAACATATATACCAAGTATAGCAAGAGCACTTAAGTGAAGTGCATGTCGGCGAATTGGGGATAATAAGATTCCACATCCAACACCTTTTACTACCTCTATCGGAAACGTTTAGGGTTACTTGACAGTTTCTTAGGGTAAACTGCTATCTGATTTTAAGGTAAGAAAAGCTTTTCTATTTCTTAAAATCAAGTTATAAAGTATTTTTTGTATTTTACAATAGTAATTTTTTATAATTTTTTTTATTACAAACTTATACTTAATGTAATAAATAGGACTCAGTAAGTAAAATATATCGTCATATATCGTGCTGAGGTTCAGAAGTCGAAGTCATCTGAATATCACATGAAAGACTAGACGGTGCAGAATACCCATATTTGCGTTAGGTATGAGCCTGCGTAATCAAGGGGCGAGCTAAAATATAACTCAGCTTTGGAATGAAAAAATATTACGTAGAATAGGTAATTAATTATAGGTTGTGAGAAGAATAACAGAACATGTGTGAAACGTATATTCAAATCAGCGAATCAATAGTCTCTACTTCAACCATGGGCATTAAAAACGTGAATTTGTAGGAATATATATATAAATATCTATATATATATAAAAATAAGTCAACTTTCCAAAAGTAGCTGAGGAACTTCTAGTTCCTTAGCTCTGGCTACCCCTTCTAGGGATTTATAGCCGTGAGTATATGTATGTATGTATAAAAGAAAGTCGTGTTAGTTACACTATTTATAACTCAAGAACGGCTGAACCGATTTGTCTGAAAATTGGGAGGTAGGTAGATAAGAACTGGGAGAAGGACATAGGATATATATAATCATGCTAAATATCGCAGGGGGTAAGCAGTATAAAAACTTAACACCATCCGTGCGAAGCCGGGGCAGACCACTAGTATGGTATAAATACATACATTCACTCACAGCCATGAATCCCGGAAGGGTTCCCAGAGCTTCAGAGCTAGAAACTCCTCAGCCCCATTTGGAAGTTGTTAGGGGACAAGATGGTAGAAATAAAGTATCGTTGGTGATAGGTCTCCAACCGCATCGCCCAAAAACCACTTATAAAATACCTATAGCCTTTAACGATACCCGTGAGTAGAAATGGGTAGTGTCATTCAAAGCCGGCACTTCAGGGAAATTATCAATATTGATATTATTAATTATTAATTATATGCTAATTAATTATTTTGTCGTGGATGAAAAATGTAAGAATAGATTCAAATATTCATTTACCTACTGTTAATAATCAACGCCCAACTCTGTAATACCTTTAATCATTAACAAACAGAAAATTCATTAACGTAAATTTTCATTCCATAATTATTTCTCAACTTCGTTTAACGATAAATTAAATAAAGATAGCCTGTGGCATAGCGTTGGTTTCTGTATCCGAATATTTGTACTCGTAAAGAGAATATTTTATTATATCAAGTAAAATTAATCCAAATTTCAAGGAAATCTTGAAATCTAGTCTCATTATTAAATTTAGGCTGAAGACAAGGTTTCTTGAGTTATAAAATTATAATCTGCAAAGTGAATTTTGTACTGTCGTTATGGGTTACTTAATAAGATTGTTTTACCAAATTTTTTATATGCATGAAAAGCTTGATAGCTCAATGGAATTTTACGAGTAAGTGGTTAAAATAAAACGTTTTACCTCGTACCTAAAAAAATGTGTCTTTCTACGCGATTTGGGTCCTATAATTCTACTAGCATATTTATTCTTATGTGTAGTGACTTGTTATCACATATAACAATCAATGAAATATTTAGATAAAAAAGGGATTGCAAAGTGAATGGAGAGCCATTGACAAACTCGTATTTCTATACCCACAACTTTTTATTATACGTATTTATATATTATACTTGTTTTAGGTGGAGATTTTTAATTGGCATTGCATTGTTTACTTTATTGTTCAGTTAATGTATACGCTGTAAATCTTCCAAATAAAATAAAATAAAAATACTTGATTATTTAACAATAAAAAAGGGTCTCGAGATTCTCTTGAGACCAGAGGTTCCAATTTGGATTGCTTCATTCGCAGAAAGAGAGTATACAAATTTAAACCAAACACTAGTAACATGTCTGGAAGTGAAGATTTTCGGTGTACTATATGTGCTTTATGTTTTACAGGCTTACTTCATGTATGTTAGTATGATACATAAATACATGTACTTACGGCAATAAATCCCAAAAAGGGGTAGCCAGAGCTTCAGAGCTAAAGTCCTTAGCCACATTTGGAAGTTGATAGGGGACAAGATGGTAAAAAAAAGTATCATTGGTGATGTCTCTCCAACCGTATTGCCCAAAAACCACTTTTAAAAACCCGTGGTAGAAATGGGTAGTGACATTCTAAACCGGCACTACGCGGCATTATATATGTTAATAGTCATCATCATAATTTGTCATCAACATATTCATGGGTCTAGGTTGATGATAATGATGATTCATTTTATTATTTTTTACTTTCTGGTAGGTTTTTGCTGTATAGTATCGTTTAAAAATAGCACTAACTGATAAGTTCATGCAGGCCTCGTATGAAATGGACGTCTTACACTCATAGGTACTTTTGAAGTGTACCTTATTTTTTCTAGCTTTCTCCCTATCAATTTCCAAACTGGCTATGAAATTTTTAATGTCGACGCACTGACTTCCTTGTTAAAAAAATAAAATATAGCTGTGATATGTATATTCGATCTCATAATGTCTTAACATTTTGGGAAATATTGCTTATACATAGAAATGAATTGGGTTTTCTTAACTGCTGTTATTAAGTTTTATTGCACGAATATGTTACTAATATCTTTTTAATGCCGAATACGTTAAAGTGTTAATAAATATCTTTTAAATATAAAAAAATATTATAAGATAGATTACGAACTAGATTTAGTAAATACGTAATTTTCTCTATAAAATTATGATGAAGTCTTCTTTTGCGTGAAGAGAAGAAGATATAAATTACAACAACCGAACTTTCAATCAAAATTTTAAATTTACTGTTTAATTCGTTGCCACGCCGAACCGATCATACAAGTTACCTTATTTGAGAAAACATGACAAAAAATGACAGAGAAGCTATTTCTAATTAAAGTACTAATTAATTATATTTCCTAGCTATAGTTAGACTTTTCATGCTTATAGACTATTTCATAACCAAAGGAAAAGTTTAAAACACTTTATTCGTAAGCTACAGTATAGTTTATCTGATGTTTAATAAAAAATCCCTTATAATAAGAGCATTTGCAATAGCCCCATTAATCATGACATCACTAATTTGCAACTACGCATCCGTAGTTTATATTGCGTCCTCTGGTTTCAATCTGGGAGCTAGCCAAGTACCTGCCCATCGTCATTGCGTTGAGAAACTACGTTTGACATTAACTCTCTTAAACACAACCAAAAAGAATTCTTAAATTAAGAGGCAGAAGTTCCAAAGTAAGTTGGCAGACGAGATTTAAACAGCCATGGCTTAGACCTTTTGCTGTCAAGATCATGAGCAGAAATCCACAGTGACAAGGTGACTAAATATTTTAGACGTGAGTGCGTGTTGGCAGCTTCACATTGAATAATTGAACTGTGACATATTTTGCTACGGTCCGCTGATCGCTTCCGTATCCAGAATAGAAGCGGTTTTTGAAAAGGTACTAAAGCAATGACTTTAATTGTATATTTTCAAAGCGCACAGGGCATTCATATGATCAATTTTAACAATTCACTAAGAAAATAAAGCATCAACCTAGTTCTAGCTTAATCCTGATAATGGTTTAAGTAGCTTGTAATTTGTGCTAAACCAAATTTTATTTCATTATATTTTTTTGGTACCGAATAAAAAAGTTTTACGTAAGATGTTGTATCAAAAATTCAAAGCAATACATAGTGATAGTACGAGGAGCATTCGCTTACTGAATTGCTTATGTTGTTTGAATTAGAAATAACACTAAAAGGTACGTCAATCTAACGAACTACTCTACCAAGTGAGTGTGTTTGAAAGTTTGTAGAAATAAAACTCTGTATTAACTAAAACAATCTCAAAATAGATTCATCAATGGAAAACTGTACTAATGTTGAGTTTCATAACACTCAGACTGGAAAAATGAACAAGAGAAGCTGGTTTGATTTGTATTATTTCATAAATGAATAAATTTCTACTTAGTACTAATATTTCTCATTACATTCCCTAAAAAGTTTTATTTATTCTGATTATTATAAACTTCTACTTAGTACTAATATTTCTCATTACATTCCCTAAAAAGTTTTATTTATTCTGATTATTATAAACTTATTTGCATGTGTGTTTACCAGTGTAGAGTGTTACATGAGTTCCAATGCGTTGAGAAACAAATATCCTTCAGTAAAATCTGAACAATTGAAATTATTTTAAAATTATTTCTTATTAAGACAAAAATTAGTACTTGATATGTTAAAAATAGAGAATCCAGAAAAACAATGTGACTCATATTCTAAATAACAAAGTGAGGTCGGAAGTAAATAAGTGAATGATGAATGATCCCTCTCAACAGAGTGCTAGCAAATCAATCAAAATACATTCGACAGTTCGAAACATCCTATATGAAATTTACTCGGGGCGCGCCTCCTTGCAGTTCAATTGCATGGTAATTATTTGAAAGAAGAAAAACTTTGACTAAGAGTATTTTGTATACAACATATATACTCACGGCTATAAATTCCAAAAAGGGTAGCCAGAACTGCAGACCTAGAAACTCCTCAGCAATATTTGGAAGTTGATGGGGGACAAAATGGTAGAAATAAAGTATCCGCATCGCCCAAAACCACTTAAAAATGTCCCATACCGTTAGTCGCTTCTTACGACTCCCATACATTAAGAAAGGGGTAGTGACATTCTAAACCAACACTACACGGCAATATACAACACAGTCAACTACTTTCTTCGTAACTGATAATGATAAGCTAATGTCCACATCGAATCGTTAAAAGATTTTTAATGATTACTAATTCCTAAACACGGGGCTATAGATTCCAATTTTAATAAATACAGAACCAAAACTACTGGCTCGATAACTTATAAATTCTGTTTGTTCAAACTTAATAGATGTGGGCGCTTAAGAGGGATTTAAAGAAACTGCTAAGTCGAACTATGTATAAATAAAAGATTGTATGTAGGGATAACTTAAATAAGCATATGATTTTGAAATAATGTATAGTTTTGTGATATTTTGGTAACTTGAATGTAAAATAATATAATTTTCTTTGACGAAGTTGGGGCGGAATGCTTGTCTCTAATAATTGTTTCACGTCCTTTTTAATGGCTTTTCTATTAAAATGTCACTCACAATTCCATAAATTCTATTTTATAAAGTAGTTATAGTAATTAATTATGTAAACTATGAGAACATTCAGCAATCGATATTTGACTTTCAGGCAACTGAAGCAACTCAACGGACTTGAGATATGCAATAAGATATATATAAACCGCTATAACAAAATCAATAACCACATACATTTTGGCCTCATTTACGTGAAACACGTGGTAATACAAGTATAATATAACAACATAGTCGATAACATAATTTGTTGTTATTACCCGGATCCTGGTTTGGCGCAACGATCGCTTTCACGAATATTGGCAATAAATAGATGATTCATTAATTCCTGAGTATATTGGGATGTCGGGTTGTTAGCAGGTGGTCCCTGTGATAGTGACATAGCTATCAACATTGTTCGGACCGCAAAGAGACCGGAAAGTTAGGGTGGGCGGATGAATTGAGTTCCTGACCTCATACATTATGCAGCGTGTAAGTCGTCTTTTGGAAGTCTTTATCGTGAAACGTAAAAAATATGCATGAAATTTCTCAGTTTAACTTGGTCTAATTTAGAAAGTTTTAAATTATACGATCCAATACAATTTAAGTTGAAGTAATTAGAAATACTTCCTGGAAAGTTGGTTTCCGTGTTTTGAGTCATTGGAATTTTATTGTTGGTGGCACGACAAAAAATACTTAATGTAAATTGAAATAAACTGTAATTAAAATTATATTTAGAATTACATTACATTACGAATTTGCATTACGCAAAATTTTAATTCATAAACAATGATGAGAGAAAACTATATAAGTTACATTAGTTTATAATGCCAGATCGATTGTAAAATTGTTGTAGCGAAATATTTATATTGGAAACAATGTATTTTGTTTCCGGCGCAAATTGACTGTCTAAATTTTTTTGTTACCTTTATTCGCTTATTAAACCGAAAGGCATTTAAAATAGCAGTGCGAGAAAAAATTTTAGTTTGGGAATATTCGTTTTAACGTTTATGAATTAAAGTGTTTTTTGTTCTCTTTAAGGGAATATTTAATCATGTATAAATTATAATCTACGAAGAAAGCATAGTACATAAAAAATTCATTGTCTATTTATCTCAAATTACTCTCTTAAGAACCATTGGACTGTTAATTGCTATCTTGTGTTAAATAAAAGATAGACCAAATGAAATGAAGCACCCAGTTCAGCATTTTCTCGTTAGTTACACAAATACATTAACTTTTAGTTAGCTTTTGACCTCCTAACTGAAGTGAAAACCTAAGTTTTATTGCTTTTCGATTGATGTTTACCAGAGTGTAGGAGTGGTAACACTGATTGGTAACCTCGATATGCATTGTGTAAAAAGATGTAGAAGACCGTAATCTTTAGATGATTTTAAATTTGCGCAATTTTCTGTTCAGTTTTGTACTTAAATTAGTATTTATGATTGAAGTTACCTACATATAAAAAAGAAACATGTATCCATATTGAGCAAGTCCTTTTTTTAAAAAAAAATATGGAAATGATAATAAACTATGCAACAAAAAATAACAACCACCGAAAAGTTAAAGAGAAAAAAAACTTTTTGTTTTACCTTTATATAGAGAAATAAGTTATTAAAGTAATGAAAATTTCCTTTTTTACTATTTGTAGGTGCCAAACAATCAAACCAACATAACTGAATAACCACTGAATCACAAAAACTTCCATTTGTACGTACAAGTATAACTAAAAAAATAACAACATTAAATTAATCAAATCCTCTTCAAATTTTTTGCCGAAATTAATTGTCCAATGGGATTATAATTGGAGTAGATCAAACTTCAGGATCAGGATATCAAATCAGGGACCGTTCCACTTGATGTTATATCAGGTCCTTAACTTGGACTCTAGCTCTCAAACCCTAATTGAGTTTGATGAACTTCATTTCAAGTACTTCTGGCTCAGGTGATTTTGTTAAACACTTATAAAGCAGATTTCAATCGGACAACAAACCACTTTAATTCTTGATAAAAATATATTTTCAAGTAATACTAGAATGTTGATGACAGAGATAACTGCTCGACACATGTCGCTCTTGAGAAGAGAATGAAATGTTTTGTTAAACCATACTATTGTCATACTTTTGTCAAACCAATTTCGGTCGTACAAAGTATGTTTGCCTGAGACTTTTCATCCTTTTTTTATTACGATTCTTTATCAAACCCTAAGATAAAAAGTTGCAGAGGTACTAATACTCCTGAACATCAAGTGATACTGTCACCTGGTGTTCAGAGTACCCACGTTTTGCTTGGCCGGCAGGCCTGCCACACCGTTTTGTACGAATATACTTTTACATGATTAAGTGAAACTCATTAAAGTCAGTTTCCTCACGATGTTTTCCCTCAGCATTAACCACCATGATAAATTAACCATACACACGTCTTTAGAAAAGACAAATTGGCTTAGGCCTGACCCGGTATTCGAGCTATCATGCTCTTTTTATTATTGTATTATATAAGATTTTTATCTTGTATTTTTATCTGTCTAATTCCATAAACGTTACCAATAAAATAATTTATCTCTGATGTATAGTTTTGATATATTATAACGATGGTGAATAACTTGATCTTTCTATTAAGTAAACTAAAGCCTGTAAGTAACTTTCTTTGTTATTCAAAATGGCAAAAACATTAGGTGAAAAAATAATTATAAAAGTATAAAGCTGAGAGCCTTCACTTTCAGACTCTTCCTGTCTGAAACCTAGTCGTAATTGAAGGGAAAAAAGTCTTGTTTATCGTTAAATTAAAATACTTGTATCAGTTTTTGTTGCATATTTTGTGCAGCGCGAAGAAGTGTTTTTAGTAGCCTCTGTAGTCTACTTTATTAACATTTTCATTAGTACTACATACATACATACATATACTCACGGCTATAAATCCCTAGGCGGGGTAATCAGAGCTAGGGAATTAGAAATTCCTCAGCCACTTTTGGAAAGTTGAGTGGGGAAAAGATGGGAAAGTAAAGGTTGTTGGTGATGGGTCTCCAACCGCATCGCCCAAAAAACCCTTAAAAGCCCCAATACCGTTAGCCGCCTTTTACGTACACCCATCGGTAGAAACGGGGTAGTGCTATTCTTAGCTGACACTACACGGCAAAGTCATTCGTACTATTTTATCTGTAATATACTTTGTAGCGCCGCCTCGGGCCGTGCGCCGTCGGCTTGCGACAGCTCTTACCCATTTTTTCCGATGTTGCTGACGCATCACCAACCATCGTTTAATCCACAATAATTTCCCTCATAAGATCCTAAAAGGGGCGGAGGAGTTTATTATTTCATCTTGTTCTGGCTGAGAATGTCACTACCCTTTTCTACCCATGGGTGTTGTAAGAACCGACAAAGGTTATGGGCTGTTTTAAGTAATTTTAAGCTCTGACTACCCCATTTTGGGATTTATGGCTATGAGTATATATATGTATGTATGAGTTTATTACTAAAGCAACCCCTTTTCTAGCTTTTTAATGTTTATAGCCGTGAGACAAAATGTCAAGCGGTATGCGAAACATGTTAAACATTATGATAAAAAATCGTGAATTTTACAAGAGATCAAAGTATAAATGACTGTTATAAAAACACCTTAGATGCTGCTATAACTATATTCATTAGAATAATTCGAAAAGTATACTTTACCTAGTTGCGAATATTCTGAGCAAAGAAACAAAGAAAAAATCATGCCAATATCAGTTCGTATGAACGTCCCTACCTAAAAAACTTAACTTAGACTAAAGCACTCACCACTTCACATAAAGAACGAGTGCTCAATCCGACTGCTCACGAAAGTTATGCTGAGTCAACTTCTAATTCGATATTAACTAATTATTTATTATAGAATAATATTTGACCGTAATTTAAATTAAAGAGTTGTTCATTTGTTCCTCACCATAAAGGTTGACTGGAAGAAATCGCGTTAAGGCGATAAGTCCGCCTTTGTGTACATTTACTGTTTTGTAATTTCTAAATACTGTTTGTGTGTTGTGTATTTGTATGCAATAAAGTGTTTATTATTATTCGACTTCAAATTAAAAATAAATTACAATGGATTTCTTGTATTAACTTATCGCAATGTAAAAAAAAAAACATTATTCTTCTTTCTCTATTATCTCTATTTGTCTGTTGACATACTAAAGTCAAGTTGCCAAGTGCTTGGCAGTTTCATCAATAGTTTCTAGTCTTTGTGCCGAAGTAAAGTTTTCTTGTGACATGGTTTCAGAGATTTCGTGTGCGAAACTGTTGTATCCACAAAACTTTTTTACTTATCTGATGTTGTGAAGTAAAATGTTCCAAAAGTTTTCAAGAACTGTCAATATTTCAAGTTGATAACAGTCATTAATGGCAGTAAAATTTATTTGCATTATATTAATTTGATATTGCAGCAAGTTGAACATTTTCACAGAAAATATCAAGTAATTTGTATACATTCGTAGCCAAACAAGCTAAGTAATTAAGTTAATCGAATGCTTCACTCGTTTGCTCTATCAAGTGACAATAAAAAACGTACTGAAGCTATCAAAGTAATTGCAAAACTTTTTATTCAGCCAATGTAAAAATAATATTTAGAATATAAAAAGTAAAGTAAGTAGAAAGAGAGAAAATGAAATATCGCTTATTAATTATAATCACTTTTAAGTAGCGAAATTAAATTAATCTTTTCAATAGTTGCCTTTGCCGTTATAATTTTTACTTTTTTGCATATTCTATGCGATTATAGTATTTTAATGCTCAATTGAACACTTCCTGTTTTTGAAAAAAAGAAAACTAAAAATATTCAATCTAATAAGTTAATGTTTTGTAAAATCTTAAATAGAAAATAAATAGCAAACAACTGTTTGTTATGACTTAACACGAATAATGATGAAGCAGTGTAGTTACAGCTTAAAATAGCACTCGCTTTCAAAAGTAATACGAAGACAGCGATATATTTTGCTATTGAAGCGGGGAGTGATATTCTTGGACACCCATAAGTGACTGGAGGATCGCTATATATATTATTATATCTTTATATTATATTATTTGTTAAACAACATAATTTGTATAACTACCACAATTGTTTTCATACACATTAAAACAAAAAAATAGAGTCATTATGACATCGTAGTGAACTAGCGTAGCTAGAGCTAGGGTATAATAAATTCCTCAGCCACTTTTGGAAGTGGCGTGGGAAAAGATGGTCAAATGAAAGTGGTTGGTAATGGGTGTCCAACCGCATCGCCCAAAAATCCATTGAAAGCCCCAATACCGTTAGTTGCCTCTTACGTACACCCACCGGAAGAAATGGGGTAGTGCTATTCTAAGCCGACACTACACAGCATATTACATGTACCTTACATACTGACCATAGAGCATAAATATTAAAACGCCTGCAACATAACTTTAAATTACAAACGCAAAAAAACCTACCTTTCTTTTCTGAGTTCACTATTCCGCTTCCGAAAGTTGGCAACTAGAACTTGCAGGTCTGCCGAGTGGCGCTCGTACAACTGCGACAGCTGGGTACTGAAGTCCGCAACTAAAACAAATATAACAAATAATCAAACTCAATATCTGTATAGAAGACGTGATATCTCAGTGGGTAGAACACCGTTTATCGTGCGGACGACTAGTGTTCTAATCCCGAGTCAGGCCTACACCAATTCGTCTTTTCTTAAGACATATGTGTGGTTAAATTTACCATGGTTGTTAACGGTGAGGGTGAGAAAACACATCGTGAGGAAATCCACATGGCTGAGTTGTATTTAGTCATGTGACCGTGTATTCGTACAAAACGGTGATAGGCCTGTCCCCTATCACATGAGTAACCGCCAAGCAAAACGTGGGTACTTTGAACACCAGGAGACAATGTCACGTGATGTTCGGAAATATAAGTAACTCTGCCAACCCCTTCGGGTATATTCGGCGTGAACGTTTGAGTCTTTGAGTCAATATCAATGCCAGACTCACAACTTGAAATGAATACTTGCATAGATTAAATCTGCAGCTGAAGGGGAAATTAATTAAAATCCTGACTTTGAAGTGATATCATTTTCCTTTCATTGCTAGGAAATCTTGTTTTAATTAAATTTATATTCTTGATTGGAAGATTAATATTGATAATCAAAATACGTGTATTTTTATTAAATAAACTCTTGCACATTCGAGGCTATTATAATATTCAAATGGCGATAAAAAAAAATAATGCTAATTTAAACTTATACCTGTGTCTTTATCTACCCCTATCTTTCCGACAGAGACTTCCTACCATTTTCGCAAGTTGCGGAATGAAGAAAAAAAACGACTGAAAAGAAGAGATTGGCACGGCTACCTAATGATTACTTTAGGCAAATATATGCCGCATATTAAGAATTGATTAGCTGTGGTACTATTCACCAAAAACTTATAATTTTTAATATTAACATATATTATGCACCGAGAGAAATCTTAGTTACCTAATAAATTATCTTAGAGAAGATAGATGACAGTAAAGTGAAAGAGATCTACAAAGCTTAAATGAAATAGCCCAAATAGAGAGTCATCTCAAAAAGGGAAGCGTCCAAATTATGAAGTGTAAAAGAGCATGTATGAAAAGATTGATGGATGTAAACGAAGGTAGAGAGGTTTGCAGGATCGTACAAAGTGGCGATTGATAGTATCTGCCTACCCTGCCTTCTACCATGTATTAGGTATCAGTGATGAGACTGAATAAATATCCAACACATATTAACACTTTGTTTTTACTTGTTTTAACGACTTTTTTATGAATAATTCAAAAAGTTTCAGTCGGCTTTTCAACGTTCAAAATAAACGCAGATTTTTAAGGCCCATGTAAAAGTTTTTTTTTTCAATTTGGTAACGAAAGTGCAATTTCGTATTTGGTTTAAGTTAATTTGAATAATTTTAATCGTTGTTGCTTTTAATACGTTGAATTTTGAAAGCCTCGTCGGAGTGGCAGTATTCGTTCGGTTCACTAGTTCAAAGATTGAGGTTTAAAGTTTACATACATACATACATACATATACTCACGCCATTAGTTCCCACTGGGGTAGGCAGATACTATTGATCGCCACTTCGTACGATCCTGACAAACCTCTCTAGCTTCGTTTACATCCATCAATCTTTTCATGCATGCTCTTTTATTCTTCATACTTTGGACGCCAGCCTTTTTGAGTACACTCTCAATTTGGTCCAAGTGTGTTCTCCGTGGTCGTCCTCTACTAACATTACCATCCAGACTAGCTCTATAGATCCCTTTTACCAATTTTCTCTCATAAAGTTTAATGCCCATAATATAAAATTTGTGATAATTAACATGAATTGGTAGGTTAAAGGCAAATTAAATCACTTGAATCTACAAAAATACCATTTAACAACGCTATTATTCTTTTTTAATAGAATAGTTGGTCCACGAAAAGAAAATGATCCCAAAATATTTTTTGGCAGGGAAGAAGTTTGGTAGTGTTTGTACTCATTCTTGGCTAGCCAAAGAACTGGAAACAAATAGTAATACAGTGTCACTCACGGCTATAAAAACTGAAATAAAGCCCCAGGAATTGGCTTAGGCACTTTTGCAATTTGAGGGAAAATATTGTATGGGCTTAGAATAGCACTACCCCATTTCTTCCGGTGGGTGTACGTAAAAGGCGACTAACGGTATTGGGGCTTTTAAGGGATTTTTGGGCGATGCAGTTGGAGACCCATCACCAAGAACCTTTATTTCACCATCTATTCCCCACGCACCTTCCAAAAGTGGCTGAGGAATTTCTAATTCCTTAGCTCTGGCTACCCCTTTCTTGGGATTTATAGCTGTGAGTATATGTATGTTTGTATGTATGTAAAAAATGGTTGGTGAAACAGATGTCTTAGATTCATTGTTCGACACCCAAATACAAAATGGGGTAAGTCCTATTTCAAGCCGGCAATACCCCCCAAGTAATAATCTATACCAGTTTCAGTAGTTAGCCAATCTTCCTGAGACTTTGTAGGTAGTGGGACAATACACCCTTAAGTCGACACTGTACAAAAGTTAGAGGAATTAATACATATTTATAATATACTCATGCTGATAGTTCTCATTAAGGTACGCAGAGACTATCGACTGCCACTTTGTACTATCCTGGCAAACCTCTCTAGCTTCGTTCACATCCATCAATCTTTTCATACATGCTCTTTATACTTCGGACACCTGTTTTTTGAGCACACTCTATATTTTTTCCAAATTCCAAATGTGTTCTCCAAGGTCGTCCTCCACTAACATTACCTTCCACATAAGTTCTATAGATATCTATTACCAATTTACTGTCATAAGCCATCCTCTCTATGTGCCCAAACTATCTCGATATTATTTTTTCCAATGAATTCATTAATTAATAAATATGTTATATCCATTTGCGTTACATGGTGGAGCAATAACTTGTTTCCAAGTTAAATGGTGAAATAAAAAGTTACGTTCCTTTTTAAGTTAACTTCACTTTCAGTGATTCGCTAAACTTTTGCATAAAGTTTTCAACTTGAAGGTTCTTAAGAGACTTACTTGTTACACTAAGAAACACTCCTGAAAATTGTGTAAGTTATGCGTTGTGAAATTCGACCGCTGATTTCGAACTTTTTACTTCCAATATTAACTTTCATTAAATTTTAGTTTTCAAAGAATCAAGACTCAGACGTTCATGCGGGAATACCGAAGGGGTAAGGGGTTTGGCAGAGGTACTAATACTTCTGAAAATCACATGATATTGTCACCTGGTGTTCACCATACTAGTGTTGGTGGTGTATGCTAGTACAGCGAGCACACGTGGTAGGGTACAGGCTATCGCCCCGTTTCGTACTTTTATACTGTCATATGGCAAAGTACAACTTATCCATGTGGGGTTCCTCGTGATTATTTCCCTCATAGGTAACAAGCATGATAAATTGGCGGGTGCCACCGAGCTTTCACGGTTGTGGTATTTTACAAACTGATACTCACGGCTTCACCTTCTAGGGATTTATATCCCTGAGTATATGTATGTATGTATGTTTTTGCTGTTTGAATTAACCTCAATCAAAATTGAACCGATTTAAAACGAATTAAATGTAATGTGCACCTTCTATATATTATACGCTGAAGAGCGTTTTAAGATTCAAGTGATATGATATTAACCCAAATTGGTTTTGAATAATATTCTGCTTAACTTTGTTATATTAAATAAATTTGTGTTGTCTGCCTAGTTGGTGTTGGTGTGTAGTTGGTGTAAAGATACCATACATATTATATACCCATTTCCTCTATATTGCTGTTTATTTTAACTTTGTTTGAGTAGAAATTGTTATTTTGATGAAAGGGTTGTGATTTTAATATGCCGGTTTAGAATGTCACTATTACTATTAATTATTTGCATTATTGTTATGTGCAATATTGAGTTTTCTATTCTCTTCTTGTCTAACCTAAGTGGCTTCGGAGTTCCCAATACCGAAACAAGGGTACTCCGTATTTTATTTAAAGTCATCAGTGTTTGTTTGAATGTATACAAAATCAAGAAAAATAACTGATAAAGTATTTTTTTTAGGTTTGGTCATTAGTTCCGTTTGCAAAAGCCATAATTTTCTAATAATTCATAAACATAATTGCCGTGTAGTGTCGGCTTAGAATAGCACTACCCCATTTCTACCCGTGGGTGATTGTAAGAGGCGACTAAGGGTATAGGGTCTTTTTAAGTGATTTTTGGGCGATGTGGTTGGAGACCCATCACCAAAAACGTTTATTATTATCATCTTTTGAAGAAGAAGAAGAAAGAAGAAAAAACGTTTATTTGCTGTCAGTCGCACATGAACATGTAAATATTTTTACAAAATAAATAAAGGTAAAAAAAAAACATTTAACAATTAAAACAGTACTGATATTAAAAATCTTTTGACTAAAAAAGCACGTGCCAAGTCTAAATTTAAATCTCGACCAACTGATGTAAATAAAGAAAAGTATGTTTTAATTCGAAATCATTGCAATAGGGTGTGTAGGGATGCACAACGACACCACATTCATGAATCCGTTGAAAATGGCGATCCAGCTAAAATCTGGAAGTTTCTTAGATCCTTAGGAGTTGGAAAATCTCGTCAAGATTCAATCCCAAAAGACATTGACCTCAAGTTACTTAACAATCATTTTTCCTCATCTTCTGCCTTTGGAGGTTTTCAAAAGGCTGAAACATTAAATTATCTTTCTGCACTTCCAACTCCGGATCATCCACCCTTTAATATGTGTCAATTCTCCGATTGTGATGTTAATAAGAACATTATATCTATTACATCAAACGCAGTAGGCGGTGATTGTATTAGCCGTAAAATGATATTGCCTATCCTTGACATAATTGTTCCCGTTATCACCAAAATCTTTAACAATTCCATATCCTCAGGATCATTTCCAACAATATGGAAAGAAGCCCAAGTTACCCCTATTCCTAAAAAAGTCAATCCTAAGTCCTTTTCTGAATATCGTCCTATATCTATCCTCCCTTTCCTTTCTAAAGTTCTTGAACGACTGGTTAATAGACAACTCAGTGACTTTCTCTCTAAAAATGATCTCCTTAATCCTTTTCAATCTGGTTTCCGTCCTTCTCACAGTACAGTCACGGCTCTTGTCAAAATTACTGACGACATTCGTTTGGGGATGGATAAGGGTCTGCTGACTATCCTGGCATTGCTAGATTTCAGTAGTGCCTTCAACACAGTTGACTTCGAAATATTATTAGCTTTACTTCGTTCTCTTAACATATCTCCAACGGTGATTGACTGGTTTCGTAGTTATCTACTAGGACGACGGCAGCGTATTCACATCGAGGAGTCTTACTCTCCCTGGTGCGAGTTAACTGCCGGTGTTCCACAAGGTGGTGTGTTGTCTCCTCTTTTATTCGCTATATTTATTAATAGTATTTCTCTTCAACTAACTTCTTCCTACCACCTTTATGCAGATGATCTTCAGATTTACACACAGGCTAATTTTGACCAATTAAATATGTCCATAAACTTGATTAATGTTGATTTGCAGCGTATTTTGAAATGGAGTGAAGCATATGGACTAAAAGTGAATCCAAATAAGACACAGATAATTATAGTCGGTAGTTCTCGAATTATTTCTAGGATCGACTATAAGTCACTACCGCCTATATTATTTGACGGAACATCAATTCCTTTTAGCCCTACAGTTAAAAACCTAGGGATAATGATAGACAGCACCTTATCTTGGGTGCCACAATTAGAAATGGTTAGCCGAAAGATGTTCGCTTCAGCGGGATCCCTCAGAAGGTTGCGTAATTTTCTTCCTACTGCTACTAAAACTGCGTTAGCTCAATCACTTCTCTTGCCCCTTCTTGACTATGCTGATACCTGCTACCTTGATATAACTGAAGAGCAACTTAATAAACTTGAGCGCCTCCAAAACTTTTGCATTAGGTTTATTTTTGGATTGAGGAAATATGATCATGTATCTGTATATCGCACTCAACTGAAATGGCTTCCTATTCGTCTCCGCCGGAATGCACATACACTTTCTCTCCTTCACTCTATTTTATTCAATCCTGCCACCCCTTTCTATCTAAAAGAACGTTTTCAATTTCTCTCCTCTTCCCACGATCTTAATCTACGTTCTGAACATAATCTTCTATTAAGCATTCCCTCCCATTCAACCAATTACTATGGCTCCTCCTTCACTGTGCAGGCTGTTCAATTGTGGAACGCACTTCCGGTAGAGATTCGTCAGGCTAAATCCCAATCTATTTTTAAGGATATGGTAAAAAAGCACTACCTCACTGAAACGCTATAATACTGTTGCAAATTAAATTATATATATTAAGTATATAAATAAAAATATGTATCATAATATTTGTATGTAGTTTTAATTTATTGTATCATAGTATTTATATGTTTGTTAATAGTTTATTATTGTATAACTAGATTTAAGTATGACTGGATTGTTGTATTGTTTATGCAGATTAACGCATAGTCATCAGTTTCACCATGTTGTTGTACATCTATCTCACATGACTCTAATTTATTGACCTCTCCATTCAAAGGTTGTCTGGAAGAGATCGCTTTTAGTGATAAGACCGCCAATTGTACTTTTGTTAATTCATTCTGTGTATTTGTAATTGTTTTTCCATATCTGATGTACAATAAAGAGTTTTCTATTCTATTCTATTCTAAAACAGTGTTCATCTCACATAATGCGCGAAAACAACAAAATGGCGTCTGACTCAGCGTTGTCGTTGTGAGTTTTACCTCACAACACTGATTTTCAGTCAGCGCCAGACTTGTAGTGACATACGGACCTTACATAAATTTAAATCACTACAGCCAATTTATTGTAAAACATAACAAAAAAAATAATAATAAAAAAAAATTAAAAATTGATCAGTGCTAAAATGTGCTGATTACATAAATACATACACAAATATAATAAGTGATAAATATAAAAGTATAAAAATAAGATATTTTAGTACTTACATACTGAATAAGAATACAAATCATATATAGCAAATCAATAATAACTTAAATAACAAATACGTTCGTTATATATCTGTACACAAAAATACAACTTATAATATGAATTAGTAGGTATATTTATACTTAATACATGTATACTATACAATTAAAATAATTAATGAAAAGAAAACAACATAAACTACTTACAATAACAGTTGCAGGAAATAGATTGTTTAAATTAAATAATACATATTTAAAAATAATATGAATATTATTAATGCATATAGAAAATAGACAGGACAGGAACGGACATTTAGAGAGGCGGATTTTGTTGAGCAAGTAGGTATACTTTTAGCTTACGCTTAAAGGTACCTTTACTTGACACTTCACGGATTGGGGGAGGGAGATCATTTCAACATTTGGACGCTGCAAATTTAAAAGAGCCTCGAAATGCCGCTGTTCTGTGTTTCGGCAGGATCCGGAGGCTTTTCCCCCAATCAACTTCCAAAAGTGGCTGAGGAATTTATCATTCCAAAGCTCTGGCTACCCTGTTAAGGGATTTATAGCCGTGAGTAAATGTATGTATGAATGTATAATTTTCTAATCGAAAAGAAAACATAAACTTTTCTCAAAGATCTCCAGACTGATCTTGCGTTCCTAACTTATCTCTATCTAGTCGTTGGTTAACCTATACAAAAAAAGGTTATTTTACTAAGTGACAAAAATACTTAAATTGGCCTAGACCTCGCTTTTATAACATACCCTTTTTATATTATAAATCGATAAAGGACATCAAACTAAACAACTTTGCCCATGGAATGCCTATCTAAAATATTGTAATTTTCAAAAAAATATAATAATTAAAATTTGTCGTACCTAGTTCAAACTGAGAATGTATAGAATGAGAATCTTTGCTTCAGTGAAAATAAGAAATAAAAAAAAACATTTGATCTATGGTGTAAACAAAAACATAACCTCTTTCGGTATTTTCCAGTTCAATCGCTCGCTTACCGGTTTATTTTCATGATATTATTTTTCAACGACGATCAATAGAACTGGAAAATACCGAAAGAAGTAATATTTTTGTTTACAGAGCGAATAGCATAGATCAAATGTTTTTTTTTATTTCTTATTTTCACTGAAGCAAGGAATCTCATTCTATACATTCTCAGTTTGAACTAGGTACGACAATTTTTAATTATTATTTTATTTTGAAAACTACAATATTTTAGATAGGCATTCCATGGGCAAAGTTGTTTAGTTTGGTGTCCTTTATCGATTTATAATATAAAAAGGGTATGTTATAAAAGCGAGGTCTAGGCCAATTCCATCGTTTGTCTTTTGTAATAAAAAATATGATACAACTGTGTAATAATTAACTTTCAGAAATCAGACCACCAGACATTAACTAATGAGGTAATGAGTGATTTATTTGCGCATCATTCCGCCAACACGGTATTTTAGGGTTTCATAATCCTACTTGTCAAACCCCTTTAATCTGATATACAAAAATACAATTTATTTTCGTCAGCTGAACGGGATGCGTTCTCAAATTTCCTTTGAATTATCTGATGGAAGCTGCTAGTAGGTCAACGTATATAGGCCGAAATTCTTTGAATAAATATACAATCAATTTAAATGTACATTCGATATTAATTTATAGAGTAAACTTGTTCAGCTTGCGGTTCATACGAAATGCCTCGAAATTATTGATAATAGTTTATCGTGTGACGTCACTTTGACCCCGAATCGTATACCTTCCTGTAATATGTGTGGGAACAATAGCATCTGATCAGACTTACACGATGCATACATTTGTATAACCAGTTAATGTATATCGGAACTTGATTGCATAGAAATGTATATCGATACATGAAAAGTTAACCATCGATAATGAATATTAAATTATCATTTTCATGTACATTAGTGGCATGTAAAACAGCTTCAAACTGCAGTCGTTATCATATTCAGTTGACATGATAAATCGTAATTTCCGATGTAAAATATTACATAACATAACAACATAAACGTTCACGCCGAATATCCCCGAAGGGATTGGCAGAGGTACTAATACTTCTGAACATCACGTGACTTTGTCACCTGGTGTTCAGAGTATCCACGTTTTGCATGGACAGTGTGCTCACGTGATAGGGGGCAGGCCTATCGCCGTTTTGTACGAATACACTGTCACATGACTAAGTACAACTCAGCCATGTGGGTTTCCTCACGATGTTTTCTTTCACCGTTAACAACCATGATAAATTAACCACACATATGTCTTTAAAAAAAGACAAATTGGTGTAGGCCCGACCCAGGATTTGAACACTAGTCGTTTGCACGATAACCGAGTGTTCTAACCACTGGGCTATCACGGTTGTAAAATATTAATCTTGCAAAATATACTATATTACTATATCTGTTACCTATAATTCAGATTTTGAGACTGCGTGATCAATCATTGTAAATTGTTGTTCCATTTTATAAATGTATGGAAAATGTAAAGGAGTTATTTCATAATTGGCTCATAATATCATTTTCTAGGTTGTTTATACAAATATAAAAATATAGGAGATAAATATTAGTCACAAAAACACTTTTAATACACTTGACCTTATACAGCACCTGAGTGAGTCTCCTTGGGAAGAAATTTCATGAAACTTCCAGCGATAAAGTTTTGGACATGAAATGATTATCTCATGAATGGTACGAATTCTTGTAATTTGCCCTCGTTCATTTAAATAAGTAGGTTGTCGGATTTGGAGTAGATTTAAGCTTCTATCATTACTGTAAGAGGGACCCATTCGAGATCATCAGATAAAAGTGCTATGATTTATACTATAATGCCGTTATATTTTCGTCACATTAAGTAAATGATAGAGTATATTTAAATAATTTCAAGCGATACCTATTACTTTACAAATGGCCCTTATGTTTGAAAAAAGGGGTAGCCACAGCTTCAAATTGTTTTTTTTAACATCCTATTGGAAGCCGAATTGGGAAAAGATAACAAACTAGTTCCCATTCAAACTACATACATTCAAACTCGTTCTTGGTTTCTATGAATCTTACTAAATGGAATGGACGTAATACATTAAAAAAAATAAAAAAAAATATTTATAGATAGCTATATATACCTACTTAACCCTGCTATACTGAATGCATGACTGAGGTACAATTTGTACTAGCTGACATCAGGTGAAATTTGGTAACCTTTTGTTCATTGTACCAATTTTCCGTTTGGATTATTCCAATTATACACCCTAATAGGGGTCTACCTTAGGGTGTATTTTTGGAATCGCGTGTCAATTTAGTCCGTTAACTGGGTAATGGATAATTGGTGTTTACTTATAATTGTTGTTAAAAAAATTCTACCCGAAGTACAGTTTTCAGTGAAACATGAATAGTGGAAGCTTGAGTCCTTGATTTTCTTTACTTACTAAATGTTATTTATAATATTTATTAATTAAATTACTTATAAATATAGCAAGGTAAGTGCTTTATTTTATATATTCCGCCATATGTCAACGGTAGGAGAAAATGTCGTGAGGAAACCCACATTGATGAATTGTACTTAGTCATGTGACAGCGTATTCGTACAAAACGGCGATAAGCCTGCCCTCTATCAGGTGAGTACACTGTTCAAGCAAAACGTGGGTACACTGAACACCAGGTGGCAATGTAACGTGATGTTTAGACGTATAAGTACCTCAGCCAACCCCTTCGGGGATATACGGCGTGATTGTTTGAGTTTTGAGTCTTGATGATAGGAAATGGCCAACTAAATTTTCGTCATCAAAATTAGTTGTAAAATAGCATTAAATAAATGGTTTTCAATTCCTTTCTAGACGTGACTAGGTATCCTAAATTAATGTAAGTAAGAAATAATTTTTCACAGTAGACGTAATTGTGCAAAATGGTTAATACCTTGGCCAGGGTTTGTTTAGGTGTGTCATTGTGCTTTTATTATTAAATATAAATTAAATTATAAGGACATATTACACATAGATCAATCCAAGACTAAGAAACAATCGTTTATGTTCTTAAAATAAATGTTGTTCTCAGGACCACTCGGCCACGGACGTCATCGATTATTGACTGCACATGTAAGGGAAAATATTCTGAAATGAGATATAATGTCCACCCTAAAAATCTATCTATTTCTGAGTGGTAGAGTTATAATAAACGCCTCAGTGTGAATTCTTAGAGATTTTTTTAATACACTTGAATAATAATTTTATCTGATTGGTAAGTATATCTACGTGACAAAGTTTAGTAGATATTTTATGCAATCGGTCGTCTTTTCCTCACAAAAAATACAAATGCTATGAAAATTCGATAAGAAATAGGACAGAAACGAATGTACATAAACATTAATCTTAGAAATTTATCCATAAAATATTATTTGAGAAAAAATATCATTTGAGAAATAATTACATTCGTACGTTCTCATGATATATTTTATTCAACCAAACGGCAAACGTGATCATGATATGTTTCTTTTGTTTGATGCTACGAGACATTTTTTCTCACAAGTGATAGACGTATCCAAACTCAAATAATTGTACCATTTCTGCAAACACAAATTTACGAAAGTGCTTTACAAACGTTATTGTAATGCCCTTTTCGAATATTAGAAAGAGTGGAAGAAGTTAACAGTAGGATCTCATGAATATTTGTTTCCAATAAGGAATAAAGATGAGTTAATATTTGTTGGATAATATTAGCTAAGAATAGGATTACTGTTGTTTTAGCACCCCAGTTTTACCTCAGTTTTACGCCTGTCTGCATGAAACGTGGGTCACTCATTGAGCTATCTTGGTTAACCAGATGACTACGTCATTATACCTATACAAAGCACATAGCTTCAGCATATTATTTCTGTGGAGTTGAATTGTCAAATTTAAACAGGTATAAAGAATAACATAACATAAACGTTCACGCCGAATATCCCCGAAGGGGTTGGCAGAGGTACTAATACTTCTGAACATCTCGTGACTTTGTCACCCGGTGTTCAGAGTACCTACCCACGTTTTGCATGGACAGTGTACTCACGTCATAGGGGGCAGGCCTATCGCCGTTTTGTACGAATACACTGTCACATGACTAAGTACAACTCAGCCATGTGGGTTTCCTCACGATGTTTTCCCTCACCGTTAACAACCATGATAAATTAACCACACATATGTCTTTAGAAAAGACAAATTGGTGTAGGCCCGACCCAGGATTTGAACACTAGTCGTTTGCACGATAACCGAGTGTTCTATCCACTGGGCTATCACGGTCGTAAAAGAAGTTTCGGAATAATGTTTTAATATTACGCAACTTTATTGTCATATGTTTGAAACTAGAAATAGTTCTAGAATATAGTGTATAAACTGTAATTTTAAAAATTAAATTTAAGAAAATGAAAAGATTTTTACATAAACATAATTTTAGAGGGTAATGCCAAAAAAAATATTTAGGTTAACAGAAACAAGGTCCTTAATTTATAAACCGTAAAGAACGTCAAAATTTACATTCATTGCCGTAGATACGGCAGAATCATTTTATTTTTATTAATATACCAGGAAAACCTTCACACACTTATAAATGTGAGTCTATGATTTTAATTCCAATAATTTATCAAAATCATAAATTGACAAGCAGGCGGGAGGACAATTGAGTGATCATTATACTGATTGACAGTGAGATAATCGCCGTTTACTTTAATGAAAACGCGAACAAAAATTAAGGCGTGAGTTTAAGTAAGTATAATGGTTATACTTTTTATTTTTAATTAAACAATAAAAAAATTCAAATCGTATTTATTTAAAATTCCTTATTGTTCTTCTTTTTAATGCTTCCAATTTCTAAAGCAAAGATAATAAACAATTTCAACAATAGAAAGGAGTGAACCACCAAAGAATAAACCAAAACAATTTCCGATTGCTACGACTAGATCCAATATGGTGCGGGCAACCTGTCTTGTAATACGTTGATATGGTCTGTTACTGAGAATGAACTTTGCCTTGCTCATCAAAGGCCCCTGCGGTTTGTCTATTTCCTTCGCAACAATATTGTAATCAGCTTCCGTACAAGAAGGTAAGCAATCACATTTCAGACCCGTTCCATTTGTATCTGGTATCTTCAACTGTTTTAAAACGTTATGATTCCGAGTCAAACATATTAGACCATCAAAATCACAGTATTGGTCCGCATATTCAGGTGGTGAAAAATGATGTGTGCAGTTGCACAGACTCAATTGCATTGTGATTCGACAGTAGGTTATGCATACGGAGTAGCTGTAAACATTGTATGACTGGATTTCAAGTGGTTTTTCCTTTGCAAATCTGCATCTACGTATTTCGGGTTGAATTAAAGATACCTCAGGCTCATTAACTATTTCAGTGATCGAAAATATAATTTTAGATTTTGATCCCAACTCAATCGTTACCTTTCTATCGTAATCGATATTCGAAAACGGAATGTCTTCTGGAGAGTGCAAGAAAACGACTGCATCTTTGGTCAAAGATATTTCTAGTAGTTCCAAATTTGAATTTTTAGTCGAAACCACAAGCGGTGTTCGCAATCGAGTATGCTGATTATTTATCGAGAAGCAAACACCGTATTCTGTCATCAATGGATGAAAATGCTCACAACATTTCAACGGGGATTTATTCCAAGAGCATTCTTTAATGAAATCATCGCATTTGGTCCGAAGCTTTTCTGTATTTTTGATGTGTTTTTTTGCGCTGTCACACATTGCTGGTTCAATTTTACAAATGGACATACAGCTGTGGCATGTCCCAGAAAAAAATGCTATTTCCTTTATGAGTTCATCCAGTTTCGAGTTTTGATTGTCATCGTTCCAATCTGTTGCGGTTTTTGAAATGGCGACCGTATTAGGCAGCTCACAAACCGATATAGAGGGAAATGTCGTGTTCCAATCCAAGAAATCAGTTTTAGTTGTAAACCTTATTGTATTTTCCTGGTAGTAATTGTAATATCGACAAACTGTGTTAATGACAGCCATCCACACATGAATGTATATAACCAGGTATATAAACCTGTATATAAATTTGATATCTTTACGAACTAAAAATCTCGGTCCATGGACAGTCAGATTTTCACAAGTTAACATTAAGCGTTTACCAAAGGTATGAATGTGATTGCTACATTTTTTTATGATATTAATCATTTCTTAGTCTTGCGTAGTGGCGCGTCGGATGAATAAATATTAACTGACAAAATTCATATAATTTTCCGTTTAACATTAATGTTTTTATTCGCCATTTATTGCTTCGTTGGTAGTATCAGGTAATGGATATTCCATTAGCTTAATGCAGTAAGCAACGAAGTCTTTATTGTCATAAAAGAGATAAAAATCTGAGATTGTACTATTTCTATTCAGTCACTTAATTTAAACAATAATGTAACATAAAATTGGTTATTTTGAATGGAAATGGAAACCGTTAATGGACAATAGGTAAGGATGTAACATTAACTTAAAATATAGTATTTTAGAGTTCCGCATCTTCTGCCTAACTAACATAGAGAAATTTAGCTCTTTTTGTACATAGCAAATATTAAACGCAAATGTAATTTAAAATTTTGTGAAGGTAGTTAGTATTAATAATTGTATAGTACTGTATAATGACAAATAACACATCAGTCTTCCCGTGACCATGATAACTGAAAAGTTTTCGAAACGTCGGACTTAAAAAATAATGTAATAACACGCGATTAAAATATCCGAAAATCAATAGTTGTTTCAATTATAATTTATTTGTATTATTTTATATTGTATAAAAAGAATCCTTGCCTACTCCAATAGACACTAATTGTCTGAGTATATGTATGTATGTACGGTATCTATCATTTTTAAATGAGAATCATTTTGGTTCAACTATTGTCTGATCATGATCACTTATAAAGAAGATTTATTTGTAAGGTATGGTTGTGGAGATCGACCTACGCCAGAATCATATATGTTTGCGAAATTACCGACATTGAAAAATTACGATATCATTATTTATTAAAATAAAATTGTATCCAATTTTAGTTTCAAATATTTGACTATGCCTCAGTTTCGTAAACTCGAGGTACATGCTTTCATGTCCGAATGAAATAACCCAGTTTTTACACACCACTTTTTGCAACCAAATATCACAAAAGGAGTTTTGAGTGAACCATTTCTCCTAAACACGCAAATCATTTAAATACCGTGGAACTTCAAGTATCTTGCAAATAAAATAATAAAATACAAAAATCCAAAGCAAAAAGCATAATAAAAAAACTTTTCTGATTCAGTAACTTTGAGCCAAAATCTGAAAAATTTGTTTAATGTTGGTTACTCTAGAAACATAGAATAGAACAATAGATCTTTTGGCTATCTGGTTAGCAACTGCCACTTTGCAATTAATGGTGTGAATGCGGTCTGTGGTTAGTAGGTGAGTTATAGTGTTTTGTTAAAAATGGTAATCGAGTAAATTAAATGCATTTACTCAATTACCATTTTTAACTGACACACTGTTTCATATTCTATTCAATCTTGCTGTGTAGTCTCGGCTTAGAATATCACTACCCCGTTTCTACCGATGGGTGTACGTAAGAGGCGACTAACGGTATTGGGGCTTTAAGGGATTTTTGGGCGATGCGGTTGGAGACCCATCACCAACAACCCTTATTTTTACCATCTTTTCCCCACTCACATTTCCAAAAGTGGCTGAGGAATTTTTAATTCCTTAGCTCTGGCTACCCCTTCTAGGGATTTACAGCCGTGAGTATATGTATGTATGTATGTATGTACTGTTTCATAATCAATTAAGGAAAAAAATTCAACCAGCAGGACTTGAACCCTACGGGAGGTTGTCGGTTCTAGTGCTGCTGTTGCCGAATTTTATTCTTTTCGTAATTGATTTGTAATGGTCCCCACATGAGGTTTTCTCGAACAAACATCATACTGTTTGATAATTAAAATTTGCTGATACAATCAAATCAAAGTCAGAATATACTAATGAATGAATGAATTGCATGTGTAAGTTTTTATGGTTCTTGTTTTGGAGCGCATGTGGAAACAAAAACACCATAATTAAACCATATAATGGTAAACAAGACACTTACCTAAATGTTCATCAAAACCATAGCACCCATTTGTTTTGTATTAGAGTTATAAAGTTATTAAGAACAAATCTGATTGAATATCAAGTTATTGTGTTTATAACAAAAGAAATGGAAATAATATTAATGTCGACCACGACAAATGAAAAGTCTGAATAGGAGCTATGTTAACTTGTTCCATTGTTTTCCGTTTAATTCTCTTCAAACAAGGCCCCAGCACTGAATTATTAAGTTAAACTGCGGAAAGCTTTGAACTAACTTACTAAAATGTACAAAGATGAATAAAAAATAAGCTTTCAAATAGAAGAGACCCGGCAAAGCCAATTTATAAATACGTCAAACTTTCTCATAGATTTCAACAGTTTTACTGTTGACTAACATGCAATTTTTAAAATGAACCTACAGTTATTTGGTTTAAAATGGAATCGCTTTCAATTCAAAAGGTTTTGGACTAGTGCAATTTATTTAACATATGGGTATTTTGCAGCCGCTTTAGACATTAATGCACGAGTGTTATCTTGGTGTCCAAACGAGCACTTTAAGGCTTTAAATTGGTATGAGAGCATTAAGGAGTGCATAATCGTATTATTTTCAATTACTAATCGAATATATCTCTTTGTTTGTCCGGGATTGGTTATTTATGTGATGGCAGCTCTACCTAAGGGCAATTGTTTAAAGTGAATTATTGTTAGTGAAATCTTTAAAATATTATACCAAATAATTTTAATTTACGTTATGTTCGAAACTTATTATTCCAAATATTTTTTATGCAATAGCTTCATTATGAGATTAAATATTATGTTTTTTTTTCATTTAATGTCTTTCACACACTCAAACACGCACTGACGAACAACATGTCACCAAACTTAATGATGTTATACCTACTTAATACAAACCAAACAACCGTTTTTCAAAAATTTGCCATCTTTCAATATTCTATACATAAAATCATCACTCAATTATACGAGCATACAATAATGGATGATGGATGGCAAATCAAATTACTATGCGCAGTGTAAAGAAGCGTTGGGATTTGAATTAAGCCCGGATAATAAAGGTTATAGGAGTAATGAGGAGAGACCGTTGGGAATATTAAAACATTGGTTGTTTAGCTCACAATTTAGCGCATTAAGCATTGCTATGCTTTAACTATTCACTAACTATTTTGCTTGAAATATAGTTATGGCCTTAGGCAGTTATTTGATACAATTTTAAATGAATGTTAAAAATACTTACTTGGAGCCAATAAAAACTAAACGCGTAATAAATTTTTAACGATATAAGTAACTCAAAAGGGAGTTATTAATTGTGACAAAGTAACATTGGCTGAAGAAACATTCGCACTAAAAGTTTCAATGAAATATAGTTCATTATTTAGCGTGGTTAGCGTTCACAAAAATGTAATATGTATTTTTATTAAGAGTTCGATCACATTCAAGACATTATTACTTCATCATTTCAGGAAAATAATTTTTTGTCTGACTTAACTAAATCTCTTTTTAACCGACTTCAAAAAAAGGAGTGTTCTCAATTCGACCGGTATATTTTTTTTTTTTTTTTTTTTTTTTTTATGTTTGTTCGCCGATTACTTTGCCATTTATGAACCGATTTTGATTATTATTTTTTTATTCGAAAGAAGATACTCCCGGATTGGTACCATGATGAGGATATCAGGGTCTGATGATGGAATCCTGGAGAAATCGAGGGGAACCCTCAAATTTTATAGGCAAACGTACCGCGTTTTACATATTTTCTGAACTTATATTGGCATTTGCTTCTGAAAATCATATTGTTATGCTGCTGAGCTGATGATAGAAGGTGTGGATCCTCAATCACTAGGTATTAGGAAACAGTTCTTTCCACATTTTATATAGATTTATACTCCTCTTCGTAGCTTTTATGAAGAGAAGTACAGGTTCACTAAACATTTCTTTTGTTATGTTATTGTTACCGAGAAAGTACCATGAGACCAGGATCTGATGATAGCATCCCAGGAAATCGAGGGGAACCCTCAAATTTTATAGGTAAATGTACCGCGTTTTACATATTTTCTGAACTTATATTGGCATTTGCTTCTGAAAATCATATTGTTATGCTGCTGAGCTGATGATAGAAGGTGAGGATCCTCAATCACTAGGTATTAGGAAACAGTTCTTTCCACATTCTATATAGATTTATACTCCTCTTCGTAGCTTTTATGAAGAGAAGTACAGGTTCACTAAACATTTCTTTTCTTATGTTATTGTTACCGAGAAAGTACCATGAGACCAGGATCTGATGATGGCATCCCAGGAAATCGAGGGGACTGTCGAAACTCACAATTATGTGACAGTGTATTTGTTCAAAACGCCGATAGGCCTGCCCTGTATAACGTGGGAACACTGCCTAATAAATCGTGGGTACTCTGAACAACAGGTGACAATGTCACGTGATATTCAGAAGTATTAATACCTCTGCTAACCCCTTCAGGGATATTCGGCGTGAGCGTTTGAGTCTTTCTTGAGATGTAGAATTGAAGACCATCGCCTTTCGAAGGATTTTAAGAACAATGTAAGGTTACATATGGTTGAGCCTATTTAATATCGTACTATAATAGAAATACCGGAAATACGAAGAATAATACAGTAACTGTCGCTTCCTCATCCGAGAGGCATCTTTGCCAGGTCTACCCATCTCTAAAACTCGTAAAATAAAATAATTTTTAACAAAAAGAAAACCGACTTCATAGAAAAACAACCGAAAATAAACAATCTAGTACTAAAAAGTACGAAATAAGTTTTTATAATTGAATATGAGTACTGTGATTGATACCTTAGCAATTTCTTTATTCCACACGCGTCAGTTCAACCTACCTAAATATTACAATTCTCTTAAATTAATTTTTGAGTCGGTGCCAGACAAACAAAAGTAAATTCACCCTGCTATCTATCTCTGATTATTACAATCTAAACAATATATATCTATCGCCTAACGTTTTAAATGATAATACGTACAAAAATCAATTTACCCTACAACTACAAGGTACCCTACATTTTACATGTATATGAAGTGCGAAATACACACTTCTTATTATCAATTATCATCGAGGCTGGCACCGGCTCACAAATTAATTTAAGAGAATTGTAATATTTAGGTAGGTTGAACTGACGCGTGTGGAATAAAGAAATTGCTAAGGTATCAATCACAGTACTCATATTCAATTATAAAAACTTATTTCGTACTTTTTAGTACTAGATTGTTTATTTTCGGTTGTTTTTCTATGAAGTCGGTTTTTTATTATGTGAATTTTATAGTGGACGAAGCGGTTTATTTAAAAAACTGAAACATTTTTGAATAAATCAAAGTTTATAATTTTTAATTGTGAGATAAGATGTGCAAAATTTGTTCACGGGTGAGGTATAAAACATTTTGATTAAAAATTCTTTAATTTGTATTGAAGATCAAAACTTTTTACAGAACATAAGAATTTAATGCTGTTTCCAAACGTTTTCATAGCCAAAAAGTACAAGACAGAAATGTTTAATAAAACAGAAGTGACAAGAAGCGTATGCGACTGATTGATAATTGGAATGGTAAACTTTGTTCCGCGTCCCGTCCGTTACTGTAGACAGCTTGCTTGAATAAAATAATTTTTTACACATTTGCCATTCGCATACATATGCATACCAACCGTGATAGCTTAATGGGTAGAACACCGCTTCTCGTGCAGACAATGACGGCTCAAATCCCGGGTCGGGCCTACACCGATTTATTTATTCAAAAGTCCTAAGTGTGGTTAATTTATCATGGTTGCTAATGGTAGAGAAAAACATCGTGGGGAAACCCATATGAATAAGTTTTGCTTAGTCATATTACAGTGTATTCTTATTAAACGAATGATGTCTAGGCCGTGGGTACTTTGAACACCAGATGACAATATCACGTGATGTTTAGAAGAATTAGTACCTTTGCCTTCCCCTTTGTGGATATACGGCGTGAATGTTTAAGTTGAGACATTCGCTATAAAGCTATATATATATACACACCACATTTAGGGTTAGCAGCGTTTTCCAATGCTATGACTTTGTGTTAACCATTACACATTTGTACGATAATTTACTTTATTCTTTGATTCAGTTTAGTCTAGCTGAAAATGTCGTGCGAGGCAATCAAGTGTATTGGGATTATATCCATTGCAGATCCATCGTAATGTTACCACTTTCTCCTCACAAAACTTTACAAAATTGGTTGAGGTATTTAAAATTCTGTAGCTCTGGTTAACTATTTTTCGGATTTAAAGACTTGCGTAGGTGTGAATGGAGACTAAAAAATTTAAGTATAGTATCACAGGGTTTTGTGTATATTTATTACAGTGAATTAAATTAACTATATTTTTGTCTGACGTTAGTTTCGAATTAAGTTACTATAATCGAGGGACATGCCAATAGAAGTTATATACTCTTTCCTCATTTAATTGACACTGGCAAGCTATACACCATCTTACAGACTGGTTTTTTATTTGAATATAGAACACACTTCTTTTATTTATTTTTTATTTGAATGAGCATAATTTTTTCGAAAATCTGGCGGGAATTCACTGGCAACAATGGAGCATAGTCGACGTGATTTTCGCGGTATGATTTATTATGACTTTCAAAAAGGTTTAAAGCCTCAAGAATGCTGAAGTCTGCTTGTTCCCGAGCAACAGTATTCAATTGGTTTGCTGAATTTGAAAGACGATTATGTAAATTGTTTTGATGTAAAGAGGTAAGGCTGTCAACCGCGGTCAAGCAAGAAAACGTTCGTGCAGTCGAAAAACTTATTCGCGAAAACCGAAGAATTACATATGTAGAGCTAGAGCGAAAACTAGGAATTGGATCAGCAGCAATGCAAACCATAGTTCACGACCACCTTTCTCTCCATAAACGTTGTTCGAGATGGGTGCCGCACAAACTTGCCGATGAGCAGAAAGACCGTCGGGTGGATTGGTGCCCCCATATTCATGATAGATAATTTCAACGGAGGCGAGAAAAAAAAACGTATATGATATACTGACTGGCGACGAAACATGGCTATATAACTATGATCTCGAATCAAAGCGGCAGTCGACTGTATAGTGCTTTGAAGACGAGCCAACTCCAACGAAATGTCGCCGTGCACGAAGCACACAAAAACAAATGGTCGCCTCGTTTTTCTGCAAAACGGGTCATATTGCTACTGTTGTGCTAGAGAATGAAAGAACAGTGAACTCCGAATGGTATGTGACAGTTTGTGCTCCAACTGTAATATCAGCTTGGTGTGACAAGCGACCGAAGTCAGGAATCCGGCACCTTCTCTGACACCACGACAATGCGGCGCCGCACACGTCTGCCAGAACACTAGACTTTTTCAACTCGAAAAATATGTGAATTCTCCCTCACCCGCCATATGCCCCTGACCTAGCGCCTTGTGATTTTTACTTGTTTCCAAAAATCAAAGAAAAACTAAAGGGGAAGAGGTTTGAAAGCAAAGAAGATGTGCTGGTTGCCTATAATTTCGAGATTTCTGAGCTATTTAAAAAAGAGTGGTCACAGGTATTTTCCAATTGGTACAGACGTATGGAAAAGTGTATATGTAATCAGGGTGAATACTTTGAAAAGATCAATACTTGTAATAAAGGATAAATTTTATAATTTTTGAGTATCTAGTTTCTTTTGGCATGCCCCTCGTACATCTGTTTTACACATTGAATAAAACTATTCAAATTGTTTGATTAGACAGCGTTTTTATTTTATTTAATAACATGATATATGATTATCCGGGTTACGGCTAAGGCTTCCTTTAATTTTAATAATACATTATTGCCGTGTAGTGTCGGCTTAGAATAACACTACCCCTTTCTACCCGTGGGTGATCGTAAGAGGCGCCTGAGAGTATAGGGGCTTTTTAAGTGGTTTTTGGGCGATGGGGTTGGAGACCCGTCACCAAAAACATTTATTATTACCATCTTTTCCCCAATCAAGTTCCAAAAGTGGCTAAGGAATTTCGCATTCCAAAGCTCTGGCTACCCCGTTAAGGGATTTATAGCATATATGTATGTAACATAACATAACATAACATTAACGTTCACGCCGATTATCCCCGAAGGGGTTGGCAGAGGTACTAATACTTCTGAACATCACGTGAGTTTGTCACCCGGTGTTCAGAGTACCCACGTTTTGCATGGACAGTGTACTCACGTGATAGGGGGCAGGCCTATCGCCGTTTTGTACGAATACACTGTCACATGACTAAGTACAACTCAGCCATGTGGGTTTCCTCACGATGTTTTCCCTCACCGTTAACAACCATGATAAATTAACCACACATATGTCTTTAGAAAAGACAAATTGGTGTAGGCCCGACCCAGGATTTGAACACTAGTCGTTTGCACGATAACCGAGTGTTCTACCCACTGAGCTATCACGGTTGATGTATGTATGTATGTACATTATAATTAAAATTTTGGACAACAGAAACACAGCTTAATCACTTCCTAATATCGATTCTCATAGGTAATGGTTACAGATTTCTGCTGCCAATAATTAATTTAACCCAGTATTCACGTGAATTTCATAGTTGTTCAATTTAATCAACAAATACAACACAAAATATTTCCAACAGTTTGTTATCTATTACAGTTGCATCACTGCATTCGATTTCACCTTTTTGTTTCAAATGATTTCCATTGAAGGGGCTTTGAATGATATCATTGGAATTTTTCCGTTGCTTTTGAAGTATGAAACATTGATTTTAAAAATAAATATTTATGTTAGTCATATTACGAAAATGTTGTTTCAATATTTTTGTTACATGAGAGTATATAAGAGCTGACTTAGATTTAAAAAAAAATACTCATATAACAGACTTTTGTTACATAGTATTTTCTAAGATTTTCACGATTGCACATTATAATTAAAACAACTTTTGATTTTCGGATATTTATGTATTTATAACATAAAACGTTAACATAAACGTTCACGCCGTTTATCCCCGAAGGGGTTGGCAGAGGTACCAATACTCCTGAACTCACATGGCAAGCGCCATCTAGTTTCCAGAGAAGGTACCCACGTTTTGCTTAGACAGTGTACTCACGTGATAGGGGGCAGGCCTATCGCCGTTCTGTACGAATACACTGTCATGCATTTATAGCAAATATTAAACGCAAATGTAACTTAACATTTTGTGAAGGTAGTTAGCATTAATAATTTTATAGTACTGTATAATGACAAATAACACCTCAGTCTTCCTGTGGCCATGATAACTGAAAAGTTTTCGAAACGTCGGGCTTTAAAAATAATGTAATATCACGCGATTAAAATATCCGAAAATCAAAAGTTGTTTTAATTATAAGACTTTTGTTACCTCTGAAATGTCAGGCTATGTCTAGAACTAAAAAGAAAATATTACAAAATAGTCATGTGACATAGTGCATTCGTACGAAGCGGCGGAGATAAGAGAGGCACCCAATTAGTTGCAGTGCAGGCAGCCTCTTGTAGAAGGAGGTTACTATCTGAAAACTGAACGCAACGTGCACGCCGCATAGCCGAAGGGGTGGCAGAGATACTGATATTTTTGATAATTTTGATAACTTGGTGTTCAGAGTACACACGTTTTGCTTCGATAGTGTATGCACGTGATAGGAGGCAGGCATTTAGCTGATTTGCACAATTTTACTATCATATGACCAAATACAACTGAGCCATGTCGGTTTCCTCAATATTGTGAGGAAACCAACATCTGTGTCTGTTTATAAAAGAAACGTTGGTTTAGGCCCGATTTAAGATATAAACTCACGCCTTTCTGTACATGGGCCCGTGGTTCTCTTCACTGAGCTATCATGTTATTTTACTCCCCGAGTCCTAACTAACAAATGTCACATCTTTAAAAGTATAAGTACTACTGGAACACTAGTTTCGGGGACTAACGCCCGATTTCTGATTTGAGTATTCCAGCTGAGAACAACTTAAGTATCGTTCTGTCGCATTGAAATCTTAACAACTGAATGAGACAAAACGATACTTAATTTACTTACGTTCTCAGCTTGAATACTCAATTCAGAAATCGGGCGATACTGTGTAAACGATAACTCATATCCAGAATGGTTGATAATATAAAAACAGTGTTAACAAAGTCCGCTGCACACATGTGTCACTCACACAAAGAGAAATTCACTTTGAACGAAATTTATTCATAGCGGCTCGTGTCGAGTCGTTTTATAACTGAACGGGTTACATTCTAAGAAATGGTTTTCACTTTTGATAATCGTCTTATAATAATAATAATAATAATCTTTATTATCAGAACATGGTTCCATTTCTTGTTAGTAATACAACTTAATCAATATGTTAGTATGCACACCAATTATATCTAATATCTATATACAATTATACAATTAAAATATTTATTACATTACAATTAATTAAAACTGGACGCCTTTACCCAATGTTTTAAAACTGGGTCATCGAGTCTATTTGCTAATGCGTTTATGATGCTGTTGGGACTTTCCCGCGTTCGGAACATCAGAGAGGCAATGCGTTTTCGCACTATTGCATGAAACCCATCTACTCTCGCCTCCGCAAACATTCCTGATGCGCTGCAAAAACGGCTCAGCCCCAACATCACCCTAAACGCATTGTTATACTGGACACGAAGGGCGTTGAAAGCACGATGCGTATAGTTGACCCAAAGGGCACAAGTATACAGCGTTTGGCAAAACGCTTTGAACAGCGCTATCTTTACCGCCACCGAACTACGAGAAAACCTTCGGGCCAACATATTGCATCGCGCTGCCAACGCCCTCCGCTCCCGGCTAATATCCAAATCGTCACGCAACCTATCATTAATCCAGTGGCCCAAATATTTAAATTCATACACTCTTTTAAGCGACTCTCCGTACAATCTGATTGGTGGAAACTCACTCGACTGATTCGAATCTGCCAGAAACACCATGACTTCGCTTTTCTTAATGTTATATTTAAGACCATGACTATTAGCATACGATTCACAAATACTAATGAGCCTACGCAACGCTCCCACCGAAGGACTGAGCAAAACCATATCATCTGCATAATTAATATTATTAATTACACATCCATCTACTGAACAACCCAGACCCGAATGGCTCAGCTCCTCTAACAATTTATTGACATATAAATTAAACAAGGTCGGTGAAGTCAACCCCCCCTGTCTCAATCCACAAGAAAGAACATAGGACTCTGATAATGTGTCACCCCACCTCACAAAGTTCTCTTGATGAGAGTACCAATATTTAAACACTTGTATCAACTGTCCAGGAAAATTTGAATCGTTTGCTAATTTCTCCCACATTAAGTCGTACAGAACCCTATCAAAGGCTTTGGAGAGGTCCAGAAAGCATGCATACACATTGGTTCTCCTTTTTGTGTAGTATTTGACAGTCTGCTTAAGGCAAAGAACAGCACTCTCGGTGGACAGACCTGGTTTAAAACCAAATTGAGAATCACAAGTTTTTACGTGTTGGGTTAAAAATTTATTAAGCAGACTGTCAAAAACCTTCGCTATAACAGTAGCCAGTGATATGAATCTATAATTATTTGAGTCACATATGTTACCAGTTTTACTTTTTAATATTGGAACAACAACAGTTTTCGTCATATTATGAGGCACAAAAGAATGAACAATACACAGATTAAAAAACATAGAAAGCACGCGAGGTAAATGAACCCCCGCATACTTTAGATGTTCAATACTAAGAGCATCATGACCAGGAGACTTTCCAGCCGTCATCTTCTGGATAACCGAACGAATGTCGGCCGCAGAGAAACGAATCACCTGGTCTGCCTCCCCGCCTTGACATTCCGAGCGTGACTGCTTGGTGACATTATAATTACTAATACAATTTTCTGGTGTTACTCTAAACTGACTTTTAAATAATTCCGCTATATTTTTATTATTACTTTCCGTATTTATATTCGATGGATAACAGGGTTTATTATATATAGTCATAAGGTGTTTATCTTGAGCTTTTTTTTGCATTATAAAGATAAAACCGTTTTCTAAAGTTAAGTTGGGTTAAGCTGGCAAAATTATTAGTTTGTGAAGGTTTCCTAACTACCTTGCCATGTAATCATATTAAAGCCACAGAGTTCAAAGGCCTTACACGATACACCAAAAAGTAGTGCGAGTAGAGCCGTTCTAAGTTGAAACTACGCTACAATAAAAAAAAAGCGAAAAAGCAGTTTTTTTGGTAAATTTTAAATGCATGTTACAATTGTAACGTATAACTGATTGTTATTCTCAATCCCCCAAGGGAGCTCAAAGTCTGTGAAATTGGATCGTTGCTCGGCTCCGTATGTAGAAACGCTGACTGCAGACTCGGTTGACGTTTGATTGTATAATTAATTAATTATACTCCGCATTTGCTTTGCATCTGACAGTTATAATGGAATGCAAAACAATGTTTTCGTCTGAAATATTTACTTAACTTACAAATTTGATATTTTTAGCAATCGTTTGAAGAGGAAGTGCATCGTCATGTAGGCTATGATAAAATATAATTGATAGAATATGCTAGAAGATATATACAATTTTATATAGACCATGATAATTAAAATATATTTTTAATCATAAATATAATATACCTGTTTTGACAAGTTTAAAGGTGACTTGTTGTTGATTTTTTAAAGACTCATTATGCATCGGGTGAGTCAGCTCTTTCAGCACCATCTCTAAGGATTGTTGTTGCATTTTTAGCGATGATCTTGGAGGTGATCCCTTCCGTGCGCGGCTCAATCTTCGGAAGAAGCTTACTTTTTTCGGCTTGGAATTAGATCCTGAGAAAAAAAAATAAGTCATTAAACTCATGTTTTTGATTTCACGTTCATATATTCAATTTCAAAAACTCAAAAAACAATAAAAAAAACCAAAGTCACGCATTAGTCAAAAACCTTATGATAGTGACCTGTGGTAATTAAGCTTATGATGTTCATGTGTTGAGAGATCATGCGCAATGAGAGATGCTTGTGTGCCGGTTAAATGTCTGACGATTGATTCCAAGACCACACTTCAAAAACCTTCATATGAAGAACGCTGAGCTGTCGACGTTGACGGCGTGGGGGTGCGGGAAGGGTAATAGGAGAGGGATGACGCGGGTTCGGAATGAGGACGAGGAGGCAGTAGGCTGAGAGACGACACTGCTGGAGAGGGGAAATGCGAGGCTGACACATCTGAGCGGTGGTCAGGCTCCGGAGTCGTGACACGGATATGCGCCCCGAATTGGGGCGTACTTGCCACTTCAAACAGGGCATCAAAATCTCTATCAAATATGTTTTTTCGTGAAAAAGCTGGTGTGGGAAGAGGCGCTGGAAACTCGAATTCATCTGGAGCTGGAGTTCTGACTATTTTACCAAAGTCATTGTTTTCCTGCCGGCCCAGCTTTTTTAGGAACTTAGCTTTGGTGCGCTCGCGCAGCTTAGCCGGCCGCTCTAAGGAGGGCGTCGGCGAGGCCGGCGCGCGCTCCGATATCTCCGGGGGCGCCGTTTTGAGGGGTGAGGGGTCGCGGGGTGGGGCGGGGGGAGGCGGGAAGAGCGCGCGGGTCGGCGCGGGGGGAGGCGGGCCGACGATGATGTCAAGCGTTGGCCGGGGCCGGGGTCGGGGCTGCGAGTTACGGCGGTATGTCAACGAAACTACTTCTTCTGCAGGATATATTACATACATCCCTGGCGAGACCGCATCGCGCCGGCCTCTTGCGCCCTCCGAAGAGGTTGCCGCTTTCGAAAAGTTTTAAGTGCTCCCAAAACAGTACTTTGGCGGACGTAACCAGATTCGTAATTGGAGTGCTGAAATACTCAGAAATTTATTCTAAACAACTATGGAATGTTTCGTTGGCAAGAAACTTTACAATTAGTTCGTTCGAGGAATGTGTCTGTCAGGGATTTTGAGCTATATGAGGAGGTAAGGGTGGGATTTTCTTCATTCACTTCACACACTGTATCCTAAAAAACAAAATAAAAAAAAACAAATTAGAACTGGAAACGCACATTGTAACTAAAATATATATAAAAAAAACATAACTAAAATAAACGAAAATAAGAAACGATACTAAATAAAAACAAAGTCGCTTCAATTGTCATTTATTTAAATGTTTTGAGTCTTTGTATCAGCAAATGAAAAAGATGCTCTTTCTATATTTATACTTTAATAATTTCATAAATGGTTAATAAATAAATGCTTTGGTAGGCATTGAAAAATATAAAATTTATTTGCATTTGCATTGCAAAATATTATATTTGGATTTTGCATTGAAAAATATATAATGCATTAGCATTTATAATACAAGGACTTCAATGCAAATTACGATAGAAATGAATTAAGCAGAGGGAGTTAGGTAAACCGCGGTCTTTTTACTTTCTGTGCAGCCGGTCTTAAGCTTTAAGCCGCGCCTCCGCGCTATAAATAAGAAACCATTGACTTCTTTCTATTGACTTCAATTAGAAAATAGTTTTCGGTGAATATTCCTCAATGGTAGGTTCAATCATGACATGCGACCGCTTACAACACTAAGCAATATCCACCTGATCACTGTGCCAACCGTGAAAATTGGGTAAAATGATATAAACTTTTAAACATGGGTACATTTTCTTATTTATTTATTTTGACTAAAATCCTACAAATTTGGATATAACACGGTATTACAGAAACATAATAGTTTTACAACATAAAATGCAAATATGAATCTTCTTTGAAATTTTGGATATCATATTATTACAAAATAGTATTGATGTTCAAAAGTATGTTATTACTCGGAAACTGCTGACTCGTACTCGTTTGAAACAATTTAAGTTCATGTTTTTTTTCTTCTAGAGTTTGATTATTTTCTTGATTTTGCAATCATAATTTAATTTTGTTAGATACAGCTACAAAAACCTAGAAAGAGTAACCAGAGCAGAGTCAACCAGTCCATGATCTAGTTTTGAAAGTTAAGCGGAGGGAATATCTAATTAAGTAAATGAAGGATTTATAATCGTATATATCAAGTAAAATCTGGTCATATACATACAAAAACATATGGGATAGTAATATTCTAAACAGAAACTTCATGGTTGATTATTCCTCGGAATCCCATTACACAGTTTTCAAACATTGGACGAAGCTTGCATTTTACTGTCAACAATAGGAGTGAAATATTGCAATTTTATAGAGAGGACAAACTAGGTTAAAATATACATTGCAGGTCTGAAACTCCGAATTGCTAAGGGTCAAATAACATCCACTATGCATTCACAAAGCAGCCTTCACAATGAACTGTATGTGGACTGCACTCCTTTTAACGAGACTGTGATAAGTACACACTGTATTATTGTACGAAATCCTAGCTAAATTATTTAACTTTATTCCAGCAGTAGTACAATTCTAGGAGTATTATATGCCGTGTAGTGCCGGTTTAGAATGTCACTACCCCTTACCCCTACCCATAGGTGTCGTAAGAGGCGAGACTCTTTACCAACGATGCTTTATTTTTGCCATTTTCTCCCCTATCAAATTCCTATTGTGGCTGAGGAATTTCTAGCTCTGAATCTCTGGCTACCCCTTTCTGGGATAAATAGCCGTGAGTATATGTATGTATGTATTTATTATATCAAAAACGCTTTTATTTATATTCTAAATGGTAACCAGAGGTGGTGGGAGTCAAAGGCAACAGAAGACTTAGATTACATTAGAACAAAAGTTACAATTTTTTCTATGGATGATTGTAAGAGGTGACCAAGGGTATTGGGGCTATTTTCGGGCGATGCGGTTGGCGACCCATCACCAACATGGACAACATTTATTTTACTATCTTTTCTCCCTTAATTTCTGATTCTGAAGCTCTGGCTTCTTCTAGAGATTTAAATCCGTGAGTATATGTATGTATTATATTTAGTACAGGGTGATGAAAACTTAAAAATATTATAGTAATATTTGTACAAACAATATAATAATATTAATGCTAACACACATACGAACAGCTACAAAAAAAAAAGAATAGGTAATCAATCAAATTTATATAAGGGAATTAAAATAATACAACATATAATTAGGAGTAAAAAGTGCGTGTAGATATCAGTCGCATGACATACCTGACCAATTTGGTATGCAAAGTTTTTTTTTGTAATTATTTTATATTTTTATTCGATAGCAAACACGAAAGTAAAATACCGATTTGGATATTTTTCATTTAAAATGGGTAATTGTAAAGTTATGATTTTTTAAAGATTGTATATCTTTTGTTCTTAATGACGTCATCGATTGACAAAATCACGTAGCGTTATTTTTAACAAAAATGTTGCTGATTGCCAAAAAAAACACAAATTTGTGATCTGAAATGAAATGAACTACGATGTGTTACTAAACAAACCTATGATATCGATATTTTATTAATAAACTGCAAAAACGAACATCTTTGACGCTACAGTTTTTTGATAAAATAACAGTCATCTTAGGTTTATTTGATTTAATTTCAAGAAAATACTATTTAAAAGCATAATATCTCTAAATGGTTTCGTAATCAGCATCACTTTTGTACAACTTTGCATACCGAATTAGTTATTACAGCGCTCGGTTCCTTAAAGCCTTAGCCTACTGCTCGGGCTTAGGATTTACATTGCTCACTTGTAACCTAATGTACCATTATACATTTAGTAGAAATTTAGTTATATGAGCTAAAGTCTTGAATCTTATAGTATTACAAGACAAAGGTTTAATGGCCATTCATATGCAACTACGGTATAGAAACGTGCCGTGTTTAAACGTGCCCGTTAAGAAATGTAAGTGCTAACCATTTCACAGTTAGCTCACACTTCAGTAGTAAACTTAGTTTATTAAATACTGCTTTAGAATGTAATCGTTTGGTATTATATTACTTAGACTCATTGATAAGTATTACAATTAATATTTCATAATGTTATTGCCTAGAGAGGAAAAATGCCACGTGACTACGTATAAAATTCAATAAGGTGGAATTCATCGTGACGCAAAACGTTGATTAAAGAAATACACACCTGTTAATAATTATGTAATGTTAGATCGAGCGCAGGTCTCAGAAAACGAACTACCTTAACAACGATTTTATATAACTATGATTTCTATTCCTTAACAGTAAATCTGGTTTAAATAAACTTTGACTTGTTACTTGTGTACTCTACAGTTTACAGAAATCACTATTTTTCACATAATGATTTTAAAAAAAAATCACAATTTCTGTTTTACAGTAAAAAATAATGTATACTCATAGAATAAAGAGTACCCAGAATCCGCTCACGGCCATAGCGATAGTCCTATCCTATCACATTGGTTTCACTTGCCAGTCAACGAAACGCACCCGCACTCAGTCGGTTAGAAGCTTTGAAAGTGACAAGCCAAAACAGCTCGACAAAAAAATTCATAACGACGTCGTGCAATCTTCCAACCTGCCGAAATAGATTGAACACCAAAGCAAAAGGACTGGGAATTACATTACACCGGTTAATATTGTTTATTTTCACTTACTTTTGATGATTGAAAGCAATTTAATTTTGTTTACATTACTAAAGTTTGTACGCCGCCATATCAGTGTTGCAAGCGTAGAACTTTGTATTTTCTACCATTTTCAACATAAGAATATTATGATTAGGTAGAAATTCTCACATACACTCACGGCTATAAATCCCTTGACGGGGTAGCCAGAGCTTTGGAATAAGAAATTCCTCAGCCACTTTTAGAAGTTGATTGGGGAAAAGATGGTAATAATAAATGTTTTTGGTGACGGGTCTCCAACCGCATCGCTCAAAAATCACTTAAAAAGCCCCTATACCCTTAGTCGCCTCTTACGATCACCCACGGATAGAAATGGGGTAGTGTTATTCTCAATGGTGAAAAATAAGTACTTTGGGTATTTTAGATTTCCCGCAGACGAAAGCCGACGAGCTCCGTGGGTAAGAATTATACAAAAAGCTAAAATTGATGCGTATTGGGAACCCACCACTTATAACACCTACTTTGAGAAATTAAAGTATGTCAAAACAATGTATTTTATTCATTTTAGAAATCATGTTTTATGGAGACATTTACAGCTTAAGACCTACGCAATCGATATCAAAATAGAAAAAGTGTAAGTTTATTTTTTCAAAACAGCCGGGTTCGATTCCCGAGCTGGGTACAGTTTTTTTTTTCAAATGTATGAATGCAGTTTTTCTTTTTATCAAAATCGGTGACATGGTTCATAAAAACAAATCTTCGTATATCTTATAGTTTCAGACTTTCCCATACTGACCGATTTGAATGAGCCACCCTGTGTATACAATTCTAATAACCAGTATAAAATTTCCCGTGAAACTCATAATACTCCAAAAATTTGTTCACCAAATATAAAGCAAGTCTTTTAACTTTCTTTGAATTATATTATTTATTTAACTTTCTTTAAATTACATTATTTATTTAACTTTTAAATTTCTAAAATTATATAGTAACAAAAATGCAATAGCAAAAATGAAATCATTTTATGATTGTGTGTGTGACAGTGGCTAAGGGATTTTAGATTCCAAAGCTCTGGCTACACCGTTTTGGGATTTAAAGTCTAATTTTTATGCATATCTATCAGATACTTTTGGTTAATGTAGTTTTCCACTTGTGCGTATTTTTTCACTACTCAGAATATCCTTTAAAAAATTTACTTTTATTCTATCATGTTTCATAATGTCATTCCAGGTACAAGAAGAGGACTTTTCATACCTTTCCTGGTAATCTATGCAGGTACATCGTTACAGTACGAACATTGCAACAACTAAAAAATTTAGGATTCTGTGCACTTGGATCCGTTACTTATATTCCCTAGGGTTGTTATGAGGGGTTCTTTACTATATTCATGATTCCGGATTTCTAAAACAAAAGAAATTTGGTTCAAAGATTTCTAGTTAAACTCGTAAAGGGAACAGTTACATGAATTTGAAAATGGAACTTTCATGTAGGGCTGCCACTTAATAGTTTTAAAATCTTCTTCTTTGACTTTAAACCATAGCAATTTTATAAAGTCAGTGTCTGTTTTATGTATGTAAAGGTACAGTTTTAAACTATTGCCAATCGGTATTTTGCGCTGTAAGACAAAAGTGAACGTATATAAAATAATGTTAAATTAATAATATATCGAAAAAAATAAAATTACATATAAAACACTCGAGACGAACTTATTTGATTACGACTAGCCTGGTCGTTACAGTATCGTTGCATTTATACTAACTTAATGTAAGTGCGTAATTGATCTATATTATTTAATTCCACAACAACCATTTATATCCACGCGTTTATACTTCCGATCCGAGTGTTCAAAAAAACAAGTTGTTTGTATTTCAAATATAATCGAAAGTCCATACAAAACTGCATCAAAAGCAAATGTTTGAAGTGTTTACACTATCCACGTAGTTTCCAGCACAAAGGGTAATACACTTCGATAAACTTACTGCATGGTTGCTGCATAGCCGCATTTGCAACTTTTGGCTCAGGAAGCTTATGGCGAGAATCGCGATTTATCTTTGATTAATAAACCCAGCTTTATATGATTTTATTATTGTAGTGACGGGTACTTGAAATTTACCGCAAACGGACAGATACATCTCGCAGATCATTTTCAACAATTGGGTGTCTGATAAATTGCAAAAATCAAATTTAAAATATCATTGTGATTCTCAACTCCTAGAGATTTGTTATTATTGGATATAAATAAATATAAAAATCAAAATATTCCTGAAAGACAAAAATCACGCTCTATACATATTTTCCTATGTATTTACTTTGATAGTTTAAAACTCGTCATATATTATTAAGTACCTCTTTGTCTAGCTGCTTCCGCCGTGAAGTATCGATTTTTGGTTAATATTTAATATTCTAGAACAAACTTTAAATACTTCCCGTACTGGCTGGTTCTATCTGATTTTGTGAAGCATTTTTAAAGTAGATTCTTCACTTAGATTAAGAATTTATTTTATATCTTAAGAGCATCATCCCTTAGGATGAAAATTATTTGTATTCTTTTTTGAGGTCGAGTTGATTATTGTTAAGCTTTCTTGATTGCATCAACTCAAAAGTTAAATTTTTATACAATCTTATTGTCATCCAGCTTATCTCAATTGAAACTTTTGTTCTCGACATTTTTTATTGAGATACTTTAACAGATATGATTTTGTTCAGAGCTGTATACGCTGTTTTAAATTTTGTAGTATCATGAATGATTTTACGAGTATATAACTTTAGTAGGCCGACCAAGAATTTCACTGTTCTACCCACGGGTGTCGTAAGAGGCGACTAAGGCTATGGGGCTTTTTAAAGTGGTTTTTGGGCGATGCGTTTGGAGACCCATCACCAACGATACTTTTTTTCTACCAAATTCTCCCCTATCAACATCAAAATGGAGTTTCTAGCTCTAAAACTCTGGCTGCTCCTTTTTCTGATTTATGGCCGTGAGTTTATGTATGTATGCATAAAAATAGCAAGAGTAAAGAAAATCAAATGATGTTTCCCCGGTATAACTAGTTTGACAGTATCGCTATTACGAGTATTACATTTGCATTACGTTTCGATTCGATAATTTAATAGTCAGAGTATTGGCTGCAAAATGTGGTGTCACCGTGTGGTGTTACATTTCTAGCTTGATATGCATAATATAATTTAACCCTTTTGTATCATATGAACGAGAAATATATGAAAGTTTGCAAACTGGGTCATTGGTAGAATTATTTTCAATCTATACTTATTATACAGAAAATGTTTGATTTATTGAAACAACTTAGTTTTTTAATAATATTCTTTCATCATTAGTAGTAGACAACCTACAAAAGTAACAAAGGCTTTATTCGATTATTCTTCAATTCATAATATTTACATCTTAAGTTTATTGCTCGTACGAGTACGTAATGACATAAGTTTTAGTTTAATTAAGTAGTAGTTTTAGTATTTATTTAGAAACTAGGAACGTTTCTAATTAAAATTAATAGATCCAGCTATATTGTCCTGTTCGTATAATATGTGTCTCTTTGTAAAACTACATCAAAAGGAATGCATTAGCGAGGTTAGCGAAGTATAAATTGTTTCCACTCTTTGCATTTCAAAGTAACACATGTGACAAAGAATTTTAAATAAACATATTATTTATGAAATTCTTACTTACTTACTTATACTCACGCCCATTATTCCCATTGGGGTAGGCAGAGACTATCGATCGCCACTTATTACGATCTTGACAAACCTCTCTCTCTCGCTTCCCTTACATTCATTATTCTTCTCTTCTCATACATGCTCTTTTATTCTTCTCACTTCGGACCCCCGCCTTTATAAGAACGTTTTCTATCTGGTCAAGAAACGTTTTACGAGGCCGTCCTCTACTAACAATCCCATCCACATTGGCTCTACTCGAAATAAAAACTCGTAACAATGAAATTCATTGCTTATAAATTCATATGTTTGCAAACCGCAAATTAATATTACATTTTCCCCCATTTTTGTAATATGAAAACAGACAAGGATAAATATGTTTTATTGTATTCGGTGGCTTGGTTTGTTATGAACATACTCTTATGCATTTCCTAGTTTATTATATTCTCAATTGAAATTTGCACACGATAATAGTAGTAGTAGGCGAAAATAATTTAAAGCAATTTGGCTAAGATTAAAGTAACTATGACTTTAAAATAATAATCTTTTATTATTTTTATAAATATCAATAAAGTTATCTTTTATTCGTATGTCATTTTATAATTGAAATGAGCCACTTATTTCATAAGGTATTAAAAAGCTACTTTATCATTATACATTTTGATACTCGTAACAATGTAATAAAATAACGTAAAATTATTCGTTTTAAGGATAAAATATTTTACAAAATTAAGTACTCTTGCAAAATTATATTTTATCTTTCCTATTAACTGCCTTAATTAAAAGATAATATCACTGTCGATAAAAAGAAAATTTTGATGAGTGGTAGGCAGTTTAAAAGTGTGGTTTTTTCATTATAAAAAGTGACATCTCATATTTTATAAAAAAACACATGGTGGTATATTAGTAAGTTAATTTTCGGATACGGGAGATGAAGTTTGGTTCCTGCACCAATCCCACTTATATTTTTTTTCTTGAGTTTTGTATAATTAATTTAACAGGAACTTCACTTTGTTAAGATGGTCGCGTGAAAAATCATCGTTTGAAAGCGAAAGAAAAAATCACAAGATAAGTAGCAGTCACAACCATTACTATTGTTTTCTTATATTTGATTCTTAAGTAGTCCGAAGTAAGAGAACGGCAATAGTTTTTTAATAATAATAAATTAATGTCAGGAAAGCTATAGCGATATGTCAGGATTGCTTAAGTGGCGATCAAAAGCGTCCGCCTATCTTAAAGGAAATACAGGGTGTAAATATATACTTATAGCTATAATTTCAATATTTTACTTGTTATTCTTTTTTGTGTACAAAAAATAATTTTATTTACATGTTCTAGCCAATGATATGTAATATTGTTTGTCACGATTTTTTTTATTGGATTGTCGATTGAATTTCCACAAGAATAACATAAACATAATATAAACATAAACGTTCACGCCGAATATCCCCGAAGGGGTTGGCAGAGGTACTAATACTTCTGAACATCACGTGACTTTGTCACCTGGTGTTCAGAGTACCCACGTTTTGCATGGACAGTGTACTCACGTGATAGGGGGCAGGCCTATCGCCGTTTTGTACGAATACACTGTCACATGACTAAGTACAACTCAGCCATGTGGGTTTCCTCACGATGTTTTCCCTCACCGTTAACACCACAAGAATAACTGTGATTTATAATTATTATTTTATTTAAACACTTTATTGCATACAAAACAACACACAAACAGTATATTACAGAATAGGTATAACAGTATATGTACACAAAGGCGGACTTATCGCCTTTACGCGATTTTTTCCAGTCAACCTTTATGGTGAGGAACAAATAGACAACTCTTTAAAACATTATGCAACTTAAACAGAACTTAACTAAACACACTTACTGTGTTTCAAACATTTTTTTAAGTATAAAGTCGAGGAGATAACTCAATCAAATTTACATGGCAAATAGCTGACAAAATTGGCAAGTTTTTAAAAATAATTTTGGAGACATTTTTGGGATAAGTTTTTTTTTAAATCGTTTCAAAAGAGATCTTTAATTAAAACATTTTAACAAACTTAGGACTCAACATAATTATTTTTTTTTTTAATTTATGTTGTAAAAGATAGACAAATGGCCTTCCGAATTAGTAAAAAATTCAGAGGTAGGAAACGCAAACACTACTAAAACGTGTAAAAGAAATAAAGGATAAAAGAATTTCGCGCTGGCAGCCATTGACACGGTAGCTCAATTGGCAAGAGCGACGGGGGCGTATACCCGAGGTCGCGGGTTCGAATCCCGCCTGTGTCGAAATTTTTCTTTCCTTTATTTATTCTTTATTTATTAGTAATAATCCCCACATGAGGTTTTCATGAACAAAAAAAAATAATTAAATTATGTGATAGTTAGGCGTTTTCAACATTTGCATTCTATCTGAAAAGATAGACAAATGGCCTTCCGAATTAGTAAAAAATTCAGAGGTAGGAAACGCAAACACTACTAAAACGTGTAAAAGAAATAAAGGATACAAGAATTTCGCGCTGGCAGCCATTGACACGGTAGCTCAATTGGCAAGAGCGACGGGGGCGTATACCTGAGGTCGCGGGTTCGAATCCCACCTGTGTCGAAATTTTTCTTTCCTTTATTTATTCTTTATTTATTAGGAATCAACATTTTTTTGATGGCTTAATAGTAGCATATCGGCTCACAATTGGTTTTTGAAAGTGCTACTGTTCACCTATTTCAGAAAAAAAAATCAAGCTTGTATCTCAACAATTATTGTCTCTGTGACCAATAATGTCAAATAAGCCAAGGTTTAACAAAAAAATATGAAAAAAAATCATATCTCGAAAACTACAAAAAGTCGCAGATCATACATGGGGGTGATTCGGGTACCCCTAGGGGTATTCTGTCCTTGGACTTTTGCTTGACACTATTTCTTGGGACATCCTGTATAATACAATAAATACAAATATATACATATGCCTAACTTTATAAAATCTACCAACCTAAGGTTTTAAGTATATTAATTAATTATAAATATTAAAATGACTAACCCTACTTTACAATATTGATAACGCCGAAATTTCTTATTCAAAGTATCCCTAATCGAAGCTAATAAAATGAGAATGTTAATATCAGTCCAGATGAACTTCAGAGTTTTAAATAATAAAAAGCTTTAATAATTGAGGTTATTTCTCGTGCCTTTATACAAGTATACAAAATAATATACGAGACTGATATTTATTACTCCAAGACAGTACAGAGACAACCTTCTTCCCTTGATCTTTTGTACTCGCACATGTCTTCCAATAATCTTATTTTTTCCTTTCTCTGATTAGCTACACTGAAATTGTATTCTCTCGGGAACTTGACTGATCGACTCTTAGAAGAAGAAACGATACATTATTTGTATCTGTATTTCTTGCTGTGTTGTGTGATATTATTGTGCTACTGTACAACAGTGTATGTGTTTGCTATGAGAATGTATCATGCATGAGATTGTTAATGTTCATGAGAAACTCTCGAATTCTATTAGATCGAAATTAACATTGATTAGGACATTTTATTCACCAATCATCATTTAAAAGGCTTTTTCATAAAGACATTCAACCCTTCAAATATTTTTACGATTAATGAAAAAAAGCGGCTTACAATAGCACTAGCCTTTTTTCCGCGGATGTAGTAGGAAAATGAGGTTTTTGGGGCTTATGTTGCAATATTATGGCAATGTTCCTGAAGACCCATCACACTTTTTATAACATTATAACATTAAAAAGCAACTGAGAAATCTCTAGTGCCAATACCTGACAACCTCTTAGTTATAGCCGTGAGTATATACTTTACGTAACGGCATTTAAATGGGTAGTAGGTAGATATTTTGAAAGAAGAACATTAAAGCAATCTTCAGTTCAGTAATAAAACTCAAAATTATTACCTTAAAAAAAGATGCGAGCCACAAAAAACACGATGGCTTTTAAAAGTTTTCCATTAAAGTCAATGCGTAATTAATTTAAAACAACACTTGACGATAATCTGCGACAAGCTGACATTTCACTTCGGATTTCGCTTTCTGGGTTAATTTTATGCACAAGTGGCAGTCCCGGGTTAGCATTCCGTTATTAACGTTTGAAGAGCTAATTTATGTTGGTGAAGATTAAGTTATTTGTTTGTTATGTAGCTGGGTCTTTTAAACAAAGAGTTTTATTTAGTCTTTTTGGTTTGAACGCATTTAGACAATTAAAAACTTTTGAATGATATAAATGGTTTCTTTGGTTAGTTTTGTGCTGTGTAGTGTCGGCTTGGACCTCCGGGTGTTCGTAAGAGTCCCTGAGTCACGGGTTTTTGGGCCTTTTGAAGAAGTTGTTGGGCGGTGCGGTTGGAGACTCATCACCAAAAATCATACATACATACATATACTCACGGCTATAAATCCCTAGAAGGGGTAGCTAGAGCTAAGGAATCAGAAATTCCTCAGCCACTTTTGGAAGTTGTGTGGGGAAAAGCTGGTGAAATAAAGATTGTTGGTGATGGGTCTCCAACCGCATCGCCCAAAAATTCCTCAAAAGCCCCAAAACCGTTAGTCGCCTCTTACGTTCACCCACCGGAAGAAATGGGGTAGTGCTATTCTAGGCCGACACTACACAGCAAAAATCTTTTGTTTATAATCTTTTTCCCACTCAATTTTTCCAAAAGTGGCTGAGGATTTTTTTATTCTGAAGCTCTGGCTACCCCTACTATGTATGTATTATGTTTTCTTGATACTAACTATATACTAACATATGTAGAACTTACAACGCCTTTATAGTGCATTAACTACGCTTCAGGCGAAAACTTATTTATATTGACACAATTGTTCCCACCATTTTTCACCACTTTGTATGATCTGGACTAACTTGTCCGGCTTTCCTTACAGTCAATATCAAGAGTGATTTTGAGACCAATATGACTTGTCGTTCCTTTAGGGTCATTTTGAAAGACCGTGTAAAGTACAGTAATAAATAATACATTAATATTTGAGGAAACGATTCCCAGTATTTATCAAATAGTATAATTGTTAATTGCAGGTTTGAAGCACGATATTGTTAAATTATTCGGCCTTTGCTAGCAGCTGCTATATGTGAATAATAACTGGGTTTGGAAAGCAGTACTTTGTTAACAATGCCAGTGCTCCATAAATTGATGAGGCAATGCATAAATCAAACATACTGGGAATTCAAAGTCAAAGGCAAAATATGCTTTACGTAATATTCGACAAACCTGCACTAGAGGGAAGTTTTGATTACATTCTACAGTATTATTAATTAATAATATATTTGAAGTATATATTAATTAATACACAATCTGAAACGTATACGCCGTATACCCACGAATGGGTTAGCAGAGGTACTAATAGTTCTGCACACCACGTTTGGCACATGCATCATGTCACGTGATGTTCAGAAGTATTAGTAACTCTGCCAACCTCTTCTGGCATATACGTCGTGAACGTTTGAGTTGAGTTGAGTATGTATGCAAATTTATTTAAGAATCAATCAATGAAAGAAAAGTAAGTTTATACAAGTGAAATGAAACTAAGCTACAAGTGGCAATTGCACAGCCGATCGATGACAGACCACTGAACTGTAATTATTGTTATCAGTGCATTACTAATCATAACTGCAGGTTGCACGTCGTCGATAATCGACCGTGAATTCATTATTTTGTGTCGCAATGAGAACTTATAATATTTTCCTATGCTTCAGGCTTGATCGCATTATTTTCTGTATTAATGCAAAAATCTACGCAAGGTTTGAGTATAAATAAATACATAAACACACGCGAATATAAAATAAAGCAATATATTATTTCTTATGTGGCAAGTTAGAGATGTTTGAAGAAGAAGGCAGAGACTATCTACTACACTAAACAACCATGAAAAACCTCTCCATATTCAACTACATTCATCTTTTCATATATGCACTTATATTTTAAATAGTACATATTGATATATAAATATTTTCATTATAAAAATTGTTATGGGTGAGCGCCCCACTTAAAGTGGCTTCACTCATTTTATACTATTTACTATATCCCACCTGCTTTCAAGGATTAACAGATATAATTTTTAGTTAACAGTCAAAAAATCTATTCTCAAACATAGGTTCGATTTCTCAATAAATTCATTTTGTTGAAATTCAACTTGGTATTTATGGTTTAAGCTGCAATAATATTAACCTAAGAATAGCACCCTACCTCACATTGTTTTTAATTATGGTCAATATATTATAAACACAACCTAGATACTAGATAATGGACAAAGAATATCATTATTGATAGATGCGATTATTGTGGTTTTACAACCTCATTAACTGGGCGGCGATAATACATGGAAAAAATAATGGTGTCTAAATAAAATTATAAACTAAAAGCTATCAATGGATAGCCTATGAAAAAAACTATGCTCCTTTCCATAAAATTATATAATTAGCAAACCTCTTCACGTTATATATAAAAATACAAAAGATTGTTCCTTCTTTTAACGTAAATCAGTAAATTAGATGAAAAGTGGTTGCTTAATAACTCTAAAGAATGAAAAAAAATTCTCAAAATTCGAACGTTGCAAAACTAGTAAGTTTTAAAACTGTATTTACTTATATCTACCCGTTCAGATATTGGCAATTTGACTTACATGAGACAACTAAAAGGGTCTCATATATAAACGATTGGATCGGAACTAATATAATACTTAGACTATTATCATTTTCTTATGATTGATACAGCTTGTTTTTGTTCGTAAAGTGCAAATAAAAATCAACATTTCGTAGACCACTTTCTGGTTACATACATACATACATATGCTCACGGTCATAAATCCCAAAAAGGGGTAGCCAGAGCTTTAGAGCTAGAAACTCCTCAGCCACATTTGAAAGTTGATATGGAACAGGAGTTTAGTGGTAGTTTAAAACCATTTACTACCATACATTCCATCAAATCAATTCGTACCTGTTTCACTTTTAACTATTTTCTATCATTACTAAAAAAAAACTTTTATTCTTAAAAAAAGTTTCATTCTATCTACCTTTAATACTTGAATTGAAGAAAACTAAAACTGCAACGATGTTGTCTCGCAACTGTAGAGTCAAAACCAACGACTTAACAAGTCACTGAATGACAAAGGAAAAACAATATTAAGGTTTACTTACTTATGTATTTTTAGTCTTGGGATAGTACATACTAGGTTGGAAAAAATAAAGATTGACTTATGTATAAAAGAGCTTGGAAGACTGAAAAATTCGATAGTTTCTCTTTGTAAAAATAGTTACTCAAATAAAAATTAACAACAGTCGTGCAATACTCCCTATAAACAATAACAGTTAAATCTGAAAAGAACTGAAGTCAAACAAAGCTCATTGTTAAGCAAGTGTACTTTTTGAAACAACCATAAGTTAATTTCCTCGCTTTGTCGACTCTTAATTAGTTTTCAGTAACAATGACCAAACAGTTTGTAAAGGCTTATTTAATTTAATGAATAAAACATTTCGTTTGATCAATTGAGCAGCAAATAAATTTGCTTTGGGCTTCTGACTGACGAAACGACAAATTTTGATCAAAGCTTCAACAATTTCAATTGAATACATTTTAAAATGAAATAATTACTGAGATGCCATTACTGTATTTTTATTGTTAAAAATAAATTAATATATAAAAGAAAAAGTAGTAAAGTAATAAATGAAAAAGTATGCATTAAGGTTTATTTTATAATACAAACATTGAAAATATATTTATTAGTGTTTATATTGGAAATAGAAATAAATACAACGCTTCTATTAATCAATACACTTTGAAGATTATGAGATGTTTTAAAAAAATACAATTTTTTTAAATATTTAAGTACATACTGAACTTATTTTCTTTTACCCCCTCGTCAATATATATGGAATAATTAAACCACATCAGTATTTAAAGGCGACCTTTAATTCTCTAAATGAAATAGCGTTGATTTAAACGTTCTGAAATGTTCCTGCTGAAACAGTACAATTAGCGAAAAAATTTATTTTTAATTACAAGAGGTTGTTCCTGCGAAGTCGCAGAGGCACAGGAACTCGGAGAAAGAGGTCGAGTGAGTTCCACAATGGCCGTTCGCTCGGCTCGCGCTTCATTAAAACGAGAGATTTTTCAACTCGAATCTATATGCACTTCACTTCAAGTGTTTTATTACAAGTTGTCTCATTGACCGTAAAAGCAAATTATTTTATGGTTTACGCATGGACGTATATTTTGATAACTTTAGTTCTTATTTTAGAATTGTTAGTGGTTAGTTGTTTTCTTTGTGGTGTAGTGAGATCTGTTTTTAAAGTTGAACTTAGTTAAAATATCGAATATAAGACTATTTTTACTTCCCCTTTTAAAAATATGTCTTACTTTGGGATTCAAGTTATAATATTTTGGTCGTAATTCATTTCTATATCAAACTTTCTAGCAAACAAATATTCACAGGACACATTAATTGGAATTCTAGAGATGACTCGCCTACTATAATGACTGATTGCTAATGAGAGATTGTCACGCAATGTGTTCTTTTGAATGTAACTAATATAAAAGCACGTTGGAAAAATTACAAAAGCATAAACTTTTATTTTATTGCTTTAAAACTCAAACGTTCACGCCACATATCCCCGAGGGGATTGGCCGAGTTACTTATACTTTGGAAATCACGTGACGTTGTCAACTGTGTGTACAGTGTACTCACGTGATAGGGGGCAGGCCTCGCGCCGTTTGGTAGGAATGTACTGTCACATGACTAAGTACAACTTAGTAATGTTTTAATTAAGGTCAACTTAGTTAAGTTTTAATTAAGTACAACTTAGCCGTGTGGGTTTCTTCACGATGTTTTCCCTCACCGATGTTTTATTGCATAACTAGTAACCCTGCGAAATTTCATTTGCGTGAAATTTTACTTGTTTATTATTATTTTTTCTATGAGTTAGTTAAATATAATATGTATTCATTAATGACATCAATTACAAACTACCTAATTTTGTCAAAAGCTTTTTATAGCGCAGGGCGTAGTTAAGTAACAAATACCTAAATGACGAACCAAACATTTTACCCCCTAACATGTTTTGATCAAAGCTTGAACAATATTGAAAAATATATATAACTGGGTATCACACTGGCCATGTGTAAAATTATAATCTTCTTACTTTAAAATATTTGTATTTTAGTAAATTTCTAATGAAATTTTCAGCTGTACGAAATGTAAAATATAAATCACATATTTTATATTTGAGTATGAGAAACCATTTTTTTATGTTGTAGATAGTGATATAAATTGTACAAATCGCAAGTATGATACCCGCTTGATGTTTTACAGTAAAAGTGAGTATTTACTGAAAATTGGTCAACAACTTCAACAACTCATTTCAAACTCCCTTAATCCGTTTCTAAAGCAAATATGTTTCAGCCGAGATCTATATAGGAACTTTTCTATGACAATACTAACGGTGATATTAGGGTTTCTGAGTGGTTTGTTCAGTATTGAAACAAATGCAAAAATAAAATATTTTTTGTAAGTATATTCACATTTTTCATCATCATTTTAAAACACTTAAATTATCAAGTTTTGAAGATTTTACTGATTAGTTCTCTGTTCGTTACTTTTTTTATTTATTTTTTTAGATAAATACAATGAAAAAGCTAATAACAGACATCCACAGAAGATACAAAAAACAGTAGTACATACAAATATGTAAGAAAAGTTGTAACATAAAATGTGTAAAATTATTGAATGATTGATTTGTGTTATATATGGTATATATATATATATATATATATATATATATATATATATATATATATATATATATATATATATATATTTTATATATTATGTGTGTGTGTGTGTGTGTGTGTGTGTGTGTGTGTGTGTGTGTGTGTGTGATTCACTTATTCCCTCTATTTATTATCTAACGTCTTAATAACGTCGAAACTTACATTATTTTTTGTTTTTATGTTTTGAATATGCTAGGATATTTTTTTCATTAAACGGTATGTACATGTACGTACATCCTCTTTGCTTTGGATTGTCTTCTACACTAAACGTTTTTTGATTTGATATCCATCAAATCATTATGCGAGTTCAATGACATTAAAAAACATAAAATATAGACGTATACGAAATGGTTACAAGTTTCACAATGAAAAATTCAAAAGGCCAACTAAAACGGTATTTTAAAGCCATTAGCAAACTGTATGTTACAATAAAGGCAAAACGGCTTGATTGTGTTTTACGATCCATCGTAAAGTAATCCATATGGCAAGTTTGATGAGTGCGTTATTTGAAAATAAAGAGATCATAAAATCACATTAAAGAAACAGCTGGGAAAACAAATTGTTTACACTTTGATGATAAGATTTGATCAAATTTAGAATATAATAAAAATACACTATTTATTATTTTATAAAAAATGTTTTTACTTTCTCACATGCATTCTCATATATGATATTTAATTATGCTGTGTCGGTTTAGCACGGCTTATTGTACTCGGGCTTTTGAAGTGATTTTCAGGCGAGGCATACCACTAACAAAGATTATTTCACAATCTTTTTCTTACTTATCTTCCAAAAGTGGCTACGAAATTTCTTATTCTGAAGCTCTGTCAACCCCTTCTAAGGATTCACAACTGTGAGTATACATACATACATATACTCACGGCTATAAATCCCAAGAAAGGGGTAGCCAGAGCTAAGGAATTAGAAATTCCTCAGCCACATTTGGAAGTTGAGTGGGGAAAAAGATGGTAGAATAAAGGTTGTTGGTGATGGGTCTCCAACCGCATCGCCCAAAAGTTCCTTAAAAAGCCCCAAGTCCGTTAGTCGCCTCTTACGTACACCCACCGGAAGAAATGGGGTAGTGCTATTCTAAGCACTAAGACACTACACAGCCGATACAACTGTGAGTATATGTATGTATTATTTTCACTTCAGACTCCCGTCTCTTAAAACTTTAGAGTAGTACATCTGACGCCATCAATAGATTCTTACTTCTTATTATTTGCATCTTGGCTACCCTCAACGATATTGTGTAATACTGCACTTTCATGAAAACCCAACGACTCGTATCGAATGAAGTGTTTATTGTTTTGTTCTGTTCTCAAGAGTGTATTGCCAAAATTTTGAATTCACTCTTGATTTTGTTGCGCCAGCAAGCTATGTCTTGGCTTCTAGCCTAGCACCAGATATGCAATTAAATGCAATTATTTGGCATCTGATTCCTTATACAATTGAAGTCGTGACCTATAGCTATAAAGCCAACATGATCAAGATATAATTTCATGGGTCTATGTAGAAAAATATGAGATGAGTAGTATTTGCCGTGTAGTGTCGGCTTAGAATAGCACTACCCCATTTCTACCTGTGGGTGATCGTAAGAGGCGACTAAGGGTATAGGGGCTTTTTAAGTGATTTTTGGGCGATGTGGTTGGAGACCTATCACCAAAAACGTTTATTATTATCTTCTTTTCCCCAATCAACTTCCAAAAGTGGCTGAGGAATTTATCATTCCAAAGCTCTGGCTACCCCGTCAAGGGATTTATAGCCGTGAGTATATGTATGTATGTATGTATTTTATTTTTAGTTTATGTAGCTGCGTAGTGCAAGCTTGGGACAGCACTAAACCAATTCTTCCTGTAAGTGTCGGAATAATTTATACATTTAAAACTTTGCCAAAGATATGTCTTTATGAAAATCAATAATATGCATGGCCTAATGATTCCAAAACCTTTTTTAACTCTCGCGGTTTGTAGACATTATCACTAATATTTATGACATTAGTACCAATTTGAAATGCGGCATTTTCTTGGATAATAATGATAGTTCTATGGGTACAACAACTGAGTGTTTCGAACATTTGCTTATCATGCAGACAGGCGTGGGTTGAAATCCCGGATCTGGGCTTAAACCTACAAGGCTAAGTTGTTCTTAATCATGTGACTGTGTATTTGTACAAAATAGCGATAAGTCTGCCCCCTATCACGTGAGTATACAGTCCAAGCAAAACATGGGTGCTCTGAACACTAGGTGACAATGTGTCGTCATGTTCAGAAGTTTAATTACCTCTGCCATCCCCTTTGGGAATATACGGCGTGATCGATAGCGTTTTTTATTTTTTTAATTTAACACTAAGGTTTATTATAGCACGTCATTTAATTTTCATTAGTATAATAATATTAAATATATGTCTTTTAAAACAACATCATCAGAATCAATTTCATGGAAAAAAAAATGTCTTGTGAGTTCGAAACTTGAAAACCATTAAAACTTTTAATGATTAAGTGTTGGTATATATAAATTCCTTCCTATCTCTGCATTACTAGAGAAAACATTTTAAAAATGGTTTACAATAGTCTCATGAATAAATAAATTACGCGTAAATTGACTTTTTAATTGCTTAAAATATGCTTTTTCGAACAAACCACACACCATTATACTAAAAGTTTTACATAAAACCATTTCAAAATAATTAACTTTGTTAACGAACTTGTATTACGATAATGGACGGGTATCCCGCAGTATTCTTATCGCCTTAAAATATCTCGTGTAATGTTTCATTAAATTATTTTATGCAGGTTGTAAAAATTTGAAACGTATATTTTACATTATTATGAAATATAACATCAGAACTTTTCGAAAAGAACACCCTACTTATTGGGTATTGAAAGGAAAAATACATAAGAATCTATGGCAATTCAATATTTTTTTAAATCAGTGTCTTTAGGTATTTTAAAATTACTGAGATTTCGATTTCAGTCCGTCTCTCCGTTTGTCTATCTCATGAACTATCATAGTAAAACAGCTAAACCTGGTAAACTTAAACTGAAACCATAAATATAAGAATTAAATTTGGTCTAATATAATTTACGAATATTATTTCAAAGCATACAGCGCAGTGAAACGGAATCTCTACTAAATCGTAAAGCGAAACCGACGGTTTCAGTATAAAATTAATTTAAACCACAAAATATGGACTAAATAGCGATGAGTTCCGACCACGCTTCTCTGACTGTGGTTTGAATTAATATTAATGTATCATCGTGATTGGTATTTAAATAGAAAAACATTATTTGTATGTTGTGTAGTGTCGGCTTAGAATAGCACTACCCCATTGCTGCCCGTGGGTATTCGTAATAGGCCACTAAGGGTATTGGGGCTTTTTAACTGATTTTGGGCGATGCTGTTGGAGACAACCTCACTAAGAACCTTTATTTACAATCTTATTTCCCCTTAACTTCCAAGATTGGCTTAGGAATTTAGTATTTTAAAGCTTTGGCTACCCTTTTTATGGATTTATAGCCGTGAGTTTATATTATTTGTAACTAAAATATCTTACAGTTATTTGTGTTTGTACCTTTAAAGTTGTTGTTGAGATAACTTGATGAAATCAAAGTTTTCAATTTGTCTTGCTAAAGTTTATATTTGGGTGGTAAAACAACAAAATAAAATTGTATCGTTTGTTGTTTTTATGCTCCCCAGTTTCATTTTATATTCATATTTAAAAATCTTCTAATTCGTTTTGAAATGGCTGTAACCTATTTTATGGCCTGATTCATAGAAATTATGTCTCTTAATTTATTTGATTAACTTTAAGAAATTATGTAAGTCACTACCCGTGCTAAGTTTGGACTCTATGAATACACGTAAAAAATATATAAAAAATTGCGTGAACGAAGATTAAAACAGTGACCAACATGTTAACAAAGTTTTTAGTGGCAATCGAAAATTAATTAAAGTAACAATTATTTCATAATCATAGTTGCAAGGTCTTTTTACATATAAAAATAAAACGAGTAGAAAAAATGTTCTGAATTCGCTGCGATTTTTAACAGAACTTAAAATACAAAGTCTTGTACATGATATTCCATTACAAAAGTTACTCCATCTGTTATCATCAATGAAAAGTTTATTGATGTTATAAAAGTCGCGTGAAATCCAACTCCGTGACTTACTGAAGTTTTGTGGAACGTCTTGCTGTAGTACCGATAAAATTCTGCACATTAATGGTGTCTTGTTCAGGATATAAAATAATAAGTATTTTTAGAACGGATGACTCTCACAATGTGTCCATTTCTTGTAAAACTGTACATTCACTATTTACTATTCACTACCTACCCCAATGGGAACTAACGGCGTGAGAATATGTATGTGTGTATGTATGTATTCACTATTTATAAATATCGCAACAAGTTTATATCTAAATCTAAATATCTGTTCGTATGAATTTGGATGTGAATGAAAAATAAATATGCTTATTCCAAAATCAAATACGAGAACACGTAAATATGAAAACATTTACAAATGTTTGCCGTGTAGTGTAGGCTTAGAATAACACTACCCCATTTCTACCCGTGGGTGATCGTAAGAGGCGACTAAGGGTATAGGGGTTTTTTAAGTGATTTTTGGGCGATGTGGTTGGAGACCCGTCACCAAAAACGTTTATTATTTGATAATAAACGTTTTTGGTCAGTTTCCCCAATCAACTTCCAAAAGTGGCTGAGGAATTTATCATTCCAAAGCTCTGGCTACCCCGTTAAGGGATTTATAGCCCTGAGTATATGTATGTATGTATTTACAAATTTAACCGAAGCTTGAGAGGTTTAAACAAAATTACGAACGATAGTATCTGCCTATTCCGTATGAGAGTTAATTGCGTAAGTACTATATGTATGAATGTTTTTTATACAAGCATGATACCAAGAGAAAGGTGATAATTTAATAACATTTACTATCACAGGTGCTATCGACCTTTCTATGTTAGAATATAATAGAATAGAAAACTCTTTATTGTAAATCACAGATAGAGACATTTTATACATATTATTTATTAAATAGAAGTACAATTGGCGGTCTTATTGCTTAAAACAATCTCTTCCAGACAACCTTGTTAGCCTGGGTAGAAGAACAACTCTGTCCACTTATTTACTCTCGCACATCATATGGTTTGATGATCGTCTCAGGATGGACTACTTTGTGTGGGGTAAAAAAGTTTTAAATTTTAAGTTTGGTACACAGAAATATTACACCTGCCATAACTTCAAAGATGTTATGTTCAAACTTCATAACTGCAATAACTAAGTTACCTCTTTAAAAATATAGCAGTATCATCCAAAGGGTTTACTTTTCAAGACGACAACGACAATGTCATACAGAGCTATTCTAACTTTTTGGCTTAAATAAATGACATACATGCATTTACTTAAACCACTTGTTACACCAACATAGCTAGTACGAGTGACGTTTTAACTTAATATAGCGTGGTATAAAACAGCCACCTCCGGACTTATTAAGTATCGTATACTGTCATCTTATTCTAACCGATATCGTGATCTTAAAATAGCGCATTATACAGGCCTCCTGAGGTGGTCCTTTTATCAAACTATAGTAACTAGTGGGTTTGCAAGCCATTGCTACATTTAAGATCACCAATATGTTTAGAATAGAATAACTCTTTATTGTACATCAAACACAAATTGACAAAAGAAATTATCATACAGTTTACAGTGAGGTACAATCAGCGGTCTTATCGCTAAAAGCGATCTCTTCCATGCATCTTCTCATCCATATACATGCCTTTTTATTTTTAAACACTTAGGACGTCGAGTTTTCAAAATATTTTTCGGTTTAACGTGTCCTCAGAGGTCGTCCACTGCTGACATTATGACCCACATTGAATAAATAACCTACCTACCTTTACTCTTTCAAAATGCTCCAAAGGACGCTATTACATGTAAAAATTAATTGTGATCTATCGCAACCAAGAATTAGGGTATCTTTACAAAATATGTTTATTAAATGGAATATATCAAATTAAGATTAAGAAAAATTTAGCAAATAAAACGCAAATGTATGTGATGGGATGGGTGACTATTTCAAAGAGGCAATGCTCAATATTACTACTATTATGGATGTATATTAAAATATGAAAAAATGTACTTTAACTAATATGTATTTTGATCCAAGTTCAAATACAGAAGAGGCTTTGAATCTCTTCATCGATATCCAAAAAATGACTGGGTATAGTTATTTTATCTAATTTAACAACTTTTATAATGTCGTATGTTAGGAATCTTTACAGAGAACAGTATTTGATATTCAACTCAATATTCACTTTACTTGATACCTCAATAACATGCGAATTCTCTCATATATTTTTTTGCATTATCTACGTTTTAATATTCAGTGTAAAAATGTTCGCTGCATTTGTAATCTGTAATCGAAGAGAAAACTTGATAAACTAATATTACTTTAATAAGAAAATTTCTCGAAAATTCTACTACAATAAAGTAATGGTTCGTATATTGCACGTCTATTACAAATGAGAGAATTCTCGGCGTGCTGGCTTAATGAAAATATATATGAGGGTCAGTCATATTGCCTCTGAGGTGGGTTCAAAGGCTTCGAAGTCTTTCGTACTTATTTTCTTGGATCTGTCTCAAATGTTTCATTTAATACATACGCACAAAACTTGCCGAAACGTAGTAATATTACTTAGACTAACATATTATTGTTGTTTTATTTAATGAATTGTTGAATTCATCTTGATATTAAAATAAAACATACGGCAATTATAATTTTGAAATACATTTAACCAAATTTATATCAAGGTTTAAATTGCAATAAGGTTTTTTCATGTAAAAAAGTTTAACTTTTCAAAATTATTCCCGTTAGAAATCTGCTCCTGAAGCTTCATTTTAAAACGAATGTTATTAACAAAATATTTTAGAGTTTGGATCGTTCGGAGAACTCGTTCCGAGAATAAATTAATATTTAATACACTGCTTCGTAAAAAAAAATTAGAAGGTTTTTACAATGCCTTTTATATATTTTATTTTTAAGTAAAATCTGGGGGTACTGTTTGACGGCCGCCCCTGTTTGTCTTTTTAAAAAAAACTCACAAATACGCCTAAACTATTTATTACCAAAAAATACACTTTTATAAACTACACTTCAAATTAAGAAGAACAATTAATTATGAATAACACCGATCTCTATTATTTAAATATGCTCAATATGAAAAGATGAGCGCTACGCGCGAGGTCCAGAATCTAACTGATGAAAAAGAAATAATTAATTAATAATGTAAATTACGATGAGCCAAAACTGCAGTGATGCACTTTAAACATAGGAAAAGTACTGTATGCTAATGTCAGCTTTAATACCATAGAAATAAAGGTTATAACAGCTCCCCCTTTTTGACGAAGCATTATCCCTAAAAGGGTAAGCGAAGTCTATAAAACAAAGTGATAGTTATTAACGCTATAAATATTAGAAATCGGTTAACATTATACTACCACATGAAATGAAATAAAACTTATAATAATATGAAAATATAAGTGCTTAAAAATTACTTAAATTTCTATGTGATTTTACACAAAGGTTGGGCATCGATTTAGCAGGGTGTTCGATGCTACCATTTAATGACAAATCTGATAATTCGGAAAGTTCGATTGAATTCTTAAACTTAGGTGTTTGATTCTTATGGTTGTAACATTGGTTATAAATTTGCACACAACAGCCTGTACTTGAATTAGCGTAATAACATTTAAAAAATTTATACAAGAAATAAAGAAATATAATAACAAGAGTTACATAGGTTGCTGTTGAATAGTAAGAACCATATTTCACAATATGCGATTGTTGTTCGGCATTATTAATATTGTTTTCTAAGTCATTTAATTTATGAGATGCATATCTTAAAGTTTCAAGGTCTATGTTATTTAGTCTTATTGGTGATAACATTGGTAAACTATGATTTAATACATCTTTCTTACAACAGTCGTCGTTTATAATATCGAAATCAATTTGTAACTGACTGCCCATTGAAAATGTGGTAATGCTTGAAGGTATAAGTTGTATAGTGTTAGAATAACCAATACAATTATCTGTAAGTTTTAGTATGCCTGTGCCAGAGACAGTATAATCTTTTAAGTTTTCGTTACATTTTACTGTTAATTTCCTCTTATTGGATTGAACATATATCCATCTATTGTTACTCAGTTTTTGCCAAATATCTATCTCACCATATAATAGTTTGTAATCACATTCGGCTGGTAATTTAAATACAACTTCACTAATTAATTTCGTCTCGCAGGACGGATTGTTTATACATGATAAAATAGAAACTGGTGGGCAGATAGAATAAACATTGTTTATAGATTTACAATCTTGCATGTTTTGCAATACAGCATAATTCAACTTGTCGTCTGTTATCGCAATATAATGTGTTGTCGGATGAATCATCGCGAAAGAATGAGGTATGTTTTCGTTATGTGGAGTAGGCAGAGGTATAATCTTATACAGAGAATATTTAACTGGTGTTACTAAAGGAATACTTAGAATAAAAACTAATTTATTTTTATAAACGTATGAGGTTAATTCAGAAACATCAGTTATAATGTGAATATTTTCTATATTTAAGGAAACTGGAAAATTAACTCTTTTATTTAAAGAATTACTTATGTTTAATAATTCTTTCAGTAAGCTATTGGGACTTATTATAGAAGGGTGTAAAATATTTAACTTAGAGAATAAAATGCTATTTAAAATGGTATCAAGTAAATTAGAAATACTAAGCAGAGAGCTTTCAATCATGTTACAAAATATATTAACCCTAGAAACTATGAATAATTGATCATCTATTCTACTTATATTACTTATAATATCGTTGAAACGTTCTATTTGCTCGTTTAATATGATTTCGTTCTGATCTAATTTATAAATTGTGTTATTAAATGAAGTTAAAGTTGATTTGACTACATGGACATTGTCCTTGAGTAGATTAAATATTTCAGCTTCGTTATGCTGAGAGGATTCGATAGCTGCGTCGTATTTACGCGCATCGTCGGCATCTAATGTTCCGAAAAAGAATTTTAATATTTCGCCACCGAATTCTAGTGATCTTTTCACCTTGTCCGGTTTGTTACTTGAAATAATATGTGATAAAGATTCTAATTTTAATAAACTTGATTCATATAATACTTTAATGGGACTTAAAATCTCATTGCAATTAAGAATGTCATATGGTAATTTCGAACAAAAGTTTGACGTTTTACTTATCATATTATCTAATCGTAACATGAAAGGATCGAGCTTAATAATATTAACATGTGTTATAACTTTCATATGATCATTATAGAAATAAATGTTCTTTACTGGATCGAAGTAAAGTCCGGGACTATGAACTATAGGAGTTATCTCTGAATCGGAGATAACGTAATACGGCATTAATCTGAAATTAAAATAGTAATAAAATATTTAAATTGAAATTATGTAAAATTATGTAAAGAACTAACCACTAGCGGGTTTAATTAAATTAGTATGGTATCTTATATGTTTACGTCCTACTGCTAAAGTTACATTATGTTTGTTATGCACCTTAATTATTTTATAAGGGCCTTTCCAAATTGGAGATAAGGCTTTTCGTTGTTTATGGTGGTGTTTTAAATACACCATGTCACCTGATTTATAAGTGGTATCTCGAGATCCTACATCGTAGTACCGCTTTGAAGTTTCTTTCTTAGATAATATATTTTCAATTGCCTTTTCTCGGCTGAAACGCATTCTGTATTGTAGAGCCCGTATGTATTCGTCATAAGTAGTATTAGTATTAGTTTCGTATAGGGAATTTGGAATTTGTGGTTTATAACCATATAAAAGTTCGTAGGGCGTAAATTCAGTGGTACAGTGAGGAGTAGTATTGTAGGATAAAATAGCAGTAAATAAATAGGAATGCCAGTCATTCTGGTTATCATTAACAAATGATTTTAAGTATTCTTTGAGAGTGGCATGAGAACGTTCTAGTGCGCCATTTGTTTGAGGGTGATAGGGAGTAGTAAAAAGAGATTTAATTTTAAATATTTGCATTAATTGTTTAAATAATTCGGAGGTGAAGCAAGTGCCTAAATCAGTTAGAATAGTTTTAGGGAAACCAAACAGAGACATAAAGTGAACGAGGTTACGAGCAATTTCGTTACTCGTTGAAGTGACCATGAGGTAGGCAGAGGTGAACTTAGTAAGGTCATCTTATAATGTTAGAATAAATTTAAATTGTTGGAAACCTGCTTCCGGTAATGGACCTACTACATCTATTGCTAATCTTTCAAACGGTCGAGTAGAAGTGGAAGTTATTTCCATAGGAGCTTTATTAGATCTTCTTAAAGGTTTATTAACTTGGCATAACTTACAATTTTTAACATAGTTTTCTATGTCGGAGCGCATGCTTTTCCAATAATATGCGGCTTTAATACGATTATACATCCTTTTAGAGCCGGGGTGACCCGCTATGACTGAGTCATGATTTTCTTTCATTATTATAGGGACTTCAGTCGGTGTAGGATATATCATTTGATTTTTATAAATATGAATTTTAATATTTGTGTTATGAAATACGTTAGATATCATATTATAAATTTTAGTATATGGTATCTTAGAGAAGGGATCTGAAAAGTCTGATAAAGCAAGTTCATTAATATCTGAGTTATCCCTAATTATAGTATCTCTAAGCTTAATTAATAAATTATAAATATCTTTAAATTTAGTTTCATCATAATGATGAACTTTCGTAAATAATAAGTAGTAAGTTATGTTCTTATCGATAATACAGCGTAGTGTGAACGGTTCGCGCTCGGACTGGAACAATTCCGCTGAATTGTCAAATCGGGATAGGAGTTCTTCGCAGTTGGGCAAAGAGTAGTCAAAGTCGACAGAGAAGGGACACGCGATTAACTTATTTTTACTAAGGTGAAGACTTATAGAATGTTCTTCGATAATTGTATTAGGATTTGGCAATGACTTTGTAAATTGAGCTTTAAAGTATTTTTCATAAGAAAGATTTAATAAAGAATTATGCTCTATGGCATTAACTGGGCAACGGGACAATGCGTCCGCATTTGAATTGAGGCAACCTTGTTTATAGGTAATTTCATAATCATATTCCTCCAGCTTGAGGCGCCAACGAATAAGCCTACTGCCGGGGTCTTTAACGTTGAAAAGCCATACTAGGGGCCTGTGATCCGTAACAATTTTAAATTTACGGCCAAAAATATAAGGACGGAATGTCTTAACAGCGAAGATAATAGCTAGGAGTTCTTTCTCTGTAGTTGAGTAATTGCCTTCTGGCTTATTTAAAGTACGGGAAGCATAAGCGATGGGCTTATCTTTACCAACATCACCTTGCGAGAGAATTGCACCAATGGCGTAGTTAGAGGCATCCGTTGTTATAATAAAAGGTTTAGAAAAATCTGGGTACTGAAGTAACGGAGCAGAAGTAAGTTTATTTTTAAGATATTGGAATGCATTTTCTTGGTCATGAGTCCAAATAAAAGAAGCATCTTTCTTTAGCAGAGAAGTAAGTGGTTTAGTAATTTTGGCAAAGTTATCGATGAAACGTCGGTAGTATCCGACAAGACCAAGAAAGGATTTTATTTGTTTACTATTTTGTGGAACTGGAAATTCAGAAACGGCCTTGACCTTTTCGGGATTCGGAGATACACCTTTATCGGTGATAATGTGTCCTAAATAAGCGACTTCACGTCTTAGAAACTCGCATTTGCCTGGTTGTAACTTAAGATTAAATTTACGGAATCTGTCAAACACAAGTTTTAGCTTATTAATATGGGATTCAAGGTCGTGGGAGTATATTATGCAGTCGTCCAGGTATACATAGCAGTGGAGGCCTTGAAGACCAGAAAGAACTGTATTCATAAGTCGTTGGAAGGTTACAGGTGCGTTTTTAAGTCCAAACGGCATCCTGGTGAACTCATAATGACCTGAGACGCTAGAATTTGTGCTTACGGTGAATCCAGTTTTTGGAGCGTCCTTGGGACTCATTTTTAATTGATGGAACCCGCTTACTAAGTCAAGCGTGCTAAAATACTTAGAATGACCAAGTTGGTCAAGGATATCAGTGATGAGAGGAAGAGGATAACTTTCGGAAACTGAGATATCGTTTAAATGGCGATAGTCTATAACTATCCTCCACTTCTTAACGCCTGAGGCGTCCATTTTCTTAGGCACCACCCATACTGGTGCATTCCAGGGTGAATTAGAGGGTTGAATTATACCCTGATCCAACATTTTCTTAATTTGAGTGTCCACTTCCGTTTTGTGGCACTCTGGAAAACGATATGTTTTACCGTGAATAGGGGCAGCATCCCCAGTATTAATAGAATGCTCAATAGCATTAGTAAAAGATAATGGTTCTCCCTCTAAATAAAAAATATCAGTGTATTGAGAACAGCATTCTAAAATAGTTTTTTCCTCTTCGTGATTTAAGTGAGAGCAACGTATTTTTTCTAAGACTTGATTATGTCTGTTGCTCGAATAAGATTTCAATTGATGTATGTTTGCAACTGAATTTTGAGATACTGAGTCGGGATAATTTAAAGGTATAAGATTTAAATAATATTCGTTAACATTAACTTCTGATTCAGTAGTGTTGAGAACTGAGACATTTACTCTTTTGTTAGGCTTAATAGTTACAATGCAATTAGAGACATGGACACCTTCAGAAATAGAATGATCTAAAACAAGAGCTTCTCTTATATCCATGTATCTATCGAACCATTCTTGAGTTACGGGACACTCTATAATGGTTTCTGAACGCGGAGGTAAAACATAGGAAGACTTACTAAAGCAAAATGGAATAATTATAAGTTTATTCATAACTAATGTATTATTAGAATATTGTATATCTATATTAAAATGTTGTATAAAATCAGTGCCTAAAATACCGTCATAATTAAGATTAATTGAGTCACTAATAGAATGAAAATCAAATTTAAAGTCAGTGTTTTCGTATTCAAAATAAAGTAAAATAGTACCTAACGATTCGCAATAAGAGTCATTATCGTTTAAACCTTGAAGTTTAACTTTAGTAGATGTAGAAAAGATTGGTTTGTTTAAACGTGAATGTTTCACTATTGAAACTGTAGAACCTGTATCGATAAGAAAGCAGAGAGGTTCATTATTATAATTCGTTTTTAAGTAAACATGTGGTAAAGAAATTTTGTGATTTAATTTACTTATTTTATAAAGAGAATCAACATTAGAATTATTAGTTAATTTATGATCGACCATCTGCGAACTTTGTTCGTTCTGTGGCTTAATTGATTCTTTGACCGTAGACACAACAACTTCGAGAGCATTGTTATCTTTTTCTGAGAATTGCTCCCGCGCGCAAAAAGTGGGTTTACACTTGTTTGTTTTATGAACTCGTATAGAGCTGTTAGCTTTATGACGAGGGGTAGACAGAGACTTACTATTGTTGTGTTTAACCTGTGCAGGTAAAAAATCAGAGACACAGGGTGATGATTGAGACATATTATTGTTCAAAACTCGTGCAGTAGAAAAATCAGGGACACGAGGGGTAGACAGAGGTTCAACCTTGGGTAAAACTTGCGCGTTTAAAAATTCAGGGACGCAAGGTGAAGGTTGAGACACACTGTTATTAATAACTCGTGCATTAGAAAAAACAGGGACACGAGGGGTAGACAGAGGCAACATGCTTTTCGTGTCATTTAAAAGAGGCTTTGGCTTCGGCAGACACGTGACCGAAACCGTTTCTAGTTTAAATCTTGAGGTTTTATAGTTACATCCTCCAAAACATTTACATTGCGATTAACGTTGAAACTTTGCGTCGGCTTCTGTTTATTTTTGTATTGAAGCTTACGACATTCTTCAATAAGATGCCCACGATTCTTACAATAGGAGCATGTTTTAAAATTATTACTATTATTATTAATGTTTGAATTATAAGGTGTAGTGGCAGGCCTACTAAAATTATTGTTAAAATTTTGGGGTTTGACTTTCCTTTTAAAACAGTCATTGCTGTTGTGACCCTTTTTATGGCAAATATTACAAGAAGGTCTTAAAGAATTTGCCGACAACTTCATTAAATTATATAATTTTTCCTCTTCTGTGGCATGTGTTATTGCCTCAGATAGAGTTTTCGGGTTGCGGCACCTAACAATATGCTGAAAATTATAGTTAATACCTAGTAAAAATGTATTGAGGGCAAGATCCTCCATAGCTGCCAACCTACCAGGTAATTGAATTTTATCCTCACATGAGAATTGAATATCTGATTGTAGACGAGTGAGGCAACTTTCAAGGCGCAGCGAGTATTGCATTATATCCTCATTTGGTTGCTGCTTGCAACCTTGTAATTCGACGAGTAAATGCGTCGAATGTTTCTTTTCACCAAAAGTGGCCCTGAGGAATTGTTTAATTTCGGCCCAATTTTCAAAAGTTTTAAGGCAACAAGCCAACTGCGCTTTGCCTTCTAATTGAGACACTATAAACTTAACCATAAAGTTTTGTTGTTCTGGAGTTGCTAGAGATATTGCATTTTCGCAATTCGTGAGGAATGCCGGTAAAGACTCCCGATCTCCTTGGTAAGGCTTAATAAATTTAGTGAGGACACTTAACGTAATTTTTTCCGACATTTTGCTCTTAATTTTTGTATCTACAGTGCAAGGTGAGCCCCAAGTTTCTACCGAAACTATTTTTGACGACTCTGGTTTGGGAGAAAGCATTTAAAATTAAATTATAAGTTTAAAAGATATGCAACTTCAGGCCAACAAAAATTGTAAAACAATTGTAAAAATATAAAATAAAATGTAAAAGTATAACTGTATATAGAAAAATAAAATAATCTCTTCGTGGAACAATGCGCTGGAATGTATAATGTTACTTGAGACTTACAGGAACACGATGCTAGCGAAGTGCAGGTGCATGGTAAATCTGCTGACGCAGGGCGACACTACACGAACTAACAACGATAATTGCAACACTATAACACTTTTAATTTTTAGATTATTACACCTTTAGGTAATAAGGTATGCGCAGAAACACTAATTCTTGAATAAAAGTTGTGAAGAGATGAGCAGATCTGGAACACTCGGCGATTGTGGTGCGGGCTCGTGCACAACGAGACTAACCGTCGACCACGATGACTCGGTGATGAACTTGGTGATGAACTCGGTGATGATGATCGCGGGCTCACGAGTATTCGTGAGGCTTACCGTCGGACCCGGTGTATTGGAGCTGATGCAGGCCTGTCCGGCGGGAAGGTCTTACTGTCGATCAGAGACAGGTTTGGGGGGTCTTCTTTGATGCTGGCTACAATCCAAAGACGTCTGCAGCATCCCACTTCTGACACCAATTGTTTGACGGCCGCCCCTGTTTGTCTTTTTAAAAAAAACTCACAAATACGCCTAAACTATTTATTACCAAAAAATACACTTTTATAAACTACACTTCAAATTAAGAAGAACAATTAATTATGAATAACACCGATCTCTATTATTTAAATATGCTCAATATGAAAAGATGAGCGCTACGCGCGAGGTCCAGAATCTAACTGATGAAAAAGAAATAATTAATTAATAATGTAAATTACGATGAGCCAAAACTGCAGTGATGCACTTTAAACATAGGAAAAGTACTGTATGCTAATGTCAGCTTTAATACCATAGAAATAAAGGTTATAACAGTACGGTAGTGCTTCCGCTAAGTCGAGCGCGAAAGAGCTTATTCTACTTGACTAATTGGTTACTACTCGTATAGTAAGACATCTTTTCCATTTCTTAATTTAGACGCTTGTTATTCCACTATAACTAAATTTTGTAACAGTCACCGTCACTGGCCGCTGAACATTCTTTATAAGTTAGAAGGCACAAATACACGGACAATCATATAACATAAAGTATAAATCGCGGTGAGGAACCTTAGTCTTGGCACCACTTATTCTGGATTTCATTACTTTTTAAGGCACGTCAATTGTCTACAGTTGTCTATAATAAGGCAGCTGAGATGAGAGAGAAAGAGAGAGAGAGTAGGGCTAGAATGTAAAAATAAGCTAGCGAGAGCTGTAAGTAGCTAGCTGTGTAGAGTAGCTAGAAATAAGTGCTGAGAGAGTTTTTTCTTTCATCATAAGAATTGCCCGACGGTTTTATTTTAGTCAAGTCTATGCCTATATTTATAATATTTTTTTAGCTTTTAGTACTTATATTAAGTATTTACCTTAAGCATTACAACGTATTTTAAACATAAAACCGTTTAACTTAAAAAGTTTTTAACCATTTTATATTCAATAGTTTTTAGTTTTTATTTCACATTCTGTTTATAGTGCATTGTATTCTACTTGTCAATCCCTTTTACTTGTTACCCGTATAGATGGGATTAATAAAATAAAAAAGGTTAACAGCCAGAGGCGGCCATCTTGGATTTAATTTTTATATAGAACCCTTTTATTTAACACCCATTTTGATGGGATTGATAAAAAACTAAGTTATCCGCCATTTTGTAGTGACGGCCATCTTGGATTAACAGTGATATTGAATAAACATAATTGTATTGTCACCAAAATCCAAAGTGTATATAAATTTAAATTTCATATTAAGCGGTTGGCAGGAAGGGTGAACTTTAAAGTACTGAATTTGACCCAAGAAAGAAAGAAACGGGGGAAGCTAAATAAATATCAATAATCACATATTTTATTTCGATAAAATTCGATTCAATTTGGAATCATATAATTATAATTGATATTTGAAGCGATCGCTTCTTTATTGCGTTTAAAAAATATAATGGATATAAATATAGCGTTCCAGAAAATGTAGTCAGCATGTGAAGCTCGCAGCTAGAAAAATATTAAAATATTGTGCATATTGCTCAAACGTAATTTCCATACATACATATACTCACGGCTATAAATTCCAAAAAGGGGTCGCCAGAGCTTTAGAGCTAGAAACTCCTCAGCCACATTTGGAAGTTGATAGGGGAGAATTTGGTAGAAAGTAAGTATCGTTGGTGATGTGCTCCAAACGCATCGCCGAAAAACCACTTAAAAAGCCCCATAACCTTAGTCGCCTCTTACGACATCCGAAATGGAGTTTAGGAACTAGTAAAATATATTATTAATATGTATTAAGTCTCAACTATATAAGTCTCAGCAAATGTGGAGTTACATTAGAATCACTAAAGAGTTCCCTTCTTTAGCCTTTTAAAGTTCTGTTTCTCTCAGTTTAGTGCTATTAGTATTAAAAGCTGTTCTCTCCGTCTAGTTGTTTGAACCTCCGTCCATTACTTGATTAGTACATAAGACGTTGGTTTAAAAGAAATAGTTGCAGCGTTCTTCTTCCTAGCTTGAGGCTTGAGATACATGGAAATTATAAAATGTTTTCAGATATTTATAACTTTAATCGAAAAACTCCAGAGGTTTCCTTGGATCTTACAAAGTGGTCGGTAGTGTCAGTCTACTCCAATACTTAAAGCAAGTCTTGTTGTTTTTTTTTTTGTAGTCTATGTAAAAAAAGTTCTTATTACGTATATTTATAACAATATATCCTTCTAAATGGAAGTGGATGGAAATATGTGTAGAGACCACCACAACGTATCGAAGAGCATGTACGAAAATATTAATGAATGTAGATGAAACTCGAGAGCTATGCCAGGATCGTAATAAATGGCGATCGATAGCCTCTGCCTTCTGCAATATGAACTGATGGCGTTAGTATAAGTATATAATATATACATACATATTATGTATGCTGCTGAAATATAAACAAAAGATTTCACAGAGATGATAGCTAGCGTTAACACAAAGTCTGTTAGAAATTAATTATAACTTTCTAACCTCGCAGCGAGATTTCAAAACTACAGTGTAAGAGAAATTTTGCAATTATTAACATGGTTTGAGAAAATATGCTTTTGCTTGTGTAAGATGAATCTTTGAGCTATAGAGTGTATTTGTGTTTTGGTTATAACAATTTTATGTACATAGTTCTCATGGTTCAAGTTGCTAAATGAAAACTAAACAACGTGCTACCAAGGTCTCAGCAGTTAAACAAGGGTTCAGCACGCTCGGCGCTTATAATAAGTTTTCTTTGTAACCAGACAGATACATATGTAGGTTATTATAGGAATCTTAAATTATGAATTTTAGTTAGTAAATCGTTGAGTTAGAAAATAATATAATAGTTTTTTTTTTATTGCACACCAAGATACTTTTAATTACAAAAAGTGAAATAATGTTAATATTTAGTAAAATTGGCGGTCTTATCACTAAAAGCGTTAAAGTCGTAAAACCTTTAAATTTAGTTAACTATAAAAGAAACGGCTCAAATTCTGTTGGGTATTTGCTAATTTATATAAGGTATTCATGACCTTACCATACTTATATTATATTTATAGATTATCGATCTATGCGAATCATCAATAAAAATATCGGTGTCAATTTACCTTTATTTAGCACTTTACTATAAAAATCAGTTGTCTTAATTGTTTATATATTGGTATAGGTAAAAAAACTGACCGATTCTTTTTAGCATAAGCATTTAAATTATTTTCGAATTAATGTCCATTTCACCTAAATCTATTAAAATTTCCCATACCTATTTTTCACACGCCACTGAGACAATGCAGTCCACTCGTAAATTATATTTATTTGGGATTAAAATACATACTTAGGTATTTTGTATAAGTACAGCTGACTTTACTTTGCTAAAAATAGTAAGTCAATTCATTGAAATTTAATGCATTACCCATTTCTAAACTAAAAGAATTATGACGGCTCCTACAAAAAATCGGTCGTCGGCGAGCACCCTAATACAGGTTCGTGAAAAATTCACAAGCATTATGAGATTTTCTCAAAATCTGTTTACCGAGTGTGACTGATTGATATTTGAAATATTTATGAAAACATGAATAAGTAGATTTCTTTCGGCTCTAGGATCAAAGAAGCTACTTAGTATATTTAATGGCGGGACTAAAACGATTTTATACTTAACTCACTGTCGACTAATATAATTTATTATTCTTGAATCATTTTTATTTGAAATTGTTGTTACTTAATAAAGTATTTAAAACACGTGTGATTAGTTATGAAGTATTTTTTGCCACAGAAATATAGCAACAAAATGTAAAGGAAAAATATTGAATGAATATGAAAATTCATCAGACATCAGGAGATGAAAATATTTTTGGTAAAATTTGTAAATATGAAACGATTGAATTATGTGAATAACTACATCAATATAATGTTAAAGTATTGGCTTTCTACTCGTGACATCGTCCGCGCTGACTATTTCCTTCGCAAAGCGTAAAATATATTGTTGTCTGTGTGTCTGAGATGTGGAAATAAATATTTAATTTATTTATATATATACAAACTACCGACCCCGGTTAGTAAGGGATATCACGTTTTTAAATATATAAATGGCCGCACGTACTACCATTCAAATATCTTATTCTCCAGTATTATCACATAACCCATTTTAATATATGAAGACAAGCACCTGACATACATTTAGGTCAAATAAAGAATATGCTTAAAAAAACATTTATTTCACAAAAAAGTGTACAATACAACTTACAAATTTTAAATATAATATAAATTCAATTAGTAGTAAGTAGAATTACTTAGTCTTAATAATCAACAGTTTTACCAATATACGGTACGCTAGGAGAAAATTAAAAGAAAATAATTACAATTTGCGGGTAATTTCAAAAAGTTTGTTTTATTGCTGTATAATAAAATTACCATTAGTCACCGCACTAGGCGAACCTGTATCGCGGGGGCCGGGAATACTTTTCAGAAATTCAAAAGGCATAAGTCCTACCTTACAACTAAACGTTTAGCATAATCGTACGTAGTAGTGATACACAATCTCTGTCATCCTAAAGAGACCTACATTTGTGATTCTAGTTGAGTATATGTCATGTTTTAATATATTTGCCGGGTAGTGCCGGCTTAGAATGTCACTACCCCTTCCTACCCACTGGTGTCGTAAGAGGCGACTAAGGGTATGGGGCTTTTTAACACGCTTATATTAGTTTCACCTGTATGTATGTATGTATATATGTAACCGACTCCTTTAAACTCGATTTTGACCAACTTTATAAGCGTGTTTATTAGTTTTTTTAAACTGTAATTTTATTTAAGTGGTTTTCAGGCAATACTTTATTTCTACAATCTTTTCCCCCATCAACTTCCGAATTTGGCTGAGGAGTATCTAACTCTAAAGCTATGGCAACTCCTTTTTGGGAATTATGGCCATGAGTATAGTAGTGGGAGTAGCTGTGTAGTGTCGGCTTAGAATAACACTGCCCCATTTCTTCCGGTGGGTGTACGTAAGAGGGGACTAACGGTATTGGGGATTTTAAGGGATTTTGGGCGATGCGGTTGGAGACCCATCACCAATAACCTTTATTTTACCATCTTTTCCTCACTCAACTTTCCAAAAGTGGCTGAGAAACTTCTAGTTCCTTAGCTCTGACTACCCCTTCTAGGGATTTATAGCCATGAGTATATGTATGTATGTATAGTAGTGGTAAGTTTAACGGACTCATATATAGTACGGAGATATAATATATTACTATGGTGAACCGATAATCCAATATACGCATTCTGTTTGTTGCACGAAATATTTGTGCTTTGTGATATGAATATTAATGATGTAGATTAACTTATTTGAGAAGGGATGGTAGTGATAGGTTGACAGTTCTGAACTAATATTAATTTTCTTTCTATGCAGACCCCAAAACATTAACGATTCAAGTATTTTATGCAATATATAATATTAAATATATTTGCAACCGTGATAGCCCAGTGGGTAGAACACTCGGTTAACGTGTAAACGACTAGTGTTCAAATCCTGGGTCGTGCCTACACCAATTTGTCTTTTCTAAAGACATATGTGTGGTTAATTTATCATGGTTGTTAACGGTGAGGGAAAACATCGTGAGGAAACCCACATGGCTGAGTTGTACTTAGTCATGTGACAATGTATTCGTACAAAACGGCGATAGGCCTGCCCCCTATCACGTGAGTACACTGTCCATGCAAAACGTGGGTACTCTGAACACCAGGTGACAAAGTCACGTGATGTTCAGAAGTATTAGTACCTCTGCCAACCCCTTCGGGGATATTCGGCGTGAACGTTTATGTTATGTAAATATATTTATTAACAAAACATCAATTTTTTGCCGTTTCATTGCCGTGTAGTGCCGGCTTAGAATGTCGCTACCCATTTTTACCCACGGGTGTCGTAAGAGGCGACTAAGGGTATTGGGGCTTTTTATTGGTTTTTTTGGGCGATGCGGTTGGAGACCCATCACCAAAAACCTTTATTTTACCGCCTTTTTCCCACTCAACTTCCAAAAGTGGCTGAGGAATTTATAATTCCTTGGCTCTGGCTACCCCTTCTAGGGAATTATAGCCGTGAGTATATGTATGTATGTATAATTTTTTTAAACATTCATATTACAGCATTAACATTTTTATTGCGGAAAATTGTTTTGCCAGACAACAGGGAAGAAAAACGGAGTCTTATGATGATAATCGGTACGTATGTATGCGTTTCTTCATCATTCTATTTAGTCACTTCATATAACCCCTACAATGATAAATAGTCGAGTGTTATTATTATAAGCCGACACTACAATTCAATAGTTGTGTATAAATCTTGTATTTCTTGAAATTTTGTTTTCGGTTTTTACTTCAATTTCTACAAATAGTTCTAAAGTAAAGAGGTGAGACGATTTTTATACCTCAACTTCTTAAATAGTTAATTGACTTTTAGTATGGTCTATAATAAAATAAGTCTGGATTCCAGGAATGTATAAAACATTTCATAATACTACTTTATATACTATAATATCTTAAAGTATAGCATTTAATTATAATTCTATGTTTAGATGATTGAGTTTATAATAATTATTCGAAAAAAAAAACTGCAAGTGAAATAATCCGATATATTTCTCGTATCTTTTTTGTGCATCAATATGATTCCCTACATATTAAAAGCAAACAAAAAATGATAGGGTCGTATCAAATACAGTAAAGTCAGTTTGAAGATTCTGAAATGGATTTGGATTGGATAAAACAAAGACAGAAGTTAAAGGGAAGCTTGGTTATTTTACGATTTTATGTAGATACATACATACATATACTCACGGCTATAAATCCCTAGAAGGGGTAGCCAGAGCCAAAGAATAAGAAATTTCTCAGCCACTTTTGGAAACTTGTGTGGGAAAAGATGGTAAAATAAAGGTTGTTGGTGATGGGTCTCCAACCGCATCGCCCAAAAATCCCTTAAAAGCCCCCAATACCGTTAGTCGCCTCTTACGTACACCCACCGGAAGAAATGGGGTAGTGCTATTCTAAGCCGGCACTACACAGCATTTTATATTACACACGGCACACACTACGATTTTATATTACATATATTCGCAATAAAATATCGGTACTTACTTAATGCTATATACTTAAGGTTATTGAGATATAATTACTGCTACTATATATAACTAATAATATAGTAATAACTACTATGCTCAAGGCTATGAATTCCAAAAAGGGGTAGCTAAAATTCCAGAATTAGGATATAATTATAGTAAAAATAAAGTTAAGTTGGTGCTGAATCTCCAGCCTCGTCAAGCAGAAAATCTGGAAAGAAATGGCATAGAGCTATAGACACTAAACGGCTTCTTTCTACTTTCTTCACCAATAAATATATAGTTACATTAACAAAAGCTAAACTTAATTTATAAACAAAATTTTACGAATATAGTAATAGCATGTTTTGCAAGAAAACAATGTTAGATGGTAAAATGTTTTACTCGTAAGCACGCAACCAAATGCGAACCAAATCTGCCGCATAACAGCCACATATATTTGCAAACACTTGAAATGTTTTGTGAATGTATACCAAAGACGTTAAACAAAATAGATGTTTCAACTGTGCTTTGTTGTAAAGTTTTAAACGTCGCGCCACCATAACTTGGACACACTGTTTAGGTAAAATGTGGGTACTTTTAAAATAATATGATTTAAAATGTTCATTGATGACTAGAAAAAACAAAAGTCTATGAATCCTTGGAAAAAGTAATGCGGGATTAAGTGTTATAACTATGTGTTCTTTCTTTAAGTTCAAATGATTAAGTGTGTCGCAAACTGAAATTAGGCATATGTCACAAGAAAGCAATCAGTCATTCTAGCTGAGGAGTAGTCTAAGCCCGACCCGAGGTGAGTGGAGCGCTGTAATGACTACCTAAGCAGAATTATTTCTTTAGGCATCATACTAGATCTTTTTTATATACACATATCCAAAAGTGGCTGAGGATATTTCTGATTCCTTAGCTCTGGCTACCCCTTCTAGGGATTTACAGCCGTGAGTATTTGTATGTATGTATGTATGTACAAGATATACGAGTATTTGTGCTAAAAGTTAGTTCGTAAGACATGTTTCATATTTTTTTTTTTATATCATAGAATGAATAACTATACAATAACTCTATAGATCGACACTGTTTACATCCTTGCAAATATATAATTAAACTATACTTTTTGTAATCATTGTTCTATGATATTTTTAAAATTTAGCTATATATAATTTGTTATATATTATAACTAGCTGACCCGACAGACTTCGTACTGTCAAATTTGCTTATGACTAAGCTTAAGGCGTTTTTTTAATTAATTTAATAAAACCTCAAAAATTGTAGCCTATGTGTTATTCTTATGTATAAGCTATATTGTGGTAAAGTTTCATTCAAATTCATTCACTAGTTTTTACGTGAAAGAGTAACAAACATCCATACATCAATACTTACAAACATTCGCCTTTATAATATTAATAGGATGTAATAAAGTGTTGTTTTGGTGCGAGTAATTGAAATATTAATTTTGTAATAATGTTTTCATATAGAATTGATAAGGAATCCTTGCTATTTCAAACAGCCTCTGTTAAGTTGTCAGCCTGCGGCAAGCTATTACTTAAAGAGCAATACGCAACCTTCATGTTAGATATAACCACGGAACTAACATTGAAAGAAACGCTTCAAAAAAAGTTGCCTTCGTTCCAGAATGATTTTAGACAAAAGCACATTAAAATATAGGAACATCTAAACAAATACTTAACTTGGGATCTCGTTCCAAATTTAGTATGAGGTCGGTTAGATATTTCAGTTTGACGACATCCTTCAAGTGAATGTCAGTACATTTTTGTACTAATACGGGTGGTAGCATTACAAGGGCACGGAAGACATATTTAGACCAAAATGAGAAGGTACACCAAAAGGCATGGATGAAAATAAAGTAGCGAAAAAGATATATAGAGCCAATGTGGACCGTATTTTTAGTAGAAGACGGTCTCGTAAAACGTTTCTAGACTAGAAAACGTTCTTATAAAGGCGGGGGTTGGAAGTGAGAAGAATAAAGAGCATCTATGAGAGAATAATAAATTTAAGGGAAGCCCGAGAGATGTATCACGATCGTGCTAAGTGGCGATCGATAGTCTGGGTCTTGATCGATAGGCGTTGGAATAAGTAAGTAAGTACTGAAAAAGACAGGCCTCCGAAAAGGCCATGCATGAGATGAGTGTAAATGAAACTCGAGAGACTCGCCAGAATCGTAAAAAATAGCGATCGATAGTCTCTACCTACCCCAATGGAAACTAATGGTCTGAGTATATGTTAGTATATATATAAAATAATAGATAAGTGAGTATACGTATGTTACTATAAAAGTTAGCCAGACTTACAAACAGTGCTAGCCCCATGAAGCCCCATTTTACCTTATTAATACGGAACACTTACAAAAAGGATTTTAATTAAGTAAAAGTAAAAGTAAAAGACATTTATTTGGCAAAATGGTAAAAAAACAACACACAGTAAAAACACATCGAAAACAAAAAACAAAAAGAGCTTTAACCTTTAAAATTAGATTTAACCTTTATAAAACAAATGGCTGTAATGTTCCTATACTGCTGAAACGTTATTTTCTCGGAAAACAGATTCACGGAGGCTTCTCTACAACATTATTTCCATGGATCGGATTATGAACTCGGTTGATTTAATTCGCCTCTGGATTACATTTATCGAGCTAGACGTGGACTTGTAAGCTTCCTTCTAACAAGACTAAATTTTAATTGATATTGCTATTGAAAAAAGTAATTATGACTAGAAAATTTCAATTTTATTTTAGACGATTTGTATAATGGATTAAATCTTGTAACGTCTTTATAATTTTGGTCACTAGCATTGCTGAATTTTATAATGAAAAGTGTTGATTTAAGTGCCACTCAGAGTGTACCTAAACTAAGGTTTCTATAATGTTGTTTTATATTTAAATAACACCGTGATGTATTTTCAGACAGAGATAGATAATATTCTTGCGCTTATTAAATATTTTCACGCTATATTATGTTGAAACGGCGGTTCACACCATGACGCGTGCGTGGTTTATTAAACTTTTTCAATTTACTTCGCACACAACGGTTGGTGCTATGCAAAACAGATTTTAATAAATATTTAATTTTATGTCAATGTGTAAGATTTGATTTGGCTGGTTTCTGTTTGTAAGCTATATTGATAGAGAAGTTTTCAATTAAGTGCTACAAGAAGTTTTTGTTATAAAAAGATTATATTTGTTTTTTTTTTCGTTTAAAGTCACACAAAATTGCTGCTGATTCGTAATAATACGTTTCGCTATATAAACCTTATCCTAAACCACTAAAACATTTGAACTTCTATTTCCCAAAAAACAATCATTAAAATTAAACGCAAACCTCACAGGGAACCGAATAGAATTTTCAATAAAAGGGAACCACGGAAAAGCAGCTTATAATACGAGTGCTATCTCGTATATAACATTAATAAATAATGGTGAGCGTGCTAACACCGACACGCTAAATTCCCTGGGCTGCCCCGACACACATTGTTGCTTCAATTTGTAAAACGAACCCTCTGAATTTTGTCATTAAAAGTTACTACGATTATGTTGTTTTTCCTAGTTCTAGAATTTTTCTGTATAAAATTTACATGTAAAGTGAGTTTTAGCTCATTGTAAATAAACAAGATGAAACATTATATTCTACTTAAATTGCAGCAGTAGTTCTGAAGCGATGAAGTATGTTTTAATTTACTGCCCTCCATGCTTGCTTGCATCTTTATTTAACTAATAAATATGATCGATGAATTTGCCGGTATTCGTAAAGACTTTTGGAATGATTCATACTCAATTGGAATCATCAAATAGTTAAAAAATATATTTGTAACTAGCTTTTTGCCTGCGACTACGTCCGCGTGGACTACATTTTTTGCATCCGGTTTACAAACAAAAACAAAATACCAAAACACTGTCTTAAGTTCTGTTTTTTTTTTAATATTTATATTCCCGTGGGCTTTGTAATAGATATAAAGAACATTGAGGCTTTTTAAGTGATTATTGGGCGATGCAGTTGGAGACCCATTTGACTACCTTTTCCCTATTTAACTTCCAAAAGTGGATAAAGAATTACTATCTCTGAAGCTGTAGCTACCCTTTTTTGGGGTTTATAGCCTTTAGTAATATACTCATGAATGATTGATAGCTGAATTTCAAATATTCCTTTTTGTACTGTCTTAGTCTTGCCTTATATCAGTCAATCACATCAAGTTTCAAATTTCTAGATACAGAAATGTATAAAATCTGTATACTAAATTTTTATCCCTTAGGGGGTGAGTTCCAAAAAACATTTTAATTGTTCATAAGGATCATGAAACAAAGCATTTTGTACAAAGTTTCTAAATTCAAAAATGAGGATATCTTTAGTAAGTGTGGATAGCAGTTTGGCGATGCGGTGTCGGCCCGATGCTGCCCCTACACTAACCGTTGGTAATGTGTGAGAGATTGCAGCCAATCAATCATAGATGGCGGTACTAAATTAAAATTGAGATGTGTGCTATTATTTACCAACTATGCATTCTGAGGCTTAAACAGAATATTAACTTATGCGTAAGTATACTTATCTATACTTATAATAAATCTGTAGAGAGGTCAATTCTGTACAGGTAATCCCTTAGGGGGTGAGTTCCAAAAAACATTTTAATTGTTCATAAGGATCATGAAACAAAGCATTTTGTACAAAGTTTCTAAGTTCAAAAATGAGGATATCTTTAGTAAGTGTGGATAGCAGTTAGGCGATGCGGTGTCGGCCCGATGCTGCCCCTACACTAACCGTTGGTAATGTCACCTGATGGTTATTTTCAAAATAACCATCAGGTGGTGATTAGGGATTGATACTGATGCCAAAAATGCAATCAGTAAAATTTTTGTCTGTCTGTCTGTCTGTCTGTCTGTCTGTCTGTCGGTTTGTATGTTCCTTATGGAAACAAAAACTACTCGACGGATTTTAACGAAACTTGGTACAATTATTCTTCATACACTTGCGCAGGTTTTTGTATACTTTCCAGCTGAGTAGTAAAGGGGAATTTTGGGAAATTTTCGGAAAACGGGAGAAGTTACTCCATTTTTTAAGCTTCCGTCGCGTGTGCAGCCTCAATGGTTAAACTTAAATAGAAATCATGTATGACGGAAATATTCTTCATAAAATTATCTAAAAAAAAACTTCAGCAGTTTATGTCTATCTTTTATGGTTGACTCACAATAACACGTGTAATTCCTGATAGCTTAGCAGTTCGGAACATCCTGATTATATTTGTTTACTCTTACGTTTGTAAACGTCTCACTCATCCCAAATTTAAAAAAGGTAACATTATTACCTATTCAATAAAAAAATTATCATAGAAATCGGTAGACAAACACCGAAATTATACATAAAATAAGCCATCGCGCCCGTGATCAAAACCAAATCTTTACTAATTTACATATAACATACTAGATGGCGCCAGTAGTTGCATCCTACATCACGTAATGATTTATTTTTTAGACTGTTATAAATACTTTATAGCGTTTTATTTCAAAATTTGCTATTAAACGGAAATACTGAACCGTTCATGAAAGCGCATTTAAAATCACCAAACTACACTGTTTAGGGAGTGCTATAATTTTAATAAATTGAAAACATTGCGCTGAATTTCACAATGCTTGAGCAGTGACTGAAGAAAGAAACCTCAGATATTTAAAAAAACAACGCTACCCGTGCGAAGCTGGGACGATACACTAGTATTATAATATATCTATGGGATTATTAGATACTAGTGGATCGGGCCCAGCTTCGCACGGGTAGCGTAGTTTTAAAAATATCTGAGGTTTCTTCAATCACTGCTCAACCTTTGTGAAATTTAGTGCAATTTATAGCATTCCTGAATAGAGTAGCTTTGTGATTGTGAAAGCGCTTTAATGAACGGTTCAGTATCTCCGAAAATAAAACCATGCAAACAAACAATAAGAGTTACAAAGTTTGCATACATACAGAGAGTATATGTATACTCCCGGCTATCTTTTGCGCGCGCAACCATTACTAAAAAATTATCCTTATAGCATTCACGTTCGACGACAGGGCGCGATAGCTTATATCATGTATAAGTTTGGTTATCCTATACCGATTTCTATGATTCTTTTTTTATTGAATAGGTAATAATGTAAACTTTTTAAAATGAGAGATGAATGAGAGAACTATACACGTAAGCGTAAACAAATATAACCAGAATGCTCCGAACTGCCAAGCTATCAAGAATTACACGTGTTATTATGAGTCGAGAGAGAGTGAGTTATTTTTCAGAAAATTTTAAGTAAAATATTTCCGTCATACATGATTTATATGTAACTATAACCACTAAGGCTGCACACGCGACGAAGACTTAAATAATGGAGTAACTTCCCCCGTTTTCCCAAAATTCCCCTTCACTACTCTGCTGAAAAGTACACTATAACCTGCCCAGGAGTATGAAGAATAATTCTACTAAGTTTAGTTAAAATCCGTCGAGTAGTTTTTGTTTCCATAAGGAACATACAAACCGACAGACAGACAGACAGACAGACAGACGGACAGACAGACAGACAGACAAAAATTTTACTGATTGCATTTTTGGCATCAGTATCGATCACTAATCACCCCCTGATAGTTATTTTGAAAATATATTTAATGTACAGAATTGACTTCTCTACAGATTTATTATAAGTATAGATTAGAAAAAGTTAAATAAATAAATTATAAATATATTCTCAGACCTACCAAATGAATACGTAAAATTTATACAATATACTTTCAATTATCTTTATTCATACATATTCGCATAGTTGAATGTGAAAAAGAAGGATTAGTGCTTCCTATTATTCTAAGCTAACACTAAGTAAAAAAAATCACATAAAGATTGTGATCCTCCGGTATTCGAACCAGAGTCTTCCGTTCGATTAGTACTAACCACGTACAACGGTACACCGCTACGCCACGAAGACGTTGATGCAGGGTTAAAATTATTGATAACCTATATATCTAGTAGTCATACTATTGAAAAACAATTAAATGGACATTTATTTTGATGAAAATGGATGAAACCCTTATTTTTTCCAAAAAGACTTTTAATGAAGAGTCTGATAAAGTTGTTCGATGAAAAAACGAATCGCTTAAATATGGATTTTTGAAATTTATGTTTTATTATGCTCCTGTGGAAATCCTTTCGAAATCCGTCTTTCGAAATAAATTATATCCTATATGCTGGCCAGGTGTATAAGCTATATCCAGACCAAATTTGATCAAGATCCGACTGGTAGAACTAACGTGATGACCGGACATACAGACGGAAAGACAGACAGACAGTCATTTTTTTCAAAAAGCGCAAATTTGGCTTCAGTATCGAAAAAAAAAACCTATTCCACCGGTTTTTATTTTTTTTCTTCAATGTACAGTTTTGACCTCGGTACAGTCTTATTATAGTATACATTACTTTAAATAAACACGGATATAGCGTACAGATCTAGTTAGTCTCTAGAAAAATTAAACAATGATTTATCGTAAGGGATACTATGTCTACGATGTATTAATTAATAATACCACACACATAAGAATGATATTCAAGGCTAAAAACTACTATCTTTATTCATACATAAATGATCGTCTTCGCAGGGATCGAACCCATGACGCCGGATTTAAACCTTAACAGGGGAGAAAAAATATATACCTCCAAGGGTTGATAAATAGTATATATTTATACTTGAGTCTTTAAACAAAATAAAATAAAATAAAATAAAAATAAATAAATAAAATAAAGAATTGTGATCACGAACTTTATTAAATTGACACCCACCATAGTATGAAAATTACTTTCGCAAGAGCTAATGTTTTTATACTTTTTTTACTTTTACAAAAATACTAGCTGAACCGACAAACGTTGTTTTGTCATATAAATTATTTCTAGGGAATTTCTAGTATAGATAAAGTATAAATAAAATGTTGGGTGTGTACAACTATTATCATCAGGAGTATAAAAAAATTGTAACAAACCTATTCTCAGACCTACAGAATGTGTGTGCAATTTATTAAAATAGATTCAGCCGTTTCTAAGGAGTTTGGTGACAAACATCAATTTAATTATGTTAGATTAACTTTAACGATGAAGTATCTATCCAATTCTGTAGTCATTTTGTATTTAAATCTTTTACCGTGTAGGAAAAATATGCTTTATAGATATCGAAGTATTTTTGTTATGTATAGTTTATCGAATTTTTGAAAGCCTATTTTAAATTATAAAGCAATCAACAACTACATCAATAAGCCTGAGTTTAATCAAAGACACCAGACAATGACCAAAGTCCGGCCATCGCTCAAATTGTAAGCGATTGTAGCACCAAACCAATTTCTCTAGCATGTACGTGATAAACTCAGTTCGGATTTGCGTATTAAGCTCTCAGTGCATGTATTGTTGAGATTGGTCTATTGTGATGTTTTCTATGGTGAGTGTAGATACGGAATGAACAAGAGGATTAGTTCTCCTTTGCATGCACATATAATATTAAAATCTCCCCTAAAGCAATATCACTATTGATTTAATATTATATAACACTAGTATTGTAACATTATAAAATAATCGTAGCTACTACATCTCCCCTCAGGCTTCAATCCACCTGGTGGGCCAGCGAGGGTTGCTAAGAAACTGGCGTCTACAGTAACCAGAACTGACGGCTTAACATGCTCTTAAAAGAAACATCAAATAGTTCTGATGCACACTCAATCGATCCTCAAAAATATGTTTATACAAATAAGTTTTATAAAATAGTTTTACATTTTATTAAGGATTGGATAGATCCTCCGTTTTACTTACACCACAATGTGACGATGGTTTTACAATAATCCAGCATGGAAGGCTAGAAACTTCCCATTATATTAAAAAACCAAGATTAGTTTCCAATTTTAGGTAAATCATAATTATTATTGGTCAGGATAACTTTTAAAAAACTGTATTTATCTTTGTTTTGCCACGAAAATCTGCGTGTTCGTAAACATTATTTTAGAGATATGAATTTTACCCATAGGTTTTGAATAATATTGATTCAGACTAAAATAATAGTTATGAAGCTGTTATGTTGAACTCCAGGTTAGTGATAAGGTTTGGTTGAGATTAAATGTCAGAAAATGTTTTCAGTTAGTTAAAATTGAGCTACTAAAGCTTTAATTTTTACTACTACTTTTTTTTACAATTCGCTTCGTAATGGAATAAGCATCTTTTTTCTAATTCAGCTCAATGGACATTTTAGTTGCAAGTTTTTTAGAGTTGTCAATTTTAAAGAGATGTAAATTTCAGGTAATTTATCATGATGCTTAGAAAAATGTATAATTTAACCAATTGAGTCATGTCTTTATTCGTCTCTCTATTCGCGGCAAATTTTCATTTTCACACTCTCCCGGGAACTATTTTAAAACTACATTACACCCCCGCCATTTCGGTATCGCATGCATACTAATGATCTCATATTGACAGTGTTCAGTTACTCTTAACTTCATTATGCACACACGTCGCCAATAAAGCGTTTTACAACCTTGTTAACGTGTTGAGCTTGAGGCTGCGACACTCCCTATCATTTTCATCAACTATTCTATATATACTAACGAGTTAAGAGTAGTTTTTGACTAGTTGCGAAAGTTATTAGTTATTTTATATATATTTTATGTTGTATTAATAATTTGATTGAATTTGATTTTCGTACATAATATTTGTTTTTTCTGTTTACTTTATATACTGCGTTTTATCCTATTATTGTCTTTAATTGCACAGGATTAATCGTTGGCTGAACTTATCATGATACTCACTTAAGAGGAGAATAGCACATACATATATACATACATATACTCACGGTTATAAATCCCTTGAAGGGGTAGCCAGAGCTGGGGAATTAAAAATTCTTTAGCCACTTTTGGAAGTTCCGTGGGGAAAAGATGGTGAATTAAAGGTTGTTGGTGATGGGTCTCCAACCGTATTGTCCAAAAATCCCTTAAAAGTTTCAAAACCGTTAGTCGCCTTTTACGCACACCCACCGGAAGAAGTGGGGTAGTGCTATTCTAAGCCGACACTACACAGCTTCATAAAAATGTATATGTTTGGAGAATAGCACATTTTCATAAAATGTAGTCCCATTATCAGTATATTATTACTGTCTTCAAATATTCTAAAAAATTATAGAACTAAATAAACACAATCTAAATCTTATTTAAATGCAAATTGCAGCTAATTCGGTTAAGTTTTTGAGATAGATCGAGGGGAGAATGAAACATAGATTTTGTGTTTTTGTAGTATGGGTTTTTAGTACCAGTTAATGTTGTCTCAGTCGCACTCTGCGGGGCGCACAATAAATTTTACAAAATTTTTTTTTCTTGACCTAAATATTTCCTTTTCAAAAGGTTCATTTGGTTTATCAGGTTGGTAAATAAATATAAAAATTCGAGTCACAATATTTAGTGAAATCCCTAAGGTCTTTAATGTATTTCCGGGAAATGGTGTTCCTTCAAGATTTATTACTTGAAGGCTCTTAATCTGTTTCTGTGAAGATATAATAATACGTTAATCTATCACTAAGATGAGTGCTGAGAAAAAAATCCATTTATATAAAATAATATCCTAGAAAATGATGAAATCCTTGCCATGCCTTAACGTATTTTTTCTCCTATTTTTGGGCCAACATATGAAAGCACAGAGTTTTGTTTATTTTCCTGAACCCACTAAAACGTTTTAATTTCATGCAAAGCTTTGTATCATTTTGATAGTTTAGAACCTAGTAAGAAGATCTAAATTTTGACATTTTTAACCAAATTTTTAAACAAAAACGGCAATAGTTCTGCTTCCTATCACGTGAGTACGCTGTCCAAGCAAAATGTGGGTATTCTGAATACCAGGTGATAATTTCAAGTGATATTCTGCAGTAATTCTGCTTAACGTTACGTTTAATGTATTGGACGAAATAAATTTCATAATGTAAAAAGAAATATTTTATGAATTGAAAGAAAGATAGAAAGAAAAATAAATTTTTCGTCAAAAAAATATTACAGTGATTGAGTAACAACAAATTAAAACACAAATATCATATTGCCAAATGGTTCTGGCTCAGCATATGTGCCTCAGCCGCGTGTCTCGCAGGACACGTCAGCTGCTGCACGCTGGTTTTCAGCCAGCACCAGTTAGCCAGACAACATTAAAACAACATAATGCTCTATGCAGCGTACGAGTATATACTTACTTATATCAACAAAACAATTCTTACATTTTTTTCTGTAATAAAACTATTACCGTTAGAATTTATACAGTCTAACGCCCGATTTCTCAATTGAGTATTCCAGCTGAGAACAGCTTAAGTATCGTTCTGTCGCATTAAAATCTTAACAACTGAATGAGACAAAACGATATTTAAGTCGTTCTCAGCTTGAATACTCAATTCAGAAATCGGGCGTTAATACATTAAGACAAAAAAATAGGTAAAATTGAAATATGTAAATATAAATAAAACATAAATATTGAAATGATATAATATTGTATTATATTATTAGTGCAGTATACTGGGTAGATATTATCGATCGTCAACTTTTAAGATCTTGGAAAATTTTCATCTTGGATCTTTACATTCATTAACCCCTAAGTTTCTTGGTATAAATTATAAGGGAAAGATACTGATCAAAGTTTCTTAATTTAATTAATTAGCGAATGTGTTTTATGTTTTGTAAGATGATGAATGACTGAGGTAGCTTTATAATGATCTCCCTAATATTCTCGCTAAAATAAAAAATATTACCGTACAGCCTTACAGGCTTCTTCGAAGTTTTATAGAACGACATTTGTTATTTGTTAAATAATATTTCAGGATGTATCTATATACATCCCTATCCAGGCCTATGCCTGCTGTCTGGCACCATATGTCAAGATAAAAAAATATATGTCATTTCTTTATCAATGTTAACGTTACAAACTACTCACATTTTACGCACATAAATAATCGGTAGAAATATATACTAGGTATACAAATAAAAAATATTAAAATGATATTAATTAAGTGATATGGATTAGGCAGCTTTGGATCTACGTTTAAAACATACTTAGATAAGATTAAGGACTTGCAAATTAGGGTTATGAAATTGTTAGTAGACAAAAACGTTAAAAAACTTTGTAAAATTACAAACTACGAAAAGCTATTCTTGGAATGTAAAATTTTACCGGTTTATGAAAAGTTTGTGTTATTTACTTTAGTTGAGCAATTCGGTTGTGATCAATTTACAAAATATAAGGTGAGGAAACAAAGGGAAATGAATAGAAGAACTTTAAGCGTACCTAAATGTAACAATTACTATGGTCAATGACAGAGAATTTTTTTAGTTCCCAAATTTCTAATAGAATTGTCTAATGAAATAAAAACATGTAAAACAAAGGTTTTGTTTAAAAAGAAGATGAAACAGTGTTTATTAGAAAGATTTAAAGAGAAGCCACAGTAATTTTATTCATTTTTTTTTTTTGCATAAAACATTAATACTTGTATGTCGTCTTTTAGAAGGAAATATTTTACTATATAGTATTGTAGTTAGTATAGGTTGTAAAATGGTGAGCCTTTAAACATTACCATTAGTGTATATGGAGCGTTATTGCTGCCGACAAACTTTCTAAGTTTGGCAGAATATTTTGTATATGTTTAAACTTCTAAGTTTGAATGAAAACTTTTAATATGTTTAACTTTCTAAGTTTGGCAGAATATTTTGTATATGTTTAAAGGTTAAAAATTTCAAATAAATGTTTTTTCATTTTCATTTTTTTTTCATTTAATTAATTAAAGAATTGAAGTAACTTAAGTTTTAGTAACTTAAATTATTCAATGTTAAAGCCACAAAATAATAAATAAATATATTAAAGGAAGGAGGATTAAAATATGTTACCTTCGGAGTATTAACAAATGGAATATCAATATTTTCACCTACAGTATTACGAGTATTTAATAGGTGCAAAATGTCTGCATAAATTTTACTTGGCTATAAATATGCTTTAGCTCTTCAAGCATTTCATAAATAAAATGAAATAGAAATGTTTGAGATTTCTCCAGTAAAGAGGGTACACGTGCATGCATTTAGCAAGGCTCAATGCTTTTTCAAGCAATTAAGGTAAAGCTCTCGAGGGACTTTTAAAAACCTTTTATTTGTAGCTCGGTTTTGTCAGATTCGTCAAGAAAATCTGATGAAATAAATGATAGTATGAAATAGGTTGCTCGAAAGACGAAAAATATGGCCACCAGATCAGTAACGTTAAGTGTAATTTGAAAAAACAATCACGAGGATTTTTTTTATGTTTCTGTTCGAAGGTAAAAAACATAGTAAATTAATATTGTACGAAGTCCATTTGTTATCGCGTATATTTTTTATGGTTCATTAATTCGCATAATTATGAAAATATGCAGCATTTCGCATTTTTTCTTTGTTAAAGCTATAACTTTTAATTTTATATTCATTCGCTAACCCAATTGGCATGAAACGGGATGAAAAGTTCATTTTTACGTATTGAATTAAGATTGAACAAATATTTCTGTATTTGAACATTGTTATAACTATCGGAACATTTAAAAATTTTTTAGCTATTCGAAGTTTGTAAACTATTCATTAAAATTAGTTCGAAACTAACTCAATCAGTGTAATTAAATTCAAGGCACATGATGTTACGTGTGTTCGTTGATTAATCATTAGGGTTTGGGATACAAATAGGTAATTCGTAGCTTGGGGTTGTTTAGTAGCGTTTGAGGAAATTTATAAAGTTGAATATAATTATACATAACATAACATAAACGTTCACACCGAATATCCCCGAAGGGGTTGGCAGAGGTACGAATACTTCTGAACATCACGTGACTTTGTCACCTGGTGTTCAGAGTACACACGTTTGGCATGGACAGTGTACTCACGTGATAGGGGGCAGGCCTTCATTGAATATAATGGTCTTGGGTATTTTCTAGTGAATTCATGTATACAATATGATCAATCAAACGAACTTAAATTAAATGTTTTGATAAATGCCCATATTGCGAAACTTAAATAGGAATTTATTTGTAGACCTCTTGATCACATATTTCAAAAGATTTTACATGCATGATGCTAAAATAGTATAAGGCATTCCTTCCAGGAATTAAATGATTTTACATCGATTTTCAAGACTTTTTTGCAAAACGCAGGTGCCAAAGGAATAAAAAATAATAGGGCATGTATGAAATAAATGTAGCTGTATATAATGCTCCAGAGGATAATCAGGATGGTATAAAGTGTTGATCGACAATAGCTGCCTAACTCGATGGGAACTAATGGCGTGATTATAAATAGGTGTAATTTATGTGAATGGCAATAACCTTAGCTTTCTTTTCTGCAAGGAAATCCACATAATTGAGTTGTACTGATTCAGCCTTTTGTGTATTCTTATAAGAAGAACCTACAATATACCAGGCAGGGCCCTGTTCAATAAAACTGACAATCCGACATATATGTCAAGTGTGACAATTCTACAACTCGACAAGTTTCTGTTCAATAAACATTACAGGTGACAAATTTGTCAATGTGGAAAATTGACAAATATGTCGGATTGTCACGACAATTCGTCATTTTTTTGTCCAATAAAACTTTTAGCGTGACAGGTGATAGGTGACAATTTGCAACGGCAAACATGTCTTAAATACTTGTTAATTCTGCTTTTTTGAACAGTAAATTGACACGACATATCGACAAATTTGTAAAATTGTCGGACGATCCCGACAGGTGAAGTAATATGTGTCACACACTCATTCGGAGGAATTTAAAACGTTTGTTCAAAGAGATGGTGCTTACGTTGAGCAGGGAAAGTAGAGATGATGAAAACTTTGTATGGATATTGCAATTTTCATATATTTGGCCCAAAGTGGTCAGTTTGCTGTTCATTTTCATTTTGCGACAAAGGAAATAAACCGATAGCAAAGAAACATTCGGATATTAAATATATTTGTTCTTTACCTTCCTATTCTACTTCATAAAATAAACAAATATGTTAGGAATTGACATATATGTCGTGACAATGCGACATAATGGTTTTCGACAATTCCTAAGTTTTATTGAACGCGTTTAGTGTAGTGACAATTTGTCACGATTTTACATGTCAATGTCGGACATATTTGTCAACTTTATTGAACAAGCTTAGCCTGACAATCCGACAAATTTGTCAGTTTTTGACACATATGTCGGATTGTCAGTTTTATTGAACAGGGCCCAGGTATAGAATAAACCTGCTCTCTACAAATCCTCACAGCCCATATATGTCCCCACCAAGGGGCTCGAGCCTACCGTATATAGGGTGATTTGGCCATAGTTCACCACGCTGGCCAATTTCGGGTTGGTAGACTAACGATTAACGTTACGGACCGGCGGCTTAACGTGCTCTCCGAAGCACGGAATCATCTTAATTTTCGTATAATCAGGGGATTTAATATTCTTTCAAACTGGATAAAATTTTACAAATTCAATTTCCACGAATATTATTGCATAAAAATATTATCTAAAACAAAATTTGTAAACATCAAATGACAAAAACATACATGATGACAATTAATATCATATTAACCCTAACCCTAGTAACAATAAATCAAACTGTATCTACATCTACATCAAACATGTATCTAAACGCACACGGGTCGTGGTACGGTACAGTTTACGTCTTTGAATTCCCAGAAATGTAAACAAGTACATCTCTACCTGTGGGTTTTGCTTGTGGTAAACCTCTCGGCTGATTTACTATTAACTAACATGTATGTGACGATGCGAAGCATGAGTTTAATATTACATTTGTATAGCAAGAGCACCAAATAGAAGTGTTTTAAAAGATATTTAATTTTCATTCATTCATTACCTGTATTTCTAATGGAAATAGAATTCTTATTAGAGCGAACATAATATCAGAACCGGAGAGAGAAATATATTCCAATAATTATACAAAGACTAACTAGATACAATATCGGAAATTATATTTCTAAGAAGCAATAATCTAAAAAAACGTTAATCTTCTCTATTGAAATTGCTGACTGAAAATTTTCATACGTTAAGACTGGCCAAGGCAAATTTAATGAGGGGCCTTGGTGCGTATTGTAGTGACAACGAACGGTGTCCCAGCTAAATAAAAACAAAAACTAAGTGGTTAGTGATAGTGTAGGATTTCATAACCCATAGCATTAGAAATACAGCGAATGAAACGATATCTGGGGATAGGTTGCTAATTAGAGCGAACTTAATACAAAAACCGGGGGCTGATTACGTATCTTCAGCGACAGCTATTGTGTCGCAAGTTGCACAATTGTCGCTGTCAAAAGTGATCAATTTGCATACAAATTTATGACATTGACAGCGACAATCGTGCAATTTGCGACACAATCATCAGTCGCAAAAGATACATAATCAGCCCGCCGGAGAGAAAACTATAATTTCGTATTGTATACCAACACAGACAAACTAGTATTTATTATATAATCTACTGCGGAGTGATAATTCCTTTGAGTGTATTTCCTCTATTGATATAGCTGACTGAAAAATTTGCATACATATAGTCAAGCCAAATTTGATGAGGGGCTTTGGCGCGCAGTGCGGTGACAATGAACGGTCTCCCATCTACTTCTTCGGTTCTCATAGCTAAATAAAATCAAAAACTAAGTGGTTAATGATAGCTTAAGATGTAGCAAAAAAAATGGCATTACAAATATAGCACATGAAACGATATCTGGGGATAGGTAGCTAATTAGAGCGTACTTTATACAACAACCGGAGAGAAAACTATAATTTCTTATTATTTGCAAACACAGACAAACTAGTATTTATTATATAATCTACTAGGAAGTGATAATCAATCAAACAATAATTATAGTATGTCGTTTTTAGTGTATTTCCTCTATTGATATTGCTGACTGAAAAAAATGCATACGTTAAGTCGGGCCAAGCCAAATTTGATGAGGGGCCTTGACGCGCAGTGCGGTGACAATGAACGGTTTCCCAGATAAATAAAATCAAAAACTAAGTGATTATTGATAGCTTAGGATTTCAGAACCAAACATGGCATTAGAAACGAGCACATGAAACGTTACTGGGGATAGGTTGCTAATCAGAGCGAACTTAATACAACAACCGGAGAGAAAACTATAATTGCATATGTTTACCAACACAGACTAACTTGGGCTTCATAATATAACCAATAAATAAAAAAAAATCGTATGTCTTTTTCAGTGTGTTTCCTCTATTGATATAACAGACTGAAAATTTTGCATACGTTTAGTCCGGTCAAGCCAAATTTGATGAGGGGCCTTGGCGCGCATCGCGGTGACAATGAACGGTCTCCCAGCTAAATATAATCACCTCCCTCCACCTGCGTCCGGGCGGCGGTGACACTCAGCTGTTCGCACTTCGACTTCCTCAAACATCGACCTTTTGTATCATAATCCTCTTACGTTATACGCTATAATGCGCTTTACGAAATACTCACAATGTTGTTGCTGTTAGTTTGTTTGGACAGATTTTCTGAGGAAACGGTTTTGTATTTTATTTTCTCAAGTAGAAAGGAATTATGGAAGTATAAAGACTTATTTGTAGAAGAAAAGCTTTGGATGAGTCATATTTTCATTTATATTAGATATAGGTTTAGATTCATATGTAATAAAAGTAAATAGAGTACTAGTTTTATTAGAATTCGGCAAGAGATACTGCGCAATTAAATAGTATTTTTGGTGTAAAACACCAAACTTCGACTTCCTCAAACATCGACCTTTTGTATCATAATCTTCTTACGTTATACGCTTTAATGCGCTTTACGAAATATTCACTATGTTGCTGCTGTTAGTTACTTTGGACAGATTTTCTAGGGAAACGGTTTTGTGTTTTATTTTGTCAAGGAAATATGGAAGTATAAAGACTTATTTTTGGAAAGCTTTGTCGAGTTAGCTTTGATGAGTCATATTTTCATTTATATGGTCTATATAGGTTTAGATTAATATGTAATATAAGTAAATAGAATTTTTATTAGAATTCGGCAAGAGATACTGCGCACTCAAAAAGTATTTTGGTGAATTAATAGATATAAAGATAGTATAAAAATATATTTGAAATATTTGATGTGACATGAGTTTAATTGCTTAATATTATAATGACAACATGTAAAATTAAATTTTACGTACATTAAAGCTTGTCACTTCAGAACTCAAAGAATATGTTTAGACAAGAACACATTTTCCTCAATCAGTGATTTCGTCAATTTTATTTATGGAAAAAAGTAAAATATTCTTTTGAAAATATACTTTTCAGATAAAATTTTGCTTCAATCGACTCTTCCGCTTATTTAGGTTTGATACTTTGATAAATTAGCCTCGTATATATAACAATGAATGATAAATCGTTTATCAATTTAGCAGATGGATATTCACTTCTTGACATAGGTCTAACCCAAAGATCTTCAGTGATCACATGCATGAATACTCACTGTTATACATTAAACTATACAAGAACTGACACCATTGCCGGTTTTTGGCATCAAAGCTGGGTGTTACAACGTCGGGTTAGCCGTGACATAGACCTTTGTGGTGTTGAGATGTTTCTGACGTATTACATAGAGGTGTGTAGTTCGCGAATGAATGCTTCTTTTGAATGCCTTCAGTTGAAAATGCAAACCATTCCTTCCTTCACTCGCTTATTAGTCCACCTTATTCCTTCACTTAATACTTCACTATGCCGTCAGGCGAAAATCAATCTTCGGTCATCGACTTAAAGACTATATTTGTTTGATCTGACACCTTATTAGTTCACCACACTTATGCATTGCTGTGCTCGCGCAGGGGAAAATAACTCTCCACACACGGTGTTAAGACCTATATTTGTTTGCTGCTAAATCACGATTCGTTTACACAAATACAAAAACATAAATATGAGGTTCGAGACCCGTCAATTAGTTATTTTTAATGTTTATTTTCTAATAGTGAAAATATTAGTAATGTTTTGGTTGTCAGTCCTAAGCCTGGAAAGTATGGAGGACAATCGAGATAATTATTCTTACTGATACTTCATGATAAATTACTATATTTCTGCAAAATTAAATACAAGTAATACAACATATGGGACTCATTAATTAAATATTATCAAAAGCATCATTTTTTTCATTCGCGAACTAGCGAATGTTATAAGATACGAGAACGCAAGAACCGCAAGTTATTCATCTTTCCAACTCAATCTCTTCATTTAGTCCAATTCGTTCTGCAGTTCATTTAGTCCAACGGCTCTGAAGGAGTCTAATGAGCCGCTGAACGAAGTGGACTACTGGACTACATTCGCGAAGTAGTTCTTTGAAGTGAAGGAACTAAATGAACTAAGTTCTTTTCACTGAAGCGTTATGCGCATGTCTAGTATTACAGGCTCAGTACGAATTATATAGCTTACAGTGAACGGTGAGCTGACGGGTTTTGTTAAAGCCATTGGTTACACAATTTATGGCCTATTGAACTAAAGTTGATTGTTGCATAAAATGAATATTTTGTATCACACATAGTTTTAATCGACTTCGGTTATTTTTACTTAATTTTTTCATTATTTTACAGATTTTTTTACACAACCTTGTTTGAATTTTAAATAGCTCTGCCGAAGGAGTTTTTGGAAGTTTTAGATGATACACGAATTTATTATTATTAGAATGCTGTGTAAGTGTCAGCTTAGAATAGCGCTACCCCATTTCTTCCGGTGGGTGTACGTAAGAGGCGACTAACGGTATTGGGGCTTTTAATGGATTTTTGGGCGATGCGGTTGAAGACCCATCACCGACAACCTTTATTTCACCATCTTTTCCCCACGCAACTTCCAAAAGTGGCTGAGGAATTTCTGATTCCCTAGCTCTGGCTACCCCTTCAAGGGATTTACAGCCGTGTGTATATGTATGTACGAATTTATTAGTTTCAAAATGTTTGGATCAATGATCAACCCTTTTACCGTGTCAATACGTTAAGTTGTAAAGCTCTTGGCAAACTTTTTGACAATGACGGTCAAAAATAATAGAAATAAACGATCTTTTATATTATTTATATAAATTAAAACATCTCAAAACATTAAAATATCTCCATTAGTTTCCATTGGGGTAAGCAGAGACTATCGATCGCCGCTTTGTACGATCCTGGCAAAGCTCTCGAGTGCAATTTTTATTCATAATTTTTTTTATTTATTAAGTTGAAAGGGGTAGTGACATTCTAAGCCGGCACTACACAGCTTTATAAGTACAAACCAAAAAAAAGTGTAATATTTTACGTTCATCGAGCATATTGGAAACCCGATCAGCAATATAAATATTACACAATATTTGAGTTTCGACTTCGACGCACACCTGTTTGGAGTCCGAGCCTTCTGAATAATTAACAAACAATTTCTGTCCGTTTCAGTTCGGCCTTTGTTTATTTGTTAGCTATACAACCGAAACTTTTATTTTGTATCCAATATACTAAAATATTACAAACCCTTTGTTTACAAAGCGGTTATATTTACATAGCCTTTCCATTAGTTGAGTGCACGCTTATATGACGGTATTTTAAATTTTGCAGTAACTATTATTCGTGATTGATGTGATTTTATTTTAATTTTTACTACCTTTTTAAGATACAAATATTAAAAGTCAGCTATATATTTGTTATCCGGACTATTAACCGTTGTAATGAGTTGCATTCTATTGGTGATAGCACAATGGTTGGTGAACCTTCACTACCAAGATGACCTACGACGGCATTACCAAGCTTCATTTTTGAAAACTAGGTAAACTAAGCAAGAACTATTCACTAATAACGTGATATTTTAGAGTATTTAGTTAACCCAAATCACTCTGTTTGCTGGTACATAATGAATATTTCAGTTAGACTCAGCATCAGCGCACAAAGCCAAATCAACTCAGCATTGCTTAGGCGTAAATTTAAGGGATTTAATTGCTTCCGAAGATTGCCCTCTGCAAATCCTTAATCTTTTGGATTATTCCTTATGGAATATTTCAGAGAACGAGGCCTGTTCAAAGTATTATTAAAATAAAGGGTCACTTAAATCTGATTTAGTCGAGACAGGTGCCCTTTACTATTTAAAAAAATTACTGGAGGAATATGTTAAAGCTAAAGAAAGTAAAAATAATATAATAATGTAAGATAGTAATGTTTATAGTTCTGTAAAAAATATGTACGTTTATAAATGCATGCTTTTAAAATAACACAAAAGTCCCTGCTACACCTTCGAGAATATATATTGTGAAAACTATATGTCTGTCTGTATGTGTCTCTTTATGTTGTTACTAGATCGTATTCGTATCCTATCGTAGAATAATTCTTTAAAACTTTAATATAAGGATTCTACTAATTAAATATCGAAAATTATAATAGTATCTTTCAACCCCTTATATCTTTAGCCATCGTTTGTTACAAAGCAAATTTCAAGCTGACTATCAAATCACAAAGTTGACGTGAAATACGAGTCACTGAAAAAAAAAGCCTTTTTCCTTCTCTATCATTTCAATAAGATTTCATTCTATAGAATCAACCGATTTTTTAACCCTGTCTGATACTAATTGAAAGTAGTATAATTTGATACTGTTTTGTACTGGAGTAGTTATTTTGCGAAATGGTTGTATTAATTTATAAGTTGTAAACATAAAAAAGGTTTTAGATCTTAAGCTATTTAAAAGAAATGGTAAGCAAAGATTATAGTATACGGTCAATCAGGGCGAATTCATTTGTCACTAATAAATAAAACATACCTTTTACTTCTTTTTTAATGCTTTGTAGTATCGGCTCATAATAGCACTACCCCATTTCTCCCCATGGGTGATCGTAAGAGGCGACTAAGGTATCGGTAAGGGTATCGGGCCTTTTAAGTGATTTTTGAGCGATGCAGTTGGAGATCATCACCAAAAACATTTATGTCAAAATCTTTTCCCGACTGAACTTCCAAATGCGCCTTCTTCCCTTTCTGGGATTTATAGCCGTGAGTATATGTATGCACCTTTACTTAATTGGAATTTCAATTAAAAAAAAGATTTTTATGATTAGTTACTTGAAAACATATTGTTCTAGGAATCGTGGAAGAGGCAATCAAACACAGGTAAGTTACAGTTAGATCCCGGAGGACTCGTTCGTGAAGTAAGTAACGAATATTTCATGATAAAGTACGTGTCATAAGCGATTTATGTTCTTCATATTTGTCTTTGATTTATACTTCTTCTTTACGTAGGTATGTGTTGTTGTATTTACTAATTTTAAATTTTCAAAGGAAATCTATTATTTGCACCAAATAAGATATACAATTAGGTATTTCTTTGCGCTAGACACATTTGTATAAAATTTTACTTCTAGATAAGCTGTAACAATCATGTTTTGATGTGAAATTAATTCATTATATGGTAAAGTTTTATGTAAATTTTTTATTGATCCTAAAATACCTTTTTCGATTATGAGTAGTAAATTTTTAATGACAACATGTTCGTCTAATAGTGTTAACCTTTTAAGGACAGCTCACGGAAAACTACAGGATTCAATCTTATTTCAGTACTATGTACGCAATAGTACTATAAACACTTTAAGTATAACGATGTATTGAATTTCGTCCTTTTACTCATGCGTAAAAAATAAAATAAACGAGTACTTTTCCAACAGGAATACGTCTCAAATTTAACTAAAAGGAAAGATCCCTTTTCCACGCTGTTGATCTTCACATATGCTGAAGTATATGCTTCTCATAAAATCTTGTTTACTGAAAGTGAAACAGATTTCTTGATTTCTTTAAACCTATCTCCGTTCAAAATATTGTATCTTTTGGTGAGTATTAAGATATCTTTTTCAATAACATATTACTGTTTTAGTTAAATGAATATGCAGGCGACCGAAGTATGAAGAATAAAAGAGCATGTATGAAAAGATTGATGGATGTAAACGAAGCTAACGAGGTTTGCCAGGATCGTATAAAGTGGCGATTATAGTCTCTGCTTACCCCAATGGGAAATAATGGCGTGAGCATCTGTATGCATGTGTGTGTCAAACCAAAATAACTATATAGGTAAATTCATATTGTTTGTTATGTACAAAGAGACAATATAAATAGCAATGTCAGTAGGTGACAATCTCAAAAGATACATTATTTAGATCAAATAGAGATAGTGCCGAAAAAAGCTGAGGAAATAAAGCGAGTGAGGTATGCCCAGGATTATCAAGTGGCAATAGAAAGTATTACCAATCCAAGGATATAAGATAGGCAAAAGGGACACAAATATATTTTACAGGCAGTTAAAAAAGGTACGCATTCTATTATCGTTGTCGATGTAAAGGTTGATCGGTTTTTTGCACTATTTTTTGTTTAGTGTGAGGGGAAAGAAAAATAAGGGGTAAGAGAAAAGTACGCCTATCATCGTTCTTTATGTGAAGAGAAGACCTCCTGCACTCATACATTCGACATATACAATCACTGCTCATGATCTTATGCCATTGAGCGTGATGTTACATAACTTTTGTCACTTGAAATTTACATACATACATATACTCATGGCTATAAATCCCTAAAAGGGGTAGCCAGAGCTTCAGAATAAGAAATTCCTTAGCCACTTTTGGAAGTTGAGCGGGGAAAAGATTGTACAATAAAGGTGCTTGGTGACGGGTCTCCACCCACATCGCCCAAAAATCACTATATAAGCTTCAATACCCTTAGTCTTCTCTTACGATTAACCACGGCGAGCAATAGGGTACTTTTTACATTTAACTTTCGATTTTCGGTTTTCAAGCTTTCATTTTAATCAAAACTACACAAACAAAACTTTCCTCTTTATATTGGTAGTGTGCCTATATTGGAATAAAAGAAACTACAAGCGAGAAAAATTTGTTTAATTTGTTTCGTATCTTCAAAATCTTGAAGCTATGATTGAATATTCCCTCGTTTGAATATGTCTTGAACCCCTTTGTGTATCGGACAGAGACCCATTATAGTTGAAATGTTATTACGAAATTGAAACGGACGGCTAAAGATATCTTATTACATTAGTTTGCCCTTTGAAACTTACTTAATATTTATCACAAGGCATTTTATCATGTAATTCTGAAATTCAAAGCATCTTAAGAAAATCAAATGAAATTTCAGACTGTTGATTTCATATTGTTTCATTAGCAACAGTGCGTGCTCTGACTTTTAATTGGATTAAGGTGAAATTTCGTTGTCAAGAAGTATTGTTAATTAAACATACAAAATGAGTGCTTTACCCTGAAACCAGCAAGTTTACCTACATTATTAATGTAACGCTACTATTATTTACTTCCATTAGCATTTACGCTGTATACCAAGTGTTAGTTTTTTTGTGATATTGTTTAGACAAATAATCTTGCTAGTGGAAAAAGAAGTTAGCCTATTTGCAGATGACAGGGGTTAAGTTTGGCTGTAGAATATATGTGGTATCATTCTAAAGTGGCAATATCATTATTTTCTTTTACAATAATGCACTATTTTGGCTATAAGTATTTTATCAAAAAGTTATTATTTTAACATCATTCTACGAGTATATTACACACTGCCTCTCACTGGTTGAGCGGTTATCTCCCGGATGGGGTTCAATTACAAATTAAATTAGTAAAATGGCTGAAAATCAGTTAAAAGGCAAAGGTCTATGAATAATGCTCAGCCAGAAGCCGATTCTTGGCCTTCGTGTGCCTTAAAGTGTTATTTTAATTTCTTTTTTTTTTGGTTTCTCTAGTTTTACCATATAAATAACTTTCAATTTGTAAATTCTATTTTCCGAAAGTAGATGAGCTATCTTTCTTTTTTTGTCTTTTTTAATACAGTTTGGTTGACAAGCTGCTTAAGCCGTCGTCGGATCAGGCATCACAGTTGTAGTCGTTCGACTGTCAACCCGCACTTGGCCAGCTTGGTGGACTATGGCCATATAACTTAATTCCGGGAATGATAAAAACTCTCGTTGGGGACATATAACAGCTCTGATTAAAATCACATTACTTCACAGATCACATTCAAATAAATTTAATCAGAGTAACATAAATTTAATTACGAAATCCTACGAGATACGTTATATTAAAATTGCATTATTTCAGCTCGTTGGTAATGTGTAGTGCCGCAGGCTGGTAATAAAATAGGCAGTAAAATTAGCCACTGTTTTACTATAGAAGAAAGGGAGTGAAAATAATTACCCATTCTCTTCCTAGTAGAAACCTGGGAGATGTATAAAATTTACGAAATTGCGTTCGTAACACATAACCAACGCGCTGTAAAAGGATACATATATATACCCACGCTATAGCTCCCATTGGAGTATGAAGAGACTATCGATCGCCACTTTCAAAAATCGGACTTAAGACCTTTATAAGCAAATTCTCAATTTGATAAAATATAACATAACAGCCAAATTCAGCCCACACTTGTTTATTTCAGGCACATTTTTGTCATCAAAAGTTTTATATGTCAAAACATTATGCATTTATTTTTTGCCGAATTAAGATTCGGTTTTTAGATAATCTTCTACATAAACATTCAAATACAGGTGTAATTTGTTTTTACTTCAAAATTACGAATTGGGTTCTCTCTGAATTACTTTCCAAAACGCTTTTCGTAAATTTTAATGAGGTTTGTTTTGACGTTGATTTATTCACTACTTATGATAAAAGAGACGAGCTGTACTGTCCTTCATTTCTCCAAATTGGATGGTTATTTAATTACACAGAAAATTGCATTAAGTTTAACTGAACTTTTAAATGAAAATTTGAAAAGGTGAAAAAATAATGGACCTTTAGGTGACACTTTGTTGTGTTTTGTACAAAATAAGTAATTTCAAACTTTTTCTTTCTGTATCATTTGCGTAAAACTGCTCTTTGGTTCACTGTGCGGGGCCATAAAAAACGTAATATGTTATATTATACATATACTCACGGCCATAAATCCCACAAAGGGGTCGCCCGAGCTTCAAAGCTAAAAACTACACAGCCACATTTGGAAGTTGATAGAGGGAATTAAGTATCGTTGGATGCCGGGGCCACTAATATGCATAAACCGTATTGGGAAAAAACCAACTACTTTGCTTACCTTCTTTTAAAATAAGACAAATTAAGTCATGAAAGGAACAGTTTATAAAACCGTATGAAAAAAGTGTAATCCCCACGCTGTAATGAACAGCCTCAAAGGGTTGTAATTGCTGACCAAGTTAGTCCAGTGGCAGAGTTATTTTATTACTCACGTAAGCCATTATTCTGAGCTAGTTAGTTCTTAAAACTTTCATTGTAACATTTAATTTGCGTTAATTTAGCTGATGTTACTAAAGATTCGCTAACGCTATCATAGATTGAGCACAAATAATCTTCTGAACAAAAATAAGTACTGTCACATTGTAAACCAGAACCTTGCAAAAACAATAGCCGAATCTATAAGTTTTGATAAAAATAGATATCAAATTCATCGTTTATAGTATGAAAAGATAGATGAATGTAGAAGAAAATTTTAAAAGTTTTAAGAGGTGACCGTTAGTTTCTGCCAAGCCAAATGGGAATAATGGCATGAATAAAAACCATTTAATATATATTTAATAATAAGATGTTACTAAACCCAATATCACTCTGTACTTATAACTGATTTACAGTAAAAAAACCTTTAAGAACAATATAAAGCCCCGTTAAGTCGAGCAATAATGCGGCACGGCCGTACTATACTTATCTTTAAGCAGTTCAGACCATTTTTCACCCCCTCGCAACTTAGGGAGATAAAACTATACGCCTATATTTTCAGTAACCGAGAAAGCGTTTTGCAAAAAAACCTTAAGCTATTGTATGAAAACTTAATTTATCTTAGAACCAAAACATTATCTGAGCCTGTAAATGTTTTCAATGAGGGTAGGTTAAATCTAGAAAAAAATACTTAATCTACACAAATATTATAAAGAGGAAAACTTTGTTTGTTTAAATGTAATGAATATGCATAAAAATACAAGAACGATTTTAAAAATTCTTTCATTATACTAGGCTATATTTTATTTAGGATAAAATAGGGTAATGTGCCCTAAATCATAGGCAAGAGATATTTGAGAAAAGTTACTTATTTTGTGTACGCTGCTGTGTGAGTAATAAAAGTTGTGAGGATAATATTAAAAAACATATTTTTTCTCATCGCATGACAGAGATCCTCAGTGGGTTGATCTCAATTTGATGACAGCTAGTGAATGTCCATCAATGTTTGACAGTACAAAATCGATCGGGTCAGCTAGTCTATCTATATACCCAGCAATTCAATAAACTTTACAAAAATAGCTCAGTTCTACTAGAAAGGAAGCAAATGGTTTCAAATATTGAATCTATTCTAAGAGTTAGACGGTTTAACCTGTATTCTGTATTGATCTGTGACAAGAATAGTAAATGATTTTGATGCTTATAAGATTGAGAAGTTTGTGGTGAGTGTTAGTATTGTTTTGTTGCGAAATATGTCATAAGTTATGATGAGTTTTATTATCGTTTTTATTAATACTCGTACCATATAATAATAAAAAAAATCATTTTAAAAGTATTTGGACCGTAAGTATATTTTTTTGCAAATCAGAAAATCAGTCAGGTATAAATAGAATTATAATACCAATATGTGTTAAAATGATTTTGTTGAAATCCCAGAATAGAATATACTCATATCATATTAAATCATCATACATAACAAACAATTTAAATTAAGAAGCTTTAAAAAGTGCCAAAGGATTTTGCCTCAACAGTATTTTACTGAATGATGAAAAAAAAAAACAATACCTTATATTTATACAAATGTATGTAATTCTCTGTTGATTAATTTTCAGTATTCATTAGAATAAAATGATTTCATGTAAGTAAATACTAAAGATGAACTTAAGCACCTTTGACAGTTTTTAAATTGCTAACAATCATATCTGTGTCGCGTGTATGTATAATCAAATTGATAAAATATCACATGATTTTAAGAAGTATCCGTCTTACGTTGTGTACGGGTAAAAAACTCAGTCTTAAAAATTAAAATATCCGGGTATAAAAAATATTCAATCACCCTTTATCTTATTGTTGAATGGTTATTCAACTATTTGATTGAAATTAACCTATGAATGTTCAAAATGAACTAAAAGTAACGTTGAAAATGTTGGCAAACTTTGGCACAGATAAGCCTATTGTTGAAACAAATAAATTGTATCGTGAAAACGATTTAATAAAAAACCGCTTAAGCTCTAACATCCAAAAATATTTCGATGTCATTGGACTTGGCACCGGCAACAATGCCATCTCATAGATTAAAATTGCTTTACAGAAGTATAAAACGGTTGGCGTCATTAAATGTTCTGCACTAGGTGATATGGCTTGCTGCAAAATTATCCAATTCATTTTTATTTGTAAAACCTTCACAATGGTTAATGTTCCCTGTACAAAATCTCAATTCACGTACAAGAAGTAAATTATATCTAACACTTACCAATTTAAATTTCAGTAGAGAAGACCATACAGTACAGATGAGGATTATAAATATAATTTCAACACGGTGCTAAAACACACGAACATACTGAACTAATACACGGATTCGAAAACTATGACACCAAGTCGTCACACTGTCTATCGCTTATATTTATTAGTCACTTAAATTTGGTCGCACTTATAAATTACAGGGATAAAACAATCTCAAAATCACTACAAATTCGTTACAGTCCCAAAAACTTGTGTATACATTTATAGTTTTTTTTACGAAATTTTCAGTCGAGTCTTATGTAAATATAGGTTTTGGTACAGTTCTTTATCCAAGTGCATTGTAAATGTTAATCAAATGAAAAAATGTGCTAGTAGTTTACATAATCACTGGTAATCTATTCTTGGAGACTTATTGAAGAGTTTGGAAATATTTTGAAGAAACCAAAATAATCGTATCGCGTTTGAAGTTTTTGTCGATTTGTAAGTCGTTTTCCATGAGTGGAACGCGCGCGAGTGAGCTACGTTGGGCGGCGTACGCAGGGCGGGCGGGACGGTCGGCGTTCGGTGCCTCACTACCGTTGTCACTCCAACCTGCTGCTGCCCGCATGCACCCTGCAGTGACACATCACGCTATGTTCTTACATACTCAACTACCAAATTTAAACATGAATTTTAACTAATGTAGGTCAATCGATAGCAAAGAAAATAATTCTTACAATATTTATCCGCATAGATAATTACTATAATTGCTTGAGTTATATATGTTACTGCGTAATATTATGAGGGAATTTAATATTACTTGATACAAAAATAAGGTTTATTATGATGTTACTAAATAAGATAAATTCAGTAATAATGAGTTACGGATATTACAATAATAAAATTAGAGAAACCATGACAAGGTTATGGAATGTTGAGCAATATATTTATATGGATACAAATTTGCAAAGTTCAGCTATTCTCATTGGACTTAGTTTCAGTCATTAGTTTGATACCTAACCAACTAATTGTAAATTTGCATGACGCGTGGTTACGTCACTAATACGTTTATTGAAGTTGAAGTGTCGTCGCGCAGTTATTTTCGCATCGCGACATCTCCGCAAGTAACAGCCAAAGAATGTAATTTTAGAAAAAATATTGGACAGCTGTAAGGTCAGCTTTGTAAACAATCGTATTTGAAATATTCGCAAGTGTAATTAGTATGATATAGATGTTACTCGTTTTTTATATTTTGTGCATATATAATTTACATTTATGATTCAATAAATTCATTCTGGTAATTCATAGGAGCATAAAATTTGGGATTAACACTGAGAATTTAAAATTATCTTATATTTCAACCAGCCTTAAAGTACCAAACAAAGAAAATTGCACAAAATATACAAATTTTTTCAACTGTATTTTTTTCTATTGTTAATTTATATTATTTACCGTGTTATTTTAGAAGGTTTTTAAAATTGACAAAATGTAGTCAGGAACATGGCAAATATACTTGGCTTTAAAGAGAACTCCTTCACATATATAATGATATGAGTAGGCAGAGAACCATTAACTATATTTTTACAGATATAATAAAAACAAGGAAGCTTTTTGTTCCCATTAAGGTAGGATGAGACTATTATATATATTCATTAATATTTTTATGCATACAATTTAATTCTTCATAAGACGGCTGTCGTTTTGAGCAACTTCTCTATTTGATCTAAATTTCAACTCTACGATTGTTGTAACTTATAACATAAACTCAAGTCCATAGTTCCCGTTGGGGTAGGCAAAGACTATCTATCGCCACTTTATATGATCTTGTTTCTGTCATGATTGTCATCTACTGACTTTTCCATCTCTTTTGTCTCTATACAACACTTTAATCAATTAATTTTATCCATCAACTCTCTGCGTCTTTACCTCCTTAAGATTTTCTTTTTCTATCTTTTTAAAGTATTATCTTCCACACTACACTAATACTTATGACATAAGTGCTCACTCACTCTCATAACTTGATAACATATTTTTTCTGAGCGACCTCTACTCTACTGCTTTGCTATGACCATTTCAGTGATGTACTCAAAAACAAGTTGTCTTTCCTGCACCCAATTTTCAATATTATCTTCCTTTTCACCCTTTTATGTTCAGTTTTATTCATCTCTATTTACAACAAAACCTTTGGTTAGAATATACCAACAATGCTAAAGAGACTGATGGCGCGGTAATATCTAGCCTCTTGGTGTGACCTTTTTCCTCATATAAGAGCGCAATTACCGCTCTAAAGAAATCGGTGCGTACATTTTCCTTTGGTAAAAAAAGTATTACATACATCCATAGACACATTTATACGTAAAAGGGGTAGCCCAAGTTTCTGGAAGTTCAGCGGGGTATTAATGTATAATAAATGCTTTAAAAAAAAAAGAAAAAAAAGAAAAGAAAATGTTTATTCGCTGCTGCAAATTAAATTAGTACTACACAAAAATATAAAACATGTTAAAAGAACACAATGAAAAACAAAACTTAAAGATCTTAAAACATAAAACAACATAAATTAAAAATAATGCACAGCAACGAATAGGATTCTGACTCAGTATTTCGTTATGAGTTTCACCTCACTACACACTTCTTGTTTTCAGTCTTATCTTTTGGTGATGGGTCTCCAACCACATCGACCAAAAATCACTTAGTAAACCATGAGTTGCTTCTCAAACACCCACGGGAAGAAATGTTATTAGTACATACATACATACATATACTCACGGCTATAAATCCCTAGATGGGGTAGCCAGAGCTAAGGAATCAGAAATTCCTCAGCCACTTTTGGAAAGTTAAGTGGGGAAAAGATGGTAAAATAAAGGTTGTTGGTGATGGGTCTCCAACCGCATCGCCCAAAAATCCCTTTAAATCCCCAATACCGTTAGTCGCCTCTTACGTACACCCGCCGGAAGAATTGGGGTAATGCTATTCTAAGCCGACACTACACAGCAGCAGCAGTAGTATATGAGTAAAACTTAGAATCTAACAACCTATTACCAGATCTTTCATTCTGTAATCCGCAGCCGATTTTCTCACTTCCATACTTTACATTTTCGTTAATTATTTGGAGCACCGTAACACGCATATTTTTGGATCATTGAATTCGTCATGATGAATATGATATAACTCGTTCATAATTTGATATTTTTTGTGACATAATCTTTTCATCGCCTAATTTATGAAAATTAGCTTTGATATATTCTATTTGATTATTGATAAGACTCATATAAGTTAGATGTATTTTCTCATTTGATGAAGTTTGAGTGCAACGCAAGCTGCAACCATATATATTTTTCATGAATCCATAATTATGCTTTGAGATATTTTTCTATGTCACACCATTGCATTGTGGAAAATTACTTATGCCTTTAGTTTCTATTTCTGAATTTACTAATGTTATTTCAGAATTCACTCTCACACCATTCTATCCCTTCTATATTATTATGTTCTTCTTTTTTAGATACAAAATATACTCACGTCATTTTTCCCATTAGAGAAGACAGAGACTATCGATCACCATTTTGAACAATTCTAGCAAACTTCACCAGCTCCGTTTACATCCATATTTTTTGCATACGTGCTGTTTTATTCTTCACACTTCGGACTTCTGCCTTTTTGAGCACACTCTACGTACGTACATATACCCACGCCAAGCCATTAATTCCCAAAAGGGGGTAGCCACAGCTACCAGTATCGTTGGTGATAAGTTTCGCATCGCCAGAAAACCACTTTATAAAGCCCCATTCGGTCCAAAAAGTGGTCATCATCTAGTTACTTGCCTAATTTGGGCTCTATAGATCTCTTTCATCATTTTAGTTTTTCAACACTGTTATATTCGAATTTACTTCTCTGCATTTATATAATCAGCTACACAAGCATCCATTCGTTTCGTAGCTCCGATCGCTAGTTAATCTAATCAAGTCTTCCTATTTTATCCTACTGCAATTTTATTTTGTTTATCCCACCAACTTGTTGCTGGTTCATTGTTCCTTCTACTCAGTCCACACACTTCCTACAAAAATTTGTCTAGCAAAAGAAGGAAGGTTCAATTGTTAATGAATAGGTGTAGTAACGACAAATATAGGAACGACCAGGATTTATTACGCATTAACAATGTATTAACACTTTTAATATCTATTTTCACCGGGTCAAACCCCATATTCATTTGAATTATTAATCGTGTCTTATTACATATTTTTTAAAGACCAACGACGAGTCCATAACTTTTCAGTTAAAACAAAGCATTGTGTAGTAGTCAATAGATGTAATGTGCAATCGTGAAAGTCTTAGAAAATACTACATAATATATTGCTAGTTTTGTAGAGCAACAAAGTATTAAACCCCACCTCTTCGAAACTCAATTCTCTCTATTCCCTCTTTAAATGTTAACCAATAATGTTTGTGAGTCTTCAATCGCATACTCGTATTAATATTTTAAGACCTAGACATCTTCCCTTTTAATATTAATAAAAAAAACTACACAATAGATTGAACGCTGCTTAATTAGGTGCATAATCATAAAAGAATAACTCCCATTCAACATAAAATCAATTCACGATTGAAGCCTTTGATAGAGCTATTGCACTACAATATTCTGGGATGCTATACAAGAATTCCAAGAATTGAATACTGAGCCCTTTTGTTCAGACACCAAAGTGCCTTTCAGTGTTGTTTTATTTTTAAACCTTTGCTCTGTCTGTCTACTGATATTTTTACCTAGCTATAAAAACTTTGTCGGCAGTCTGATTGATTCAAATAAATTTATATCTGTCGAGGTAATATTTAGGCCATGAGAACACCAATCGACTGAATGTCACGTGATGTTCAGAATTATAGAATCTCTTCGATTCCTTCTAGGATATACAAAATAAACGAGGTAAATGCAAAGAGTAAATGATGGAAATCGTTAAGTTTAGTAAATATTTTCTATTTCATACATACATATACTCACGGCCATAAATCCCAAAAACGGGTAGCCAGAACTTTAGAGGTATAAACTCATCAGACACATTTGGAAGTTGATAAAAATAACACAAGATGGTAGAAATAAAGTGTTGTTGGTGATGGGTTTACCCAAAAACCACTTAAAAAAGACTCATACAACACCCGCGGGAAGAAAGGGGTAGTAATAATTATTACTACCGTTTAGAGCCGGCTTAGATTATAATCTAAGCCGGCTCTAAACGGAACTTTCTAATTTAATATTCCGTATAAAAGTGAATATTTACTGGGGGTGAAAGCATTAAAACCTTAGTTTGAATCGTATTAGTACACGCGCGCTTTTTTATAATTGCTTATTATTATCTTTTTTTGTGTCTAATTTAATTCATATTCTGGAGATATTTCAAGCGTTTTTTTGGAGCAAAAACTAGAAAAAAAGTAACGTTTGTTAAGTATGATAAACAAATGCATTTAATGTTACGAGTAAAACAGCAATATGCTGCAGCGTGTATCACAAAACAATATAAAGTATTGGCTTTTATATTGAACCCCCTTGTATAAAAGAGAAAAATATTATAAACTTTAATTTTATTATTATATGTGAAACATTCAAGTGTGTTGCGATGGCCATTATTAATATCGTTTATTTCATGGGGGGTACAGATCCACAATCTTTTCTTGGCCGGCGGCGACTACCTACCTACCTAGTCGCCGCCCCGGCCAAGAAAAGATTGTGGATCTGTATTTATTATAAATTACATTCCATGTTTTTGTTAGACAGTTGTACCGACAGACTCACAGACAGTGAAATCGCAGTAATAGGTCCCCCTTTTCATCTTTTTGACACTTAAAAAAAAAAGACGGGTTTCCTTTAATGTTTGTTTTGAAATCATTCACATTTTTATCCATATATTTTTCGATTGTAAAAAGATTTATTGTTTCTGAATACAAAGCCTATTATTATATACATGTATGGATAAATAATACATGTATATTTATTTATTCGCCACTTTGCTCCAATCCTGACAAATCTCTTCTCACTTCGGACGCATGCCTTTGTAAGAACGTTTTTAATCTGGCCTTCAATAATATAATAAACTCTTTTAATTTGTACTTATTGTAAAAGAAATATAAATTAAATATTATGTTTTTAAGATGTGCAAAAAAAATAGTTTTCTATTCAAACTTTTTGCGCGGCCATCCCTTACTACGAGTAGTATCGCTCGTATCGCTACAACAGTAGCTCTATTTATCTCTTTCGCCACTTTACTCTCATCCATTTAGCTCTAATTATGCCAACAAACATAGCATGCCTTTTTCTATCTTGCACACTACGATATCTTTACACCTAATCGTTCACGAATCATACAATCTATTATAATATGTAATTGTATGTTCCCCGTAAATAGAACATATTTACTAATAAATAAAGAATAAATAAAGGAAAGAAAAATTTTCGACACAGGCGGGGATCGAACCCGCGACCTCGGGTAAACGCCCCGGACGCTCTGCCAACTGATAATCCCCACATGAGGTTTTCATGAACAAAAAGATTTAAATTAGAACATATTTGTTTCATAATACTTGCCGTCTAGTGCCGGCTTAGAATGTCGCTACCCCTTTCTACCCACGGGTGTCGTAAAAGGCGACTAAGGATATTGGGGCTTTTTATTGAATTTTTGGGCGATGCGGTTGGAGACCTTCATTGGGCTTCGAAATCTGTGGCTTTTCTTATGTTATGTGATTTTGGATTCAACTAATTACAGAGATGAAAACAAAAAAGATGTAAACTATATGACAGTGCATCTAGGCAATTTTCTTAATTGTATCAAATCATAATGATTGATATAATTGAAATTCACAACATATTTTGGCAGACTTGTGTAGTGTCGGCTTAAAATAGCTCTAACCCTTTTTCTCCCGCGGTTAAAGTAAGAGGCGACTTGGAGTGTTAGGGTCATTGCATGATTGTCAAGTAATATTTAAAAAAATGTTAATAAAAAATTGACAAACTCTTTGAGACAAATAAACGATGAGAAAAAAAACTTATTTATTTAAATGTTCTACGCAACAGAAGATTTTAATGAAATATAAGCCAAAAAACATTCCTGTTTAGTAAGTACCAAAGTGAGCAAATAATAAATCCTGGATTAAACTCGTCAGACATCGAGTAATCTTATTTGACCCTTAATGGTATATAGCAGTCGTAGCAAAAACTAATTGAGTGTTTATTTTCTGTCAATTGGATCTTTTACGTTACTACGTAAATAAAACGTAGAGATCAGCAGTATGATGGCAGTATGTAAGGTACATTTCAGAAGGTAATTTTGAAGGGGGTTTCCTTCAGAACTGTAAAGGGTAAAAAATCCTTTCAATAGAGATTTCTGAAGGGGGTAAGCTTTGATAGGGTTTTTCTATATTTAGGAACCTTAAGCAGCTTAATTTTTTTTACTCAATTAAATACCCCAATAAAAACCCTTAAAAAAGGAAATGTAAGGCCCCGCAATCAATGGGCTGAAGATGATGGTATATTTTTTTAATAATTATTTAAAAAAAAACACTCTTTACAAAAAATTACTGTTACATATTTATTAAAAAGCATGTTATGAATTTCTTAGTACCTATCTACCAACTATCTACATTTTTACATTGACACCGCCGCGCCATCTCGTTGCGAAATAAAGAAGTATAGCAACATACAGTTATTTGCTTGTTCTGAGTTACAAAATTCGTCGGAAAGATAATAGATGGCAGAGTTTCCAACTCAATATATATATATAATTTCCTAAACTTTAATTATAAAAATAATTCAGGTTTAACGAGTTAAAAAATAATTATTTCTCCTTATTTAATTTTTAACATTTACTTAATTAAATAATATTTTTTTTTAATTTTATTGTGTCTGTATTTATATGATAAATTTTAAGCTATATTTTTTTAAGGTATTTGCATTTAGATTGCAATATTTATGTGTATTTTTTTTATTAAAATCTTATTTTAATGAACATTTGTCTGTATTTTTAGTCCAGTTAGTTAGGTTCAGATCGCAATAATAAAATTAAAATTCCATCTAACCCGTTTCGAAACGCTTCGCACCCTTATGCATACATACATATATTCACGGCTATAAATCCCAAGAAGTGGTAGCCAAAGCTTTGGTATAAGAAATTTAGCCGCTTTTGGAAATTATGTGGGGATAAGATTGTAATATAAATGGTTTTGGTGATGGGTCTCCAACCGAACCACCCAGAAATTACTTAAAAAGCCCCATCACTCTTACATCCACAACCACCCACGGGAAGAAATGGGGTAGTGCTATTCTAAGCCGACACTACACAGTTACACGCTTATGCACATTTCTTATTTATGATGGTCTCCTGTTTGCACCGTTAGTCGAAGTAAATCTTGAACAACTGTGCCACATTTATGAAACTGGAATAGAGGCTGGGAAATAGGTCGCAGTTTGAGGTCAAGGCTCTTTACTAGGTAAAGGGACAAGGATGTCCTTATCTGTCGATTGTTTTTGGGTTTAAGATTTTTTACAATAATACTCTCATGCGAGTGTTGATTTTTATTAATTACTACAAAATTTATGCTTTAAAACATAATATTTTTACAATATTTTCGTTATAATTTATATTCTAGCGAACATATAATTAATGATATATCTTAAAAGCCAGCTTTCCATTATTCGTTTTTTAAACTATCCCTCATACATACATATACTCACGGCCATAAATCCTTAAAAGGGGTAGCCAGAGCTTAAGAGCTACAAAACTCCTCAGCCACATTTAGAAGTTGATAGGGGGATAAGGTTATTTGGGGGAGAAGGTGGTTAATTAAATAAACTTAATAAAAAACATAATCTTAATGAAAAATATTTTCGTTATTTTAATATTCTTTGATGAAAACATTGTTAGGTGGAGATAGCTACATTTTTCTATTGGTTCTATAAGTTTGACGTAAGCCGCTTTAAGCTGCGCGCGCATTCCACCCACGCCATTTTGTATTTTCCCCGAATGGTAAACTATTACTTGTGAGTGATGAACGGAGGTTTTAAACAGCTGCTATAGGCAAACATCTCTACATTTTTTCACATAGAGTGGTAGAGTTGTGCACTGTTTAGTGTATTTTATTACTTTAAACAGTTGTTTACATATTTAACTAATATATCCTCAAATCACTTCTTATAATTAAAATATAATTGACATAAAACTAATCGATAAAGTGTGTGAAAATAAAGTTAAAACCAATATTTAACTGTCAATTTATGTGTAGCGTATAAATGTTACACTGAAGTTATCTGTAATTTACGTAGGCGGACGTTCCACGAGAAATCGATAAAAGGAATTTCGCTGTCTCTTTTCGCCTTGTTGTGGATCAGTGACTGTGAAGAAGACAGATGATATTACCCTGGGTACAGCCACACCATTGAGAAACACTTATTGTGAGATTGGTATTTCTCTTTATTTTCTGTTGTGGTGTCAAGAATAAATTGTGATAAAATGTAAGTAAAATAAGTGATTTATATTTATTTAGACATTAGACATCATACACTAGACATATCATTTATCTTAAAATACATTAAACATTAGTAATCACACGAAAAATAGAGATGTTTATTTCCAAAAATCTAGGAAACGTTCACCTGGTATGGTTTAAAAATCTTATTCAACATCAATACTTTGAAAAACTACCGAATAAATTTAAAAACTTTATTTATAAGATCAAAAAGACATCGGTGCATTACAACACGACTAATATTTTCTTCAAAGATTATTGGTCAGATCTTATGCATTATCCATTTGAAAAGAACTTAAAGAATAATAAAATTTAGAGATGGGACATTCACTATTCAAGACCATATACTACTTGTTAATGGGTAACTTAAATAGACAGTGAAATAATTTAAGATAACTTGCATTTTTTATCTATGAATAAACGAGGTAGTAAGAGTAGGATAGCGCCATTACAACCCGGAAGTGCATACAGTGATCTTTAATATATTTCACAAGTTAACAGAGTAAATAAAGTTATAGTAAAATTAAATACAGTTTTCAATAACATACATACATAAATTCACGCCATTTTATAATATTGGGGTAGGCAGAGAATATCGATAATCACTTTGTACGATCCTAACAAACCTCTCTAGCTTCGTTCACATTCAACAATCTTTTAATACATGCTCTTTTACTAAAAAAGTTAACTGAAAAGACTGAAAACAGTACATTTGCGAAATAAAGTTCATATTTAGCTTCGGAACCAACGATGTTCTTTCTATCAATAATATTAAGTAATAACTTAATTACAAGTGGGGCAAATTTCAATACCTTAATACCCCTAATTGTAATCCTCATTTTTTTAAGATTACAATATTGCAATATTGATTGCAAATTAATGACGTACATATTATTTGTAGCAACCTTTGCGGCGTAAAGGTCATGGCCTGAAAAGCAGCAGGTCTCATGATTGGTCCTTGCCTATTAAAATAAAGTATTATGTTTCTCTATTTAGTTTCGAGGTAAATTGCTGTCTGTTTTGCTGGCTTTGCTATGTAATGTCGGCTTGGAATAGCACTAACTAATTTCTTCATGGGGTACCATTTCTACCCATGGGAGTCGTAAGAGGCGGCTAAGGGTATTGGGGATTTTTTGCAATTTTTGGGCAATACGGTTGGAGACCACCACCACCAGTAAACTTAATTTTACAATTTTTCCGTACTAATTTTCCAAAATTGGCTAAGGAATTTCTTATTGCAAAGCTCTGGCTACCTCTTTTAGGGATTTATAACCGTGAATATATATGTGTATCAAAAAAAAATATTGTACATAAAAACTTTAACTTACCGTTCACGACGTATAACTCCGAAGGGATGATTAGAAAAACTAAAACATTTGTGTTAGCTTCTATTCTGTGTAGTCAAAAAATATAAAACAGTCTTTTATTATTCTTGAATTAATTTCTAGTGATGATTTTGAAAGAAACATATTCTTGAATAACGATATTCCATGTTATTAGGTTATGAAGTAAGTTTTCTAATGTCCACCTAGACCAGTCCATGTCCAAATTCATTAGAGTTTAACCTGTTTAGGTTAAAACATGGTTAAAACTAAGTTATCAAGACCGAAGCAAAGGAACCATAATGATGACAAAGTCATAATAAAATGTTTTAAAATCTATTAGTGTCAAAATGATAAGTGCCTATAACTGTGTTTTAAGTTATTTCAGTACATTTTTGTGATTGCGCCACCACCACACCGTATGTGTAATTTGTTATCTCGCTGATAAATAAAATCCATACTTTCAGTACATTTGGTATTAAATATATAAAGCTCTTTACTATAAATTTCCGTTTTTCCGGTGGGTGTACGTAAGAGGCGACTAACGGTATTGGGTCTCTTAAGGGACTTTTGGGCGATGCGGTTGGAGACCCATCACCAAAAACCTTTGTTTTACCATCTATTCCCCACTCAACTTTCCAAAAGTGGCTGAGGAATTTCTGATTCCTTAGCTCTGGCTACCCCTTCTAGGGATTTATAGCCGTGAGTATATGTATGTATGTATGTACTATAAATACTATTCAGTAACCCCATTTTGTGCATGCAATAAAGTAGGGCATAAAGTTTATCTACACCGATTTATATCTACGATGCGGCATTTTTACTTCATAACCCCGTAATAGAATGTAAATTGCTTAATTTCATGTATTGATCGATGATGAATATTACTAGTTCAAAATAAAAAGTTTTTTAAATATAATATTTATAAATATATAATTATATGAGTCATGCATATAGATCCTACCATAATCTTACAAACTAATAAGTATATGACACACGCATTTAGGCCTACTAGCCAATCAATGTAACAGTTTAAATTCCAAAAAGATAGATAAAGATATTTCCATAGTTTTTTTTGCACGGGCAAAATTAGTAAATAGATGGTAAATGAGATGTTTACTGCTACTTTTCCAACATTCACTTAAAAGTATCAATACTCACGCCGTTAATTCTCATTAGGGTTTGCAAAGACTTTCGATCGTCACTTTGTACGATTCGGGCTACGTTCACATCCATTAATCTTTTCATGCATGGTCTTTCATTCTTCATACTTAGGATCTGGCCTTTTTGAGCACACTCTCTTAAAAAATTCGATACTGTATATGTCTTTGTATAAACCCGCGCGGAGAGTGATAGGGGCGTGATGTTCTAGGCAAACACTACACTAGTGTGTGGTCCATATATCACTAATTTAGCGTATGTCTTTTAGCATTTGCATTCTGATCATCAATACTAATTAAATCTTTTGGACCAAAGGTTTCGTCAAAATGAAGAGCTATTATTTTTGCACTCTATATTTGTGTGTATCAATTATGTTTCATCATAAAAGCTATACTACTTAACTAATTTCATTAATAGGGTATCAAACACAATATTATATATTTCGAATACTTACCTGAAAAAAGTCGAACTAAGATAATCATCACGTGATGATATCAAATAGCAAAGCGTATGCAAGATAAAACAAAAGTATGTTTTATGCTACTGAAGTTTAACAAAGGTATATTAATATGTGTAGATGAAACAATGTACATTAATTCCACTGTTTGTTACAAGTTTTATATTACTTCTAATTTGCGAAATATTTTTTGGTTTACGGCTCTTACCTTGACCTTTTTTTAAGTTATGCATAACTGAAACCCTATCGTATCGTCTCTTTTGGTCTCATTTTTACGTAGAGGGGTTGTAGTTCTCAGTCGTTTCTACTCTCAATTATCAATATTATAATTAATAAAATGACATCCACCGCGAATCTACTAGATTACTAGAACCGACTAGAATTACTAGAAAATAAATTTATTAAATATGGGTGATCGTAAGAAGCGTGTAAGGATATTGGGGCTAAGTAAGGGATTTTTGGGCGATGCAGTTGGAGACCGGCTTTGCTATGTAATTTCGGCTTAGAAAAGCACCAACCCATTTCTTCACGGGGTACCATTTATACCTTGGGGTGATTCTAGAAGGCGAATAAAGATATAGGAGCTTTTTAAGTATTTTTGGGCGTAGCAGTTGGAGACACAAGATCACAAACAACCTTAATTTTACTATCATTTCCCCCCGCACCCCGCACCTTCTAAAAGTAGCCGTAGTTTTTTTTATTCTGAAGCTCAAGCTACCCCTTGTACGGTTTATAGCCGTTTGTATATGCATGTATGAGTATATGCACTTGAATGAAGTAACACTGTATTATTTACAGATGGCCGGCGGTGGAGACCCAAAATGGCAGAAAGATGGAGCTGACCAAAACTTCGACTACATGTTTAAATTGCTTATCATTGGAAACAGCTCGGTTGGAAAAACAAGGTAATATTTTTAACACCTTTAATTTTATGAAAAATACACACATACATATACTAACGGCCATAAAACCAAAAAAAGGGGTAGCCAGAGCTTTAGAGCAAGAAACTCCTCAGCCACAATTGGAAGTTGATAGGGGACAAGATGGTAGAAGCAAAGTATCGCTAAAATACCATTGTAAAAATAAATGCTATTAAAACAATAAACGAAGGAAGAAATTAGCTTTGCGTTTAGAACAAAGATTCTATCAATGATTAATAAAGTACACCGAATGGATTGAAAAAGTGAATAGAAAATAACAAATGTACTCATACCGTTTGACATGTTTTATTTTGATTATTCTGTCTTTACTGGATCTGCTAGAAACAGTAATATCACCAAAATGTTTTTTTTTGTATACTTAACTTTAACTTTTTTTATTCTATAAATGTATCACATTGTGGTGGGTTTGATTAAATTGGAACACTTGAATTACTTTACCATATGGGAATACTGTTTCTCAATATACGAGTAACTCTTTTGGGAGACAGGTTCAAAATAGGCGATAGGCCTGCCCCCTATCACGTGAGTACACTGTCTAAGCAAAACGTGGGTACCTTCTCTGGACACTAGATGGCGCTGCCATGTGAGTTCAGAAGTGTTGGTACCTCTGCCAACCCCTTCGGGGATAAACGGCGTGAACGCTTATGTTTATGTATGTTCAAAATAATACTGTATTATGTTCTGATGAGACAATACATATTTTTTTATTAAATATATATTACACAACTAGTAGATCGTCCCAGCTTCGCACGGGTAGCGTTGTTTTTTTAAATATCTGAGGTTTCTTTCTTCAGTCACTGCTCAAGCATTGTGAAATTCAGCGCAATGTTTTCAATTAATTAAATTTATAGCACTCCCTAAACAGTGTAGTTTGGTGATTTTTAATGCGCTTTGATGAACGGTTCAATATTTCCGTTTAATAGCAAATTTTGAAATAAAACGCTATGAAGTATTTATAACAGTTTAAAAATTAAATCAGTACGTGATGTAGGATGCAACTACTGGCGCCATCTAGTATGTTATATGTAAATTAGTAAAGATTTGGTTTTGATCACGGGCGCGATGGCTTATTTTATGTATAATTTCGGTGTTTGTCTACCGATTTCTATGATATTTTTTTTATTGAATAGGTAATAATGTTACCTTTTTTAAATTTGGGATGAGTGAGATGTTTACAAACGTAAGAGTAAACAAATATAATCAGAATGATCCGAACTGCTAAGCTATCAGGAATTACACGTGTTATTGTGAGTCAACCGTAAAAGATAGACATGAACTGCTGAAAATTTTTTTTTAGATAATTTAATGAAGAATATTTCTGTCACACATGATTTCTATGTTAGTTTAACCATTGAGGCTGCACACGCGACGGAAGCTTAAAAAATGGAGTAACTTCTCCCGTTTTCCCAAAATTTCCCAAAATTCCCCTTTACTACTCTGCTGGAAAGTATACAAAAACCTGCGCAGGTGTATGAAGAATAATTGTACCAAGTTTCGTTAAAATCCGTCGAGCAGTTTTTATTTCCATAAGGAACATACAAACCGACAGACAGACAGACAGACAGACAGACCGACAAAAATTTTACTGATTGCATACTTATCACCACCTGATGGTTATTTTGAAAATATATTTCATGTACAGAATTGACCTCTCTACAGATTTATTATAAGTATAGATAGAAGATATCAGAAACAAGTACCTATCATCAACTAAAATGAGTTTTTGCAGGACGTAGTTTAGTCAATTTTAAAAATTAAGACAAAGAATAACGTTATTTTTTTTTTCTAAACAACTTAATCTTTCAATCGCCTAACAAGCCCCAAAACCTTTCATCGCCTTGTATTTTGCTCACGAAAACCAACGGGTAAGCTACATGCTAGCTATTTAAAAGAAACCAATTTTGAGTAAATTATAAAACATCATTTTTATGTGAAACTTATGATAAAGAAAACACAAATATTCATTGTTTAACGCCATAACTATGCTAGTTTCTTTTTTCCAGTTTCCTGTTTCGATACGCCGATGACTCGTTCACATCTGCATTCGTATCGACTGTAGGTATCGACTTCAAGGTGAAGACTGTGTTCCGCAATGACAAGCGTGTGAAACTTCAAATATGGGTATGTACTTCACAATATTGCACGTACAATAGTGGCCCCATTTTTTCTTACATACACAACATTTTCCTAAAAATATTGACATGGCAGTGACATTTTATTTAAGGTTTTATAAAATTATTTTAGGGAATCTCGTGGTCTCAAATTTATAAATAGCCCTTATTGCTATATTTTGGAGAATAAATATGTAACCAATATAAGCTGCTCTGCTCCAGAGTAAAATATTATTAAATAAATGTTCTTGTTTTGATAAAGACTTTTTCAAATGATTATTTACAAATTCAATATATTCGAAAATAGGTTAATAATATGTAGGTTATCGTTCTATTGCCGCTACCTTCCGTGTAAGCTTTTTATTTATATCAGGGAAATCTACCAAACTTATTTACGCCTAAGTCAAAAATTAGCCAAATTCTAAAAATAGAGAGTCACAGAAATTACAGTAAAATTAAAAAAGTTCTGATTTGTTCATAATTGTTTGAAACACTTTGGTATATGTTCAACTTTTACGTTTTCTTGAGCTTACCTGAGCTTCGATTGATCCTTTTCTTGGTGAAACTTAGAGTGCTCTCTTAGCTTGAGAGTTTCTGGCTCGGTTCTCATACTTGTTCACTGAATTGCTCTTCAAAATGATAATAAAAGTAACGTTGATACAAATTGTAGGAGTAAAAATCTCATTCATATGTTCTCATGCTATTAGGTTCGATTGTACAATCCTGAAAATATCTAGTGCTTTATTTACATACATATACATACATATACATATGCTCACGGCTACCCCTTAGCCAGAGCTAAGAAATTACAAAATTTCTCAGGCACTTTTGGAAGTTACGTGGGGAAAAGATTTTTATTTATTTATTTTATATTATTTGGGACATCAACAGCATATAACTTAAAATAACATAATGGTTAACAAAGTACAAACATAAGGCCAGTGACAGATATACACAGAAAATTCCGACAATACTTACAAAGAAGAAAAACTTAGCAGTTATAACTAACTAAACTTAGACTTAAACTTAACTTAGTAACAGACATAACCCATAAAAAGGAAATAAAATATGATCTACATTTAGATTTGAAAAGTGGGTAAAAGATAACAAAACGGAGACGAATAAAAGAGATAAATACAAATATACGGAATAAAGTGCAATATGAAGAGTATAACTGTTATATGAAGGTGTGTGTGTGTGTGTGTGTGTATGTGTGCATGTTTTATCACTTGTTTCCCTCATCATCCTACATAACATAACATAACATAAACGTTCACGCCGAATATCCCCGAAGGGGTTGGCAGAGGTACTAATACTTCTGAACATCACGTGACTTTGTCACCTGGTGTTCAGAGTACCCACGTTTTGCATGGACAGTGTACTCACGTGATAGGGGGCAGGCCTTTCGCCGTTTTGTACGAATACACTGTCACATGACTAAGTACAACTCAGCCATGTGGGTTTCCTCACGATGTTTTCCCTCACCGTTAACAACCATGATAAATTAACCACACATATGTCTTTAGAAAAGACAAATTGGTGTAGGCCCGACCCAGGATTTGAACACTAGTCGTTTGCACGATAACCGAGTGTTCTACCCACTGGGCTATCACGGTTGTCATCATCCTCTATTAAAAATTTAATGATGTCATGACGGAACTTGGCTTTGGAGGTATAAAACGGATCTAAGCCGCTAAATTTTTTATTGAATACAGAGGCAAGACGGACTAAGGTAGAATTTTGGGCATAATTGGTGTGAACGAGAGGAATGGAGAATAATCTATTGGATGTATGGCGAGTACGTCGTTGTGGAACACAAAGCGTGGGAGAATCGAGGCGGCCCAAAAGGATATCGTGGAGCACCATCATATCCAACAATACTCTGCGATCTTCAAGAGTTATGAAGTGATGCTGTTGACAAGATTCTTCGTACGAGCGACCCTGTATATGAGATCTATAATTCAGGTGCTTCAAGAATTTGGACTGAATACGCTCAATACGATGGTTAAATATAGAATGTTGGTGATGGGTCTCCCAAAAAAAACCGCATCGCCCAAAAATCCCTTAAAAGCCCCAATACCGATAGTCGCCTCTTAGGTACCCCCACCGGAAGAAATGGGGTAGTGCTATTCTAAGCTGACACTACACAGCAGTTTATTTACATACAATGTTTAAAAACAATGTACAAGGGTTTGTACATCCTTTTCACGCCAGCCTTTCTTAGTACACTCTGAACATCGTACTAGTCTTGAAGGAGCCTTGTAGTTGGGTTATTAGTATTCCAAATTATGTTTTATAGGTTTTTGACAATATCAAACAGTTATAATAGTATATGTATGCAATACGCAAAGTGCTTTATCCCTGTTTTTTTTGCAAGAATTGCAAGAGATTGCAATTAAAAGAGGCAATGCGGCAGGGATTGTAAGCACTTTCCAGACTCAAAACCTCTAGCGTAAATTTATGATATTAACCTAAGTGTGCTTATTGGTGTTTTATCAGATATGATGTAACTTATTTTGACTAATATAAATATCTTTGTTTAACCATATGATTTTTATTTCAGGATACTGCTGGCCAGGAACGTTACCGCACTATTACAACAGCCTACTACCGGGGTGCGATGGGTTTCATACTTATGTATGACATAACGAACGAAGAAAGTTTTAACAGTGTGCAAGACTGGTAAGTTGGCAATACAATTATAATACATTCAAACATACATACATACATAGACTCACGGCTATAAATCCCTAGAAGGGTAGCCAGAGCTAAGGAATTAGAAAATCCTCAGGCACTTTTGGAAGTTGTGTGAGCGAAGATGGTGAAATAAATGTTGTTGGTGATGGGTCTCCAACCGCATCGCCCAAAAATCCCTCAAAAGCCCCAATACCGTTAGTCGCCTCTTACGTACATCCACCGGAAGACATGGGGTAGTGCTATTCTAAGCCGACACTACACAACACATTCAAACTTATCATTTACCAAGCTGAACATTATTTCCACGGCTATGAATTTCAAAAAACGATAGCAAGAACAAGTAAATTATTATTTTTTAGTAAATTTTGAATAATGCATTCATTTTTTAAAATAAAAAACTATCTCCAGCCAAATCGCCAAACTATCACTCAAAATGTCCAAATACTCATAGTTGTTTCATACGGCATCTATGAGAAGGAATAAATTAGTACTAATGTGAGCCGAAACAACACAACTTAATACTTTTATGAGATGCTTAATACTTTTAAAGATCCCTTGACATTTTATTATCCAGTGATAGAGTACCCATTTTTTGCCTTGACAGTGTACTAGCGTGATATGTCGTGGGCTTAATACATTATTACAATCAAGAAGATAGAATCAAGCAAAATTCAACTATGTAGGTTCCCTAAGAATGTCTTCTCACACACCGTTACCAAAATATTAATAAACCCACATATAACATCTGCTGGTTATAATTGCAAATAAATGAAAATATTCGGACAGTAAAAAAAGACAACTTTTAAATTTATCATGTATCATCTTGTAATCCAAATAGTATAATTTTATCATTATCATACATCCAGTAGATGTCCAAATCTAGACATAGCCCTTTTTTTAAAGATCTCCCTCACGGCTCTCAAAAATTTAAACAAGTCTAGATGCAATTAATGTGAACTTTACCCTTATTGCATCGTACGGTAGTTTTAAACTTTTATATTTTTATGGCTTACGGCATTATGTGTTATGTGTTCTACCCACTACCAATTAAGTATCTTACTAGTCAATCATCAATTTATAAACATACCAGACGACGTAGTATGGGTACACTTTCCTCAAGATAAACCGACGACTTGGTGAAAGTTGTGGAAGTTTGCGGACTAGCCGTCCTGGAGATCTCTGAGGGAGGCCAATGTCTAACAGTGGACTTTTGATAGCTGCTGATGATGATGATATACTCCGAAATAAGCCTACGTTTTGATGTATAAAACAGCAATTTTTATCCACAGGGTCACTCAAATAAAGACATATTCGTGGGACAACGCCCAAGTGATCCTGGTAGGCAACAAGTGCGACATGGAGGAAGAGAGAGTGGTGAGCACGGAGCGCGGTCGGCAACTCGCTGAGCAACTTGGCGTCGAGTTCTATGAGACTAGTGCGAAGGAGAATATTAATGTCAAGGTATCATGTGTTTGAGTTTTATTATTAAATAGAAACAACCCACCTTTACTCGCGGCTATGAATACCAAAAAGGGATAGCCAGAGCTTCAGAATTTGTAACTTCTCCGCCATTAAGAAGTTGATTGGGAAAAGATTTCAAAGTAAAGGTTGTTGTTGATACGTTTTCATCCGCATCGCCCAATAACTGACTATAGAAGGTCTGATAGAAGATTTAAATTTTTGACTAGACAATACTATATTTTTCAAAGTCTAACATGTGCCGTGTTACCTGCTTGCAAAATTCAGCGTAATAAATTACAGTTTAGTTAAACTACAATTGCAATGACATATAACTCAGTTATAGTCAGATGGAATCAGCTAAAATTATAAAAGTAGGTTTTTAGTCATTCCAATCACAGTAATTAGTATTTGTATTACTCATTTACTTTTAAAGCTATGATAACCTAGAATAAATTCGATTCATGAGAAAAATATCAAAGATAGCCAATTCAAATAATATGCATCATCGAAGTTGATAAAATAAAGTTACTGAAAATAATAATAGCGTTTCTACATCTTGGCACTTTTGGTTCTACACGATTAAATAAGATATGGTACCAATTAATTAATTTCATATTTATTTTTCATAACACAAGGAAAGCCATGAACTAATAAATATGTCCAGCTGAATCAAAAAGTCGTTGTCGCGATCCTAATTGACAGCTATAAGTATTATATAGATGACTATTCTATTTCATTATTGTACTCTGTTACATTAAATATTTATTTTACTATTATTGAAATTTGACCTCTTATTCTTCCAGGCGGTATTCGAGCGTCTAGTGGACATAATCTGCGACAAAATGTCTGAGAGCCTGGACTCGGAGCCGGCCATGATGGCGGGCGGCGCGCGCGGGCAGCGCCTGGCGGAGCAGCCGCAGACCAACACCAGCCCCAACTGCAACTGCTAATCACTTTCATGGAAAAAAACTTATATTTTTTTGGTATACTTTTTTAGCTCGTAAAGTTTGGTTTGGTTTGGTTAAAATAAAAATATGTCGAGGATTTTACGATCCGTATTTATTTAGACACCAGTTGTCATTACGGTTCGTAATTTCGTTTGGTTTAAATAAAAATAATATATTATGTTGAGTCCTTTACGATTCGTATAGTATATTTTGGAGTTGGTATTTAAGTTTTATCATTAATTCAGATACCAATTCAAACACCAGTTGTCATTACAGACTTGCTTGATAAAAGTTGACAAAAGTTGTTACAGAAAAAAAACGGAATAAAAAGCTTTGTATTTTGACGTTATTACTTACGGTTCGATTTTTTTGGCATTTAATATTCATGTGTTTATCACCAATCATACAGATACCAACAGACTTTATGTCAATGTAAAACAGTTTTAAAGCATTCTAGTTTGAAATAGAAAAAGACAAATATATAAATATCTCGTACCAATTACATGATTTATTGTGAATCAATTTTAAATAAATAAAAAGCTTCTGACATTAAGTATGAATCTTTAACCAAAGTTTTTATATGGGATTTGATCTTAAATCAATGCCTCTGTTTTAAATTTATCAATTATATGTGAATATAGATACTTATATCCATTTATACGACTTGTAATGTAGCAAAAAATAGAAAATTGCTGTTTTGAACATATTAACATTACGTAAATTTTATGAAAACCTACTAATATAGATAAAAGTAAAAGTTTTTTAAAGAAACGCTTCACGTTTTTGTTTGAATGATTAAAATGATAGTTTTTTTGTATTAATTTTATCATCTTCTAGTCAATATTTAAATTCAATGATAAGCCGTTGTATCCATAATGTGCATGAAGCACAAAGTAATGTGTTTTTTTAATATAATATTTAGTGTGCTTTTATTTAACTATATCTGTATTTATAAGACTTATTCAATGTTTGATTTAATACCATATTGCTGGAATAAGGATCTGAAGATGTATTTATAGTTATGCTTAAAGTATTGTCTCTTTAACAAGGCTAACACATTTATTTTAGTATTACTATTTTAATTATTATGTTTGTGCAATTTGATAAACATAAAATTGTTGTCAAGTTTATAAAGTACTATGAATATACAAAAATGTCTTATAGATGTCATGTATAGTCGTGCACTTTGTTGCTTCGTGTTTTAAGTAGGTTAATTAGATAAAAGTTATCTTGTTACTAAAATGTATCTTGTTGTTAATCGATTATATTGGTGTTTGCAAATATCCAATAATTATTGAATATTGTATTTAAGTTACTATAATTTTAGGTTGCCCTTTAACTATGTACTTCAATAGCAACACATATCTTAAAACTTTGGAATCCTCTACATATACAGTGAAATGTCTTGATTTTTTATTGCACCTTTCTTTAAGTTAAATCTTTGACCTAAATGAAATAATCCGTAGCAACACATAAAAATATACCTTTAATAGCCATAATGATATAATAACTTATGACTTGTAAATATGTTCAACAGTGTAAAAATAACTGTATAGTATTAAATCTATTTAACATAAAACTGATTGTATTCTTGTTACTATGCTATTCTTATATGAATATCTAACTAAGGTTCAATTTAACTATGAAATCCATCTAATTCTAGGTATCTGTTGAACTTGATGAATTTGTACTTATGAGGTAGATGCGTCATTGCCTAATGAAGAGAAAGCGTTTTCTTTGCATAGTTTTGCAACGGAATGTATGTTATTAGCCTTGTGGTAAACACCGTAGAACATTAGAAGACATAGACAATACAATTTACGACAAACTCTATAACATGAGCACATTATTTTTTTAGAATATTAATATTTAGGTATCGCTTAAGATTATATTATGTGACTGTGGAGCGAACATAAATATGTAACAAAAATTTACCTTGAGAGTGTTTAGTTTTACTTCAGTGAAGATTTTATTTGCCACAGACAATTTTAAATATAAGGTTCATTGTTTTCTAATCTTTGGATTTTGATTAAGGTTCCTAGACTGCATTGTAATTTATGATAGTACCGACACTCTGTGGGATGTATTCAGATCTACAATCTTGAAAGGGTTATAAAAATATTATTTCACTTAAAACACAATATTTTAGGAGTAAACACGATAACGCATATACTTAAAAGAATATAACAAATTTTATGAGTATGGCTCAAAATAGTTACAGACCAAAAATGTTGTAAAACCATTTATGAAAATGTATACAATGCTCATGGTCAATTCAATAAATATACAATATTTTTTTTCAGCAAGAAAATTATTGAAGTCTTCATATCGGTTATTTAATTGATTTTGATTCAGTGTCAAAATCTCTTTATAATAATATAAAAAAATATTATACAATACGGAATAAAAGCGAATGGTAAGAAATATGCATGTTAGAGGTAGATCGTGAGATTTTAGAGGGATCGGATGAAGGCATATCTTTAGTCGGGCTTTTAGAGCCACACGTTTGTGAGTCTTTCACTTTCTGTGTGAAATTTCTTAAATGTAATGTGTTCTATGTAATGATTTGTTTTTTTTTAATAATATTACATATGTTTAAGTATATAAATATACATATATTAGTATTTATATACATATATATAATTATAAAGTCTTTCTTTGCTAACTATATTATGAATTAGGAATAACATGATTGAGTTAGAAGTACGAAAGAAAAGTTATTTCACCTTGCGCAAAATTTTAATTCATGATTAAGTTTAAAATAATTATGTTATTAGAGAATTGTATAATTTATTAAATAAAATATTAATCCCCGTTTAAGAAATTAATAATTGTAATTTGATGCTTTCTTTCATAATTGTTCAGTGTTAGTTTAAGTTTCCTATTAAAAATTGTATGACAGTATCGTCGTCGTAAATATAGATATAATCAATAGTATGTTATATTTGTTGTGTGTGAAAATAATGGAATAATTTAAAATACACAAGTGTAAAAGATTCACGAATATATATTAATAACTATAGCCTTGTAGTTTTATCATTTTAAATGCTAATAAGTAATCAGACATCCTAAATTAATATTTTAATAAGCAATTAAATACTATACTTCGCAAGACATTCCAAAACCCTTACATTTAACTGAAGTCAGTGAAAAAGCTTCATGGAATCATAGCTCAAAAAGTTGCAAAATTTACAGGCAATGGCTATCATAATGGGTAATAAAATAAGTAATTACTTATTTACCTCAATGTTTATAATTGATAAATCAATCATAATATAATCAATCATCTACAGCGTAAATTGGGATTTACTATGTCAAACAGAGTAAAATGATATTATATATTGAAATAATAACCTTGATAGAAAACGTTCTTATAAAGGCGGGGGTCCGAAATGAGAAGAATAAAAGAGTATGTATGAGAAGAATAACGAATGTAAGGGAAGCAAGAGAGGTTTGTCAAGATCGTACTAAGTTGCGATCGATAGTCTCTGCCTACCCCAATGGGAATAATGGGCGTGAGTATAAGTAAGTAAGTAAGTAAGTAATAACCTTGATAGCTCATTGGGAGATCCACCGCTTCTCATGCAAGAGACGTGACTTGAAATCCGCAGTCAGGCTAACACCCATATCTTTTCTTATGTGTGGTTTATTAATCAAGGTTATGTGGACCTGGGGGAATACATCGTGACAAATATTCACATTAGGGAATCTTTACTGTTTGTTGAGAGTGGTGATGGTTTCAACTTCTTATTTAAATTATGTGAAGGTGACTGGCACAATGTAACCTTATAGTAGAAGTACCTCGCTACAGGCTTGCAGTTGAGGATATGGAGTAAATTATTGAAATTAACTACAACTACTGAGGTATCGTTGGATTCGGCGAATATCACCACCAATCAAAAAACTTACTAAAAATGACAAAACCCGAATATTCGTTTCGTGCGAGCGAGATAGAAATAACTGTTAGTCAATAAGAGGTTAGGAGAGATACGTATGTCTTTGTTCTCGATGTGAAGAGTAGACCTACTGTGTATTTGTGGTGGCTAAGTGGGTTTTTCAATCATCAATGATTTAGTCACTCCCCTTTCATTTTATCAAGTCAGGTCAATCAGTACAAATTATAATTTCATAAGGTAATTTCAACGATCCACATTTCAACGTTGACAATTATTATTATTATAATCAAATCTAACACGGACGTTTCGAGGTCTGCTATGGCAATAAATATGTTTATATTAATGGCCAATAAATAACTATATTTTGTTTGTTAGGTTGGCATTGAAACTTCCTTCGCATGCCTAAAATTGGACAAAATCATATATAGTTTCTGTTAGTTTGAGAAGTGATATGAAAAAAAACTTAGCGTAGCTTGGCTACTTTCGAGCAATAAGAATTCCATAAGCGAGTGCTAGTTTAGTTTACAATAGCTTCCAATAGACTGACATGGGAAATTTTAAAGGATGGTTATTCTTCAATTGTATTTTTTTTTAAAAACTCTCTGTCACCCTCTACTACTCGATGTTTATGACCATCATGCAAAGTTTCAATCCAGCAAATCCTCCTCCAATAAACATTCACACATACACTCAGAGCTATATCGTATTGATATTATAAATGTGAAAGTATAGATGTTTGGATGTTTGTGTGTTTGAGGCAAAAAGACTCCTCAAGTATATAAGTATATGAATGAAATCTGGCAGAATGCTAGTTAATGACCCAAATTATAACAAAGGTCACTTTTTGTCCCGAAAAAGTAACCAATAAAATATTCACGCCTGATTGAACTAAGAGTACCGTAAAAAGCGCCTTAAGTTTGACAGTACGAAGTCTGTCGGGTCCCCTAGTATCTCATAAAAGAGAAGCCACGGCTTGAGAATAAGAAATTCCTTACCTAGTTTTGGAAATAGGGATAGGAAAAGATTGTCCAACCAAGAATGATAGCGATGGTTCCCTGAGACCACATCACCCAATAAAAACTTGAAAATTGTCGTTTCAGTAGTCACATATACTCACGCCAGTATTCAGTACTCATTGGTGTATATTTTTATGTATGTTCATCCGTCTCTCGATGTCTTCTTATATTATCATTCCCATTTCGTAATTACGTGTATCGCATTAATTTAGATTCTAAACAAACAAAGAATTCATTGTCTTCTTACACCATTATTTTATTCTTCATTTATAACAACTAGCGTGGCAGCGCATTGAGCAGAATTAAGGTCGTTAGGGTAGGATAGGGCAGGAACTCCAGTTTGATCTTAGATATAGATAATCGGCTTCTGATCGATGCACCACTGTCAACTATTGTGAAATCTTTCATAGTGAAATTATAGTTTAAGAGAAGAATGATGTCTATGCATGAAGTAAAACAGGTTTCTTAGAAACATACCACTTAAGTGGCAATCAACAGGCAATAGCAATTGATATTGTGGGTAGAATGTGAAGGCTGCTTCTATGGGTTATGCATAAAACTAGTTGCTCACAATATTATTAAACGACTAAAGAAAGCATGAGTAAAAATGGTTTCAAATACGCTATATTTTAATTTGAAGTTGCTGCGGTTAGTTCCGAGTGATGTATTTCTAAACTACAAACATCATAGACATGTATATCTTCATCTCTTATCTGAGAGTATATATAAAAGGCCCCTTCCATGACAATCTCTGATAAAAGGCACACTAAAGATGAAGCATAAATTAAATTTATTTCTTTCTCGTGCATTTACTTTTTCGCATCGAAAATGCTTGGTGCCAGTTTCACATACCTTTTTAACTTAGTCAAAATACATTTATTCATTTATTATTCATTTAGCCGTGTAGTGTCAGCTTAGAATAGCACTAACCCGATTCTACCAACAGGTGTACGTAAGAGGCGACTAACGGTATTGGGCGTTTAAGGGATTTTTGGGCGATGCGGTTGGAGACCCATCACCAACAACCCTTACCAACTTTTTCCCACTCAACTTTCCAAAGTGGCTGAGGAATTTCTAATTCCTTTGCTCTAGCTACCCCTTCTAGAGATTTGAGCCGTGAGTATATGTATGTATGTATGTCAACGTACATATACTTTACTGTATAATATACTTCCATCATAGCTGCATCACACAGATATTAGAAAAACCATCTTAACCTGAATGATTGACTTTATAGCTACATTTCCATTTAACCTCCTTTAATTTTTCACACTTAATAAAACGAGAGTTGGTTGGCACAAATAGTGTATTTTAACTTTTACATTTATTGTTATCATAAATTTATGGACAATCTTCAAACATATTTCGTTTGACATACACCATGAAAGTATTTCTAGACAAGTAATATTCGTTATACGATGTAGTGTTCAGTAAACGAGTCTAGTTTGATATTGTTTACTATTCGTTATTTTATATATTATGTACACAAATTTTCATTTACACACCACCTTTCTACATATTCTTTCTTATAAAGTAGTTACACTAATTCATTTGGCATCTTTCGTATTACCAATGTATAAAATGAATTTATCACACAAAAAAGTGTAATTTTACAAGTATTTTCGCTGGAAAATTAAGTTGTTATTTAAATCGAATAACTCAGTATAAATAAACAAAATGGTCGTTTATGACATTTAACTCATAGGTCCGATTGAGAATTCTTAATTATCTACTTTACAATTAGAGACCTCCTAGTAGTTACATTAGATTGAAAATTGCATAAGACTTTTTATCACTAGATGACTCGCATCCAATTTGATTGTTGCAAGCAAGTAAATTAATAGTTTATGGTCCAAATTATGGTTTGGGAAAACTAAAATCATATCAACTAAACCAAAACTAAGTTTTATAAAATTACACAGTATAATTTATAAGGAATAAATAATAACTGGCTTCAAGTACTGATGTTTTGTAGAAAGGTACATTTATAAGTAAGTTTTTCAGTTTCTTAGTTTCTTTCAGTTACAATATTAATAAATAAAAAGTTATTCACTTACATTGATGATCGGCATTCTACATCAAAGTTTAAGACACTTGTTTGCTAGAATGAAACCTTCGTATTTTTTGTGTCAATGATTTTACTAACAATTCTAAGTAATTCAAATCTGAGAAACACGATATAACTTTAAAAATATACCTATTGGTTAAAAGGAAACGAGTTTCTTCATACAACAAATTAATTATATAATGTTATTTCGATTGAAAAAAAATACATTTTTGTTTAAGTATAAAATATTTATATTAATTTCATTTTAATAATTGTTATTTTTAATTTTGATACCAATTTTACAAAAACAAAAATAAATTGCAAGTAATGTAATTTGTATGAAATGAAAATAGTAGTAACAATAACTGAAATAAACATAAAACATAAATAAAAAGGATTATAGAGAGCTTAAAAGGGATGCTATATTTTTTGTATAATATGAAGGAATAAATAGGGATAGTTAATATTTTTGAAGATAGGAGAAAATATGACTTGACTAATTTCTAGGGTGCATTACTAAAAAAGTGTCAAAGATTTTCTACTTCATAGTTAGAATTTAGAATAGAATAGAATTTTAGTAAATATATAACTCCACATAATTTGAAAATAAAACTAAGCGTTTTCTCATAAGTTTTGTAAGGAACCCAGCTGGGATAAGATCGAAATTTTACTTGTCAACCATTCCAATAAACTCTACCAATAGGAACAATCTCCATCAAAATGTTAGCATAGTTTCATTTTAGTTGATTTCTACCAATCACTAAATACAATTAGAAAGATATTTTATTTTTTAGAATAAAATAGCTATACTATTTAACTACTCTAAACAGTAAAGCACTTTGAATTTCTGGTCTTTTTACCGATAACTTTGATAATGTTCATACAGACATTCCATTACACAACTACTATTCTATTTTAAAAAATCCATTAAATATGAAAATGGACGTAAACACTTTGTATATCTAAAAAGTACCAAATTATATTGTAAGACGCGATTGTACTTTCTATAAAATTCCAACATCTAAGGCAGTATGACACACGTAAAATGATAGACAAGACACGAAGTGAACACTTAAGATGTTACACCTGTACTAAATCGTTGAAGCGTCAAACAATATAAAAGGCACTTGCAGAATTTGCCACGTTTGTTTCGCCTGCGGTCCAACTTTCTTGGCAAACAGACCAAAAGTTAAATGATTCTCTATAGAGCAAACAATGTTTCCCACTAGGTTTGTTCAAGATTTTTTCATCCTGGGTCTTGAGCTACTTCCCCTCTACTGTGATTTTCTCTTAAAGTTGTCAATAATGCGTCTCTGAGCTCGTGATTTGTGCTGCGCCATAGATTCAAAAGTTCTTGTTCACATTCACGAGTTGCTTCAATCCTTCTTTCAATCGGAAATCTTCGAGGATAAGGCGGCACCGGTGGCATATCGTCGTCGTGAGAGATCAAAATTTCCACACTCGCATGTGAATTGGTGCCAGTTGCTGATGTTTTTTCTTCCGTTCTATCTGAAACGTCTTGATAGGATCTAGTAGAAGAACCTTCAGCTCGGCGCACCATAGGTGATGGGGTCCGAAGTCGAGTGTTTATATCAGGGGGTGAGTTGGTTAAGCAGCTGACGTCACGGCTAAGCCTTCTTCCGATGTTAAGACTTGTTCTTTCGTATAGAGATCCTGAATCTGATCCAAGAACTGAGTCTGTGCTAAATCTTCTTACGTTGAGTCCTGCGACGCTTTTTTTTCTTTTACCTTTAGGGGAGCGTTGGGGTCGAGGGGAGCGACTTTGGCGTGGAGAGCGACTGGCGACATCTGGCGACGGCGATAACAATTTTAGCTCTGTCGGTTCCTCTGACATTTCTGACGACTCTATAGCTGAATGCTCTTTTATAGAATCTAAGGAATGATCTCGGCCTTGTTGTACCCTATAATAGAAATTAAAACAATAAACTCTAAAACATTCATCATAAAGAAATATACATAAACCAAAATATCTCAGTGGTTAGAACATGTGCTTATCATGCAGAGAGGCGTTGGTTCGATCCCCGAGTCGGACCTACACCAATGTGTCTTTTCTAAAGTCATATATGTGGTTGATTTATTTGAGTTGTTAACGGTGAGGAAAAACTAAGTGAGGAAACCCACATGACTATGCTGTACTTGGTCATGTGACAGTGAATTCGAACCAAACGGCGATAGTGTCCAAACAAAACGTGAGTAATCTGAACACAAGGCACTTGAAATATTTTAGTTGAGTAAAGAAATAATATATTTGTAATCAATGTTGTATGGTCATGTTTCAACCTTGTATGCTTTAACAATTTTCAAAGTAAGTACAAAATAATCTATGCTAATATTATAGAAAGGAAAATTTTGTTTGTTTGTAATTGTAATGACTAGGCTCAAAAACTACTGGACCGATTTAAAAAAATCTTTCAACATTTAAAAGCTATATTAGATTTAATACAAAAATGGAGAAAATAGAAGATTAACCTAGTTAGACTAAAATATCAATCTCTATAATAATTTGGTTTGTATTATTAAAATTCATAACAAGTATATACTCTATACCTTCTTATTTCTTGGATCATTTCAAAAAACTGTGCTTTACTTTTCCTCCTCCTACGTTGTTCATGTTCCTTCTGAAACAATTGGAGTTCCTAAAATGTATCGTTAAGTTAATAACACATAATTACCACAAATCACAGTGCACAAAACGACATATACTTAAAAATAAAAAATGACTTTTTATTTACCCGTTTTACGCTTTTCTGGAACAGTGATGTAAAATGCCCTTGCCGAATTGTACTAATTAGCTCTCTGGCTGCGTGATGCGGAGAAACCAAATCTACACAATTTATGAAACGGTATAATTTCTGAAACAAAAAAGAACGCATACTTTTAGAGCAGTCGTGATAGCTCAGTGGGTGGACACCGCCTATTGTGTAGACGATGAGGGTTCAAATTCTGGTTCGGGCCTACGCCAGTTTGTTTTTTCTAAACATATATGTGTGGTTAATTTATCATGATTATTAAGGGTGAGGGAAAACATCGTGAGGAACCACACATGGCTAAGTTGTATTTAGACATGTTACAGTATATTTGTACAAAACGGCGATAGGCCTGCCCCTTATCATGTTGGTACACTGTCCAAGCAAAACATGGGTACTCTGATTAGTAGGTGACAATGTCACGGGATGTCCAGAAGTATTGTTACCTCTGACAACCCTTTCAGCGGCGTGAACGTTTGAGTTGACTTTTACATGCAAAATTAAATAATGCACCAACAAGGGCAATACAGAAATTATTCAGATTTAGTAGAAAAGTGCTGTATGTGTATTTTTTTCCGAATACCAACTAAAATACCCTACTTCAATACAATTAGTAATAAACTACTACTACTAAGTCAAAGCCGACAGCTAATTTGTATAAATTTACTGTCTGGAAAACATAATACAGAAGCTTCCTGTTATGAGACGGCAAATTAAAATCTAATAGAATCAACAGGCAGCTACTCTCAATACCAGGCGGGCAGAAATATGCTAGACACTCGGAAATATTATGTTAAAACTATGAATTAAATTCTGTATTGGACATCTACTTAAGGCCATCATTTGAAAGTTCATATCGGACAATATGCCCATCACATACAAAGCGAGATAGAGAGAAAAAGACGGGATTGTGATATTGTAAGACGAAACTGCATAAACTTACATTTTAAAATATCTGTGAACCAGTTACAACTGCCAGAAAAAATCCCAACTCTAAAAGACATTTATGATTAATGAACTTTTTCATGAATAAAAATATAATTTTGAATATAAAAGCGTTGCTCAGAAATGTATGGCTCATAATCTTGTTGAGTTGAATAAGAAGCGCTCCTTAAATTTAATAGAGGTGGCTCTTGCTGACAGCGGTTTAGATACAGACATAATCCATCTGACGGGTGATTTAGACTCGCTCAGATCGTAACCACGGACGAAAATGTTACAACAAAAATGATATACAATTTTAAGTATTTAACACGTTGGATGTTGTAGATATTATACTCGTGTTTTGGGTGTAATCACTTTTACAGTTTGTGCACAATGAATAAATGTTGTTTTTCACGTGTTATTTCATAACTTATCATATGAAGTTTTTTTTTAAAGGCATTAAATAAAACCAACTTGACTAAAACATTCTACTAACCTGACTAAAAAACATGATGTTCCGACTTCGCCAAATAGTCCCCTTTGGCTGATGCCTCAACACGGGTAATGTGTACCTGTAGAACAAATGCTCCAACACTAAAATGAGACATCCGATAACCATTCCTACTCCAAGTAATATGAAAACTCCAGCCACGGCTGCCACGCCTGGAATGAAAAATATTGAATTAACTGTGGGTTCAAAGTTAATTTAGAAAATCTTCTGATATTTCTCGATGGTTGGCCACTGCCAAAAATATAAATGCATAAATTCTTCTTTTCAAAAACGTGTAAGCGTGTAAAGTTTCCTTTTGGGATGGACGTAGTAGCAACTAACACAGTCGTTAAAGTAAAATAGTTGGTGTCACTAAATATTAACTTAGACAGTACATTGATTTTTGGAAATAGCAAATACAATTTTAAATCTTGTGATACCAAAGATAAGTAAGCATTTTGATTGATCTTAAAACGTGTCACGTTATTTATCTCTCTTCAATTATTATTATCAATAGGTAAGCGGGGAACAAACTCGCACTTGGGATTTTTTTTACTCCTTGGATGCGTTTTTTTTTTAACATTTTTTTTGATGGATACAAGATTGAAAATAATCATACATACATATAATCACGCGATCCATTGGGGTTCCCATTGTCTATCCACCACCACTTTGTACGATCCTGACAAACCTCTAGCTTCGTTTACATTCACCAATCTTCTCATACATGCTCTTTTATTTCCATTATTCAGACGCCTGCCTAACTGCTAACTCGCTATTTGGTACATATGTGTCCTTCGATATCGTCCTCTACTCTAATATCTTTACCAATTTACTATCATTCATCCTCTCTAAGTGCTCAAATCAATTTAACATTCCTTTTACTTATAATTTTTATTTTTTAATTTATTATTTTTCACACCGGACCTTTCACGAATCTCGCTATTTCTAACTCAATTACATAACCTAATATCACGAAGTTTTTTGAGAGACCTCATCTCTACTTTTCACTCTACTTTCATGTTTCTTCGAAATAAATCGAAAGACATATAAATGTTACATACATACATATACTCACGGCCTTAAAACCCTAGAAGGGGTAGCCAGAGCTAAGGAATTAGAAATTCCTCTGCCACTTTTGGAAAGTTGAGTGGGGAAAAGATAGTGAAATAAAGGTTGTTGGTGATGGGTCTCCAACCGCATCGCCCAAAAAACCCTTAAAAACCCCAATACCGTTAGTCGCTTCTTACGTACACCCACCGGAAAAAATGGGGTAGTGTTATTCTAAGCCAACACTACACAGCTAATGTTATAAAATACTCATTGCATAACTTTCTGATTCAGGGATATATTAAGACATTTTTAACTTTTTAACTTTTATCGCGATGTTTTTGTTACAACTGAGTGTGGTGGGTGGCATAGAGTGGTGCTTCTGATAATAAGTTTAAAATATCATGGTCGCCCTTTAACTTATTTCTCTATGAAATTGTTAAACCATTGTGAACAGACGGTATGTGATTGAAGGATAGCTAAGTAGCTCTTCAGGAATAAATTGGGTGATAAATAACAAAAATTTGTTAAGTAAAAAAAAAAACATTTCTATTTTATTTACGCAGTAAAATAATCAGTGTAATCTTTTTGGTCGAATGTTGGTAATTCCTCACTGTTCAACGCGCAAGGGGCCGCAAGCGGATTAACGCTTGGGGAAGCGATAAATTCTAATGAAATTTCCGCAGCCAACTCTATTTCAGAGAATGTTGTATAATTTCTTTGACTAGATGTAACGAGATCACGTTACTGGTTGTGAGTGATGAATCCAAGTTAAAAGATAATTGCATGTGGTTTTAGTGTAGCAGTAAAAGCAACTTTTAGAAATAGATACACGATTGACTTAGTTTATTTATCTGCGGAGGGTGACGTGGTGACTAGTCCATAATATAATGTTTAACTCTTTATGGCGTTGCAGAGGACGAAACGCATTGGGCGATGCTAGTAGTTTATTACTTTAATCAATTCTTCCTAACAAAGAACGTGAGTGTCACGAAAGGTGTGAAATTAATGAAAATTAACCACAGCCTTAAACTGACGTCCAAATGAAAATACTAAACATCGATGGACTGCGACGACCCGATATTGTTAAAATTGAATTTAAAAAGAAACATTTGCCGGTATACCTATCGTTTCAAGTCTTATGTTAAAGTAACGGGTTACGGCACATTTAAGTATAGAAGCCGGCGCGGGCGGCTCGGACGAGCACTGGGTAAATATATGGTACACCCATTGTATATTAACCCCTACAAAAGTATAATAGTGATCTGCGGAAAGGGATAATAACTCAACGAAATAATCAATCATATAATATATACAGGGTGTCCAGGGGATCAACGTCCAAACGTAAGGGGGGCAGGCACCATGGACTAAGAGGCAAAAAAAATATAAAAAAATCTAAAAAAATAAAAATCCATTAAAAACCCCAATCTCTTAGTCGCCTCTTACGTACACCCACGGGAAGAAGCGGGGCTATTGATATTCTATGCCAACGCTACATAGCACATTAGAAATTATCCTTTTTTTGGTTACTTGATACATAAATAATTTTCCGTGCTTATTAAAAAGAAAACAATTATATTATTTTCTTATTGGTCGCAGTGTAGTATTACATGTATTCTCGAGAAAAAAATATATTTGATTAAGCAGTTTTTGAGATCAGCGCGCTCACACAAACAACAGGAAGCCTTCAAAGATTAATATTTTTCCCGTTTTTTCCTCATTTCCAGTTATTCTTCGCTCCTGTTGGTTGCAGCGTAATATGGCCTAAACCCTTCTAAAGCTTTTCACGATAAAAGCACTATCCTAGTACTGAGAAACCTAAGATTAGCGTGTTCAAACAAATAAACAAACTCTTCAGCTTTATAATATTACAGTAAAGATTGCACTGAGCAAGGATCGAACCCGTGATGCTGAATCTAAAAAAAAATAATTTAGATTCCAAGTCATACCTTCCGTTAAATCATATTTTTAAATGGTTTTATTTAGCTAACCCTGTTTGTTTTATGTTATTGGAAGATCATGTTATTGAAAAAACATAAAGTAGAATCCAAAAAACTTTCTTCTAGCACAAATTTTTAATGCAAATCATTGTTCGGCTCAAATATGGTTTTATTATCTTTACTCAGTTCGAAATTTGGAGCATAATCTGCAAATTGGATTTCAATAACAGTTTAACTTCAGTGTTATTTTTACGTTCTTTGAAATGAGGCGGCGGCGGTTTATTAAGGGAGAGCTTTCAGTCAGTATTTTTTTTTAAAATTCGGTCTTTTATTAATCAAGGATAGTTGTAACTTTCTCGTTCTAAATTACTATTATAAATATATTTGCTAGAGTTTCAGGATCAGAAACCAACACCAACTTTTGAAATTTGATTAGGATAAAAAATGTAAAATAAAACATGATTGGTAATAGATCTTCATCCATATCATAATAATCACTTGAAAAGCCCAAATAAGTGTATTATTTCGACAAAGACCCTTGAAAACAAATGGTATAGATAGTTAGTTAAGCCAACATAAGGATGGTGTTGTTAGTAGAGGACGGCTTTGCAAAACGTTTCGAGACCAGATTTAATACTTTTTTACAAAGGCGGGTGTTGTAATGGAAGAATAAAGGAGCACGTATTCTGAGATTCATAAATGTAAGGGAAGCAAGAGAATATTGACAGTCTCTGCTTAACCCAATGGGAATAATCGGCGTTAGTAAAAGTAGTAGTTAGCTGTGTGGTGTCGGCTTGTAAAAGCACTACCCTGTTTCTTTCCGTAAGTGTTAGTAAGAGACGACGGTTTTTGGGCGATGCAGTTGGATACCTATCACCAACAACCTGTATTTTACATTCTTTTCTTATATTTAGACTCTGGCTACCTCTGACGACGTATGTATAAAAAGTAAGTAAGTTAAGTCTACACTATAAAGCTACTATTATAATTTTTCTCGTTGTCAACGCGACGGTACAAACGACGTACTTATTCGACGATAAAGTTGGTTGATGCAGTAACAGAAGTTTTAAGTATCTTAGTGTAATAAATAGGTCACGTATGTTAGGATTTAAAGATGCTAACAAAAATTATTAAAAATTTTGACTGAACAGCTTCTGTCTGCCTCAACGAGTACAAAGGGTGAGACTATAGTTTGGCATAAATGATTTTCTGGAATAAAATGACTTATATATTATCTTCTTCTATCTATACTTATAATAAATCTGTAGAGAGGTCAATTCTGTACATGAAACATATTTTCAAAATAACTATCAGGTGGTGATTAGGGATCGATACTGATGCCAAAAATGCAATCAGTAAAATTTTTGTCTGTCTGTCTGTCTGTCTGTCGGTTTGTATGTTCCTTATGGAAACAAAAACTACTCGACGGATTTTAACGAAACTTGGTACAATTATTCTCCATACTCCTGGGCAGGTTTTTGTATACTTTCCAGTAGAGTAGTAAAGGGGAATTTTGGGAAAATTTGGGAAAACGGGAGAAGTTACTACATTTTTTAAGCTTCCGTCGCGTGTGCAGCCTTAATGGTTAAACTTACATAGAAATCATGTATTACGGAAATATTTTTCATAAAATTATCTAAAAAAAAAACCTAAACAGTTTATGTCTATCTTTTACGGTTGACTCACAATAACACGTGTAATTCCTGATAGCTTAGCAGTTCGGAACATTCTGATTATATTTGTTTACTCTTACGTTTGTAAACCTCTCACTCATCCCTAAATTAGAAAAGGTAACATTATTACGTATTCATTAAAAAAAGAATCATAGAAATCGGTAGAGAAACACCGAAATTATACATAAAATAAGCCATCGCGCCCGTGACCAAAACCAAATCGTTACTAATTTACATATAATATACTAGATGGCGCCAGTAGTTGCATCCTACAACACGTAATGATTTATTTTTTAGATTGTTATACATACTTCATAGCGTTTTATTCCAAAATTTGCTGTTAAACGGAAATACTGAACCGTTCATTAAAGCGCATTAAAAATCACCAAACTACACTGTTTAGGGATAATAAATTGAAAACATTGCGCTGAATTTCACAATGCTTGAGTAGTGACTAAAGAAAGAAACCTCAGATATTTAAAAAACAACGCTACCCGTGCGAAGCTGGGACGATCCACTAGTTTATAATAAACTTAAAGAATAGCGTTCTAATTTTCCTGGCCAATAAAAATGATCAAGGCTTACAACTGGTTATTTTTGTTTGTTTCAATTGGCATGAAATTATATTATAAGTCTCTCAGAACTTATAATACTCTTAAAGTATTTAAGCTGGTCTCGTAACATAAGCTGCAGTCTGCAACTAAGAGGTAAGCTGTCTTATATAAGTTTATTGTGAATGTGAAAATCTTCAGAGTGTTTCAACACCACAAACAGATCAAAAGTATTTTACTTTTCTAAGAAAAGTTGTAAATGTATATTAAGTAAATCTACCTACCTTACTATATTCATGGCTAAAACTATCTAAAAGGGGTATCTAAAATGAGGTATTCTCCTTCGCACAAAATCTACGAGAGCTTAATGCACCCTTTCTTAATAAGGATGTCTATAAACTGTTTAAATAAGTAAATATTTAAATAAATTTATTTGTAATTGAACTGTATTAGATAGGATTAATATGCGATTATAAGGAACTGAAGATATATTCAGTTTTTAATAATAAAATAGCCTTATTTCGTTATGCCTAACGTAATAAGAACGCACCAAACACACTTAGACACATACAGACACACTCGACTCGCGCACACACAATCACTCATACTTTACCACAAGCATTTTTTATTCAAAGTTTTTTTAAATTCATATTATATACTTTTACTATCACTATTATGACATTGTTTTTCTTAATGGGACACTTTAACATTGTTTAATATTACCCTACCAGTAACCCTTGTGAGACCATCACCATCGAGGCTGTTCTCAAAGAAGTTAGTATAGGCACCTAAGTGATATGTAAAAACCGTTGTGAAAAATCCAATATATGTAATGGAAAATAAATCGCTTTATAATCAATAAGGCTTAAGTGCTAAGCTACCCGTGCGAAGGCGAAACTGGGTCGCTAGTCCCTAAAAATTTGTAGCGAACGAATATACACCTAATTACATACATACATACACTCACGGTCATAAATCCCAAAAAAGGGTAGCCAGAACTTAAGAGCTAGAAACTTCTCAGCCACATCTGGAAGTTGAAAGGGGAGAGGATGGTAGAAATAATGTATCGTTGGTGATAGGTCTCCTCCCATACCCTTAGTCACCTCTTACAACACCCGTGGGTAGAATGGGGTAGTGACATTCTAAGCCGGCACTACACGGCACATACACCTAAAACTGTTTTTTTTTCAATTAGTAATAACCTAAACTAATATCGTAGCAAACATCATTCATAAAATTAAAAACACTTACCCAAAGGTTTTGGTTGAATCCCGTAATCTGGGCCGTGTTTGAAACAAGGCAGACCTCCGTACCATTTCTCAGTCAAAATATCCATGTAGCCGTTCGATGAGTACTTTGCTATTGTTGCTGATATGCTGTCCTGCAAATTTATAAAAATAAAACATTTTTTTTGGTATAAATATACCAACGCCCGATTTCTAAATTGAGTATTCCAGCTGAGAACAACTTAAGTATCGTTCTGTCGCGTTGAAATCTTAAAAACTGAATGAGACAAAACGATACTTAAGTCGTTCTCAGCTTGAATACTCAATTCAGAAATCGGGCGTAAAATACTGAAACAGATCAAGTTAGCACCAAACTAAGTAGAACTTGTATTATGGGATACTAACTTAACGATGTACTTAATATTGTATGTAACATCCAAAACTAAGAAACAATAATTTTTGCTTATCAGATAAATATTGCTCTCAGCGGGGATCGAACCCGCCACATCCGAACCGAGAATGTCACTTATCCACACGACCAAAGCATTTTTCAGCAAAATTAAACGAAATAGGAAAATATGGCTTATTTAATTAAAACGTTGATTTACTTGGTTATTTTTCATTTAGCCTAACTTTTCAGGTATCTTGCACGAAAAAAGCATTTTTAAAGTATGTCGAAGCACGAATATTTATCTATCAGGCTCTACGTCCATTTACCATCCCTTTGCCGCAATACCATGATTGACCAATATCCTATACTTTTATGTGTAGCTATAAAGCTCAATAACAAGTAATTATTTATATATATTGTGTCTGATCTAATAAGTAATTTACCAGTATATAATGTGTTCGGAGGTATGTTCAGTTCATAGCCTGGAATACCATATTAATGGATGTTGCAAAGGAAGATAAAGTTTAATTAACTCCTACATAATATTAGTTTCTAGATAGTATGCTCAAAAGCCGTTACAGGGGAGAAGTTCACATAAAAGCGGAACATTACCTAGGAACCAGGTGTAGTCGTCGCTATGCAAATTAATATCACCCGTCACATTCTGTATGCCGCTATTTCAAATTAAATATTACTATAAATTTTATTTGTACATTTACATATTTAAATATTATATTTTGTCATAGTTTGTTCTAAAATATGCAGAACAATATCATCGTTTTGAAGATTATACTACCCTTTTATTATCACCACATACGGCTTATATATTATCAGCAGTGGACTCTTGGTATCATTTTTTAGAAATTATAGTAAAGAGCAATGTAATGCCTATACACTCGAATTTTTTTTTACACTTTACAAAGCCCTATCAGATAACAAGCAAATTGCCTTTTAAATTGTTACGTATTTTGCATTCTGCAGTCATTATATGGAAAAACCAATTGCAGTAAACATGGAAGACAATATTTTCGCTGGATCCCTAAATCAAGAAACATGTCTGCTGTTCGTATAACATCTCACCAAAGTCTTCGTGACATTCTATCGATCATACCATTAGCGGTTTTATGTGCGTCATCCATCATTCCTTTTTTCTTGAAAGGTTTCCGATATCCTACCCGCAATGATTCTCCTGTTTGGCGATAGTACTACATATTTGTTCAAATCCGACGAAATGTCAATGTGGGTTTAGCTTTGTTGATTTTTCAGTAAAGTGCAAGTATTTTTTTATATTTATTAGACATTGAAAATGTTTAACGATTACAAACATTAATTAACTTTACGATGACATGCATAGGTTCATAATTTTAATATTCATTGTACCTTTTTTATTATGATGATTATTTCAGAATGCGTGACCTGCAACGGTTCTCCTGTTTGACGATAGTACTACTATTTGTTCAAATCCGAAATGTCAATGTAACTTTTTGCTTCGTCGATTTTTTATTTGGTTATTCTAGTGCAAATTTTTTTTACATTTATTAGACAGTGAAAACGTTTAACGATTACAAATATTAATAAACATAACGTTGACATGCAAAATAGGTTCATAATTTCAATATTTATTGGACCTATATTAGAATGATTACTTTTGATTACTTTATTTAAAGTGAGTCAATGTTCTAAAAACTCATCAGAGGCAGTGGATAACCAGCTACAAGTCCCAGAGCTTAGAAACTAGAAATTACATAGCTAGTAACTTTGGAAAGTTGAGTGGGATTAAGATCGTAATATAATGGATGGTTGGTGATACATCTCCACCCACATTGCCCTACAATCACTTGGAAATCTTCAAAACCCTAAGTTGGCTCTTATGAATCCCGCGGAAATATCGGCTAAGTGCATTTTTAGCTAACTATACACAGCTAATAATAATGATGCCTACTGATAGAAATAACTTGAACCGCTTAGCTAAAAATATATTTGTGTTTGCGTATTACAACAGAAATGCAACTATCATTGCAGGACCAAATGGTATGTCATTGTTACGAAACGAAATATTATACTTGAAATTACCAAATTATTATAAATTAGAGATAATGACAATAAAAAACACTACCATACAGAATTTACAACGATGATTCTAAAAAGTTACTGCTTCGCAGTTAAATTAATACATAGTGCTCTTTTTCTTTTAGTTGAGAAAATATATTACTAACCATTAGAAGTGACACTTTTATTCCAACGATGCGGTGTGAAAGATGACTTTGTAAAAAAGACAGAAACGGGAATGTTAAGATCGTTGGTCATATAGAAAGGATAAATAAAAAGTAATAAATATATACGGACAGATCAAGTTAGCCTGGCAATGCTACCAACTCGATGATATAAGTAATAATATATAATACACATAAAAATTACAAGACTAAGAAATAATCATTTATCTTCATCACAAATGTTGCCCTCATCGGGTTTCAAACCTTACCGTCACCTGTCTATTCGGCCACGAACGCCATCCGAATGGATGACGACGGATGTTTGTAAATATATTGGAAGTATATGTAGAGCTAATGTGGATGGTAATGTCGGAAGGGGGGGATTAACGTGTCTAAAGTGTAAAGAAAAAAGGTATGTATGCTTTGATTCATGAATCGAAAAAAAGGTAAAGAGGTTTTGTAATATTTTACAAAGAGGAAATTTACTTCAATTAAAACGAATGGCAAGATTATATGCATGTACTTCTATTTTAATGTGTCAAAATAAAGTAATAACATTTATTATTTAGGTCTCTCGTTGAATGTTTAACACTTACCTTCAAAGGAAATCCTTTAGTCATAGCGATAGCATACGAGTCGTCAGCTAGTGTTTGATCACCTACTTTTTGCAACTTGCAGCCATGGTCTGTAGCTCTATAGTAATCTAGCACCGGTGTGTCAGCGATCAAAAGATCCAGAGTTCCATTCCTAGGAAAACTTCCATGTTTATACAACAACCGACAAATATTATATCTATAGAATTTTGGGATAGCCGCCGCACTGGCTCAAAATGCTTATGTACACAGATATCAAATCCTCGTCCCATCAAAGCGAAGTGCTAAAATGAACCGTAAAAGAGCTCAGAGAAATAAAAACATACTCAGCTCGGCCCTTATAATAAAAATCAAATATAAAAGCTATCTATTGGTCCCGCATTTAGATACAGTAAAATATATTATGTATTCAATGGTTGTATTAGAAAGAAACTTAAGATATATGTGAATATATTTTAAGAGAACGTACATACATATACTCACGGCAATAAATCCCAAAAAGCGGTAGCTGGAGCGTCACACCTGGATACTCCTCAGCCACATTTGGAAGTTGCAAGGGGACAAGATGATAAGGTATAGCATCTTATACCCTTAGTTACCTCTCACACTCGTCGGTAGAAAGAGGTAGTGGCATTCTAAGCCGGCACTACACGGCACTATTTTAAGACAAGAAGCACTTTATTACCAATAGTGTGATTATTATGCTTTTCCATTGTAATTATTAATTTAGGAACTTAAATATTTATTCCTTAACTGTATTTTAAGCTACAAATAAACATTTTACCTTAACTTCGCAATGCCTTCTTCAATATTTCTCAAACCAAATCGGTACATCTGGTCACTAAGTGTAGGATTATTTCTTTGCACATAATATTCAGACACAGAAGACTTTGCAGTACCAACGCGTAGTGACAACCACTGAAACAAATAATGATAATAAACATTTCTTCAATATCACGAACAATTAGAAAACGCGTGATTTTAAATTGACTTACATTTTTTCTGCCCTGAAAATCATCAACAGAGTTGTAGAAAAATAATCCAGCAATCAGAGCAGCTATATTGGCAGTGTAACTCGCTACAAATATCACAGAAAATCCACCCCACACGTTGATTAGGAATTTGTTAGGCCAACTTTTTGGTGCTTTAAACGCAACTAAATGTCCACACAACAAGCCCCACATAACCCACAGAGCACTTGAAATGCTAAAATTTTTAGATCGCTGCCGACCCCATGGGTTGAGGCCAAAAGGTGATAACCATTCATATATTGCTACAGCAATGGCTGTAATATTGAGAGATGTGAAAATCGCAATCCATAGCTCTGGTGAAAATGGCAAGAGGAAAGCTAGCAGAGGTATATCAGGTTTTTGGTTTGGTGCTGCTAAAATTGATATTCCACTGTAAAAATAAGGTTGACTAAAATCAATAACTTCGGCTCTTGCCGAGGAGACGCTTATAGCTGCAAATGACATGTGTGCAGCACCAGACACTAGGTCTCCGACTATACCATCCCAGTTCTGCAATTCTTCGTCTGAATAATCTTCTATATAATCAGAAGCATCGATATCATCATTCAACGCTTGATAGTTGTTTCGAAATATAGATCTATAATTTTGTAAATAAGGTATCCATTCTTTGACTGTATTTTTGTAATCGTGAATTTTGCGAAAGGGCTTGACTAATTTTCTGGACCCATATGAACCATCTTCCACGATATAAAGATGAAAATCGAACTCCAATTCCTGCGCTATGTTTTCTAAGAGATCCATTGTGAGTCCATAACAACAGTGGGTTGCCATTTTTGATTGAATAGTTGGATTGGGGGTGGGAAAGAAAAAATCTTCTGCGTCTTGGTCACTTTCTCTCTCAAGTTCATTAAATGCAAGTGTTAGGTTGTCTCGATCTGATGTATGCGGGCGATGGCAGGGTAGGCCTCGAAGACATTGACCGTCTTCATCAAGTTCTCCTTCCATGACAAAAGGTGGAGCCAATGCTGTAACTATTCTAAATATTGTACGAGCACCCGCTGATTGGCCGTGAGCTACAAGTCGACCTCCTGGCCATACGATTGTGTGTAATTTAACGTTTCTTCCTATTACTTCTCCTACAGATCTCCATTCATGGCTTCCATTTGTGCCAGGAACTAAGTTTAAAAAAGCGAAGGTGGCTGTCAGAGAACGCTCATGATGATCAGAACCTCCAGCCAGAGCAGCTGCTGTTAATATTTTCATTTCCCTGAAAATAAAATTATAGAATTAAATAATGAACTAAAATAAATTGTGTCGCTAACTTCCAAAGCATATTATGGGATTGATTCATTAATAAATATTGCAAAATAATAAGATAACAAGGAAGATAAAAATACGCGACTAGTTTTTCAGAAATATAAATTCCAAAAGAATGGGTAGCCAGGTTTTCAATATAAGATAACTAAAGCCACTATGGAAGTTGAGTGGAGAAAATATTGTATAATAAAATTTGGGTGACAAGTCTCTAACCGCATCACCCAACAAACACATAAAAACCCAACATGATTGTTATAGCTGTGTAGTGTCGGCTTAGAATAGCACTACCCCATTTCTTCCAGTGGGTGTACGTAAGAGGCGACTAACGGTATTGGGGCTTTTAAGGGATTTTTGGGCGATGCGGTTGGAGACCCATCACGAACAACCTTTATTTTAACATCTTTATCCCCACACTACTTCCAAAATTGGCTGAGGAATTTCTCATTCCTTAGCTCTGGCTACCCCTTCTAAGGATTTACAGCCGTGAGTATATGTATGTATTATTGTTATAATTAAAATTTAATTTCGTGACACTGTGTTAGAGATACAACAATATTTTAAAAACTAACGTACAACTAACAATGCTATAGAGTAAAAGGCATATTTCTGAATCCATCACAAAATTGCGATTTTTTAGTCTTACTTAATTAAAAGTCAAAAATAAAAAGTCAAGTCTATAAATATTCGTTGCACCGAAAGCGCAATAAAGTAGAGGTCGCTTAAATATACCATTTATTTAACTTGCACAAAAATGGAATATTTGAAATCCATTCAAAGCAAAGAATGAAATGCTCACGAAACGGAAACCAATATAGATTAAAACCTTGCCCGTAAAACACTTTAAAGTATGAAATATGAATTTGCATACGAGCACAGTCAACAAAGTTTGCAGCATCGTATTTTACTTATTTCGGAGCTCATAAATTGATCAATTTCATTGCAATTTACATTCGCGGCTGATCCATAAACACCAAATAAAAGCCATGCTCTATTAAATATTAATTTTTAGTGATGCAAAAGGTCGTATTTTATTAACTACAATGATATTTCCTTGTGGTTGAGGCAGGTGGGTTTAATTTGTGTAGTTCATTAGTAGCAACTCTGTCGTAATGACAGCTAGAAAAGAATGAAAAGTTTATCTGATGATTAGGATATGAACTGCAAAATAATTGAGCTTAAATATTTTTTTATTCAACTGGAGATTAACATTCATTTTATTAAAAAACTAGTTGTAATGCCACTTCCTCGCAGCCCTTATTTCGGCTCCGAGGGGCTTGAGCCTACCCAGAATCAGGTAATTTGGCCAAACGCATCCTCGCTGGTTTAAAGCGGGTTAGTTAAATAACGACTACCGGTACCGGCGGCTTATATTACCCTCGGAAGCACGGAATCATCTTAATTTTTGGCAAACTTCCTGAGGCTACCTGAACCACAAAATAAATATGGCACTAACTTATAATCATTAAAAAAGTACGACATGAAATAAACAACAATATTGCTGGAGGCTTATTGTCTGGGCATTATATCCAAGAAGGACAAACATACTGTATCATAGCTAAGTATAACTCAGTTATAGATTAACTCACAATGTTTTCTCTCGTCATCTTAGAGGCTTAGCATCTCAGAGTGCTCTTTTTTAAGTTTCCTAGTAAAATCTGATTCTACTAAATGTAAAGCCATAGAATTTCATACAAAAATATGTCATTTATTCCTTTTGTCACCCCGAGGGATGCTTACTGTGCAACTTCAAACGAGTTTATTAATTTGCAAAATATTCTCTAAAATGTCCCCAAAGAACCTGATTATTTCCAAATTCGGAGGTTCTTCAGCAAAGAACTGTAGAAGGAAATACGAGATGAAAAACTCTGACGAGCTTTAATAAGTACAGTTTATTTTAGTCACCAATTTCTGAAAGGATAAAAAAATGGAATTGAATCAAATTTGAATAAGACATGTGATCTTTTTAAATGCAAATTTACCTTTTAATAGCTAGCTCTGTCTTTATAATAAATAAGTAATTGTATAAGTAATTGTATAATACTACAATTATTGTAAATAAAAGCTTCTATGGTACCATAACTTTCAAATCCAATTTACGTAAATAGGGTAATATACTTTGCTAAAGTAATAAGTATACTAATTTGACGATTATTCTTAACATAATGTAATAAATAATAAATAAAAAACAATTTATAAAGATCACTTAAAATTTTAAATTGATAAATCAGAATGAAACAATTAGGATTTGGTTTTCGTCCTTTAATAGTTGTGAGATCTATGATTTACAATGTCAGTTTATTCGGTTAGTGTCGACATTTTACTATTTTTAGTTTACAACATTTTATAGTAACCATATTACTATTACAATCGTGCGTATTTTGAATAAACACAACGACTTGGCAACTACACTAAAAATATTTTTTTAAATAATATGTATAATTGGTAAAATATGTTTATTTTAATATAAAAGTTTAAGTAACATTGATACCGTCACTATAAAATTAATTGGGTTCGATAATTAAATATAACTTATAACAAGGACTTCTAGAAGGGACTGAATAAATTAACGGACATGGTTTTACATGAATCTCACAAATTGCGACAGAAAAACTAAGTTTCGAATTTTGTTTTATTACATGTTTTTAATGAGATAGCCTTCGGTATGAAGTGTTGAATAATATTTTCCAAGTAAAAGTAAAAAGTTCAGAGCCTAGGGAAATCTTTATCTGGATAGTTTTCGCAAATTATATTATCAAGTTGTAGCTCAACTTTTGGTTTCGGATAGCCTTTCTCAATACCAATAACTGTTTGTTACGCTTTACGATTATCGTAAAATAAAATGGGGCGATCTTATTTCCTGACAGAAACCGCACCAACTAACTTAATTCAGTTGGTCATTAAATATAATATTTATTTATTACAGATAATAAATATATCGTAATACTCTGCGGCTTTTTTTGGGGCCAAGTCAATGTGGTGTATTTCTTAGAAACTTATACAATTTAATAAGATAGTTTCTGTCATGTTCGATAAAAGATAATCTTTGTAGTGTTTGCCAAAATGAATGAAAAATTGTAATTGTAATTGTAATAGAGAATATGGATGATAGTTAATTGGCAAAGAAACATTTAAATATAACAATTTTAGCTGCTTACCCAAATGGGAAGTTTTGGTTAAAACTGGTAGAGTTGCTTGTTCGAGCTAGAAATCTTTATGGGATCTTTTAAAGATGAGTTCATGACGCATCTTATATAAATATAAGAAAATCTGCTCAAGTTAGAAAATATTTTGCCATCAGGTATATTTAAAAATCGAATCGTTTTTCAACAATTTGTCTGCTTCAGCCCCAGTAATTAATTTATAGTTTATTAAGTTATATAGGTAAAGGTAAGTTTGCTGTGTAGTGTCGGCTTAGAATAGCACTACCCCATTTCTTCCGGTGGGTGTACGTAAGAGGCGACTAACGGTATTGGGGCTTTTAAGGGATTTTTGGGCGATGCGGTTGGAGACCCATCACCAACAACCATTATTTTACCATCTTTTCCCCACTCAACTTTACTAACGTGGCTGAGGAATTTCGAATTCCTTAGCTCTGGCTACCCCTTCTAGGGATTTATAGCCGTGGGCATATGTATGTATGTATGCATGTGGCCAGAGCTAAGGAATTGGAAATTCCTCAGCCACGTTTGGAAATTTTAGTGGGGAAAAGATGGTAAAATAAATGTTTTCGGTGATGGGTTATTTTGCCGTTATCTTACGGGATATAGATTGATGTGATATGTTTAGCAACTGATTTTCAACAATGCTTTGCATGGGGGCAAGGCAACACCGCCGCGCTTAAAATCAGGCAAAAAAAGGTTTTACGAAGCACTTCACGACATTTTCCATTTTCGACCCGACACGCACGATGTTAAAGGCAATTTCGTTGTAGTTTGAACTACAAGATTGAATTGCAAGCAGAGATTGCATTGTTATAAGCACAGTATAGTTCAAACTTTATTAACTTTGAACTTGTACTTCAAGAATTAATCAACAGGTTGCCAGATGTATTAACAGTTTTAGCTTTAATTAAGCTAAGTCATTATAAGGTTTGCTAATTATGAAATAACATTAGGTTATTTCATAATCTCTTTATGAAGACAAAATATTGCAATTTGCGAGGCTTTGATTTTTGTCTGATTATTTTTATGTCTCATCATACGGAAAATTAAAGATAATTAATGAATTGTGAATTTGATGCCATGGTGGTCTTATTAAACAAAAAATATTAACATTTATTTAAATATGAGGACAGGCACATGCACCACTTTATACACTGAGAAGCCTCCAGGCTTTAAGACTAAAGATACCATTTGAGACATATTTGAGTAATAAATCTTCTTAAACTCACTTTTAAAGCTCAGCGGATTTAAGTTAAGCGCTCAGCAAAATTTACTCCTTATTTTAAAACCTTTAAAATATTGCGAGAAATTTTCATATATTGATATGTATTGATGCAGGACACTATGACTCGATTTGGTATAATATTATATCTCTAATGATATTTATATCTAACTTTGTTTTTTACAAACAAAAAGCTTTAGTGTATGAACATTTTGTGAGCCAAATTATAATTGCTTAGAACGACGGTATATAATATAAATCAATGATAATACCGATTACCGGATTAAACATTTTTAATTGTTGGATTTCCTTTTTTCAACATAATTTGGAGTTGGAGAAGTGCAGCCAGGATTTTTTTAACGCTATTGCACATAAGCTGAATTACCTTGTGATGCAGAAAAGTCCGATATATATACCCTCCTCCCATGAAAATCCTAACTGGACCACTAGTACTCAATATTATAGAGGCACTAAATTGGAATTCATATGTTTTTATAGAACACCACTGGTATCTCAATCGAAATAGCAATGCCTAAGGTGACAAGACTTAAAACATTGAATAAATGTTCATTCCTTTATTAATCAGATTTAGAAGTTTAATTGTATTAAATTTAATAATATTCTCTTCTGAGGCAATTATTTGTTACATTAGAAGCTAAGTACGAGTATATGTATTACCGAACAACTTTTGGCATCGTGGGTCACATGACATTGACAAGGGTTAAGCCGGTAAAGTAGTGTAACATTTGGAGCGATTTGTCTCCTATTGGTTCAAAAGACCTACTCCCAAGAGTATAAACTAAGCATCTACCGGTTAACATTCTTTGTGGTCCCATGTCAGTTTTGTGTGTCATGTACAATTTACTTAATATAAAATAATATGCTCAGATAATATTACGATAATCAAAAGCAATGCTTTGATTCCAATATGAAACAATAATCCGATATCAGAGCAAAGAACAGTGATTTGGAAAAAAAACTTGTTTAAATGAGTTGACATTTAACTAATGGCTCGCTACAGTGTAGCTGGCACTTAAATTAGTTGCCAGGCAAACTTTATTTCCAACTGTCTACTTACTTTCATTATTCGGAACTTTGTGAGAATACCTAAAAGTTGAACGTAGGTACTTTGAATAAATTTAAAAGCATGATAATTAAGCCTCCAGTTCACTGTAATTTCAATGTTTATAACTCAACATTTTCCAACAAATTTTCTTAATTTGTTTTAGATTAATTGTTTGTTTATGCCTTTACTACGGAACTATTTGAGCGAATCATGAAAGCACTTTTTAAACAGTTACTTTTTTGCGTATTTCTATCAGGTCCATTGCAATGTAATATATAAGTATGTTTATTACAAAGTTAACAAAAAAAGCTTTAAAATACTTTTGACAATACGAGATGTTTTTGCCACTTAAAATGCATACTGTCGCGATAGGGTTTAGATCTATAACCGTTTTTATAAATATATTGTCAGATAACTAAGTACAACTCCGGGATATGGGTTTCTTACGTGGTTTTTATACTATGACATTACAAAAAAAAACACTGGTGTAGGCCCGATGGTTTTCCCACTTAGGAATGAAGGTTCGTGAAAACTAGCCCCAGTTACCTTCATTACGCTTTTTGTGACAAACTGACAGATATTATCACTAAAAGAACAGAATAATATTTTCATTCTCCTGAAATGACAATGTAAAAGCGCATAATAGAAAAAAAACATGGTTTCAGGGTCAACAAAATTTGAGAACAAATTGAATTTTATTTTATCGATGTTTGATTTTCAATACTAGACTCATGATCTTGGGTGGCCTCCAACTTTCTTTTATTATCATAAATCGTTAGGGAAACCGGAAGAAAGAATTGGCTATGTTCCAGCCCTTGTCGTGAGCCTCGTAAACGATGGCAGCCTATTGACATAGAGCAGTGGCAGTCGGCTTCCCTTTTTAGTTGAGAAATTAGGCCGGCTAAATAGGTCATATTCTTTGATGAGACCACTAATGTGAATTTGATTGAATCGAGTTAGATTTGGAAAATAGTGCCTTGTACTATCGTAAACTTCAATTAATAAAGAGTGTACGTTTTTACTTCAACATGATTAAGAATTGTTCTATAGTATTCGTATTACACAATTTTACTTAATAATTTTTGACTCTATTTCTCAAATAAAATATTATATTTTTCATACAGAGACAAAACATTTTACTTTGACGATGGCAAAAAGCAAAAAAATAAGTATAACGTTTTATTTTGAACGATCCTATATTCACTTCATATTATCCCAGCGGTATTAAAATTTCCGCTTTCCTTCGTTGTGTTACTTTAACTCGAATAATATTTGGCGACTTCCTCTCAAATTTGGAGAAAGATAAGATTAATTTTGTTCCCTAAAATTCTAAGTAACTTTTATTATTGTTATAACAGGCATTTATTAAGCGTCAATTGTAGGTTTATTATTCCAAACATAGTCTTCCAGTTCTTTTCAAACATAGAGAAAAAACATTATTCTGATTTTATTCAAAGATATAGATGAATAGTCATAGATACATGAAAGTACTCTGTAAATAAGACAGGTTCGGTGACATTGTCCTATATGTGTGGACATTCATTAAAAAAATTAAAACATATTTAATTCTTTAAAGCTTACCTAACAAATTCAGCCGAGAAATCTGAGGCAGCATCGCTAGGTTCCTCCCAACACGTAGCAAATGCATCAGTAAAGAATTGAGCTTGAGCAGACCAAGCGTCGCAAGCATGCAGGACTCTTTTTAATGCTCCAACGATAATGCGAACTGATGCTCGAACGAACGTTGAATCTAATAATATAAAAAGAAATTAATGTAAAAGTTCTGCAATAAATTTAATAGCTACTTACCAAAAAATACTTGCCTATTTTCATTGGTTGTGGGTTAAGTGATAAAAGTCCCACAGGAAAGTTACTAAAAATATCCCTTATTTTTTCATACGTCATTGGTTGACTTTGTTTTTTATACAACATTTCTTTGAAATTGCTTCGATCTGTTCTGTTTGATCTTTTGACTCTCTTATTTTCTGTAGTTTTGTGCACCGTAGGATTCATAATGTATTCTTTAACACTGTCCAAATATAAATTATTATCTACATGAAACTTTTCTTCTATATTATCTTTTAAATCACCGTCAACTTTTGTTGCTTTCTCTAAATTTATACTATTTACATATTTATTAAATGATTCGTTTGTCATTTTGCTTACACTATTATATATATTATTATCTTTTGGTTGGATATATTTTCCTTCCTTAGATTGGTTTTCAATTTTAGAACTTTCAACGCTTTTCTTATTCAAACTTAAATTATATCTTAATTTCTTCAAACTAGTATTGCCATTATTTTCAGAATATTGGCTTATATTCATAAATGTTAAATTATCGTTGACACTGTGCGCTTCCAATTTACTTAAATTTCTACTTATTTCATCATAGAAAGATTTTTCAGATTTAGATTTGATAAAGGGGTTTCGACGAAAACTGTGTTTTTTATGTGTTTCTGAAATTAAAACTGAGGAATTATATAAAGCTTGCTTAGATTCAGATTCATAATTATTGTCCATGTCTCCACGTTTACTCCTCTCAGATTTATTTTCAACAGTTATTTTTTCATTCACTAAGTTTTGTAATACTTTATCGTTGATAAGCTCTTTCTTGTTAGCTAAACTAAATACGTCCATATTCCTTGTTGAATCTATCCAGATCCAGAAAAAGTGACCGTCTAATATATTAAGACGATTTGCTTCCTCCATCACTGATATAGCGTAGTTTATGTCACAAATTAAAACGATAACGCCTCGTGTTAATCTGGATATTTCTGCAAGACGTCTGAAATAGACAATTCATATTATATCAAAAACTACTCGAGTAATAATGAAGGATATATTAGTTATTAGTACAAAGAAGCATATTTTTCTACCTGAATAGAGCATGCCGTGAATATTTTGATGGAAGAGAAAGCCATTTGGGATTCAGAGGTTGAGTAGTGAGTATTAAAGATAGATCTTTTCGTAGAGACAGCGTGGAATAAATATCTTCATCAACAAGCATTGTGAAGGAATGCCAGTGCGTGTGCAGGAGCGTTGCTCTGTAACATTAAATACGACCCATGAATAGATTGAAACGTATAGCCGTAAGTTTATTTAGGATGGGTTAGTTACCTGAGAGCGTGTAGTGTTTCTCTAGCTGTTATTTCTAGCCGGATTTCCAAAGGCAGCAGCTCCTGTAAAATATTTTAATTTGTAATACACCAGATAGCATCTTCCCGTTTATTACTTCAGGGTTAGGAAAAAAGTTAATATTTATTCCAAATGTTCATTAACCTCTTTACTTAAGATCAATCAGTGAGATTGGCTGCTAGCTTGTTGAGGGTTTTGCTTTTGATTAAATATCACAGCTCATACATCTCCCCATGCGAGGCTACATGTAAAATATAATTAGTTTGTTGTTCAACACGCTGCCCTAGTGCCTATTATTCTGATTACTGATGTGATGCTGATTACAAAACTATTTCGAGATATTATGTTTTTAAACAATATTTTCTAGGAAATGAATCAAATTAAGCTATGATGACCTTTATTTTATCAAAAAAACTGTAACACCTTCAATGTCATTTCAAAGACATTCGTTTTTGCGGTTAGTTATGAAAATATCAAAAATGATATGTTTATTTAATATAATATCGTAATAATATCATTTAAGATCACAAATTCGCGAATTGTTTTTCAATTAAACATCTCAGCTTCATTTGCATGTCGCTACGTGATTTTTTTCGATCTTTAAAAATTCATAACTTTACAATTAGTCATTTTTATTGAAAAATATTCAAATCAGTCTTTTATTTTCGTATTTGCTATCGAATAAAAATATTAAATAAGTAACAAAACAAAAATTTACATACCGAATCGTCAGATATTCACGACTACTACCGTGGTAGCAGTCCGGCTTGTTGTTTAATATATATCTATACTTATAATAAATCTGTAGAGAGGTCAATTCTGTACATGAAATATATTTTCAAAATAACTATCAGGTGATGATTAGGGATCGATACTGATGCCAAAAATGCAATCAGTAAAATTTTTGTCTGTCTGTCTGTCTGTCTGTCTGTCTGTCCGTCTGTCTGTCGGTTTGTATGTTCCTTATGGAAACAAAAACTACTCGACGGATTCTAACGAAACTTGGTACAATTATTCTTCATACTCCTGCGCAGGTTTTTGTATACTTTCCAGCAGAGTAGTAAAGGGGAATTTCGGGAAATTTTGGGAAAACGTGAGAAGTTACTCCATTTTTTAAGCTTCCGTCGCGTGTGCAGCCTGAATGGTTAAACTTACATAGAAATCATGTGTGACGGAAAAATTCTGCATAAAATTATCTAAAAAAAAATGCCCAACAGTTTATGTCTATCTTTTACGGTTGACTCGCAATAACACGTGTAATTCCTGATAGCTTAGCAGTTCGGAACATTCTGATTATATTTGTTTACTCTTACGTTTGTAAACCTCTCACTCATCCCTAATTTAAAAAAGGTAAAATTATTACCTATTCAATAAAAAAAGAATCATAGAAATCGGTAGACAAACACCAAAATTATACATAAAATAAGCCATCGCGCCCGTGACCAAAACCAAATCTTTACTAATTTATATATAACATACTAGATGGCGCCAGTAGTTGCATCCTATATTACGTTATGATTTATTTTTCAGATTGTTATAAATACTTCATAGCGTTTTATTCCAAAATTTGCTATTTAATGGAAATACTGAACCGTTTATTAAAGCGCATTCAAAATCACCAAACTACACTGTTTAGGGAGTGCTATAAATTAAATAAATTGAAAACATTGCGCTGAATTTCACAATGCTTAAGCAGGGACTGAAGAAAGAAACCTGAGATATTTAAAAAAACAACGCTACCCGTGCGAAGCTGGGACGATCCACTAGTAATAAAATATTTTTTTATCGGATTACATAAAATAAACATAAAAAACCATTCAAACCTCACAACTTTAATTTGCGATTGATTTCCCGATACACACAAATATAAAACTATCTATGTCGGTTAATACATTTTTCATCAATATTAACAGTTTTTATTGTTAAAGATATTTTCCATACATAATTATGACAGCTAACGATTGTAATGTCAATGTATAAATTTTTATTCTCTTTATTTATCCTTTCACTACCCCTTTCTACCCACGGGTGTCGCAAGAGGCGACTAAGGGTATTGGGGCTTTTTATTGGATTTTTGGGCGATGCGGTTGGAGACCCATCACCAAAAACCTTTATTTCACCATCTTTTCCCCACTCAACTTCCAAAAGTGGCTGAGAAATTTATAATTCCTTAGCTCTGGCTACCCCTTCTAGGGAAATATAGCCGTGAGTTTATGTATGTAATTTATTGCGTTTTTGTTTGAATGTTACTTTGGAAATGAACGCAAAATACAGAAACAGATATATTTTCATATCATTTAAATAAATGTGAAACACTATTCATAACAACAACTATCATTCTATGTAAATCTGACCATTATTTATTATACTGTGTACTATGAAATGTAACTGCAGACATTGTAAAAGTTAAGTAACTATCAAAGTGATAAATTGATTACAATCTTGAGGTTCTGATACTACAATTCTTAAATTTACGACAAAATCGGCAGAAAAGATCTACAATCAATCACCCGGCGGCCATACCATTAGTCGACAGTACTGTAATCAACACCTAAGGAAGAGATGAGAAGGTACTTCTCAAAGGCGACAGCACCCTCTATTTCTACACACACACACACACACATATTCACACAGACACGCTCATGCCACCAACACATTTTAGTACACACTTTAGATTGGTTCTTCATCATTTAAAACCAATACAGTTACAGAATAAAAAATAAATTTCATCAACAAATCCTTAATCAAAATAACTGTAAAGTATTTGATGCGAAATCAAATAGCTTTAAATTTGCTACAGTTTTAAGCGCGCATCAAACTGCTTAGTTGGAAATATTGCTGTATTTATTTTCCCCAGAATTCAGATTAGCTGGATAAAAAGCTTTGTATCAAGTTATAGCAGTAGTAAAGCCCTTTTCATTTTAACATAAAAACATGAGAGCACTTCTTTGTACAAAGCAGCAATTCATGTTCTTAGCGCAAAAACTAGAAAATGAATGTTATATTAATGGATACGTCTAGACAGCGTTATTAGAAATAATAAAAAAATATTACATTAATAAAATTCCATGATTTTATTTTAGTCCCACTTTATTATTTTACTTCGACAGATAATATCCATTCAATTACTTGAATTTGTGGAAGAATCCTTAGCTTACGATTTTACCGGTGTCTTTTCGAAATAAATTTCTTCACATTTCTAATTGATATATAAAAATTTGATATTGTCGTCTTTAACTCATTTATGACATTAAATAGTATTATGGAACGGTATTTATATAAAAAACTGGAACTTTCTTACGTTTAAAGTTATATATTAAGTTAAACAATGAACATAACATCATCTCATTTTGTCTGTATTTAGATGTGTCATAGTGGCAACATAATTTTTAGACAATTCAGCTTTTTATCAATCTGTTTTTGTTTCAGATCACGACATTAAGCAAACTCCGTTGCATTTGTCAGTTGTTCTTTTAATATTTCCCGTTAACATTGCATTAACTAGTAAAAATTGAAAATTTCTGACCCCCATAAACTCTAGTCCTAAAGGTAGCAAGTGTCAAGTTATGACCTACAAATTCAAATTCCAGCGCACTTTAACAAATATTCTCCTCTGGATGTAATTAAATCCATGACTCATTAGGAAAATTCACCCATAAAACAAATTTTGACACAATCATCATCACAGTTAGTAATGGACGATTGAAATAAAAGAGTCCTCTGCAATAAATAGTGAGTGGACTCTTATACTTTTTATGTCCTGGAAACCAATCAAGAGGGCAAATCAAAAGTTAATTAATGCCGTCATAAAGTCACCCCACAATTGAATTGGTCTCAAAGGCAAAAAATAATTACTCTACTGCGTTTCAGATTCATTATTTTAACAATTGAATGTGTATCAGTCTAAGGATCTTTTTTGCATTCTTATTGTTGATAAACCTAATTGGTTTGGTCTAATTAGGAGAAATAAGCAAGTTTTTTCATTTATTTTTCAATATGATTCGTACTTGACTCTTATATTGTATATACATACATACATATACTCACGGCTATATTTCCCTAGAAGGGGTAACCAGAGCTAAGGAATTATAAATTCCTCAGCCACTTTTGGAAGTTGAGTGGGGAAAAGATGGTAAAAATAAAGGTTTTTGGTGATGGGTCTCCAACCGCATCGCCCAAAAATCCAATAAAAAGCCCCAATACCCTTAGTTGCCTCTCACGACACCCGTGGGAAGAAAGGGGTAGCGACATTCTAAGCCGGCACTACACGGCATATTGTGTTTTGCATAATAAGTTTTTCATCCTATACGGTGCTAGATATGCATTGAAATACGCTATTCTAATAAATGGAGCAAAGCGAGCAATTGTTCACTCGTACTCTTTGTTAACAATGTCTCCCATAGAGTTTCAAACTTTCAATTGTGATTATTCCTCAATAGTACTTGTTTAGTCACATTATATTTCCTATTAACTAATGGTATTTGGTTATCTATCAAGCTTGGTCTATTGAACGTATTAGGAGTAATACGACCAAATTCAAAAGTCAGCTTCTAGCATTTCAGCAAAAAATTCCTATTTAAGATTGTTACCTCCCACATGGTATCGAATATCATCCTTAAGGAATTATTAGGAAATAAAATATTTCGAGCAAGTATTTTAATCCTCTTAATCTGCCGGTAAGGTAGCACGCCTAACCAAATAAACCAACTTCCAAAACCGAAAATTGATAACCTTTGAAGCTCTAAACACTTCTCTCACATTTGTAGCCTTATTAGTATTCTTTTCACCATCTAAAATAATAAAATACATGCTCACATTAGCAATAGTATAGCTGAAGTGTATATGCGCTGGCGAGGTCCTGACGACGGGCACGCCGGCGCGGTTGGCCGCGGACACGACCGCCGCCGCCGCCGCGCCGCCACCGCACACCAGCAGCGCTGCCACCCGCTTGCGGCCCAGCGCGGCACAGCTGCGCTCTAGCACACTTGCACTGAATCTGTAATAAATGTTATATATAGTTTACAAATAAGGGGACACGATGAGGGCAGCGCAGTACCAGTTGTTGCGGATTTTTTAGGGAGGTCTGCGTCCAGCAAAATATCAACTATTACCTGGATGGTGACATATATGAATAGAAATATTAGTAGAGGAAAAACAGGGATGACTATTTTATATCAAACGGAGAATATGCTAAATGCAGGCGTCAGAGCGTGGAGAATAAAGACATTTATAAAAAGACTGATGAATTTAAATGAATCCTACAAAACGGCGATCGTCAGTCTCTTCCTACCCAATGGGAACCAATGGCGTGAGTATATTTATGTTTATATTTACTAAAAAAAATTCCACATTGTGGGCCTTCTACTCGGCTAAATACTAAATGGTTCGTATAAGTTTCTTGTGATATTATATTGTATAAAATGGCATTCTATAGATTCTTCCCTATGTTAATAAATAACGTGAATATATGTTTGATACATAAAATAGGGTATATTGTAAGCTCAATCCGTGCAGTTGCAAGGGCTGTGCGCCATTAGATCGGTCAGGCAGTTTTGAAAATATTTATAGATGGATTATGGAATGAATTTAAAAATAAATATACAGGTGTGCTATGTTTTTTTTAAGAACTTTACTTAAAATTTATTTAAAAGGAAACACGTTGATTTAACCAATTACTAATCACCATTATACTCAATATACTCGTACAAATAAATAGATTAAAACAGCCCTTCTCATTTATTATAACAATTAAACCATTTCATTTGTACATACAAATATACATATATATACTAACGACCATAAATCCCAAAAAGGGGTAGCCAGAGATTTAGGGCTAGAAACTCCTCAGCCACATTTATTTATTTATTTATTTACACACAGGAAGTTGAAAGGGGACAAGATAGTAGAAAAATAAGTATCGTTGGTGATGGGTATCCAACCGCATCGCTCAAAAACCACTTAAAAAGGCCTTAACCCTTAGTCGTCTATTACCACACCCGTGGGTAGAAACGGGTAGAGACATTCTCATTCAAGCCGGCACAACACGGCAACATTTAATTCGACTGTGTTTAATTACATTAGTAACAATGTTTCATCATGAAAAAAGGTTAAAGAAAAATGTCCTAAAACATAAATCAATGCTCCCAAAGACCATTGAAATCAATCGCAAAATCGAATAAAGAAAATATTCCGCCAACTGAATTATTATTCAAATAGAGTACCAAAAAGGACATAACTATATCGTAATAGGTAGATTACAGGCGAAGGGTGGCCATTTGAATATTCCAAGAGCGTACACCGTCACTTCCTAAATGTTTCTATCCGTAACAATACGTTCAGATGTATGCGCCGCATAACTTGGCAATACTTTATTTTCAGCGGTCAACTATTCTTTATTAAACTTGTTTGAGAATAAACTATCAGATCGTTGGTGTTTGTGTTGTTGTGTTTAAATTCCACTATGAAATTTGGAGAGTGATTCACAGAATATTATTGATAGTTACTGGATAACTTAAATTAGATAAATGGGACAATATTAAATACATGGCGACAAATACATCACAGATAAACAAAGTAGAAAAATATAACTCACGGCTATAAATCCCTAGAAGGGGTAGCCAAAGCTAAGGAATCAGAAATTCCTCAGCCACTTTTGGTAGTTGCATGGGGAAAAGGTGGTAGAATAAAGGATGTTGGTAATGGGTCTCCAACGGCATCGCCCAAATATCCCTTAAGAGACCCAATACCGTTAGTCGCCTCTTACGTACATACAACCACCGGAAGAAATGGATAGAAAAATATACATGAGAACATTAGGGAAAATATAAAATAGAGAATTTTCCGATTCTTGTATTTTAGCACAACAAAATCCAAATCATGATCAACTTTAAAAGAACAAGTTTGTATTTCTAAATTGCATTACGCCATTTAATATCTTGGATGTTGTACAAAGCGGCTTAAGCATCTGCAGCACTATACGATATATAAATAAGAAGTAAGCAGCAAGAAACACAGGTGTTTATCAGTCCGTCCAAGAATAAGCTGCTCTTTATCCTCTTGTATTTTTTACCCTCTTATTCAAACCCCGTACTATGCTCAGGTTTTTCCTGTAATTGTTGGTGTTGTGGCCGGAACGTCATTACCAAAGATCTTTGTTTTTACCATTACTTCCCTTACCCTCACCTTTCAACATTGGCCTCTAAATTAGACAAAAAATAAGTTTTGAAACTAAATCCTCAAGACGAAATTACATCTGGCAACTTGTTTTTTTAACCTACAACTGTTAAGACGCATTTAACGGTAAGTATGTCATTTGTATAATTAGGACTGGTAGTACAGTACAGTGTAAGGTGTGATAATTGAACACACATAGTGGTCAAAAGCATTACTCTCATTTGTTTTTGCCGTAGTCGGGTAAAAATAAGTGACTTGATACTAAGGTTTACTATTTTAAAGCGAAGAAAACATACGAGTATACCATCTTATTTATGACACAAATAAAATAGCAACAAATCTTTAGAATAATATTGTAACTCAAGTAAAACCCTTAACCACCGCAGCCTCGTAAGTATCATTGAACAGACGCAACCGCTAACCACAATTAATGACAAAGCAGTTAAGTTTACGCCATTTCAACACTCGAAGTTGCCAAGCTAACTCCATATAAACTGTGAATAATAAATACTAAGATGTGTAACTCGACGAAAACACTGAGAACTTTTGAAAGGAATGTCGCTGATAAATTGATGAAATTCACAATAGAAACGATTTCACAGGTTGTAAGTGGTTCGGCGGTCGAGTTTATGCTGAGTCACTACATACGGGAAGACGTGTGGTGGTCGACAGCGGGTGAGTCTTATTGACTTGTTTGCAACAACTTTGCGCCGCAAACTTTACTGGGTAAACTAAGTTTATTAGCTTTTCTGGAACTTGGCTCAGTTTCAACTGTACTCTTCTCACTGAATATGTATCGCGAGGCTTTATATGTTCTCCTTTGAAATAAATTGTTATCTAGTGTTTGAGGTTGATTCGGAGAATACTAAGTAATGTATGTTTTTTGCTGTTTGTGGAACTATGAAATTCGGAATATGATTACTACTATATGTTCTGAATAATGAAGATATGTATATTTTCACAATGTACACTTGTCCGACCGCCATGTTTTTTTATGTTGTAGTTTGAGTTGATTGCTGAGAAAACCAACCGTAAATAAAAAATATATGTTGTTTTAATATGTTCGTTAGTTTGTTTTCATTTGGAGGATGATAGGTTCGCCTAATGATTATCGTGTGAGATATTGCTAGTGTGATTTTTAGTCATCGAAGAGTTATGGAGTTTTTTTTACGAAAGGATTTTTTACCATGAAGTATATTTTCACCAAAGCAAAACTTTTAGTTGAAGACAAGTTCCGATACCTGTTAACATGCTGGTTGATGGTAAACATTATTTTAAAAAAACTTGAGACTTATTATTAACGAAGAGAAATTAAACATAAATGACGCAAGCTGGTATACATAGTTCATCAACCTATTTTAATTCTCTGGCAAATTGAATCTCTCTAACAATTATAAAATTATAACTTTGCTAATTTTGAACTATCTAAACTAACTTCTTTATCCTTATATTGTTTCAATAATGTAATTATAATATCAAAATTAAATAACGACAATATAACCAAGCGAAATCTCACTTTCGTCACTCATCGACTGTACTGTACGTAAACGTTCGTAATTTTATATATTTTTATATATATTTACATATGTCTTAATCCCAAGGTACAAAATTCAAGGATTTAAGAAGATAATGAGTTGTGGATAAAAAACAATCAAAAGTAGTACATTATCATAAAAGTAAAGTAAGGCATTACAGCCGAAGTGAATTAAAAGGAACTGAGCGCTGTTATGACGAATTGCTCACTTATGTTATGACATACAATACAACTAATTTCAAAACAGTAAAAAAAAGTGAACACATATTATATAAAATTCGGACAAAGAAAATTTAGGGAAGAAAAAAAATAATCTTGCATAAACCACTTTGGTTTTGTTAACTCACGCATAGCTAGATACTGGATTAATTAAAATACAAAAGAGGTTGCTATTAATAAAAAACGTAAGTACTTTGAACAAAATCAATAAATAATATTGATAAATTTATGCAATAAATCTATAATATATAAGAAATAATAATAAATAAAAGAATAATATACAAGAAAATCGTGTTTGTTACACTATTTATAACTCAAGAACGGCTGAACCGGTTTGACTGAAAATTGGTAGGGAGGTAGCTAAGAACTGGGAGAAGGACATAGGATATCACTATCACGGTAAATATAGTAGGGGTCGAGCAGTAAAAAATATTTACCACCATCCGTGCGAAGCCGGGGCGGCCCACTGGTTGCTAACATTTAGACTCAATAATACCGCAATGTACAGATTTTTTAATGTATTTTTTCGTGTACTACCTCTTTTGATCGCAAAAATTAAAAGTGTATTGCCGCGTTAGTGAGGAAAGATAAACAGCAAGTGAAAGCTTTAATAAAAACCGGTTAAATGAGCTTAAATTCAGTTCAATAGAAGTCACTTCAGAAGCAAATGTGTTGAACATGTTTTTTAAGCGTTAAAATGGAATTTAATAACGGTGTTGTTGGGTTGTAGTTTTTCTTGGAACTGGAAAATATTTAATTACGTTTTGATATATATATAAGAACTGGAAAACAACAATGTCTTAATTAGTACTTAATGCAAGTTTTTTTTCAGCTGATTAGTGTCGGAAATACATGTTATTTACTTGCAGCTGTATAGCGTTAGAATACCAGTAACCTATTTCCTCCTGTTTGTTTGGAGTAATGTAGGGTACTGCTCTAAGGATAGTGAGGAGTGACTAGTAACCAATATCCATCAAAAGTTTATATTCAAATTTTACCTTCTTAATTTTCTAATTGAAGCTTTAGCTATTTCCATTAGGATTGTAGCCGTAAATAAAGGTAGGTACAAAATATTATATTAGCATGTGATATCATGACGAAACTTTAATTCAACAACATCTACCTATCATCATCAAATAACTTTTATTGCACAACCTTTTCCCAACTCAACTTTAAGAAGTAGCTCATATTATTTCAAAATACTGAACATCTGACTACCCTTATTCGAATTTATAGCTACGAGTATGTATAAACATTGAAAACCTCGTCCTCACACTTCTGAAATTGAAGTCATTACTTAATTAAAAAAGCCGATCCGCTAAAAAGGTCGAATTCTATTTGGCGACCTATAAATCTGTGTACCTGACAACCGGTTAATTAAAATTTTATTCAATCGATTTGTCCGCATGAATTGTTATCGTTGGGGTTTATCCTAAAATGTGTAGATAGATTTAGATCTGTCGGTTTTGATAAGGGTTCAGGGACGTACATATAAAAATGTTAATTGTATAAATGTATTTAAGTGAAAAGCCTTATTATCACGCAAAGTAGAATTTATAATGCTAAGCCGCGTTTTCACCCATGTTCTTTTAAAGATAAATCGAACGGTTTGCAGGGTAAAATTATCTTAGTATAACCATGTCTCGGCTTAGTATTAAATGATTGGTGACGTGGCTGGATCACGTATTACGAACACTTGTGAGAAACATTAAATTAGCTACGGGAAAACTACCTGGACCCCGCAAACAATTACCGGATTTGATATCTGCTTTGAATTTTTTAACAAGGAAGTGAAACGATGATGGATAAAAAACTGCCAATGGGTTTTTGAAATCGGAAATAATAAAGTAGTGAAACTGATGCATACATTTTAAATTAATAAAAGTTCGGAAACGGACGAACAAATAAAGTCAATTTATTTTATGCAGTTTTATTTGCAACATTGCAATGATACAAAGTGATGAAAGAACGTATTTTTTTTAAATTAATGAACTAAAAAATACATATTTTGGATACCCGCCGATTCCCGCTAACATAGAATAAACCAAAAGGTTAGCCAGGGCTAAATGTAACATACATAGTTTACACTACTAGAAATTACAAAAAGGGGAAGCCAGAGTTTAGAATCAGGAATCCTTAAGCCATTTTTGGCAGTGAGTGAGGAAAATATAAATTAAAGAATTTTTGGAGATGGGATTGCATCCACAACGCCTAAAACTAACTTTAAAGCCCTAAAACCCTAAGTCACCTCAAACAACAGCTGCGAGAAGAAATAGGTCAGTGTTTTTTTAAGCCAACACTACACAAAACAGGCTAAATATAACTGAGTAATTCGTCATATGAATAAACGTGCATAAACATGTGTATAAATTTTTGGGAACTAACATTTAAATTTACTTTCAGGGACTGCAAAAGATGAAGTTGCGATAGACGAATATCGAGTACTTCTCAAATCTTTTATTGACAAAGAGATTTCACTCGCCTGTTTTCTAACCGAGGATGATGGATCACGCTCTCTCATCGGAGTAAACATTTGCATGCTGCAGCAAAAACACTGTTTTGTGGAACATAAACTGGTAAAATAATTTAGTTTTTTTAATTAATTTCGAAACTGGCAAAACTTTTACTTAGATTAAAACTGTAGTCTTATAAAAATGCTTTCAGAGTTTTTCCCAAGTTACACAACATTATTTTAGAAAGAGATAGCAAGTATCTTCCAGACTACTGCTCTATGCACTTAACTCTAGGAAATGTGATATAATAAAGATGTTGCATACTGAGAGTAGTAGGGAACTGCATGCACTGCTTTGTAGATCTTTTCCTATTGTCAAACTGATAGCTCACTCACTACTTTGATCAAAGAATGAACAATGGAGGTGTTATTGTGATGCATGTTCAAGAATGAAAGATTCAACCTGATTCTAAAATAATATATTAAAGGTTTAAAAATAACTGAATAAAATTTCCACTTTATTCAGTTATTTTTAAACCTGGCCTGACATTTGAGTTTTTTATACAACGTCATACCACATTCGTATTTTCGTGTTGGTTAAGAAAAATGCTGCCTCTTTTCATGTGTGGGTTTCATAAATGGATGGGTCTAGTATAAAAGGATATTACTTGTATCTGTGATGGCACCAAATTGAATATGGTGATGTGGCTTAATTCTCCTCATCTTTAATTTTACCATCTTTTCCCCACCCATCTTATAAAGTATCGATTAGTTCCCAATTAGGAAGCGCAAGATAAGCCTATTTTGGATTTTCAGTCGTAGGAAAAGACACAGATATAAGTTTAAAAAAAATAAATCAAAATTTTATTAAAAATAATACTAATAATAATAATACTGTAATATAATGTGAGTGTACTCACGTGATAGGCCTGCCCCCTATCACGTGAGTACACTGTCCATGCAAAACGTGGGTACTCTGAACACCAGGTGACAAAGTCACGTGATGTTCAGAAGTATTAGTACCTCTGCCAACCCCTTCGGGGATATTCGGCGTGAACGTTTATGTTATGTTTATGTTTATGTATGTAATAATAATAACAAAAAATATGAAGAATAAAAGAGCATGTATGAGAAGATTGATGGATGTAAACGAAGCTAGAGAGGTTTGTCAGGATCCTACAAAGCGGCGATCGATAGTCTCTGCCTACCCCAATGGAAATTAATGTCGTGAGTATATGCATTTATGTATGTATGTAATACTTAATTCTGTATAAACATTATATAAAAGTTTAAGAAAAAAGGATAATTAATAAAAGTAGCAATGTTAATCCAGATTAAAATTATGAACGATGAAACACCGTGTATTTTCGATCCTCAACCAGCCTACACGATTAATAAATCAAATTCGCAAACAACAATACTTTTAAGAATAACGCAAGTCACTAAAAATATTTTTCTCGTCTTGGTATCAAACGGTTCTTCTCACATTAAATAAGGACATGACCTACATCTGTGGGCCTGGATTGTACGCCGCTAAGCTTTCTCAGGGTTTTCTTTTTTACATTAATGTGTTTCTTGGCAAAAATAACGTCTGATAAATCTGTGAATGACTGCACGCACAAAAAAGTGACACTTTGTACAAGTGAAAGCACTGATCAATACTGATAAAGACGATAAATTGGTGGCTGTAAAGCGTCACCAAACAACCTATAGTTTAACTTTTTCATTGCTGACCGATATTGAAGACGTTTATCTTAATCCCAAAACATTACACTTAGAAATAAGCAATTATTAATACTAGAACTATTAGAACATTATCGACTAGTTCCGTAACATGTTTAATTAGCAATATGTCCCAAATTCACGCTTGTATCAAAACCGCCTTCCTAAAATTGAAACATAAACTGCCTGTGACATCAAGCAACGATATAAAATCACCGCTCACAAAGTATATGTAATAGAACATAATACCTTCGATTTACGGTGAAATCAATCCCACCAAAAACATTTTAAATGTAAAAAATGTTAGCCAAGCAAATACAATACAAAAATTTATAATATGTTAACTAAAAGACTTCGCAGACAAAAGGATTGATATCTGAATGGTTGCCAAGCACTGCAGATAATCCTGAAATACAAAGTAGATACAAGTTAAATAAAAGTTTTGATTTAATTTTGCTCGTTTCCACATACGAGTTATCATGATAATCAACTTATCTGCTAGGTACATTTTAATTTGATTTTGTGGTGAAAACTAGCCAAAATTTTGGCATGTCCTCTCGCTGTGGCGGGCGCGAGGCGACTGACTTAAGTGAAGCTGAAGCGCCAGATCCCGTCATGCCCCGCCCCTGCCCCTCCCCCCGCGCGTCTTGCTCACTATATGATTTTTATACAAAATGTTCTTGTGAGGGAAATATTGAAAAATCTTAAAAAAATCCTTGTTTTCAGATTTTTTCCTTTGTTAATATTTGATCACCGACCTGGATGCCAAATTTCAACTTCCTGGGATATCTGGAAGTGGGTTAGGTTTTTGATCTATATGTCAGTGAGTCACTAAAAAAATCGCGATTTTTGGACGTTTATATCTTAATAACCCTTTGTTATGTATTTGTGGAAATTGGGCTACTAGTTTGTATCCTTGATATCAACAAATGAGCCAAATTTGGTTGGTTTATGTTGATTAGATTTTGAGTTATGATGGTGTAAAAAGTCGCTCCAAATGGTTCGTGTAATATACACACGGTGCGCGCTCGCCGCCTTGGCTTGGCTTGACGCACTGCCGTGCGTCTTGATACGTTCTGGTATTTACGCTTTCACATTTCAGCTTAAATATTCCACAGAAAGTTATTTCATCAAAGAGAAAATACTTTTTGATTCACATTCCACATATATCATTTAATTGCAACATATTATTTTGTTCAAACAAAGGAATAAATATATCGTTTTCGTCAAATAATTGTTTGTTATTTCTATAGATAGCTCACGCCTTTTAAGCCCTTAGTTGCTTTTGAAGACAGCTACGGAATGTTATTGTGTATTGCTATTCTAGGCGGATACGGCAATGATAAATGAGAATTAAAACTATAGGTGTTTTAATAAAAATTAGGATCGCTGCATAGTTTAATGACAGTGTAACGTATAAAGGTAAACAAAATCCCGATCAAGCTTTGACAATTTAACACAAATATCAAGGAGCCTACAGGTATTTATTAAACTTCACCATATGTATTGATCAAATAAGTCCTATAGACCCATCAAATATGTCTAAGATTGTTTAGGGAAGATAGTAAGAAACAAATACTTGAAGGGCTGTCAAGAACAAAAACACTTTTGTTTAATTTTTTATAGCTGATCTTGAATATAACTGTTTTGATAGTATAATTATCAATGTTACTTCAATAACAGAAAAGTAATATAGATTCAGTAGGTATACTTAATACATAAACTTAGGGCTTTAAATGCCAACATTATTACACATAAACATAATTAGAAAATCTATAGTTACTTTTAGAAGCAAAATGTCAAAAAGTTATACCCCAATAATAATTAAATGCCCCAATAGTCTTATACGAGACCCACTGGGAGAAAAAGTTTAATGCTCTTCTAAGCTGACACAACACAGCAAGTTGATTAGCTACCCTGTCCGCACGTTGACCGCCACGTAAGACACCATGTGCCGACAGTACAGTTTCCCCAGAGGCCATAGCAAATAATTGAAAAGTTGAGAATGATCACTTTTTGCACTTAAAACATTTTGACAACCACATTTTAAAAAGCTCATAAATTTAAGTCTTCTCATATTTTTTATCCCAAGTTTCCAAATTGTACGGAGAGGCCGCGCGGGTCACTTGCTATAGTAAAATGTATCAAAAATCTGTCTGTCGGCCGCATTAAGACGTCTTAAATTATCGAGGGCAAGCAGACGCATGGTGGTGGTCACATGGTGTCCGCCACGGCCCACGGGACTGAACATGGTTTTAAGTATGGCGTTCAACGTGTTATTATAGTTTTTTTTAAGTCATTTGTTTGTTACCGATATTACAAAACACCTACCTACTGATATAATGTTACAGCTTAATCTCAGAAAAAGTGGCTACAGGTGCAAAATTAATAATTTCTTATCCATCCCTGGGGTAGGCTTATTTTTCAAATTGATTATTTCTCAGCCTGTGGTTGAGTTCCCGAGGGATACTCTCAACATTAATTTATAAATTCAATTAGTAAGGTATGGTCCTAATTGGGTAAGGAAGACTTTCGACGACACCTACTATACGTATTGTCATATACGTATAAGCAACTTATCATTTCCTTTTAAGAGTTAGTATATGTGATTGATCGATTTAAATCTTGCATCTGATAGGGTGAGAGTTTATAATAACCTAACCTAAGCCTGGCTTTTAAAACACATTGAAATGAGCGTCTCTATGACAGTATTATTGGTTTAATTTAAATTTGGGACGCCATTACAGCGTTAAATTTATATTGAACTAAATGAAAGATTGGCATTGGAAGTGAATGGAATCGGAGAATAAAATACTTTTTTGAATAATCAACCTTTTTTCCTGATGTTGTCGTTGGGGATTGTATATAGCTATTAAAGCTGTTAACTATAATTTTTAGCTTAAAAAACTAAGAATACTATGTTTTCTCATAAATAAAAGATGTTATTAAAGGAAAGAAAAATTTCGACACTGGCGGGGTTTGAACCCGCGACCTTCGGGTATACGCCCCCGTCGCTCTGCCAACTGATCTACAGTGTCAGTTGGCATCAGCGCGAAACTACGCAAACACTACTTGAGCGTGTAAAAAAAAGAAACAAAGGATAGAGCTTTGATGTGCATTTTTGTTGCTTATAAAAAAAACAAGTAATCTAAAGTTAGGCAGATCCTATTTTGCTAACGGCATTCAGTAATTATTAAGTTAGTTATAGTTTAAAGCTCTATTGATATATGACTGAGATTGATAACAATTAAAGGCACAGTGATCTTAACACCATTTATTTATTTTAGTCAACGATTTATAATATAGAAAAATATTCTCTTAAGGAAGCTGTATAGTTATCAAAGTACTAAAGTGTACATACAACTTAAATTAATCACTGCGTTACTAACATGATTCATTGTACATATTTCAGAATTGATTTGACCAAAAGCAAGAAATATAAAGTAACCGGTGGAATATTCACAAGTGTCGCGGCGCAAATATCGGCTGAGAGAGCGGGCTACACATGCTGCTATCAAATTCCTTACAAGGACTTCGGCAAAAAATGTTCTATCACTTTTAACACGAACACAGAATTCCTAAAAATATACGCTGTCAAATGTTCTTAGAACTTTGATTTCGTTGTGATACATGTGTTGCTTTATTTTGTCTAAATACAGGAATCAAGAGTTCAGAACGAGAAAATTACCCTTTTTTTATTGGCCCGCGCTAATTGACTCTAACTTTATCAAATTTTTCTAATTAATGTTTCAAAATAAAAACTTTTCTAACAAAAGAGTATAGGCCTTACTTTAAAAGGCATCAATTTGTGAACTCCCTTAGGTTGATTTTATATCGCTTGGATAAAGTTACCCTCGAGTTCCTCGAAGTCATTAATATCAATAAGTTTTGTTTTGCTCACTCATACTCACGGCAATGAATCCAAAAACAAGGCTAGACAGAGCTAGTGAATTAGAAAATACTCAGTTATTACCGAAGTTGAGCTAGAAAAAGATTGTAAAATGAAACACGGTTAATCATGGATCCCCATCCATATCGTTTACCAGTTGTTATTGACCCCTAATACCCTTATTTACCTTGTAAAAACTCATGGCAGAAAGGCTAACGTTTCATTAAAATATCAGATTTTAATCCAGCCACTCCAATTCAATATCAATATTGTTCGTATTTCATCAAAATCTCGCGCGGATAGGCTTTTATTTCAAATTTATATAAAACATATTATTAAAATGGAGCAATAAATATTGTTGTACAATTACAACGTTTGAAAATAACACCTTTTTTTAGACTTTATGCAAGAAATATCTTTTGTTCTTAATGCAGGCAGTGTAAAGTAAAGATATGATCAATTTGATTCGATTTTTCGGTAATTTAATTATATAGTTTAAATCTTTTTGTTCATGAAAACCTCATGTGGGGATTATTACTAATAAATAAAGAATAAATAAAGGAAAGAAAAATTTCGACACAGGCGGTTTTCAACATATGCATTCTATCTGAAAAGGTAAACAAGTGGCCTTCCAAATTAGTAAAAATTCGGAGGTATAAAACGCAAACACTACTTAAACGTGTAAAAGAAATAAAGGATAGAAGAATTTCGCGCTGGCATTTACACGGTAGCTCAATTAGCAGAGCGACGGGGGCGTATACCCGAGGTCGCGGGTTCGATTCCCGCCTGTGTCGAAATTTTTCTTTCCTTTATTTATTCTTATATATTAGTAATTTAATTATATTATTATTAAACAGCGTGTGTAGCTGACACGACTTGGAATGGCACAGCATCATTTTTTCCTTAGGTATTGTAGGAGGAGATTAAGGGCAATTGAACTGTTTTTTGGGTGATGATACCAATCATCAAAAACCTTTATTTTACAATCTTTTACTTACTTAACTTCCTAATGGGGCTAAGGATTTTTTTGTTCGGAAGCTCCGGCTACCCCTTCTAGGATTTTTTTGCCGCAAGTGTTAGTACGTAAGTTTTCATTATAAGAATGGTACTACACCACAAATCTAGACAGATCATTTCATATTAAAAATACACTTACTAGACATAACATATAACATAAACGTTCACGCTGAATATCCCCGAAGAGGTTGGCAGAGGTACTAATACTTCTGAACATCACGTGACCTTGTCACCCGGTGTTCAGAGTACCCACGTTTTGCATGGACAGTGTACTCACGTGATAGGGGGCAGGCCTATCTCCATTTTTGTACGAATACACTGTCACATGACTAAGTACAACTCAGCCATGTGGGTTTCCTCACGATGTTTTCCCTCACCGTTAACAACCATGATAAATTAACCACACATATGTCTTTACAAAAGACAAATTGGTGTAGGCCCGACCCGGGGTTTGAACACTAGTCGCTTACACGTTAACCGGTGTTTTACCCAATGAGCTATCACGTCGTTTTAACTTACTAGAATGGTTAAGATATCGCAAAGTTTATTGACACAAGGTTAATTACACAGACTCATCAGTCATCACAATCTCAACTCTTAGTTAATAAGTTAATGCATGGATGCCCTCTGAGTGTGATCGTAACGGCAATATTAATTTCATTAATTATATTACCTCGCCCTTAGTCTGCTCTTCGTGATCGAGATATTGAAAATTCGAGTGATATTTTATTGTTTTATGAATTTCTAATGTGCCAAAAGTGATAACATGTTACATTATGTGAAAACACCAGTGCTTGCAAAATAAATAAGATATAAAAGAAAATTAATAAGTATTCAGACAATGGTAAAACCATATAGAAAAAGGCTGCCTCCTAGCGGGATATCCTTGAGGAAAGCTAAGCAGAACTTTCGAGCAAAACATTATCTATTTTTACATACATACATACATATACTCACGGCTATAAATCCGTAGAAGGGGTAGCCAGAGCTAAGGAACTAGAAGTTCCTCAGCCACTCTTGGAAAGTTGAGTGGGGAAAAGATGGCATAATATAGGTTGTTGGTGATGGGTCTCCAACCGCATCGCCCAAAAACCCTTAAAAGCCCCAATACCGTTAGCCGTCTCTTTCGTACACCCACCGGCAGAAATGGGGTAGTGTTATTCTAAGCCGACACTACACAGCATAGCCGTTCTATTTTTAATATTCCATATAACCTTGTATGCATACTCGTTACCGAATTTCTAATTTCCAAGAGGGGTAGCCAGGGCTTCAGAATAACAAATTCCTCAGCTACTTTTGGAAGTTGAGTGGGGAGAAGATTGCAAAGGAAAGGTTTTTGGTGATGGGTCTCCAACCGCATCGCCCTACAATTCATCAAAAAGGCCCCAATACCCTTAGTCTCCTCATACGAGCTACTACGAGAAGAAATGGAGTAGTTCTATCCTAAGCCAACAATACACAGCTTTTTAGCATAGCATACATTTTCTTCGTATTATTATTTATAGTCACAGCAGAAGTTCAGTCTTGAAAGTTTTCCTACGGAGAAACGCATTGCTATGATGTGAGGCAGGAGGAGAAAGAAAGAAAGAGAAAGAGAAATAGAGAGATTTATTCGCTGCACAGATGAGCAGGTTACAGGAGGTGGCAATATGCTTAGTTCTTTGACAGTGCGATACCTTTTAAACGACGATATGGCCAATTTTATTTTCGGTTCAGTATTGCAAGACAAAAATGACGTACTCTGCAATTATGACTAAATTACACAAAGTTACATACCATGCACAAAATACTGCACGATGTATCTAAAATGTGACCCCGTCACTTCTGCGAGTACACAATTGGTTTGAACAATTTGTTTCTATTGAGTATACTTCTTTTGTAGTTTGGTTCTAATTAAAGACAATTGACAAAAGCTCTTCCGAACCCACGTATTGCTGTATGTTATATAAAGTCTAAATTTGATTAATTAAAAAGATAGAAAAAATATTTATTCTTATTAGGAGTACAGAATAAATAAAGAAAAACACGTCATATGAAACAAATATACACATCAATAAAATAAACACTATTTTTACGTGAATTTATCATCAATTAATTAATATCACTGCATACCACTAATAAATAAAACTGAATTATAATTTCCTGATTAATAAATGTGCGCAATATATAAGTCTACGCCAGGGTAAGCCGATGAGTTTCACATCGGGTAATTAAGTTTTTCCTTTTCTTTTCCAAAAGTTCTTTTACTTTCTATCAGTTATATTCATCAAATGTAATAAACAAAACTAAAAATTAATATCACAACAAGTACAATACAAGTAAAATTACAATGTGTATTTAGTAAAAAACAAAGCTGAGCAGTTAAATAACGCTATTCACATTTGTCAGATATTTTAATAAAAGAAAACAATTCAGATCAATTTTATTTTTTTTATTTTAAAGTGCAATTTACAAGGCTTGGTTCTCACAACGAGTCCATAGATTTTTTCATAGCGAATTACTTAGAAGTGTATTGAAAGATTCAGATCGAAAATAATTTATCTCATTTTGCATAATTACAAGCGATTCGTATTAGTTTCCCAAAACTATGAAACCTTAACATAATTTAGGGACATTGAAATAAATATAATGAGCTCTGAGTGCTGAAAGAAATATACTGAGGATTCCATTCAAGACCAATAATATACAGATATAAACACACCTAACGTGGGTGCCATGAAAGATAAGTAGATATACATTGTAGTTCTTAAGTAAGAATCAATATAATTATTTAGTCATTCGTATTATTATCTTCATCCATGTCCTGTCTATCCAAGATACGTTTTGGTTACTGACTATTCCTTAGGTCTGAATTACTCGTCATTAGTATAGGGTTCATATAATGTCATGGAAGGGTAGCTGAGAATGTCTCATTCATAAACATCGTATTTTTTATTAATGGAACATTCTCTTTCTTTCTCACTCTCTCATTCATGAACATGTACAGGAAATTGTAAGCGAGCAAACTCAACGCGCTTTCCTTACTTGACCAATCATTTCCAGAAGCTAGAATTTTGAAAGGGCACGGTAAATTGAATTTGATGTGGAGTACGTTTATCAAGTTCTATTATTGAAACGACGGAAACAGGAAAGAATTGAAAATTGGATTGCTCTTACATTAACAATGCGTACTATAAAGCGATCGCTAAGTAGCTTTAAATCGCAAAATAAACTGTCAAGAAATCATTATCTGAGAGCTTTACAAGAAAGATTTATACAGAGGTCTGAGAAATAATATACGTTAGGTCTTTGTAATCTTGGGGGTAAAATATCTTTAAAAATAAAATCTATGATGTAAAATAAAATATGAAGTTTGGCGCCAGTCACTTTGTTGGTAGTGGTTGTTGGTACGCATCTTTTATGCCGCACTTGTAAATCCTTTTAACCTCTACATATCAAAAAACAAAAACTCACAAATTTATTATTTACACACACACACAACCGAATTGGAGTACCATATACCAATATAATATACCAAAGCCTAAAATATTATTGTTTTGTAATACTCAGCGACCATTGGTTCTATGGTCGCTGGTAATACTTGACCGTAAAGGTGACAAACTGCAAATCTATATGCTTAACTTAATTCCCTGCATAGGATCGGCTGCCAATAGCACTAGCACAATTATTTGGCACACATTAAAATAATATCACTAACACAGTGTCGGTGTCATAAGTGGCGACTATGTGGTTTGGGGCTTTTTGAAGTGATTATTTGGTAATGTGGCTGGAGACCCATAACCAACAATCCTCTAATCTTACTCTACTTTTGAATGAGGCTGAACAATTTCAAATTCAAACCTCTAACTACATATTTTTGGGATTAATCGCCGAGAGTATATAAAGTTCCGAACAGAGCAAGCAATAAATGTTTCATACATTTCCACTTACATTATGATCCCAGAAGGTACGATAGCACGAGTTATGTAGCTTTCCGGAAAATAAGATGCTCAATTTCTTGTGAAAATTTCGTTAGGCATGAAACTACTTTACTCACCTTTTCATTCTATTCACGTATGAAATCGATACTCTTGCCGTATAAATCAATTCAGTTTATTGGTTGGGCTACTGAAATTATGATTCTCTTATGTTTTATCAGTAATGTGGAGTTTGTGAGTAGCACAAGTACGTATTAAGCACTATGGGAAATATATTTTAAATGCATACTCAACTCAAACGTTCACGCAGTATATCCCCGAAGGGGTTGGCAGAGGTACTAATACCTCTAAACATCACGTACATTGTCACCTGGTATTAATAGTACCCACGTTTTGCTTGGATATTGTGCTCACGTGATAGGGGACAGGCCTATCGCCGTTCGGTACAAATACACTGTCACATGACTAAGTACAACTCAGCCATGTGGGTTTCCTCTCGATGTGTTCCCTCAGCGTTAACAACCATGATACATATATTATTTCAATACATCTTCGGATATACAATGATTAAAGTTAATCTTGATAGAGAACCTGTGTTACAAGAGCCCAGATGGTACTGCCATGCCGTTCATTTTAAATTTATAGCTCAAGTAAGATAGGATTTATAATGACAGTACTGTTATGCGAACAATGCATTGCACTCCACAATAAAGAAGACACTGGAAAATACCAGAGTTTTGCTACGGAAAGCAACGTTTATTGCTCCAGAAACATAATCTATTGCGTGGGGAGGAAATCAAATTATGCTATGAAAACTGTAAAACTGAGAAAACAGTAGGGAATCCTAATTATAACCCTAGTTTCGGTAAGACGATCATTCTGTTTAAAAAAAAGTCTAAGATATAAACCCACAGGACAAAAGGTACTGCATATTCTCACGGCTACAAATCCCTAGACGGGGTAGCCAGAGGTACGGAGTTAGAAATTTCTCTGCCACTTTTGAAAGTTCATAAAAAATAGGGATACCATATTTTTTCCTTTTAGTTCGCGTTTAAAGAATTTAAGTAATATTTATTTTCTATTGGATGTTTTCATATTTAGATTTTTGTGTAATATCGAATAGGATAGAAATGAATAACATGTCGAATAGGATAATATCGAATAGGATAGAAATGAATAACATGTCGTTTTAAAATTCTATGATTTGTGCAGAAAAATAATTAATAAACGAAGCTAATATAGGATAAGCAAATATGAGTTACAGAATACTACGAACATTCACATTAATATATGATTTTATTAACATTTAATATGTTAACTAGCTTTTTGCCCGCGACTACGTTCGCGTGGACTACATTTTGGTGGCATCCAGTTTACATCCAAAATACCAAAGCTTCTTCAAGCAAGCAAGTCTTCCAAGGTCAAACAGAAATAATTTACTGTTCAATAAATTAAATATTACATGATTAAAACTTTGGAATTTTCTCATTGGTCCGTTTGAAACATTTTCGACCAATGAGCGCGCGCGGTATGCGGGAAATTTGGCAAGGGCTTCGCCGTATTCGAGAGTGCATATTTCTGTTTTGCTTTTTATTGCTCACCTGTAATTGGGACACGAGTCGAAATGGTCTCTATGTGTGCACGAACTGTTCACGAACAATTTGGTACTTAATAGAATGACTAAATCACTATAGTAACGCAATAGTAATTAAAATTGTCAGCAGATTGAAAATTGCTCGCGAGCGAATCAATTCAATCTCGTGACTGACTTTTTTCTAGCTCTTAACATCGCGACACAGGCTGGTTCACAAAATCCACCCTCTCTTGTATATAAGGATGAAAGAAAAAAAAACATCTACTCTTTAACTTAAAAATCGTATCTAAAAAATGAAAATCAACTGGGTAAAATCAGTTGTATCGTCCATGAATACCAATATTAACTCAGCTCTGTTTCTAGATGACACATAAAATTCTATAAGCCCGGATATCAGCATTATTTTCATTTCAGTATTCAATGGGCCGACGGCTTTGTTTAACATCAAAATACCCCTTTGTAACTCTGGTCACGTATTCATATCTCGCTAATTTAGAAAATTCGGATATACGTACTTGTTCTGAATTTTTAATGCATGCCATATACTGCTTTATGATTTATTAGCTTATAAGTCGTTCGTATATATTTTTGTAATGTAATATTGTATCATGACTTGTTGAAATAACTAATGAAGAAAGGTATTTATTTAAATAAGTAGTAAATTTATGCTATGAGTGTAATGATAGCAGCAGAGAACTTAATAAATTAAAATATACAATCTTGTCAATACACCAGAGGAGCTTATTTAAAACGGGCTTTAGGAAATTCTGGAGTAAAACGGGGAAAACGTTTCGAGAAAAGCTAGACGTAATGCTCTCTCTACTTTAACTTGTCTTGCGGGAGCTCTGTCGTGGTCCCAGATTCATTAGCATGTTAACCTAATTTGGTGATTTGTTAAGTTTTTCAGTCAGATTTCTTATTTTGACAAATATATAAGCGCTGTTATTATGTTATACGACATTATACGACCAAATATCTCAAGTTTAAACATTTGCAGTTTTTGTAATCTTAACAAAAAAAACATCAGTTTTTGAATACCAAAACTAAGGTTAAACCAGGTTTTGTAAAGCAATTACAAAGATGGCACAGTAAGTGGGCATGAGTATTTTTTTTATCTTCACCAGTGTCACGTGATACATAAATGGGTTTTCAAATGACTTTAGGTGAAAGTGGCTAGCAATCCATAAAACATATCCTGCAGATTGCATCACTATATAAATAAATATAAATGTACAAAAACAGAGCCAATTACGTCTTATAATAAGCAAAAAACTACTTTCAGCCAATCGCTGCCATTGTTAAATCCTAGCTTCAAACGTAACTGCAATAAGAAGACATATTCAATATAAAAAATGCGATCAATTTCCGTAACGTGTTATCTCAAGCGGAAAGAATTTAGTAAAGGTGAGTTTTTCTGCTTTCCTCGAGACTTGTCTCAACATCAAAGGGATATTGTCGGTGAAACAATTCTTTCAGTATTATCCAAGACAATGAGCCCGTTAACCGGAGGAGGGTCAGCAAACTAAATTAGTTACACCGCACCAGTGAAAAAGGAAAAGGAAATGATTGCCCCAACAATGAACTTGCTTAGAGTTAATAAACTTGAGGTTGAATGGCAGAATGATTTCATAAGATTTGATGTTTAGACTTGGATAAAAATAATAAGGTTACATAATTACATATACTCACGACTATAAATCCCTACAAGGGGAAGCCAGAGCTTAAGAATCAGATAATTCTTCTCTGAGGTTACAAATTAATGGAAGAAGAAGACATGTGAAAAAAGACAAGTGAAAAAATATGAAGTAAACAAATTAGCTTACACTGATTTGCTATTCATAATTTATGGGTTATAAGAAGTAAGACAGTATTTTAAATCAAAATTAGGTAACTAACCGTAATAAATGATTTCCATTATTTTCAGTGGTGTGTGAATGCTACTTGTTACTATCAATAATTGATTGCCATTGTATTGGTACGGGTAATTCAATGAAATTTCAATACAGTGGGACCAAATCTTAAGCATTTAGGTGAATAGACCATAATTGGAAATATATCCATTATATTTCAAACAATATTATATTTTAAACGACTTGTATGTTTGAGTATTTTTTTTGGAATTAACTATAATAAGTTTGTTTTCTTCACCGTTAAGATTTTATTTTATTAACGTGCGTAATTTAAAAAACACTTTATATATATATATATATATATATATATATATATATATATATATATATATATATATATAAGTAAGTAACCTATATATATATATATATATATATATATATATATATATATATATATATATATAGGTTGTTGTAAAGACAAAAATTATTTTATCTCTTAATCAGATATATTTTACTAATAATTGTATTTTTCTGCAATTTTAATTTAAGACATGAAATATTTTGCTTCTGGCTTACGTCGATTATGGCCCGGGGATAAAATAAAAAATGGGTCTCTTCAGATAACTTTGAATTAAGATAAAAAAAAGTTTCAATTAATAACTAAATGAAATAATAAAAGTTATAAAGTATACCTAAAATATAGTAACAATTTCAAAGCTCTATAACAATCCACTATCTAAAGTGTATTCGAAATAGCTTTGGCTTCAATTCAGCTGGGAAATTTACGGAAACTTTTCCTTTTAATGCTTCCTGAGACTCTATGTAATAATTTTTAAAGCAGGTCGCAATTGTATTTTGTAGATATTGGCAAAGGAATGGTGAATCCTTTTTCATTAGAAACAATATTTTTTTGATCTAATAAACTGAAACCTGAAATGTCACAGAGAAGTAAAGATTTTAACAACAAAACTGATATTTGGTGTGTAATATAAATGATGGATACGAATGGGGTTTTAATGCCTATATTACTTATTTTACCATTTTTTCCGCACTTAACTTCCAAAAGTGGCTAAGGAAATGTTGATTCAAAATTCTATGTTGGGAATCTAATGTTAGAGATAATATCGATCTAAATTGACCGATCTCTAAATTTAGTATACTAATAAAAGAAAATATAGATCTTATTTAAGATTTTGGGTTTAAAAATGGCAGTCATATTAAGTTGGGCACCTGCGTATCGCTGCAGATATATACGAAACGAACTATGTGACTATGCAAGACCAGCGACGAAAATTTTAATATTAACCTCATAATTAATATCCCACCAAAAACATTTTCATGTAAAATGTTGCCAAAACGAGCCCATATGACTCGCACTGTCAAAAAGTTATCAGATCTCATGTAGAGCCAAGCTTCTAACACTACACACCTTAACTCTACAAGGCCTAACTTCACAAACTCTACACCTTAGTCAAAATATGTGGCTTGGCCGATCGTTACTCCAAGAACTATTGTTTAACACAAAAGTAATGAACAGTGAATTGATTTTTCACCTTACGCCGATGTGAATGTAGCGAAATGGCCAAGCCACATATTTTGACTAAGGTGTAGAGTTTGTGAAGTTAGGCCTTGTAGAGTTAGGGCGTGTAGTGTTAGAAGCTTGGCTCTACATGAGATCTGATAACTTTTTGACAGTGCGAGTCATATGGGCTCGTTTTGGCAACATTTTACATGAAAATGTTTTTGGTGGGATTTCATTTCTTTTTGTAAGTTGTTTGTAACAATTTATTTTTTATTTTTTTCTTCTTTTTTTGGGGTGTATTTCTTGCACATCAGAGACGCCTTTTTTATAGCCCACTCTCTATCTTTGCCTTTTTTCTTTGTTGATTTACTGTTTATAATAAGTGATAGATCAGATACTGTCGATATGTCTCAATATATGTCGATTTTTTTTATTTTTTTTATAACATTTTTTATACATATATATCTGAGGGCACCAAGTTTTAGATTATTATTAGATTAGACCTCTAGCGTCATCAAAATTTAATCTTTTAAAATTACAGGTCTCATACCAACTCCCATCCCCTAGTTTAAGGGGTTGGAGGATGAAAGTTACAAGTATTATATTTTTTTTGTTGTTTGTGTGCTAATACTAGCTTACATACAAAATTTCAGCTTTCTAGGACATTAGGAAATACCTTAATAATTTTGATGATCATCAGTGAGTCAGTGACGAAATCTGCGTTTTTTAGATATAAATAAAATCTGAAGTATAAAAGCTAATGTAATTAAAACTAAATATGTTCAATAAGTCCGCTATTGACAATATATCCCGAAAATTTTGTTGATCTAGCATAACCCAAACCCAAGTTATGAGGGTTCAAAAAAACGACGAAGCGCTTCGAGAAAAGGTAGGTAGTGCCCGTGTGCTTCGCTTGGCTCGTCTTGCCCCCTACCGTGCCCCCAGATTTATTCAAACTAAACAAAAGCCTATGATTATTATATATCTTTCACACATCTATAAGAGTATACGTTCAACTGTCCCTTTTAATAGTTAAAGCGCGTTACCAAACATCGCAATTTTAAATAGGAAATAATACATACTAAAATAATTACTGCTCATTTTTTTAATATTATACGAAAGTATTGATACGACTTACATTATTTATCTATCTATACTTATAATAAATCTGTAGAGAGGTCAATTCTGGACATGAAATATATTTTCAAAATAACTATCAGGTGATGATTAGGGATCGATACTGATGCCAAAAATGCAATCAGTAAAATTTTTGTCTGTCTGTCTGTCTGTCGGTTTGTATGTTCCTTATGGAAACAAAAACTACTCGACGGATTCTAACGAAACTTGGTGCAATTATTCTTCATACTCCTGCGCAGGTTTTTGTATACTTTCCAGCAGAGAAGTAAAGGGTAATTTTGGGTAATTTTGGGAAAACGGGAGAAGTTACTCCATTTTTTAATCTTTCGTCGCGTGTGCAGCCTTAATGGTTAAACTTAAATAGAAATCATGTATGACGGAAAAATTCTGCATAAAATTATCTAAAAAAAAACTTTAATTGTTTATGTTTATCTTTTACGGTTGACTCACAATAACACGTGTAATTCCTGATAGCTTAGCAGTTCAGAACATTCTGATTATATTTGTTTACTCTGTCGTTTGTAAACCTCTCACTCATCCCTAATTTAAAAAAGGTAACATTATTACCTATTCAATAAAAAAAGAATCATAGAAATCGGTCGACAAACACCGAAATTATACATAAAATAAGCCAGCGCGCCCGTTACCAAAACCAAATCTTTACTAATTTATATATAACATACTAGATGGCGCCAGTAGTTGCATCCTACATCACGTAATGATTTATTTTTCAGATTGTTATAAATACTTCATAGCGTTTTATTACAAAATTTGCTATTTAATGGAAATACTGAACCGTTCATTAAAGCACATTTAAAATCACCAAACTATACTGTTTAGGGAGTGCTATAAATTAAATAAATTGAAAACATTGCGCTGAATTTCACAATGCTTAAGCAGGGACTGAAGAAAGAAACCTCAGATATTTAAAATAACAACGCTACCCGTGCGAAGCTGGGACGATCCACTAGTTCATAATAAATAATAATAAACCAATAATAACTCAAAACTAATCAGTTCCAAACGTGTCGAAGTAGCAGCCAATCAGGAATAATTGGGTGTACCCGGCAGTATTGGAACTCATCGACAACAGACTAATTTATTAATCCCTTGACAAAGTACTATTCCCCAAAGTTTTCATGTCCAACTTAACTTCGAGACTCTAGACGATATCACACAGTGCCACTTATAGTATTTTTTTCAAATAACGTTTGTTTTAAAGCAGCACTCAAAATGAAAAGTATATTTACTAAATAGTTTTAAAATCATAGTTTTAAGCAAAAATTCACATAGTCAATGTAGTATAGGTTTTCCTAAATATATATTTTATTCAAATGTTTATTATAGAGGCATTAAAATAAATTCAGCTTAGTCAAGATGTAAATCCGTTTGTCATGCATGTCTCCTATTTCAGTAACTTATAATTTATGATTTAGTATGTAAGTAAATAACAAACACCTCCCTAAGCAACGGTAAAGTTGTTTTTCGTAAAAAAAATGATAGTGATAACTTTATTTTGGAGAGGGAGTAAATGTTTATGTCAATGTAGTTACAAACTGCCCCCGAACTAAAATTTCCACTCTCAGGTAGGAAATAATAAGACGAGAGTCTGACTATAAAAAGCAACTGAAGGATCAGCAGCTTAACATTATGTCTAAAATTAAAACTAACCACCTGAAAAAAAACTTTAAAAAAAAAACTCACCTTTCATCTTCTGGCAGTTCGATATAAAGCGGTAGCAGGGTGATGTTGCGCAGGTACAGTGGGTAATCGCCGGCAAGGAAGGTTTGGGACAGTTCCGCGAGGGAGCGGTTGAACGCGCTCACTTCGGCTGCGGCAGACGGGGGCGCGGCGATGCCCACGTAGAAGGAAGACCGGGCATCGGGCTGTAGGACGCGTAACTCGCGCCCGCCAGCCACGCCGCCAACGCACGCTGCCCACGCGAGCCACGCTGTCCACAGCACACACGCTGTACGCTGGTGATGGAATTATTTGTATTAGCAATCATTATTCATTGCTGAAGGTCTAATAAATTTGTAAAGAAATTGGCATTTCTACCATATTTTTTTAATAAATACTTTTTGCAGTTAGCAGTGTTTGACTTATTATGTCATTCGATATGGTGGATGACATTATCATGATTTGAAAAATTATATATATTTTTTTTATTTTCATGTTGATTTGATTTATTTTATAAACGTTTTATTTGAATTTTATAAAAGGTAAATGTTGAAAGTATAAACTTTAAATGTCGTGAAGTGAACAGGTGAAAATTATGTATTTTAATTTATGTTTTTTTGTGATTTGTATGCTTTTGACTAAACTAAAAAATAAATACTTTATTTACAGAGCAACACATAAGTTTATTATTTCATCTTATAAATTTAATCGTAGTTGCTAAATTTAATTATTGCTAAAAAAATCATCCATCGCATCTTGCTGCTAATGTCATGCGAAATAATACGCGTCCAGACGCTTTCTGCGAATGCTAATGCGAATGCAAATCGTGGCCCGACCCAACGGGATGCGACAATGAGAAAACATTAGAATTTCACCAATCACAGCTATTCACAATCATATCAAAATTAAATTTAGCAAATAGCATAGCAATAGCAAGCAGCATGCAAAGGGCTCATGCCAACGAGACGGTTTTACAACACGGCCCAGTTCTTTTGCCGGCGTACAATGTTTGGGAGCACCGTGGCTCTAGCTTTGGTGAGGCATGGTTAGCCTCATACAGTTTCATGCACGACTGACGACCGCATGTATACCCGATTTAAACCGGGCTTAGCTCCGGCGCAAAACCGTCTCGAGGGCATCTCTTGAGCGCTAAACGTAAAAATGATCATGCTAATGAATTTAATGAAAAATATCATCGTCATTACTACTGTACGCATAGCGGCCCCCCTCCCCGCCCCTACCGCCGCCGCCGCGCCATCCCCCGCCGCCGCCCGCCCCACCGCGCATACGGAGTCACCACACTCAACCGTCCACCATTCACGAGGGCATAAATCGCAACTGTCACGGTTTTGACATGTGGCCTCCTAACATCAAAGTGATTGAAGAGTTTTCAGTTGGTTTGAAGCATCAGTTGGAACCTGAAACAAAAAGATTATAGGTTTAGATAATACTCGTAGATTACCTTCAAGAGAAAAGAAATATTCTTCAACAACTTGAGGAGAGATACTTGGCACATTAATGCCTTACAAGGAAAGATTTGGGTTGAAAAGAATATTATAAGATTAGAATGGTAAGATATTACATTATCTCATCATCTACTTTTGACAGTCTTAAGGAAGATCTGTTAAAATATATAATAAAAAACTTTAAAACTGGTCAAAATAAAAGATAATCCTTTAAGTGAAATGATGGCATAAAAGTAAGATAAACTGAAATATTCGGCATTTCAAAGACTTTCAAATAGGAAGTGAAAGTAATGTACTAATGTAATGTGTAGTACTTAGTGAATAGATTGGTAGTAAACCTTATGAAATGGTCATTACGTGCCAATGATTTCTAGTTTCTTAGATTCAATCAAATATATGTTTATTCAGACTATGTACAAGGGAAAGCGTGTTCTTGGTTTTCTTGTGAAATATGTGAACCTACGGTATCATATAAGTAATAGTTATGGTATTTGGCTATTGTGAGCAGAAAAACACCATTTTCAGTAAAATAAAAACAATGGTATATAATGCAAAAAGTTAAATTCGTTAGGTGTATATTATACGTTAGTTATTCGAAATTGAGGCGAGTGGTTGCGATTGCAAAATTAACGATGTTAGTTAAAGCAGTTTACTGCAAAGCTTAATTTATGATCTTTGGAGGGGAAGGAGCATCCTCAAATTAATCAAAGTGTTGTGTGTGTTCTTGGGCACACTAAGTAGCTGTTTATGTTTACTGAGTGGCGTTTTTATTATTTTATTTCAGTATTTTATGTGAACACTTTATTGCATACAAATACAATGTTTTTATATAGGTACAGATCATTAGGACTAAGTACACAAAGGCGGCGTGCAGTATTACTCTCGTTTACTTACGAAGATAAAAATAATTCATCTTTACGATTGTATTCAGAAACTTTCTCATGATTAAATATTGGAGCATTACAAAAAAAACTATCGCTTATAGTACTTATTTTATTTTTTTCGCAGTCCAAACTAGAAATGATAATGTCTAGTCGTTATACTTGTAAATATACCGATTGGAGCTTTGCGTTGAAAAATATATTTACAATATGAAATAACGAAGGTGTAAGTATGAAGCTATTTTTAGCCACCTTACTAGTAAAACTTAACCCTCATCCAGCTATTCAGATATGTAGAATTGTCACCTTTAAGTATTGCTTTTCATAGCTTTTAACCCAAATGATTTACAAAAAAAAATATAAAAAGACTTTTTTCATGTTTTGGCTAAAGGTCACTGAAAAGTTAGCTTTGTGATCAATCTCGTTGCTACTCAGTTTAGATAAATGCATTTACGTCACGATTAGCGTCCTAATAAAAAACCCTACTTCATAGCTAATAAAACAATAAATCAAGCAGTGTCCTGGAGATCGTAGAATTGTCCTCACGTATTTCCTTATCTAATATCGTTTGTTATCGAAGAGCCCCACTCCGTGAACGATCCTCCTCACGATCCTTGCAAGGAGTATACTGTGCGTAGAATTTGTACAGATTATTTGATACCACAGGGGTTCCTTATCATCTTTTAAAGAGGTAAATTATTTTAATAACGTACTCGTACGAGCTATTTATTTGTCTGTTTTAGTTTTTTTTTAAAGAATCCACCTTATAAAAGGACTGCCACGGCTGTATAAAGTGGTCGTAAATAAGTCACATTAATTAATCCCACATACTAACAGTACATTTGAATTTCAAATCAATGAACCTAGGTCGCTCCTTATAATCTTTTAATTAACTATCCGTGGCGATCTCATGACGCAGAAACACGGATTCTTTTTGGGGAATCGTGGAAATTCCGTCGGTTAAATAAACGCTTTAATTTTTGAATAGTTTAGTTCATCAATTGAATTGATTAATAGAGTAAGCACTAGATTCTAAATAAAATAAGTCGAGCACATGACTATGTACAACTCATGTGGCTATCCTCACGATGTTTTCCCACACCGTTAACAACCACAAAAAATTAACCACACTTTAGAAAGTCAAATTTACACCAATTTGTCCAACGGAGCGACCCAGGATTTTAACCCTCATTGTGTGCACGATAAGCGGTGTTCTACACACTGAGCTATCACGGATGCTTCTTCACCTTCATTTCTTAATTATTACAGAGTAAACAAAAACCATACATAGCTCTGGCTTATTAATACATATCTATGATTAACCGTGCTCCGTTTCATACTATATCACACAAATATTTCACATCGATTAATTAGAAATTGTTCGTTCCCGTCGCACTATCGCTTGGAAAATGATTAAACTTTATTGAGATTAATCATCTGAATTCCTTTAACCTGTAAGAAATATCGACCTAAATACATCACTAAAATCAAAGGGGTTACGATAATATAATAGTAAGATGAATTAGCAAAAAGGGTCATAGAACCCATGTGTCCTCAATTTAGCAGAACAGAGCTATAACCTGAAGGATCATTGATCTCGGTGACTTATGATATTAATAATCACAAGGATAAACTGGCTGGTTTTGTGAGGCGAGAATAAGATGAAGTAATTAATTAATGAAACGAATTCCGCGCTTCATATATGTTGTTTTAGTAAGACATTTCGGCAACGAATATTATTGGCATTTATAAATAAAAGATGTTATTAAAGGAAAGAAATAATAAAAATATAAGTAATAATCCCCACATGAGGAATTCATGTCAAAAACATTGAATTATTGGCATTGTTATTTCACTTCTATATTTTCTTAAGTGACAAATACACACCTATATAAAGTTCATCAAATGATTCTAAAGCATTGTCTTAAAAATATGGTTCTACTGAAATCGTCTTAAAGATCAAGATTAAAATGTATATTTCTTGTTTGGTTTTTAAACGAGGAAATGTTTTAAAATTATTTTTAAAATCCCACAAGGTGAGCCCTTAAAATAGCATCAGAGTCTAAGAGGAAAGGTTTATGATTTTGCTTTTTTCTTGATATCACTTCAATCAATTTGTTTTCCTATATGTTATGGATAGCCTCTATATATCGTAGTTAATTGGGCTTTAACGCCTGAGCTGTCTGTCTCCACTCTGAGCGTATCTACCATATCTACTAAATCTTATCCGAATTTGAATGGACTAACGTCACGGACTAGCTACGTTTCTACAAGTACAGCAGGTAAATTTTGGAACGTACTAAGTGAACCAATTAGAGCCATAACCAGAAGTTAGGATCGTATGATTTGGTTTTGATAATATACTCTCAGGCACCTCTAGGCTAGCCGCCTAATAATAACACAATATGAACTAAGAAAAGCTTGGGAAATTCGCAAGTTATTTGATAACTTTGGGTATGTATTTTATAAGATTATGTTTATTTTCTTCATTGACTTACTCACGGGTTACTTATAGCAAGCAATCTTGTTGTAATTAAACTTGGGATGGTGACGGAATACTTTAAATATATTAATTTCATCAAAATCGTCTAAAGGTATTTTTGAAACGAATGCGATTACGATCTTCTATACATATTTCTTTAATTATTATTTGACAATTTAATTTATATAAAATTAAAAATTCTAATTATACGTTGTGGAACAATACTATTTTAAAAATTGAAAAGCCGCAGTTGAAGAGTAAACCAAAATTTCATTATATCCAAAAATAATGAGCTTCCAATTCACATTGGTTAGCGATTATCCAGTTAATAAGCTCTTAATCCTATAGCCGTCATATTTAATATTCAACAATCAAACGAAGTTAAATGAGTAGCCACAATCAAACTGGTGGTTTAGCATGTCTAAAGTCAAATGGGATGGAATTTAATTAGTCGAATACAAAGTGACTTGGACGATAACCCTAATCTTATTAGTCGTAGTTTGCTTGTAACACTACACGAGATTTCAGCTCACCAACTAGTGTCTGTGTTAGCATGGAAATGCAGGTTCAGTAGATGTGAACGATTTTCGACATATTGCTTAAAACGTACCTTGGAATAATCAAATTAAGAGTTATCTTAGTTAGACTTAATTAGCACAAGATTTAAAAATCTACTTTATACAGCTAACTCTTTCAAGCGTATATTTAAAAAACGCTCAGAAATAAACCTCTTTCCAAAGTTACAATAAGATCACTAATAAATAAAGAATAAATAAAGGAAAGAAAAATTTCGACACAGGCGGGAATCGAACCCGCGACCTCGGGTATACGCCCCGACGCTCTGCCAACTGAGCCACCGTGTCAATTGGCTGCCAGTGCGAAATTCTTCTATCCTTTATTTCTTTTACACGTTTAAGTAGTGTTTGCGTTTCCTACCTCCGAATTTTAACTCATACGGAAGGCCACTTGTCTAGCTTTTCAGATAGAATGCAAATGTTGAAATCGCCTATCATATAATTTAAATCTTTTTGTTCATGAAAACCTCATGTGGGGAATTTATTTGCAAAGGGAGTAGGTGTGGTGCAGTGTGAGTGCATCTTGTCCCCCTCTTGCCATTATATATTGTATGTTAGTCATAAGTATTGAGCAGTAATAAACATACATTAAACCAAGCAACACGTCTATCAATTCATACATTGCATTATTACTAATAAATAAAGAATAAATAAAGGAAACAAAAATTTCGACACAGGCGGGAATCGAACCCGCGACCTCGGGTATACGCCCCGACGCTCTGCCAACTGAGCCACCGTGTCAATTGGTGTGGTCAAACGTGTAAAAGAAATAAAGGATAGAAGAATTTCGCACTGGCAGCCAATTGACACGGTGGCTCAGTTGGCAGAGCGTCGGATTACTTTATTTTGACACAACGATGCCGAGGGAGGCCGCGGTAGGACAGAACGTGCCTAAGCATGCCACGGGATGCCGCGGCGTACTGCTGCATCTCGCGAGTATCAGAGCATCGAGTGGCAGATCTCGGTCAAGTACCTGGGCTGCAGGATCGACCGCAACCTCTGTATGGGTTCTATGGTGGACCATGTCCGCCATAGAGCCCTCGGGGCCCGGTCGGTCTTGCGGCCCGCGTATGCTCGACTCGGGCCTGCCACTACGAGCCAAACTGCGTATATACAAAATGTATATACGCTCCCGCCTGACGTACGCGGCGCCGGCCTGGTATGGCCTTCTCTCCGCCCAAAACAAGCTACGCTTGCAGAGGGTCCAGAACACGGTGCTCCGCCAATTGGTGAAAGCCGGGCGGTACGTGCGTAATCATCATTCATCATGATCTCCGGGTCGAGACCGTGGAGGAATTCGTGGCGGGGTTGGCTCGTCGTTTGTTCGACCGGGCGGACAACTGTCACCACGAGCACCTCCGCGGAATCGCCCCGCTACACGCACGACCGCCCGACGGGCGACCGCTGCCTCGGGTACTCGCGCGCTCCCCGGAGTCGCAAGACACGCGACCCCGGGGACCGCCCCTTCCACCTCCAACTGCCCCGACATCAGTCCCGAGGGTGAGGTGCGTGACACGCATCCTCACCCTCCCTCACCCTCCTTAGTGGCTTATCCCCAGAAATGGGGATAGCCACCCCTCCCCTCTATCGCCTGGGGAGGTGCTCAATGACCGGGGGGGACGTTCCCCCCTGAGACGAAGCTGGGCCATGGGGGCAACCCCGACGCCCATCCCGCGCGTGCCGAGCCTGGTTCTCTGAGCCGCGTGGATGATCTTCCTTGCCATTTCCACCCATGGGTGCTTGTAAGAGGCGACAAAGGGTGTTGGGGCTTTTTAAGTGATTGTTGGATGATGCGGTTGGGGACCCATCAACAGTAATAATATTTATATTAAAATCCTTTCCCCACTCAACTCCCAAAAGTGGCTGAAGAATTTCTCATTCCGAAGCTCTGGCTACCCCTTCCAGGGATTTATAGCCTTGAGGATATGTAAGTTTTTTTTCGTTTGTATATTACTCGCTTCCTCTGTTACTGGGCAATGAATTTCAAGAGTAATTTTACTGTTAAATTGAATATGCTTGTATATGATTAACAAACAACCTTGGTAGATCAGTGGGAAAAGTACCGCCCCTATAGAAAAGTTAACTTATTCGATAGTTAAGCTACTGATATACATTCTTGTAATCAGCACTAAAGCATGCTATTTTTAGGCAATTGATATCAAGTAGCACTTGTGTACTGGGGCCTTGCTTAAAAATAACTTACTAGCTAGTAGATTGCTAGCAAATAAACCAAGTGTTGATGCCATACTTAGCATATCTAAACATTACGATAGCATACTCAATATTATCATGCTTTCAAGCCAGCTTAAAGCGCAATACACACTGAGTCCGCCGGGTCGCCGACATTCCCCGGCGACACAATCCGGCGACCTGTGTAGAAAGATTTATGTCTAACTTTTGTAAGAAAACTAGAATTAGAATACTACGAAGCCATTTGTGCCCACGGGTGGCATATAAGGTCCCTTAGGGTTTCGGGGCTTTAAAAGTGCTTTTTAGGTGGTGTGAATGGATATCAGCACCAACCAACATTCATATTACCACATTTACTAATAACGCTAAGTAATCCGCTAAACATTCAAATCATTCAATTCAAGTGGCTGAGGGATTACCAATAATTCAGATCTGACTACCTCTTTCCTGGAATTTTGAGTCGATAGCCTATGTTAATATGTTTGTGAGCATTATTACATATGCTACGCTTTCCGAGGATGTACGATGTAAACGGTGAAATAAGATAACATGAGTATCCAAATTGAAATAGGATGCGCATTGTTACAGGCCTTTGTAGTGCACTCAGCTAAATTCGCTACTGTTGGCTTTTCTGCAAACTACGGGGGCGTTAACCCACTGTATTGTTTATTGCATAGTGCTGTTACTAACTTATAACAATGAATGCATCAATCACACTATACCTCTCCGTGTATTTTGTATGATGCTTCTTTCATTTTCGAATATAAGTCATACTAATTTTATGGTACTCTTTTTCTTTCTTACGAGGCAGCCACGTTTTTGATGACGAGCCGTGAGAAAACCACAAGGTAAACCGATGGATTAGTGAAGAACGCGGAAAATCAATATATGATGGTAGCTGAGCACAAAGTCGGAGGTTTTAAAGTAGGGCATCTACATATTCTACATTGTTGAAATACAATGTTAAATTTTTATAATGAATGTCATACATCGTATAGTTTTATGCGATAAGGACATTAAAAAGGAGCTTTATTTGGCAAATGTGTGAGTATTATGCTCAGTGATAATAAGCTTTCTTCAGCCTTGCCAAATAGCGACGCATGGGTCATTATAACCTTAAATATGATTTCGGCGATAGGCCTGCCCCCTATCACGTGAGTACACTGTCCATGCAAAACGTGGGTACTCTGAACACCAGGTGACAAAGTCACGTGATATTCAAAAAAAGTATTAGTACCTCTGCCAACCCCTTCGGAGATATTCGGCGTGAACGTTTATGTTATGTTATGATTTTATACCATGTTACTCGTAAATATTCGAGCCTACAAAAAACCTCAATCATCTATAGTGTTGCAAGATAAAGTAAACAGCATTGATAAATCTCGCTCAGTTCGAATACAAGAGCAACCGAATTCGGAGTTGCGTATATCTATTTACTCGCTTCCGACAGGAAAGCGCAATTACATTATGATGCCAACTACGTTGTAATTATCAGATGCTTCAGTTGCCTATTTAACTGAACTTCATCAAAGAAATGAGTAACTCAGTTCCAACCATATGGTTTTGAGTGTGTTTATGTAGTTGGTTTATGGTTTAGATTTTTATTTTCGAAAATGTTAAAGAGAGGTTAAGTGTAAAATAATTATGCACGGAAGAAAAACAATACAACTACTACTACAACTACGTATGTCATAGAAATAGTTTGTGTTATGAAATGTATATTATGAGCGGTAAAAACTTGCAAAATAGTGATGTTTGGGTATCCTCCCTCCTCCTTTTTATACATAAACGTACATAAACATAAACGTTCACGCCGTTTATCCCCGAAGGGGTTGGCAGAGGTACCAATACTTCTGAACTCACATGGCAGCGCCATCTAGTGTCCAGAGAAGGTACCCACGTTTTGCTTAGACAGTGTACTCACGTGATAGGGGGCAGGCCTATCGCCGTTTTTGTACGTTTTTCCTTTTTATAATTAAGTTTTTTCAATGAGAAAGCTGTAGATCTTTTTCTTTCTTTCAAGCTAGTCAATTCGCAACTGCCCATTTATAAATCAATAGGAGTAAGTTGACGTTCTGATTAATTTGCTCTGTTCAGTTACGATGCCAAAAGATCATGACTTTAGCTCTACATTTTGTTGCTCTACATTTGTTTATTTGCAGCATTTTCCCTATCCAGATAGTCAATCAAAAAAGTAAATTATTATTTTAAGGTTGAATTTAAAATTCAGGAGCGTTGCTACAAAAATCAAATTAAACATTTATTACATAACGGTATAAATGGTTTGGAACCAAAACTGCACTTTAAGTTTTTGACTTTCACAACTACTAACGTAATCATAGCCGGGACCAACGCCTTAACGTATTCTCCGAAGCCCAGAACCACCCGGAACCTTACATCACGGTGTATATAGAGAGAAAACTTAAATAATTATGTAACATAAGTAAGCTTAAAATTTCAGAAATACAATAGAAATGACGTCACAATCTAACCGAAGTACATCTTTAAACGTCTCAAAAATAAAACGGTTTCGCGGGACACAGAAACCGTAAATTCGGGCGCCAAATCATTTATACGGAATAGCTCCAGTAAGTTACTGTTAGTCTGATTTATCTACCTCACAGTTGAAACGAATTTCAGTCTCGAAACCCAGTGCAATCGATACGGTACAAATGTAGATAAGTTTCTCTTTAGGCATTAATGAACATATTTTTGCTGTGAGTTTTATCATGAAGTGCATTTATGATTGAAGGTTGAAGTTAAATTATTGAGTTTAATCATGAAAATCATTAATCTAGTTTAAGTGGCGTACATAAAAACAATTTTATACTTAAATGGATTTTAATCCCAACAGAGGTAGCCACAGCTTCCGAATTAGATATTCCTCAGATACTTTTGGAAGTCGAGTGATGAAAATGTTATAAAATATATAGATAAAATAACACCCTATGTCAATACAACATTATCTGTTTGTAATGAATATAATTTAATTTAGTATAACTTACATACATACATACATATACTCACGGCTATAATTCCCTGAAAGGGGTAGCCAGAGCTAGGAAAATAAAAAAAACCTCAACCACTTTTGGAAGTTGCGTGGGGAAGAGATGGTGAAATAAAGGTTGTTGGTGATGGGTCTCCAACCACATGGCCCAAAAATCCCTTAAAAGCCACAATACCGTAAGTCGCCTCCTACGTACACCCACCGGAAGAAATGGGGTAGTGCTATTTTAAGCCGACACTACACAGCTTTATAGTATAACTTGTAAGATCTAATTACTATATTAGAGTAAAGTAGCTGTCGGCTTGGAACAGCACTATCCAATCAGATCTCGCGGCTGTCTTAAGAGACGACTTAGGGTTGTGGGGCTTATTAAGTGATTGTTGGGTTATGTTGCAAGAGCCCCTTTACCAACCGTCCTTTATTGAATTTAAAAGCGATTGGAATCTTTCAATTCTTAAGCTCTGGCTATCCCTTCGGGATTTATTGCGTCAGTATATAAATTGTACGTAAATGATTAAATATAGCATATTATTATCCAAGTTATCACTGCTAAGCAAGCACTGAAACAATTTTTATTACTGTATGCACAATACCGCCCGCCGCAAAAGCTTGAATGTTTATGATGAAAAATTGCCTGATATTCCAGCACGGACGACCCAATAACGGTAGGGAAATGATTTCATAAATCATAAGCACATTTTGTTTATGTTTTCAACAAAAGGAATCGCAAACGATTCATATATTTGTATTTGCAAATTGTATGTCAAACACGGAGAGAGGTATATTTTATTTTAGTTTGGTTATGGCTTGTGGAATATTGGATTACTTTTTATCCTCTTATATTTTTTAATTATATAATTTCGGGAAGTTAGTGAGAAACACTATAACAAAAATAGAGTATACTTTTTTTGTTGGTTTGTCGGTAAGCGAGCGATAAATTAGAGATAGGTTTTATAACGAGAATACGCTGTCCACAAATAAAGGTGCACACGAGCACATATCAAGCTAGACATATAACAGGGAAAATAGTTCTTATGACTTGACTTGAACATAATAAAATAACATAACAGCTGTGATGTGGCAAAAGTAAAAGTTTTCATTCTCTTTATAGTTCAAAATATTCTTGTCCTAAATGAAATTAAGTAAGAAAAACTTAAATAAGCAGAAATGCCTAAACGTATGCAAAAAATAAGTTTTAACTACTACAGATAAATATAACATGATCGTCGGAAAGTTCAAATATTTTATATCCGAAACAACAATAAAATAGACTTTAAAATAAACAGGGCGATCTACATTTCATTTATTGCATGTTCATTCAAATGGCCTCAACCAAGAGCTTAATAATGTGCATGTCAATTGTCATGTCGGAAGCACATGTGTGTTGACGGTAGAAGGTACGTGGAATGCACATACATGATACTATTATATAATAAACGATGTACATTACAAGGTAGGTCCGAAGTATGCTGAATTAAAGAGTATGTATGAAAAGAATGTTGGATATAAACCGAGCTAGAGAGGTTTATCAAGATAGTACAAAGTGACTTCTCTCTGCCATCCCAATGGGGAATAATAGCGTCAGTATATGCATGTACTAGCTGACCCAACATACTTCGCACTGACAAATTTGCTTATGATAAAACTCTAGGCGTTTTTTTCCAGTACTCTTGGTTCAATCAGACGTGAATATTTTATTGGTCAAATTTTTCCGGGACGAAAAGTATCCTATTTGATAATTTGGGTCATTATCTAGCATTCTGCCAAATTTCATTCATATACATTATGTACTGGAAAAGCATTTCATTTTTATTATTAAAAAAACTGTCTCAAACACATAAACATCCAAACATCTAAACTTTCACATTTATAATATTAATATAATAGGATGTACTTGTTGTATATTGGTTTTTATTTACCCCTTCATCTACATATTCTCTACTCAACTTCCAAAAGTGGTATTTCTAATGCTGTATTTCCATAATGTGTTTTAATAAGGCTGGTATGTTACTAAACAGGAAACTATTTGCGATGCAGAGAATAGAGCGGTCGCCCTCAGGTATCTTCTGAAGTTCAAATGTGTGGTCAGTTTTTAAAAGACAGGCAGATATAGATAGAAGAGTAGGCAAATTCCTCTAATACTTAATTTATAAATCGATAAAAATCCTTAAACCATAATAAAATTTTAACACAAATACCTGAATACATTGTTACAAGTACAAGGCTCAAAATGTAGCTTTTACTGCAAATAACACTCTGCAAGGTAAGACACGAGATTCCGACGATAAGCACGTCAATACACTTAGCGAGCGTAGGTCTTAAATAAAGGTGTTGCCTTGGTGACATGAAAATAGCGATTTATAGGTGGGGAGATTAATATCTATCATTCTACTGGCTTATTTTGCATGGTATCTTTGCCTTTTTTCTTTGATACTTGAAAAACTCTTGATTTCTAAAGAATCGTACTTCAAGCAGGACTCATCATCAGCCCACACTCGTCCACTGCTGGACATAGGCATCTCCCATGGCGCGCCACCTCTTCCTATCCTCGGCCAGCCTCATCCAACCACTCAAAACAACAAGCAGGACTATTTTAAGTTAATTAAATCACTAAGTTATCATTACTAAATGTTTGAAAGGACAGGAACCTAATGCGTAAAGAAAATATTTTTCAAAGTATTTATTTACATATACAAATAACAGATTATTTATTTCTATTGATTTTTAACGGATTATGGTCTAATGTCGAAGAATACACTCAATCATATTATACGATCATTTTTTGTTAGAAATACTTATATTTAGTTATAAAACTAGGTTGGCATGGGACCGTCGGATGCCAATAAAAGAAGCGAAGCAAGCAATTGCCTGATTCTCAGATATTACTTATCGTTGAACGATTTATTCTACAAATATCTCAACACGCGTTGATATGCAATTTGTTATGATTTTTTTAATATACTCGTACTTGTTGGTTTACCTAAACGCGTGATTGATTCTACACAAAACTGCAATGTAGTTACAGTCCTGATTTTGGAAAACTTAATTTTTTTACAATTTTCATTGTTTAAAAAAACATATTTAAATAGCTATATACCTATTTTCTTTTAAAAAAAAATTTAAAAAATTTTTGGGAAAAATGTTCTAGAACTTGAGTATTAGCGTTTAAAAGTTCGAAAAATTACCAACTGTCGGAGCGCAATCGGACGTGACTCTGAGACGATCGAATATGAAAAAAGTAGATGAAAACCCAGCTTCGCTCGGGTGAAATTTGGCATATAATACACATCTAGGTACAAAATATAGGTAGATCGCCGAGTAGTGTCGGTTTAGAATAGCACCACCCCGTTTCTACCGATGGGTTTACGTAAGAGGCGACTAACGGTATTGGGGCTTTCAAGGAATTTTTGGGCGATGCGTTTAAAGACCCATTACCAACAACCTTCACTTCACGATCTTTTCCCCACTCAATTTTCCAAAAGTGGCTGAGGAATTTCTAAATCCTTAGCTCTGGCTACCCCTTCTAGGGATTTAAAGCAGTGAGTATAAGTAAGTAAGTAATTAAGTATACTTTTGTAGTCATCTGTTCTCAAGGAATATTAAAGGTAAGCAAGGCATAGATTCGTCTAGATTCGTTCTTTGATTTTATCTATTAATTATTATTATAGCTGCTCTTTTCTTCAGTCAGCACAAACTGCCTAGTTAGACAGCAACAGTCTAGGATAACCCATGGTAGCTCTTACTGCGCGCGGCCTAAGGGGGCCTATCGAACAATAAGGGGTATCCTAGCGTATGGCTGAATACCGACGTACATAGTAAATTTGCCATCGTTACGAAGAGCCCTTCACTGCATCCACTTGCCAGAATTGTGACAATATTTACCAAATGCAAGGAGAAACAAGAAACAAATACACGACCAATGAAAGATTTTATGAAATACTTCGACTACTTCAATACGATTTTCGGCATAATGAGTACAATCAGAACAAATTAATACAAATAGAGACGCAGAAACTGTAATTACTGACTGGAATAGATAAAAGTCATGAATTCGAACAAACGTGTTCTAGGTTCCTGCTTGCGTAATGAGAGGTTTTCCTTTTTTTCTTCTTCCCTGTTCTCAGGATAGATGGCGCCAGACTTGCTATGTTACTGGTAGGAACGGAACGTCACACCATTTTTCACACTTGGATGTAATGATATCGTAAAACGGAACGTACATAAAAACGTTCTGATTTTAAAGTCTAAATATATAGATAAATAAATAGATAGATGTTGTCGACTCAACTGCGCGCGGCCTAAGGGGGCCTATCGAACAATAAGGGGTATCCTAGCGTATGGCTGAATACCGACGTACATAGTAAATTTGCCATCGTTACGAAGAGCCCTTCACTGCATCCACTTGCCAGAATTGTGACAATATTTACCAAATGCAAGGAGAAACAACAAACAAATACACGATCAATGAAAGATTTTATGAAATACTTCGACTACTTCAATACGATTTTCGGCATAATGAGTACAATCAGAACAAATTAATACAAATAGAGACGCAGAAACTGTCATTACTGACTGGAATAGATAAAAGTCATGAATTCGAACAAACGTGTTCTAGGTTCCTGCTTGCGTAATGAGAGGTTTTCCTTTTTTTCTTCTTCCCTGTTCTCAGGATAGATGGCGCCAGACTTGCTATGTTACTGGTAGGAACGGAACGTCACACCATTTTTCACACTTGGATGTAATGATATCGTAAAACGAAACGTACATAAAAACGTTCTGATTTTAAAGTCTAAATATATGGATAAATAAATAGATAGATGTTGTCGACTCAAAATCATTATTTTTTTATGTATTATTATTCAGGTAAGGTTTCAATCGAGTCTACCGTACCCCGTGACGAAATTATTAACCCTTATAAGGCAGAGATATGATCAAAAATTCATTGTATTTCACTTCTATTTCAAGGTAGGTAAGGTTGAAATTATGGTGGTAATATAGTTGCCACTGCCTTAAAAAGGGTTAATATAGATTCTTTTTTCACGCGCTGGCATTGTTTACGTAATTTTTCCATAGACTAACATTATAATTTTTTAATGGTGATTATTCCTCCGATTTTTATCAAAATTGACATAAACCATCTAGACATAGTCCTTGACAACCATGCAAAATTTCAGGGTTCTGAGTTGAGCCGTTTGGGAGGAGTACGATCACAACGAAATGCAAAAGTCGGGGGTAAATGGAGCTTCGCTCCAATAAACCCTATCACCACCGCTAGTTAAACAGGGCGTCATTACACCCCTACATTTATGTAACTGAGGCCTAATATAAACGTTTATGACCCAGCTCAAAACACCATTAAACTCTCGAACCTCCTTACAGCTAGTAAGACTTTATTATGATCTCATATACGGCTATCATAATTTGTAACTTTACATTTTACGATGGAATATTTTGAAGAGCGTTATCGTAAATCGATGACCTCAAAGAGATTTTAGATTTCAGAATAATATGATAGGTAGTGTAAAGTAAAAAATGGGAAGCAAAGTTTAGTTTAAAAAACTTACTGAGATAGAAATGAATTCTGACACAGCAAAAGCCATTGCAGTATTCTAAAGAACAAAAAAAAATGTTTTATAAAATAATATTTTCAGTTTCTTAAATGTCAGTAATATAATAACTTACACATAAGCCTTAGTCTAAATCTACTTCGGATTAAAATTATATATGCATTTCTAAACATAGTTCAAGTATCAAACAATTACTCATGAACTTATATAATTGTATCCTTTATGTAACTGATATTATAAGAAAAATAGGGTAGAAGGGGTGAATAAAAATATAAGTCAATATACCTATACATAAGACACTGGAACATTAGTGTTTACAAAAATACATCTATAAATCTCCCTTAGTTCACCACCTTGAGTCCCAGGGACTCATCACAGTTTTTAAACAACACAATTCAATAGTGTTTTTTAACATTTGGAGTTGCACGGTCCGGTACCTTTCCGCAGCAAGGTACGGGACGCGGTAGTGAGTGGTCATGTGTGTGCGACATTTGTAAAGGTGAGTTTTGATCCATTGTGAGTCCCGTGGACTCATGGTGGTCTTTTGTGTTACGACAATTATTTTGGTTACTCATTTAATTATTTAATTTTGGCTTCTGTAGCGTCGCAAAATTCAGTCAGAAAACTCGGCACACCAATCTTTTGAACAAATAATAAATAATTGGCTTCAAAAAGACGATCAAATTGACATAGAATACACCGGCGGCAGGCATGAAGAAACCGGCGGCGACAGGCATTCAATAGACTTTGTTCCTAAGCCACATTCTGATGATGATTTATAACCTGCAGTCAAATGTAAAGAAGTTTAAAAGACTATCATTTATGAAAGCAGTTGCTGAACAATAAAATGAAATGAATTTGAGAACTCGTCTTCACAACACAGCCATGCCCCAAGAGATTCGCACACTTATTCCCTGTATCACTAAAATTGACATTCCTGATCAATCAAGCATATCACAAACAGCAGATTTTTTACCAAGGGATCAACGCAGTTATTGTTCTATGTCTAATTATAAGAAAAAGACCAAGACTGCTTATCTTTGCACTATCTGTCAGTAACCAATTTGCCTTACTTGATAACCTGATACTCAATTTTTGGAGACTAATTATTGTAAGATCTAAGGAAACTCCAAAATGTTGCGATTTTGATTAAGTTTATACTGAAATATTCCTAAATAAGTATTAATTATCTATTTTACAAACTGGAAAAAAAAATAAAAAAACATAAATTAAACATTTAAAATTGTTTTATTTGAAAAAAAAAAGTAAGTCCCGGGGACTCATGGTGGTGTTTAGTGGGATTTTAATAGGAGTGGTAAACTAAGGGATATATATGAAAGTAAGTCGTGTTAGCTAAACTATTTATAACTCAAGAACGGATGAACCGATCTGGCTGAAAATTGTTGGAGAGAGTTAGCAGGATATATATCATCACGCTAATTACTGTAGGGGGCAAGCAGCAATAAAATTTACACTATCCGTGCGAAGCCGAGGCGGACCACTAGTATTACTATATAAAAGCAAAAATATAACAAAATAGATCAATTAGGATATAAAGGCAGCGGATATGAGGCAGTTTCTTGGCGATGATAAATAGCGCAGCGTCTCAGGCAATCTGTCGAAGACACGCTTCGAGCTTCCATTATGAATCTATTGTGTATCAAAACCACATCAAGTTTTGATTTATGGACTACGAAGACTTTGTATCAGTTTCTTGCTTATCGCATATGTATAAGGCTGGTCATATATTTGTACGAAAAAAAGGGTGTACTGCATGATGTGAAAATTAATATGTATGCTTAAATTTCTATAATATGGACTGAAAAAGATTTATTTTTATATGCCAGTTATTCACAAACTTCATTATGGGATCGCTGAAATAATTTTAATTAAAGGGGATATTGGTGCAGTTAGCCAACTTAGTTTTAATGATATCTGGTGAAATAATTCGGCTACAATTGAAAATTGATATCGAGGGCTCTGGTAATTCATAAATGTTAAATGTAGCCTAAGATAAATGCCATACAATTTAAACCTATAAAAAACATACAACTTTAGGAGAAGTAGAAGCTTAAAATATTTACTTTTGACACATACATACATATACTCACGGCTATAGATCCCTAGAAGGGGTAGCCAGAGCTAAGGAATTAGAAATTCCTCAGCCACTTTTGGAAAATTGAGTGGGGGAAAGATGGTTAAATAAAGGTTGTTGGTGATGGGTCTCCAACCGCATCGCCCAATGTTCTCTTAAAAGCCCCAATACCGTTAGTCGCCTCTTACGTACACCCACCGGAAGAAATGGGGTAGCGCTGTTCTAAGCCGGCACTACACAGCAATTTTGACACACACTCGAAAATTATCAAAACAAATGACGATGCGATGATAGGAAAGGAGAGTATCTTACATCATTCAGTAGTGAATAAAAACCAACATCAGGTATAAAAATATTTGAGAAATAGCGGTCTATAACATTATTTTAAAAAAGCTCGTTTAACAAAGAATAGGCAATATTATTCTACGAAACAATATTTTGCAATAATTATTTCATACTAAAGCAATATGCTTGCTCTATACTAGATAGATGGACATGTATCCATCTCATTCGAACGTATGAGCTATGTCTGATTTCCGAAAGCTCTCTAAAGGTGATTGAACCTTTTCTGTGAATTAATGTATGCATTTAGATTGTGTTGCAGTCTATTGTTTCGCAGCAATATATTTGATTAATACACTCATGGCTATAATTCTCAAATTGGCTACCAAACTAAACCACAACTTCAGTATTGTATATAAATCCTAATCAAATTTCGACAAATTCTCCACCCACATCACTCGAGTATCACTTAAATTGCCTGAAAATACTAAGTCCCCGGTAGCGACAGCCACGGGAACATATTTTAATGAGATGGTGTTATTCTTAGAAAAACCAACACTACGCCCCGCTCTGGTTTATATTGCTGATGATACGAGCCCCTTATTAGTTAATATTAAAAGCTCAGACACAAAGTGGTTTGTTTGCTGCTCGAGGTTTGCATTTACTACAATTTTTTAATATATTAACTACGTTGCTCTTTCATGGAACTTTGTAATATGAATGTTACTATAAAAGGTCTGTTTGCAAAATTATTATTTTTCCCGGAAAATTGGGTAATTAGATACAAATTCATAGTGAAGAGGTCCAATGAAGCACTCAATTATCATTCACAAGCCGAGGGCCTCTTGTTTGATTCTCAGGGATACACGCACAAAGTAAATTTTTAAGATAGCCCCGTTACGTATGGAATCGCTTCCGGCTAATTTCACGATAGTTATCGATAATGTTTGGAAATCCGCCCGAGGCCAGCGAGCGTTGGGACTATGGCCTATGCGGACAGTTTTATATGACAAATTATAAGATATTTTTTACAAAATATAATCATAATAATTTTATTGATTGTCGACAGCATGTTTATGATGGAAAATGTCCAAACCTATTTTTTATAGTGTCGACTTACTTTAATAGATACTCCCATCAGTGATATTCATTAACTTCACCCGCCGCAACATTATGAAATCGAAGTATATTTTAATTGCCATCACTAACTTGAGAGTAGTCTTTTTCAAACCCATTGTATGTTGTTGTTCTCTTTTGTATAATTTAAATAGTGAATAAGTATCACTATTTGATTTTTACATCGTGATGATATGATTTTTCATTCTCAACACAAATACCTGAAACAATTTATTTAAAATGTTTGTCTATTTCATTTCGATAATGGTAAACAAGTTCGTTGAAAACAACAAAACTTCGACACAATAGTAAATATTTCGAACTGGAAACTTGGCCAGCGCCAGTTCGGCAGAAAAACTTCGCGCAAAATGAACGCCAACTGTCTCTTACACAATTAAAGAGTAACTGCCAATTGCTTGAAAGGATCGAGAACAATTCCTTGGAAGCTAGAAGCTTTAACAGAACATTTCACCCGTTAGCGATCTCTCTTGCTGACAAAAACAATTAATAAATTGCGTCGAGCAATGTTGTATCGAAAAACGGAAGTTCGCGACGACTCCTCAATTCGCGCTAACGAACTAGATGTCGTTTCGGATGTCGATCCATTAAGCCTCCACCGCTAATGGCCTTTGAAATCCAACACACCATTCTGTGCTGTTTTTCTCCATAGTAAAAAAAGTATGAGTATCAAATTTCTTTACACTCATGAATCTTCTGATAAATCGTTTTACTTATATTACCGCACTTCATGCTCTTGTCTTTTTTTAAGTCTAAAAATATATAAGTATCAAACTTCTTCACACTCATGAATCTCTTAACTTTTATATCGTTTTACTAACCTCACTTCAGGCTCTTGTCTTTTTTTAATTTTTCAAAATGAACAGTAATGGACGTTTGCTTCTATTTGCGTGCTTGAGTTCTAAACCGGAACTGAAACTATGTTTTTGAACTGAATCTTTAATTGACTACAGTTGGGAGGTTTATTTCTGTCCTTTGTTTTGTTTTTTTGACTTTTGGCTTATCTAATGCCCAGCATATGAACTAATCTATCGTTCCTTCGTTGTAACATAAACACAACTGTTAAGCTATGATACTGCCAAGTAGATATCTACACCTGCATTAAAATACAGAACATTCTTCAAGCTTTGAGACGATGATGCCGCTCAAAAATATCTAGGAAGAAAACGCAATTACTTTAATGTTTGGCCTGACAATAAGAACAATGAAAATAGTGGGTTTACTGAGTTTTTTGAATTTTAATTTATTTTATATTCAATTATTTATCATCAATACTTAAATAATAAGGCATTGACCGGAAAGAATTTCCTTAATATTTACACGTAAACTAAGTACCCCTGCCATTAGTTTCCAGTGTGAAAAGCAGATACTATTAATAACAGTTTTGAATTAATTTAAGCATTAGTGCTGATGATTGTACCCTTAAAAAATTGTTGTAATTGATTAAAAAAATAGTAGTAGGTATTGAAAAGTTTAGTCAACTTCACCAATATTGATAATTAACTTAAATCACCTTTATTTTTTTCACAGAGATGTGTGGGCTCAAAATTGTGAGGCCTTTGCCCAGCAGTGGGAAGTGAATTAGGCTATAATAAATAAATAAATAAATAAATAATTACCTGTAACAAAAGAAATGAAAAATGGTTAACCATTTTTTTATTTTATAAGTCATTCAGTCAAAAATTATATTGAATCATTGCTTGGAGCCTTGGACAAATCTTAAGTATATGTAGCACAAAGGTTTTTGTAGAGGTTATAGTAACGTACACTGTTCCATTTCAGCACAACAATGTGATCCGGATTTAGGTACACATAAGATTTGCTTGTGTCTCTGTACATACTGTAATAACTATATGCGTTGCCAGCTGCAACTTTAAAAATACATACAAACATAATATAGTATGTAGTATAACCTGTAGAAGGGGAAGTCAGAGCTTCAGAAAAAGACATTCCTCTCCACTTTTGGAAGTTTAGTAAAAAAAATGTAAAATAAAGCTAAACAATGGTTAATTTAACTGTATTTTTATTTTATTTTTTTGACGTGTAGTGGCGGCATAGAATGTCACTACACTACCCTTCTCTTCCTATAGGTGTTGTAAGCGTCGACTAAGAGTGTAAGCCTTTTTAAGTGGTTTTTGGGGAAGCGGTTGGAGTCCGATCACCAACTATACTTTATTTCCACCATCTTGTCCCCCTATCAACTTCCAAATGTGGCTGGTCGCTCCTTTTTGGGATTTATGATTGTAGGTATATGTTTTTTTTTACTTTCTGCCTGCTTGTTATACTGACCCCTTAAAATACGCGTCGTGAAAAAAACAAAAATACAATACGTTTTGTCTAATTTTCAGCCGGACATATATAGGTTGTGAATAGCGTGAATAGGATCTGAATGGAGGCTAAATATTACATATAAATATTATAATAATCACTTATTTTCCAATACGAATAACATAACAAAACTAAGAATTTATAGGACTTAAATTTATTCGAAGAGAAAGTATTTTAAATAACTTCACATAACTGAAGCAATGAAAAACGATAACTACAGCTGCGAAGCGTAGGTTTAAAACCGCACACCCATTTCTATCCGCGGCAGTTATCAAAGGTGACTAAGGGTATTGGGGAATTAAATTATTGCTAGACGATGCTGCAAGAACCCATCACAAACCTGTGATGAACAAAACAAGAAAAAAACAAACAAAATGGCTTGCAGCTACTTTTGAAAGTTAGGGGCAAATAATATTCTTAATAAACAATGGTTTAAAGAGTTGGGGTATAGGTAGAAAGAAAGAAAGAAAAATAATTTATTTGGCAAAAAAATATTACAATGTTTGAGTAACAACAAATTGAACACATATATCATATTGCCAAATTGGTTCTGGCTCAGCATATGTGCCTCAGCCGCGTGTCTCGCAGGACACGTCAGCTGCTGCACGCTGGTTTTCAGCCAGCACCAGTTAGCCAGACTACATTAAAAAAAAACATAATGCTCTATGTAGCGTACAAGTATATACTTATATCAACAAAACAATTCTTATATATTTTTTCTATAATATAACTATTACCGTTAGAATTTATACAGTCTAAATACATTAAGACAAAACAAAAAAATTGGTAAAATTGAAATTAATTCAAATATTAAACATAAAAACAAATTGTTATGTTTTATAACCCAGTAAAATCTCCGCTCCGCACCAACGGCACCCTTCCATCGACCAAATAAAACATAACCAAATTCTGTTCCAGTTCAAAAATAGGAAAAAGATACATATGAATACAATATAATAAATATATTATAGCAATGAGATAGAATTTATAATAAAATGTAAAGTAGGCAGGTGTAATTATATTTTACATACTTAAACAAACATTCATACACGTATTTTACTCTGGGTAGCTCAAAAATCGTTACCGGTGACGGATTTCATTAATCTCAATCAACCATTTGAACACACTGGTTCAAAAGCCGGCATTTCAAATGGTGGAATTACGTGAACACAAGCTTAGCTATAGATGATTTAAAAGGGATTGTAGAATCGCTTAATCAATGTCAAATATGTGAGGTACAAAAACCGCAGTTATCGATTTTCATAGCTGTATGTGTAATAGTAGAATGTGAAGATATTAAAAATCTAAATAATCTAATTGCGCAAATTTTTTGTAGGGTTTTGAAATTCGTTGTCTGAAAATAAATGGAACTTCGATAGATATATATTTAGCCACCATTCATAACACCCTATGTATTTCCTAAGCAGGTGTTCAAACATACTATTCCTCACAGCCCATATATGTCCCACCTAAGGGATCGAGTCTACCCTAAATAGAGTAATTTTGAATTAAATACTACCAACGTGAAATTAGTCGGAATCAGGACCAACGGCTTAACCTTCTCTACACAGTATAGAATTATCATATTTTGCAAAGGCATGTATTTAACGCGGCGACAAATTGATACCATTCCGGGTCGTAAAAAAACTGAAAATGGATAGTAAATAATCTACTTTGGCGACTAATTAGAGGTAGCATCTTAACTAGAAAGCGGCGGCTTTTTAATGAGTTTTGAGGTTTTATTTAAATTTTATCTGGCATTGATTTTCTTTTGTGGCAATTTAATTTCTTCTAAGGCGACAAATTATTGGCGGATAAAAAAGTTAAAATAGGCTTTCATAAATTCTAAAATGGGGTCTGAAATAAATACAAACAAGATCTTAAAAAAATACTTTTGGCTGCAATTGTTGGGATCTAAATTAACCAAATTGTGACATGCTATAAACCTTTTTTGGTCTATTTTATTAACCTTCCCTCTTTTAAATGAACCTACTAACAGCGTGTCGACGTCACCCCGCTTCGTGGGGTGCCTATTTCCGCTCTAAGGGACACAAGCTAACCCTAATCTAACCTAGCACAAATACAATTGTGGTGATTAATTGTTTTTTAATGCGATGCCCCCCATGTGGTTGGCTTCGCCCCCCGTCCCCCCTCTGTTTTCCTTCTCTAACTTAATTGCATCTGCCCAATAGGCTCGGTGAAGCAACTTTTGACCTAACCTAATTTATTTTATTTTTATTAATTTTTACTTCAATACACAAAATATGTAATTTGCTTAATATTATAGTCACAAAAACTTGCCGCTTGCTATTGGCAAGAAACGCGCTAAACCCCCCGCTCCGCAGCCTCCGCACTGCTCAGACACACGAGCGCATTTGCCGCCTTTTCGAGAATTTACGAATCTGCAAAAAATAATATAATATCCAAAAACATTATTATAATACCCATTTTCAGTTTTAAAGCTACCTGAAAATCGCTGCCAGATGTGTATTTTTATAATGAAATCCAATAGTTGCCAGTGCAGAATGTATGATATCCCCTCGGAAATATTAGTCGCCACATTAGGTTTTATAATACCTTAACCAGTTTTACACTGATCCCGCTTGATATATTTGATACCTTACAGTAGCAGCCGTTTTTTTTTAGTTTTTTGATCCTAGCATTTTGTTGCTTGTATAGTTTAATAGTTGCTAAAATATTTAATCACTGCAAAGTTAGTTTTTTTGTGACTTAATAGAAAGTTGCCTAAAAAGGATTTCAGTTGCCGTGTTAAATATTTGCCTTTTGCAAATAATCTGGCGATTCAACCCTGGCTTTTTCTGTCCAAACTGGGTTGAATCTTACAAATCACACATGGTAGAAATGCCAAACTAACGAGCCCTCAGAATCACAAATCAATTATTTCAATATAACCAGAACTTGAACAATGCTAAAGTTCAAACATCCACAAATGTATTTGGATACTAAAACCCTTTGTTACACTATTCCATCATCTACGGCACACGTTTTTCTATTTAAACACGTGCTATGCTATCTGTGAAATATAACAAATTAAATGATTTTAAACGTCCATTCCGCAAATGAGTTCATATTTTTCAGTTTTCACCGGAGACGATTCAATTAAATGGCATAACTACGTTAGTCAGCAAATGAATGGATGACGCGAGCTACAAATCGCCGAGGGGGTGGCAAATTGAAATTGCTTTTCCTTGGAAATGAAATCACTTGCCACAATGCGGGACTATACATCAAAATGTACTTAAGGACATAAATATCAACTTTGCGAAGCCAAGGCTTGCTCCAGAGAGTATTGTTGTGAGGAGTATAAATAAACGTTGTTGATTTTTCTCTGTATTTCGGTAGACTTAGGTATTTGCTCATTGTTATTCAAACGAATCAACTTTTACAATGAACATTTCGTTTTTTGTATAACTTACTTTAGTAAAACTTTTATGCCATATAGATTCACATATTGACTTCCAAATATATATTACCTCTTTGCTGTCAATATCAACCCACGTAAAACGTTCTAAGTCGTAGTTTCTAAAGATAAGCTTGATATTCACTTTTATAAGATCCTTCTTTTATATTTTATATTATGAGTATAGTTTTTAGCTTAGGTAAGTCTCTAAATTATTCTCGTTCAAAAAAACCCGCAGAGGCAGCGACAAAGGTCTTTGACCATTGAGTGTTTCCAGTAACGACTTACGGCAGAGAGACGTGACCTTTAACAATGGGCCTCATCAGAAGGCTCAAAGTCGACTAAAAAGCAATGGGGAGGACTATGTTAGGAGTTTCACTACTTGATCGAATCCGCAACGAAGAGATCTGTAAAAGAACCGGGGTCACTGACATAGTTCAAAGAGTTGCGCAACTTTAATAAGTGATTTAATAAGTTGAAATCGGCAGGGCACATGGATGAGGGCTGCACAAGACCAGCTGTTGTAGAAATCTTTGGGGATGATATGTCCAGGAGTGGACGTCAATTTGCTGATGATGAAGTCCCTAAAAAAACTCTCCACTTGCCCTTAACGTGTAGTTTCAGATTAAATAAATACTTAAAACAGAAGAAAGTCAAAAATTTGTGATAATCATAATTTATTGAAATACATTGAGATACCAAATTGAAACAATTTCAGAGCCTCCATATAATATGTGACAACAAACTGGGATCAGTAAGGAGCAAACAGACGGTGTGATTATGGAAATCAACACTGAAGATTATTCGCCTTGTTGAATACTGATTGTTCCGTGAGTGCTGAGTTAAGACCCGTTTAAATCTCACAACCAAATGAAGACGCTCGCTGCCACAATATGCAATCAAATTTTATTTATTCGTGAAATGAGCTCGAAAATCGATATCTGTTTACTGCATAACTACTAATGTATTATTGTTTGAACGTATAGCTTTGCAAATGTTTGTTAGAATGTTTTTTTGTTCATGAAAACCTCATGTGTGGATTATTACTAATAAATAAAGGATTTCCTTTATTTATTACAAATGTTTGTTCTATAAAATGACTGCTTCAGATTAATATGTTTTAAGCAGCTAACAAGATTCAATAAACAAAAATACACACAACCTCAGCCACCTCTCCGAGAATATAAGGCGCAAACGTTCGAGTTTAAGTTGAGTTACAAAAAAACAAAAAAAAAATGATTCCTTAAGATAAATTTTAATATGGCAAGGAAAAAGAAAACTAAAAAAGGTAGACAGAGCTACAGAACTGGAGTTTTGGAAAATATAAGAAGCCTAAGCGCCGAAGAAATAGTAAGCGCAATTCTAAGACAAAACTACACAGAGCGGGCTAGTTATATTTACATTCATCAATATTTTATAAAGAAATTACCCGCAATTTATTAGAAACAAATTAAGTTTTAAATACAAATCGGTGAAACTCAATCAATACCTCATGTAGTACAATAAATTAACAATACCAATAACTAGTTTAGGAAACCTATTGGAATGCGTTATGCAAGCGTTATATCGATCGTTGCTGTATCTTACTAATTGAGCGCTGTTCCAGTGATCAGCTTGACGATTCCATCAGGTTATATAGTCTGCTTCTAACTATGTTATAACTTAATTGTATGTTAGTAGAATTGCAGAAGTGTAAATATAAATAAGAAAGGAAAAGTTAATTATCATTTAATCCATCACGTATTTTGAAAGATGCACATACTTATACCGTTCGAAGAATGACTGTTTTTTTTAAGTATCGATATTTTTAGCCGACCGCCTTAAAAGAAAGGCCTTAAATATTACTTACTATTTGACCCGACAGACTTCGTACTGTCAAATTTGCTTATGCCAAACTTTAGGCGTTTTTTCCGGTACTCTTAGTTAAATCAGGCGTGAATATTTTATTGGTCAAATTCTTCCGGGATTAAAAGTATCCTATCTGATAATTTGGGTCATTATCTAGCATTCTGCCAAAATTCATTCATATACATTATGTACTTGAAGTGCATTTTCGTCTCAAACACATAGACATCCAAACATCTATAAGTTCACAATTATAATTAATGTGAACGTATAGATGTTTTCTTCTCTTAATCTTAATATTAATAATAGGATTATTATTTTTACTTCTAGCCAGTTGGAGGAACATGACCTCACATGCAGCTTGGATTCAACGCGTAATCTGGCATTCACTGTGTCTATTTTTGACCAGTAAAACTTCTGATATAATAGTTCTGGTCTATATAGCAGGGTTGTTAATGGTGAGGCTAAGTATCGTAAGAAAACTTGTCAGTGTATGAAGTAGGGATAGATACATCATATTGACACGCTGTAATGATGGGTACTTTGAAAATAACGTTGCATACATCAAAATAAATACTCTTAAACTTATGCCTTATGTAATGACTTATATATATATATATATATATATATATATATATATATATATATATATATATATATATATATATATATATATATAAGTCATTACATAAGGCAGAAGAATATATATATATATATATATATATATATATTATATCCGCTTTAACTTAATTGGAGATATTCCGATGAGATAGATATTATGAGTATTAGCGATTTTTAAGAAAAGCGTCAAATATATTACCAAATTTTAATAACTTGTTTTAATATATTTTCCGCTGTAGTTCGTGTTCTATTCGAAGTGGCAAAAAATACGCGAGGCATGTATAAAAACGCAGATTGGAACTTATACCTTTAGCCTCCAATGCACTCAAACAATGCTAATTTCTTATTCGGGCAATTATAATAGTTATACAGTCAAGGTGTGGAATAAATAAGACAAATATTACTTTGTTTACTCGCATAGTTTTTAAACTTGCAGATTAAGTTTTCAAAGAATATATGTAATCCAATCACGAGACTACAGCAAATAAGAATCCCGTTGTTAGAAAGGAACTTAACTGTCTTTAAGCGAAATTGCTTTCGTCTTGTAAGGCACGACCCGACGAGATTGTTTGAAGCGGTCCGTTCATATTACACAGAAATCTTTACTCTATTGAATTAGTTTTTATGAACTCAGTTTCTAAGTAGTAATTATATATATTCATTGAAATGCATTGTTTAATTACAAACCTTATACTTGGAAGTTCTGGAGATAAATAAATAAATCGATAAAAAAAACAGAATATGATATAAAGTTTATAATGCTTTTAGGCATTATATTTGACTGGTGTCGGTAAATGAATAGTGAGTTGGTCCGAGCAGTTATTAAATTAACCTAAATTACTAAATTTGAAAAAAGCCAATGTTGCCATGTGCTAACTGAAAGGATTTAAAAGTTAAACTCTTAAAAGTTAAAGTCTTTTTCTTCACAATCTTATAATGTTTAAGATTTTAATAATGATTTGTATTTTCATCTTGTTTTTGGTCAATTGCTTCAAAAATTATTGAAAATCGCTGTTGTATGTTTTGGGAAGTACAACTCTGGTGAATTCCTCCAAAGGTGCTATCAACAATCATCGTATTTATTGGTTTTATTACTTTTTATAAGCCTTGTAACTCTTGAGTTTGCAACAAAATTTCAATAAATCAAGTGTATTTTTATGTTTGTATTTCTATTCACCAAGGGCCACCAGGTCAATGTATGGTTAATGGTTTACTTAAAAAAGTGTAATTTGACTGTGTAATTTTGTTATAACTTGAATCGAGCTACTTGGGTCGTATGGGAGATATGGTGTACGTAAAAGGATGGATATAATGATGTACGTAAAAGGCGACTAACAGTTTTGGGGCTTTTAAGGGATTTTTGGGCGATGCGGTTGGAGACCCATCACTAACAACCTTTATTTTGCCATCTTTTCCCCACTCAACTTTCCAAAAGTGGCTGAGGAACTTCTAGTTCCTTAGCTCTGGCTACCCCTTCTTGGAATTTAGCCGTGAGTATTTGAATGTATGTATGTATTCGGAGATTATGATCGATCTTACCGACCAAATACTTAAACAAAAACTCCCACAGACTAAAGAGCCGCCAAAAGTAAGCCCCTAAAAAAAATGTATGTCATAGTGCTTTTAGGTTTCACTACCCAATCTTGCCATCTTAAAAGTAAACGGTGTCGAAGTTACTAATTCAGCTCTATCGATATGTGGATCACAGTCGCAACCTATATTTGTACGACCCACTTTTGCCAGCCTTGTTGACTGCCTGTGAAGATAATTTGTGTGTCAGCATAAAAGCGTTATTGCAATAGGCATGTCTATGTTTAAGTGAAATTAATTTGCGGTTTTGATGGCCAAGTAAATGTCATTCAACCGACTATAAAATTTAATTAATGAAATGAATATGAATTATATTTTACAATATTTAGCAGTAATGATGTAAATTTTTACCATTTTTGGTTTGAAATATTTTGTTTTATATATACTAAAATAATAACATAACATAAACGTTCACGCCGAATATCCCCGAAGGGGTTGGCAGAGGTACTAATACTTCTGAACATCACGTGACTTTGTCACCTGGTGTTCAGAGTACCCACGTTTTGCATGGACAGTGTACTCACGTGATAGGGGGCAGGCCTATCGCCGTTTTGTACGAATACACTGTCACATGACTAAGTACAACTCAGCCATGTGGGTTTCCTCACGATGTTTTCCCTCACCGTTAACAACCATGATAAATTAACCACACATATGTCTTTAGAAAAGACAAATTGGTGTTGGCCCGACCCAGGATTTGAACACTAGTCGCTTGCACGATAACCGAGTGTTCTACCCACTGGGCTATCACTGTATAATATTCTTAGAAAATGATAATGAATTTATTTTCTACCTCAAACCATGAGAACTGGAAAATATGTTTTAGAAGATAGTGCTATTATTGCATATTTTAATTTATTAAGTACATACATGCATACTTATATTCGCGGTTGGAAACCCCAGAAAGTGGTATCCAGAGATTCTGAATTGGAAATTCTTCAGCCATTTGTATTTTCGTAAAAATTAATCTTTAAAACAAGTTGCTTGTGACGGGTCTTCAACCGCATCGCTCATCAATCACTTTAAAAGCCCCAACACCCGCGGGAAAAATGGATAAGTACTATTCTAATCTGACTTATGCAAAGTTATGCAGCTAAAGTTATGCAAAGCTCATATAATACATTGAGTTCTATGTAAACAAACTCATTTTAAGGGTTGCAATAAGGATCTACTATGGGCGTTTGTATAAGCAGTACAAAATCTTTTTTCCTATAAATTAGAATATGTGATAACAATAGCAACCGTGATAGCCCAGTGGGTAGAACACTCGGTTATCGTGCAAACGACTAGTGTTCAAATCCTGGGTCGGGCCTACACCAATTTGTCCTTTCTAAAGACATATGTGTGGTTAATTTATCATGGTTGTTAACGGTGAGGGAAAACATCGTGAGGAAACTCACATGGCTGAGTTGTACTTAGTCATGTGACAGTGTATTCGTACAAAAACGGCGATAGGCCTTCCCCCTATCACGTGAGTACACTGTCCATGCAAAACGTGGGTCCTCTGAACACCAGGTGACAAAGTCACGTGATGTTCAGAAGTATTAGTACCTCTGCCAACCCCTTCGGGGATATTCGGCGTGAACGTTTATGTTATGTTATGCTAGAATATGTCTATCAGTGTGTTTAATGTATTTATTACCGCCGAAATATTATATTTGCAAAAAACTTCGCATTATATATATATGTCCCTATCACATGAGTAATTTTTGCTACAACACATTTTCATAAAAAATGATAGTAGAGCACTGAGTGTTAAAATTGTGTAACTCTTACAAGAATAACATCTGTAACCACTTTAAACCAGAATTTAAAATGCAAAAGTACTGTCAAGATATGATAAAACAACATCTTATTCTCGGCATAAAATTCATAGCATATAATGTGCATATCTAGTTTTTACATCAGTAATATATTCGAAAATTATAGCATCATTAAAATTCGCTGCACCTACTTCCCTCGGGCTTTTCAAGTATTCCAAGCATTTAACGCTTGCGTAACACTTGGCATGAAATCTTTGGAAACGAGAACACGGAATGATTAAAATCGCGAGCTCTGATTCATTTACCCTTGTCAAATATATCTATTCGTATATGGATATAAAACTGGCAAACACTGTGTGTCATGTTTTTTTTACTAAACTTTTTATTATTGTATTATTCAATTTAAATCAACGTTCACGCCAAATATCCCCAAGGTATGGTAATACATATACAACCGCACCATGTTTGGACAGGTCCTGGAGTCCTACCATGAACTGCGCGAGGTGGGCACACCAAGGAGCCCAGCACACCACAAAGCGACGGTACTTCAGTGTCACATGGTGTATAGAGGACCCACGTTTTGTTATGGCTGTGTATTTACATGATAGGGGACCGGACCACCACCGTTTTGTACGATACACACTGTCTCATGATTGGGTAGAACTAAGCCATGTAGGTTTCCTTATGCTGTTATTTCTCACCGATACCAACCTTGATAACGGTATGAAAATATGGTATTTTTTTAAATTATACTTAGAATTTTAATTAATTTTAATTAAATACATACATACATATACTCACGGCTATAAATCTCTAGAAGGGGTAGCCAGAGTTAATGAATTAGAAATTTCTCAGCCACTTTTAGAAGTTAAGTGGAAAAAAGATGGTAATATAAAGGTTGTAAGTGATGAGTCTCCAACCCCATCGCCCAAAATTCCATTAAAAAGCCCCAATACCCTTAGTCATCTCTTACGCACACGTACGGGTAGAAACAGGGTAGTGCTATTCAAAGCCGATACTACACAGCTAATTGAATAACTTTATTAATCTTCGTTAATGTTGTTCAAAGAATAAAATACATCCTGAGGCATAAAGACCTTAAAGTATTGAATAACAACAGAACTTTCTAGATTGAACAGCATTGAACAGCTATATAATAATGTAAAAAAATGTTTGACTGAAGGCAAAACGAGTTGGCTTATGTTTGTCGTTCTGTTAAACAAACTGTTATTCGATCTGATAAATCCTGCACCCATTGAAAATATTAATAACGCTGATTTAATAAAGTTGAAAATTATTCATTTGTATTTTAAATCATTTTTAACTATATTTATTGATAAGACTACCAAATATATTTTAACTAGCTTGTTACCATATTTAGTAATACGCACGCCATTGATTTAGAATACGGTAGGTAGAAATCATTAATCGCCACTTTTCCTGACAAATCTCTCTTGCCGCTTTCACAATCATCTCTTTATTATTATATTATTATTTTTTTATGTTGTAACTTTTGTAGATTAAAAATTTCTTATTTATTCTTCTCATTGTGCTATATTGTGCTCAAATGAAACTAAAATTTCAAAAGTAAATCTTTATAATATCAACGTTTTCACTGAAGTACAAAATGTAAGTGTATAAAGAGTAAATATAAAGTATATGAAAATGTAAAAAATAATGTATTGCTTTTTATCAAAAAATATATCTCTTCTTTTCTAAAACCATTTTGTTATTCTCGAACTAAAGCGAAATAACAATATATTAAAGGAAGGTAATTGGGCTTGTACTAGGGAAAGTTAATTAGAAACGTAAGCGCTCGGCTGATTTTGATTGATATTTTAATGGAATCCGTATAATTTTGGTCTCATTTATGTACGTTTTTGATCAAATAAAGATGATGATATATACCGAAATAAAGAATAGTATCTTAAGGCGTTATATAGTTAATAATATCAAAGTACTAAAGTCGTTATGAACGATTTCAAATATATTCCTACAAATTTTTACACGTGATTGTTATTTTGTAAGTAAGGGCCATTTTATAAAACTTTAATGATTATTTACCGTTAACTTTTATATTGGTTCTTTGGTGGTTATACTGTTGAGATTGTATTTGTTATTGAACGAGGGTTTCGTTGCTATTCAAGAATTTCGTTAAGATTTGGCTGGAGACCCATCTCAAACTATACTTCCTTTTACAACATTTTTTTCTATAAATTTTTCAAAATCATGTAAGTATGCAAAAGCATTTTATGGCAACTGAATAAATATTTCTTAGTCCAAATGCAGAATTGAGCTCGGGCATAAGTGTTCTATACGCGCTTGGTAAAATAAAAACGATTCTACTAATTTGAAACTCAATTAACTAGAACGTTGAATCACCTGAGCTCAATTAGCAAAGCTAGATAATTTCCGGACGAATCAGCTCCTACCTCATGTTTCTTTGCTTTGTTGCAAACTAAATTTACTATTTCTATGTGAGTCACGTAAAGAGTTCGTCTTACTGGATCTTAAACCCTGAAGACGTCGTGTTTATTCCGACGCTAGCTGCTAGACCAACAAAGTTACCGTCATAAATTCTTCTCATTTGAAGTTACCCTCTGAAACCTTCTGTGGCTTCTCACTGGAGTTGGATTTACTCTTGTAGTGTTTACAACACATTCATAAATTATTATTGTTGATTTAGATGTTTCTTTGAATTAATATCTGCGTATTTTTTTCAACTAATTTCAATGTCAGATAGGTTTAAAATCAACAGGCACAACATATTCCTTAAATTAAAAACTAATAAATCTGCCTGTACTAAATCACTTAAAAAAAATATTCTTCTAAATTTGTACAGATTAAAAATCTAGAAATATTACTGTTTGCAACGTACTCCTTTTACTACATTTGTAATCATTAGTGTAAAGACTCATTTTCAAACAATTTCAAGAGCAAGAGAGTAGTGCTGATAACACGAGTGTGAGTTTTCGCATACACAACGAGGCGAACCCCGAAAACAACGGTTAAAAGTGTAATTTACAGAATCCCCTCGTGGCGTAAAGCTATTTACTGAAACCACTTCTCTGTGTCCACTATGCGAGGGTTCCAAACCCTAATCTTCGCTTATTGACTCAAAGGATTTTATGTGTAAGTCACTCCGTAGTGTGTCCTTCTGAATATTTACTTTGGCGAACTTGATTTCGACATAAATTAGACTTTAATGGTAACTTTAGTCCCTAGGCTGAGGCAGAGGCTATTTTAAATAGATCAAAGGGTCTGGCAGGCTAAGGAAAGAGCAGTGGCCACTGTGAGATTTCCCGAATTTTTTTTCACACGTTTGTTTGCTACCATTTAACTAGGCAACACTTCAATTTGCAGCTAGCTACCATGAATACTTTCCGAGATTTTGACAAAAACGTCAAATCTGCAGACGTTATTTCAATTTATATTTTCTCCTTAACTATAGTAGGCAGAATATTGAAACCAACTAGTATCTACGTGTATTGAGTTAAAGTATACTCTGGTGTATTATTTACTAAAGGGTTGCTTGAAAATTTCCAGAAAAAAACCACGTTTTATGTTTTGACATTTATTTTTGACAGGTTCTTCGAAAGGCACACCCATAAAAATTATAATATAAAACAAATATACAAATATCTTTCAGCACACCAAAAATTGTTTCATTCGGTTGGGTGCGTCTACGCTGAAAATCGATTAATGTTGATAATGTAACATGTAATATATGTATGTATGTATATCAGAAAATGACAGTTGTTGTTCTCTATGATTGTAAGAAGAAATAGAACTTATATGAACATTGTATGGGTAATATATTTATGTATGTGCCTTTCGAAGAACCTGTCAAAAAATAAAACGTGGTTTTTTTCTGGAAATTTTCAAGCAACCCTTTAGTAAATAATACACCAGAGTATACTTTAACTCAATACACGTAGATACTAGTTGGTTTCAATATTCTGCCTACTATAGTTAAGGAGAAAATATAAATTGAAATAACGTCTGCAGATTTGACGTTTTTGTCAAAATCTCGGAAAGTATTCATGGTAGCTAGCTGTAAATTGAAGTGTTGCCTAGTTAAATGGTAGCAAACAAACGTGTAAAAAAAATTCGGAAAATCTCACAGTGGCCACTGCTCCTTCCTTAGCCTGCCAGACCCTTTATATATAGCACAAACAAAATCTATGGGTGTCAAAAATGTTTTAACTGGAGCTATAACTGCATGATATTGAAATATGATTGTAATAGTTGAAAATCAGTGATTGGTTGATGGTAAAATGATTCAAAATATAAAATATTAAAACAATGACTATGTTTGTACTATATGTTAATACTCATAATTAAAACTAAAACTAATATGGAAAAGACTAAGTGCCAATTATCATATTCTTCCTTTTCGATAGGTCAGATAACAAAAAATAAATAAAGTTTTGATAAAGTTAAATCACAAATAAATGAGATCTTTAACCGTCAACATTTCCTTAGTGAATAAGTAATAAAGAATGCTTGACAACGATCCTTATTTTCAGAATAAAATTCTGGTTTCAGCAAGAATCCATGTTTTATTCAACTGAAATTGACATGTGAAGTGAACCGACCTATTTGCAGTAATGGAATAAAAAGTTTTGAAATCTTTTCATTTTATTTTTTTCTAAGCCACACATTTTCGTAATAAAAAAGGACAATAGCTTTTAATATTTACATTAATAAAAGGGGTCAACTGTTTTCCATTATTGTATTGCATCTTAAGTTTACTTCACGATATTTTCTATTTATACGAGTATGTTAACAATATAACTATCCCATAATTTGATTTTTTTTGTTCATGAAAACCTCAATACTAATAAATAAAGGATAAATAAAGGAAAGAAGAATTTGTAAAAACTTCGGAGGTAGGGAACGCAAACACAACTTAGAAGTGTCAAAAGAAACAAAGGATAGAAGAATTTCGCACTGGAAGCTGACACTCACACTCACACCATTATAGCTCAATTGGCAGAGCTACTGGGGCGTATACCCGGAGGTCGCAGGTTCCATCCCCGCCGGTGTTGAAATTTTTCTTTCCTTTATTTATTAATATAACTATCCATGCTCTGAATGATTGTTACATTATTATAGAGCTATTAACATATTAAAATTGAATGGATTCGAATACAGTAATATTTTGGTAATTTAATTATTGCACTCCTAGTTAAAATTGAAATTTTCAATATTTAAATCGTAATAAATTTATATGCTCATATTTTCTAGATGGTCAGTAATGTTGACAATAAAGTGTTTAAAGCCTTCCCAGACACGGTTACTGTCATAAATCCGTTTAATCGATCATAGCATTCACGCTATACTCAATAATACAGTCTAAAAAATACATACATACATACATATTCTCACGCCGTAAGTTCCCATTGGGGTAGGCAGAAACTATATGTAACAAAAATATTATTCTAATGTATCTTATAAGGTTATAAATACCTAAAAGATAGCCAGAGCTTCGGACTTATAAACTTCCTCAACCTTTTTTTGGAAGTTATGGTTAAAATATAAAATTTTCGCTGTTTATGGATTTCCAGTCTCATCGCCCAACGATTACTTAAAGCCCCAAAAACCCTTATCACAACCGCAGGAACAAACGATTTAAGGATATTGTAAGCTAAACTTCAAATTCATGCCTTTTTAATTTTAAAATAGTTAATCAATTATCGTTGAGTTAATAAGAACATGTATTGGTATTTACAATGTCAAGTTTTAATTCTAGTTCAGAAGAGCACAAAATTTTACAGACTAGATTGGAAAAGTTCCTATAAAGGAAAAATTCCGAAGTGATAAGAATAGATGAGCATGTATAAGAACACTCTTGGACCAAATGGAGAGTGTGCTCAAAAAGGCAGACGTCGGAAGTATGAAGAATAAAAGAGCATGTATGAATTGATATGATGAAAAGATCAATTGATGTAAACTCAGCTAGAGATGTTTATCAGTATCGTACGAAGTGGCGATTTATAGTCTCTGCCTACCCCAATGGGAACAAATGGCGTGATATATGATATATGTTGTGTGTAAGAAGAATAATGAATCTCAGAGACTAAAAAAAAAAGTTTAGATCGGGTAAAATGGCGATCGATAGTCTCTGCCTATCCCAAAGAAAAAATGGGTGAAAGTTAATAAAGAAAAATAAGATAGTAAGAGCACAAAATAACTACGCTGCAGATCCTCAGAGCTTTTTATCAACTCATTGTTACTTCCAAAATGCCGTTACCGCTAACAATCACAAGTTTAAGTACTGGATTACTCGTGAAGTGGTTATAACTTTTTGCCGGCAGGTTATATTATCTCAAATTACTTAAAAAAAAATAATTAAAAATCCTATATTAAATTTATATTACAGGTCAGGTTATGCTTTTCTAACAATGAAGCTTTAGACGTTCAGGTAGTGAAGAAACACAATATTGCTTTCATATTTAAGCTCGTACATGAAACCTGAAACGAATCCTTTTGTTAGTGTTCGTACATCAACTAAAAAGTAAAAACCGTGTCCAATCAAATAAATATTTCAAAGAAAACAACTTAAAAAAGTAGCCACATCTTGCAAAAGTTTTCGTATTATGAGCGGTACATCGGCTAACATGGATAAAAAGAAAATCCAACCTCGGATCCACACACAAAGTTTGTTCTCAGAAAAGAAGTTACATCTACAGCAATAAATCTTAAACGGACCCTGAAAAGATTCAAATATCATCGTCATAAAATTGTTGAATATAGATTGGTAGCTGTAAAAAAATATGACCGACATTTTCAGGTCATGAAACGGGTACAATATGGCATGAGGGTTTGGAGTTTGAATTTGTGTACATATTATCATGAAAAGGTACTTTTTATTATATACATATTTTGGATTATTTCTTACATTAACGCCCGATTTCTGAATTGAGTATTCAAGCTGAGAACGACTTAAGTATCGTTTTGTCTCATTCTGTTGTTAAGATTTGAATGTGACAGAAAGATACTTAAGTTGTTCTCGGCTGGAATACTCAATTCAGAAATCGGTCGTAAACAATTAAGCTCTTAATATTTTACAGACGCAAAGCAGAGATAAAGGAAAAGAGGAATCTGCTCTGAATTATCTAATACATAAAATATTTTTTAACAAAAAGAAAACCGACTTTAGAGTTGAAAAAACCACCGAAAATAAACAATCAAGTACTAAAAAGAAAGAAATAAGTTTTTTAATTAAATATGAGTACTGTGATTAACACCTTAGCAATTTCTTTATTCCTTACGCGTACCTAAATCTTAAAATTCTCTTAAATTAATTTGTGAGTCGGTGCCAGTCAATCAAAATTAAATTCACCCTACTATCTATCTCCGATTATTACAATCTTAACAATATATACCTATCTTAAATCTTATTTAAGGGACACAAGCTAACCCTAACCTAACCTAGCACAAATACAATTGTGGTGATTAATGTTTTTAACCGACTTCAAAAAAGGAGGTTCTCAGTTCGATTGTTTGTATGTATGTATGTATCTATACTAATATTATAAAGCTGAAGAGTTTGTTTGTTTGAACGTAGGGGTGTTCGATCCGATCCGATACTTGCATGGATCGATACAACGGGATACGATCCATTCGATTTTTGTATCGATACGATGCTATACGATACTTGGGCGGATCGATACACATGCGCGGTGGATCGGATCGAAAAAAATCACAGAAAAGCCAAAATCATTTTGTCAACCGTTGACAAAATGATTTTGGCTTTTCTGTGATCTTCAATGTACATCGTTTTCCTTCGAAAGCTTGGATATTTGTTTATACATTGTGGGCTGTATGGTTAGGTAGATAGGTACCCAGTTAATAAACAAAGAGAATATTAATGCAAAATGTTTCTTCGTAATACTATACTAATAGGTATTTACAGTACAGACAGATTCATATTTCTTCATTATGTTATACAAAGATTTCTTTGGCGGTAGATTTCGATGGAGTTGTTTACCTTTAATACTATTATTTCAATGTACCTACCTACCTACCTCCAATTCCGCCATATCATTTTATTAAGATGATTTATAACATTGTTTAGTTTGGTCTTAGTTCATTTTGTTCTCTTGGACTACGATACGAACAACTTATCTTTATCAAGCAACTTACAAATTGTGTTTTCTATGGCGCCATTAAAAAAATCGAATGTGTGGACTTATTTTATAAAAACGGATAATGGAGGAAAGTGCAAACTATGTCACCTCGATGTTAAAACGAAAGGAAATACAACAAATTTAACTAAGCATTTAAAAAGACACCATAAAAACACGGAAATTGAGTGTCATTCTTCAGAAATCGTAAGTACCTTCTTTAAGTATTTACACAACTTCTATATGTATTTAATAATTTTTATGTTAAGGATTTAAGTTTAGGGAAGGGAAGTGAGTGACGAGTTTTAAGTAATATCTACATTCTGTTGAATCCAGGAATTGACTGTTTTATTTTACCTACATAATAATAAATTATTATAGGTAACTATATTAATTTACATAATAAATAAATAAATATCTGGGACTTGTCACACGACGAGTGCCTAGCCCCAAACTAGGATACCCTGTACTATGGGAACTAGGTCAACAGATATACATACATAAATACAAATAAAGGCATCCACGACTCAGGTACAAACATTTTGTGTTCATCACACGCATGCTTGCCCCTAGCGGGAATCGAACCCGCGACCTATGGCGCAGCAGCTACAGCAGGTGGGTGTTGTAACCTCTTGGCCAAACAGGTCGTCATATACATATACTTATGATATAATACAACACAGTATAATTTTATATTAAAACAATAATAAATAAAATAAAAAATATACCTAGTACCTAATGTTAATAATTATTTAAAAAAATTGGTAAATATTTATGATATTTATATTTTTAGGCGCAAAATACGGATCAAAGTCGTGGAAATATCTCTGTAGAAAAAGAAGCAACAATTAGTCAAGATTCTACATACGAAAATGAAACTGAGCCGTCAACATCTTTTGCACACTCGACTCCGAAACGTCCAGTAACTGCTACAAGAGTTCGACAACCTCAGATAGATAACTTTGTTTCGAATATGCAATCGTTTAAAACAGGCGGCTTTAATGAAGGTAAAATCACCAATGCTCTGTTATATTTTATTGCTGTTGATAATTTACCACTTAACAGTACGGATAAAAATGGACTTCAGTACTTGATGAAAACGATATGTCCACATTATTCAATGCCAGGAAGAAAATCAATTACTAAATTAATGGATGAAAAATACGATTGCGTGGCTCATACAATTAAAATCAAATTAAGAGGAACAAAAAGTGTATGCTTGACTTCCGATGTATGGACTGATACAATGAACACACGAAGTTATTTGGGATTAACTTGTCATTATCTTGAAAATGATGAGTTAATTTCAATTATGATTGGCGTAAAAGAACTGGAAGAAAGACATACTTCGGATTATTTAGCAGATAATATACGGAACACATGCTTAGAATGGAACATCCAAGAAGACAAAATAATGGCAATTGTAACGGACAATGGTGCGAACATAGTCAAAGCTGTCCATGATTTTGTTGGAAAAAAGAAACATTTACCTTGTTTTGCACATACGCTCAATCTGGTCGTGGAAAAAGCTATTAATGACACTGCTGGATTCGAGGCCCTCGTAACAAAAGTCAAAAATATTGTCACTTACTTTAAACAAAGTGTACATGCCAGTGATGAACTGAGGAAGCTACAAAAAGACAATGATTCAGGCATTCAAAAACTGATTCAAGACGTATCCACACGGTGGAATTCAACTTTTTATATGTTGGAAAGGTTTATTCAGCTGAGTGACCTTGTAAGCACAATTTTATTACAGAACCCAAGAGCCCCATCAATGCTTACTAGTGTCGAAATGGCAATCATAAAGGGCATTATAAGTATTTTACGTCCTGTCGAAAATGTAACCAAAGAAATATCGGGACAAAACTATGCAACATGTAGTATAATCATTCCGATAATTTATTACATGACAAAAGCAATAGAATCTGTCAATACTGTTGAAACAAGTGACTTAGGTTCAGAATTTCAGGTTAAAATATTAACAGAAGTAAAAAAGCGTTTCCAACATATTGAGAAGGTTCATATATTGGCCGTGAGTACTATTTTAGATCCTAGATTTAAAAAAATATGTTTTACTGATGGGCAGTCATGTGCGAAAGCTTTAAATGAGATTTCTGACATGCTTAAATCAGAAATTGAATCTACTACTTCTACGACAACAGGTCGTGATGTCATTGTTCCTGAGAACATTAGCGACAAGTGCAACGACATTTGGCAATTTCATACCCAAATGGTGGCTCAAGAATGCGCAAGCAGACCACAACAAGAAGGCCTCGACACATTTTTAAAGCAATATTTGTCCGAACCCTTGTTGGACAGAAAATCCGATCCAATAAGGTACTGGTCAGTGAGAAAAGTTGTTTGGGGGACATTGAGCGACATAGCCCTTCGTTACTTATCCGTTGTAGGAACGTCTGTGCCCTCCGAACGTCTTTTCTCGCTGGCCAATCATACCCTAAATGAAAGCCGAAATCGCTTAGATCCTGAGCGGTTATCTAAATTACTGTTTTTGCGAACTTTAAAGTTGAAATATTGGCAAATTTAAAACAACAAATTCATGCACGTTTTCTTTTGAATAAAATTAAATTTTCAATACCTAATTAAATGCCTTTTTTTTAATTTCTGTAAATATTTAATTCGATACTGGATCGATCCAAAAAATCGTATCAGACCAACTGGATCGATTCATGGATCGATACAGTAGATTGCGATCCATTCCGATCCAGAATATCGATACAACACACCCGGATCGAACATCCCTATTTGAACGCTAGGATCTCAAGAACTACCGAATCAAATTGGAAAAATCTTTTTGTGTTGGATAGTCCATTTATTGAGGAAGGCTTTAGGCTATATATCATTACGCTGCGACCAATAAGATCAAAGCATAAGTGAAAAATGTTGCAAAAACGGGGAAAATTATTCATATTTAAAGGCTTCCGTTATGTGCGCTGCGTAAACGGTTTAAGTTACCCAAAAAGTATGTATTAAAGAATTTTCCCTGTTTAAATTATCTAAAAAAATGTCTGAGACAGTATATGTCTATCTTTTAAGATTGACTCAATCATTGATTGAATCAAATTCGGACATTATGCATTATTGCCAATTATTTGCCATAATGTTTTATCAATATAATATTCCTTATTCAAATAAATGTGTTGTTGATTAAGAGTATTTAATTGTGAACAAAATTGTCCTTGACATCACTCAATTTAAATTAACATCTTAAAAGATAATATAATTTTAAAATTACTCCGCAATAAAATTAACACGCGTGCATGAAGCGCAAGACAAGACGGGCTGACTGACTCAGAATCAATGCTCAGCCGAAGCTACTACACTTATAAACTTAAAATACATAAAGTAAAAAAAATGTGAGGACACTATGAAAAACACTTTTCCTCATCGCATGACAAAGACCCTCAACGGGTCAGTTAATTAGTTCAGTTTGACGACGTGAAAGTCTACACTTTTGACAGTACGAAGTCTGTCGGGTCAGCTAGTGTATGTATAATTGTCCGCGATTATCTCGAGTTTGGCTTAAGCTATTTGGATGCGGTTTTCAGAACAGTATTCGTTACATTTAGGAGAAGGTTTTAGTGCCTTAACCGACCAAAAAAAGAAAGGAGGTTCTGTGTTTGACCTGTATGTATGTCTGTTGGTCCGCGATTATCTCACGTTTGGCTTAAGCTATTTGGATGCGGTTTTCAGAAAAGTATTCGTTACATTTAGGAGAAGGTTTTAGTGCCTTAACCGACCAAAAAAAGAAAGGAGGTTCTGTGTTTGACCTGTATGTATGTCTGTTGGTCCGCGATTATCTCACGTTTGGCTTAAGCTATTTGGATGCGGTTTTCAGAAAAGTATTCGTTACATTTAGAAGATGGGTTAAAAGATTTAAACGACTCGAAAAAAAGGAGGTTTCTTAGTTTGAAATATAAGTATGTATGTAAAGTTATCAATACTAGACAGAGATTTATCAATGTATGTTAATAAAGTTTTTTTATTAGTAAAAACAGAGTTACTAAATTATTAAACAAAAAAGTATATAAAACCATGAATAAATTACTCTTAATTATATTGAAGAAAAAAATATATATTGCAACATCATGTTTTTCATCCTGGTCATTTCAATCAAGGCTTTTTTGTCATGGGGATGGTTAAGTAATTTCTTTGAATCTATATCACTTAAAGCCATCTCATCAAGGGATTTTACACGACTCAACGCTACATATATATAAGAGTGTTTCTTCGCATTTGTGATAGGTGAACTTCTCTTTGCTCATCTGTTTCGGACGCTGACGATCTCTCTCATTCTCAAGGGCAAGCACGAGTTATCGACACGATAACGGTTAGAATGAGATGGCAGTATACGATACTAAGTAAGTGCGTAAAAGATGGCTACTTTATCCCACGCGATAACTAGTTTAAATACGGCTCGTGCTTGCCCTGCTTAAGTCTTTGTTTTTTTTCGATGGGTGTTTCGTTCTCCCTTACGCGACTTTTCCTTAAAGCATCCTTTGATTTTCTATCTAGGCCCGCAGGTAAACAAAATAGTAACAAGTAAGCTAAAGTCATAATAACAAATATTATAACTACCTGTTAAAAAAACTATAATATAAACGGACAGTAAAACTTATCTCTAAAAAACTATCACAAATTCTCTAAAAAAACTCAGAGTGATTTAAGAACTTATCACTAAAAAGTATAAAATAAAAAAGAAAAACAAAAACTTCAAATTAAAAACTAAACAGAAAAATTAAATATTATTATTTTTTATTTAAAAAAGAACCGCCTTCAAAAATCCAACTGAAAAGTATAAAATAATTTTTATTTATTTTATTATGTACAACTCTATTCAACTTCTTCTTTTTGAAGTCGGTGCCAAACAGACAAATCCAAAATGAAAATTGCTACATAGAGAAAACCATACGAATAATAAATCAATCGATAGCGCCTCAACAACAGTAGGTAACACAATCGCGCTCAAAAATCAAGAAATTTCATCCGCTCGCAACGACGTCGCTTTATAAAGGATGGAATTGGGGGTCAGTGAGCGGTGCTTAGCCTGGTGTGCATGCGTCGCACTCCGCAGAGAAATTATCATAATATACATGTCACCGTAAAACTGTAAATACTAGTAAATTATAATTTTAGATAGATAGCGAGATAGTAAACTAAAGTTAGGTTAGGTTATGTAAGATTATCAGATTTCAAACTAACGGAATTAACAATTCGACAGAGACATGCATGCACCAAGTTGGCACAACCAATACTTCTAACACTTTGTAAGAAGACGATCGAGAATCTAAATCACTACATAGTATAAAACAAAGTCGCTTTCTCTCTCCCTGTCTGGTATATAGGGACATCCTTATGTATACTTTAATCTGTAAAACTACGAAATTAATTTTGATGCGATTTTTTTTATTAATTGATTAAAAAGGAAGGTTTATAAGGATGACATACGCTGATGGGGTGGAGAACTCACTCAACTTAATATTCGTTCTTCTTTGTCATGAAAATTGGTTTGGCACCGACTTCAAAAAGAAGAAGTTGAATAGAGTTGTACATAATAAAATAAATAAAAATTATTTTATACTTTTCAGTTGGATTTTTGAAGGCGGTTCTTTTTTAAATAAAAAATAATAATATTTAATTTTTCTGTTTAGTTTTTAATTTGAAGTTTTTTTTAGGATTTCAGTTGCCGTGTTAAATATTTGCCTTAATGTAATATAATTGTTTACTAGAAATAGTTTAGCTGAGTTTCTCTACTACAATTTATCTGTGTGTTGCTTGTACCTACCTGAATCTACCTATCATTCCTGATAATTCTCTGACCTTATAATTCAAATGCTGTCTGGAAGACATCGTTTTAAGTGATAAAACTGCCAATATTGTACTTCTTATTAAATACATATTTGCAAAATGTTACTTTTACTTAAACAAATTTATTACTCTTAACCCTTAATTAGGAAATGTTCCGTGCACGGAACACATACTTTAGAAAAATATGTCTCTAAAATGAGTTGGTCTATGCATATGCTGCCAGTAACAAAAAAAACAGTTACATTTTTTAAGTTGGCAGTAAAAATATTATTTTCTATCGGCAACACCAACCTATCAATTTGACGAAATCATGGCATCGAAGCGGCGAGCACCTCTAAAGCTTGGGGTAAATAAAATTATTTTAATGTTTAAAATAACTATTTAGACAGGATTTTTTATGTTTTTGCTTGCTAAATATTTGCTTTATGTTACGGTCATCTTTGTTTTTCCCATTTCTCATATTTTTAACTGTTTTGAGGTGTTGCAAGTTTCATGTTCCGTACGGAGAACATTGTCAAATACACGGGTAAAAGCCCGCCAAAATGAGCGTTCCTTGCAAGGAACATTATCAATAACGTTGTAATCAATACCCGTTACTTTACGTTCCTTGGAAGGTACATTAACAACAAGTAGAATATACTTTTTTTGTTTTCCGTACGTAACACTGACATACAACTTTGCGAGTTTTATGCTTGATTGACACATTTTTTTGCTTTCTTTATTCATTTTTGTTTCTTATTATTGGGTTGATCTTTAACATTAGCTTTTTGCTTGTTAACAGCTTAAAACACAATCACGGACTGCTAAAATATTTGCACTAATACCGAATGAGCATGCACAGTCTGATGTTGAAGACAAAACTGATTCAGATAATGAAATCCCAAATTCATATTCCTCTAATAACTCCACCTTGCATGCATATGAAACTTCTTCCGCTCCCTCTGTTGATTCATCACTTGAAAGAGCAGTATTTAATGATGAAAGTCAAGACGAAGACAAGACTTACCGAACACCTTTGTCGTCAAGTATGAACTCGTTGTCAAACACTGATGAAAACCAAGAATATCGTAACCTCAACCATAGTGCAAAAGAAACATCTATTTTAGAACAGATGGGCCCTATCACTCCGATAATTGAAAGCATATTTCCACCAAATAGTGCTGAAACAAACTACGATAATATTCCTTCAACTTCATCCATACCTTCACTTGATTTCGTAGCATCAACCCCCATATCAACACCTAAATCCTCTGCGCGTTTAAATCCACAAAAAAGACCCCAGAATACAGCCATAACGAGTACAAGAGCCAGTAAAGCAAATAAAAAGAAGCCTAATATTGCAATCCCTGTATCTAAAAGATCAAAGAAACCCAAAAGATTCTCTATTGAGTACAAGTGGAAGAAGTCTAAGGTGTTTGCCCACTCTGCCACTATTGAAGATGATGATAATTATATTAACACACTTGAACCAACTGCGCTTTCACCTCTTGCTTATTTTTACAAATTCTTTTCTCCTGATATTCTTGAATATGTAGTTGAACAAACAAACTTATATGCTATACAAAAAACAGGTAAAGCCATTAATTTTACGACAGAAGACCTAACCAAATTCTTGGCTATTCATATCATGATGGGAATCGTACACATGTCTTCTTATGAAGATTATTGGTCATTAAAATTCAGGTATGACATTGTAGCTGATACGATGTCCCTAAAAAGATACGAACAGATTCGGCGAAATCTCCATTTTGTAGATAATTTAATGGATGATGGTGATCGCTACTATAAAGTCAGGCCTTTAGTTGAGAAGGTGCGAAAAAATTGTTTACAGCAAGATAACGACAATCGTTACAGCATTGATGAAATGATGATTCCGTATAAGGGTGGAAAAGCTGGAAAAAGGAAACAATACATGAAAGACAAACCAACCAAGTGGGGTTTCAAAATTTATACAAGAGCCAGTGTTAATGGTATGATTCGAGACTTCATTATTTATGGCGGAGAAGACACATTCCGTTTTCATAAGTTCTCAGAAAAAGAGGCTTCTTTGGGATTTAGCGCTCAAATTGTCTTGGCTTTATGTCAAAGTATCAAGAAGAAGCCTACTATTATATATTGCGACAATTTTTTCACATCTCCGGAGCTTTTAAGTGTTTTACGCGACGATTATGGGATATTTGCACTAGGCACTGTCCGAAGGAACAGATTGAGGGGTGCTGATAAGAAATTGCCGGATAATAAGTCGTTTAAAAAACAAGATCGCGGCAAATGTGCGCAGGTTGTATGTGGACAAAGTAAACTAGCCCTGGTGAAGTGGAATGACAACAAGCCCGTGACTCTTTTGAGTTCATATGCCGGCGTAGAACCAATAGGAAAAATTAAGAGATATTGCAAAAATAAGAAGGACAAGGTCGAAGTAGAGTGCCCCCAAATTGTGAAAGAATATAACAAACATATGGGTGGGGTGGACTTAGCCGATATGTTAGTAGCACTATAAAGGATTCCTATGAGGACAAAACGGTGGTATATGGGAATTTTTGCTCAACTGTTGGATATTTCTATAAATAATGCCTGGATTTTATATCGTAAAAAGAAAAAGTGCTCTTTAAAACAATTCAGAGGGGAACTCCATGACGAGCTAATCAAATTAGGTAAATCTGAAATCCGACGACACAATTCTGCATCTAAAAAGTTGGCTATGGAAACAACAAGTAATCCTACAAAACCCAGACCACCTGATACAGTGAAGTATGATGAAGTCGGACATTTTCCTCAGTTTGGGGAGTTAGGGCGCTGTAGACTATGTCAAAAAAAAACTACTGTTCTGTGCATAAAATGTAAGCTTCGCCTTTGTTTTGTCGCTGGTAAAGAACCACGCAACTGCTTCCTAGCATTTCACACAAAATAAATGAATACTTTCAATTACACATTGTTTTGTTTTGCCTTGCATGAATCGTTTTTGTTCTCTGTAAGGTACGTCTTTCTAATCTAATGCATTTCGGCTGAATTGGTAATGTTCCTTATGACGAACATAGTTTTTCAAAAAAACTGTAATTTCAAGATTTTTTTTTATATTTTTTTGTGTGTCCAAGGGTTGTAAACAGTCAGGTTTTTTATCAAAAAAGACAAAAATAACGATTTTTTTCCTTTGCCGGATTAAGGGTTAAAAGTAAATTCGTTAAACAATATTTAAATTTTGTTTAATTATTTAATTCAAAACTACCTCGCGTCATTTCATGGTATATTTATATAGTTAGTTGTGTGTCTTAGAATTTCTTTCCGTGGGTGTTCTACGGGTATTGGGGCTTTTTAAGTGATTTTAGGGCGATGCGGTGGAAACCCATAACCAAAAACCTTTATTTTACCATATTTGTCCCAATAAAGTTCCAAAAGTTCCCCATTTCTTCGGTGGGTGTACGTAAGAGGCGACTAACGGTATTGGGGCTATAAGGGATTTTTTGGGTGATGTGGTTGGAAACCCATCACCAACAACCTTTATTTTACCATCTTTTCCCCACACATCTTTCCAAAAAATTGCTACATAATAGCGACATGATAGTCCAGTGGATAGAACACCCGCCCGAAAAACAGAAGGGCGTGAGTTCCAATCCTGGGACGGGCCTACACCAATTTGTCTTTTCTAAAGTCATATATGTGGTTAATTTATCATGGTTGCTAACGGTGAGGGAAAACATCGTGAGGAAACCCACATGGCTGAGTTGTACTTAGTCATGTGACAGTGTATTCGTACAAAACGGCGATAGGCCTGCCCCCTATCACGTGAGTACACTGTCTAAGCAAAACGTGGGTACCTTCTCTGGAAACTAGATGGCGCTTGCCATGTGAGTTCAGGAGTATTCTGGGGTACCCCTGCCAACCCCTTCGGGGATAAACGGCGTGAACGTTTATGTTATATTATGTTATGTTATCTTTCCAAAAGTGGCTGAGGAATGGCTAATTCCTTAGCTCTGGCTACCCCTTCTAGGGATTTATAGCCGTGAGTATATGTATGTATGTATGTAAGTTCCAAAAGTGGCTGAGGAATTGCTAATTCCATAGCTCTGGCTACCCCTTCTAGGGATTTATAGCCGTGAGTATATGTATGTATGTATGTAAGTTCCAAAAGTGACTGAAGAATTCCTTATTCCAAAGCTCTGACTACCCCTTCTCGGGATTTAGAGCTGTATGTATGTATGTGTATTTATATGAATATTTATGTTCATTATTCCAAGTTTGCATAGTGATCAAAGGATCCGTTTCTCTTCCGCCTTTATTCGCTTTGATTGCGCAATTAGCCAATCAGTCCTACAAATAAAAGCGACAGATGTGAATCAAAATTGTGGACAGTATAAAGAATGTTTTTCTATCTTTTTTTAAATTACACTTTTTGTGTGAAATGCGTATTGAAAAATATGGTTAATTAAAAGAATATAGACGATATACCAGTAAGCAACAGACTTTACATATATTTTTTTTGTATGGACTCTGGACCTACCTTCAATAAGGTTAAGTAATAAATAATTTTCAAGAAACCTGTTTGTAAAATTATTATATCGGTGGCTCTTGGCATCTGCCCTGTTTTCTAAATGCACATTTCAGCATAGAGATGGTAGTCTGCGTTGCATGCCACACAGACAGATTCTCAGAAGCGCGCCTCGGCTGGAATGGTGCCGTGAAATGATAAATAAATTGAAAGGAGGTTCAAAATAGCGTATTTACTACATAATAACTCATGCTGTCTTAGGTTTATCAATACTTTGCAAATACAAAGCGCCAGTCCGGTTTGAGGAATTCAAAACCAATTAACTTTAGGTATTGTAAAGTGAGGGAAAATTAACATTGCAAATATAATAATTCAAATATCTATGTATTGTCTAATTTTGTCTTTACGGCACCATAAATTGCTTTGTTGATTACTGTGAAGTAAATAAGCTAGATATGAATATCAGTAAATGTTTTTATATGTCATTTTTGTGTTTCATGATTATAAACTCTTATACGATCAGCATGTGGATTATATAGCCAAGAAAGAGTACAAAGCTCTAGGCTTTATCATGAGAAGCTCAGCAATATTCAAGAAAATAAAAACAATTAAAATACTTTACTGCTCTTACGTAAGGCCTATTTTAGAGTATGCGTCGGAGGTTTGGAACCCGCAGTACGAAATATATAAAGACCGTATAGAAAGCATTCAAAAACGTTTCCTCACGTATTTGGATTATAGAGCTCATTTCAAGTCTCCATCTTATGAAGCGCGATGTAAGAGATACCATATTTTACCGTTAGCACTTAGACGCGACATAGCGGACATGAGTTTTTACTTGAAAGTATTCAATGGCGCTGTTGACTGTCCGGAATTGTTATCCAAAATTAATATAAATGTACCAAACAGGCAACAAAGAAGGCATTTACCATTGGTAGTTGAGCGTTTTAATTCCAACTATAGGAAAAATAGCTTCATGATAAGAGCTTCTAGGCTTATAAATATGAATGACGTTGATTTGTTTAGCGGTAGCGTGAGATCTATCAGAACTAGGTTAGCCCAACAATTCTTTGAATCAGTGTAGATGTGAATAGTTTTGTTGTTTCGTTGCATTCGTATTTTTTTTATTCAAAATATATATTTTACTCTTTTTTTTTCTTTTTTGTATATGGCTGTATATGGCGTAAGTTTTAAATTTAGTCTTAGTTTTGTTTATTTAATTTTTTGGCATATTATCAATATTCATGTTAACTTACATTAATATTTCTCCTATGTAATTATTATTTGTCTAGGACCTTTTTATATTCATGATATAGATATGTATATGTGAAGATTTTTCAAATGGCTTCCTGTAATAATTTTGGTTTTTTTTAAATGGATATAAAGCTGAAAATCTTCCAAACGAAATAAATAAATAAATGTACTAACATTTAACTGCATGACAAAAAATATACAACAGAAGATTTTTTGGTTGTGTAAAACAAGCGAACCAACTCCGTAGAGAGATAGCATCCCAGTCAAACGTGCTATAGATAGATGACAAAATTTCAGCAAATATATGTAGGTCTCCTTGAAATGTATAACACTATTCGCCTCCGCCGAAATGCGCATACTTTGTCTCTTCTTTACTCTATCTTGTTCAATCCTGCCACCCCTTTCTATCTAAAAGAACGTTTTCAATTTCTATCTTCTTCCCATAACCTTAATTTACGTTCAGACCATAATCTTCAATTAACCATTCCCTCTCATTCAACCAATTTCTATGGCTCCTCTTTTTCTGTACACGCTGTGCAATTGTGGAACGCACTTCCTGTGGAGGTGCGACTGGCTAAATCCCTTAATGTGTTCAAGGATCTGGTGAAACAACACTATCTCACTGAAGCGCTGTAATACTGTTGCTTTTTAAATTATATGTATTAATTATATTTCTAAAACGTATTTGTGTATTTTATTTAGGTATTTGTATTACTTGTATATATAAAAGTATGTAGTTATGTATGTATGTGTGTTCATATGTGTGTAATATGTACCTATATTATTTTGTGTAATTAATATTTATGTTATTATTTCAATTAAATAAGTTAGTTTTAAAGTAAGCTTGTTTTGTGCATCTACCTAGATAACTAGTTTACCGATCTCACCTTCCAAAGGTTGTCTGGAAGAGATCGCTTTTAGCGATAAGACCGCCGATTGTACCTCACTGTAAACTGTATGATAATTTCTTTTGTAAATTTGTGTTTGATGTACAATAAAGAGTTATTCTATTCTATTCTATTCTAAAGCAATCAATATATTTACAATCTCGAGCCGCCCCAACTTGTCTGTTGACGGCGGCCCAGTTGAGATAAGTTGAGTGATTAATGAATTAAGTTTCTCTATCGCAAAGGCAGAGGTTGACACCAACTTTTTCAGGCCTAGACGATAACAGATTTTTATGACATAAACTTCTAATTAAGAAAATAATTAATAAACTAATCTAACTTATTTTGGGTTTGATAAGCAAAATGACGCTAAACAGTTTGTCAAAAAAAATGTTTAAAACTTAGGTACTTTTCGTTGTGTTTTGAAAATTATTCTATGTGTGTTCAATAAGTATATAGTTAAAACATTTTGGTTTATTTATGCTGCACTATCTCAAAAGTACACCGTAATAATCTGTGTACCAACTATCAGTTACCTTTCGTTATTTCCAATATCGTATTACTTACTATTATAATTTAAGCAATGAGTATATGTGTATGTGATTTCAACTCTTTTCGTATTTCTACAATTCCTCTAATAAATAACATTTTCTAAAACACTTAGGCGTCATTTGAAATTTAACTAAAACAGTAACTATTCTTTTACCGCGGTCATAATCAGTTATATTTGCAATTCAAAACCAAAAAAGCAGCACGAGAAATTTTAATATTTTATGCACTAAAATTTAACACTGCAACACTAAATAATATAACCAGGAGTAGTGTTCAAATAAATGAAAATTAATGTAGAATGGATTTGAAATTCACTCAGTGAATAACAATCACAACATGTAGAACAATCATTAACAATACCAGTAACTAGGAACCCTAATAATTCGTATTCAATCCCTGTATTGATCGACGTTGTATCAGACTAATTGACTGGAGTCCAGTAATCAGTTCTAGGACTCTCCCCGCTCAAATAATTTGTATTTGATTATTTGTTGGAAATAGGAGCAACACACAGACGAAGCATTAATTTTCATGAAATTTGCTTGTTACTATTTTCAGCAGTTTTCACCGAAGTTCAAATAAAAAAAGTCAAGTAGAATTACTGACATCATAATTAAAAATAATTTAAGGTAGGCAATTAAAAAATCTAGTAAATTATTATGGATAGTGGATGATGGAAAAAAATGTTCAGTTTAATAAAGGATATAGTTAATACGTGTACTATGTATTTTTGTGATCTTTGAGCATAAAGAATAACAAAAATATTTTTCGGAAATTTTTGGTAGATAAAACATAAAATAATTACTATTTACTTAAAATAACATACATACATATACTCACGGCTATAAATCCCTAGAAGGGGTAGCCAGAGCCAAGGAATAAGAAATTTCTCAGCCACTTTTGGAAACTTGTGTGGGGAAAAGATGGTAAAATAAAGGTTGTTGGTGATGGGTCTCCAACCGCATCGCCCAAAAATCCCTTAAAAACCCCCAATACCGTTAGTCGCCTCTTACGTACACCCACCGGAAGAAATGGGGTAGTGCTATTCTAAGCCGGCACTACACAGCAAAACTTAAAATAACATTAAACAAAAACACAAGTAACAAATCTATGAAAAACCATGGGCTTAATATTTAGGTATATGTCACAAGGTCAAATGATTTTTCATTTCTTAATTTGATTATTTAATTTACATAAAACGTTCACGCAGTTTATCCCCGAAGGGGTTGGTTGGATTATTTGTTTTGTTTCATTTTAATAACAATATCAATATTGGATGGGATTTGAACTCAAACCTCATAAGTTTTTATAATCCGCTCACTAAGACTAGGACCTTTTCCCGCCAGGTCAACAGACCAACTGAAAGAACATACTATATCTTTACAACGCTGGCTACGCAACTGTGTGTGTGGTACCAGAAAGTGTGAAAAAGGCTGTATGCTTGCAGGGAGAGCGGTTTTCTCACTTGCTCTCACTCAAAGGCTTAGACGGAAACTATAAACTATTTTACTCTGGTAATTTCTGCTAGATTTTTAAATAAGTTTTAGTGTGTAGTGTGGTAATGTTAAAGGGCTTTTGAAGTGATTATTGGGCGATGTGATTAGAGACCCATCACCAACAACATTTATTTTACAATCCTTTCCCCACACAACTACTAATATCTGAAGCTGTGGCCACTTCTTTTAGGGATTTGTAGCTGTGAGTATGTTTGTAACTATGTATGTGTTAAATTTTATTTGTCTTTATATGTGGACCGAAATCTACTTCTAAATAGTAGGAAACAAACATATTTATAAATGTACCAACTTACACACACAAGTGAATCTTATAAAAGCGTGTTAAAAATGCCTGGTACCCGTGATTTTATTCTCAAAAAAGCAACACACAATAGAAGTAAGAATAAAAGTTATATTAAGATAAAAACGTTAAAGGCTTTATGTGTGTCCCAATCCAGTAAAGTTGTTTTATAGCTTACACTCTGTATGGGCAATAAAAGTGATGTTAAAATTTCACGGATACATCTGAATAATCCGGGAGATCATTTCGTCCAATTGTAAATAAACCAAAAGGCTCGGTCAGTTGACAACGCAAATAATCGGTTTGTGACTTGTCAATCATTCACTTTTAATATGAAAATAAAATGAGAAAAGAAACATGGCAAAAAATACCAAAAGGGGGTAGTAAGTGCTTAAAAATAAACAACCCCTCAGCCACTTTAGAAAATCCCGCGGGATAAGGATGACAAAATAAATGGATGGTTGGTGATGAACCTAAGTAAAACAAGCCTCAAAACCTTATGTTAGCTCTCAAGACAACTGGGTCAAGACATGTCATCTATTCCCAAACACGATATATGTTTTATTAATGCCCGGTTTACATTGATTGAAGAAAGCTAATTTCACCCTAGGTCCAAGTTGACCCTTTGGGGTTTTGTAATTTAATTCCATACAAAATGCCAATCGTGTAAAAAGTAATAAGTGTTTATAATAAACTAGCGACCCGCCCCGGCTTCGCACGGGTGCAATGCAAAATATACCTACTACAGAATGTCCTTAATACACAACGTTCACAGCTTTTTTGTCATTTACCAATACAAACATGTTTTGCTTAGACGTTACTCTTGACAGCGCGACATATAATTGGCCATGTGAAAAACACTCAACACTCAAGTCTAATCCTCCAACGTTAAAAGTTTGACCCTGCGATTTATTAATGGTCATTGCAAAAGATATCTTTACCGGAAATTGTAGGCGTTTATTAATTAAGGTGCCGTTAGTCCAGCGAACAGGGTTTTTGAAACTTTATTATGCGTATGTTTATAATAATATGGTTTTGAAAAAAATACATCAAAATCTTGAGGCTTTTCTGCAGTGAAATTGGCGATTCGAAACATGATTAATAAATTTTCGTTCGATAGAAAAAAATCGCTAACATACCTCTAATTACACTCTTTAAAATGGTTTTACATTTTATTTATTTTACCTACTTTCATATAACTTACATCATAATTTGAACATTTGTATTTCTAATAATAATTAATTGGCGATTATTTTTCTTTTTCTATAAATTCAATAAAACAAATATTTTAAAAACATCGATAATCACGGTCCTATTCGTGCCCGAGCGCCGCCCGCCGCTCAATCAGAGCTCGGCGAGCTGCCTTAGGGGTTGGACCTGTGTCGCGCGCGCCTTGAGTTACAGATCTAACAATTTACGCGCGTGCGGCGCCGTTAGTGTGCAAGTGACCTATCTGAATACGATGCGCGTCAATGTAGGCGTGAGAGTGACTGTGCGTACGGTTAGCATTAGCAAATATAAAAGAATTCATCCAATTTATAGATTTCACTCATTTTTATATTATATGTTATTATTATTGTTTAATTTATTAGGAGTGGGAAAAAGAACAAAATCGTTAAAGTAACTTCTAATTTCAATGAATAATATTAAATACCTAGTTACAGGTGTAAACTGACAATTACATACATATACTCACGGCTATAAATCCCTTAACGGGATAGCCAGAGCTTTGGAATGAGAAATTCCTCAGCCACTTTTGGAAGTTGATTTGGGAAAAGATTGTAATAATAAATGATTTCGTTGACGGTTCTCCAACCACATCGCCCTAAAATCACTTAAAAATCCCTCAAACCCTAAGTCGCCTCTTACGGTCACGGGTAGAAATGGGGTAGTGTTATTCTAAGCCGACACGACACGGCAAAAATTATGAAATTAGCACTGTAATAATTTTGTATAAACTGACAGGGGTAGACAAATCTATCCTATCATTACATTTTATATTGTAAACGGCTATGGTAGAAACAATTTTTGAATTTGATAACCTTGGGTAAGCGATACAGTTTTCGTCACCCTGACTGTTATAGCCACTCGCAAATATTTTAGAAAAAAAATGTAAATAGTCATAAACAAATGTCCGAACCCATACCATAGAAAATATTTGTGAATGGCTAAAACCGTCGAGTTGACAAAAACTGTATTGCTTACCCTACTGTATGTTTTCAAAACGCGCGCACTGCGTCGCGTCGCGGAGACGGCCGTCCGGTCGGCGCGCAAGCGATTCCCCGCGCCCGCGGGGGCAGCACCCCCTGAGATGATATTTTTCGCGGAACCAACGGCGCCTTAATTAATTTACAATTTTTTTTAATTAATTCTTGATATTTTCCTCGCTAGAGAGCTCCGATAAACGCGTGCGATCGCTGCAAATCATAAAGTACGCGCTATTTATAGGCACGCGCCGCCCGGCGCAAACAACTACGACCCTGCATTTTAAATTTGTAATATCTTCGGTAATATTCACTTGAATTACATGCTGTAAAAAGCATATTGATCTATAATAAATGCACAATTTATTTAAGGTACTTAATTGGATAAGGATTAATGCTGTATTGTTTAAAATCACTTCGTAAATCACCATTTTTTAGTAAAGAATAAAAATGGTTATGCTGGGTTATCCCTAAGAGATAGACATATACCATTGCGGACATTTTTGTTGAACTTTTTAAGGTGAACAATAATGTAGTACATTATTTTGGTCTATCTCGTAGGGTTCAGCCAGCGTTTGCAATATAAGCGCAAAAAAACGTGCTTATTTACGACATCACATTAGAAACCTTTAAATTTATCAGTGTTTCTCTACTATATTATGCATTTATTATACATACAAACCTTCCTTAAGAATCACTCTATCTATTGAAAAAAACCGCATCAAAATCCGTTGCGTAGTTTTAAAGATCTAAGCATACATACGGACATACAGCGAAAGCGACTTTGTTTTATACTATGTATTGATAACCATACAAATATTAATTAGTTACTCCGCTTAATTCTGCTAAATACCTTAAACCTATGGATTTCCGCAAAGTAATGCCTGATTCAATCCCATATAATAAATAAACAAGAAGGTTCCAAGTGTTTGGATAAATATCAACAAAACTTAAAACAAAAGAGTCCAGAGTAATTTCCAAAAAGTTACACATGCTTTATATGCTCCGACGTAGAGAGCTATAACAACTTAAACTTGTCAAGTAAAATGTTGTAGCGCGCGTGTGTTTCAATTCGTGCCAACATTTTATGCGTCGGAAATATTTAGAAACAACGCGGTGATGACTATATACAGGCAGTTTACTCGAGCCGCAAACTCATTAGCCTTTCTCACAAATAAGCAGTTGAGCTTATAAGTCGAGTGAAACTTTTGCGGGGTTCAATTTAAGTTTTTGTTTTGATTTATAGATTTCAATATATAAATACAATGAAATCATATCATATATTTTTTATGTTTCTATTTTTTTAAATAAGTTATACTAATGATAGGAGCTATAACTATAACAATTATTTTCACATCAAACAACTTCTTAGTTACGTATATGTGTTTTTTTGTGTTTTTGACCAAATTTAAAAAACTTATGTCATTAAATTCCTATTGGGGTAGTAGATCTAACTATCGCCACTTAGCAGGATCCTGAAAACCTTTTCTAGCTTTATTTATATTCATGATGATTCACATGCACGCTCCCTCTCATTCTGCACACTTCAAACGCCTGCCTTAATTAAGCACTTTCTCTATTTGATCTAAACGTTGTGTCCACGGAGGTCTTTGTTTGCAGACATTACGATCCACATGTAAATCACTTTCAACAATTTACATTATTTTGCTTATTAATTAGTAACAGTTTTTTCATTTAATAACTAAGCTTTCCGCAGATGACTTAGGCTGTGGCAGCCAGAGCTGTATAGTAGTTTTAGTGCAATGCAGCAGGGAACCCATCGTCAATTAAAGTTTTTGAAGAAGTTCCCTTTCCAAAGCTCTAGTTACTCATTTTTGGGATGTAAAGTCGTAAGTATATGTGTATGTATGACTTATTGTTGTATATTTAATTAATAAACCAAAGATATTGTTTGTAAAAAAATAAATATTAAGTTCTGAAAAAAGACCTATTAAGATAAGATAGTTTGACCAAATAGAGAGGATGGATGAATGTAAATTGGTGAAAGGTATACATACAGTATATGGAAATGGTGATATCAGTAGAAGACGATATCGATGGACACATTCAGATTTAAAAGAGAATGTGTCCAAAAATGACACCATCACCAACAACTTTTATTTTACCATCTTTTCCCTACTTAACTTCCTAAAATGGCTGAGGAATTTGTAATTTCCTAGCTCTGGCTACCCCTTTTCGGGATTTATAGCATGTATGTATGCAATAGGGTATGTATAGTTAGTACTTTCACCATCGTAACAACGTACCTAAATCAGGATTTTCAATTTCTTACAGGTTCCTTCTCCACTAACAATACCATCCAAGTCAAATTCAAATTATCTCTGCTTTTACTTTCATCCACCACCCAAACCAACTTTTTTTTCTATCTTTCCCGTATTTCACTACTCCTCAATCAAAAACATCGAGTTCAATTGAGAATCAGAGAACAAAAATCACTGGCGCATAAATTAATTTCAGCTGAAACTGCACTTTCGGAAATTAGTTTCCAAAAATAGATTTCATAACCGCCAACGGTAGATCAGTCAATTATATGCACTTACTAGCTCTTTATAGAAACTTTTCATGACAGTATGTTATTGTCTATATAACAAGAAGTTTAGAAGCAATCAATAATTCACAAATTTGATAATCTGAAATCAACGGGAATCAATAATTACTGCGGAATTATTGAGTACTTTATAGGACGACGAAAACGCGATGGAACTTAAATCTTGTTGGGCTTTGTAATGCCAGTAATCCCATGAAAGACATGGATTATTATTTTTATAAGCCGATTTTCCAGGACGCCCTGGCCGTGATTCTTATGATTGGTAAATTTCATGGTTTTTTATATATCTCAATAATTTATATTATACTTACTTACTTATACAGGCTTTGGGGTGGCAGACTACTGTTGATCGCTTCATTTTACGACCCGAACGTATATATTTTGCTTTTCCTATATTCATTACAGATAATTTTATTTACCTAAAATATATCATTAATGATTTCTGAACTTGATGTATAGGTATTTAATCGTCGTTATGGCCTTTAGACGGGGATGGCATTATGATGAAAAGAGGTCAAGCATCCCTTTGAAACGAGATGAATTGGTTGGTTGACCTGTTTTTCATTATGTCTTCATCTTTTCTTGTGTTTTATTTCTAGTAAGATATTATGAAAATGTTGTGTTCATTTGAGTGTTTTGTCCTTTTGAGGGCATATGAGGAACATTGACGATAATAACATAGTAATAAAACGAATTCAATGTGTCGGTAGGACTTTTGCTTGTTTGCCTCGTATATATTGTATTGTATATATATTGTATATATTGTGTTGTGTAGTGCCGGCTTAGAATAGCACTACCCCATTTCTTCCGGTGGGTGTACGTAAGAGGCGACTAACGGTATTGGGGCTATAAGGGATTTTTGGCGATGCGGTTGGAGACCCATCACCAACAACCTTTACTTTACCAACTTTTCCCCACTATACTTTCCAAAAGTGGCTGAGGAATTTATAATTCCTTAGCTCTGGCTACCCCTTCAAGGGGTTTATAGCCGTGAGTATATGTATGTATGTATATTGTGTAAGTAAAGTACATTAAACATCAGCTTTTAGCGACATAAATTGGTGTCCTTTGCCTACATATAAACTATTGTATTATATTGGGATAGGCAGAAACTACCGAATGCCTCTTTTAATGGTCCTGCCAAACTGCTCGAGCTGCGTTTAAATTAAATATTTACACCGAATGTCCTTAAAATTTTATAACGATCGATTAATAAATGTTACTGAAAATAGCTACAATTATGTGTCAACTCATGAATGTGAATGTAAGCTATTACGTAATAGTGACTAACCAAGCGACCAAAAGCAAACTTGGCACTTGACTACTCTTGTATACTGAAACATGTAATGTCCCGCTTGCATTACTCGAGTGCCTCGCATGCTACACTCATTATGTCTTTTTCATTCTCGACATAACAACGTTAACATGGCTTACGGGACGAGTAACAGTTAAGAAAAATAAGCCTTATATATATTCATGATTGTAGTGACATCTTTGCATTTAACTTTTTTTTTATTAAGTCATACGTTTTGTGAAAATCTTGAGGAAATTCAAAATAACTTTTTGAAAATTAGCCGAGAAGTACTGATGAAATTGCTAAAGTTATTATAAAGAGAAAATGGGCTCTTTCGAAATAAAGAACTGTGAGAGTTTAAATAACATACATAACATAACATAAACGTTCACGCCGAATATCCCCGAAGGGGTTGGCAGAGGTACTAATACTTCTGAACATCACGTGACTTTGTCACCTGGTGTTCAGAGTACCCACGTTTTGCATGGACAGTGTACTCACGTGATAGGGGGCAGGCCTATCGCCGAGAGTTTAAATGATGCAGTAAAAAGTTATGGTGAAAAACAAATTGATTAACGGATGAAAGAAACGATAATATAGATCAATTTTAAATATAACGTTTATTAACAACTGGAAGGGCTGGTAAAGAGAGTAAAGAGGACTTTGTGAAGTGAAAAGATGAGTAAAGAAAAACGAGAAAGGTGTGACTGGATGGTTAAAATTATCAATCAAACGTCCCTATTTATAATTTCCATAACTAATGGAGTGAGTATTTGTATTAAATATATATCTAGATAAGACTAAATTTTACACATATGTTATTTTACACATATTTGATTTTTTAACTATCATTCAAACTGCATTGATGGTCATCTCAACTAATATATTGGTCACCTCAAATAATTTCATTTCAAATAGGATCAAGGATTTCCTTCTAAGCCTTTCAAAAACAAACAAAACCACAAAATCTATCTATCCACGCATCTCAAAGTGTTCAAGAGCAGCTACAAATCCCTCTTTGCTACTTAAATCCGATTGGAAACGCTTAAGTGCACGCAGTCTTTGGGCCTTTGCGCTACTATATTATTTCACCAATATTTGAGACGTATTGGTTTCTTGATTCATTTTTATTTTTTATGCAATCACCATTATTAGAATTATTTTCCTTTTGAAATCAATGAATAAAATGTTTTGTTCTAAAAATCATATAGATAACGAGCCAATTTAGATTTTTAAGCAAATTTAAAAAATAATAATTCATTAGTAAGTTTTTATAAAGGTTATCACGACAAATCCGGGTTACGTGAACCATTATTTATAATCCAATTATGAACTATATTTAAAGTATATTTTAATCACTTATTACACACTTCATCCTACTTTCCACACCATATTCAGAAGCATATCTAATTGGTATCGCAGTCGTAACTATAAATTGGATAATGCTCGTAACCCCTAACAAAATCTATAGTTTGACCTAATTTGCGCTATCGGATTATATTTATTTTTCCCCCATTTTCCTTAACGTGCTGTGCATCACCATCTTCTCAAATAAATGAGCGATCGAAACCACATAACTACTTCGCCGAAAAGTTGAGTATACTCAGAAAGAATCGAAGAAGTTAGTTCTTAAACATATATATCACTTATCAGCAGTTGTCGTGAAACCGGATGATTTATAGTAGATATAAATGGAAAGAAAAACAGGCGATTTTGATGCGGCAGCTTCTGAAATGAGGGTCATTTGTTTTACCGTCCGTAACGGTAGCATTAATGGCGGGTTAATCTTTTATTTAATAGCCGGGCTTCGGCTGAGCCGCAAGAGAACTTTAGACATTTGACATCGTCGGTCGCCTAGCTTTACATTTTATTACTATGCAATGGAAAGATGTATTTGTAAGCATTAAATAAAATCATTCAAACTATGTAAACCATGATATGAATGTTCGAAATACAGAGGAGATACTGGTTTCTCAAGGATTAAAAATATAATGGACTTATCCAGCTTAATTTAGCGAATAAAACAGATGACAAATAATTACACTGATACAACATAATTTAATGTTAGTTGAAGCAAAAAAATACAAACATTATGAAATTGTAGCTAGTTTGAAATAGTTTAAGGAAATTGGCGGTTGCAATTTGGTCGACCACAGGAAATGAAGTATTGGATACAATCAGTGATCTACAAAGTAGTATTATTGTTACACATTTTGTATCATAACCTTACTGCAATATGCGATATACTAATAACAAATCGATAATACTGTAAATCAGGCAGAAGACAGAGTGCTGTAAATTCTTGTTTAGCTCGATATTTACAAGCTCGCTAGTTGAGAGTATAAATTGTGAAACTCTAAATAAAGGTATTGATAGTTCAGTGGGAACACCATCGCTTCTCATGCAGGAGACGTGAATCTAAATCCTCAATCGGGTCAATGCAATGTGTATTTCCTAAATCATATGTATGGTTAAATTATAATTTAATAATAATTATTATTATTATTAACGGTGAGGAAAAACATGATGAGGAAACACACATAGCTGGCTTGAGTTGTGGATATTGATTTTACGTGGAAGGCCTATCTAAAAGTTTTAACATTTAAACTGTCCATGCGTTATATATGTCGTAGGATGATTTGATGTTTAGGTTTTTTGCAAAAAACCTAGGGATTTTGCAAAAATCCGGATAATTAGACAACGGTTATAATATTTTCTAATCTTAGTAGGTTTTTTGCAAAAAAAACTAGTTGGATAGTAACATTGTACTTCTTAAATGCTGATTGGCTGATTTCTGATTGCTCGCCTACACTTATTCTGATTGGTTCGTCATTGTGGTATTGAGATATTATAGCTAGAGTTATAAAGGGTAAGAAATGACAATACTTATTTGATACTAGGAATTAAATATATATTTTTATTCTTTTGTTGGAGTAAAATTACAATCACTTTCGGACATATTATACACAGATCAAGTTACCCCAAACTAAGTAACACTTGCATTATGGGATACTAACTCAGCGATATATTTAATATGATATAATATAATACACAAATGGTCATCACATACATGTTGCTCTCAGCGGGGATCAAACCCGCAACCTCCAGACCGAAAAGCTAGTCACCTATCCACTCGTCCTAGGACGTCTTCAATATAGGTAGGATCAATAAAGTAAATACGTTTTAAATTGTAGTATTGAGGTATTATAGCTAGAGTTATAAAGGCAATACTATTTTTATTCTTAGCAACTTTTTGTAACTAAAATTAAAATGAAAATCAAATTAAATGTAGGTAGGAACAATGAAGTAAGTACGTCTTAATTAACAACCAATCAGAGATGACGTGTTTATGGAGCACTGCAATCGACCAATCAGTGTACAGTATTCATAAAAACTGACATTTCGTTTCGGAGTCATACTAAACCAACTAGTTTATTTGCAAAAAACCTAGTAAGATTAGAAAATATTATAACCGTTGTCTAATTATCCGGATTTTTGCAAAATCCCTAGGTTTTTTGCAAAAAACCTAAACATCAAATCATCCTACGACATATATAATGCACCAAAGAGCTGGCTCGATACGTCCGTGCTTGACATTTTGACAACACAGTTTGCTATTGCTTTATCTCAACGGAATAGGAAAATTGGGTGACATTGGTGAAATATTGAATTGTAAATTGACATATAAATAACGGAACTTAAAGCACTTGGACCTATCAAAAAAGTCATAGGTTTTAGTCTGATAGGCGTTACAACGAACTAATGTTATTTAAGGATGCAATATTAATGCATTTCATAAATTTATTGGACATTCGGTGATGGGAAAGCAAATACTATTGGGTCAGTCAAAGTGTTAATATCGTCTTACTTAAAACCTATATTTTTTAATAAAACATGTAATCCACTAACTTGTTCAATTAGAATATTCATTTACAACATCATCATCAATTAATATATGTGTTCCAAAAATTCAAGATTTCGTTAAAAGGAAACCAAACTATTTGACAGTTTCTGTAAGGACTTTTTGCTCAGGCAATAAAAGGATCATATTCTGACTAAGCACAATTTTTAGTCTGCCGACTCTAATAGTCCAAAATAAGAATAATCTAGTGTCATAAAATTATATAGCCCTCATCAAATTGCCATTTCGCATATTATTAACAGACGGATATAAATCTGCTATAGCGATTGAAAAAGTTCATAGCATTTTTTATTATATTCCATCACACGAAAAATATTTGAGATTCCTTTCTTTTCTCTTATCGGATTATGCTTAGCATTTTCGTAATCGGCTAACTAAATAATTAAATAGCAGCATTATCTGTTATGAAGAATTTTAACATCGTTAAGCACGAGGGTTTAAAAATGGTACATTATTTTCTAATAATAACTACGGCAGGCGTTTAAAGCGTGAAAAATAAAAAAAAATGTATGATAGATATATGAATATAGATCAAGCTACATCGTTTGCCAGTGTCGTACAAAGTGGCGATAGATTACATGGACTAAATAAAAGAAAATAAAACACAATAATAAGTCTATCCAAAGCGAGCAAACATTAATAAATTCAAGACAAATAAAAAACCTCTTCCATGTTTCTCCGAAATCGATATCTCTTTTTAAACTAAGGATACATTGTCTGCATTCGTAAGTAAGATAATGCTTCGCTCTGCAAAAACTTCTGGAAATACCTGACTCTTAATATGGAAAAAATATTCACGTTCCATTTAAAAGACTTATGACTTTCCATGTTATTTTGTATATCGCGTGCACCAGTCGAGAACAACATTTCATTTAGATTTATATAGGTGAGCGCGAGATGCATTAATCTCACGCGCGGCAACCCTATTACATCTTTTTAACGTAACAATTCCCGCACCGAAGAGCTCGTTTTGAATGAAAACAAGGATTACTAGATTTTAACGGAATGCACTTAACAAGTATTACAGTTTTATGGATAGGCAAAAACTTGGCTACTTCACTTATATATTATTACATTACCCGACTCAATACATTTATTAAGTAAGTTTCATTTTAGAGCAATTATGAAAAGATTGATGGATGCAGACGAAGCAAGAGAGGTTTGCCAGGATCGTACGAAGTGGCGATCGAGTCTCTGCCTACCCCAATGGGAATTAACGGCGTGAGTATATGGATGTTATGTAGTATACGTATTTTCATTTTAAAATAAAAAATTACGACCTTTACTCCTATTGAATTTGTGTATAGAATAAATGACTAGGATTTGTTCTAGATTAGACTAGCTTTGTAGTGTTCTTCCCGTTGGAGTTCGTAAGACGCGACTAAGGGTATTAAAACTTTTAAAGTGATTTTTGGACGTTGCGGATAGAGACCAAACACCAACAACCTTTATTTACATAACAATCTTTTCCCCACACACCTTCCAAAAGTGGGTGAGAAATTTCTTATTCCGAAGCTGGCTGGCTACCCCTTATAGTGATTTATAGTCGGGAGTATATGTATGCATGTATTAAAAAAGACCGGACTCCGAAGTAAAAAGTTAAGGGAATATGTTGGAAAATATTGATGAATTTTAGGTACAAAAACTCGTAACTTAAACAGTTAGAGTATTCAAAACCATCAGATCAATAAGTTTGGTCTGTCCCAATGGGACAAAGTGACGTACTTGTACTATAATTGAGTAATTTAAAATTCCCGTTGAAGAAATTTTGTTGGTAATGTTATATTTCCCTACATAAAATTGAAAGATATGTCTCACTGTTGCTAAAATACACATCATACAAAAATTCCACAGTGTCGCAAAAAAAGCAGTGGTTGTGCGGCTGGTGATGGGTGGAACTTACCTTTTTCTTCGTACAAGACACACTCAGATAATTGTTAGGATTTTTTTAAGTGATAATTAAGACATGCGGCTAATTAGGTTAGATGGTATATTTACAACTAAAATTCTGGTGGCAAAAGTGGCTTTGCATTTTCTAATTCTTAAGCACTGACTTTTTGGAATTTTAACTCGTGAGTATAATTATGCTTGTATACAAACAGTTATTCAGTATATAATTCATAAGTAAATAATTCAGCTTGAGCTATATAACTTAACACGATGTAACTTTGTAACTTTAAGCTGGCACAGAGCAAGTTTCCGCCAATTTCATAACAATAACTACTTGTTGTGTTGGTCGCCAGAACATCAAGTTTGTAATAATTGTGTTCAATATTATAAAATATTCGTTCTTTGTGGGTATTTGATAGCGTATAATTAGTTCAGAATAGCCTAAAGCCGTTGATTCACCTGTTTGAATTAAAGTAGGATTCTATCTGTTTTGGTTGGATTTAATTACGTTAACGATTAAACCCTGAAAGAGAAATTAAAATTTCTAGGGCGGAAGATTCGAACGAAATCAGTGGAAATTAATTATCAAAATAAATAATGTAAAAAGGAATAATTTATTTAGCTATAATGTAACCCTAAAAGGACATTGATAAATAAATTGTTATTTATTCTTCGCGGGCTTTTAATAAAGATGACTGTTTAACTCACAAATTTGGTATCTGAAAGTTTTTGATTTGGATGGCGATATGGCATTAATCAAGTGGCATTTGAATTCATAATGATCTAAATGGACGACACTTTAAGAAGCTGTATTTTTAACCACTACCTTAAAGTTTTGGTGTTTACCGAACATCTTTTCATCCAATAGATCTAGATAATTCTCATTCTGGCTCTGAGAATTCTAGAAGACCAACCAACAAGGATATACTTTAGCAAACTTCCAGTAAATGGAAAACCAAATTATGTCCCTGTAAATGTTATTCTTTCGTTATCTCTGTGTGTGCATTTCGTTCAGATGAGATTATACTTCACTTTGAAAAAGGTTGTCGCGTAGTGGAACGAATCTAAATTTAAATTTAAATTACGGAGTTGAGAAAGACCGAATATTGTGTCATATATGTTTAAATAATAGCACGACTGCAATCCCATAGAGATCTAATCACACTTTTTGAATTAAAAACTTGTCAGTATGGTTTTGGCTTCAGGAAAAAGGCATATTATGTTGATAATACAAACGGAAGGGAGATCTCTCTCTCTCATAAATTAAAGTTATTTCTATAGTCATTTCTATAATTTTTGTTGTCCTTCATAATGCAATGGGAGAACACTAAACAACTTCTTTATAAGGTAATACTGTTAACAATGATGAATCAGGTTTTTCTATTGCATATTGTGTTTCATCACTTGCGCCTGCTTCTTTTAACACATTTTCTGTTTGATATAAATGTTACCCAACTACTACAGTGCTAGTAGTTTAACTTATAAAACCTATCTGAATGCCAAACATTGCTCTCTTTTATTCCAACAACATACATATACTCACGGCTATAAATCGGAATAAGAAATTCCTCACCCACTATTGGAACTTGAGTGGGGAAAAGATGAAAAGTATGGGTCTCCAACCACATCACCTAAAAATCGAATACGAACACCCACGGGAAGAAATGAGATAATGCTATTATAAACCAACGCTGCAAAGCATCCAACTATTTTTAATTTAATAAAGCAGAAATATGAATAACATTTAGCAAAACGACAAGAATATTCCACAAACCATGTTCCAATTTAAGCTATTATGGCAACGGACGTCTTTTATGATTGTGATGAACAAAGCGGTTGATATATTCAGTTAAAATAAGGCATCCATCAAAATAAATCACCATTGTTGTCGGCTCGTACCATTTCACGATATACGGAGTCCGCAGTTTGTGCGTCCGCCGGGACCTACACAGCCTTCTAACGATAAACGTTTTATACCAGACCTTTTCATCTTATGGAAATAACTTTGCCTTATATAAAATTTGGGACGAATGTACGACTAGTGGCAATCGCAAACAGATCATCTTTTATTTAGGGTATACATTTTACGGGTCGAAATTGCGTATAGAATATTAGATTTGAAAAGTCGTTCAGCCACTAAAATTTACATACACCTATCACAACTCTTTTAAAGAAATCGTTTAAATAATTTAAAGAAGACATATCGGATTAAACTAAACAGTGTTGCTAAAAGTAGCAACACTGGTTAAAAAGCAATAAAGATTTCATAGGTAGTCAGTTCAAATAGATTATCTGGCATATAGAATTGATTGGTTTTTGTCCCCGACAAATCATCATCTACGAGGTGTCTTTAAAACATACATACATACATATACTCACGGCTATAAATCCCTTAACGGGGTAACCAGAGCTTTGGAATGAAAAATTCCTCAGCCACTTTTGGAAGTTGATTGCGGACATATATGTCTTTATTTATGAAATACGATAAAATTATAGCTTGTTTTAAACTAGTCATTCATTATCATTAACCTATTTAACAAGCTCAAATATTAATTATTTGGTAACGTAAAATAAATGAGTAAGTTCGTTAGAAATCGGCAGACACTGTCGAGAAATCCTGCACATGGCGAAGATGAATGTGGAAATTATATGGTTTCATCGCAAACATTTCTCAAACGTAAAATAAAGACAATGCTCAGATGAAGTCTTTGAAATATGTGAGTTAATAAAGTTGAAGCAGGCAGAGAACGTTTGCTTTCCACATCACCTAAATTCCTGCCATATTTCACGTTTCTTTCCGGCCCTCTATAGACTAGCTGGCGTCAAAATATGCTTTCACTAAGCGGTGGAATTTGTCAACAACCCTTTTCTATCACGGACCAGTGGCTTTCCCAAATCATTTACTTTACTAAATTGGACTTGGAATATTAAAATATTTTTAGCGCGGCTGTACAGTTTACGGTTTGCATTTATACTTGGGCGTGAATCAAGTAATCAGTGAGCGCTCTGCCGTTCTATTTCACACCGATTTTTCCTCGAGTGTTTATTACTGAGGCTTGTGTTTGCCACAGATATCGAATGTTTTTTTGTAATATTGTAGTTGTGAAATTTCATTGTTCATAAAAAAAACTATCAAATTTGCACGTCTAAAGTTTAAAAATTAAAACAAATTATGAGTACGTACAAAAAATATTAAGCTTAAGCAACCAGAAACTAGCAGCGTCAAGCCCATAACATGCAAGAAATTACCGTGGCAATATCCTACAAAAGTTGTAATAAACGCTTTCGCAATACACACATTATGCACTTTTAACGAAATATGACATCTGACTATAAAAGAAAGAATAAAATAAAATATAACCGGTTATAGTGAGTATAACTAAAAAGTTGTCTGACTAGCAAATTTGAAAACAAATAGAGTTATTTAAGACTGCATATGTTAAAAAAAATAGGAACCGCATATATTAACAAATTGTAAATTTTAACAATACATCAACAAACAAAGTAATGTAAATCAAGATAAGAGACAAATACGTGACGTTATTACGTCTCAGGGTAACTCCATTAGTGTATAATGTAATATTTACTCGCAGAGTAACAGTCGGGTATAAAGTAATGGTTCAGTAAATTTAACTCGTTACGTGAAGTCCCTGTTTTAAAGTCTTGAGAACTAGCTAGGAACCTAAATGCAATATATCTTACATAAATTAATACTTACCTATAATCGCTTCCATTGGCGTAGGCAAAGCCTATCGATCGCCACTTTGCCTGATCCTGAAAAATCTCTCTTGCTTCTCTCATATACATTTATTGTTCTCATACATGCACTTTTATTCTTTTCACTTCGGACTTTTGCTTTAGGTTTTATCTAGCTACCTAACTACTGACAAGACTATCCACATCCACCGACTTCGATTGACTCTCTCTCTCTGGTGTAATGATTTTTAGTCGTACATGCAGCCAGATCTTATTTATAAGTTAATATGGTATTCAGGGTTTAGGTCAATTAGCTGAATAGTTTGATCAAAGCACGGAGGAGTTAAAATAACTACATAGTTTTATCATTTCCCTTAAACAAATGAGTGATTTGAATAAATACCCGAACTGTTCTAAATTAATAATGAAAATCAATAGTTGTCCATATATGTAAGGCTAGAACCGAACGAAGCCGAGTTCCGCAAAACGTTTACGGATCATTTATAAAAATATTAGTTATATTTTTTTTCATATAACAAGGTATATTCTCAACACTTCTTCATACATAAAAAATATTTATTTGAAAACGTCTTAATCCATTCCACATCGTTTGACTCTTGGTATCACTCCTCATGGACAATCCTAACCTGGCTTATTTATTCTTTAATGATTATGTAAAAAAAAATGGCTTCACCTAAACGAACATTTATTCATAATTTGACTAGATTCTGTACAGGTATGTGGTTATTTCCTTAGATTTGATAGAGGAATTAATTAAATAAGTATTTTTTTTAACATTCTCCGGGATTTGATTAAATAATTTAGGAATTTGACAGAGTACCTAAATATATCACATTCCTGCAACACATATATTAAACCTCACTAGAAATGATAGCTACTTGCCTTCCCCTTATTTTTATGATATATCTCGATGAAAACTGTTCCTATTCTTGTCATGGCCCGACTTCTATTTTAGACAATATTACCAAGGCTAAAAAGTAAGACATTTATAAATGGCATTATTATTCCAATGCTGATTCATTTGACCAATTATGACCGAGATATCTGGCTCAGATAACAAAGAATTTTCCTTATGGCTCATAAAGCTTATTTTTAAACAGAGGAAAAGTAAGATATTTGAGCTACGAGTATTGTAAACTGAACCACCGACAACATATGCTAAAGTATTGTATATTTTATCATTAACATATTTATGAGTGGCTGATACAATTGTGTACTTGATATTCAGCCAATCTCTTAACTTTTTTTTTTAAAAACTGTGCAGTGTCAAATGGCAATAATACTAACCCGTTTCTTCCCAACGGTTTTGGACGAGGCGATTCAGCGCTTTGGGTTTTTTTAAGTGACATTTAGAGGTTGTGGCTGAAGAACCATCTCTAATCATACTTTATTTTTGCGAACCTTATTTTGATGAGTGATGATTCTAAGGTTTAAAGCATATACTGCATTGGTAGGTAGGTAGGAATAACTAACAAGTTAAGGCTATAATAATCAGAATCGATTAGAACTGTTTACAGATTGGTACTACGTGAAACACTAATGATTTCTTTCTTTTTTAAATTTTGAATAAAATAAACAATTTACTCTGCATACCTGTACTAGGCCAGAGTTTGGTGAATTATGGCCTTATTATTCACCCTATTCAAGATTGGATCGAGACCCACAGAGATGACATATATATGATCTGTGATAATGTAATTATACGGCTTGCCACGTGCAATAAATGTGAAGCAAATAGGAGAATAAATGGGAAGTAAATGAGTATTCATCATAATAAGTATTTGTCTTTTTGTACTGTGTACAATACCCCTAGCTTGTTAGCACATTGCACATTTTCAGTGAACCATTGTATTGTGGCTTCTGCAGTGAGTTTTCGATACAAAAGGCAACCAGTTCTTGGAATTATATCCATTAAAGTATTCATATTTTTCTGCAGATACGTGAAATAAAGACGATATTATATAGGGTTTTTCAATAAGAGAGGGCAGATTTTGAAACGAAATTAAACAAACTGCGTATCAAGTTTTTTTTTAATTTATTTAAAAGACCCATATATGCCATTAAGTATGGAAGATGACATCATTCAAATGCCCACCTCGGCTTCTCACAGTGGCACGGATCCGAGTGGTTCAATTTTCAATGACTCTTCCACATAGATCCGCCTGAATTTGAGCGATGGCATGTGTTATGTTGGCCTTCAGGGCATCGGTGGATTATGGTTTAATTGCATAGACCTGCGACTTCAAAAAACCACACAAGAAAAAGTCTAGCGGGGTTAAATCGCATGACCTTGGTGGCCAATTCACATCACCCCTGCGAGTGATAACCTTAGTCTCAAATCACTCATGCAGAATGTCAATCGTAACGTCCGCTGTGTGGCACGTAGCGCCATCCTGCTGGAACCATATGTCGTCTAGGTCTATATGTTTCAATGTGGGCCATAAAAATTTTGTTATCATCGTTCCGTAGCGCTCGCCGTTGATAGTGACCGCTTTACGAACGTCGTTTTTGAAAAAATACGGACCAATGACGCCGCCGGCCCAAAATCCACCCTAAACCGTAAATTTTGAGGATGCATTACTACCTGGTGAACCTCGTGTGGGTTTGTGTCTTCCCATATACGGCAATTTTGTTTGTTAACAAAACCATTCATCCAAAAATGAGCCTCGTCGCTAAAGATGATTTTTTGCTTCATTTTATAATAAAGTTTTATCATTTTGTACGCGCTGTTCAATCGTGTAACCTGCCATGGTGATTTGGCATAAGCAATAATAAGCAAAGGGGTGCGCTTTTTCTCTCATAACTTTTTAACTCCTATCATCGGAGGTTTGAAAATATTTCACATACCATTTAAAATCATAATGATCTGTCTTCATAAAAAAATCAAGTCATAAATATTGAAAAATATAACATAAACATAAACGTTCACGCCGTTTATCCCCGAAGGGGTTGGCAGAGGTACCAATACTTCTGAACTCACATGGCAGCGCCATCTAGTGTCCAGAGAAGGTACCCACGTTTTGCTTAGACAGTGTATCACGTGATAGGGGATATTGAAAAATATAATCATCGAAATTCATAATATCACTAATTATACACTTTGTATTTAATAATATTTGTTTTAATATATTTCTTTATACTTATAACCGACACTATAATCATTTCAAATAACTATAATATCCCTAAATGTTTTTTAGTGTAATATTTAAAAAAAATATTAATTATATGTGTTTTTATCTATATTTGAAAGAAAGAAGAAGAAAGAAAAACATTTATTCGCTGCTACACACGTACAAAGGAAGACACAGCACAAAAATAAGTATACACAAACACACAGAAAAATAATAATAAAAAGACAATATCATACACACTTGTTCCATCCAAGATATAAAAGAAAAAAAAAGAAAACAAAAAACTTTAGCCGTATAATCTGCGTAGTAGCAACGAATTTGGAAGCTGTCTCAGCATTATCATTGTGAAGTAAATAAATACCTCACACACAACACTGATTTAAAAGATTTGTGGGGATTTATTTGCTTGCTTGTTTACATGCTTGCTTGCTTGCTTGCATGTAAAGGGGGTGCAGGGGGTTGCGCCCCCTTCTTGTGTGGGTCGCAGGCAAGGAAAAGTTAGGTCACATTAAGCTAGGTTAGGTTAGATCATGCATAAAACGAGCGAGCGAAGCGCAGCATTGATTTATGCCTATTTGCATGCTTGCTTGCTTGTTTATCGTAGTAAGGATATTATTAATAAAAATAATATGACCATTGAACGTTATGAGGAAAAAGAGATCTCGAAAAAAAATATAGATTTAAAAAGATTCTTGGTTGTAACAGTATTAATACAAACATTATGACCACTAACTGTTATGAATTCCGTTGGTAGTATTAATTAAAAATGTATGAATAAATAAAGTATGAAAAATAAAATTATGAAGAGTGATTATTATGAACACAAATCGTTAGTAAGACGACAAATATGATTTAGAATTTCCTGTGAGCCAATATGGACCCAAGCAAAAGATTTGACAATTGTCACCAAAACAAAATGACCGCCACGGGCCGCCAAAATCTACCCGCGCCAAATGAAAAACCCTTTACTTTACTGGTAATGTTATAATACTTATAATCCTCGGACTATATTATGAATATTGAATTAATTATGTGGATATTATTCACGTAATTTATTCAATTTCCAGTATGTTACTATCTCAAAACCAATAACAATATATTAATTAAAAATTGTATTGTTAGTTGCACGAATTGCTTAATGTATAGTGAATGGTTCAATAAAAACAATAATGACTTAGTTTGACATATCACCAAATCTTATTTATTACTAGTGGATCGTCCCAGCTTCGCACGGGTAGCGTTGTTTTTTAAATATCTGAGGTTTCTTTCTTTAGTCACTGCTCAAGCATTGTGAAATTCAGCGCAATGTTTTCAATTTATTAAATTTATAGCACTCCCTTAACAGTGTAGTTTGGTGATTTTTAATGCGCTTTAATGACGGGTTCAGTATTTCCGTTTAATAGCAAATTTTGGAACAAAACGCTATGAAGTATTTATAACAATCTAAAAAATAAATCATTACGTGTTGTAGGATGCAACTAATGGCGCCATCTAGTATGTTATATGTAAATTAGTAACGATTCGGTTTTGGTCACGGGTGCGATGTCTTATTTTATGTATAATTTCGGTGTTTCTCTTCCGATTTCTATGATTCTTTTTTTATTGAATAGGTAATAATGTTACCTTTTTTAAATTAGGGATGAGTGAGAGGTTTACAAACGTAAGAGTAAACAAATATAATCAGAATGTTCCGAACTGCTAAGCTATCAGGAATTACACGTGTTATTGTGAGTCAACCGTAAAAGATAGACATAAACTGTTGAAGATTTTTTTTAGATAATTTTATGAAAAATATTTCCGTCATACATGATTTCTATGTAAGTTTAACCATTAAGGCTGCATACGCGACGGAAGCTTAAAAAATGTAGTAACTTCTCCCGTTTTCCCAAAATTTCCAAAAATTCCCCTTTACTACTCTGCTGAAAAGTATACAAAAACCTGCCCAGGAGTATGGAGAATAATTGTACCAAGTTTCGTTAAAATCCGTCGAGTAGTTTTTGTTTCCATAAGGAACATACAAACCGACAGACAGACAGACAGACAGACAGACAAAAATTTTACTGATTGCATTTTTGTCATCAGTATCGATCCCTAATCACCACCTGATAGTTATTTTGAAAATATATTTCATGTACAGAATTGACCTCTCTACTGTCATATTTTTATGAATTGGCAACACCGACAGTGTGCCGTGACCCGTCAATTTATGTCAATGTCAAGACGAGGGTGATGAACGCGGGATTCCTAGTGTGGATGCGCGGGAGAGTAACTTGTGATCAAGGCATCAAATAATGTACTTCAATACAAAGTAAAGTTGTTATATCATTTAATAGTCGTTTTTCTTCAAACTTCAGAAGCGGTGATATATTCACGTCCATTCAAGTATGTACATTGCTTTCTGTTTATTCATTTATTTTTCTTTTCCACATTGTTGTAGTGACGCCATTTAACATTTTATGATTTATAATATAGCAAATCGATGCTCGAACAAAGTATTTTAATGTTTATAGAATAGTCATTGTTTCGAAGAAACCAATATTTGAGCGTAATATTGTAAAGCTGCGTACGGAATGGTTCCGAAGTGCTTGGCTAGGGCACTCCCTGTTAGTTTTGGAGCAATCAGCTGTAGTAACTTTCCAGTAGTGTCTCTGTAAATAGTAGACGTATGAGTGGGTTAAGCTGATCCCTAAAGTAACGATGAGTTGACTTAAGAACTTCTGTTTAAATTGTGGCGTCACTATGACAAATTAAATTATAAGTACACTACGTATTTGTTAACAACACAAATCAAATAAGTGATTAAACTTTTGTTCTTATTTGGAACAATTTCAAATTCTTTATCCACCATATTTATTTTGGTTAAATGCATTGATGGATGAAGATGCAATTAATTGTGATTATAAGATTAAAGGAGTATATCAGTAATATATATGAATAATACCTCTTTAATTTTTACACATTTTTAGACTACAATTCAAATTTGGAATTCTTCTATTTCTTATGCATTGAATATATTAATACTAAGTGAATTATTAATCAATGTAGTCATTTATTCGCTGTAAATGTGGGTTACAAGGTGGTTACAGCATATAAGTTATTGTTCCCTACACATTTTGTTCTTCCAAGCTTACAACATAAGTCTTTACATTTTATTAATATAGGAATATGATTTTAAATTATAATAAAGACAAAAATAAAGAATGACTTAACTAATTACATGTCACCCTAAGTTTAAAATGTCAATCTCACAGCTAAAACCATATTCAAATAAAATATAATAAAAACAATATCCTAATAGCCATTCAAGCATTTCTTTTATTTTTTTAAATTTATTAAAACATAACAATTTTATATTTATAGAATTTGCATTATAAATTCTACAAGCCATAACAAAAATAGTTTTGCTGCTTGAGGCTAATTAATAATTATAATGAGGTACATATAGTTTGTCTTTATTGAGATTTTGCAGACATTCAGAGTGAAATCTTAGGGGAGCTGATGTATAATTATAGATTTCTCTCTTAACTAATAAAGCAGCTTCATAAATATAGGGGAACATAATAGAAGAATTATAATATTAAAAAAATAATAATAATAATAATATAATATAAAATATAATATAAATAATAATAATATAATATAATAATAATAAAAAGTGGGTGGCGAGAAACCATTTGAAAGGTAAGTTTCTCTCGCTACCTATTTATTTAATGCAATGTAGTGATGGGTACGCTTCCCTCACTTTTTATTTATTTTATACAATGTAGTGACCGGTACGTTTCCCTTGCTACTTATTTATTTAATACAATCTAGTGATGAGTACGTTTCCCTCGCTTCTTATCTATTTTATACAATGTAGTGACCGGTACGTTTCCCTCGCTACTTATTTATTTAATACAATCTAGTGATGGGTACGCTTCCCTCGCTTCTTATTTATTTTATATAATGTAGTGACCGGTACGTTTCCCTCGCTACTTATTTATTTAATACAATCTAGTGATGGGTACGCTTCCCTCGCTTCTTATTTATTTTATATAATGTAGTGCTTGGTACGTTTCCCTCGCTACTTATTTATTTAATACAATCTAGTGACGGGTACGCTTCCCTCGCTTCTTATTTATTTTATATAATGTAGTGACCGGTACGTTTCCCTCGCTACTTATTTATTTAATACAATCTAGTGACGGGTACGCTTCCCTCGCTTCTTATTTATTTTATACAATGTAGTGAACGGTACGTTTCCCTCGCTGCTTATTTATTTAATACAATCTAGTGATGGGTACGCTTCCCTCGCTACTTATTTATTTAATGCAATGCAATGACGGGTAGAGAGAGTGTGTATGAATATAACATAAACATGAACAATCACGCCGAATATATATGAATATATTATTTCTGTAGATCTATTTTATTCATCATAGTTGACGATTACTTGTTCAAATAATGAGCTACTTAAGAAAATGAATGTATAAATACTAGTAGTTGAATTACATAACGATACTAATTTTATTTGAAAGGCTATAATTGCAACAACTAGTAACTAATACTAAAAATATTGTAGGTACATTTTATTGCCAAGTAATTTGTTAGCTAAGAATGGTGACTGAATTGTTTTCTTGTTACCGAATTGTTTTTATATTTACCTGCTTTTCTAATTATTATCATTACCGTTTTTTTCTATTTATCTTGCTGGATCATTATGAGTCATTATTATCACTGTTGAAAAGATCATGAACTTCATTTTATTTTAATTTATGTTTATTTGAGTAAGATTATTAACGTAAACGTCTGAATACATTAATATACTTTGCTACTTGCTTATGACATCTATGAAGAATAGTTTACGTTTCGGATATTTTAAACATTTCAGGTTGAATGTACAATGTCCGGAGACAAGTCTAGCATTCCAATTGGCAAGCCTCCAGGGCTTCTCGGTGCCATGGACAATCTAAAACGAGGACTTGGAGAGGTCCGTCTTCCTCATTTGACATCCAGTGATGAGGTTGTGCTGAAGTAGTATAGATGGGATCAGAAGCACATCATTATTTTACCATCACAGAACTGGTTGAAGCTAAGTATAACTTTTAAATAAATAATAAATAAAAAAATAAAAATCATTTATTTGCCAATACATGAGTATAAATGGTGGTATATAAAATGAAGGCCTATGTATGTACTGCCAGTAAGGTGTGCAAATTTTTAAACATTAAAATTATTGATAATTTTCTTTTACATATCTTAAAACTGCTATAATAACATTGTCTATCGTAATAAAAAAAATTAAAACATTATTAAAATTTTGTAAGTCAATCAAGGCAACACATGTACACATATTCTAAATTTTATTAAAATTAAAATGTCATAAAAAAAAAAAAAATATAATTATTATATTATACAGTAAATCACATCAATCACACATGTCAAAATATAATATAAACTTTATTACAATTTCAATGTCATAAAAAAAAGAGAGAAAAACATAGTTTAAATTTTTAAAGTCACATATTGCAATTTTTAATAAAGTCATCAATTTTATAGAAACAGTTGTCCAACAGATAATTAAAAATGATAATTAGATAGTCAGTAATTTTGTCTCATCCTTTACTAGATTATACAGCTTGATCGCCATTTCATAACCATTTCTCTGACAAATCGATGGACTTTTAATATTTGGTTTAGTTAATTGTATTTTTTTTTGTGTTTTGCAGCTTGAGTATGTCTAAGACTGTGCTTTACTGAACAGTTATGTAAATTTTAGTTTAATTTAAATATTTCAACCCATTCAGATATGGTCAGCCTAAGTTCTATATGTTTCTTAAAGCCTAATAACATTAGATGAAATAAGACCTTTAGATCTATTAGTTTCAAAGACATTTAACTCAGATTCATAAAATAAATCAACATGTGTGTTCGGATTTTTGGTTACTTAGAATTTTGTTAGTTCATAAGTGTTACAGCTAAAAAAAAAAAGGGGCTACTTATATTATTGGGAACATTAATAGCCACATTATTACTCTATTACACAGTTAATAAAATAAATAAAGCAAGGCCAATAACAGATGTTCACACATGCACAGAAAACATACCTTACAATAATACAAATACAAACAATTTTAAGAGAAAATGCAAATAAAAAGACATCAACAACAATATTTAAAAAAAAAAAAATGCCTTTACTCATTGTAATATATATAGAACCAGTTTTTCACTTAACAAGGAATTTTCTTATGTTTTTAAAGAGTTATATATTTTACTTTAAATGATTTGTTATGCTCATTTCTCAGATTTTATTTACATTCTTCAGAAAAATTAAAGCTACTTTTAAACATATATTAATAATAACATTTCCAAAAGCTCTTTTGCAAGGGAGTTTTCACAAATATTTACCAAAATAATTATAGTACAATATTGGGTTTTTATAAAAAAAAACTTGGTAAATAAACTAAATATTTATATAAATCGGAAGCTGTACTAGCAATCAAAATACAGCTATATGTTCTGTAAGCTTGTCAAATAAGTGTTCGCTGTCATGTATTAACCCTAAATCACTTGTTTTCGCAACTCTAGTTATCTGGATGTGTCTTAGACTATTGTTATCTTAAATTTTGGTTTTATATAAAGATAAATTGCGAGTTAAAGTCACAAAACAAATAACTTTTTGAGACATTCAAATTGACCTTTTGATTTCACATATCCTGGCAGGATCGCCAAATAATACTAACATACAATATGTAATTGGAAGGGGGTGGCCAGAGCCAAGGAATCATAAATTCCTCAGCCATTGATTTCACAATAACTTTGAAAACTATCAAGATCGTTTTGGAGTTTGCGAACATCTGCTGGAGACTGAATGCACTTAGCAGTTTTTATATCAACTGCATACAGGACTATCTTAGTTTTCAAAGCATCTTTTATATATACCAATAGCTTTCAACTCACGTAACATTATAGGCTGGTCGATGCAGTCAAATCATTTTCATAGTCTGTGTATAAACATTGACTTGAGCTCCAGCATCCATACAGCTACTTATACAGTCATACGTAATAACAAGATTAGATACTGTTGATCGTTTCCTAAAAGAAAAAAAAAACCATGTTGTTCCTCACTAAACCAGAGCTCAAAGCTGAGTAGACCTGGTTTCAAACAATTCGCTCAAATACCTTAGCAAATAAGCATAGTTTTAGATAGGCCTGTAATTGTGGTAGTACAGATGATAGTAAAGATGGTAGTAAAGAAAACATTAGTATTTTATATCTAAAACTTCCTACTCTAAAATCCCCTCAATTATATATATTTTTCTTTAAATTTTTGAAAGTTATAGCCATTTTAAAACTAGGATTAAAATAGTTTTAATTACATTAATTACAAAGTGTATACTATATCATACCTTTTCTTTATTTTCTACATCGACGAATATTCGTATTAGTATGACTTACATATAAACGGGACCCAATTACTAAGACTTCGCTGTTTGTTCCTCTGTCTTTAGGTAGTGTCTGATAAACTGGTATAGTCAGAATGTTGAAACTTTTACACAAACAACAAAATTGGAATAAAATAACTAACAGAACGGTTTAACCAAACAATATTAAATTTATAGTCAGCACAGAATTCTGTAAGTCATGTATGATCGTGGCTAGGACAAGTATACTGCATTAAATATTGATTTTAAGTACAGAAATATAAAAATTGATTCCGTCGATAAGTTCACTTTATTAGGGTTAACACTGGATACAAACCTAAATTGGAACAAATCATATTGATACGATTAGATTTAAATTGACTAGTTTTGCGTACGGGTTAGCGGAAATAAAAAAAAAAAAAACTACTGACTTGAGCACCGCTTTGTCACTGTACCATGCTTATGTAAATTCAAGGTTAAGTTACGGCGTCGTCTTTTGGGGTAAAAGTACTGATGCACAAGACATTTATATTGCAAAAACGGTGCTAAGAATTTTAGCAAACATAAAAATTCCAAACAGCTGTAGACCACACTTTAAGAATCTAAAAATTTCAACTCTTTGTTCTCTTTATATTTTGAAAAGCTGTAAATTAGTAAGAAAGTATCCACAATTTAAAAAAAAAAAAAAAAACAATCTGACTATATTCGAAGATTCTCATTAAGATCCGGAAGGAATAAATTAATAGTACCGCCTTCAAGATTACAAATTCATTACACAAGTCCTCTCCCTATGTGCTGTAAAATATACAACCACCTTTCAAATTACGTAGCTCAAGAATCTGACTACAAATCTTTTATAAAACTTTTAAGATTGTATTTAATAGAAAATTGTTTTTTTAATTCTAAGGAATATTTTGATAATAATATTATCTAATGTGATAGTTTAAATAATTACCAGAATTTAATTTATTTTATTTTAATTTAATGTAATTTAATTTGATTGTTGGATTGTTTTTATGGTTGTTTTATTGATAAATAGAAATTTGAATTTTATAAATGATTTATGTTTCCTAATTTTTACTTTATCATGTTTTGTATTATCAAGTTTAATGTGTAGATTAGTTGTGTGAGATTTGATTAAAATGTAATAATAAATTTAGAAATGAGTATATTTTGCTATGCCCTTGCAGGGTATACAACTATACATGTAAAAATTTATGTACATTATGTCATGTAAATTGCGATGTGTAAAATGCTATAAAGATTTTGATTTTGTATCTGGGTAAGACCTAATAGGGCAATTCTTACAATACTGTCATAAGCCGCTGACAGAATCAGGATATGTTAATGCTCTAGAAATTGATGATAGCTCTAGCAACCGTGACAGTGTAAATGAATAGTTTTAATTTAATTTAATTTTAAGCTTATAAATGTTAATGAAGTACATTAAGAGTATTAGTATAAGATTGCATAAGTCTTTTAGCGATATGCCCGCCTATTGTTTTCCTGTCTATTGTATTTCATTCTGCATATGTCCTTAATTTTTTTGGTGTACAATAAAGTTTATTTTTATTAGAATATTAAATTATGTTAAACTTAAACAGTATGTTATGATTATAATTAACGAATACCATTTGGTTGGCTCTCATTTGATTTTTGTATTACAGAATGTAATCGATAGGTAAGTGGTATTTGAATAAGGTGTGTAATAAGTAAGTTTCAGAATGTTAATTCTATATTTCTTATAAACATAGTCAAAAGTAAATAATACTAACTTTTGATAGCAGTTAATAAGGATAAAGATTGATGATAATGATTTATTAGAATTTTTGAAGTATTCTTGTAAGAAATTCCTGTAGTGTTTAAGTATTGCAATGTACAATTATTATTTTTGAATTTTCATGCTATTTATTTTTGTATAAGTGCCGAATGTCATATTATTCACAGCTCGATGCTCGCCTCGATGAAAATTACTTGCTTATGCTTAAATGTTTTTAGATCAATACAAATAAAGTTTAGATAATGTGTTAAAAACGTGCACCAGGAGGTTGCACATTGTCGGATGGCCGAATGTCATATTTTTATGAATTGGCAACACCGACAGTGTGCCGTGACCCGTCAATTTATGTCAATGTCAAGACGAGGGTGATGAACGCGGGATTCCTAGTGTGGCTGCGCGGGAGAGTAACTTGTGATCAAGGCATCAAATAATGTACTTCAATACAAAGTAAAGTTGTTATATCATTTAATAGTCGTTTTTCTTCAAACTACAGATTTATTATAAGTATAGATTATTAAATGCCATGCACTTTTTATACAGCAACCAAAAAAGTATTTATATTTTGACTAAAAGATTTTTGGGGATTACAGTTTTGTGTGAAAACATTATCTTGCCTCAAGGCAATAACTATATATATATATATATATATATAGAGTTTATGTTCGTCATTTTGGTCACTACATGTCTATATATATGCGTAGATCAATGAACTCCATAAAGAGAAAACACATATGCTTTGTCTCAGTGTTGCCTTCAATAAATCTAAAATAAAGTACCACAAAACTTTCGCGTATAACTTAAATTTAAATATTATACAGGAAGCAATTAGTTCAACGATTTTTTTCCTTTTTGGCAAAGTTTTCTACAAGACATTGACCAAGAAATAGGTCATCCGTCGAAACTAATAAATGGACATCGCTTAGGAAACTATCCAATATCTTCCCGTACAAAGTACCCGAGTTTGAAGTTGAATGTCTTCGAAGACAAATGACACATGGCGCTGAAAGTATCCGTAGTTTAAATAGCGTTTTAAAATAAAAGTTTTATTTTACTATTTTTTTTTTTTTTTCATTTATTTGAATAAAATATTTTTACATTTCAATATTCATAACAAGTACACATAAACCATTTTTAGGTTTTACCGTATACTCTAAATTGTCACTAAAAAGGATTGGTGGGTAGTCAGGGAAATGCGGTTTCGAATTATTGTGTGGGTTGTGTCTTTTAACGTAAGATACAGGCTGATCCAAAAAGTAATTTATAAAGTATGAGTGTAACTAAGATTTAGGTTAGTTATAAATATACTCATTAAAATATTTATATATATTATATTTTTTAATAGTAGTTTAGTAGAGTATGTTAGGCGTGATATGATAGTAATAATAAATTAAACATATGTATTGAATTTTTGCTACCCTTAGTACTGCTATCAATTAATAATTCGCGTTACATCAGGAAAATAAAGACAAACTTGTGTGTCACAAATTTGAGTCAATATATCCATAATATATATAATATGTATGTGTGTATACCAAACATATATACATTATATAGACTGTAAGAAATGTTTTTTTAAGATGTGTTTAATGTTTTTCTTAGTAATACTAGTCCGTATATCTTGTGGAAGATCATTTATGAGTTGTGGTACTAAGAATTTAAGCTGGTACCTACCGTAGTTATTTTGTGTTTTAGGTAAAGACAACATACGTGAAGACTTGCCCCTGGTAACTATTGAACTAATAGACTCGTATGTTTGAATTTTTAAATTAAAAAACTGCTCAATCAAAATACAGTATTTAATTTTGTTGTGAACTGACATAACACCACAGTAGTTAAATAATCCATCGTAACAATTGTCCATTTTGAACTTATTTTTTATTTTTCTAGGAACAATTTTTTTTAGTATTCTAAGTTGTAATTCGTATATTTTATTTAGGTGTGATTTGTATGTTCGTCCATAGCAACTGAGTCCGTAAGATATTATAGATTCAGGTAGGGCTTTGTAAAGTTGTAAAAGTATATGGTAAGGAACTTTATCTTTAAGTATTGAGAATTTTGCTAACAAAGCCCGCAACCTATTACATACTTTGTCAATGTGTTCGGTCCATTTCATATTTTCATCAATTACTAATCCAAGGTAGGTATGGCTACTGACAGTTTCTATCGGCTCACATTTGCATTTTAGGCGTTTACGTGTATTATGAAGACATTCATGATTATGAAAGATTAGTTTAACAGACTCAATACTTCTATTTTTGTTGGAGCTTACATATATAACTTTAGTTTTATTTGCATTTATTATCAAACCGGAGTCGTGTGACCATTTAGACAAGATATCAAAATCCATTTGCAACTTTTCTAGAGCGGTGTTGATATTGAGATTCGAGGTCATTAAGCATGTATCGTCCGCGAATTGATATATTTCAGAGGCTTTTATCATATCGGGTAGGTCGTTCACATACGTTAGATAATGCAGAGGTCCTAACACTGAGCCTTGAGCGGTTCCTTGGGTTACATTGATGTTTTCACTATCAACATCGCCTATTTTTACTTTATTGGTTCTGCGAGATAGATAATCTTAGGTATTCATCATAAAATCCTTTAAATTTTTCTGTATTTATCAGTTTTAATACTCCTAAGATCGATAGATTAGTTAGAGCAGAGAGAAACTTAATACTCAAACTCCAACATTCACGCCGTATATCCCTGAAAGGGTTGGTAGAGCTACTAATACTTCTGAACATCATGAGACATTGTTATTGTATATGTATTGTATTAAGAGTACCCAAGTTTTGCTGTTGATAAAATATCTTTAGAAATATTTCAGAGTTTTTCACTGCTTGTCTTTGTAACTGCGTGCAGTGAAATAGACAAATACGAAGATTTAGAACTGGAAAGGTAAACGCTTGTCATAAGTTCTCAACAGTTCTTAGAAGATGACACAATCACATTCTTTCGAATTGCTTTCTCACGGTAATAGGAATAGTTATAAAAGTTACCGTTTTGTTGTGAACATCTAAACAGGATAACTTTATCTCGATGCTTTATCGTTATAATATGTTGCCGTGGAACTAGTTTATTTTGCACTTGCTTATTATAGTAATAGTGACCTTAGTATAAAAATGATATAGTTTCAGCTTAATAGGTTTTTAATCAATAATTTATCAAAAAATACTTAAATTATAACGTAAGCTCCTACAACACTGTGTTATTCGAATTTCCTGAGTATTGTGTAATTAAATGACTAATAGAATTAAGATGGGTGTCTTATCAATGTGGCAGATTTGATATACAACTTATAGTCCTTTGCCTTTATTGATAGAATTTACTATTTTTTCACGTTAGCATGAAACAATTATTTGTTAACATTGTACGTTTATTGGTCATTACTGTAATGTCAACTTTATTTTTGTACTCTTACGTTATAGATATTTTAAAAGGGTGGTTTTTGTTTGATAATGGTTATCTTTGAAATCAAAACATGTTGCTTTATTGTTTAAATAATTTTAATAAATCGCCAGTTAACTCTTATCCCACTATTACAAAAACTACCCTTATGATTTTAGACAAATTTAATAGTTTTACGCTTCCTTAGCTAAATTACAAACATTACGTTCTTCTACGGCTTCTATTAGACAACAACATAAGCGTATCACATACGAGGAGATTCAGCATATTCTGCAGATCGGATCGGGAAGTATTTAAGAAATTTTACTCACCCACCTTTGCGTGAAGAGGATTGTTTCGCACTGGGTACCTCACAATCTGACTGAATTTCAGAAGCAGTTGCGGGTGGAATAGTGCCGTGATATGATTAATTAATTGGAAGAAGGTTCGGCCCGCCACTTTTACAACATTGCCACATCTTGAATTTATACGATCCTGAAACAAAGCGACAGTCGACAGAATGGCTCTTTGAATGCGAACCGACGCCTACGAAAGTGAAGCGATACAGAAGCGCAGGAAAAATTAGAATCACTAGATTTTTTACTCTAACGGGATATTAAGTCTTGATTCCCTTACGGAACCAAAGTAGCGTTACTGCACAGTGGTACTACCAAATGCTTACCGGAAGATTTTGCTGCTGTGAACAAAAATCGACCAAACGCAGGGCTCCGCGACCTTTTGCTCCACCACGACAACGCGCCGGCTCACTCCGCGCTCAAGACAAGGGACTTCCACGACACTACGCTTGTTAAAACTTTGAGTCACCCACCTAACAGTTCGGATTTAGCCCCGTGTAAATCCTTTTTGTTCCCAAAAAATAAAAATCACCTCAAAGGAATACATTTCTCTACGCTGAAAGACGCGCTCGCAGCGTTCGAAAAGGCCGTAGAAGAGGTATCAGTGGCGGAATGGAAAAAGTGCTATGAAAATTGGTTTAGGCGTATGAAATTATGTGTTGACGCTGATGAGGAGTATTTTGAAAAGACGTTATAAATATATATATATATATATATATATATACCGCCATAACAAAAAATCTTTTTTCGCAAAATTTTCTGAGTGTCCCACGTTCATAAACGTTTACGTCTTTTATTCCCGAAGGGGTTGGCAGTGACCTAGCACCAAAGTAGGTATCCACATTCACTTTTTATGTAGAATTATATATTTCATTAAATAGACAATGAGCAAGATACTATGAGTATACAAACAAAAATTCATTAAATCAAACATACGTTGGTCAACAGAGTAGAAAACATAAACCCTTTATTTGATACATCTTAAGATAAACACCCAATAATACCATTCTGTTCGTAACAAGATTATTAATAGTGTGCATTAAACACCCTTTGTCGAAAGACCCTTCAATAAATCTTTATTAAATAATTACTGTGAATAATCTCCCAAGCTAACAAAAATATTGTTCTAGTGGCTACAATTTAATTAAAATGAGTTTTCAATTGCCTTTAAAAATCCGAGACTTTAGTTGTACTTTATTGTAAAAGTTTAAACTCATGTCACGAATCTGCACATTCCTATAAAGTAATTATATGCTTGTTATAAAACTCTTTTTGACCCGCGCAACTTCCTCATATTTTTCATGGGTTTCGTCGTGGAAAAAAAAGAGCTGTAGGATTTTAGGGCTTGTAATTTGATATGCAAGTATTGAAACTTTCGGCACAATCGCGGCCGGGGCAAATACATAATAAAGGGACGGGTGTGATTGGGAAAGGAGTTGGCTTTAAAAAATTATATACAGCTAGTTTTGCTGCACGTATACAAGTAGTACAATTCTTTTTGGTTTGGTCAGGTTCTAAGGGTAAACCCCATAAAATAAACATTAATAAAATGTTTGTAAATAGTTTGTAATAATTTATCATGGTTGCTAACGGTGAGGGAAAACATCGTGAGGAAACCCACATGGCTGAGTTGTACTTAGTCATGTGACAGTGTATTCGTACAAAACGGCGATAGGCCTGCCCCCTATCACGTGAGTACACTGTCTAAGCAAAACGTGGGTACCTTCTCTGGAAACTAGATGGCGCTTGCCATGTGAGTTCAGGAGTATTGGTACCTCTGCCAACCCCTTCGGGGATAAAACGGCGTGAACGTTTATGTTTTTGTAAATAGCCGTGTAGTGCCGGCTTAGAATGTCGCTACCCCTTTCTACCCACGGGTGTCGTAAGAGGCGACTAAGGGTATTGGGGCTTTTTATTGGATTTTTGGGCGATGCGGTTGGAGACCCATCACCAAAAACCTTTATTTTTACCATCTTTTCCCCACTTAACTTCCAAAAGTGGCTGAGGAATTTATAATTCCTCAGCTCTGGCTACCCCTTCTAGGGAAATATAGCCGTGAGTATATGTATGTATGTATGTATGTATGTTGTAAATACATGATTTTATTAGTGTCCTGAATAGTAGAAAATCAATAATCCCCTAATAATACTTTCACTATTAACTGATAACGTCTTTACATAAATTTTATAGTTCTAGCGTTCTTTTATCATGGCACATTTTTAGAACGATTTAATTTTCTTTCATCGCATCGCAAAATATAAGGTGTAACTTTATAATCTCTTTAGTGTTGTTCTTTGCTCTATCCAAAGCTGCAAGTCAGAACTAAGTTACGTCACTGACTCACAACTTTAACATATCCAAATAGGAATGCAAAGTTACTTTGCTCGGCTGAAGTAGATATACTGAGTCGGTGAGATTCAGTTTGCTTGTGCATACAACAACAATCTAAAATAAATGCTTTGGCAATTGGTTTTGGTTCGATCACTTATAATTATATAACCTTTATCAAAGTAAAATGAAGGATTCTTGGTGATAGCTCTTAAAGCTCTATTACCTCACGTAACAATCATTTAAACCCCAAAAGCCTAACCTTGTCTCGTAAGGCAACTGTTGGAAATGAACCTATCGTATACTGACATCATACATAAATATTTACCAATATAAATATTTACATCCATACATACATACATATACTTACGGTTATAATTCCCTAAACGGGGTAGCCAGAGCTTTGGAATGGGAAATTCCTCAGCCACTTTTGGCAGTTGAGAGGGGAAAAGATGGTCCACCCACCACATCGTCCAAAAATCACTTGAAAAGCCCCTATACCCTTAGTCGCCTCTTACGATCACCCACGGGCAAAAATGGGGTAGTGTTATTCTAAGCCGACACTACACAGCAAACATTTAACATAAATATTTCTAAAAATACATATAACACAAATTGGCATTAAAATTGTGTGCGCAAACAACCCTTGTCTGTTTGGAAAGAAACTAAATCCCAAGAATAAGTTATTTCGTTTGGCTGAGGAAAACAATCTTGTAGTTGATGTAAGGGAAATATCGGATGTCGTCCATTATCTTATCACATCGAGGAAATCCTCGACTGGCATGTGAAATGTTTGGCTCCAATGTAAATAATTCGGATGAATAAATTTTAACATTTCGTATTAACATGTTTTTGAAAAGAGTTCGATATCCGTTTGAGTACAAATAAAAAAAGAACAAATAAAACCAAATTTTTTCTTTTAGAAGATTATAACGCAGTGTTATTATATTAACATGTTAATGAACAGATTTGCTTAAAATATATATACATATAAATACTTTCATTTTTTGAAGCAATTATTCGGTTCGTAGTGCGGATAGAAGTAACATAAAAAGAATTAATCGAAATCCCTTTTCACCCAATCATAATCTCTCCAGAATATTTTATATATTGGGGTCGTGTTATATTCACATGATCGTTTGGAGCTAAATCAGAGGCTGGTGCACTAAATATTATACACAATAAAGCTCCCATTTTGTGCAGAGACTTATTAACATAAATATCAAATTGTGTGCAAATGGCACGGACGAGAATATTTGGTCTTACAACGTTTTACTGCATTGGAAACACATAACGTATTTAAATAACAGTTAAACGCAATTAAATTTATGAGTAAGTTCAATATTAAATGTCTTTTATGTGATGATAACCAAGCGTCACTTGAATCGGAGAAATTAATTTATTGTGTGTGATAAATTTGAATATTAATAAATACCTATGTACTTTGATGCCCAAGAGAAACTTCTTACATGACTTTACCAAAGCTTTATTGTAATTTCAATCAAAAACCTAATAGGTTTTTCTGCTTCAGAATAATATAGTCGGTGCAAATAGTTTAGTTACTCTGTAACCCTACTTTATGCGTGAAACGCTATTAGTCGATTCTAATAATAAGTATCTGAAAGATTAATTCAAATATAATTTAAAGCTTATGTTAGCAGAACCATACATAAACACTCAAAGTAGACTGGAAAATGGCTAGGAGCAAAGATAACAACTCGTATATTGAACGTTAGCAGGAGGTTTAAGTATAAATAGACGCTAGCTCCCAGGTGCCGTTGACAATGAAATTCGAAAATAATGTTATTGTTCGTTTATAAAATTTGTTTTATATCTAGTAGAGTCATAAATATATAGGTACAATATACTTAGATTATAGAATACTTAAAACGTTCTTACGATGATGGCAAAAGTCAAAAGTGAAAAGAATAAAAGAGCACGTATGAGAAGAACGATGAATGTGACAGAAGGAAGGAAGATTTGCCAGGATCGTACAAAGTGGCGATTGATAGTCCCCGCCTACCTCAAGAGGAACAGGCGTGAGTATAAGTAAGTAAGTACTACAATATATTTGATCAATACAATCTCTGTATGTTCATTACTCTCTTCTCGCATTGTCATATAATTTCCAGAAAAACTTGAATGTTTTAATACAACACTCACAGAATTTATCAATATTTTGAAAATATAAAAGAGTATTTCAGGTTATTCAATGCAACGAAAAATGGAATTATTTTCTAATAGCACGCCTCAAAGTCAGAACAGACAAATATTTTTGCGTGAAATTAATATACTATAAAGCTTTTATTCTGCGAAACAAGGCTACCCACTGTTTTTCCATGATGAGTTCATCATATTTATTTTTTTCTGCTTAAACGCTTTTGAGAATTTGATGTACGAGTATGTATTCATTCAATTATTCCTCACACCTCATATACGCCCCCACCAAGGGCCTCGAACTTACCCTATATAGGGTGATTTAGCCTTAGTCTACCACGGTGGCCAATTGCGGGTTGGTAGACCGGTACCGTAATAGTAGCTGAGACCGACGGCTTCGCGTGCCCTCCAAATCACGGAATCATCTTAATTTTCGGATAATCAGGTGATTCAAGCCTGCAATATCCTTCCAGTTTGGGATAAATCTTCCCAATTAAATTTGTTAGTTTACCCCCCCCCCCCCTGGGGATCGAAACCGAAGCCTTCGTACTTAAAGCTAAGCGCTTAACCACACGACCACGGAGGTAGTCAATTATTATTCAAACAATACTATTCTGTTAATTAAATTGCACCATAGACAATGAAAGCATCAGACACAAGATCAATCTACATATACTGAAGTCTAGAATTACCAAATTTTTTCAGAAACTTCCGCTATTGGTAACCAAAATACTGCTGCAATAATTGCATCAAAATCGCTATAAAAAAATTATGTTTAAGGTCCAATACAACATTTTAGATTAAAAACAATTATGACCATTATGCCATATACTGACCGAATGCGCACGTTTTGTGTTGTTCCTAAAAATAATATCCCGTGAGGATTGCAACAAATGTGTGTGCAACAAATCTAATTGATTTCATGCTAAATCGGCATTATATAGTTCTGCAAAAAATATTACAATCCAACCTACCAATTGTGATAATGAAAAAACGTAAATGCATATACCTACTCAGCCTGTGAGTTCTCATTTTGGATAGGATAGTCAATAGACTATTATCACAATAATGTAATTAAAAAGGTGTTTGATTTTAAACTACCTGTAAAGAATTAAAAACGACTGTTGAATTAATTGAAAATCTGTTTGATTTAGTACTTTAATAATAAGTTATCGATGTTTATTTTTTAATGATAAAGAAACGTTAGGAATGGAAACATATAATGTGTAACTTTTTGTTTCTCTAAATCTCAATGAATTTTCATAAAAACTTCCTTTTTATTTGGAATCACTACTTGCTAAGTTGTACACGTATAGTGCCTTTATGAAACTTATAAATTATAATAACAAAAAATATTAAATATGTTACCAATAGTCACATTAATTATTAGAAGAAGGTTTAAAATTATATAAGGAACAACATGACTAAGGTAATCTTAGGAAATCTCCAGGGAATATATATCTACAAAGCCCTATCCTATTTCACACCTGAGGCGTTGAGACAACAAGAGCACTACAGTGTTGAAAGTTCGTACATTCATACCACGCCCCAAACATACCTAGACATTTTTAAAATATTAAATAATTATTAAAATATTAATTTAAACCAAGTAGACAGTGTTCTCAAAAAGGCAGGCGTCCAAAGCATGAAGAATAAACAAACATGTATAAAAATATTGATAGTTAAGACTAGAGAGGTTTGCCGGGATCGTATAAAGTGGCGACCGGTAGTCTCTGCCTATTCCAATGGGAAATAATGGCACGAGTATATGTATTTATAGATTTTGGCAAAACAGATGAGCTTTTGCAACAAAAAATTACCTTATCCCAAATGTTTGACATATCGAATCATTCATCATGGGTCTCGTCAAAGATGTAGTTGCGGTAATATCTTGAGGAATATTAATTTTGGCCACTAGCATTAAAATAAAATTATTGATATATTTATAATATTTAACTGGTTAAAAAACTTATGAGTCGTCTTACGGGGAGTATACTAATAATTTTAAGTATGTCATAAGCTGCCGATATTACTTTGATGTTACGAAAAAATCGGCGATAAACTAAAATTGCTCCGAATTTTAAACTTTTTTATTAGAACACACTTGCATTTTGTACAAGAAATAAAATCTAAAGACCAGGATCACGCGCTCAAATGAAGGGTGTAATAAAATAGCATATCCGTTTTTTCTCTAGAAACATATTGGAGTCACCAACAAAACCACATTCAAGTGAGGTATGTAGACTAGAAGATTCCATTCATTGGAAAAGGAATGAATACCGCGGGTCGATGCATTTTGAATCGGCCAATCAAGTGCGGCTTATGGCTGGAACCAGAGTGCATTGACCTACGTTCCCGCTCTTCCCTTATTTCTTCTTCATTTTACAGGCAAATTGAGTATTACAACCAACCATTCTCACATTGAACCTTCTGTTATCAAAATATGCTTCCAAAGTTATTTGAATAAGCTTTTGATTTGTCACGATAAATTTAAGAGGAAACGCTTGTCGAAGATATAAGAAAAGAAACTTTCTGTATTGTTATTTTATCGTTAGTAAATAACTCAACAATAACGTCTCTATCACAGGAAACAAATATAATTTTAAATTATTTTACAAGACTTCCAGTTATTTCAGTATATATGTGTATCAAAAGTTGTGTCAAATATTGTGACTTAATAACAAATGAAGATTAACATAATCTTATATGAATCTCATCCTCAATCGATCGCTTCGAAATCTTTTAAATGGTTATATTTAAGGTATATTTGGAAATAACTTTTTATAGTGGTATTTAAAAATCGATTCATATTTTTCTACAGAAACCATACTCTTAATTTATATCCAGAGTGAATATGAGCATGCCATAAATGGATTAACTAAATTTGATTAAAATTTTAATTTCACTCATTATTAATATAAACATATCTTTTAGCTGTATAGTGCGGCTGAGAATAGCTCTACCCCGTTTGTTCCTGTGGGTTTTCGAAAGAGGCGGCTAAGGGTATTGGGGTTTTTAATTGATTTTTCGGCGATGTGGTTGGAGACCCATCAACAAAAACCTTTGTTGGACAATCTTATTCTCAGACAACTTTCAAAAGTGGTTGAGCAATTTCTTATTCCGAAGCTCTGGCTACCCCTTCTAGGGATTTGTATGCCGTGAGTGTAAGAATGTATAATTTTTTTGTACATTTATTCCATTGTTTTAGGTTTATTCGTACTTAGCACTGAAGAATAAAATTTTGGTACATTCTCATCTGAACGACCTCGCTGGAATTACACCAAAACAAATTATCTTAAGTGTTGATACAGTAATTCTCAAAAGCGCCGAGCTTAATTTTGTTATTTTGATATAATCTCTTATTCCTCGCGGACTTCATGTAGAGAGCGAATGAATATTATTAAAGTCATTTCAGCAGGGTGAACAAAGTTGGTGGATAACATCGGTACGGGAATTGTGATACCCTTTTTGTACTCAACTTATTCGGATAAGGGCGGAGTCGTTTCAAATGCTCCGTTTCTATTGCTATCTGATCGTGTAAGCTAACATTTGGATTCCACACAGTGTAATGTGTTTGACAAAACCGTATTGCAATCTTGGTAAGCCATACTGTTCACTTTTTCCATTTCATTAATTTGTCCTTTTTTAATTCACTTGTTCATTCAGTCTTTTACTTTTTGTATTTATAGGAATAAATTCTAGCTGTAAAATACATTTTATACATTTCAAACTGTTACAATGTTAGATCACATTTTGTAAATTTAATACGATTTAGGTAATAGTTACCATTTTAGAAATTTGCTTTAAATACTGATATTCGTGAGTTTGAAACCAAAAATGGAATGTTTTTTTGTCTATTTCTGTGATAACTTATAATATATTTGTCACAAAGATAAAACAGCTATACGACACTTATCGTAATAAGTTAAGAAGGAAGTAATAACAGTTTCATTTTTTATATCAGACCGTGCTGAGGTCAAGTGCCGGCGTTCGCTCGCCTGCCAAGTAATAATTTAAACATTCAAAAACGTGTTCAGTGTAAAAATCCGTGAAATCATATCTTATGAATTATATTAGATTGTCGGGTGGTTTTAGATGAACATTTCATTTTTCTACTTCTTCTTAACTAAATTAAATACATAAACTGTCTTGTATAATTAAAAATATGTAGTGCCAGTTTAAACTAATGCATTTCTTTCCGCGGTTGTCCGGTGTGGCAACTTAGGGTTTCGTACTATGGCTCGAGCCATTACAATAAAGCATACCAAACAATTTCCAAAAAAGCGAAATATTTTCTAATACTGAAGTTTTTTCTACCTTGTTTTGGTAGTGAAAGCTTTAAAGTATTATAGCTATAAGTGTCAGTAGGTAGGGTAAAAACATATATCCATCCATATTTATACACAAGTAGTTATCATATCAAATGTTAGTTCAAATTTCAGCTTTAGTAATAAAAAGCAACATATCTAACATATATATATAATCATTGTATTAAATGAATTTTCAAAACCAACCATTTACTTAAAAAAAAGCCTGAGAAGTCGCCTTGATGTTGTGCGGGAGAGGTGTACTAATAAGTCTATGCGAGTTCATATACATACATACATACATATACTCACGGCCATAAATCCCTTGAAGGGGTAGCCAGAGCTAGGGAATGAGACATTCCTCAGCCACCTTTGGAAGTTGCGTGGGGAAAAGATGGTGAAATAAAGGTTGTTGGTGATGGGTCTCCAACAGCATCACCCAAAAATCCCTTAAAAGCCCCAATACCGTTAGTCGCCTCTTACGTACACCCACCGGAAGAAATGGGGTAGTGCTATTCTAAGCCGACACTACACAGCAATTCATATAATTTCATATAATTATTTTATTTTATTTTATTTTATTTTATTTTCTTAGGAAGATTTACAGACAAAAGTATACAATATAGAGGTAAAATAGATCGTCCTATGCTATTAACAAATCTCCACAGATAGAATGTTAACAAACAAAAACATAGACAAAAAGATCGAGGAATAGTTAATTGATTATGTAATAATTTTATATTACGTAGGTACGTACATATCACGAGGTGTTAAAATAACTTTGCGTCATTAATCGCTTTATGGTGGCAATGCTGGTGCAAAATAGGTCAACATCAAGAGATATTTCATTAAATTTAGCTGGAGTTCGTATTAAGAAGGAATTCTTACGATAATTAGTACAGGCTTTAGGAACAGACAGTACAGGACGTAGTCTCAGTCCAAGCTGGTTAGACCGCAAGGAGATGCGCGCGAGTAGTTCTGGTGTGTCCATGGTGCCTCTTGCAATGTTAGCCAGGAAGCAGATATCGCTTATATCCCTTCTAATATTTAGTGGGAGGAAGTGATATCTACAGCAGCGGTGGTTGTAATCAGCAGAACGCTGTCGAGTTTTAAAGTCAAGATACCGCAGAAATCTCCTCTGTATACCTTCAATACGTAAATTATAAATATTATAATTTGGGTTCCATACCTGTGATGCGTATTCCAAATGACTGCGTACAAACGAACAGTATATAATTTTTATAGCTTTTATATTAGAAAAGTTGGAACATGTTCGCATAAGAAAACCAAGGGCTTTAGAAGATTTCGCGACAATACTTTCAATGTGTTTATCAAATATTAATTTTGAATCAAATATGACGCCTAGATCCCTTATAGACTCTACTTTAGCTACATATTGGTCATTCAGATTATAATCAAAATTAACAATGAACTTTTTCCGGGTAAAGCAGATGTAAAAACACTTTGATACATTTAAATCTAGTCTGTTTTGCAAACAATACAAGGAAAACCGGTCAAGGTCTTCCTGTAGTCTATGAGAATCAGAAACATTAGTTATTGTCTTAAAAATCTTCATATCATCTGCGAACAAAAGCACTTTTGAATGGTGGAAACATGAAATAATACCATTAATAAAAATAACAAACAATAAAGGGCCCAAAAGAGATCCCTGCGGTACTCCAGACGGGATGCTTGACCATTTAGAAGAATATCCAGAGAGAACGACAGCTTGACTACGGTTTTCGATATAGGATGAGAACCACCGAAAGAGATCACCATGAATACCGGACTTAGATAATTTGTTTAATAGCACACTGTGGTCTATACGATCAAAACATTTGCTGTAATCGGTATAGACGACATCCACCTGGTGACCATCATCCATTCCCTTAGATATGTGCTCATGAATAAGAAGTAGATTGGATGTAGTCGACCTTTTCTTAAGAAAGCCGTGCTGCTCCTGGCTAAAACTGCATTTAAGTGTAGAGTACAACTGGTTATAGACTATTTGCTCCAGTATTTTAGCAAACAGGCATAATTTGGAAATTGGTCGATAGTTTTCGATGTTTGATGCGTCGCCTTTTTTTAAAACAGGCGTTATAAAAGCTGATTTCCATATTTTGGGAACCACTCCTTCAGTAAGCGATCGTTTATACAAAAGTGTAAGGGGTACAGATAATTCTTCGGCACAACTTACTATAAATAAAGGTGGTATCAGGTCCGGTCCTCCAGCCTTAGTTAGGTCCAGTGATTTAAATAATTTCATTATATCAGTTTGGGACACTTCTATGGAAGAAAGACTGCATGGCAAGTCTAAGCCGTCATTGGTACTCAGAACAGCATTATCTTGAGATTCAATAAAATTTGATTGAAAATAAGTTGCAAATAGGTTGCTTATCTCAGTGCCTGTATTAGCGGTGACATCACCATATCTCATTTGAGCGGGGATAGCGTTAGATTTGTACTTATTTTTAATAAACGTCCAAAAAGCTTTAGGGTCCTTAATAATAGAGTTTTGTATTTTTATCATATATGCCTCATAACAATCACTCTCAACAGATATCGCACGGGCACGCAATAGAGAAAAAGTTTGGTAATCAGAAATATTACCGTACACTTTATGTTTTTCATGAAATTTATATTTTTCTTTTAATATTTTTATTAGTGCGCTGCTGTACCAGGGTGGATATGAACTAGATTTAATTAGTTTACGAGGTATATATTTGTCACGAAGCTCATATAACTTATTGTAGAACAGATCTGTAGCATCATTTATATCAGTAGACCGGAGAAATTCAGACCAATCCACCAGATTAAGTTCTTTCGATATGGCACCATAGTCACCTTGTTTGAACATGAATTTATATTGAGAGGGTTCCTCTAATTTATGCAGCTGAACAAAATCAGCCTCAATAGAAAGAGATTTATGATTGCTATTCTCTGGTACTAAAGGTGCTACACACGAACTTACACTGACAAAGTCGTTGGATAGTACCAGATCTAATACACGGTTATTAATATTAAATTCGGCGTTATATTGAGATAGACTACAGGACCTCAGTGAGTCAATAAAAGTTATTACTATAGGGTTATTATTACAGCATGACGGATTAAGCTCTATATCGTCGCTTGACCTAGTCCAACTAACTTGATTAGACAAATTAAAATCACCCATTATTATAAACTTATCAAGGGGATGCAGCATCATTAAGTCACAAAGCTTATTGGTAAAATTTTGTAATTGCTCGTTGTATGAATGACCTAGGTTCTCATCACATAAATAAACAGTACATATATGAAGGTTGTACGAAGCTTGTGGACGCTTGGTTTTGTGAATGATTGTCACCCAAATATCTTCAGCAGAGCTTTGCCAATCATGCCTCTCGATCACATCGAGGTCACGCCGCACAGCAATCAGTACACCACCTCCTTTGCTTTGATGCGTACGAGCATAATTGCGATCACGCCTCCATACCAAATATCGTGCATCAAAAAGCTCAACATTTTTAATACTGTCTATAAGCCAAGTTTCAGTTAATGAAATAATATCAAAGCTATTTAAGTTGACACTTCTATATAAGTCACTAGTTTTTGTGCGCAAACCTTGCACATTTTGGTGATAGAGTTTGAGTCCCGCCATTATTTATCGATAAAATAGACTAAAATTAGTATATCACTAATGAAACAGCGTAAGCTAAATAAAATATTTCGACCGTATTTTGACCAGCACCATACCACAGCTGCATGATAAGCTTATATATTTACCACCACTTATATCAAATTAGCATTTAATTAAATCTACATTTACATATTACTATTAGCTGGTCGTGACAGAAAAGGATAGCTATCGTCTAGCCATTATATAACTCTGTTCGCTATTTGCGCTAACAACAAATAAAATGCAGTGGAATGGTATGAAATTAAATACAAATTATAAAAAAAATCGATATGTAAAATTATCATTCAAACCATATACCACCTGCGATGGAGTGGTAGGGGTTCAATACGACTAAAAAAATATGACTTTGTGATATTTGGTGTTCGGAGAACCATTTTTTTGTCTAGTAAGTTAGTTTAATTATATTTTTACCCAGGAAGTCGTCGACCATAAACGCAGTATTACAGCGAAGATGTGTTAGAGGTATAAGTTTTTATAAAATATGATATGCTTTTATACAATATGGTATGTTTTTGCTTAGACAGTTTTTGCTCATACGTTAAAGGATGAAGTCATTTGAAAAGTTATTTTATACAAAAGGGCGAAACATCTTTACGATTTATTATTATTTCTTAATAGCCTGGATATATATTTAAGCAAAAAATACAGATCCTGATTTAAGATTCATCGCTTTGTCTTTGAGGTGTTAGTCTTGAAAACACGGATACCGATAGTGACTAAAGTGTCGGATTGCTAGCGGTATAAAGTTAACTTAAGGGCGTCCCCGGAAAAATAGGTTGATATTGATGGTTTTGAAATTCTATAAAGTCTCATTCGATGATATTGATATGACATGAATAAAATATATGTTGGTGATTAGTTCATGGTGTTAAAATTTAATGTTTAACATTTTAATAATTTGTTAAAAAATATGATGAAAAAAAATTAATTGGAACATGCTTTGTTTTCATAAAAACCGTATAGGCTCCACTGGCATAACATACATGTGAACTCATTATGTGTCTATATACGCGTATCTTTAAGATCTGTAACTTTGATGTTTAACTTTTCATTTAAACATTATAGTTATTCAATAAAACTAAATAAACTACATTTATCCTGCGCGCGCGTTTTTTCCGTCCCTGTCACTCTCGGTAAATTTGACGTAAGAGTGAGCGCAATAGCTGCAAAATGCGGGGAGGCCCTTAAGTGAATCAATATTACGCACTTTGTAACTCGTAAATGCTTATAACTATTAAAAGTTCATTGCGCCTTTAATTGTAATGAATTATTTCAATTATAAAAAACTGATGCAAATAAAAACACTCATTACGACAGCTAATCCACACCGATGCCGCTACTAAATGATCCTCTGACCTAATGTATAATGTTGAATGATGGAAAGTCAGAGGTTTAAAGACATATCACCGAAGCAGAATCCGTATTTTGACACCACTACGCTACCAATGCGCAAATGCAACGCAAATTGAGTTTCATGGTACACATATACGTATCCTTTTTACAATATGAATATATTCTTTATAAGAGAAATTGCGTTTGTTAATTATTTATGAGGCGTCCGACTTCCTGAAAATTCCATTTGAATCGAGATAATTTGATCACATGGTTACAAGCGGACAGTTGTCGGAAACATTTCGTTTGTACATCAACAATTCCATTGGAGTTTGCTATGAAATGCTCTCATAAATGCAATACAAAGTTGGCATCCTACATTGCTGGTGTATTTTGTGAAAAATATCTGTTAGACTTGCAAATTATGTGTATTGAGAATTTACTTCGGATGTACTGATTTGAATTATTAGTACTTACACTTAGCTTTTACTTACATAGCTGTGTAGTGTCGGTTTAGAATAGCACTACCCCATTTCTTCCAGTGGGTGTACGTAAGAGTCGATTAACGCAGCTGGAGACCCATCACAAAGAACCTTTATTTCCCCTCGCAACTTCAATAGTGGCTGAGAATTTTCTAATTACTCATAAATAAAAGATGTTATTAAAGGAAAGAAAAATTTCGACACTGGCGGGGCTCGAACCCGCGACCTTCGGGTATACGCCCCCGTCGCTCTGCCAACTGAGCTACAGTGTCAGTTGGCATCCAGCGCGAAATTTCTCTATCCTTTGTTTCTTTTTTACACGTTCAAGTAGTGTTTGCGTTTCCTACCTCCGAATTTTGACTAATTCGGACGGCCACTTGTCTACCTTTTCAGATAGAATGCAAATATTGGAAACGCCTAACTATGACATAATTTAATGTTTTTTGACATGAATTCCTCATGTGGGGATTATTACTCATAAATAAAAGATGTTATTAAAGGAAAGAAAAGCGGAGCGACGGGGGCGTATACCCGAATGTCGCGGGTTCGAGCCCCGCCAGTGTCGAAATTTTTCTTTCCTTTAATAACATCTTTTATTTATGAGTAATAATCCCCACATGAGGAATTCATGTCAAAAAACATTAAATTTTCTAATTCCCTATCTCTGGCTACCCCTTCAAGGGATTTATAGATATGTGTATATTATATGTATTTATGTATGTATGTCCTACGTACATTACATGTATATACTCACGGCTATAAATCACAAAGGAAGGTACAGCAGCCTAATAACGAGTCATCATTCAGTCTTTTTGAAATTCAAATTGGCAAAAGATTGTAAAATAAAGATAGGTAATTTTTTTTTTTGTAAGAAATGATTACCCTGCCGCTAAACCGCACAATAATCAGGTAATCGCAAAAACACGAAACCCTAGGTTACTTCTTACACCCACAGGAAGAAACGGGTTATTGCAGTTCTATTTATATAATTATTACTTAGCTTAAAATTGATATAACCAGACCTAAGCTATGTAGTGTTGCCCAAACGCAAGAACAAGACGAGACTTAGCCAGTCTTGGTCTTGGTCTTGCGCCAATACACCTGGTCTTGGTCTTGGTCTTGGTCTTGCGCTCCCAGTCTTGGTCTTGGTCTTGGTCTTGCAGCAAGAGTCTTGCAAGTCTTGCAATTACCTATTAGTCTATAACTATTTATTAAAGTTTACTTTAAATCCTATAAAAACGTATTAGAATTGGAACATTGTGAGCTTGAATGAATATAGCCATAGTAAAGATCAAGCAGATTAATAAATAACTGAAGATTTGATAAGAAATTCGAAAAATCAACTGACCTATATGTCGTTTTCCATGGAAGTAACTGGAATTAAAATAATTCCTTTATTTATAGTTCGTTTCCTTGCTTTCTACCGCGCCGCCTCGCCATGTGCCGGCTCTATGATAAGGATGCCGCCGCAAATCAATCAATAATATAAAGCGTGTAAAAAAAATCGAAATTATTTTGCATGAGTATACCTACGCTACGCCCTATGGCGGCAATCAAATAGTGTCAAATGTTATGATTTCGGCGTGGCGGCAACGATTGTTTTAGATTTCAAAAGAAGCCGCCGGCGCGTGTATCATAACCATGTACTTCCGAAAAGCGGCAAATGTCTTTGAGAAGTAAGTACAAAACCTTTGATGCCGCATTATCAAAGTGCCGATGGTTAAAACATAACTATGCATGCACTCAGTTTGATTTTAATAATATTTTTATTCGCTATGTTTATGGTATTAGTCGTAATGCGCATAGGTCCAGTTTTTCATATTCTTTGATACAGGTTGTTGCGTCTCATAGAATTCCTAAGCGTACCTACCTATCCACCGAACTGTTACACCTAACTACTCAGTGAAATAGCGCTAAGTCCTAGCTGCAAGACGCAAGAGTCTTGCAGGCTATGTCTTGTTCTTGCTCAAGTCTTGCACGGTCAGTCTTGGTCTTGGTCTTGCTAAAAATACGCGGTCTTGTTCTTGGTCTTGGTTTTGCAAAAACGCAAGAACAAGACCAAGACTGCAAGACCAAGACTGAATTTGGGCAACACTAAAGCTATGTAAATACACATTTTCAATACTTTCTAATTACAGTTCAATACTATTTTAGTTTAAGATGAGTGCACCCAAGTCAAGGGTCAGTCAACCGCCTACTTTTCATTACCCTAACTATACGGTGACCATTTACTAGTCGTTTTAAACGTCAAAAAGAAATCATCAAAAAAGATTTACAATACAAAGTCATTGATTATTGCTTTATTGGTTCAAATTTGTTGGATAAGTGTTTATAAAATATAATGCATTATTAGAACTATAGTGAATTTAAATAAATTAACGGTCCAAACGACAATTTGAATAACACAAGCAAATACAATTTTAATGTAAAATAAACCCCGTTGGCTTTTAAAGGACTACCATTTGCCATTACAACAGTTAGGAGTTCCGGTTCAAACGTAAAAAGTAATTAAATATTCATACTAAACACTTAGCTTTTCATTCAAAGGCACAATGAATATAAGTTATATTGCTTGTGTCGGACAGAGGGTAGAATGATGAAAACCTGCGTTTCACTTTGCGGTCGTAAGTGTGAACTTTGTTGTGGTTTTTGCTCTCAGACAGCCTAATTTTGAATGCACAATAGTCAACCACTTTAGCAATTTTGGTTTCTACTCACCAAAATATTACCATGGTTAATGTCCTCGTTTAACCTTAAATTATTTATATAATTATTATATAGAAGTCTATGAAATTGGAGTGTTTGTAGTTATTAAAAAAAACACTTTTTCGCCCATATAAAGTTCATACTCATACTATAATACATGCAGAAGAATGTTGTCTGTCTAATTGTTAAGTAAGAACCGATTAGTTTTTTGTTAAATTTTACTTTACTTGATTTGCTAACATTTAAAAAGTAAATATCAACTTACATATTTAATCCGTAATGCTAGTTGTATTTGCTATGCTTCTATATCAAACTTGTTATATCATTCGCTGTATCTACAGTTCATTTTCTAATTATTGATATTTGTAATATAACAAATATTTGTGTTCCCTCTAATCATATACTTCGTTAAAACAAATAGAACCATTTCTGTACTCAAACAATTTTAACATTGCAGCGCAGTTTAGTTTCAGAATTATTTTCGTAGCATTCTCGTTCCGTAGTCTATTGTCTACAAAGCGACTACGCCACACGTCGAGCGTCCGTAACATTGATTTACATATCACCTTTACAAGGGCTATGTTACAAGGCGATATCGCAATAAAGTTTTATTATTGCTTGCAAATCCATTGAAGCCTTTCTTTTTGGCATTGGAACTCGAAATTGCTTTCTGCTGAAGCAATAGTTATGAATGTGTCTGAAGTCTAGAATATAAATTTTAGCTTCCACGACGACATCGACATCTCAATACTACAACGTGTTCTCTTCAGTTTGAAGACAGACTATTCACTAAAAATGGGATAACAAACCAATCTATATATTTAATGCCATCATATTCTTCTTAAACTACAACTGACCTATAAATTGCGTAAATTTAGAAAAACTTGATACATAACCTATTCCTATTCAAAATTTGTCTAAACGCTTGTCTTTATAATCATTTTAGTTTCCGGAACTAAACTTTTCAAAGAAAATCACTAATCTTAGTGAAGAAATCGCTAAAATAATTTTATAATTTTCAAATATTTAATGAAAGCCTTAAATAAAACACCTGATAGTGTCTTAAAAGAGGTCATTCATAATGTATCAAAATACTTGAAAACTATTCTTATTTGCATTTATATCTTAATTGAAAGGAAGGTACAACATATATCAGATATGTTACAAGATTATAAAGGTATAGTATGCTTCAAGTGATGTTCTTGTATAAAATCACAATAACCGAACCAGTCACTCGTAAAGGAATCGTTTCATGATCATCCTTTCGGAAATATTTACTTCTATTTCATCAGCGGCAAAATGTTTTGTACCTCTATTTTAGTCAATACGTTTAATTATTTTGTCAGTATCAAATAAAATCATAACAAAAAAAGTTTGCGTTTTTTTCCAGATAACTTAATTTATTTGGTAACTATAACTTACTATGATAGACCCATTAACAATTATTTACACTTCCACTTACATTTTCAGATTAATACAGGCGCGTAGAGTCGAATATTTTTTTGAACATACGTTTGGAACACGATTTCAAATATTGCCAACTTCCAAACACCATTAAATTAAAGACGGACTAGGAACATGCCCTTAAAACATAAATTATTACACCGTCTAAGTTACAAAGTACAAGGTTCAGTAATGGTATCGACCTCGATAAGGATGAACTTCAATTTGTGGGGTCTAATAGGATAGTTACCGATTGGGGCGTACCTCGATTTGTTCATAGATATTCAGTGGATTGCCTTGGAGCTTAGTTGGTTATTACGGCTGGTTGAGTACATACGTTTATTGCTTTCAGATATTATCTAGCGTAACAAGCATACATACTTGCATATCCTTGAAAGTTTGGCAGAGCTTTAAAAATATAAATTCTTCAGTCACTTTTGAATTTTCAGTACTTAAAAGAAAACTGCAGGAAGTGATGGGTTAGTGCTATCAGCTTCTCTATAATAAATAAACTATTGGCTGTTACTCGCATACAAAGGAAGCGGAACAAATGAGTCAGTATCATGACACCAGTAGATGATAAAAAATAAGTCCCTAAATTTACTCACTTTATAAAAAAAAATTGTCAGAACCGGTTTGTACATGCCTAGGTTATTCAATAATCAAATAAACATCGAATTGAGAAATCTTCACCGGTTTTCGTAATAAATGACTCCTAATTGCATTAAATAAAACAGAAATAATAGTTTGTATGTGATTACCACCTCTTCACCAATTAAATACATATAAGGTTTTTGAGATCAACAGCAGTCATCCTATACATACATACATACATATACTCACGCCATTAATTCCAATTGGGGTAGGCAGAGACTATCGATCGCCACTTCGTACGATCCTGACAAACCTCTCTAGCTTCGTTTAAATCCTATATGTATGTATTTAATATTACAATTTTTAAACACAATAAAATAAATTTTAAAATATCTATAATGATAACTCGGAACCGTACTTAATAAAAAGAAAGATAGACATTCTTTATGAATATTTTCTGGCCTTAACAAGTTATATTCATCACGGGTTTGAAAGCCGTTAAACAAATCAGTTCACTTCGAAGTCAATTAAAACGCCTGAGTTTCGGGATCTAAATAAATTTAACTCATCAATCGGCACCCGAAATTATTTTCTCTGAAGAACAGTTGAGAAAGTTATACTTTATTATCGCTGTTAAGTGAAATGAAGTAGAACAGTTCTCAATAAGCTTCATAAATTTCATTCGCAGAATATAATAATGAAGTTGTTGTGCTTTTGTTTGTATCAGTTTATTTTAATCCGATACAATGCAAAGAACATTTAGAGCTCCGACTTAGCTTTCCGTGCAGCTAGCCTGGCTCCGAATCTAACAAAGACCTGCATCTGTGTACTTTTCATGTTGAGATACAACATTATAATTATTCTTTCGTGACTAAACATATACTAGCAATGTGAACTGACTGTAAATACTTGTAACTAGAATTGTACGTATTTTAAAAAAGGGGTTTTTAACGCTTCTGTTATATCCTATTAATATTATAAAGGCGAAAGTTTGTAAGTATGGATGTATGGATGTTTGTTACTCTTTCACGTAAAAACTACTTAATGGATTTGAATGAAACTTTACCACAATATTTACCACAATATATAGCTTATACATCAGAATAACACATAGGCTACAATTTTTGAGGTTTTATTAAATTAATTAAAAAAACGCCTTAAGCTATGTCATAAGCAAATTTGACAGTACGAAGTCTGTCGGGTCAGCTATAATAATATAATACTCATATTAAATGTCTGAATTATTCATCGGTATCAAAAGGGTACTTAGTTCATGCCATAGAGATTATTTAGATCTTACATTTTTATAAATTCTCTCATTTCGTTGATCAATGAGGAGGCTTAACATATCATGGCTTTTATATCATGTTATAAGAACGCAATAGAAGAAATTTATTCAGGTGATTTAACCTCCCAAAACCGCGGGGCGGGAAGGTGCATTTTTATAGATTCAACTCGTCTAGACAGGTTCTCGCAAATGAAACAAAGCCTCAAAATAGGAGTTGTTCTTTAACATTATATAACTCAGTCGATTTACCTTCGCGGCAAATCTTCAGACTATGAGATGAGCTAGTTTAAGTTAGTAAAGTTACTGAAGCGAATTTTGTGCTGAAATGTTTCAGCACGGCCGAGTTTCGTCACACAAGCTGCAAAGTGCAAGGAAATCACAAATTGCTACCTCAGAGCGGTAATTGCATCGGATAAACATTGAAACTTTGAGTTCTAGCCAAGAGGCATATTTTATGGAAATGTTTATCAACACTAGTCTTTTACGATTTCTGACATAGTACATACATACATACATATACTCACAGCTATAATTCCCTAGAAGGGGTAGCCAGAGCCAAGGAATTATAATTTCCTCAGCCACTTTTGGAAGTTGAGTGGGGAAAAGGCGGTAAAATAAAGGTTTTTGGTGATGGGTCTCCAACCGCATCGCCCAAAAATCCAATAAAAATCCCCGATACCCTTAGTCGCCTCTTACGACTACCGTGGGTAGAAAGGGGTAGCGACATTCTAAGCCGGCACTACACGGTCCTGACATAGTAATAGGGCTAATTTATTACCAAGTAGCTCAAATAGCTTCAATCATTTATAATTTTGCCATATTTCTATTCAAATGTTTAGATAGTCAAATAATTGAATAAATATACAATTAATATAGCCAATAAATGTCCACAAACTATTTATTTGTCCCCGTCCATAAAATTGCGAAAGCTAAGAAGGACTAAAATATCATTCCAACTAATTACTAACCATAATAAATAAATCAATTTCAATTAGAGAAACCTTCTTAAAACCTAACATATTTAGTAAAAATAAAAAATCAATGACATAAAATAGGTAGTGAAATTTCTTAAGTAAACTTACTTAAAGTATACTCTCACAAGTTGGAATTTGCATCCCGTTTCGTTCCAACTCTTAAGTATATTTTCACCTACAAAACTTCTATCTCTCCAATGAGATAGCTACAAACATGCCACAAAAATAAGTATTACAAAAAAAATCCTTCTTTAATCTTGGTTTCACGAATCAATAAACTATTATCACTATAATAAATTGGCCAAGTGCGAGTCGGCTCGCACGTGGAGATTTTTGTAGTAGAAAGCAAGGGTACGTGAGGCGATATATCAAAAAGATATATATTTTTTTCTGCAGCCGGTATCAAAACGCAAACTCATCTTTGCTTTTCATAGAGTTTGTATGAAATACCTAAAACCTTAAAGCAGATCACAGTTTACATTTACGTATTAGTTTCAACCAGATAGTCTCTATAGCTTCGAAAATAATTTACTGTGACACACTGACAGATGACGAAAATTATAGTGTTTCTTGCCATTCAGCTACGAAACCCTCAAAACCATAAAATATAGATAAAGAAATATATAAGTGGCGATCGATGGTCTCTGTCTAACCCAATGGGAATAATGAGCGTGAGTATAACGCAAGATCAAGTTACAACAAAATGTTAAATGTATGCAGACGATATAATAATATCACTATCTATACACGCGTGTAACAATTTTTCTTGTTTTCAATGGAACCAAACACCAGTAATTTATTTCAAGACCAAGCGATTACAGTAAAATAGCCCGTCAGTGAAAATTGCTTCGTTTAAGGCTGGCAAAGAGGCACTCGAGTCCCTTGGGTTTAAACTAAATGTAAAATAGAGACATCTTTATCCAATGTTGCACAATAATCTCTCGCTGATACGAACTACATTTGGGTGAATTTTAACATTTTTAATACAGTTTAACTGAACTAATCTGTAATAAAAAAGGAGGATTATATTTTTATCGGACTATAGTTAGTGGCGTTTTTTTACGTGCAACTTTAAAACTTAACATCATGAATAGTTTTCTTCTATAAATGAACAACACCAAGTTTTTACCTTTGCCATATGTTTTTTGTTTAGCGATACTTACTATTTACGACACGCGTTCTCATCCCTCAGTTTCTATTTGACCACTTAAAGATCATGACATACAGCATAAAAGTATCTTCACTTTTTATTCTAACAAAAAATATAACTTTATAATTTTCACCAAATAAATGAAATAAAACCAGCAGTCTGTATAAAATTTACAGTTTCAATATAATCAAAGCATTTAAATAGGATTCATGCAAATAAACCTTCTAAACATAATTTATGTTCAGTTAAAAGTTCAACAAACAAGACAAAATGGCTTTTAAATTTACTCCACCTAAATACAACAAGCGCAAACCCTATTTTACAATTATGAACTGTGTTTATTTTAAAATATTGCTGTAGATAGCCAAGTGCTTTTGTAGTTTGGTTTGCTGAAAATAATATGATTTAATTACATTTACAATAAAAAATAAAGATTTCTGATATCATAATATTTTTACAGAATGCACGTATAAAGCATAAAAGTCATTGACAAAAAAAAAGCATTTATAATATAATATGAAATTATTGTGAATCGTTTAAGTATTTTGAAAATTAAGGAATGCTGGCGCTGTATCATAGAAATATAAAGTAGCTACAGCAGAGTGTGTTTAGAATTAAAAGTAGGTTTTGTTTACTACAATATGATAAGACCGTCCTTTGTTTTATTTTTAAGATGTGCAATACAGAGTTTTCTATTCTATTCTATTCTATATTTTGTTTGAAAAACCTAACTTAAGACGTGTTTAAATTATAAATACTAATTTTTATAGACATTTATATAATATACTTTATATAAATAACTATTTCTTGTTAATTTTCAAAGCAATGAAACACTTTAAATGCCAACTGGAAGCGAAGATGTCTATCAAGGGACCCGCAGCAATTCGATAAAAGATTTATTACAGGAAACGAAGAAATATTACTTCAAAGCTCTGAGAAGATAGAGTAAGATTTTATAGTGATTCTATCATATCAAAGTTTTCAATGATTAATTAAAGCAAATAGATATAGCCATTTTGGGAGGTAATATTAGTAGAGAAGGATCGCGGAGGACACATATATAGATCAAATAGATAATGTACTCAACAAAGCAGGCGTCTGAAATGTAAAGAATAACAGGGCGTGTATGAAAATATATACAATATATATATATATGCCTATCGATTATCGGGATAATATTAGTGCCAATACTTCTTAACATCACTGGTGTTTAGAGTACCGACTTTTTGCTTGTCAGTGTACTCACGTGATAGGGGTTAATCGTCATTTTTGTATGAATACATAGTCACATGACCAAGTACTTAGCCATTTGGGTTTCCTCACGATGTTTTCCCTCACCGTTGACAACCATGATAAATCAATCACCACATATGACCTTACAAAAGACAATTGATATAGACCTAGGTGGTGGATTTGAACCCACGCCTACCAGCATGAAACGCGGCTGTTCTACCCATTGAGGTTGTTAATTAATAAAGTTATTTTAATTATAATTAGTTATTATAGTTATTTTATTAAATTTATAAAGTTATATGCCGTGTAGTGTCGGCTTAGAATAGCACTACCCCATTTCTTCCGGTGGGTGTACGTAAGAGGCGACTAACGGTATTGGGGCTATAAGGGATTTTTGGGCGATGCGGTTAGAGACCCATCACCAAAAACCTTATTTTACCATCTTGTCCCCACTCAACTTTCCGAAAGTGGCTGAGGAATTTCTAATTCCTTAGCTCTGGCTACCCCTTCTAGAGATTTATAGCCGTAAGTATATGTATGTATGTATGTATGTACTCATTATTCAGTAAGCTCTAATACAATAAATATAGGAAAGAGAACGTTTAAATAGACTTACATCGACATAATTATGTCATGAAAATCAACAGAAATAACTTCTTACTGATATTCACAATGTTCTATAATTGAAGTGGTTTGATTATAAACATAAATGTTGTTGACATTTCGAAATTCATCATGTAAATATTTTAATTAATAGCGATTCTTCGAAATTTTAACCTCTAATTTGAAATGAAATATAATTTGTACCCTTTAAATTGAGAACCTCGTTTGTCCTTTTTGTTTTTCGTCAGTTGGAAATTAGCAAACAACCTTATTTTCATATTCTGACACCGTTTCAACAGTAATTAACTTTTACGGAATTTGTTTGTAACAAACAGTTGTAGATTTATTGAGAAAATGTGAAATTATTTTTTTAAACAAAAACCAGTAGTTTCAGTTTTCGAACTCTCCTTCTATTTAATCGTCAATTCAAAACTAAGAGAAAATTGCAGAGTAAATATACGTGCCGTTTTTATTATTAAATCAAATGTATACTATACTATGAATGCTTTTGATTAAAATACGTGTGTTTCTTACACATTATTTCAAAGTTACGTAGAATAGATATTATTTTCTAGTTTACTTTAGCGGTATTGTTTCCATCTGCCAAGGCAAAGTAATAAGAATTCAAGCCGATCTTTCTTAAACGGAAGTACTTTTAGAATAAGATCTAAAGTAGAGATCGAGTCGCGCTCGCTTCTATCCTTGATATGGGTGATTTAGACCTAGGCGCAGGCAGTTACGCAATACAAATTGGACTTAGTCTATACCCTATTCCGTTAAAAAAAACTTATAAATATATTTTTGTTGTAAACGCCATTCAGTAATCACAATCATAAATATTATTTAACACTGCATCCAAACTTTACAAGAAACTAGTAAATCTTACCTTAAACTTTGCAACATCCAAAGTTTACGAACACTCAAACAACGGCCTCACAGATAGTTAGTCCGAGTAACGCAATCAGTTCCCGTTTACGTAACAAGGAATGTCATCGCACTATCGTGCAAAAAGTTATTTCGACGTCGGCGCGGATGTCGAAGTTGTGTCGACGGACAAGCGGGTAGTGCGGTCGCGCGCCGCCTCGCAAGTGGCGCCGGCGAGGAGCGGGCAGCACTGCGCATGCGCCCTCAGCCTGCGCCGGGCGCCGCTTACGTCACGATCACCGCCACTCTCCGCCCGCCCTAGTCCACCCTCATCCCGAGCTAGCAATGTCCTTGTAAATCCTAGACACTTTGGATTACAGTTGAAAGCGCAAGACCGACGTTATGCCCAAACCTCACGTCACACTCAGGGAAACTCCGGGATCGAGACTTTTCGCGGAAGCTGAACTTTTTATTTTCTTTTAGCTTTCTTATTAGAGAAAGATTGTTGGTATTCCAGTCCAATCTCTTCAAAAGCAAAGAAGGTTTATATATTATGTTTTTCCTACAAATTACGTTTTTAAGACTTCTGTAATACGGACCGAGTTCAGACAGATCATTAATAACGTTCGCCGAAACATGTCATTTTGACTGTTACTTTGAGATGACATAAGTTATTACGCTGCTGGTTTAAAAGCGTTTTTGTGAGCATAAAACCTGAGGAAAAGTGATTAGCAGCACTACTGGGTTTTTAAAATACCCTTAAGTTTTGAGACGTCATGTAGCACTACCCAAAACGTTTTCTGTACTGCTTAACGAACCGGTTACGCAAAGACAGTATTTTTTGAGCGATATACAATTAACGGTTCTACCCTTATGTCTCCATCATTCTCTTTTAATCATCTATGCTGAAGTTCTGTAAGATATGATGATAAATAACTTCTTCCGAAGTTTCAAAACCTCTTACTAAGATAAATTAAAAGTTGCCGTAGCACGATAAAACTTTTGATAAAACAAGGGTCGATGTTACAATTACCTGATACCAGATGGTTACTTCCAACAGCACTATCTCTTCCCTTGGGTGTCGTGCAAGCTGACTAAGAGGTCTGGGAATTTTTCAGCAATGTGGTTGGATACTTAGCTATGTGATGTTGCTTTAGTCGTTTCCTTTACCTGTTAACATGATAAAAGACACTATAAAAAAGATAAAAAGGTATCGACACAAATAATTACATAGGGGTAGGTTTATACACACAAAACTTATTTTGTGTGAATAATTATAACTTTTAATATGTTATCAATTTCAAATCGATGCGAACAAATCATACAAGCCATTTTGAAAACATCCTGAATCTAGGTTTGCTACAAAACATTTTTCTAGGGCGAGGTAGGTTGTGTTTAATTTTTTTAGTTGCTGCGTTGGTAAAAAGATTTAAAAAAAGGGTTTTCGCTTACGGATTCGGACTTTTCGTTGAATTCCCGGAAGATAAATATTGTATCATGAATATCGTAATATCGTTGTTTGTTTTCCTCTCCTACATATATTTATGTACCTATATGTGTTTAAAATATATCTTTGAGTTAACTGGGCAAGCTCTATCTCGGTTCAGTGTTATTTATTTCCTTGCTCTGAAACTCATCATCGCATATTATTGCCATGAACTCTTTACCATTTAAATAATACATTAGGGTTATGTCTTACGCCAATAATTAATTTTGAAATTACTGTCATTAGTTTATTGAAATATCTCCGTAGTCATGTTTATTAGGTAACGTATTTACTATTTATTACTATCCACTATATATCAACACACAACAATATTATTATGACGAGTGGTCCACCATCATTATGCGAATAAAAGAAAATAGTAAATTGAATGAGTTTGTACGAGTCTACTGTCTACATTGTTCGGCACTTGTCCTTGCGAACAATACTGGCTCCGACGCCTCACAGCAAAAATCGTGTTTTCACATTTACTACGGCAGTTTTTTCACGACGAAAGCGTCTCATCTCAATACACTGGGGTAAATATTTTACGAGCTCAAGGAAAAAGTATGAGTGCGGAAAAATGTTAGGATCAACAACCTATTTCCCACTTGAAGCAAATGAAAATTAAATATACTTTACAGTGATATGTTTCTTAGAAAGTGCTGTATATATACGCTCAAATATGTGAACGAACACAAAAGCCCTTTTAATGTGTGCATAATATGCAAACAGTGTTATTCTTTCGTCAAAATTTTTCTCTTGGTTACATGAGTTGACAATATTTTCCGTCACATATTAATGTCCAATTATGTAATTTAATATTGATATGATGTCAGTATATTTTCATGTTTATTAAATTTTCTGTATGATAGAGATAGAAACTAATTTACACACATACTTGACCTCACAGAGGAGCTACTAAACAAACTCGAACGTCTCCAGAATTTATGTATCCGATTTATTTTTGGATTACGTAAATACGATCATATTTCTGAGTACCGCGCTTAACTAAAGTGGCTCCCAATTCGACTTCGGAGGAATACTCATATTCTCTGTATTTCATACAATACCCTTAATAATCCTGCTGTCCTATCTACTTCTACTACTATGCCACTATCTTCGTTGTAAGTTCACATACTTGTGCTCCCACGGCCTTGCCTTGCGATCGCAGGAGAATAAGATGTTGAGTGTACCTCCTCATGACAGTGTACATATAGTGATTCCTTTGCAGCCAGAGCAGTTAATTTGTGGAATTCACTACCAGTTGACATACGTATGGTATAGCAGGTTTTAAAAAAATGGGATTTAGGTTTATTTTTAAATATATTTAATGATGATGATTAAATATATTTAAAAATAAACCTAAATCCCATTTTTTTAAAACCTAAGGTTGGTAGATTTTATAAAGTTAGGTATATGTATATATTACTCATAAATAAAAGATGATAATAAAGGAAAGAAAAATTTCGACACTGGCGGGGTTCGAACCCGCGACCTTCGGGTATACGCCCCCGTCGCTCTGCAACTGAGCTACAGTGTCAGTTGACATCCAGCGCGAAATTTCTCTATCCTTTGTAGCTTTTTTTACACGTTCAAGTAGTGTTTGCGTTTCCTACCTCCGAATTTTAACTAATTCAGAATTTTATTTATGAGTAATAATCCCCACATGAGGAATTCATGTCAAAAAACATTAATTATTGATAGTTAGGCGTTTCCAACATTTGCATTCTATCTGAAAAGGTAGACAAGTGGCCGTCTGAATTAGTTAAAATTCGGAGGTAGGAAACGCAAACACTACTTGAACGTGTAAAAAAAGCTACAAAGGATAGAGAAATTTCGCGCTGGATGTCAACTGACACTGTAGCTCAGTTGGCAGAGCGACGGGGGCGTATACCCGAAGGTCGCGGGTTCGAACCCCGCAGTGTCGAAATTTTTCTTTCCTTTATTATCATCTTTTATTTATGAGTAATAATCCCCACATGAGGAATTCATGTCAAAAAACATTAAAATATGTATATATTTGTATTTATTTCATTATATAAGTATGTATTAAGATATTGTATGGTATATTTGATATAATTATTATAAGGTATATAAATTAATATATAGGTTGTAAATAAGTTGTGTTAATTTAGTTCCGTTTAAAT